>OZ005660.1:240192835-241670835 GCA_963930645.1 Salticus scenicus
AAGTTTTTTTTAAATTAATTTTCTTTTCTCTTCTTCGTATATATATGATGGAGAAAGTATTATTTTTAAGTTATATTTTTTAAATTGAGTTTTTGTCACATTTACACGTTTTAAAAATCATGTTTTTAGCGGTTAGTCTGTGTGAAGAACAAGTAGTAGCAGAAAGTCTAAAATCGGTATTCTCAATGTCTATCATATAGGGATGACACATTATACTTTTCGTTGAGATCAAGGAAATAGTTCGTGTACAGTAACATCCTAGAGAATTCCAATACATTACGTCTATGGAGTAATTTCTGATAAGCACATTAGAGGTCTGTACGGATCAGATTTACGGGCTGGATTCGGGCCGAATTTTTTAATTTACTGTCAGGCCGGACCGAGCTCGGATTCATTTTTTTTTTTTTTTTTTCCGTATACTCGGGCCGGGCCATGAGGAAATTTTTTATGGGCCGTTTCGACCCGAATCTTTTTCTAGCTTCTTCGTTAATCAACGAAAAAAGAAAATGATAAAATCTTCAGTCATTTATTTTACATAATTTTACAGGTTGGTATGTCACATATTTTTTTTTTATGTCTATAACTTCAATTTAATTGTCTATCAGTCTGTTCGCGATCTGATTTTCTGCAAAGATTTTTAGCATGTCTCGAAATTAATATATTTTATTTAAAGTAATATTAGATGGTTTCCTATTCAAAATAGAATGCTTGCCACTACTAGTTTGGCACATGTACAAACAAAACAAATTAAATACGTTACTATGTGCCCTTACTGTGTATGTTACTTTATGTCCTATAGTCTGTAGAGTTTAGGTGGTATGAAGCGATTAAGGCTATAAAGATCATTCCGCTTTGACTTTTTTTCTAAGGATCCTTTTCTTTTCTCCAGGTCAATGGGTAAAAGTATCATCATTTTTAGCATGTGCAAAAGCATCTTTTTAATTGAATATGGTTAGATTAGCATTAAAGTTTTGTTTACTGGATCACATGAAAGATTCGGATACATTACAGTATATAAGAGAAAATGCTTGAAAGTGCATTTTTAGTAGTATTAATCATTTTAAACACCTTCCTATATTTTTTGATGAATGCTAATATTTTTTATTTGACTTTCTGTCAGTCTTTCTGCCTTCTGTATGTCTGTAATAATGAACTTCTGTTATTATAATTATCTTGTAAGTATTGAACAGTTGTGTTAAAGAACATTCTATTGCTTAGCTATATAAAACCTCTACAAAACACATAATAAAATTATTTTTCATAAAAAAGCATGATTTTTTCTTTTTTTACATATTTATGAATCGGGCCGGGTCGGACCAGATTTTATCGTTCTTTGTCCGGCCCGGGTCAGACCGTGCACTGGTAAAAATAAACGGCCCGGATTTTTCTATTTCGTACTGGGCCGGGCCTCAAACAGACCTTTAAAGCACAGTGTAACATCTCTAGGCTGATTTAACAAAACGAAATGAATAAATAAATAAATAAAAATAGAAAAAACATGCATAAAACCATGTTTTTTGTTGATTGTGATATGGAAATGCTTCATCATTCGTTTACAGGGCTACCAAAGTATTTGGATATATTGGGGTTATACTTGGAAATTGCTAGAATTGTAATTCATTTTGTTTTAGATGTTTTTCATATAAAATTAAATATAAATACACAATATTGTTTATAGTTTTTATTATATTGTTCATAGACAATATACAGGGCTACCCAAAATTAAGCTAAACGTTCTATTGAATGTAATTTATGGAAGTACTTTACTACATTAACTATGTCAGCGAACTGCTCAGCAAGGTAAATTAATTTTTCATGCCCATACTGAAAACAAAGAATTCTTTAAAGTTCTATTTTCATTTTTATTTATTTACTTATTTATTTTTTAAAGTATAATAACACGATTTGAGTTGCCCTGGTAACGAAAGTCCAATTTTTAGCGGTTGATGTGTATTCATATTTTTTATCAGCATAACTTTAAAACAAATAACTGATTTTTTAATAATTTTGAATAAGGAAATAAAAAGTGCGCATGAAAAAAGAAAGAAAGAAAGAAAGAAACAACATAATTAAGTTTATATTTGAGTTAGTAATTTAAGGATGCCACTGATATAGTAACTAAAAAAAAAAAAAACTATGTTCTAATAAATGCCTACTCATACACAGACGATTTTTTACATTCTGAAGTGGTTCAGCGACTTCTAACTGTTGCCGGCATTTTCGTTGGAAGAAATAGTTCGTTCCTTCGGTGCAACTTGCACATTAGTCCCGTCAGGTACAACTTTTTTTTTTTTTTTTTTTTTTTTCATACTACTGTTTTATATAGCTTTCATAACAAAACTTTTTTAAAAAATAAGTTGCAGTTTTAAAGGAACTAAGTTAGCAGTCATTATTAATATGAATTTATGTACATTTACGTGATGTATATGTAATATTAATATAGAGACGTTTATTTCAATTTAATGCATTTTTTTAAGTTACAAAAAAAAAAAAAAGAAAAAAGAAAAAGTATGAATTTTTTTAATCCCCCCCCCTAGAAAGTAGACATAAATTGTAATATGAAATAAATATCTTAAGAAAAAGAAATCTAAAAATAGAACAAAATAATTAATTAATTAATCAAAAGTTCAATAAAAAAAATATATATATTAGGTGTTTGCATAAATTCGTGCGAATTTTTATTGCTTCATTTCATAAAAAATACATCAAATCAAATGACAATTTTTAATCAAAATATTCTCCATTACTTTCTACAACCTTTGCCCATTTTTTGGGTAACAAATGTATATTACGGCGATAGAAGCTCTCGTCTTTGGAGGCAATAAAATGATCCGCGTCCGCACGAACTTTTGCAACGACCTAATACTATCAGGACACGCAGGGCCTGATTAAGGGGGAAGCTCGCTCTTACCGGAATATTTTTACAATTATTTTTTACTTCATGTCATAGAAATTCCACGCTTTGACGAGGAAATATTTTTTATAAAAAATGAACGGTGTAAAACAATCCAATTTACTCACCGTTATTAAACACCAGAATTCTTTTAAAATAATTTTTAATGAAAATTTTCTGTTTATTATAGGAGGAAAGTATTTGTTAAAAAATAACGGTGTAAGTATAAATAATGTGTGAAGAGCGAGCTTCCCCCTTAATCAGGCTCTGAGGACACGGAAACAAGACAACTTTGGCGAACCAAAAAAAAACGTCGCTAAGACTCTACAAACACACAGTAAAAAAGCGTTTCTTAAAATAATTTATGGTTATTAAAATACATATTTAGATTTAAATAATACTTTTTTTTTTAATTTTTTACTTTATAAATGTCAGAAATGCAAAGAAAAGTATAAGTGAATAACAATAAAACTTACTATGCAAAGCTGTGCATTAGGTCCCGGGATCCAAGAATCTGGACGGCAATTCAATGCCCATTTTCTCCTTCTTGCATTATCTGAAGGAAACCTAAACATTTTGTATCCTTTTCTCGAGTGTTTACAGCAGTTTATCGCTGCGCAACCTCCCATATTGCAGTTTATTTCACTAAAATTACGAGCAAGACGGTAGAAACAATGGCTGCTGTTTGTTTATCACGCTGGGTACATGCGGCAACCCTAAGGCAAAAAAATGTCGGATGCGCCAGCTCGTATATATAGGAGCCTTACTGCTAACGATCTCATTAACACTTTCGCGACCGCTGACGTAGATTCACGCCATTTGAAAATCTCTATCTCCATCAGTAGGCGTTTCTTTCGCAATTTGTATGTTATTTATTTTTAAAAAGTGTACCCAATATTCATATTTGTACTATCAATATACTATGGGAAAAAAGCTTTGATTAGAAAGAGTATAACTATAAAATATATCCATTTGTAATATAAATGTGAATACAGAAAATTTGTTCTGAAATATTGTAACTAGAGAAAATAACGCCCACAGGCAGACCTTACTGTGAAACAGACAAAAAACAAGCGGTTTCGAAAGTGTTAAATTGTTAATGCTAAATTGTTAATGTTAAATTGTTAAGAGTAAAATTGTTAATGCCTCTTAAAAAAAAAAAAAAAAAAAAAAAACTCTCCTTTACCACACCACTTTATTTTCAGTGTACTTCTCTTTAAATGTTGTTACGATTAAATAAGAATAAAATTACTTTTAAAAATGACTGGTGTAAAAAAAAAAAAAAAAAAAAATGAAAAGCATTTACTAAAAATTTTACGCTTCATAATGAGATGGTTGTCATGTATGAGTATATCATGAACTGTGAACATGTATGTGTATGTCATGATGGCGTTCCTATTTTGAGGAGATTTTTAATTCAAAGGCATTGGCTTTTTTCAAACATTTGGTTTTTCCTTCAAAAAGCTGTAGTATATGCACTCCTGCATATAATGGAGAGATATAATAAATCAACAACTTATATATATTACTGTTTAAATGAAATTTTAAAATTAACTTTCTGATATGAAACTGAAGCGAGTGAATGGGTCGCTATACAATTTGATATATGGACAATTCCCGATTCTCAAGGAAATAAAGATTTGTTTTCAGTTCCAAAAATCTTCCCTCTTAAAAAATGGACCAAATTTAAAAAATGAAAAAAATGCATGGAAATCGAAAGCAAATCAATAATTGTTCAAATTGTTTACGAATTCCTTATGAATCGATAATACAACAAAAAAGTTGTTTCTTTTGTTTTAATTTCGATTTATCCATACAAAGCGCCATCCAGTGAACAGTTTCGAAACTAATTAAAAAAAATTATTGACCACATATCATGAATTATCCACGCATTTAATTTTGTTACAATACCCTGGAAAGTTTTAGCTAATGATCATTTATTGTGGAAACTCAATTATATTAATTTTGCATAAAGAGCAAAGTAATTATCATAATTAATATTATTTATAATAATTAATATCAATTAAATAATATTGATTAAGATAATTACTTTGCCCTTTATGCAAGATGACTACAATTGAGTTTCCACTATAAACATCCATTAGCTAAAACTTTCCAGGGCATTGTAACCAAATTTGATATGTGGATAATGCACGAGATATGGTCAAGAATTTTTTTTTAATTAGTTTCAAAACTGTTCGCTGGATGGCGCTTTGTATGGATTAAATCGAAATTAAAACAAAAGAAACAACTTTTTTGTTGTATTATCGATTCATAAGAAATTCGTAAACAATTTGAACAATTATTGGTTTGCTTTCGATTCCATGCGGCTTATTCATTTCTTACATTTGGTCGTTTTTTTAAGAGCATAGTTCACCTGGGGAAGATTTTTGGAACTGAATAAAAATATTTATTAAAGCAAAGTAATTATCTTAATTAATATTATTTGTGTTATTAAATGGCAATGATTAAATAATAAACTATTATTTAATAACAAAATAAGTTTAATATGTTTTAGCATTAGATCGGATAATGTTATTGCCAATGCTCTCCCACCAAGATTACTACAATATCGAAGAAATATTACAATAAAATTAAGCGGACTGACGAAATATTTGAGGTTAACTAAAAAAAATAATATTAAATAAAATAATAGTTCGACACTTCAGTTTTCAGCCGGCTTATTTTGATAATATACTAACGTACAACATTAATCTTTCGCCGGTCCTTGGGAATTCTCAAAACTAAACTAACAAAGTAAGGACAAAGAAACTGCAAAACAGGAATGAGCAGGCCTCTCACATTCCTAAAATTTTACTTACATTTTATTATATAGCACTACGATCACTAATAAAATTATTTCTGAATATTTTGATGTTAAAATTTTACATATAAATATATAAGTAAAGTCTTAAAATAGCGGTGAGAATATAACAAAAAGAGCATAAAATTTTAGGAATGATACGAGTGCTGATCACGTTAATAATTTAAATTTGAAAATAAATTATTAAATTAATTTTTTTATTAGTTTCACATTATTTACTATAATTTAAGATAAACTATCATATATAATACAACTATATATACCCATAATTAGTTACAAATGGAAAGATTATTCAATTAAAGAGGCGATAAAAAATGGAGAAACTAAAAACACTCCAAATTCTTTGGAACATGGGGATCAGAGGCTAGTGAGAGATCCAGCATGCCTCTAAGAACATCTTATCGAGTAATGCAAACTTGGAGTTTAGAGAAACCATAGAAAGAAAGATATATATATATATATATATATATTGTAGCCTGATGATGCACAGCGTATTGCAGGTTTGGGTAATCACTACACAAAATGCAATCGAAGATATATTGCAGTTATGTCACATGAGAAAGTTATTCCTCTTGTTTCTCTTTGGACTATTGGAAGATATGAAAAAACTGGATATCTTAAGTGGTTCCAGGAAATGGATCCAATGCTAATGATTGCAAATAAAGCTAATCGTGTTCAGTTATGCCAAGAAAATGCTGATAGAGAGAAGAGCAGTGTTTTGTTTACGAATGATAGTACATATTCTTTCCATAGTCACTTTCTGAAAGAGTGGCTAAAACAGCAACCAACAAAAAGAATGTTAAAATAAGGATCCACATCCATTGCTTGGAGAGGAATGTGTCTATGTGTAGTAACTTCCTTAAATATCATTAACGGTAGAGTTAGTGCTGAAAAATACCACGAAATTCTTCACGAACGTGTCCTTACAATAGTTGTTTTACATCCAAATGAATGGATTCTATAGCAGGAAGGAACCATGCCTCATACTGCGAGATCAACAAATGCAATATCTAAAGGGTCATAGAACTGAGCATCTTAAGTCCTCCCTCCAAAAATTACAAAGATTTTAGCCCCTAGAAAACTGATGCTTTGTAAACGTGCCCTATGTAGATATCACGAAGCAAATTTTGTTGACATCCAGCCGAATTCAGGAGTGTTGAGAACAAAAAAGTGAAAAATTAATATTATCATAGATTACAGTCAATTCTTTACAGTATCCAAAAATATATGATTTCTTTAAAATTTTATTTTATTTATAAAGCAACTTATTAATATGTTTTACCTACTTTCTACTTCAGATTAGTTGTTTACTTAAAGCTTTCCGCAAATTACTCCTTACTTACGAACACTCAAGCTCAAGCATAGATTCTAACATTTTAAATTGTTCTGAAATATTTTTAGACCCGCCTTTATTTCGCTCCACTTTATTAATATAAAACTTTTTTCCAACATATAACTTCGATAAACTAAGAAAGAATGCACCTAAAAAAATAAGCGGCATTAAATAAATTAAGACTCAATTATGTTACAGTAGAGATTAACGTGTTTCATCAAGCTGCTGAATCACTTCAATAGCTTTTGTCATGACTAACATTTCACCAATTGTATTACCACACTTGCCGGTCATTTTTATTTTTAATATACGTTTCCCTTCAATTATAATTTCTGGTGTGTATAGAAATACTGGCTAGCAAAGTAATTGGTTTTCTTTCTTCAGAATGTAATGTTTTAACAATTTTCAAGCAATTCGAAGTATAATTAGAGGAAATTCTAATTTTTAAAATATAATAATTTTCTGGATTATGATAAATATACCAAATAATATTTTTATTACAGTAAAAAAATAAAAATACGTGAAGAATATCGCTAAAAATTTTCTTTAAATTAGAAATTTGCATTATTTACTTATAATATTTTTTGTTAAATAGTCATTTTTTACTGATATTTAAAAATATATTCTTAAAAGTTAAAGTAATGTAAATCGGAAAAATTTCAATTTATAAATAAATTGTTATAAACTATTATGTTTGATACAACGATATAATCTGAGCTTATGTATCATAAAGAATTTAAAATTATTTTAGTAATAAAATTTTGCTAATCCGTTTAATAATTCAGGTATACTTACATGAGGGGTAATTACAAAAGTAATGCACACTTTTTTGCTTTTCTTACCCACATACATGGTAGAGGAAATACTGCGTCTGGGTCAAATTTTCGAAATCGAGATTTTGTTATATTTACACGTTTTGAGGTCTCCTGAATCCGAAATTTAAGTTTTTAGCTGTTGGTCTATGCATAGCCTCCTAAACTAGATGCCCTCCGCGTGGCTCGGAAACTTGGCTACACTTGAAGCGGTAGACAACGGTACCGAGTACAGATTGCGCTACTTTTTTATTCAACTGTCACCAATAATTTTAAGAAGCGATATATGATTTATAAAATCGACGTTTCTTCGATTCTATTCGCCTTCTATGTATATCAAATCCCACTTTTAAAAAATTTTGGTGGCTGTTGAATAAAAAACTCTCACAATCTGTACAGGGTGGCGCTGTCTACTGCCAAGTTTCAGAGCAACGCGGAAGGCATCTAGTTTAGGAGGGTGTGTTCTGTGTGCCTGCTATCAGCGTATATCAAGAACAAATAATAGCAGAAATCCGAAACTCGGTATACTAAATATGTATCATGTAGGGATGCTACACTAATTTTTTCGTTGAGATCAAGCAAATGGTTCGTGTACAGGGGATTCAAAGGGAATTCAAAGGGAATTCAAATACATTACGACTATGGGCGAAATGGAAGTTAAGTACAGTTTAACATCGATTGACTGCACTAAACCAAATGAAATGAACATATATTTTTTATATGTGTAAAATTATATATTGCGTATATTATGGTATGGAAATTATTCAATAGTCGTTGGCAGGACTACCCAAAGTATTTTGATATATTGGGGCTAATCTTGGAAGTTGTTGGAATTGTGATTCATATTATGTTAGATGTTTTTCATGTAAAACTAAATTTAAGTTTACAATATTGTTTATAGTGCACATTGTTTATAGACAATATACAGGGTTCCTCAAAATTGAACTAAACGTTCATTTCTATTGAATGTAACTGATGGAAGTACTTTGATGCATTTTATTATGTCGACAAACACTGCTCAGAAAGGAAAATCAACTTTTCATACCGATGCAGTAAACAAAGTATTTTTTGAAGTTTTGTTTTCATTGCTGTTTTTTTCTACAGTATCACGTTTTGTGGTTTCTTGAATACGAAAGTCCAATACTCAGCAGTTTATTCGTATGTATTATCAGCATAACCTAAATAAATGCAGAAAATCCAAATTTGGTATTTTGAAGGTTGCCACTTAAAAATTCGCTTAACTTTGTCAAATTTGAACGGAAGTTAATAACAGTCTTGATTTTTTTTTGAATAATTGTAGGCATTATAATTGAAAGGAAGGATGAGGGGGGGCGGGGGTGGTAGCCCCCCTCACACAGGTTTTTATGTCAATGCATTTCTAAGCCTATTTTAGAATATTTTAAAGTCACACTGATCTTTATTATCTTATACCTTATTAATCTTGAGATTTAATATGTAATCTGTCTTTATAGCAATTAAATACAGTGTAAGAGAAAATGATGTGAGTGACATATCAGATTTTTTTATTATTATTATTATTTGCATGTTTATTTATTTGGAAATATTTTTAAGAAGCCTTTAGAATAGTTTCTATTCACAATGGCAGTTTTCAAATTTTCAAATTTTCAAATTTGAAGGGAGGTTAATAATAGTCTTGATATTTGTTTTTGAATAAATAAAGGCATTATAATTGAAAGGAAAGATAAGGGGGGGCGGGGGTGGTAGCCCCTCTCACACAGATTTTTATGTCAATGCATTCTTAAGCCTATATTAGAATATTTTAAAATCACATTAATCTTTATTATCTTATACCTTATTAATCTTAAGATTCAATATGTAATCTGTCTTTATTACAATGAAATATAGGGTAAGAGAAAATTATGTAAGTGACATACCAGAATTTGTTTTTCTTTTTTTCCTTGTTTACACGTTTATTTGTTTGGAAATATTTTTAAGAATCCTTTATAATAGTTTCTATTCACAATGGCAAATTGTCACTGCGTAGAAGATTTCCAACCCCAAAGATTACGACATCGTTGTTCATTTGCTGAATGGCTCATGTAATGGCAGCGTGAAGATTGGTCAGAGATGGAAAACGACATTTTTAAATAGGATCTCACAATCTTGGGAATAGGACCAGTTTTAGAGGAATCATGTATTATAATTATTGGAGAGTCCAGGAGATAACACACCCCACCCTTATAGTAACAGCTGTGCGTAGTTGCCATTTTTGCACGATCTTTCCTTATTGGAAAATTACAATAGAATTTTTTCTACATATTTCTGTAACAGTTTTCACTGATAAGAAGAAAGAAAAATAAAATCTGAGCTAGAAAAACAATTTTTTTTTTCGTTGCATAGTTGGCTCTCTCTAATTATTTAACTGTTATTTCAACTTCGGTTAAAATTTCTTGACTGAATTGCTTCCTACTGCAGGGGTGTTTGCGTTCCGGGTTTTTTATTTTATTTCTCACCAGTAATTACGAATTGTGATTTTGGTCATTGTTAATAGTTAAACTTTACTAGAAAACTATCAATAATATCACTGTTGAAAAATTCTAGTGAAAAATCCGGGACCACAACACCCTTGCCACTGTTAACTCGCTGCACACTTCATATAAAGCACTGTAGATTTCGACTGAATTTTTGCCATGTAAAGTTTCAATTTTTATGTACGATCTTAATTGTCAACTCCAACAGTTTAAAATGCTGCTACAAGTTCTAACTCTTGTTAATAAAATAAAAACAAAATATCGTTGAAAACAGAAAAACCTGCAACTTTCTCGAAGTTTGACTAACAACTGACGTAACTTTCACTTCTGTCCCTCACCTTCACCTCTGTAAAATTGTTAACATTACTCTTGTATTTGTTTGTTTAAATTCGCTAATTTTTACATATTTACATTTTTTAGATGTTCGCATTTATCCGATCGTTCAAATAATTTTTGAGTTAAAAAACTAAATCTTTATATAAACTGACCTAAGTTGTTGTCTCTTAAATTTCATTTTAAACAGTTCTGAAATTAACTTACAACTCTAGCAATAGTTGTTTAACATAATCAGGATATTCATTACTAATTCTTTTTCGCATGAGGTTAGAACAAAATTAATTAAATATAAACTAATTTTCATTTGATATGAATTAAAATTTGCTTAATATTTAAAAAATATCGGTTATTTTTAAATGTCTTCCTTATTTTAAATATTTTTTTTCTTCTCTGGGACTTCTAGAGGATGATAATTTTGTATTTATTTATTTCTTTTCTTTCCTTTCGCCCTCCCCCCCCCCTTTTTTTTTTCTTTTTTCATTTAATTTTCTAAATCTAGGGGGGGGGGGAAACATATGTGCAGACGATAATTTACATTTCTAAATTGACTTTTTCATCGAAACGAACATCTACGATAACGCTTTTTATTTATTTACAGATGAAACATTTCTATCTAAACAGTAGCAACATTAACATTTATTTTATTATTATTACTCTTCGCATCATTAATTACATTTTAATTTCCCTGTCGAAAATTACGTCATTGACTATATATATGTAACATACTTGCCAACCATCTCATTATGAACTGTACAATACTTAGTATCCGCGTTTTTTCTCACACCAATAATTTTTTAGAGTAATTTTAGTCTTATTTAACCTTAACAACATTTGGAGAGAATAACTCTAAAAATATAGTGGTGTGAGAAAAGGGGCGTTTTCAGGGGGCGTTAAGAATTGAACGGTTATTATTGAGATAGTTAGCAAGTATGTATGAAATAAAATAAATAATAAGAGAAATTATTTGCAGTTGACAAATATAGTACCTTTTGTAACGCGATATTTCTCATTGATAACATCATTAATTAAAGCAATAGAAATTTTTAACCAAGAGTAATGAGATTGTGGAGTGTTCGGCATACACATTCCCGTTTGTGAGGAAATACGGTTGCATACAATATATATATAGGCGTCAGCAACATTAAAGCATACTTGCCAACCACTTCATTATGAACCGTACAAATTTTAGTACCCGCTTTTTTTTACACCGATAATTTTTTAGAGTAATTTTAGTCTTATTTAATCGTAACAACACTTGGAGAGCATTGCTCTAAAAATATAGTGGTGTGAGAAAAGGGGCGTTTTTTCAGGGGGCGTTAACAATTCTACGGTTATTAATGAGATGGTTGGCAAGTATGAGTAAAGGTTTTTTAATACACGGAGAAATGAGATAAAATTTTAATTTCCAATTGTTATTCTTATAATTTCTCTTCACAGACATCGTTTTGAGTCTGTGACGATTTTCTGACGATATCACCTGAGACATTTCATTCGGCGTTGCTGGTCGACATATGAATTTTGTTAATGTAGAACTCAGCATGACGGCATTTGTGTTGTTAAGTCTTGTTTTTCACAATCTATATAAATTTTGACAATATACATAATTTTTATTCAGTTCAGAGAATTAAAGAAGTGTTGGTTAAAAATGGAGGTTAAAATCGGAAATATAAGAAGGTAATAAGCATCTGACATATTTATTTTTACTTTATCATATCTGTAAAGGAAATATAAATTGATTTGTATTCATTCGTATTCATAAAAAAATTATCATACCTCTATAAAATAGAAAAATTAATTGTCTTTTGAATATTTCCATGCATTGAAAATTATTAATATTATTATTATTATTATTATTATTATTATTGTGCAAGTGTAACGTAATGTTTTTCGAAATAAACTAAAATGTGTTTAATACAAAATAAATAGGTTTTGCTGTATAATTGTATGTCACAAAATGTGTAATTTAAAATTTTTAATGAATTTCAATATGTTGATTTAAAAGTTAAAAAAAGAAAAGTGTGTGTTTTGAAATATATCACTCATTAAATTACCAAATAATTTTATAATAATTATAACATAAATCATAGATCAAAGTTTTTTTTAAATAATAAAACACTTGGTTTACGCAATTTTTGGATAATAATTTAAATACTGACAATATTTCTGTTGTAGATTCTCAGTAATTAGAGCAATACAATTTTATTAATTCCTCTAGCCACATGTCGTTACTTATAATATAATACTTTACTTTAATTTTTGTATTTTTACTTCATAATGTTTTTGTAGATTTAAAAATGTTTTCTTTTATTATATTATATATTAATTCTGTTAGTTTAGATGTAAATTGTATTCATCTTCGTTTCTTTTTATAAATTCGTCTATCAAATAAATGTTAAAATATAAAATCAACGAGTTTTACTCGAAAACTTTTGTACGACAGAATTATAGTTCTAGTAGTTTTATGAAGAATATTTTTCAAACGCTGTAACTGAACATTTCTTTCTTTTTTCGAATGTCTTAAAACAATTGTATTTCTTATTTCGTATCATCATATGACCACAATGAATATAACTCTTGAAAAAATTTTAGTAATGAAAAGTTTTATTCACACTAAACGATATTTCCAGCATTTTCGTTAGCACTATTTTCGAAGAATACACTCTTACCTTATCAGAGAAAGAAAACTTTAAATAGTATCTGAATTTGGTTTTTATATTGAAATAGTAGAACAAAATCTTAGATCATTTAAAACTACGCATTACTAATGATTACTTACATCGCATCCTTTCACACTTATGTTCTACTTTACACTAGAACTCCTACATAGACAGGCTGACGCATCCGCCATTTTCTATCCCACAAGACCGGCTGACTATTTATTATTGGTGGTTTTTCTGCAATAAATTGCACGAATAACTCCAGAAAAGGACACCGCCTGTTTATATTTTCTTCTAATCCAGAAAAAAGGAAAAAGTGGATTATAAATTGCAGATGTAACTCGTGAATACCCGAAGCAGAGCACAACTTTGTAGCGCAAGATTTCCCTTATTTTCAAATTATTTCATTTTATTTTCAAAGATGTTTGACAAATTTAATATGAATGTACAGTTTTTTAAGTTATTGTTTTAAATTCTTTTAAAATTAACTTTAATATTACATTTCTTTTAACGTGAAGGGTAACAGTTTTGAGAATGTTGGCGATGTTCTTAAAATTGCCAACTTGTTTGTTTCTTGATAAGAAGTTCTAGCTCACTTGATCTGTATAGAAGTTTAAATGCGATAACCACGCTAATCAGGTAACCTAGCTTTTTCTACCGCCAATACTTTCCCAGACGAGATAGAAAATGGCGGACGCTCCACCAGCTCTTATCGTATTAGAGTCTTACTTTACACAAAACAACTCAAGTCGTTATTTAGACAACTTGGTAACAAGAGCGATAGAAAGATACTTTTCATCATACATACTGCCTTAATTTAAATTTAATATACAAAGATTTTCTCTTATTATTTCCGGTATAAATACATCCATTTTTTATTTTTTCTTGCGAATATGGTTTTCTATCAATTTTCAAACATTTTCATTCACAGACATGCCAACATTTTAATTTATTGCCCTGGTTGTTAGTAATAATATTTTTAAAAATATTAAACACATGGAAGTAAACAGTTATAATCTCGGTTCGAATTTAGAATGACAAAGGGTATTAGTTATCATTGTTAATTCATCTAAGCCTCCTAAATTTCAATTTAAATAAAATAAACGGTTTTTAACGTAAAACATTGTAATGCAGTTCTAAATTATGACATTCAAATTTACAGTGTTCCAACACAAAATTTGTCTGAAATCGATGCTTCATCGAAGAATCCCTTTAAATGTTAAAGTTTAATTATATAAGTTGATAACGGAAATGTATATAATGTTTTTGGATTTAATATTTACATATCTACTGAACTTGAGCCAGTAAATATGCCATATGAATTTGTTGATATATTTGGTATTTTTATTAAGCCTTCATTACATTTAGTGCAAAAAGAATGCAAAATTCCACAAATTAAAAGTAAAATGTGTCAAATAATAGTCATGCTTAAGGAAAGGACCCGAAAAGCAGCGAGATTAGAATGATTTATGTCTTGTTAATCCTATACGCAGCCATTTATGTTCATTTTTATGGCCTTTGTTTTATCTGATGACATGCTAAAAATGCTGTGTTTTTAAATAATTTCAAATATTTCTGTATTAACGTTTGTAGGACATGTGAATTTATTTAACATTAAAATTTATTAAGTTTAGATATAAATACAGACGCGGGGTTCCTCAGAATCACTTATGCTATAAAATCGCATAGTAGGAATTGCATAGCTGCCAATATTTTAAATTTTTAAATCAGAATTGACACTAATATTTTTAAATGGAATATGTCATACTATTTTCAACGATTAATATTACCGAAAACAACTATAAAAGTAATCCGGTTTGAAGTCTCCTATGAAAAACGGGAGACTTGGTACCTACAGAATTACAGGATGAGTTATATAGGTTGCAATTTTATAAAATTATTAGGACAGAGGACTATTAGCCTCAATCCATGGATTTTTACGATACCAGTTTTATGATATTTGGATATTTATCAAAGTCGAAAATTTATCGAAATTTTTGAAAAAATAAATAAGTAAAATCAAATAACTAATAGTCCTCCGTACTAAACTGAAATCTGCTTTTGCCAGAATTTCATCAAAATCCTTTTTTTCTGTTTCTTTCTTCTTTTAGAAAGGGAATAAAATTAATAATAATCAGTATGGAAACGGGCAGTATCGAGAAAGTTTTTTTTTTTTTTTTTTCAAAAACTTTAATATGGCATTATAAGAGAAAATTTCGTATAAAAGCACTTAATGAGAATTATTATTATTATTATTATTATTTTCTTGAGGCATCTGATAAACTTTTAATATATCTTTTTTTCATGGACTTCATGGGAAGTTTAATTAAAATATTGGAATTTTGAATTTAAAATTTATATTTTATTTTCAGTTAAAATTTCGACAGTCTTAGATTAAATTAAAATAAAGCGTCGTCCCTTATTAACATTCAAAGTTCAGCAATTAATACCGGGCATACTTTCCTTTGAATTTGCAGATCTTTTAGTAATTTTATGTTGCTACAATTTAACCCTTTGCGGCGCAAGACAATTCAGATCATTTAAATTATACTGCCACCGGACTTCATGAACTAAATTAAACTAAAAGAAATTTTAAATTTAAAGGGTAAAAAAAAACGGCCTTTTCTGCTATGTTATAAACGTAGAGTTTTGCTAAAAAACATCCGGGATGTATTTTTGCAGCTGAATCTTAAATTTTGCGTTCTCGCAGCGAAGCGCGCGTTAAGGGGTTAAGCGTAAAATAAAATATTTAACTTTTTATTTCTTATTGTTGCATAGCGTTATTGCAATATATATGCTTTGCAATATGCTTTGTATAACTTATTTTTCCTACTTTTTTTTTTTTTTTTTTTTTTTTTTTTTTTCCAAGGTTGCTAACTTTTAGCTTCATTTTTTAAAGGAAAAAAGTGCTTGAAAACAGTTTTCGACTACCCTACGTGGATTGAATTAGCGTGTCAATCTTTTTACGTTTTTATTTATTTAACAAATTTTACAATGGCATATTATAGGCATTCATAATTACATCAATGTAAAATACAAACAATGATGATAAAGTTCATCAATTAATACATATTGAAAACAAAAGTAGTAATTAAAAATGTGAATTTAAAAAGAAAAAAAACTTTTGTCTGTTTTATGAGAAAATTCTGTAATTACATCAAAAAAGTTTAAATATACTTAAAAATTCGTAAAAAATAACGGTACTGGAATTCTCCATATTTAAATGTCTAAAGCGCAATCGTAATCTAGAAGTTTCATATTTACCTACTTGAAATTCCTTAATTAAAGATTTCTTCTATATGTCAACAAAAATACAATCAAATTAAAAATATGATGCATACTTAAAAGACCGTGAAAAAAATTACGGGTCCAAATTGTCTCGGGACCAAAATGTCCTGCTTCGGGTATTTGACTACTGAGGACCTTAAGGTAGATTAACTGTAAATTCAGAACGTGACAAGAAGTAATTACTTTTTATTAGTTCACAATAGATATCAGAAACTTCGATAATCGTGAATTTAGGCCTGAAAAGGACTCCTTTTTTATGTGTGTGAAACTAAGGGCGTTACTAACTGACAAACAGACATTTAATATAAATAAAGTACAATTCAATAAAAATATATTAAATATCGAAAATGAAAGGGAAACTATGTCTTATGTTTGTTTAAAAGCATACAAAGTAAATAAAAATTAGGGATAAGAAAGAGATTGCTTAAATATAATATAAAACACATAGTCAGAGTTCCCAACTTTTGTAATTTATTCACGAGCATTTTTAGCCCGCCTCTTTTTCATACCGGAAATTTTGAAAAAATATTTTCTTATTATTAAATCGTTGTCACATATTAAAGAGAAACAATCTACAAAATTTGTGGTGCGGAAAAGAAGGCGGGGCTAAAAATGCTCGTGAATGAATTATAAAAGATGGGAACTCTGCACATACTTGCCAACCTAATCCGGAGGATTGTTAGTACCCGCCCTTTTTTCCAAACAAGCATTTTTATAGTGTAGTTTTCTTCTGAATTCATCGTAAATATATTTGAAGAGAATTACTCTCAAAATAAAGTGGTGTTGAAAAAGGGGAAGTACTAGCAATCCTTCGGATTAAGTTGGCAGCCATGAAAGCAGTATTTCTTTTTTTTTTTTTTTTTGCAAATTTAAAATAAAGAAGAGAAATTTGTTGCGAATAAAAATTAAATCTTTAAATAATAGAAAGGCAATCACTTTATTTTCGTTAATTCATTATCATTTTTTTACATAGGATAAGAAACCTTTTCAGTTGTTTTAGCGTGTTTGCAATACATTTGATTATTTTGTTTATATCTGCATTTTTTATTTGTTGTAAGTTTTTAAAAATATTTTGCGCAATGTAAGATGAATTGTCTTCATTTATATTTGTCTCTTCTTCTAGGAGTGTAAAGCTAATGATGGTTTGGATAGTTTTGGGTAAAATTGAACATTATTTTGTATATAAACGTGCTGTTACTTACAAACAGCAAAGTTGTAATTGTCTGGGATTGCAAAGAATACAAGGGAATCGCTATTTACATCTGTGTTAACGTTTCAAATAATATTATGTTGGGTATTGAGATTATTGGCACATGAATGTTTCTTTTTTTTTTTTTAAGTGTTTTGTAAAATTAAAGGAAATTAATTCAAGTAATATTATTTTTTTTTTCAATGAAATTAAAATAATTTATAAATATTTAAGTTATTTGCTAAATTGGCCTTTGTGGGTTTTTGCGGTAATTATTCATTTGTTTATTTTTCTTTCTTTTTACTCATAATATATATATATATATATATACACTCATGTCCAGAATTATCTTTACATATCCAAAACTAATGATATTCAATGAAATATCCAAGCAATGTGATCCATTTTTGCAGAAAATGTCTGAAAAACAAGCCTAATTAGCATTATCCAATCAAAAGTAATCAAACGATTCTGTGATATGCAAATCTAGGCTTACGTCATCCGACGCTGAATCAAGAGCTTTGCGCAAAGTGAATAACTTGGTGATTCTCTGCGATATAGCGTTTGATTTCAGTGTGTAAGGACTCAAATCGGTTTGCTATGGCTTCGAAGTATCATTTGGAAGAATCTATGAAGTGGCGACTCATCGGTCGTTTAGAAGCAGGACAGCCTATCACGAAAGTAGCCAGATGTCTGAATATTTCAAGACAGACAGTCTCTACATTATGGAAACAGTTTCGAAACGATGGAACTGTTGTAAGAAGGCCTGGACAAGGTCGTAAACGAATGACAACTGCTTTTGAAGATCGATATTTGGCACTAACTGCCCGTCGTAACAGGAAATCTACTGCTCGCCAGTTAATTTCAGACTTGTAGCCGCCACTGGAACTGCTGTATCACGGCAAACGGTATACAGAAAGAGGCTTAATGAAAGAGGCCTTTATGCCAGAAAGCCAAGGGTATGTGTTTCACTGTCTTCACAACAGAGGAGGGATCGGTTTAATTGGTGCAAAGAACATCAGAACTGGAGTCAACACCAATGGTCCCATGTTCTGTTTACTGATGAGTCGAGGTTTAGTTTTACAGGTGATTCTAAACGTGTTTACATATGGAGGGAGTCAGGAACACGAAATTATCCCTCAAACATAATGGAACATGACCGTTTTTGTAGTACAGGTGTGATGGTATGGGGTGGAATAATGATAAATGGACGTACGCCCCTACACGTTTTCGACAGTGGATCTGTGACTGGCGAGAGGTATCGGTATGAGGTCCTAGAGCCTTATGTTAGACTTTTCAGAGGTGCAGATGGATCTGACTTTTTATTTATGGACGATAATGCTCGTCCACATCGAGCAAAGCTCGTTGACGAATTCCTTGAAAGTGAAGGCATTGAGCGAATACCGTGGCCAGCAAAGTCTCCTGATCTTAATCCAATAGAGAACTTATGGGACTATCTTGGAAGAGCAATTGCACGTAGATATCCTCCTCCTTGAAATGTAAATGCCCTGAAGACGGCATTACTTGAAGAGTGGAGCTTAATTATTCAAACTGTGGTTAACAACGTTATTGCAAGCATGAAAACACGTTGTGATATGTGTGTACAAGTCAGGGGAGGTCATATTCCATATTAAATTCGTAAGGCTTAATTCTGTTCTGCGTTATTCCTTTTTTTCTGAGCTCTCTTTGTTACATTTTATTACCACTTTTAATGTTTCATGCTACAATTTTATATTATATGCAATGCCCTTAATTTTTTTCCTTTGTTATTTAAGTGTCATAGTGTTATATAACATTCCAAAAATAAATCACAAGATCATAGTTCACAGCTTCTGAGAAATCCGTGAATTTATGCATGTAAAGATAATTTTGGACATGAGTGTATATATAAAAGGATGTCCCTTAAATATGTTTTTTTTTTTTTTTTTTTTTTATCCAATACGTATACACTTTATTTATTTATTTTTCTATTCGACACGTTTTAGCAAAATATCAGCTTTCTGGGATAATGTTAACCTGTACCAAATTAACCGGAATATCCTAATATAGGTAATAGGTCTTTCCCGTCATTCCGACACGTGTTAACATTATCCGAGAAAGATGATATTTTGCTAAAATTCGTTTAGGGTAAAAAAAAGGGGGGGGGGGGGAGATGCGTATCATATTTCGAAAAAGGGAAAAAAAAGGAAAAGACATTCCCCCAATTTAAGGGGAACCTAATATATACAAAATATATATATTGAAAACCTTTTCAAACATTCCAGCAGATGTAACCAAGTATTACATGAAGAAATAGAAAAATAAACATGAATAAAAATGACGACAATTGAACAATCTGATATTGAAACATACAATATCATTCCGTTATCATGGGCATATAATAAATTTTGCATGCAAATAGGGTGATATTTCTGTAGTGCTGTATACAAATTGCTAAAATTTTACAGCAATCTATACCCGATACTCATCCATAAGACAAGGAAATAATTGAAACATAAAGAGAAAAAAACAAGTGAAAAAGACTCTTTTTTATCAAAAATCACTAATAAAGATGAATAGTACAATACACAGACCTGCCAACCTAATCCGGCAAATTGTTAGTACCGCCCCTTTTTCCACACCACTTTATTTTTAGAGTATTTGTTTTCTTCATCCATCGTAAATACATTTGAAGAGAATTACTCTAAAAATTATGTGGTGTGGGAAAAGAGGCGGTATTAACAATTTGCCGAATTTGGTTGCCAGCTCTGAATACATATTTACAAGAGTCACAGGATAATTAATATCAGGCAAACCTAAATCTAGTTATGTTTAAAAGCTCAAAAACTAACATCAAAATAAAGTAAATCCACCAGGCAATTAATAAGTAATTGAAATACTAAAAAGTTTCATAAACAATGCAAGAAAACGAAATTCAAAGCAACATGAAGATAATATTTATAGAATTAACAATAATACATGAAAGATGCGCGAAATGCAGTAAGTCAAATCAAATATTAATAAACTTAATTATAATACAGTTTTTTATATAAAGCAGTTGCTTTGATATAAAATTTATGGTGTTAAAAAATAAAATTGTAATATTCATGAGGCACACTTGCACCAGCGTTCTACGAGATTTTACTCTCTGTATATAGTATGTACTGCTAAACAATTAGGATAGGAAGCAAAAAGGTGGAGAAAACGTTTCTGCTTAAATAGAAGGGAAAAAGTGAAGAAACGTCATGAACGTTGGTTTGCATATGAAGTTTTCTAAACCTGTTTTCTGCCACGCTTTAACCCAATGCGGCGCAAGATAATTGGGTTCCTTTAAATTACATAGCCACCGGAATTCACGAACAAAATTAAAAGAAAAGAAATTGACGACTTTTTCTGCTATGTTATAAAGATAAAATTTTGCTAAAAAACATTCAGGGATGCTTTTTTACAGTTGAAAATAAAAATTAGATGAGGCTGTAGTGGCATCACCGCCCTATAGACAAGTAGACTTAGACATTCAACTCGACCCTTTACTTCCAGCGCCCCCACTCACTTTGTAAGAAACTAATATTGTAAACAAACAGCCGCGGCGATATTCCTTGGCAGCCTGGCGCTTTTGGACGTTTGCCAATTCCCAGCACTGTGACTTCATTCGAATCTTCGAATTCTTGCTTAGCTGAGTGTTTTTTAGATCTGGCTATTTGAGAACAATTTTCTTGAAAGCTGAGTATTTTTTTAATTTAAATTTTTTTTGTTTATGTATTTCGTTTATTGTGTATGTATATTATGTACTGCTAATTTATTTATTTCAGGTATTATTTCACAAGACTTGACTTTCAAGAATAAAGGATGTCGTCTCTGAAACGTGACCGGTGTGTATTGTGCCTGTGCAATGCTGATTCTTCACAAAAGAAATTATTTATGTTCCCCAAAGATCCTAAGAGGTATTTCTTGCAAATATTTCTATTTCTTTTTAGTAAATTTATGCCTTGTTATAAATTATTTTTTTGTCTATTAACTGTTTAGCAAAAACGAAACAAAGAACATCTGCAATTTGGAAATTTTTTTTTTCTTACAAAATTTTATAATTATTACCACCTAATTATATAAACTATTGCATTCTTCATTTAGTTCTGTATAATCAGATGCTTTGTAAAGGTCTTACGTTTTATTATTATTATTATTATTATTATTTAAGACGGAATACAAACACCTCGATGTACAAATTTCCAATCGCAATCATAATCGTATTCGTTATAGAAACTGCTTTATTTATCCTGTACTATTATTAGATATCAGTATATTTCATTATCATAAAAATAATTTTAACGATAAATTTTGTTTGCAAGAGCTGTAGAGCTGTTTTTCAATGGATATATATATATATATATATGTCGAGTGACATTTGCCCCAATCTGTGTATTTTTAAAAGTTAGAAATTAATCACGTTGTTATGTCCAGTCGATTATAATTGTTCCACCCTATTACAGCAATTTTTTTTTTGTTGTTGTTAAAATGCTGTGGCTTAAGAGTATTCATTTTTAATGGAAATTTTAATCTGTTTATGTGTATGCAAATTGCTTCCGGTATACTTAATCTCATATTACCCTATTGGAAAAAAATTTTCGTTTCCGGTAAAAAAATATATACCGGCTTATGAAACACCGGTTCCAGTATTATACTGGATCCAGTATGACATACCGGTTCCAGTATTATACCGGATCCAGTATGACATACTGGTCCAGTATGATACCGGATCCAGTATGACATACCGGCTTATGAAACACCGGTTCCAGTATTATACTGGTTCCAGTATTATACCGGATCCAGTATGACATACCGGTCTAGTATGATACCGGATCCAGTATGACATACCGGCTTATGAAACACCGGCTCCAGTATTATACGGGATCCAGTATGACATACCAGGTCCAGTATGATACTGAATACAATATGACATACCCGATCCAGTATGATACCGGATCCAATATAACAAACCAGATCCAGTATGATACCAGTACCATACTGAAAGCAACATGATTCCAGAATATTCATTACAAAATTGTAATAGATTAGGTATATTAATGCAGCAAAAAGATTTAAGATATGAACATAAATAAATCATTGAATTAAGAATGTGACAAATTAACAATTAACACTAAACCTACCAATTCTTCATGTATACCTATTCCTACCACAGCGGGTCAAGTGACCCCTCTTTAAAATGTCATATATATAACTATGTATAGCGAAAAATATATTATTTAGCACAATTTGGTACATGCATAAAACATTTTTTTTTCAAATAATTCAAAATTGTTTATTTATTAAATTTAAAAAAACATAAAAATAATACAAGAAAAAATTAAATATTCTTCAATTGAATCCTAAATTTAGAAAATAAGTAATATGCTAACTTTATTCACCGCATATTTTGAAAATTATTGCATTCTCGAAAGCACATTTTCCACACACACATTTGTTGCATTTGAAACAAATTTTTTTTAGTTTAGTTTTCTTTTCAAAAACCTACTTGGCACCTTTTTCCCAATTGCACACGAGAATCCGAACTTGAATTTGTTGAAGTTTTCTGTATAATTTCTTTTTCTTCCTGTTGCTCATGTTGAAAATCTTTGGCAAGTTCTTCAGCTAATTGGAATAAAAATTATTGTCTAGAAATTTTTTGCCGGTTGTTTCTCTGTATTAAATCCATGAGTTGATTCCATTCTGGTCAAGAATATTGAAGAAAATCTGCGCAGTCAATAATGGTCTTTTTCTCTTTTGTAATCTGCCTATATTCAAAATACTTTCGTCTTCACTGTCGTAACTTGAGGACTCACAATCATCCGTAGTGTCAAATAAGTCATCATGTTGTTCTATACTATCCACTTCACTTTCAGGTAGTTTCTCTACACGAAATTCCGAACCCGCAAGTACTCAGGCAAACTCGAGTAGGAAAGTAAGGTGATTTTAAATGTTTGCAAAAAATTAAATTAAAAAGAATAAGTTTATCTGGTAATAAAAATATAATATTAAGTTGCTTTGTTAATAAGTTGTCTTCTTTTCTTATTGGCTTAGTCAAATCCATAATCTACGAGCTGCCAACCTCATGACTAAAAATTTAGGAGCAAAACTTAAAAAAATCGGAGCAAACAAGAAAAAATTGGAGCAATATTATAATGCGAAATTTTTAAATTAGATTTCCATATATAATCTACATTTACACAGTCTTAATATCAATCTGTAAATCAATGAAACTATCATAGAATGATCAAATAAACATCACAGACATATATATAAATTTTATTATAAATTATATTCTAGTACAATATACTTATAATTCTGACTCACATTGCAAAGATTTAATTTAATTTTGCAGATGCTATATAACCAAACTAAAAATTTAAAATCCTATTAAATAACTTTTTTTTTTTTTTTACAATTAACAAGAAGACAAAATTACAGTTTTTGTTTTGAAATAGAAAAGTATGTTGAGAATATTTTTTAAATTCATAAAACAAGAAAAATAATAAGATGAGTTTCTTTTAAAATAACAGCAGTGTTTCTTATGTTATAGATTGAGAAATCGTAGGGGGGGGGGTAAAAATAATATATGAATGATAATTAATTTTATGATTGCATTATAGGTTTTTTAATCTAATAAAGCAAGTTTAAAATGAATATTGATTTTTATTTTGTGTGTGGAAAAAGATGGTAACAAATAGCTTCTGCTGAGCATGTAATCGCTAATTGGAAATAAGAAAAGGTGTGTGTGTGTGGGGGGGGGGGGGAGTAAAAAAGATTTATATGGGCTAAAAATATTGAATAATTATATTTCTATTTCTTTACACATTCTAGAATCTCTCAAAGTAAGTTTAAAATGAATATTAACATTCATGTGGTTGGAAAAAGAATGGAAATCAGAAAGCTTCCATGAAGTGTATGATTCACAATAATAGTTAATGGGTTTCTTTTTATAAACGAATGATATTCGCGACTTAAAAAAAAAAAAAAAAAACGGAAGAAATCATTTAATATCAGAAACCGGAAAATTAGTTGAAAAATCTTTAAACTTCTGCCCAAAACAGAAATTTGGCGAAAAAATAAAGAGAAAATAATAAATAATAAATGTCAAGTTTGAAAAATCGGAGTTTCCGATAATTTTTAGATTAACGGAGCACACTGATGAAAATCAGAGAAACTCCAATAAAATCAGAGCAAATCGGCAGCTATGTAATCTTGTCGGAAACCATTTTTTCTGACTGACTGTTGTTGAAATTTTGAGAACTTCTTCCTTCTTTTTTCCTTGACAATCTGATAACCAGAATCGCAATCCATCTGAAACAGAAAAAAAAAGCATAAAATAATGAGTCAAATATGTTATTTAATATCTGGAAGCATAAATTGCAGAATTTCAGAGGGCTGCATTGCAGCTCAGCATGAACAGTGTAATAAAATGTCTATAATTTATGAGGCTACACAAAACTACTTAATTCCCCCATCTAGAAAAGTAGAGTACAGAAAATACTACTGGAGATACAGAATAGATGCTGAAATTATAAAAAACTAGTAAATCTGCAGATCAGGGGCCTCAACGTTAACTCTGCAAGTCATTTTATATTTATATTTCTTACATAATATCTAATATCTATATATGTAAAATTTTTCGTAGAATCAGAAAATATAAATATTGGGCGTGTTTTACATTTTAAATTCATTGTTATGAAAAGCTACTTTTGTCAAGGGGTCGGGGTCCCCTGAACCCTCAGTCGTTTCACTAATTTTGAATCCACAAATTCGACATAACAGTTAATAACTGTTAAATTAAACACGACTTCATGTAATGATGTTCTGGGGCCATTTATACTTGCATTTTTTTTAAATAAATTGTTTTCATCAAGGGTGCTCTGCCTCCTGAACCCTTGGATTGGCAACTTAAAATGACTGATGATTTACTAGTGGTTTCTATAAAATGACAGCGATTTGTTTTCTATGAAAATTTTTACAAATGCTCAGATATTTTTGCTGCCGACTGTATGCCAACAGATGAAAAAAAAAAAAAAAAAAAAAAAAAAATACACTCACTTCTCTTGCTAGACAAATAAAAGAAAATAGGGAAAAATAAATCTAGAAAATAAGATAAATCACCAGTCATTAAATTGCATTTTAAAAAGTTGCACATGCAGATAACTTTCTTCAGTAGTAATTTAAAATACAAAAGAATGCGCGTAAAAAATAAAAATGTCTATTAAAAAAAAGTAAAAGAAAAATAAAGAAACCAAACCTTGTTTTTTTGTTTCTAAGTAAGATATAAAATGTAAGACGACGAGACTTTTGTTTAGTTTGTTCTATACAAAGGTATGCAGCAATTGTGTCAAATTCCTTAGCACTGGCTACTATATTCGTTTCTTAAAATATTTTTCACGCAATTTGTCTTAATTTTATTTTTTTTTAACTTCATGCGAGATGGAAAAAAAAAACTTGTTTAATTGGTTTAAATATACAAAAAATAATAATAATTAAAAAAATAAATAATCTGATTTTCTTCCCCCTTAAAAGTAAACAATAACTAATTTCGCTGATAGCCATGGCCCATGTTATTCTATGAGATTTTTTTTTATAATTATTCATTACCTAATGATCTAATCTATTTTTTTTTTTTATTTCGTTTTCACATTCGTAAAAAATGACAATTGTTAAATTTGTATTCTTCTTCCAAAAATTGATACATTTTTAGTATTTCATTTTGTGGCAAAAAAAAAAAAAAAAAAAAAAAAAAAAAAAAAGAGAGAGAGAGAGAGAGAGAAAATAAAGAAAAAAATGTACTTATTGAAAATTTGGATTTCTAAACTTACAATTACATTAAAAAATAAATAAAAATTTGGAAAAAATATTTAATGATTGTAAATTTTTTGAATGTGAAAACAAAATTTTAAAAATACATTAGTTAATGTGTAACCATGAAATCAAACTTTCCCATGGAATAACATGGGCCACGGCTGTCGGCGAGATCAGGTATTGTCCCTCTAAAAAATATGAAGTTGCTAGCAATAGTTACTACATTCATTTCCTAAAATTTATATTGAAAGTTTTACGTTTTACCTCAATTATAATATAATATCTTTGAAACTTGTTGGCAAAGAGGAAAAAAAAAACTTTTTCAATTGTTCTACTTTGTCTCAAACCAATATTCTCGTTGTCTTAAGAAAGTTACTTTTATTTATCCTCATACGAGAATATATATATATATATATATATATATATATATATATATATATGTATATACTAGCAGGCTATGCATGCTTCGCTGGTCACTATTTTTAAATGAATCACTATAATTAATGAATTCTCAAAATTGCATTAATTTTTCTCATGTGATAAAAAAAGAGAAAAAAATTCTGATCGGGAAAAATATCGCACCGGGTCCCCACTGATGTGCGATGCGCGTGAACGAATGCTTATATATGAGCGCCGTGCACACGTGTATTCTATCACCACCCTTATGATTTCTCAAAATTCCATGTTATTACTCATAAACTTTCATTCTTAAGAAAAGGAATTTTTAAAAAATCATTTAGCATCGGATAAAATCTCACACCGGGTCCCCACTGCCTTCGGCAGCGCAAACCGCGCTGTCAGCGCACGTGTAAGGAACTCAAACTTTTATTGTTAAGAAAATAAAATAAAATCAATTAACTCGTTTTTTAAAAAAGGATTATACTTAAGTTTACTTAATTAAATTACCTTATAAATATCCTTTATAGGACTTAGCATATTAATTTCGGATGTATCCACATCCATCTTCAGTGCTAAGTTCAAATGAGACGTCATTCGTTTTGTAAACATCTTTCTCTGGCGCTGTAGTCTTATTTCTTCACTTCGCTTCGTTTTTCGGGGTTGTTTATTTTCTGTAGTAATTGCAGCCATTCAGGTGGAATTGCGTAGTGCTCACGGTCATTTACGGTTTGAAAATTAGATGTTATTTCGATGGCCTGCCTTTTTAATGCAAAGTTATAACTGTTATATGGGGCTATTTTTTTTTTTTATATTAATTGAATTAATGTTAATTGGGTTATTGTTGTGGGTGGAAGAGAAGGCAGTTGAGGATTTTCCATATTTTAAATCTGTTCTATGTTCTTTTTCGCGTTCGTTAATTCTGCGTTTTGCCATCCCTATGTAGCAAGCTTTATCTCCATTGTTATGTTCGAAATCTATTTTATAAATACCTAGAGTGGAATTTTGGGGGATGATATCTTTTTCGTTACGGATGTATTGAAAAATATTTTTGTCCGGCTTGATTGGTATATTTATATTAAGGTTTTTAGCTTCATTTCTTATTTTTATACTGGCGCCGTTACAGAAAGGTATGGAGGAAGTGAAGTTGGATTTTGTTTTTTGTGCATTATTAATTTTATTTAAGGTTTTTAAGCGTTTTTTGTAGAGGTTATTGACAAGGTTTTTTGAGTAATTGCCTTTACTGGCAATTTTTTTAATGTACTTAAGTTCAGTGTTGTGTAAGTTTTTATTAGAACAGACTAGAATTGCACGGTTAATATATGATTGTAGGGCAGAGTATTTATATGATAGGGGGTGTTACAGATTTTGTTTATGATTTCGGTATTGGCTGTTGGTTTCCGGTAAATGGTGGAATCGAATGAGTTATCTGGGTTTTTATAATTTTTACGTCTAGAAAAGTTAAAGAATTATTTGTTTCTTTTTCTATGGTGAATTTAATGTTATTATCGAGATTATTTAATTTATTTAATATGCTATCGGGATTTATGGAATTAGGTATTATAGCTAGAACGTCATCTACGTAGTGGTTCCATAATTTACATAACGTACAAAATGTAATGTTCATAATTTACAAAATGTAAATTATGGACCCGCTACGTAGATGGTAACACACGTGTGCAATACATTTAATATGCTATCGGGATTTATGGAATTAGGTATTATAGCTAGAACGTCATCTACGTAGCGGGTCCATAATTTACATTTTGTAAATTATGAACATTACATTTTGTAAGTTATGTAAATTATGGACCCGCTACGTAGATGACGTTCTAGCTATAATACCTAATTCCATAAATCCCGATAGCATATTAAATAAATTAAATAACCTCGATAATAACATTAAATTCACCATAGAAAAAGAAACAAATAATACTTTAAATTTTCTAGACGTAAAAATTATAAAAACCCAGATAACTCATTCGATACCACCATTTACCGGAAACCAACAGCCAATACCGAAATCATAAACAAAATCTGTAACACCCCCTATCATATAAATACTCTGCCCTACAATCATGTATTAACCGTGCAATTCTAGTCTGTTCTAATAAAAACTTACTCAACACTGAACTTAAGTACATTAAAAAAATTGCCAGTAAAGGCAATTACTCAAAACACCTTGTCAATAACCTCTACAAAAAACGCTTAAAAACCTTAAATAAAATTAATAATGCACAAAAAACAAAATCCAACTTCACTTCCTCCATACCTTTCTGTAACGGGGCCAGTATAAAAATAAGAAATGAAGCTAAAAACCTTAATATAAATATACCAATCAAACCGGACAAAAATATTTTTCAATACATCCGTAACGAAAAAGATATCAACCCCCAAAATTCCACTCCAGGTATTTATAAAATAGATTTCGAACATAACAATGGAGATAAAGCTTGCTACATAGGGATGACAAAACGCAGAATTAACAAACGCGAAAAAGAACATAGAACAGATTTAAAATATGGAAAATCCTCAACTGCCTTCTCTTCCACCCACAACAATAACCCAATTAACATTAATTCAATTAATATAAAAAAAAAATAGCCCCATATAACAGTTATAACTTTGCATTAAAAAGGCAGGCCATCGAAATAACATCTAATTTTCAAACCGTAAATGACCGTGAGCACTACGCAATTCCACCTGAATGGCTGCAATTACTACAGAAAATAAACAACCCCGAAAAACGAAGCGAAGTGAAGAAATAAGACTACAGCGCCAGAGAAAGATGTTTACAGAACGAATGACGTCTCATTTGAACTTAGCACTGAAGATGGATGTGGATACATCCGAAATTAATATGCTAAGTCCTATAAAGGATATTTATAAGGTAATTTAATTAAATAAACTAAAATAAAATCATTTATCATCGGATAAAAACTCGCACCAGTCCCCCACTGCCTTAGGCAGTGCAGACTCATGCGTGCTGCATGCACATATTCATTCTGAAATCAAACTTTTATTCTTAAGAAAAGAAAATTTTTAAAATTATTTCTCATCGGGTAAAAAGTCGGACCGGGTCCCCATAAATCTTACCATATAAAAATAAAATGTCATTCATTAGAAAAATTTGAAAATTTTTACTGACATAAAGTTTTTACAACTTTCAAATTTTACTGTAACATAAAAGGCAGCTTTCATAAAAAAGCAATTTTTTTTACAACAGTGCTAAATATTTTTATTTACAAATAAAATTGAACTCTTATAATTTCTTAAAGAGCTTTCTACAATTTTATCAAATTTAAGTAAAACAGCACAAAAAAAAAAAAAAAAGTGCTAGTATAAATTGCAATGTGTACAGAAACGACTGACATGCAGACACAAAACAAGAGAGCGAGCCGAACAAAAATTTATAAAAGACTTGCTTCTGAACCTATTTTAAGTTTCAAAATTTAAAATGACATGCCATTCATTTTACATGCATGCATGATGACAATTTTTACTGTTTAATATTGCAAAAGCATCTATAATACTCAAATGTTACCAAACATTAAAGGTCTTATCCCTGTTTTAGAACTTACAACATCTTCCTCGCTCATTAGAATTTGAAATGTTGAAAATTTAAAATATTACAGCGCCATCTGGCAGTAGATATTTCTGTAATCTACTGTTCGATTCCAAATCAACAAAGCTTTCAAATGATGTATTACATATGAAATTATTTTAATTAGTAGCTGAGATACAAAAGAAAACCTAATCTGGGCACCTCAAAACGTGTAAATCTGTTGAAATCTCGAATTCCACTTTCGATAATATAAAAGTACTTTAAAATATCTTTCAAATGATGTATTAAAAACAGGGTTGGGTTTCTTCCAGGACAGTGGAAGAAACTGGGAGAAATGGAAGAAATAGAAGAAACCAATCAGATGACAAAACAGATGTTCAAAATTAAAATTTATGAACTATATAAACTCAAAGTATAAATATAATGTCAAATCTAAACTATAAATCAATTAATATTAAATATATTAAAAATATTTTTAGAAAAATAAGTTATTTGATAACAAACACTAAATATATACACATACAGTTGACGGGTTTTTACTTTTCAATGCTAATATTTTCAGAACTTTTTGCATAGAGACTATCTCATATTATTATACGTTCAAAAAGTACAAGTGATAATAATTATGAAATTTTTATCCATAATATTTGCACTTTTTTTTTTTTTTTTTTTTTTTTTTTTTTTTTTTTTAAGGATGCAATTTTTTGTATAAACTCGAAGCAGGTACCCAATGAACTGTATCAATAAGTAAGATACCTACTTTTTATAATAAGATAAAGGATTACAATTACATTTTAAAAATTCAATACCTTAAATGAATCCTCTAAACGCAACGAATATATTTCAGCTGTCATCGCAGCCCTCTTCAGCGTTGCAAATGATGAAACTTATCTACTGATGAAACTATCTACCACCCATAACAATAACCCCATTAATCTTAACACCATTAAAACTCAAAAAATAGCCCACTATAACAATCATAAATATGCCTTAAAACGCGAAGCCATTGAGATTCTAACCACTCCTTCCTCCATTAACGACCGCGAACACAGTATAATACCTGCAGAATGGCAACAGATCCTGAAAACCAAGAAATGAAGTGAAGGGGAAACGTCAGCAGGGGAGTTTTTTGTTTACTTTGAAGACCGGCAATACAAGTTTCATCATTTGCAACGCTGAGGAGGGCTGCGATGACAGCTGAAATATATTCGTTGCTTTTAGAGGATTAATTTAAGGTATTGAATTTTTAAAATGTAAGATACCTACTTTTAAACTCTCCTGCAAATTCTCTAGGATTTAAAAAAAAAAAAAAAAAAAAAAAAAAACATAGTTTGTATTTTAAGTTGAAAAATAAAGTGCAGTATTGAACTACTGAAAAACTTTTCATTTGTTTTACAGTTATCTTCCCTCTAACTCTCAAATGTTTTGTCCAGAAGTTGTGCGGATTTTAGGAATTTGCAGATAGAGATCATTGCCTTTGATTACAGTTTTCTTTTACACAGGGTTCCCACTCAATTTCAAAATTAAAAATTCCCTGACTTTTCCAGGTTTTCCAGGCCTATTTTTAGAAAATTCTAGTCACAAAATTTGGTTTGTGACATAAAAAATAGCTCACAGTATAAAACAGAACATAGCTTGTAACAAAAAAGACAACATAGTAACGTGACTTGCGATATTAATTGAATGCTCAAAAACCATTTTCCAGGTTTGTATCATCATTTTTTCAGGTTTTTGAGCAATATTTACAATTTTCCCTGATATTTCCCAGACTTTTTTTTTAGTAATTTCAAATTCCCTGACTTTTTCAGGTTTTCCCTGTTCTCCCTGACCCGTGGGAACCCTGTTTACAGATACAAAGTCAGTTATTAATTCATAAATAGACATAAAAATGGAAAGATGATTTCTAATAAATTTTAGAATAAAATATTTCTTCAATATTAATAAAACTAATCTATCACATTCATATATGATGGTAAATAATTTAAGCATATTGAAATAATAGGTACCTATAAAATGTAAACAAACATATTTAAAAAATACGAAACAAAATATTTTTGAAAGTTCAGAAATAATATTCATCACTGATTAATTTTGTTAAAAATTGATGTAATAGGTTGTTTTTAAGCACTAGTCTGTATGAATTGCAGGATAATAAATACAAGAATGTTATTCCCTCCCCAATTGTGTTTCAAAAAAAGCATTAAACTAAAAATTTGATTAAAAGAAAAAGTAAAAATGCGATTTTTTTTTTAAATATGAGATATAAATTTCTTTTATATTAAAAAATCAATTACGGATTGGAAGGATTTGACGATTATAAATCTGCAGATTAGAGGTCGTTGACTGTACTGTATATAACTAAAAGGAAAATAAAGTTTTTGATAGAGCTGTTTGTAAAGTATAAGCATGTGATCCAAACTATTATTTATTACCAGTTAAAGAAATAAAACTGTCTAAATTATAAAACTTTACACTGTTTAAATTGAAATTGATTTTTTTTAACTGGATTTTGAGTATTTTGGAACATGATCATCAGATACCGAAAATCACTTCGGTAAAAATCTCATACTTATTAATTAAATATGTAATTAAATTTTTATAGGTATGATTAAAGTTACTCGAAGTTGTTTATAAGATAAATGCATCAATTGTATTTTACAAATCTGCAATTTATAGGATAAATTTTTAAGAAAAACAGTTTCTATTTCTTCCGGCCGGGTTTTTCCATGATTTTTTCCGCGGTTATTTCCACCTTAGAAGAAACTTGCCAACACTGATTAAAAATAATTTAATCATAATTAGAATTTGAAATTTTAAAATATTACAGCGCCATCTGGCGGTAGAAATTTCTATAATCTCTTGTTCGATTCTAAATCAACAAAGCTTTCAAATGATGTATTACTTGTGAAATTATTTAAATTAATAGCTGAGATACAAAAGAATTAATCTTAAATATGCTTAATTTATTTCAGTGAATTTCAAAACAAACACCAGACTGAAACAATTATTTATTGTATTAAAATGCATTTTTGATGTTTTGTAATGATTCAGAGTATCGATTCGCAATGACGAGTATCGACTCCTACGGTGAAGTGTACATCGGCGATAGCAATGGGTGCCTTATAGTAAAGCTGTTCCGAAATTTAATTTATCAATGGGCTCTTCCCACCTGACGTCAGAGGTCACATGATAGAGGAAAAACAAATAGCAGACAAAGTCTTGTTTATCTATGGCGATTGCTGAAATAACATATTTTCTATTCTTATTTTTGATCAATCGTATTTAATCTGTGTTATTTATTATAAATCATCATTTTTAATCCATTTTATGTCATTATTCATCATCTTTTGTTTGCTATATACATTTACAATCATCATTTAGTTTATGTTTGTTATTGATGTTCTTGAAGAACACGTTTAATACGCTGATTTTTGGTACTTAAATCAGTTACAGTGCAATATCGTATTGCGTAAATCCATTTAGACCAGTAACTAAGTTAATTAACTTGTTGTAACACCTTTATGCAATTAAGTTAAATGAAAACATTTTAAAATTTCAAATTACAATCCATAAACATTCCACAAGAAGCTATTATTTATTGCTAGATCAGTTAATGTTACAGTTACACTACAATATACAAAAATCGATTCTTATAGGTAAAAATAAATAAACACATAAAATGTTTTTAAAAAACTATTAAATTTACAAATACAATTATTCTACTGTTTACAAATGCACAATATTACTTTTATTTTATTTTATATTAAATATTAACAGTTTTGTTCTTAAGAACAATATTTAATTGAAATCAATTCTCAGAATTTGATTATTCGTTTTCCTCTATCACGTGATTGAGCAGACGACGGTGGGAAGAGCCCATTCATGAACCATAAAATTCATTTTAGATAAAGTGGAGTGTAGTGTTGATTTTTATACAAACTATGTGAAAAATGCCCGAACCGGGAATCGAACCCAGGCTCTCCACTTAACGTGTGGTTGCTCTACCACTGAGCTACTTTGGCCGACAACCACCTAGGCATTTTTACATAACATTCGGTGACTTGCCAACGAATATTATGTGAGAAATGCCGAGCTGGTCATCGACCAGAGTAGCTTAATCATTAAGCTACCATTAATAATGGTAGAGCTACCTCATGTTAAGTAGCGAGCCCAGGTTCGATTCCCGGCTCTGGCATTTTTCACATAGTTGGTTTAAAAATCAACCTTACACTCCACTTTTATCGAAATAAAATAAAATATTAAAAAAAAAAAAAAAATTAAGGTACTTACATATTAACTACCTGCCAGCGGTGGGGCTACTCGCTGGAAAATTATCTGCTTCTGTGGTCCACAGACATTCAAACATATTATCTGAAAATAAATAAAAAATTATTCACAGATTACATTTAATTACAGTGAATCATCAATAATCCTGCATTTGTGATAGCAGGGGTGAAACTACCTAGCATGCAAAAACCCTGAAAACTGATATTTGCATTCAAATAGGGAAGATTTAATAATGAAATATCATATGGCTACCTATATTAAATGATATTTGGAGAGTTCTTAATACATTATAAGGCAAATTAAATATTCAAAATAAGAAATTTCTGTAAAAACAAAATAATTTACATGAAAATCAGAAACAGCAAAAATTTCAAAAAACCTGAATTCAGAGGTAGGCCCTGAAAAGTTTCACCCCTGTAATAGACGTTGCCAGATTACTGATTTTTCTGGATTACAGGTGTTCAGAAAATAAATGTCATGAATCATCGATCAATAAAAGCATCTAAAGGAAAATTTCTTAAAAATATTTTTTTTAAAAATGTGCACAAATCCCTATCAAAAACTTTAATAATTAACTAATGTTTGAAATGAGTTAATTTTTTTTAATTAATATGAAGTTCATTAAGTTTTGGTAAATTTAAAATTAAAACTATTTTAATAACATGTAAGATCAGGAATTTGCAAAGTGCTACATATACATTCTATCAAATATGTCAGTCAATTTAATTTGTTTACTTATTTTCTGTTTTTCAGTTTGTACTTGATTGATTACATGCATGTAGAATAATATATTAAGATATATCTGTTATTGTTACAAGAAAATCTGTTATTGTTACAATATTACAAGAAAAAGAGGATGTTATTATTTTTTTTTAATCATCTATCTTATTTTTACACATATTTAAAAAGAAAAGAAAAACAGTTTAATCTGCCGGTTATATTCAAATCAATATATTTATAATAGCTAGTAATAATAAAGGATGGAAATTAGCAACTTCATTATTCCATGCGCAAAAATAACAAAACAATTACAGCAGATCATTTCAAACTTGTTATTCAGAATATTCATATTTGAGAAAAGCAAAATAATTGCAAGCAAAATAATACAGAAGTCTTTTATTAATTTGATTTTAAAAGGAAAAAATATATTGCTTATTCTACTTAAGCCTACATTGCCGAAAGAAAAGAATTGTTTCATTCCATATTCAAATTTAACTAATGTTATATAAATTTAAATAGTCTATAACTAAAAATTCTAGGATATACACACACACATATATATATATATATAAAGAAAAAGAAAGAAAGAAATCTATTAAATATTACTTAACTTTTATCAAAGAGTTGAATAGAAAACATTACTACATATCCATTACATCCGTGATTGTTTACAATTCTAAGCCAAGATGGCGGCTTGTCTCTGATTGGCTGAAACGCAATTGCCATTCTTCGGTGTGATGTTTATCGACATTGTTTTTTTTCCCCGTGGGGTAGCAAATTTAAAGCATTAATTATCTGTTTTCTATTTTATCAATTTAATAAAAAAGAAAAAAATGAGCTAAAAGCCTAATATAAAACTTTTATGAACTTTCAATTTTGCATTTAGAGAAAGTAAAAATATTTCCTGGATTCGTGAAAATTTTCGACCTCCGTTTTTTGATGGATTTACACGTTTTGGGATGTCCTGAACACGAATTGATAGTTTTTAGAAAATGTCTGTCTGTGTGTGTGTTTCACGAATTTTGTGTCCACTGTATCTCACGAACCAATTGACTGAAATTTAACCAAACTTGGTATTTAGTTGCACCCTGAAATAAACTGGTGCTGATTAGATTTGGGGATCAATCGCTCAACAGTGATCGTTTTTTCTGTGATCGTTTTTTTTTTTTTTTTTTTTTTTTTTAACATGGCAGTATAGGACAAAATTTCGTATAAATGTGCATAAGGAGAGTTATTTTAAACTTATGATTGTAAAATTAATATGAATTATTGATAATAGTAGTAGTTAACTAGGGAAAAAAAATTGTGCATATGGGGGCATCGGTCTCCCCCCCCCCTGCGGAAAGTCCCCCCAGAAGGGGGGGGGGGTAAATTTTCAAGATTGGTATCTTACGAAAGGTCTCGTCAATACCTATAAAACGAATGGTTGAACTATAAATTTGTGATAATTTGAAACAAAGTTATCGATTTTTTTTTTTTACTTTTAACAAAAAAAAAAAAAAAAAAAAAAAAAATCGTAATTTTATTTTTATTTATTTATTTTTTTAACGAAATTTAACCAAAATTGGTATTTAGTTGGCCCCTGACATAAACTGGTGCTGATTAGATTTGGGGATCAATCGCTCAGCAGGTGGCGCTGTGATCGTATTTTTTCTAAATTTTTAACATGGCAGTATAGAACAAAATTTCGTATAAATATACATAATGAGAGTTATTCTTAACTTGTGATTGTAAAATTAAGATGAATTAATAATAGTAGTAGTAATTAACTAGGAAAAAAAATGTGCATGAGGGGACATGGGGGGGGGGTCAATTTTGAAGGTGGGTATCTTTCGAAAGGTCTCGTCAATACCTTTAAAACGAATGGTTGAACTATAAATATGTGATAATTTAAAACAAAGTTGTCGATTTTCTTTACTTTTAACGAAAAAAAAAAAACTTAGAAAAAAAAAATCGTTTTTTTTTTTTTTTTTTTTTTTTTAATATTGTTATTGAGTGAATTTATATAGGAAAATATAGAAGAAAGTCTTGTGGTGGCCACAACATACTAGTTTATACTGGTTTCAAAATTTCCAGCATATTTTCATACTGGTTTCAAAATTTCCAGTATATTTTCATACTGGTTTCAAAATTTCCCTAATGTTTCAAAACTGGTATCAAAATTTCCAGTATGTTTTCATACCGGTTCCAAAATTTCCAGTATGATTCCATACTGGTTTTGAAATTTCCAGTATGGTTTCATACTGGCTTCAAAATGTCTGGTTTGATTCCATACTAGTTTTGAAATTTCCTGTATGATTCCATTACTGGTTTTAATATTTCCAGTATAGTTTTATACTGGATTTATAATTTCCAGTATGTTTTTACTGGTTCCTGTATAATTTTTACTGGTTCTAGTATTATTTTGATACTGGTAATATGAAATTTTTCCAATAGGGTATTTAGAAATATTTGATGTGCAAATTTTATTTTTACACTTAAACAAGGGTATTCATTGTCTGTTTATCTGTGTTTTTAAACACAACTAAATTTTGGATTGTGAGAAGTATCAAATATAAATTTTTACCTTTTATTGTTTACATTTAAATATATGAAGTAAGTGTTGATTTATGTTCTATAAATTTCATACAGATAAGCTCAATATCTTCGCTCTTCAACATCAATTTCAGCTTGATCCTATTAAATTTTAAATCATTTTTCAAACATTTTTAATTCTTTGTAAGACCCATATCTTTTTTAATAAGAAGCTTCATCAATCCACAAAAATTTGTGTAATAACCAAGGGTGAGAATTTTTAGCTTTTCTGTAAATTTAACTTCTCACTTTCTTCATTTTTTTTTTTTTTTTTTTTTTTTTTGTGTGTGTGTTTCTGATGTGCATTTGTTACGTCAACTAACGAAATAAAATTTGATAGAATATTAAAGCATAATCATTTTTTTTTTTTTTTTTTTTTTTTTATAGACTGAAAAAAAAAAAAAAAAAAAAAAAAAAACATATTTATTACTTTAGTATTGCAGAATTTGTCATCAAAATTCTAGAATTTCATTTCAATGTTTTGCCTTTGCGTATTGTTTCAGCTTTTTTGTCTTTTTAGTAACCTCATCCCTGAATATCTTAAGATTTTAAACACATTTTTTTATACTTTCAATGAATAACAATGTAATTTTAGTGCAAATGTTTGCTCTTTAAAATTTTCTATTTTTTTCTAAACTTTTATTTATTTATTGTTATTCATTCATTTATTTATTTTATTTATTTATTTATTTATTTATTTATTTATTATTATTATTATTATTATTATTTTTTTTTTTTGAGAGGAATAATAGCTCTCTTTTTTTTAGATATGTTTTTGGAAAATATAAAAAAGATAATTTTCTTTAAAATTGTTATGTAAATGACAGACTGAAAAAAATTGATATTATAATTTTTGGTAAGTTCAGTTTAGTTAATAATATAATTATACTTAAAACAATTGACATTGTCTTACAATGTTTACCATTTGTAACTTTTTAATTACAAGAGCGAAAGAATAAATATAAATAAAAATTACAGGTAATATTTTCAAGGTATTGGAAAGATGTTGCATTTATCTGCCCCATAAATTTTTATATAAATTTTGATTCATTGTAAGATTCTGGAATTTGATTTATCTGTCATATACAAGAAAAATAAAAAAAAAATTATATAATTGTTTAGTGTTCTTTTATACATTTTTTGTATTCAGTGTTTTGAATTTTTTACTCAGCTAATTATGAATACCAGCATGTTACTATCAAAGTTTGAAAACTTTCAATTTGATTATTATTTGTTTACATTTTTCCCTTCCTTGATTTCAGGGCCCACCAGCGGCCGAGCGGTTCTGCGCTCAAAGCTGGTAGATGGGAGGTGCCGGGTTTGATCCCAGGTCGCGCTCTTCAACCTAACCGTTCAGAGTTTTCCGTAGTTTACTCTAAAACTCGCGCAAATATGGGCTAGAATCCCTTAGAAAGACCCCCATGGAGGGCATTTTCCTTATTAGCCTAGGGCACACATGGAGTCAATTGGCCTTAAATCCTCCAACCAACCAACCATTCCTTGATTTCAGGTATAGTATAATATAGATGCATATGCACACATCTTGTGCAAAAAGCTTTTGATATAAGTTTTGTGCGTGTGTGTGAAAGAAAAGTGAAGGGGGGAAAAATCGAGTTTTATCTGGGTATGATTTGAGTCCTATGATGTTTCCTTTAAAATACCAGTCAACTGTTTTTTCTTGCTTTTATTTTCTTACATAATTTTTTCAGTGGGTTGTTTTCAGGAGATGGTTATTTTATTTGTTTTTTCACGGGGATTTTTTCAAGATTTTGCTGCATAATCTTGGACAGTACAGGACAATCTAGGTCAATACAGCTAGCTATTAATTAGTATAGCTGTACTGTCATATTAATCAATTTAGGTACCTACAGCATTTTAAATTCTTTGTTTATTTTATAGCAATGTATATTGACTGTTTTATATTTATGTTTATAGTAATTTAAATAAATGTGTAGCTGTCGAAAAGTAAAAAAAATATACCCCACCCTTTTTTCTGTACTTTTTTTTTTTTTTTTTTTGTTCTCTTTAAGATGGGCGAGATCAAGCTAACCAAAGCTGCTACAGAATAAAAAGGATTACAAGCATTAAAAGAAAAAAAAAAGATTTAAATTGTAAAGAAATTTAGTTACAAAATTGTTTTAACCAAACCAAAATTAATAACTTAATCCCCCCCCCCCCCCCATCATAAAGATGTCTAAATCAGTTTGGCTATATCTCACCATTTTTTTTTATGTGTGTGTGTAATATAATTAACTGGCTATTTTATTTGGTTATGGCTTAAAATAATTTGCTTACACAAAATATTACTGTGGGTAATTTTATCTAAATGTGTATATAAATTAAAAAAACAAAAGGTCAGGAGTGAAACTTTTCAGGGGCTGCCCTTGAATTCAGGGTTTTTGAAATCTTTACTGTCTTTGCATTTCATGTTAAAATACATTGTTTTTACAGAAATAGCAGCACCACCTATTGGTTAATATGCATCCACATTGATTAAAAAAATGGCTTTCTCACATATCAAATTTTGTTTCATTACACACAATAGAAACTGAGATATAGTCTTCTTTGAAATTGCAGTAATCACTGTTTAGCATTCCCACCTGTAGAGAGATGAACACCAAAAGTTGATAGACACTAATTTAGGTCTAGGTGCATATTTATTGTGCAGTAGTTCCTAAGATATAGCCGTCCTTTAAACTGTAAAAATAAGTGCTCCACCTATTGAGTAGTTGACACGAAAAATTTATAGGCGCTAATTTTGATCAAAGTGCAACAACATATAAATTTATGTCATTCACTGCTATAGTTTCTGAGATAGAAATAGTACAAAATTTTATCGCACACAGTCGCAGACATTTTTAAAAAGATGTCAAATCGTGCTCTGGATCCCCTCAAAGTGTGTAAGTCCATCAAAAACTCGAAGTCGAAAATTTTTATTTAGTTAAAAATACTCTTAATTGCATCTTGTGAAAATGTGACAAATCGTTTTGTAAATTCAACTTTTTTTTTTTTTTTTTTTAATGTAAATACTATTAAATAGAAAATTAACGATATATATTAATAGTATATACTGTTTAAAAGTCTCATTTTTTTTAATTATTAAAAAAAAAAAAAAAAAAATTATTTATTCAAATAATTTTTTTCAAGTACATTGGTTAGGATTATTCAGTATTAAACTACTGTTGTAGGATAATAAAGTAATTTCTTTTATTTAAAATTAAACATATTAAAATTTAAGGCATCTAATTTAAATTTAGAGCTGACTACAACTAATATTATAACCTATTAATTCTGACTAATTTTATATTATTATTAACAAAAGTTTAAAATAAAGTTTCATTCTTAAGTTGAAGCTCTGATCTGTTTCTATTTATTTTACAGGTTATTATTAATTTAACTGGCAATGACTCTTCAAATCATGCATTTTACTGTTTAGATGAAAGTTTTTTTAAAAGATAATTTTTTTCATCTTATCTTTTTTTTTTTTTTTTTTTTTAGGTTATCTGATTATTTTAAAATTTAAAAGTTTTTAAAGTTGCATGCATCATACTTTCTCATTACGTTTGTAAACTATGTTAATTTTGTGGTCACATTCGTCTATTTATTTTTTTCTCCTCTCTTTACAGGTTTGCATATAAGGCCTGACACTGTTCTTTAGCAGTTTGGATTACAAATATGTAAAATATCAGGTGTATCTAAAAGTTTGGTCAAAAAAATGTCTTCATAATTTAATTAACATATAAATTTCAGAGTTCCCATCAGGTCACTTTGTATTTTTATATCACAATCAGCTCATTATTTTTTTAGGTAAAACCATGTAATCTGCTAATAATTATGTAATAATATAAAGTGTATTATGACTATACAATTTTTGTTACAATAAAATGAAATCTTCAAAATATCTTAAATGTGGATTTATTTTCCTTATTCTTAAAATTTCTGTGAAGAGAAAAAATAAAATTATGTTGCAGTAATGTTCTTGAGAAATCATTAAATTTGGCATTAAAGTTTTATTTATTTATTTATTTGGGGGGGGGGGAGATGGATGCATCAGTGGCGGATCCAGAACGTGACTTTTTTTTTTTTTTGGGGGGGGGGGAGCTTCAGCCCCCTAGCTCCCTCCCTCCTTAAATCCGCCACTGGGATGCATTACAATAACATCTGACATTGTAGAGATCTTTTCTGCAGAGATGATTGTGTCTAGGTAATGTACATATAAATTCAGTTTTTTATATCACTTTCTGAACCAAAATTATAGTATTTGATATTGAAATTCATAAAGTAGGACTGAAATCTCAATTCCACATGACTGCTAAACATAGTTAGAATTTTTTTTATAATGAGAGAATTGTACCTTCCTGCAATAAGAATGTTTTCTCTTTGCATGAAAATTTCTTGCTAAAATATCAGGTATTTTTTAATTAATTCATGATCGCCTGTGTGTGAAGAGATATATTTCTTATAGTAGTCCTAAAATAAAAAATAAAAAAAAAATTATAATTGAAAAAGTTTATCAGTATTAGCATGTTTCCATAACTTAACATTTTCGTGACCGGCATACTTTTGCCTTTTTTAACACTGATTGCTGGGGAATATTGAAGTAAACTACAGCTAGTTGCTGCAAACTTTTGACGTTTAAACATGAATAAAAGTTCAATGTAATGTTTTGGAATGTTACTCTTGTAATTACCTGAAACTTGGAATGAAGATTAGTTATATAATAATAGAATAAACCTATAATACTATCGAAGAATTGATACTCTAATAATAGTATCGAAATAATACTGAAGTATTGTTCCATAGAAATTCTTAAAATGACATGAATTCACGTCAGCGGTAACCAGGAATAGAATCTGAAAAGACGTGCATTTATGTCAGCGGCAACTAGCTATAGAAGTTGAAATAACATGAATTCACATCAGCGGTCGCGAATGTGTTAAGTGAAAAAGATTGTGGAAAATAAAGATTATGTGATTATGTAAAAATTAAGAAGTAATTTCAATGACAATAAATCCATATCCTGTTTTAAAGAATATTACTTCCTATATAACAAGATTATAGCATTGTTTCTAATGAAGGATTTATTTATTACTTCAAAAAGAATTTTACTATTGAAAATAGGACAGATTTTTAAATTCTTATTTTGTATTTTTAAGCACACTGCACTGCACAAGTATGCTAAAAAAGTGAAGGAAAAAATGTCAATGTATTCTTTGTAAATATCTAATCTCCTTAACTATTTTATGAACTTTGGATTCCGTAATTAGTCAAAGTTTATGGAAATACCATAAATTGCAAAAATCTCACAATTGTCTTTTGATCAAATTAAAACCACAATCCGTAAGTTTACCTGACAGTCATTATTTTAATTCACACCTAAAATATTGTTGAGTATTCCGATTTCCCCCCTCCCCCCCTAAATTTATGGTGTTTTCGCAAACTTTTTAACTTATTACATTTTTAGCACTGGTGTAGTTTAAACTGTAGATTACATAGTTTAATAAAATTTACAAGTAGATGAGGATGGTACAGCAAAAAAGCATGAAATCATTATTTGCTGTAAATTACATTTTCTATGTCATTAAAGGTAAATGAATGAATGACTGGTTCCATTTCAAAATAATAACCCTTTTCTACAACTAAAGTGCAATATGCAACTTTATTTAACAAAATTGCAAACGGAGACATGTATTTATAAAAAATTCAAAGCAAAGCTTAAAAAAAAGGAAGAAAAAAAAAATCATTTTGCAGCGTTTAAAAATTATGAAATCTGACAGTTGTTACAATTGTAAGTAGATGCGGTGTTAAGTAAAGAAAGCATCAAATTACTAATTGCTACAAATTTCAATTGCCCATTCCTGGGCATATATCATGAAAGAGCAGATAATATCTACACTCGCTAATATCAGTGGCCTATTTTATTCTGTGTTAAAATTAGCTTCCATAATTACTCATTTATAATATATAATTCCGTTTTTACATTCAGAAAATTCACAATCGTTCAGTTAGTACTCACTTTGTGTCTTCTTTCAACCCTAAACTATTGTTGAGAGTTCTTGCATTTTATGGTGTTTATTCAAAGTTTTATACTTATTAAGTAGATTTTGTTTATTAATGAGATAGATTAAATACTGTTTTATATCAGTAGATGTAAAAGTAGAAAGCGAAAAAAGAAGTATACATTTAATTTTTTTCTATTAAAAGTACATTTAATTTCCAAAGAAAAATATTAACTGCGTTTCTTTAACGAAATTTCAATATATTTATGAAAAATTAAAGTATAAATATTGCAAGATTTCTGGATGAAATATTTTAAAGTTAAAAAAAAGTATTTTTAATAATTCAAATATAAAATTTCGTTTGTTATTATGAAGAAAATACTAAATTGTTAAGTACATCTTTAAAGCTAAAGAATAAATATTAATCTGGATATGACAAAAAAAGAAAGTGAAAATATTTAATAATTCCTTATTCCTATTTTTTTAAAACGTTAAGTGTTGAAAAAATGAAGTATTTCACACAATTTATTCAGCGTTTAATAAATATTCCGGTTTTTCTCTTATTTTTAAGTTTCAAATTCATTTAAACGGAATAAACTGGAGAAAAAAAAAAGGGATATATATATTTTTTTCATTGAAGTTGAAAATATATAAAAAAATAGAGTGAAATATTACAAAGAAATCATAAATTTCCTATTTAAAAAAAAAAAAAAAATCATATATATATATATATATATATATTAATTTAAGTTGAAATATCAAAAATCTAGAGTAAAATATTACAATGAAATTATCAATTTCCTGTTTTAAAAAACGAAGTTTACTAAAAATAAGAAAAGGCTGAAAAGGAAGTATTCTGCCGTTTTCCTTTCCGGCAATGGGAGGAGGGAGTTTGTAAATAAAGTGAGTTTGTAAATAAATCGTTTATAATCTCCGTCTGTCCATAATCTCCTCTAAGGTTGTTATTTTTCTTTAAATCGCCAAAAAGATTGGAACCATTGGAACCTGACTCCATGGTTGCTACAATAATTCTTACAAACTAAGTGGTGTCGCTAGTGTCTATGTGATTTTAATGTTAGAAGAAATTTCCATTACGGCCATTGGGAGTTGAAGGTCTAATTCTACTTGTCTATGACTAACAATAACAAGATGAAAAATACATATTGATAATTATAATCGGTTAAAATGATATTTTACACTTCATTCATAAATAAGATAAATGGGGTGATGTGTAAATTATTAAAATTCGTACACATCGATTAATTATATCTTGTGGAGCAATGGAAAAGAAAATCACACAAATGAAATCACACATTGTTTGCTAATGAAATTCGTGATTAAATGCTACTAAACGTAGTGTTTATTCAAAATGACGAAAGTAATTTATCCTTATTTATCTTAATTAAAATTCAAAATACGTAAATTTTAAGAAGCAATTCGTAATTTTAGCCACCATCATAGATGTACAATTACAATGAATCACACGATTTCCGATTTCCGAGAACCACCCAAGAACGACCAATGAACCGCTGCAAATGTAAACAAACGCGCTGATTGGTAGATTGTCAAGATCTTTTCGTCTTTTTTTCTGAAAGATGAAAATTACTACTTTTCCGTAGCAGTCGTAATAAATCCTAAACACTTAATCCGTACCCGAAAGGATTAGAAAGACATTAGCCATACACTGTAAAAATATAACTATTACCAGCTGCAATCTGTGATTTATTTTATCCAATCACAGAGAATTTCTTGCAGGAAATTCTTTTTGCAAGAAATTATTTTTTTTACAGTGATATACACTGTAAAAAAAAAACCTACAGTGTATAAAGTGACTGCTAAACATGACTGCTAAACATAGTTAGAATTTTTTTTATAATGAGAGAATTGTACCTTCCTGCAATAAGAATGTTTTCTCTTTGCATGAAAATTTCTTGCTAAAATATCAGGTATTTTTTAATTAATTCATGATCGCCTGTGTGTGAAGAGATATATTTCTTATAGTAGTCCTAAAATAAAAAATAAAAAAAAAATTATAACTGAAAAAGTTTATCAGTATTAGCATGTTTCCATAACTTAACATTTTCGTGACCGGCATACTTTTGCCTTTTTTAACACTGATTGCTGGGGAATATTGAAGTAAACTACAGCTAGTTGCTGCAAACTTTTGACGTTTAAACATGAATAAAAGTTCAATGTAATGTTTTGGAATGTTACTCTTGTAATTACCTGAAACTTGGAATGAAGATTAGTTATATAATAATAGAATAAACCTATAATACTATCGAAGAATTGATACTCTAATAATAGTATCGAAATAATACTGAAGTATTGTTCCATAGAAATTCTTAAAATGACATGAATTCACGTCAGCGGTAACCAGGAATAGAATCTGAAAAGACGTGCATTTATGTCAGCGGCAACTAGCTATAGAAGTTGAAATAACATGAATTCACATCAGCGGTCGCGAATGTGTTAAGTGAAAAAGATTGTGGAAAATAAAGATTATGTGATTATGTAAAAATTAAGAAGTAATTTCAATGACAATAAATCCATATCCTGTTTTAAAGAATATTACTTCCTATATAACAAGATTATAGCATTGTTTCTAATGAAGGATTTATTTATTACTTCAAAAAGAATTTTACTATTGAAAATAGGACAGATTTTTAAATTCTTATTTTGTATTTTTAAGCACACTGCACTGCACAAGTATGCTAAAAAAGTGAAGGAAAAAAATGTCAATGTATTCTTTGTAAATATGTAATCTCCTTAACTTTTTTATGAACTTTGGATTCCGTAATTAGTCAAAGTTTATGGAAATACCATAAATTGCAAAAATCTCACAATTGTCTTTTGATCAAATTAAAACCACAATCCGTAAGTTTACCTGACAGTCATTATTTTAATTCACACCTAAAATATTGTTGAGTATTCCGATTTCCCCCCTCCCCCCCTAAATTTATGGTGTTTTCGCAAACTTTTTAACTTATTACATTTTTAGCACTGGTGTAGTTTAAACTGTAGATTACATAGTTTAATAAAATTTACAAGTAGATGAGGATGGTACAGCGAAAAAGCATGAAATCATTATTTGCTGTAAATTACATTTTCTATGTCATTAAAGGTAAATGAATGAATGACTGGTTCCATTTCAAAATAATAACACTTTTCTACGATTAAAGTGCAATATGCAACTTTATTTAACAAAATTGCAAACGGAGACATGTATTTATAAAAAATTCAAAGCAAAGCTTTAAAAAAAGGAAGAAAAAAAAAAAAATCATTTTGCAGCGTTTAAAAATTATGAAATCTGACAGTTGTTACAATTGTAAGTAGATGCGGTGTTAAGTAAAGAAAGCATCAATTTACTAATTGCTACAAATTTCAATTGCCCATTCCTGGGCATATATCATGAAAGAGCAGATAATATCTACACTCGCTAATGTCAGTGGCCTATTTTATCCTGTGTTAAAATTAGCTTCCATAATTACTCATTTATAATATATAATTCCGTTTTTACATTCAGAAAATTCACAATCGTTCAGTTAGTACTCACTTTGTGTCTTCTTTCAACCCTAAACTATTGTTGAGAGTTCTTGCATTTTATGGTGTTTATTCAAAGTTTTATACTTATTAAGTAGATTTTGTTTATTAATGAGATAGATTAAATACTGTTTTATATCAGTAGATGTAAAAGTAGAAAGCGAAAAAAGAAGTATACATTTAATTTTTTTCTATTAAAAGTACATTTAATTTCCAAAGAAAAATATTAACTGCGTTTCTTTAATGAAATTTCAATATATTTATGAAAAATTAAAGTATAAATATTGCAAGATTTCTGGATGAAATATTTTAAAGTTAAAAAAAAGTATTTTTAATAATTCAAATATAAAATTTCGTTTGTTATTATGAAGAAAATACTAAATTGTTAAGTACATATTTAAAGCTAAAGAATAAATATTAATCTGGATATGACAAAAAAAGAAAGTGAAAATATTTAATAATTCCTTATTCCTATTTTTTTAAAACGTTAAGTGTTGAAAAAATGAAGTATTTCACACAATTTATTCAGCGTTTAATAAATATTCCGGTTTTTCTCTTATTTTTAAGTTTCAAATTCATTTAAACGGAATAAACTGGAAAAAAAAAGGGATATATATTTTTTTTTCATTGAAGTTGAAAATATATAAAAAAATAGAGTGAAATATTACAAAGAAATCATAAATTTCCTATTTAAAAAAAAAAAAAAAAATCATATATATATATATATATATATATGTATATTAATTTAAGTTGAAATATCAAAAATCTAGAGTAAAATATTACAATGAAATTATCAATTTCCTGTTTTAAAAAACGAAGTTTACTAAAAATAAGAAAAGGCTGAAAAGGAAGTATTCTGCCGTTTTCCTTTCCGGCAATGGGAGGAGGGAGTTTGTAAATAAAGTGAGTTTGTAAATAAATCGTTTATAATCTCCGTCTGTCCATAATCTCCTCTAAGGTTGTTATTTTTCTTTAAATCGCCAAAAAGATTGGAACCATTGGAACCTGACTCCATGGTTGCTACAATAATTCTTACAAACTAAGTGGTGTCGCTAGTGTCTATGTGATTTTAATGTTAGAAGAAATTTCCATTACGGCCATTGGGAGTTGAAGGTCTAATTCTACTTGTCTATGACTAACAATAACAAGATGAAAAATACATATTGATAATTATAATCGGTTAAAATGATGTTTTACACTTCATTCATAAATAAGATAAATGGGGTGATGTGTAAATTATTAAAATTCGTACACATCGATTAATTATATCTTGTGGAGCAATGGAAAAGAAAATCACACAAATGAAATCACACATTGTTTGCTAATGAAATTCGTGATTAAATGCTACTAAACGTAGTGTTTATTCAAAATGACGAAAGTAATTTATCCTTATTTATCTTAATTAAAATTCAAAATACGTAAATTTTAAGAAGCAATTCGTAATTTTAGCCACCATCATAAATGTACAATTACAATGAATCACACGATTTCTGATTTCCGAGAACCACCCAAGAACGACCAATGAACCGCTGCAAATGTAAACAAACGCGCTGATTGGTAGATTGTCAAGATCTTTTCGCCCTTTTTTCTGAAAGATGAAAATTACTACTTTTCCGTAGCAGTCGTAATAAATCCTAAACACTTAATCCGTACCCGAAAGGATTAGAAAGACATTAGCCATACACTGTAAAAATATAACTATTACCAGCTGCAATCTGTGATTTATTTTATCCAATCACAGAGAATTTCTTGCAGGAAATTCTTTTTGCAAGAAATTATTTTTTTTACAGTGATATACACTGTAAAAAAAAACCTACAGTGTATAAAGTAAAGAGTAATAGGTCATAAAAATAATATGTTACAAGAACCTGTTACCAAAGGTATGATCACTGTAAAAAAATAACTAATACCAGTTGCAATCTGTGATTGGATAAAATAAATCACAGATTGCAGCTGGTAATAGGTTTTTTTTAACAGTGATGGAACGAAGTAACCTGTTACTGAAAAGTAACTGTTTATCCCATCTCAGTAGACAGCTCACAGCACGGAGTAGCTCACAGTAGTGATGGGTAAGACAGGAAAAAATTTTGTCATGACATTGAGGCACTTCAAAATATTTTGAAGTGGGACAATGTCATGCTTCAAATGACATGAGGTATTGCAAGAGAGAGAGCAAGGTGAATGAATGAGGTGAAATATTTTGTCATCTGTTGTAGTGAGTTCTGAGGTGTGAGGTAGGTTGTTTGTCATGTTCCACGTGAATTGAAAGAGTTGTTTTGTCATGAAAATTAATAGTCCAGTCAAAATAGGAAAAATAGAAGAAAAAAATCGTGTAGTTTTGAAATGTTGCATACTCATAGCCGAGAGGGTCCTGAACAACATACTACAAGTCCCCGCCCGTGGGAGGTGAGCGGGGGGCAGGGGGGCATTTAAGGGGGGAAATTTTTAGTTTTTATTAAATATCTTAAAAACTATCGCATTTAGAGAAAAAATGTCAATTACAAAATTCATCTACGTAAAATTTCCTACAAAAATGTATATTACATTTTGTTTGTACGATCATTAGTTTAGAAGATATAGGGAGATGCAATAACACATTTTCTTGAAAAATTCTTTTTTGCAATAGTAAAATCAACTAAAGTGTGCAATTAAAAGGTTTCTTGTCAAATATTTTCTAATGTAAAAAACAAATATATACATAGGGAATATGCAAGGATAATACAGCATGTTTTGTAAGTTTTTAATAATTTTAAGGCTAGTAGGCGCAAGTGGCGGTTTGAGTAAAAATCTGGATAAGTCCAGTCAAAATAGGAAAAATAGAAAAAAAAAAATCGTGTAGTTTTGAAGTTTTGCACACTCATAGCCGAGAGGGTCCTGAACAGCATACTAAAAGTCCCCGCCCGTGGGGGGTGAGCGGGGGGCAGGGGGCATTTAAGGGGGGCAATTTTCAGTTTTTATTACATATCTTAAAAACTGTCGTATTTAGAGAAAAAATGTCAATTACAAAATTAATCTACGCAAAATTTCCTGCAAAAATGTATTTTACATTTGTTTGTACGATCATTAGTTTAGAAGATATAGGGAGATGAAATAACACATTTTCTTGAAAAATTCTTTTTTGCAATAGTAAAATCAACTAAAGTGTGCAATTAAAAGGGTTCTTGTCAAATATTTTCCAATGTAAAAAACAAATATATACATAGGGAATATGCAAGGATAATACAGCATGTTTTGTAAGTTTTAAATAATTTTAAGGCTAGCAGGCGCAAGTGGCGGTTTGAGTAAAAATCTAGATAACGAAGACCCAAAACCGATCAACATAAAAAAAAAAAAATCGTGTAGCTTAGAAATTGAGCACAGTTATAAAGTTAAGTGCCCTGAATAACATACTAAAAGTCCCTAACCATGGGGGGGGCATTTAAAGGGGGCACATTTCAGTTTTTATTAAGTATCTTGAAAACTATCGCATTTTGGGGAAAAAAAATCTCAATTGCAAAATTAATCTACGTGAAATTTCCTAAAAAAATTGTATATTCTATTTTGTTTGTATGATCAATAGTTTAGAAGATATAGGGGAACGAAATAACACATTTTCTTGAAAAATTCTTTTTTTTTTTTTTTTTTTTTGCAATAGTAAAATTAACTAAATTGTGGAATTAAAAGGGTTCTGATAAAATATTTTCTAATGTACAAAACAAATATATGCATAGGGAATATGTAAGGATAATGCAGCATGTTTTGTACGTTTTAAATAATTTTAAGGTTAGTAGGCGCAAGTGGTGTTTAGGTAAAAATCCAGATAACAAAGACCCAAAACCGATCAACATTAAAAAAAATCTTATAGCTTTGATACTGAGCACAGTTATAAGGTTAAGTGTCTTGAACAACATACTATAAGTTGCATTTTCTTTAAATCCTCTGTAAGTGATAGTAGATATAAAATACATAAAATGTGAATGTTATGATGCATTAAAATACTTTAAAATTACTTATAGCAAGCATGCATTAAAAAAATTAACAATATTTTAGTACAAATATTTAGATTACTCTCTATTTATTTTAAAGTATAAAAAATTTTCATTTATCTTTCACTCTTTAAACTTGGTGCATTGCGCGCACACACACATACAAATATTTATATGCAAATATTTATTTGTACAGGGGTGTTTGCGTTCCGGGTTTTTTATTTTATTTCCCACCAGTAATTATAAATTGTATTTTTGGTTAGATTTAATAGCTAATCTTTACCAGAAAAATACCACTAATATTACTATTAAAACATTCTGGTGGCAATTTCCGGGGCTACAAACACCCCTGTTTGTATGAGTAAAAAATATTTAACCTGAACCTTTTTAATTACGAAATATAGTTTTTATTACTATTGCAAATAACATAAAAAATTAAATAAAAAACACAGAATAGGGTTGGGGACTTTTAGTATGTTGTTCAGTAAACTTTACCTTATAACTGTGCTCAATTTCAAAGATACACGATATTTTTAATGTTGATCGATTTTGGGTCTTCGTTATCTGGATTTTTACTCAAACCACCACTTACGCCTAGTAGCCTTAAAATTATTTAAAACGTGCAAAACATGCTGTATTATCCTTACATATTCCCTATGTATATATTTATTTTGTATATTAGAAAATATTTGAGCAGAACCCTTTTAATTACACAATTTAGTTAATTTTACTATTGCAAAAAAGTATTTTTCAAGAAAATGTGTTATATCATCCCCCTATATCTTCTAATTTTTTGATCGTACAAACAAAATGTAACATACATTTTTGTAGGAAATTTTGCGTAGATTAATTTTTTAATTGACATTTTTTCTCTAAATGCGACAGTTTTTAAGATATGTAATAAAAACTGAAAATTGCCCCCCTTAAATGCCCCCTGCCCCCCCGCTCACCCCCCACGGGCGGGGACTTTTAGTATGCTGTTCAGGACCCTCTCGGCTATGAGTGTGCAAAACTTCAAAACTGCACGATTTTTTTTTTCTATTTTTCCTATTTTGACTGGACTTATCCAGATTTTTACTCAAACCGCCACTTGCGCCTACTAGCCTTAAAATTATTTAAAACTTACAAAACATGCTGTATTATCCTTTCATATTCCCTATGTATATATTTGTTTTTTACATTAGAAAATATTTGACAAGAACCCTTTTAGTTACACATTTTAGTTGATTTTACTATTGCAAAAAAGAATTTTTCAAGAAAATGTGTTATTGCATCTCCCTATATCTTCTAAACTAATGATCGTACAAACAAAATGTAATATACCTTTTTGTAGGAAATTTTACGTAGAACTATTTTGTAATTGACATTTTTTATCTAAATGCGATAGTTTTCAAGATATTTAATAAAAACTGAAAAGTGCCCCCCTTAAATGCCCCCCCCCCTGCCCCCCGCTCACCCCCCACGGGCGGGGACTTTTAGTATGTTGTTCAGGACCCTCTCGGCTATGAGTATGCAAAATTTCAAAACTACACGATTTTTTTCCTCTATTCGTCAAATTTTGGCCTTCGTTGCCTGGACTATAATTAGTGTGAAGAGGTGAGAGGTTCAAAAAAGTGAATGAAGATGCATGAATGAAATGAAGTACTATGTCATAAGTTGTAGTGAGTTGTGATGTAGGTTGTTTGTCATGTCCCACCTGAACTGAAAGAGTGATTTTGTCATGAAGATTAGTGTTAAAAGTTGAGGTCTACATTCGGTAACTACAACTACAAAAGTGTGAACGAAGATGTATGAATGAAATGAAGTAGTATTTTGTCATATGTTGTAGTCAGTTGTGAGATAGGTAGTTTTTCATGACACGAGTGATTTGAAGGAATTGTTTTGTCGTGAAGTTTAGTGTTAAGAGATGAGGGGCTTGCATATGGTACCTACAATTCCAAAAGAGTGAAGGAAGACGTATGTATGAAATGAAGGACTGTGTCATCTGTTATGTCTTGTTATCAGTTAGGTAGTTTTTCATGTCACAAGCACAAGTGAATTGAATTGAATGAATTGACTTGTCATAAAGATTACTGTTAAAATGATTGGAAAAAAAGTTAAGGAATCACTGAGAAATTTTATTTTATTTCCTTAAAAGAAGTAATAGTCACAAAAATTTAAATACTTTTAACAAATAAAGCTGACTTTTCGAAAATATTAAGATTGTTAAAGAAATATTTAGTTTTAACAAGAAGGTGTTAAAATGATTGTTTTAAGTAATTTCTCAGGCACTTCACTCTTCACTTGCTTATAAAAACTCACGAATGTTTTCGGAAGAAAGTATTGGATTCGTAAAAATTTAATTTCCTACTTATGGTTTTTGATGGATTTACATGTTTTGTGGGTTCCAGAACAAGATTTGACCCTTTTTATTTTTTTATTTATTCAATAGTAGAAAATATTGAATTAGTAAAAATTTCCGACTTCTGGTTTTCGACAGATTTTCACGTTTTGATAAGTCTAGAATACAATTTTACAATTTTTTTCGAATGTCTGTCCGTCTGTCTGTCTGTGTGTGCGTGTGAGAGACAAAAATTTTGTGGCAAATGTATCTCCTGGACTACTGTTCAGAATTGTTTATAAATTTATATGTAGGTGCACCTTGGCCTAAATTAGGGCCTATCGACTTTTGGTGCCAAACGCTCAACAGGTGGCGCTGCTATACAGCGATTTCCACAATTTCATGGGAGGCTATATCTCAGGTAAAGCTAAAGCCCTTCCACCAATTATATTCAATAGAAAATAACGCTTTTGCTTAATTATTGGTAGATCTGTATGTCATATATAAATTATGTACACACCACACTGTGCACGCAAGTATATTCCTACATTAATCGGATACCGGACACTTTTGCGATTTCCGAATCGTAAGATGCAATAAACACGAAAATCCAAATCGGAGTCTACAGATGACTCTCATATTGAATTAAAAATATTTAGGGATAACTTTTGAGTGAAAATTCTATAATTGCTTAATATAAATGGGGGGGGGGAGTGTGGAGCTGGATGGGAAATGAAAAAGAAAATAATGGTTTTTATGTAACCATGTAATTAATATTAATGAAACTGTGATAGAAATATAGATTATTAATTTTTTCAGCGAGGGCTAAGTGTAACAGAGTAGTTTCTTTTTTTTTTTTTTTTCTGAGGGAGGGGGGGGGGGGCGGATACAAGAAAAAAAAATATATATATTTTTTTTTTTATTGTTACCTGTTACTGATTGCAATGAAAATTTTTATGAATTTCTTCTCAAGAAAATTTTTATTAAGTGTTATATATATCTAATAAGTAAAAAGGGGGGGGGGGGTCTACGTGAGCAGAAAATAATAGTACTTTTTTTGTGAGTCCATGTCTGATTTTAAACAAAATTTGCGTATTACTGATTATTTATGAATATTTTTAGTGAGTGTTACTAATAATAGGGTGGGGGAAGGGGCTTAGAGGGCAGAGAAAAAGAAAACGAATGTTTTTATAACACACGGTATAAGATTGTACTGAATTTGTGCCATTTACTCATTGTTAAGAAAAATTTCATTGAGTATGGCATGCAACATTGGAGGGGAGGTGGGGGAGGGACCAGTTCTCCAAAGAAAAGGAACATTGTGGTTTTTATACAACCAATGTTATTGAAACAATAAGCTAATAAAACTTATAGTTTATAAAGGTTTTCAATTAGGGTAACTTGTAAAAGGGGGGTTACTGTTGGGGGGGGGCGAAAGAAAAGAAATTGGCGATATTTAAATCTACCTGTTCCGGATTGTAATAAAAATTTATAAATTTTTATGAGAGTCGTTTAATGTTTAAGAACATTTTTACAGGAAAGGGGGGGGGCGAGCAGAAAATTATAATGGTTTTAATGAGTCTGTGGCTGAATTTAATGAAAAAAAAAACAAAAAAAAACATCATTCATTATTCATGAAGATTATCTGTAAATGTTACGTATAATGGAGGGGGGGGGGCGGTTAGGGAGCGGAAAAAAAAGAAAATGAATATTTCTGTATCATCCAGTTAAAGATTGTAAAAAGAAAAAGAGAAAAAAGTGCCATGTATTTATTTAAGAAAAACATCAGTTAGCGACGCAAGTAGCTACTGAGGGAGGAGGGTGTCGTTGGATAATGAAAAGCGAAATTATGGTTTGTATGTAACCAATTTTATCGAAACAATAAACTATTATAAATTATAGTTTATTATTATATATAGTTTATTATTTAAATTATAGCTTTTCAATGAGAAAAGAAAAATTATAAAAAGAAACAAAATGTTTAAAAGAATGCGCTTTTTTTTTTTTTTTTTTTTTGTGGGGGGGGGGGGCAGAGGAAAAGAAATTGACTATATTTAGATCACCCTGTTCCGGATTGTAATGAAAATTTATAAATTTTATTAAGTGTTACTGAATGTTTAAGAAATTTTTCATTGGAGGGGGGGGGGGAGCAGAAAATAATAATGTTTTTATATGAGTCTGTGAACGATTTACATGAAACTTTGAATAAATACCATTCATTATTTATGAAGATTTTCAGTGAGTGTTACATATAAGGGGGAGATATTAGGGGGCAGAGAAAAAGAAAATGAATTTTTTTTTTTTAGTACTCAGTTTAAAAAAAAAATGCTCATGTATTGTTTCAGAAAAAAAAAAAAAAAAAAAAAAAAATGGTTAGTAGCTATTGGGGGGAGAGGGGTGGTTCGTAGGGTAAAGCAAAATAAAACTACGGTTTATATGCAACCAATTTTATTGAACCAATAAATTAATAAAAATAGTTTATAAAGGTTTCCAATGATGGTTGCTTGTAAAAGAATACTGTTGAGGGGAGGAAGGCAGAGGAACAGAAATTCACTATGTTTTAATCACCCTGTTCCGGATTGTAATGAAAATTTATAACTATCTATAAGTGTCATTTAATGTTTAAACATTATTTCACAGGAAGGGGGAAAGGAGCAATGCGAGCAGAAAATAATATAGATTTTTTTTATGATTCTGTGGTTGATTTTAATGAAAATTTGAATAAAATATCATTCATTATTTATCAAGGTTTTCTGTGAGTAATACGTATAAGGACGGGGGGGGAGGGGGAAGTTAGGGGGCAGAGAAAAAGAAAATGAATGTTTTTATATCACCCCGTTCAGGATTGTAGTAAAACTAGTCCCACTGACTCATTAGGAAACATTTTATTGAGTATTGCATGTAACTGTTAGGGTGTGTGTGTGTGGGGGGGGGGAGTACCAGGTAGGCAAACACAAAAAGAACATAATGGTTTTTATGGAACCAGTTTTATTGTAACGATAAATTTAACTTATAGTTTATGAAGTTTTTTAGTAAGAGTTAGCTATAACAAAGCAGGCTGGTGGAGGGAGCAGAGGAAAAGAAATTGACAATTTTTTAATCACCCTTTGGCGATCTGTAATGAGAGATTTTATAAATGTCATTTACCGTTTGAGAAATGTTTCCTAAGTGTTATATATATATACCTCGTAAGGATATATACATACCTTGTATTACATATATATAACACTTAGTAAAAATTTTCTTGAGAAGACATTCATAAAAATTTTCATTACAATCAGTAACAGATAGCAAAAAAAATTATGTTTCTTGTATCTGCCCCCCCCCCCCCCTCCCACAGAAAAAAAAAAAACTGCTCTGTTACATTTGACCCTCGCTGAAAAAATTAATAATCTATATTTCTATCACAGTTTCATTAATATTAATTACATGGTTACATAAAAACCATTATTTTCTTTTTCATTTCCCATCCAGCTCCACCCCCCCCCACCCCCACTCCTAGTTATATTAAGCAATTACTGAATTTTCACTCAAAAGTTATCCCTAAATATTTTTAATTCAATATGAGAGTCATCTGTAGACTCCAATTTGGATTTTCGTGTTTATTGCATCTTACGATTCGCAAATCGCAAAAGTGCCCTTTTTTCCGGGTGCCCATTTTTTCGGGTGCCCTTTTTCCGGTATCCACATTAATCGCACACAGCACAACCTGAAATGCATTTGTAACAATTTCCTAACATAGTCCCACTATATTCTAAATGTTTTGGGTAGCCCTGTGAACAACTAATGAAAATTTTTATAGCTGATTCCGCACAAAACATGCTTTCATGCATATAACAAATGTAAATGCAGAGATGTTAAACTGTATACTCATCAAAAATTTCGTCCATAGTCGTAATGTATTAGAATTTGTTTTGGATGTCTCTGTATGTGAACTATTTACTTAATCTCAATGACAAGTTTAATGCCCCAATATGATACAGATTTAAGATAGCGAGTTTCGAATTCCTGCTACTATTTGCTCTTGAGATATGCTGATAACAGACACACACACACTCCAACCGGTTAAAACATGATTTTTGTATTCAGCGGATCTCAAAACATCTAAATATAACAAAACTTACTTCCGAAAATTTTACCTAAGAACAGTACTTTCTTTGCAAAATTTTACCTAAAAACAGTACTTTCTTTGCCATATATATGGGTGAGAGAAAGTAAAATTTTGAACTAGAAAATAATTTCTCTATAGTGATATAATTACATTGTATATACAAAAGTGGTCTAAAAACTCTAAATTGAAGTGCAGAAGCAATATAGTTAACCTTATGATGACACATTGAAATTTCTAATTGCCAGCATTATTACTATTTGTTTACTGAATTAACTTAAGAAACGTAATTTTCAGTGCTTCGAATTGGAATCCTTTTAATGTCATAAATATAAAAATAACACATATAGATAAAATTTATGAATAATTTGAAATGATAAAAGCTTTTATAATTTCGAACATAAGCCTTAAGAAAAAAAAAAAAAAAAAGAAGAAGAAGAAAGAGCGAGAGAGAGAGAGAGGAAGAAGAAGAAAAGGACATTTAAAGAACATTTAAAAGATAAATACAATTTTAAAATTTTAGACCACTTTTATAAATCACAAATTTGAAGCATTTAATATGGGTCCACAGGAAATTTCATTTGAATAAATAATGTCTGTAAGTTACTTATAAATTATGTATGAATAAAGGAGGAGGTTCAGGTACAACAAAGATTATACATGTCAATTTATTACGGATTATCCATTCTTTATATCATTACTTTTTAGTAGTACTCTTTTGTGATATTTATATGGAATTAAATAAGATGAAGATTATTATTTGTAAATAATGGTATGAAAATTATTTATGTTCTATATTAAATTGGCAGGTATAACTAATATCTATCATCTTAATCGCGTGCACCATGAAAAACTGACAATCAATTTAAAAAATTTTTAATGATTTGTGAACTATCTTTAGTTTAAAAAAAAAAAAAAAAAAAACACCGACTTAAATATTTAGAAGATGAAGCTAGGTTTGTGTATTATTTTATCATAACTAAATTTAAAGACCGTTCAACGTACATAAATAAATAAATAAATAACATCTTTTAAGTGTTCTTGTCCAAATTAAGAACACAACCGACTTTTAATTATTTTCATAACTTAAAATTTTTTTTCACAAGGCACTTGCGTACATGAAAGGATATTTATACATACTTGTAAGCTATATATAAGGGGATATACATTGGCCCATAAGAGTTAAGTTCGTGCAGCAACTCTAGAGCACAGCTCATACATGTTGCACATTTTCTTTTAGCTTTGTTCTTCAAATATGCTTATTACATACACATACACCCACAAAACAACCATTATAAATCTGATTTTCGAATTTAGAAGACCTTAAAACGTTCAAATATATTAAAAATACCGTTTCAAAAATTCGATCAAAAAACAACACTTTCTCTGCCATACATGGGTAAGAGGAAAAAAAGAAAAAAAAGGTATTACAATATTTTCAAACTTAAAGATATTTTCCCTTGAGTAAAAGGGGCCCACCAGCGGCCGAGCGGTTCTGCGCTCAAAGCTGATAGACGTGAGGTGCTGGGCTCAAAGCCTGGTCGTGCTCTTCGGCCTAGCGTTCGGACCTCCGTGGTTTTCTCCGGAACTTGCGTAAATACGGGCTAGGATCCCTTAGAAAAACCCCAAGGGCACTCCCCCTCGGGCCTGGGTCCCTGGTGCGGTCAATTGACCTTTAATCCCTACAACCCAACCCAACCCTACCCATTAGAAAAAGAGGGTGTATTAATAAACATTTCGCTGTTTACGTCCTGCTGTTAACTAGAATAGGCCTGTCCTTTACGCATAGCATTCAGGGTACATGTACCACTGTTGTAATGTAAAGATTATTTTTAATTACTTGAAAAAAAAAAAAAAAAATCTTTCGAAGAATTGAGAGAATGAAACGTTCTCATAAAAGTATCTTTAATGCATTCTTCAATGCAGAAATTTTCACGTATTTATGGCAAATCACTAGTCGGGAAAAATTGAGAGCTCACAGATTTCAAATGCAAAGCACCGGAAATTAAAACTGCTATGTTCAACTAGGTGCAAATTCGTGATCTATGCAATCATGTTAAAACTAGTGTATGATAAAAATTATATTAAAAGTGCTTATTGTAAATAGAAACAAAACTTCAGTGCACAACGTAATAAAATTTCTTTCGTATTACATTTACTGTTAAAAAAATCCACTATTTTAAATATTCACAGCGTTAAAAAAAAAAAAAAAAAAAAAAAAAAAAAAAACTAAAATAAGGAAGCAAATATATATTGAGAGGTAAATAATTTTCGCATATAACGTTTTAAATGTTAAATATTAATTTTTATGCCTTTCTTCTTCACGAATTAAACTTATGGCTAAACATAATTGCTATGAAAGAAACTAATGTCCTCCAGTGTCTTGCATTCAAAAGATTATGTTCAGAAAAAAGCAAATTTTCATTATTATTATTTACATAGAAGAGAAACATTTTGCGGGTAAACACGTCACCTCCTCCCGCCCCGGCGAGCAGTAAGATCTTTCAATATCTATTAGAAGTTCTTTGGTATAATGCCAACCCAAGGTGTCGTTAATAGTTTTCTCTGCCTTTATTTTATTCCCCCCTGTCCCTAAAGGCATTCTTTTCTATTACAGGTCACACCACGACCACCCACAGACAGGTGACGACCTTGAATTACAAACACAACTACAAATTCCGCTTCTGGCAGGATCCGAACTTACAACATATCCCTCACACATTAACCTCCCAGTGTCACAATGCAATGCATTACAAACATAACACTTCATTCAGTCATGTCATTCCATTCAGGCTTTCACTGCTTTGTGTTTTTATTCTGAGTATCTGAATCTCACCCCATTGAATGAATGGGACAAAATTTTTGAAGTACTTCAAATCCAGTTCAGATAGATTGAAGTTCTGTATGAGTGAATGAAGATGACAAAACGTTTGAAGCGTTGAATGTGTGTCTTTGAACGGGACAAAAATTTTGAGGTATTGAATGAGGCGGTGAATGAATGAGGAAAAACATTTGAAGCACTGAGTGAGTGGTTGAATGGGACATGACTTTTGAAGTAATACAAAAAATAATTATGAGGTATCATGACAAACCGCTGTGATGAGGTGTGACAATGTCATGCCTCATGTATGAGTTACCCATCACTAGCTCACAGACTGACGCCATTTCGCTTTTATTAATAAGATTCAAACTGTGGTAAAATCATTTATCTAAAAATCCATTTGTTTTGATGCATGAATAATATTATCGATGAAGAAAACGTTTGCTTCTGACATAATTTAAGAGGAATATTCTTTGAATCTAACCTAAAGCCAGTATACCATGAAGGCAGGTTTTTGAATTTAAACATATAGTTATATAAAAATCAGAAACAATTTATGACTTTCACCTCTAGGAATTGACAAGTATCCTAAAAAGAACTTTAAAAAAAAATGTCTGCAATGCATATTTTGGAAATCAATATAGAAATTCTTCCAAATTCAATATAGAAATAAATATTACTGATTCCATGAAAAGGAAAAGAAGCTAAATATAAGAAGCAAATTTTTAATTTCTTTTTTTTTAGCTTTAATGACGTACTTAGTTAAATTGATCTAATTAAGATGTATGATTTAAAAGATTTTCTGTAAAAAAATATCTGAGTAGATTTATTGAAAAAACCGTATATTTCTAAAATGTATTTAGTTAAATAATTTGTAAAGAAGATAGAATGCACATTGAAGCCCTTATAATAAAAAGTCATATGTGTCTGAATTATGTTCTAAAGGATGATCAGAAATGGCGCACCTAGATATAAATGCATGCACTGACAGAGAAAAGCCATACATGTATAAATTGTGCTCTAAACCTTTTTCTGTAAAGGGACATCTAAATACACATATACGCATTCACACAGGAGAAAAGCCACATGTGTGTGAAATATGTTCTAAAGGTTTTTCTCAAAAAGGTACTCTGAATGCACATATGCGAATTCACACAGGAGAAAAGCCACATGTGTGTGAAATATGTTTTAAAGGATTCACAGATAAAAGAGATTTAAAAAGACATTTACATACTCATACAGGAGAAAAGCCACATGTGTGTGAAATTTGTTCTAGAGGTTTTTCTCGAAAACATAGGCTCAATAAACACTTGCTAACTCACACAGGTTAAGAGCCACATGTGTGTGAAATATAGTTCTAGAAAGTTTTCTGGTAAAACAAAAATATTTAAACATTTATGTACTCATACAAGAGAAAAGCCACGTGTGTGTGAAATATATTCTAAAAAGTTTTTCCAAAAAAGTAACCTAACTAAACATTTACGGACGCATATGAGAGAAAAGCCATATGAGTGTGAAACATGTCTTAAAACATTCCTAACAAGGTTTTCCTAACATTCCTTCAGATGTGTATCTAAACGAGATTTAAATACACATCTACGCATACACACAGGAAAAGGGACACATGTTTGTGAAATATATTCTAAAGGTTTTTCTCAAAAAGGTAATCTGAATATACATTTGCGAATTCACACAGGAGAAAAGCCACATGTGTGTGAAATGTTTTAAAGGATTCACAGATAAGATATTAAATAGACATTTACGTACTCATGCAGGAGAAAAGCCACATGTGTGTAAAATTAGTTCGAAAGGTTTTTCTCGAAAGGTAGTCTCAATATACATTTGCTAACTCACACAGGAGAAAAGCCACATGTGTGTGAATATGTTCTAGGAAGTTTTCTGGTAAAAGTAACCTATTTAAACAGTTACGTACTCATACAGGAGAAAAGCCCCGTGTGTAAAAATTTTCCCAAGGTTTTTTCTGAAAGGGATAGTTTGAATAAACATTTACTCAATCGTACAAAAAAAAAAAAAAAAAGTCTTAGCTCTGGGAAGATTGTTCCAAGAAACTGTCTAATAAAAGTGATCTAAATATACATTCACATTCCCAAACAGCAGAAATGCCACATGGGATATTTGTTGTAAAGATTTTTCTCAAAAGAAAAATAATCCGAAGTACCATTTACGTATTCACAGGCATAAAATTCACTCACACATGTGAAAAGCCATTCGTGTCTGAATTATGTTTTGAAGCATGGCCAAAAATGAAACATTTCTAGATTGTTCGCTGAGAACTGATAGCGAAAGTAAATATAAACTGTTGTTCTTTTATCACCAAAATTTGACACATTGACGTTTTCTTGCTGAATGGGCGATTCTGTTTATATTGACCGTAGGTTAGCTTTCTCTGCCTTTTATGTGAGTATAGTTTGTGACAGGTGAATAATAACTATTCTTTGGATTTACTGCATTTATCTTCCTTTTCGAGGACTTTATTCCATTCTTTCATTTCCCATAATTCACATTAAACACCTGAAGAAAGGATAACATTTCTACGAAATAAACGAACAAAAAAAGAAGTCATTCACTTGTCAGCGAGACGCCGTTTGTCTTCAGTCCAACGCCAGTCATTTAACAGTATCGCCAAGAATCACGTTGCTTTATTTATTTTCGCTATCAGTTCTCGGCGAACAGAGTATAACTATTGTTGCGAAAATGAAAATAATTGTATTTATTTTTGTATAAATTCTTTCAAAGAGGCTTTGTAAGTTAATAATATACAATTTTTCCGCATTTACAGCTCTTTTTCGCGTTAAATAGCTTAATTTTTAAATGTACAATTTGAAAACAACTCGATCTTTTATAATTATTCCATTTCCTTGTCGCTTTTACCTTTATTACCTTCTTTTTTTTTTTTTTATTAAAAGTGCTGTCAATACTAATCATATTAGTGACTCTGTAATATGTAGTATAGTGATCAACATCGTTAATATATATATATATTGTTTGTTTTCGTTAGCTGTGACCCTGCTCACCTATGCGCATGCGTGAGGTCTGCATTGATTTTGTTAAAATAGGGTAGAAGCGTAGAAGATGAGAGAATGTTTACATTTTACGAGTGAGAGATAAGTTGCGGTTTCTTTTTTCTATTTTTTTCTTTTCAGGACATTATTGAATTTTGAGGCGATACTTCTTCGTTATATTCGTATAAAGGCAAAATGCTGATTTTTCCCCCTTGTAATTTTTAAATAAGTGTAGAAGATCAGTTTTATTCTTCGATGCAAAATAAAATCCGTAAACTTAAAAGTAAATGCCTGTTTTCTTTCTTCTTCTTCTTTTTTTTTTTTCAGTTAAAATTATTTTTATTTGCTTACTTGATCTCTAAATTCGTACTATATCTGTCATACCTGAACACTTGTTTCATGCACTGATTATAGTAGTAAATTAATTAAAAATGACTTAAATTAGGTAAAATTTACATAATTCATTAATAAAAGAAGAGAAAAAGAACAACGTTTACAGTAGACTTTACCTGTAGTAAAAGTAATATATTTTTTTCTTTTAAATTATACTGCTAAAATAAAAATACCATATTTTTGGATCTCTATTTTACAGAAATTTACAGAAAATCGTATTTAAATCAAATCATTAGATTTTTTTATCATGATTATTTTACACCTTTTATTTTTCGCGCATATTGTCATATAAATTACATTAAATAAAATATTGTTAATTAAAATTAAAAATTAAACTTTAAATTCGCGTAAAAAGGTAAAATAAATATTGAAGACTCATAAAAAGAAAACGAACACGTGTAGAACGAAAAGCGCATTTGGCTAAGTGCCCATTTCATTCAACGCATCACCCCTTTTCCGAGTAGGATCGTTCCGCGAGAGGTAGACATGGTTTACGAAAACGGACAGTATATATTTACTCATATATATTATATCATATTTACTCTTATATATTCGGTGGAGCTTGTCTTTTTTATAAATGAATTTTTAGAAGTGACTTCTTGTTTCAAGTATTCCTTCCCCCCTTCCGTTCCTTTTTTTTAAAACCATAACAAGAAACTCTGAATTTCTGTGCTAACATCTGGCTTTGAAAGTGCGGAATCCTCTGATTCTGGGTACTTCTAATTGAAAGATCCTCGAATGTGTGGTTGTTTGCGGCAGGTTTTACGTCATGAAAGTAGCTGCTCATCTTTACTGAGCATTGTTAATATGATAATGCAGAGTAAAATACATTATGAGTGTTGTCCGTTTAATATTCGTGATACAGTGGATAACGCAAAAATACATATTAAGGGGGAAAAAAAGATTCGCTATGAAGCATTCATCTAAAGCAATAGTTTACGAAAACAGTAAAAGATTTTGCGTATTCGTGTTAGGCATTTTATGAGCCGCGGACGTATATATACGTCATTGATATTTACGCACCGTTTTCTGGGAATAAATTTAACTGATCTAATCACATATATGCAAAATCGTTATGTTGAATAATTTAACGTTTTAGAGAAAATATATAGGCGCTGTTTACTATTTAAAATAATAAAATAGACCGAAAGCACTGTCATAAAGAAGGTCTCACACTAAACTCGATAGCAACGGCTGTGGTACCTACAAAAAATCAGAAAACCACGGTTTCAATACACAAACGTCAAAAAACTATACACAAATCAACTTTTTCTGAGTAGCTTTACACTACCGGAGCTATCAACTTTCTAATTTATTCTATTACATTATTAATACTGTTTACGCATGACTTTCTTTGTACCGTATTTTTCTCCAATATGTAATAGGGGTAAAATGAAAAAATATTATTCTCTTATAAAAGAAAAAAAAAAGGAAACGAGTACTAACATTACAAAGAAGTAAAAACTGTTGTCAAGTTCCTTATTTCATTTCTGGGATTTTTAACTCTGCCTACTTTTCATACTACTTTTTTATGGGAATATCTTTTTACTTATTTTATCATATTTAGAGGACTAAATTTTTATCACGAGTAATCTATGAGGTAAATAACGCATGCTTATATTGTATTTGCCAACATAAATTAAGGGCTATATAACGAATACTGACAATCACTTTTCTTTTTCTACATTAGTTTGTTCTAGAATAACGCTGAAAGATGGGGCTTGTTCCTTTAATAAATAAGAAATTTTGTTTACCCTTACCAAGAATCATATTCTCCGCAATTATTTTAGGTCACTTTCAGGGATGAAAATTTCAGACCTTTTTGCCACTAGTATTTTTATAGTAATGTAATATAATTAAGCAGAATAGAGTTTTTTCTTTAAAAATTGTGGTGATAAAAAAGACGAAAATTTCTCATCTTCGAATCGGGCCTAAAAAAAAAAAAAAAAAAAAAAAGGCAGAGAATGCGATCTTTGTAATACTAATACAGGGATACTCTACACCGTTTTTTCAAGACACTTAGAGATAACAAATTTTCGCGTTTTTCTTTGCCACTATATTGTTGATGGATATTTTCTCATATCGACGTCTACTGTACTTATAGTAATGTGCCATGATTATGCAGGACCGAAATTACTTTATAAAAAGGGTGATAGTAATAAATTTCAAAATTTCACATTCAGGAGAGTGTCCATAAAATAGGAAGGAGAGTGCGACCCCCGTGCGAAATTAAAAATTAAAAATATTTCGTTTAATTTTTTTCCGTTTTGTTTTGAGATTTTCTATGTTATTTTACGCAAAGAAACGGCCATCTAAGCCTCTTCAGAAAAAAAAAAAAAAAAAAAAAATACATCTCGAAAGCTAATAACTGGAATGAGATGTAATTTGTGCACCCATATTTTTCAACATTACGATTCATTTTATGTAAAAAATTAATATAGATCGTATTTCATAACTTTTTTCAATATTAATCTATAATAAAAAATTTAGTAATATTTTACTTAATTAAAAATATTTTTTTTTTGAATCAAAAGTGATCATTGATTATGTTTGGATTTCTTCATTGTATCTCGTAAAAAAAAAAAAAAGAGTGAGAGAGAGAGAGAGAAAGTGTATCAATCAAGTTTTTTTTTTTTTTTTTTTTTTTTTTTTTTTCTCTTGTGAAGATATTAATAAAAGTTTGTGACAAGCATTAAACACTACATAGCTGCTAACCTTTTTAACATTTAAATCAAAATTGACACCAATAATTTTAAATAGAATATGTTATATATTTTTTCGACGATTAATATTACATATAACAGCTATAAAATATTTCCGGTTTGAAGTCTTAAAAAACGGAGGACTTGGCACCTATGACATTAGCACCTTCAAACTTTGAACGCTTATAACTACATTGAAAGAAAAAGTAAAATATACAACAAATGTAATTTTACGCATTGCCACGAACCGAGATTTCAAATATAAAATAAAAATAGAGCATTACCATTGAAAATAATTAAAGTTGGTGTGCGTTTTAACATGTAGCCGAACCCAATTCAAAATTTCATTTCATTTTTGAAAAGTACTCACAATTCAAGGCCAAATGATACTTATTTTATATTTTTGCTTCGATTTTCAACGAAGTTATGTCGAGTGCTGCATTGTTTCCTCCATTGTACATACACACATTTATATATATATATATGGTATACGAGGTGTGGCTATTAAATAACGAGACTATTGCTGCTACAGATGAACTACATATGCACCAAATCCGAACGACCGGCGGCTGTGCAGCGTAAAGCCTTCTCTTTCGATTGCAGCGCCTCCCGTGTTTCTAGAGAAATCAGTCTGGCCGTAATCTTCGTTTGCGTAAGAGGTATTTGTTTCGTTTTGCCGAAAACGTGAAACGAATTGTCGTGAAATTTCACGTGAAACTTGGTAAAACCGCTAGTGAAACTTATCTTTTATTAAAACAAGTTTATGACGATGAATGTTTATCACGTGTGCGAGTTTATGAGTTGTTCAACCGTTTCCAAGATGGCTGAGAAAACTTTGGAGATGATGACCGAAATTCAAACCGATGATGATCCTTTTTTTCGACATTCATGGTATTGTGTACCTTCACTGGGTTCCTGAATGTCAAACTATTAATCAACATTACTATCTTGAGGTGCTTGCTCAACTCCGTGAAGGGGGAAGGAAAAAACGACCCGGATTGTGGAAGAACAAGTCATGGGTTCTCCATCAAGGCAACGCGCCAGATCACACGTCATTGTCTGTCAAGACGTTTCTAGCCAAATACAACATCCCAGTTTTAGACCATACGCCTTATTCGTCTCATCTGTGCCCATGTGACTTTTATCCGTTCCCCAAAGTTAAATCTGCATTAAAAGGAACAAGATTTGAGTCAGTTAAAGCTGTGAAAAAAAAAGCGGCACGCCTCATGCAGGAGCTCACAGGACAAGACTTCCAGCACTGTTTCGAACAATGGAAAATTCGCATGGAGCGTTATAGGGATAGAGGAGGGGTGTATATTGAAGGTGATAATAACTAAATATGTATAAATTTAAAATAAAATGTTTTACAGCAATAGTCTCGTTATTTAATAGCCACACCTCGTATATATCATCAATTTTAACCTTTATTAGTCCACTGCAGAATGAAGGCTTAGATTCCAATTTGAACTGTTTTTTGTCACTCTTCTCCATTTTGCTCTTCGAAACTTCACAATTTCATCTCTCCAACGAAAAAATGGTTTCTTTCTCGATCTTTTCACACCTATCGGAATCCAAAATAAGACTTTAATGGTTCGTCTGTCAACATTTTCTTTCTCAAGGTACCAAACCCAGCTCCATTTACATTTCTTAACTCTAGTAATAACATAAGAAACTTTAGTTTTCTCTGCTAAACCAAGTGTTTTGCTTTCTATCTCTTCGTGTGAATTCCAAAATGCATTTCTCGTCAATTGTGGAGGCAAGGAGTACAATATCATACGCAAATCTCAAATGATTTATAAACTCTCCATCAGTTTTTATGCCATTTTCTTTCAAGTGTTTTTCCTTTTTCTTTTTTTTAACTTTTTGAAGTATTCCATATATACTACACACACACACACACAGACGTATATATATATATATATATATATAGATATTGAAAATTTCTTATAATACTATAAAATGCATTAAAAATTATTTATCGCAGTATGCATTCATATGTGCTTTAATATTTATATACCAGCAAAATACACAACTTGAATACATGTTACAGCAAAAAAAAAAAAAAAAAACTCCTCAGCGAAATGTTTATAGATATCGCAAAAACATCGTCTTTTGTTTATCAGAACCTTACAGTATTTACGAATATATTATGTTTTGCTGCTTGTAGAAAATGTCTTACATCATAGTTGACAATTTAGTACCTTTTAGCTACTGGAAAATTTTAATAGAATTATTTATTTTTTTTTAATCGGTGAACTGTAGCGGTTTTCACTGATTAAGTAAAATAATATATATATATATATAGGCTTCGCAGCGTTCCTAAAAATTTAATTGCTTTTTATTATACTGCCACCACCATTGTTAAAAACCTTTTTCTTAAAGGATTTAATATTAAAGTTTTAAGTAAATAAGTGTTCATTTAATCTGGTGGTAACAATGTAGCAAAATGATTCTTAAAATTCCTAGAATTTTAGGAACACTGCTCGGTCTGTATATATATATATATATATATATATATATATATATATATTAAAATTTTCTGATAGCCAAAAATTGTTAAAATTGTCAACTATACATGTCATACTATTATTCACATTTTTTTTTTTTTTTTTTTTATTAATTTTATCAGCAGTTTTTCAAATGAAATAATTTTATAATTTTAAAGATTTTTTTTTATATATATAATAGAGGAACGTTGAAGTGTCCTTACAATAAAATGGGTTCCTGCGAATCTTCTACACATATTCTTGAGAGTTTTTTTTTTTTTTTTACTCTTTGTTATTTTTTTTCGTTTTTCCTGTAACTACACGTTGTAGTAGGTGGGTTTGAAGTTTTACCAGTAGCTGTAAATGTTATAGACTGCATAAAATACACCGACTGCTTTGAAATCTGTACGAAAAAAAGCAGGAAACTACAGTGTTAACACTTAGGAATTATTTACAAATGAAGCTCGCCATTGTTAGTTTATACAATAAAAATTATATCGAGTTGGACACTTTTAATTGAAAAGTATAATTGCAAATATTTCCTTAATTAAAAAATCTGGAGTGACTCCACTCGACTTTCCGAACATTGAGCAATTAACAGTTTTGTAAATAAAGTAAAGAAAGAGGGGTTTTTAAACAAACAAAAGAGAGAAAACCATAATAGAGTATTTGAGTATTTTTCTCTATATATTACACGATGTTTTATTTAACGCTACTGAACTTTGAGCCCATGATCATAATGATAAAGAATTTTTCGTTGTGTCCCTGTAAAAACCTATAAATGCTAGATTCACAAAAATGTTTATAGTTAGTGCAACAGTGATTTATAATATTCATATAAATTTTCAGCTCAATTGAATGAGGCGTTTAGATGCTATCGCACTTTTAAAAATTGGGTCCCATAAACCATATAATGTTAAAGACTTTTTCTATGTATCCCTGTAAAAAACTGTAAATGATAAATTTACCAAAATCTATACAGTTGGTGCAACTGTGACCTATAACGTGTGTAAATTTTTTTTTGCTCAGATTAATAAAGCGGTCAGACGCTATCGCACTTTTAAAAATTTCGCCCCATAGGCCATAATGATAAAGAATTTTTCCTGGTGTCCCTGTAAAAAAAAAACTTTAAGTGCTAGATTCACCAGAATCTATAGGGTTCGTACTATGTTGACTTGCATTATACGTACCAACTTTCAGCTTATTCGAACAAAGCGTTTATACGCTAGCGTGTTCACTCCCAGACATACACACATACATACACACACACACACACACATACATCCTCCTAAAAATAGTGGAAACGGACTCAGGGACCTCCAAACGTATAGAAACATCAAAATCTGAAATTCGGATTTTTGACATATTACAATACTTTCCTCACTATAGTGTTCGGAAAGCAAAGACAAAGCATTTTTGTTCAAAAGTAGTTGCGGGAAAAATTAGACGAGTTATGCTTAAGCATTTTTTTTTTTTAAGCATATTCAAATTCTGTATGTGATCCATGAAACATAGATGCCATGTTTTCCCAAATTTCTGGAAAATTTAGATATTAATTTTATTATAATGTTCTTGTGGATCTTAAATTTCGAAAAAATAATGTGAGGAATTTCTTTAAAAATATAGTGTTGGTTATCCTCATTTTAAAATTGTAAATATTGACAACTATGATGAAAAAAATGATTAACCTTTCTAATCGTTTCTAAATTTAAAATAAAAAAAAATATACCAAAAACATTTGGTAACAAAAGTATTTTCTCCTTTGATTGCTTTTCAAATTGTGTTCTTGCGTATTCGGCAATGCATCGTGAAGCTTTACGTTGACAAATACAGAGGAAACTGCTACGCTGAAAGAAATGTGTTCTATTTGCTGCCAGAAATGCTATGTAATTTGAGAAAGTACATTCTGACAACGTAATTTTTTCTAAGTTACGCGTATTTTCTCAAATTACAGAGAATTTCTGGCAGCAGATAGAACATATTTTTTACAGTGTACTGTCAATTAGAGTAATACATGCGAAATCCAAAGCTCTTGGTTTGAAATATATTAATAAAACCTTTGACCTCATTGAGAAATCCAAATCGAAAAATATCATACGTATTTTGGAAGCGGCAGATAAATCTTAGTGTTTATAAGAAAAATAAGTTTATAGCAATATTTTTTTATATTATTGGCTTGGCGACAAAACTCAGTTACTATGATAGATATTGACATTAGTACAGAGCATTACTGGTGTTTTATATCCTCGATTTTTAATTCTGAAATAAGTTTGTCCAAATACATTTCAGTGTTAGAAAACCTTATTCAATAAATAAGTGGTTAATGAAAATTTTTTTTAATATCGAAGGAGAAGGTATATGTATAGTTGCCAATTTAACACCTATTGGCTACCGGAAAATTTTTATAATATATATATTTTTTTTATTTAACAGTGAAAATCTTAACATTTCACTGATTGGATAAAATAAATATTTCTATTAAATTTTTCCGGTAGCCATAAGGTACGAAGTTGGCAACTATGCGTAGATGTCATTTAAAAAATGACTATGATTTCGTGTAATTTAAAACTAATATAATTTTTTTTTCAATGCAGAAGCATTTTGTTGCATATTTTTTCCCCAACAGGTTCGTTTAATAATTAAAAAAAAAAAAAAAAAAACATTTTTAGGGATGAAAACTTTTAGGGTTTTTTTTTTTTTTTTTGAGAAGTATTTATGGTATTTTTAAAGTAATAAGTTAGAATTAAAGAGAGCAAATATTTTTCTTTTAAAATAATAGTTGTTTAAAAAAAAAAAATAAATAAAAAGCGGAATTTTCTCGTTTTCAAAAGAACCCTAAAAAAAGAACTGAGAGTGCAATCCCTGGAAATTGTGTAGTAAGAATAGTAAGAAGAATCTGATTAAGATCGCAGAAAAGTAATATCATAATTTCTAATAGGTATTTTCGACTTATTTATAACTCAAATTCTATTTTTTCAATCAGGAACAATTTCTATTAAGAATTAGTGGTGTCTCATAAACGAATTTACACATCAACAAGTAGATATCATTATTTTAACAAAAATAACTGTTTTCTTATTTTAAGGAGGAATTTTTAATTATCATAAGCAAAAAAAAAAAAAAACCTATAAAATAGTGCTGGATGTGGGCCTTAGTCTTAGTCCTTCCCTGATTGTGAGCGGAACTGAAATCTGTTAGCGAAACACAAATGCTTTCCTTATTTATCCTAACTCGTCGCTGTCAAAATATTTTCCTATTTTAAAATTAATTCCCTCATTTGAAACAATTTTCCCCATTTCGATTTTAAAGCATCACATAATTCTACTGTATAATTTTGCATATTCTTCTTTAAATATTTAATTTTTATTCTCAACAACTGATGATGCAAATTGTATTTGCCATGCATACACGGCAGTAGCTTAATAAGGATTAAACAAAACTGCACTGATATTTATTTACATTTTATTTATTTGTTTATTTTTGTAATACACTGGTCTAGAGGAATGAATGCCGGAAAGATCTCTTTTTCATGAAACTGTTCTTTGACGAAAATGAATTTAATTAATTCAAAATTATTGACAAAAGCTCTGTGAGATTATTATATATATATATAAGTAATGTTTTTGTTTACTTTTTGAGTTTTAATGAAATAAGAATTTTTCATGGAAAATCCCCTCAACAATAGTATTTTAAGGTAGTTACTACTTTTTTTTTTTATTATTATAAAATTTGGAAGTTTTATTAACTTATTTTTTATGAACTTTTATATATGAGCCATCTGAAAAATTTTTACTAGATAGTTCAATCTATAAAAGCATCATTTTCTACAAAATCAGTAAGCAGATCATTCTCGCTACTGCTTTATTAGAAAACATAAAAAAGTGTTTTTCGTCGTGCCTTTGCGGCAATTTAAGTTATATTCTTAAGAACACAAGCAAAATTGGGAAAAACTTTAATTTTTAAATTGAAGGATTATAGACGTGTTTCGGAAGTCCAAAATAAATATATTGAAAAACTTTTAAAATATTCATAAATATAAAAAATTGTTTATATACATACGTTATACAATAAGTATGAAACCGAATAAACTCCATGAAATGCAAATAAATTATACATTTGTTTCGGATAGAAAGAAAACACGACACTTCGGCAGAGGAACAAAGTAGGCACGAGTGTAGCAAACAAAGCGGCAACAAAAACAATCAGAGTACGTGAAGACCAAAAACAAATGAAACCGATTGTAAATAAAAATACTCGTGGGGTCAGAATTATATTAGTATATATTTATATATAAGAGAGAGGGAAATCATTATATATAAATAAAGAAAAGTAAATCATAAGCAAACGATAAAAGGTTGCTATTGAATGGGTATTTGTTATGTTAGCATATATGATATTAGTTAATTGTAAGGCACACCTCCATTGTTCTTAAAAGTTTACTCCAAATTAATTATATTGTCATGACTATCGTTAACGCAAAAATTTTCTTTGATGTTTTTGAACGTTTGATGGTTACATGCCAAGGACCATGGGTTCTTTCTTCACCACCACCTCGGAGGCCAGATGATTGAAGCTGAGATGACGTAAGTTTCGTGATGGCTTAAAAAAAATTATAATAATAGACCTGCCAATTATGCTAATATATCCGTAATAGTATTGGGTCCTGCCTCCCCCCCCCCCACACACACTAATCATAGCCTCCTAAACTGGATGCCTTCCGCGTGGCTCGAAACTTGGCAAGTTCAAGCGGTAAACAGCGCCACCTGGTACAGATTGCGCACTTTTTTATTCAACTGTCACCAATAATTTTAAGAAGTGATATATAACATATACAATCGACGTTTTTTAGATTCTATTTACATTTTACGTATATCAAATCCCACTTTCGAAAATTTTTGGTGGCTGTTGTATAAAAAAGTCCCGCAATGTGTACCACGTGGCGCTGTAAACCGCCAATTTTCCGAGCCACGAGAAAGGCATCTAGTTTATCAGGCTATACACTAACATATTTTAGATTAATAGTCTTATTTAATCGTGAGTACATATTGAAGAATATTACTTTACAAATTTACAAGCATGGAAAAAGAAACGGGGGTCTGAGACTGAAAAGGATAAATTGGCATAATTGGCAGGTCTATAATAATAAAAATAAAGGGGACTTAAAAGGACGTTATAAACTAGGAACATAAATTCTGGGCTTATGAGAGAGAGAAATAGGATGCCAGTAACAAAAAATAATTGAAAGTTATTGGATTACGAACAAATAGTAAAAATACTTATTATTATTATTATTGGACAAAGAGAGACAAAACTCAACAAAAAACCAAGATAAAGAATTGAAGAAGCTAGTGTTTCTGTCTTTTTGACAGTAAGGCCCATCTGTATCCATACTACACTGATAGTACAAATATGAATATTGGGTATATTTTTAAGAAATGGATAACATATAAATTGCGAAGGTAACACACACTATCGGAGTTATAGATTTTTAAATGACGTGAATCTACGTCAGCGGTCGCGAAATGGCTAAAACAGCAATAATTACACTATGTGATACGATATTGGTACCTACAAAACAGATTGTTATAACAGATTGCTATAATAGAGTGCTATTAGTTACAGTTTGTAGAAAGTGGTTACCTTATGTTTTTATCACGTTTTGTTTTTTAGGTTTCCGGTAATATTCAAATAGTGGGCTTTTACTTGAAAAAATCAAAAGGCAGGATTATGTCTCTAAAAAGGCACAGCTTCCACAACCGCACGGGAAATGATCATCTTTGCCAAATTAGCAATTTCTGACTACGGAGAAATATAATAGAAACGTTTATTTTATTTAATCAGCGAACTATAACGGTTTTCACTAATTAAATAAAGTACAAATATATATATATATCAAAAGAAAGCTACTACAGAAATGCTACCTAACTGTTCATTCACTTTACTCCTAGTTTTTCTTCCTTTCTTCACACTTTTAATCAAGTACTAATGTCAATTAGCATGTACGCCGAGACAACTAAGAAACTGAAGCGCATGAACATCCAAAGCGAGCTTGAAGGAGGAAACGTTAATTAGACAAATAGTAAGTCTCTACTTGAATAAATCTAAGGGTGATATTATGTTTCTAAAACGGTGGAACTTTCACAGGAAAATGCTATCACACGAAAATGCACGAGAAATGCTATCTCATTCACTTCATTCAGATCTTTATTCACTTGAGTAGAAATTTTATTCTTCTTCCATTGACTGAAAAGTAGGACAGTGCCATTACTTTTCCACATTTGCCAACATGCTGATTAATATTCCGTAGTATCGTTAGCCCCGCCTTCTTTTTTACACCATTATTATTTTTTTAGAGTATTTTTAATCTTATTTCTTCATAATTGCATTTGGAGAATATTACTCGACAAATTTACTGGTAGGGGAAAAATGGCAGGGTTAATAACACAATGGAATATTATATTAATTAGGATGTTGGCAAGTATGCTTTCTGGTAGGAAAATGTCGGCTTTAAGGTCTATAAACATCCAAAGACCAGAGGTGCCAACCTAATCCGGCAAATTGTTACTACCGCCCATTTTTCTACTCCACTTAATTTTTAGAGTAATTCTCTTCAAATATATTTACGATGAATTAAGAAAACAAATACTCTAAAAATTAAGTGGTATTGAAAAATGGGCGGTACTAGCAATTTGCCGGATTCGGTTGGCAGCTCAGAAAACTTTGAGACAGCCGATCGACGACGCAGTTCCTGGGCACAGACGCTTAACCAGCTGATAGGCGGGCGTAGCACCGAATGCGTTAAGCATAAATCAAAAAGGTAATCTACACAACCTTTAACTTTAAAAAAAAAACGTTTTACACCAAACTTAGTTCATAGAAATATTTATTTATTCAGTGATTTTTAGTGCTGCTTTAAGTCTATTGCCCCTTCTTTGAATGGGTCTAGGAAATGACTGCTCACTTCTGCAGGTTGAGGAGCAGCATTGACATAGCGAAGCAGGTTTTTGTGTGTGAATGGTGTTGTAAATCGTGTACTGACGGTATAATGATTGAGCAACGGAAAATGTTCAAAAATTTTTAATGTGCGCAATAGTTGTAAACTCATCGGAAAAACATAAAGCGGAGAAATTTAAAAAGTTTATGTACTCATATAATGCAAAACCAGTGTGTCTACTGACCCGCCTTTTTTCCCCCTGACACTTCCCCCAGCATACTTATGTAAAAATATTCTTTTATTTAATCAAGGAAACTTAATATGCAATTTTACTAATAATATATTGTGGTGGAATAATCATGAAAGAAATTATTTCGGTTGACACCCTGTGAACTTCAGCTATAAGCAGTATTTAAGATTTAAAACAGTCAAGTGGATTGTCCTAACATTTGGTATGCGGACGATTCGTGAGATATAGTTAAATAATATTTTCAAAAAAAAAAAAAAAAAAAAAAGGGTGGAGAAAATTAGTTAAAAAGACTTATCATAAAAAAAAAAAAAACGGAAAATATAACAAATCGACAAAAAAAAAAAAAAAAAAAAAAAACGTAGTTCCTCAAACCATTTAAAAGTCGATAAAATGGGTGTAAAGAATATGGCGTGTATTATAGAATTTTAAAATAACTTGAACTATTCTAATTATTGAATTGCTCTGTCTCTTTTATCTTGACAAGTGTGTTCTTTTTTTTTCTTAGAATTTATTTTATTTTATTTTATTTATTTATTTATTTATTAGCTAAAAGCAATGGGAAAACATAAGGATTGAAAAAGAGCAATATGTTCTCCATGCCTCGAATTGCATGCTTAACGAAGCTTATTCCCTCGTTTTCATTTCCATTTCTTTGCTAATTAAACACATTTTTAGGAATGTTTTACCAAGTATCGTACTCCCCGCCCTATTTTCATGACACTATCCCGGATACAACATTTTTGCCTTTTTTGCATTCACTGATTTCATGCAGAAATAAGTAGGTAAGCGTGGGGCTAGTTGTCACAGGGGTAAGAAGTAACAAGCAATTTACGAAATTGTTTGTAACATTTGTGATTAAATATTTTTATAAACATAATTCTTATGACGCGCTTTATAATCTAAGTACAATCGGTGCTCCATAAAAATGGTTAATGAGAGGTTCTGTACACGTGCTTCATTTTAGCTAGTTAGTGAAAAAAAAATACTTTGTAAATTTTTATTAAATGTATGTTAATTTATACTTTAACGAAATGTTTATAGCTATTTACTTAGTCTGTGTGTTGAGTTATAAAGTGCATGTTTATTTAATTTTTTGTATAAATCGTTTTTTTTTTTTTTTTTTATAAATAAACAAAATGCCTAAAATCATACGATGGGACGAATTGAAAAATAATTTTGGGGCAAGTTGTAACATGTTGGAAGAGGGGCTTGTGGAGATGCCTACAGCCAGAGCTCGAAGTCTCCGCCCATTTTCAGGAAACTTTCAGAAATGAAAAATTTTGGCTTCTTTGCCAGAGCATATTATAGTACCGAGATTATTTAACCGCGAGTTAGAATCACGATTTAGAGACTATTGCATAAAAATAGTGGTAGAAAAAAAGCAGAAAATTCTCATCAATGAGAGTGTCCTGAAAAAAGGGCGGAGAATTCGAGCTCTGCGAATGCTCTCTGTGGCATAAGAATGAGTATAATGCTTAATTTGCAAAATGTGAGCTCACATTAAATGCATGAGAGGAAATAAAATATCATTTGATTGAATAAATTTAAGTTTTGACTAAGATTGACTTCTATGTTGATTTTATCTTTAAAATTTTATCTTTATTTTACTATAATCCATTTGATATAATTCATTGTTACTTTACCAAGAAGGTTATAATTTAATATTAGTTATTAATTATTTTTATTAAATTATTAACGATTGATAACAAAAAACGTTTTGAAATATTGTTGTTTTTATTGTTAGGGTTCCCTTTGTATCCTTTACAATTTGCCTCAAATTCGGGGCAAATTGTAACAGGCAAATAATTTTGAAAAAAATACTTTTTGTGCTAAAATTAGCAAAATTAACGAAAGTTTTCTTTAATGAATATGATAGATGAATATGCATGCTATGGCAAACAGCAATTATAAACAGGAAAACGTAAATACATTTCAAAATATACTGAATTTTCCAAAAACTGCTACAACCTGCCCCACGCTCCCCTACAGCATTTTTAAAGAAATGTGTCGCGATTGAATAGGATAGAGATTGTATAAAATCTGTGCTATCAATAAACGCAGAAATGTCTAATCCTAAATGTGTCCGAAAAAGAAGGGCGGAGAGTATGACCATAGCCTTCTAAACTAGATGCCTGTTGCGTAGCTCGGAAACTTGGCAACAGTTCAAGTTGTAGACAACGCCACCTGGTACAAATTGCGCGACTTTTTTATTCAACAGCCACCAAAAACTTTTATAAGTGGGATTTCATATACTTAAAAGGAGAATAGAATCAAATAAACGTCGATTATATATATCAAATATGACTTCTTAAAATTATTGGTGAAAGTTGAATAAAAAAGTAGTGCAATCTGTACCAGGTGGCGTTGTCTACCGCTAAAACGTTTGCCAACTTTCCGAGCTACGTTTGTTTAGCAGACTATGGTACGACCCCTGGTTTTACACATTTTGAAGGATAAACTCCTCGTGTATTTAATTATAATCATTTTTACATTAACTTTTTTTTAATCAAAATACCAATCAGCGCGCGTCATAATGTTATGATACACATAAACATAAATTATTGTCTATGTAATAAATAAACGGTGTAAAAGTGTATGCAAGTAAATTACAAATAAGAGCATTTAAACGTAATGGGAGGAGTGTCGCTTTTTGAAAACATGAAATCGAATGTGTATTGCAAACAAACAAAATATCTAAGGTACTCAGTCAACCGATATGGTTTAATACAAACATATACGACAGATATTGGAATGGGCCAAATTTAAGTATAGTTTACTTATTGAAGCTAGAACGCTTTTTTTTAAATTACCTGAAAATATTTTGGATAATATTTATTTTGTATTTTTTATGCCGTTTCAGCGCTTCTAACTTATTTTTAAATCTAGATGTTCTATCACAATTAATCTCGTTTTGTAGGATGTTTTCTACTCTTTCTAAATATGTGCTTGATTTTACTGAAGTATGTTTAAGTCTTCAAAAGTAATTGTATGGTTTTAAGTTTTTTCATTTTATTCGCAGTAGTTTGAAAAAGGTTTGAGATAGGACAGTTGTAAAGTACATTTTTGATTACAATATGAGCACCTCCACTGATTCCACACCTTTCAATTTGTCTGCGCGAAAAGGACTCGCCCTCTATATACGATTTCTAGTGTAGTATGCAATTTCGAATATAATGAAATCGAAATGTTATATTATTATATGAATACTTCATTTAAGTTCTTATTTGCCACACTATAAAATGTTTCTCAACCTACATACAGATCGGTGAAAAAGTAAAGGAATAGGCGATCTGTTGCAGGATTTGGAAATCACTTCTACTAATACTCGATATTTTTTACGAAAACAGTATATTCAAATTACAGGGGTCGCAGTCTCCGCCTTATTTTGAAGATTGATTCGAGAATGAGAAATTTCGACCTATTTTACAACCACTTTTTATCTAGGAAAGTCTCTATCCTGTTTATTTGCTACACATTACTGTGAAATAACCAAAAGAAATTCTCCAGATAAATATTTGTAGCAAAAATTTCTGAAAATTTTGATCCAAAAAATGGCCAGAAAAGTGGTACAGAATTTATGTTCCCCCTGAATTTGTGTTCATTACAATATTAAAATGTTCTTAAACCCCTTAAAGATCGATAAAATTTGGATAAAAAGAATATGTGTAACGTACAATTTGAAAACCACTCGATCCTTTTTAATTATTCCATTACATTGTCGCTTTTACCTGTATTACTTTTTTTTTTAGATTAATCACAGAAGCGGGTAATTCAGATAATTTAATAAAGACCGTGTTGTTATACTCACTACCGTTTTTAAATGTACATTTTTGCACAATTTTCGCCGTAAATATCCATCAACTAATCATATTTGTCACTCCGTAATATGTAATATAGAGATCAACATCGTTAATATATATTTTTATTACTATATAATCGGTGGAGCTTATCTTTTTTATAAATGTAGTTTGTATAAGTGATTTTTCTTGTTTCAAGTATCCCCCCCTTTTCTTTACCATCACAATGAAACTCTCAATTTCTGTGCTAACATCTGGCTTCGAATGTGTGCGATCCTCCGATTCTGGGTAATTCGAAATGAAAAATCCTTGAATGTATGATTCTCTGCTACAGGTTTTATATCGAAAAAATAGCTGCTCATCTTTACTAGACATTATTATTATGGTAGAGCAGAGTAAAGTACATTATGAGTGTTGTCTCCCTTTTAATAATCGTCATGCAGTGTATGACGCAAAAATACATATTAAAGAAAAAAACAGATACGCTACTAGACATTCATCTAAAGCAATAGTTTACTAAAACAGAAAAAGATTTTGCGTATTTGTGTTAGGAATTTTTTGAGCCGCGGGCGTACATATATGTGAGTGATATTTATTGCATCGTTTTCTGGGAATAAATTTAATTGATCTAAACACATATACAAAAAATCGTTATATTGAATAATTGAACTTTAAAAAAAAAATAAAATAGGCGCTGTTCACTGCTTAAAACAATAAAATAGACCGAAGGCAAAGCCTCAAAGAAATTCTCACCCAAAACTCGATGGTAGTGGCTGTGGTACCTAAAGGAAATAATAATAATAAAAAAAAAAAAACACGTTTTCAAAATACAATCTTCAAAAAGTTATACTCAAATTAGTACCAATTTTTCTTGAGTAGCTTTACACTATCAGAGATGCCAACCTTCTAATTTATTTTGTAGCACTTTTAATACTGTTTTCACCAACATGTAATTACGTTTCTCCAACATGTAATTACGGTAAAACGAAAAATTATTCTTCTATTATGAAAACAGAAGGGTACTAACAATACTAAGAAGTAAAAACAGTTGCCAAGTTCCTTAATTCATTCAGGAGCATTTTTAGCCCTGCCTATTTTTCATACAAATTTTTTTATGAAAATATTTTTTTTCCTTATTTTAATGTAGTTGAAGAAATAAAATTTTATCACCAGTAACCGATCCGTTAACTGCCATTTGCGTATATTTTTTCCAACGTAAATAAAACGAATACTCACAGTCACTTTTCTTTTCTTTTTCTGTATTGTTTTGCTGTAGCAGAAAGCTGAAACACGGGAGTTGTTTTCTTTAGAATTTTTGTTTGCTATTACCAGGGCTCACATTCTCCGCCTTTTTTTTTTTTTTTTGGGGGGGGGGGCGCATTCAGGGACGAAAAATATCAGACCTTTTTGCTTCTAGTATATTTATTGTATTTTTCTAGTAAGCATAGTAACCTGTATCATGATTACAGGGATGGAACACTGGCGCGAAAATCATACCGGTATTTCCTTAAGAAATTTTTCGACCTATAATATCGTTGATTTAAGATGTGGAAAATTTTGTTACTTTGATAGTGGTGTGAGTTCTGCGCCCATGCTCCATACCTGTGATTAAGCAGGACTGAGATTTTTCTATAAATATTGTGGCGATAAAAAGTTGAAAATGTCTCTTCCTCGAATCTGCCTAAAAAATAAAAAAGTCTGAGAATGTGACCCCTGTATTACTAATGTCTTAAAATCATCTTTTTTGTTTAATTATTATTTTTATTAAAAATTATATATATATATTTTTGTGTGTGTGTGTTTGTCCATAGCCTCCTAAACTAAATGCCTTTCGCGTCGCTCGGAAACTTCGCAACAGTTCAAGCGGTAGACCTGGTACATATTGCGCAAAATTTTTATTCAATTGCCACCAATAATTTTAAGAAGTTATATTTGTTATATATTATGGATGTTTCTTGGATTCTATTCACCTTTTATGTATATCAAATCCCACTTAAAAAAATTTTCGGTGGCTGTTGAACAAAAAAGTCGCGCAATCTGTACCAGGTGGCGCAGTCTACCGCCAAGTTTCCAAGCCACGTGGAAGGCATCTAGTATAGGAGGCTGTGGTTTGACATTGTTGTTATATGTAGTTTCACCTGTAATTAAAAATTAAAAATATTTTTTTTTTACTTTTTCCGTTACTTTCTAAGATTTTCTTCCCTATCTCATGCAAAACTTTATAACAGATAACTACCAAAGTCTCTAAGAAAATATATTTTTATCTTAATAATTAATGACTGGAAAGACATGCCTATTGCGCACCCATATTTTTCAGCGTTAGGATTCACTTTATTATTGATGTAGATCAGATATCATAATTTTTTTAAATAACAATTTATTAATATTTTTCATAATTAAAAATATTTTTTTGAATCAAAAGTGATCATGGTTTGTGAATCAAAAGTGATTATGTTTGAGTTTCTTCGCTGTATCTCGTAAAAAAAAAAAAAAAAAAAAAAAACAATTAAGTTATCTTTTGTGAAGATATTAATAAAAGTTTGCGATATGAATTTAACACTAGCACCTTCAAACTTTGAACGTTTATAACTGTATAAAAAATAAGTAAAATATACAATCAATATCATATATAATTCTGGACAATCAATATAATATATAATTCTGGACTCTTTGCAATAGCACGACAATTAAGCATAGACAGGACGTAAAGTAATTCTATACTAGGAAGGCCATTAACGTACAATCTAGTTCCCAGTTTCCACAATCAATAATACACTAAGCAACAGAAAAAAAAAAAAAAAAAAAAAAGCCGCACTGCAGAAAAAATGACTTGTACCTTTTTTATTTGTAATAAATTTAAAATTAAGGGTTGAAACTTGTTGTCTTGTTTGCATAATACCAAAGGGGTGAAATGATACCTATGTGCATTTTGGATATAATAATTCGCTTTATTACACTCTACGAAGTACTTTATAAGAATCTGCATAAAACTTTCATTTTAAACATAATGCAATAACCATACACTTTGTATTCTATTATGATTTATTATCTGAAATAAACAAGTTATATTTTAATACATGAAATGAAACTATTTATTTGTTAGATCTAAGGAATTTTTTATTAAAAATATCTATTCTGTATTGGGTTAATTTCAACTTTATATGGAATTACTGTTTAATGCACAATGGCATCGTATTATACAGTGTTTTAATATAAATCTCTGAAATTTCAATGCGCCAAATATCACAAATATTTTTTTCTAGTTCTGGCAGATCTGTAGGCTGCAAATTTCGAATTCTCACCCCTCTCCTCCGCCTTTTTTTAGACGAAACATTTTCGAGCGGATCGCGATTACGACTGTTTCCATGTCTGGTAAAGAAAAAATTCTACTATATCTTTTGTGAGATTTAACTTAAAGTGAAATAAGATAGGATTACTTACAGAATTATAGGTTCTCATGGGAATGGATAGGAAATTTTGACAATTTGAAGTGAATAAACGTAGCACAGACGCCGCGTTGTAAGGGGCACTATCATCTTGAAATGCTGTTTATGGAAATCTCCAAGATACCTCCAAAAGAGTCGGTTAGGCACCACTTTTATAACGACTGTCTTTATTTCGAGTTAATTTATCCCTTGAGTATAAAAATTTGCCCGACTGTTTGAAAAGTTATGCACCTTCGTACCATAATGTGCGGAGAATGTGTCACTGTTTTAAAATTGCGATTTTCATTAAGTCGGTCATATTTTCGTTGTCAGATCCGGTTGTTTTTTAGCTCGAAATAAGTTAAATTTGACTCATCAGAGAGAACCAGTAGAGCCTAATAATTAACTAAACATTTTTTAATTTTTTGAGCCATCTGACGCCTTACTTTTCTAATTCTCGTCACTAAGAATGGAATTTTTTTAAATTTTCTGTCATTTAAACCTGCTTTGTTTAATAGTTGCTACACTGTAATTAAAGAAATTATGCTGCTAAACACTTTTTCTGAATCTCTTTTACGTTCTAAATGTAATACAAACCGATTTTATAAGCAATGGCTTTTTAACTTACGGTCATCTCTCTTGGATGAGCAACATGGACGCCTAAAGCCAAATTTCCAGTTTCTACGTCCATAATATTTTATATCTTGCTAAAAACCATTTTACCAATATTTCGTTAACATTTAATTATTTTGCTATCTCACGTATTAAAATGTTTTTTTGATTTTCATTCAAAAATTAATACTTTTTGTGGCATCGTTAACTGCATTATTCTTACCATTTTTGAAATAATTTCTAAAATTACAATTTTCCTGAAAATTGAATTTTGTTTTTAATGCTGGACTCAATGCTATTGTGTACGTTGAGGACAACATAATAAAATCTGTTCGAAAATTTGCTTTTTAAACAATAAAATTGGTGGTTGTAGAGGATGAAAAAAAAAAAAATATCCAAATGCGGCTTTTTTTTTTTTTTTTTTTTTTGTCGTTTAGTGTATGTTTTGCGTTGTTGTGAAACAGGAAATTTAAATATATACGTCAGTGTATACATATAAAGGGCATTACTATTGAAAAAGTAAAAGCTATTGTGAGTTTTAATATGTAGACGAACCCAAATTCAGAATTTCATTTTATTTTCTAAAACTACACACATTTCCCGACCAAACGTTACCTATTATATTTTTTTGCATCGAACAGCAATGAAGTTATGTCAAGCGTTGCATTTTTTTTCCTCCACTGTATACACTTGCACGTATGTATATATATATTCCAATCCACTGCAGGATGAAGACTTCTTCTAAGTCATTCCAATCTGCTCTGTTTTCTGCAATTCTTCTCATTTTGCTATTCGAAACTCCACAATTTCATCTCGCCAACGACAAAGTGTTCTCTTCCTCGGTCTTTTCTTTCCTCTCTGTATACAAAATAAGACCGTGGTGGTCGGCTATCATAATTTTTTTTCTCAAGGTACATAACCCAGCTCCATTTGCACTTCTTAACTTTAGAAATAACACCAGAAACTTTGGTTTTCTTCCCTAATCCAAGTGTTTCGCTTTTTGTCTTTTCGGGTAAATGCTAACATAAATTTCTCCTCAAATGAGGAGGCAAGCAGTATAAAATCAGAAGCAAATCACAAATGATCTATAAACTCTCCATCAATTTTTATGCCTTTCTCTTCCAAATGTTTTTTTTTTTTTTTTTACTTCTTGAAGTACTGCATATATACGTAGACCGTACATAAACTATGCTAGTTTATCCGTAATGATATTAGACCCCGCCTTTTTTTTTTTTTTTTTTCATCAGAATAGTTGTACAGTAATATTCGGAAATATGTTCTCATGATTAAATAAGAAGACTATTGCTCTACAATTTTTATTTTATATTTGAATTCCTGGGATCGCGACAATGCGAAAAAGTATATTGGTTGTATATTTTGCTTATTTTTTCCCAGAGTTATAAGCGTTCAAAGTTTGAAGGTGCTAATGTTAAATTCATATTTCAAACTTTTATTAATATCTTCACAAAAAATAACTTGATCGATATAATTCTTTTTTTACGAGATACAGTGAAGAAACCCAAACATAATCCATCAGTACTTTTGATTCTGAAAAATATTTTTAATTCTGAAAAATATTAATAAATTCATATTCATAAAAATTATGAATTATGGCCTATATTAATTTTTACATAAAATGAATCCTAATGCTGAAAAATATGGGTGTGCAAATTTGCAGCTCATTCCAGTTATTAGTTTTCGAGATATAAATAAATCTTTCTTTTGGAGTGGTTTAGGGGGCCGTCTCTTAAAAAATTTTGAATGAGATAACGAAGCAAATCTTTAAAAATAACGGAGAAAATTGAACAAAATATTTTTATTTTTTATTTAACGGTCAAATTATATACCAACAACGTCAAATGCAAAGAAATGAAACAAAAATGTTGATTTTTAGACATCTGTGTTAGTATCAAGAATTCCTGTTTTCTAAAGCCCCGCCTTTTATCGTTCTTCAAAACAAAACAATGCAGAAACGAAAAGAGAATGTGACTTTGAGTATTCGTGTTAAACCCCTTATTTTACATTGACAAAAATATACACAAGTGGTATTTACTTCATCGATTACTGGTGATAAATTTAGAATCCTTTAAACGAACACTAGAAGAAAAAAAATAACAAATAAGCGAGGTTTACTGTTTGAAATACCGTCAAAATAAAATATTTCAAAACAAATTTTCTGTACCACAATTATATTACAGATGGATATACATTATAACTATATTCTTTCTAATTAATATATTTCTATCCATAGTATATTTTATTGCAAAAATAGGAACACTGGGTACATGTTTAAGAAATAAGTAACACACAAATTACGAAAGAAACGCCCACTGGCATTGTTACAGATTTTCAAATGATGTGAATCTACGTTAGCAGTCGCGAAAGCGTTAATTAAGAAATTATATTTTCCTAGAAATTATAAAACAAATCGTACAGTTCCAAAGAGTTCAACTGACCCAAAACTGGTAAGTGCTATTAAAATTGTTTAATATTTACTTTTTGAAACCTTACAATAATTTATCCGAAAAGATTTAGTTTATGCGTTGTTATATATATATATATATATATAGCTACATTATTTCAGTTTGTATATTATGTTACACGTACGAAAGAAAATTTAAGCTTTATTGGTGATCAGTATATCCATGATAGATACTTTTTAATTGAAAAATATTGCACTTTTATAAAAAGTATTGTCTGACCAATCTCAAGTGCAATGTATTTAAATATAACTAAAATTATCTAAAAAAGTACTATACATATCCAAAAAACTAAATTCATGATAATTAAGATACTGCAAAGGTGTTAATATTTTTATTTCTTTTTATAACTCTTTTTTTTTTTAAATATTTCCGGTGTGAAACAGTATAATTTTGTCTAGTTCTTGTAGGATCTTAATTTTATTTTTCTATATTTAGAGATAGCTCCCTAACACATTTTTGATCATAACTCTATGAATACTAAAGATAAAGTAAACAAACAGTATACTTTTACGCACTGCCAGACTCTCAGAAATTCGAATATGAAGTCAAAATTGGGTGTTGCTATTGAAAAAATCAAAGTTGGCGCTCATTTTAATATGTTGATGACCCCTAATTCAAAATTCGACGACATTTTCAGAAAGTGCATTTCATTTCCTGTTGAATGGTGTCTATTAAATTTTTCTGCGTCAATTAATAACGAAATACCATCAAGTGCTGCGTTTTTTTTTTCCCCGACTGTACATATTATACTAGGGTTCACACAGTTTTTTTTTTTTTTTTTTTTTTTGTATCATTAATTTTTTTCATGAAATAATTTTATAATTTTAAGGAGCATTTTCTTCTTTTTCTTTCTTTCACTCCCTCTCTCTCTTTTTTTTTTTTGAATAATGGAGGAACGGGGAAAAGTCCTTACAGAAAAGTGGGTTACGGCAAATCTACACGTGATCCTGAGAGAATTTTTTTTTACTCTTTGTCAGTTGTTTTCATTTCTCCTGTCACCACACAATGTAGCAGGTGTGTATGAAGTTTTATCAGTATTTCCAAATATCGTTGGATGCATAAAATACACCGACGTCTTTAAAAGCTGTAAAAAAAGTGCAAGCAATATAAATAATCATCATGTCCAACGCGGTTGAAGGCTATAAGCCTGTTCCGGCCTCAATGCATCTTTTACGGGGTCTTCTTCTATCTCTTCATCTCTTCATCTCATTAAAATCATTAAGAACCTATATAAAGACACTTCTATTGTTTTAGACCTAGGTTTTAAAATTTCGGATAAAATAATAATAAATCAAGGTGAGCGACAGGGATGCAGTTTATTGCCACACCTATTTAACATCTATATTGACTATGTCTTCAGAATCTGGAAAAACAAAATCAAAACAGGAATGGGTCTCGGATAAATTTTGTTTAACATTAGATTATTTGCAGACGACTTATGTTTACTTCAAGACAATGAAGATAATTTGCAACGTGCAATTTTTACTCTAGACAAAATTGGAAGTGAATTTAACTTAAAGATTTCAAAGAGTAAAACGAAGGTGATGGGTTTTGAAGGTAAAGAACCTATTAGAACAAAGATTTTCTTAGAAAATAAACCAATTGAACAAATTTCACGTTTAAATTATTTAGGATGTGACATATCTTATAATTACAGCAATATAAATAATACTAACAGTTAATAATTGCTTGCAAGTGCAGCTCAAGTTTCCAAGTTTGCAAGTCATTGTTAATTTGTACAATGAAAATCATATCCAGTTGAACACATTTCTTTTGGGTTAACACTATAATTTCAAATACTTCCTCAATTAAAAAACAAAACATTTGTGTTCGAAAGTAGTTGTTGGAAAAATTAAACGAGTTATGATAGAGACCAGCTTTCTTTTTAGCGTAATCAAATTCTGTATATGATAGACATAGCTGACAAGTTCTCCGAATTTCTGGAATAATTTACAGAAGAATTTTTATTATATTGTGCTTAGAGATCTAAAATCTCCGAAAACTAATGTCAGGATTTTTTTTTTAAATATTGTGCTGAATATCCTTATTTTAAAATTGTAAATGTTGACAACTATGATGAAACAAATTGTTAACCTTTTTAATCGTTTCTAAATTTAATCGTTTCTAATTCATACCAAAAACATTTGTTAAAAAAAATAATTTGCAATTTCATTATTGGAAAAACTGTATTCTTTCCTCGAACACTGGAATGAATCGAGAAGCCGCTGTCTGGCATTGTCAAACAGCGAGGGTACTATAGTTCATTAGGATGGTACATGTGAAGTCTGAAGAACTTGGTTTCAATGATATAAATAATACCTACGATCTTGTTTTGAAAACCAAATTGGCAAATATTAAATATATTTTGGAAGCGGTAGATAAATCTTAGTGTTTATGATAAAAATAAGTTTATAGCAATATTTTTTTATATTATTGGCTTGGCGATAAAACTTAGTCACTATAATAGACATTGAAATTTGTACAGAACATTCATACTTGCCAACATCCTAATTATTAATCCGTAGTGTTGTTAGTCGTACACTTTTTTCCACATCAGTAAATTTTTAAAGAAATATTTTCAAAATGCAATTGCGTTTAAATAATAAGAAAAATACTCTAAAAGGATACCGGTGTAATAAACAAGGCGGGAGCTAAAAATACTACGGAATATTAAACCTTTCGTGACAGCACGATTTCGACTTTTTGACAGCAAGGTCCGCCTCTGGGTGTTATTCTTTCCAGTTACAATATTTCAGAAAAAAAATTTCTGCATTCACATTTCCAATACAAATGGATATACATTATAATTATATTTTTTATAATCAATGTACTTGTATCCATAGCATATTTCATTATAAAAATATGAATATTGGGTATATACTAAAGAAATCAATAACATACAAATTGGGAAAGAAACGTCCACTGGTCGAGCGGTACTTTACCTACGACACCACTGTGGTGTGGCCGGAAGGCGTAGTGTTAATTAATATGTTGGCAAGCATGGAGTGTTTTATATCCTCGAATTTTGATTCTGTAAAGAGTTTGTACAGATACATTTCAGTGTTAGAAACTCTTATTCAATTAATAAGTGGTTAATGAAAATTTTTGAATATCGAACGAGAAGGTACATATATAGTTGCCAACTTAGCACCTTTTGGTTATAGGAAAATTTAAATATTTTTTTTCATTTTTCTTTATTAGTGAAAACATTTACAATTCACTGATTGGATAAAATAAATATTTCTATTGAATTTTTCCGGTAGCCAAAAGGTACTAAATTGGCACATTTAAAAAATGATTATGATTTCCTGTAATTTAAAATCGCTATATATTTTTTTTAATGCGGAAGTATTTTGTTGCGTATTTTTTTTTCTCTTTTTCCTTAGGAAATTCGTTAAAAAAAAAAAAAAAAAAAAGGAATAAAATTGATATACGTAAATTATAAACCGTAGACAATTCGTTATCTCTGACGAATAGAATTTTGGGCTAGTTAATAATTACACAGTAATATGTTGTTAGTATTCTTATAATAATTTCGTAACTGGATGCAGTATAACTTTTGTCTGAGTACAAACAAAGTAAAACTAGACAGGGCCGGCTCGACCATATAGGCAAACTAGGCGATGGCCTAGGGCGCTCAAACTCGGGGGCGGCACAAGCCAGGCAACAAAGACCTGTTTTATTTATTACCACCTAGCGGTGCTTTTGAATATATCTAATTAAGTCTTGAAAACACAGTACGCATTAATCTCACTCGCAACTGTCCAGAAAAACGAATGAGAGGCATATGACTGTTTGTCTACTATATATTGTGTGAAAATTTTAAACACTCCCAACCTTTGTCTAAAAATCACAGAAATGCACAGGTCTACTGCTATAACCTGGAGACATTCATAGGGTTTTGTTGACGAGTTTTCAACTGGTTCAGTAAAAATGTATTAAATGGCTAAACCTCAAATTAACTTTCCATGGCGTCAAACCAATTAATTTTTCTTATGAAATACCCTGAATAAGAGTAGCACACAACTAGCTTGATTTAACAGTAATATTGATCGAATGAATAATTCATATAACTTATAACGTCAAACTGAGTTTTGAAAACAGTCTATCAAGTCTGTCCATCTAATGTTAGCAGCTTTATACTAGGTCTAATCTAAATGCCCCTGAGTCATCACTTAATGGGATTGTAGCTTGTCGCAATTATAAAGCTTTGACTATAAAGCTTTGAAGGGTCTAAATTTGCTATCTATATCATGTTTCATGTCTTGAATCGTCCTTATCACATCTTCTTTGATGTCTTGATCACTTCCTTACACATATTCTGTTATTTATAAATACGTTCTTTGAACGTCATCATTTATTTCTAGAGATAGGGTGATGTGCTTTATGTTGCGCTAGTGCTACACTACTGCAATTGGCGAACTTTCATTTCTAGAAACTTTGCATGAATTGCCTTTTCAACATTCACTTTCGTAAATTCTATTTTTTCTCAAATTTTTCTCTCACTCGTTGTATTTTCTCTTGAATTTCCATAATTTTGAAACACATCTTTTCTTACATGGCTTCTATTTTATCCTATAGTTCGTCTTGTCAGGAGTCATCTACTTTCTCAGCATTTCTTTTTGTGTTGCTGTCATCAGATTTTGTCCAGTTTTCAAATTATGTAACTGGTCAGCCAAAGATTGAGAGTTTGTTCATGCCTTCAGCCATGGTTCTAGTCAAACTATTCAGTGTATTTGTCTTGCATTAGGCACCAAATCTTTCGATATAGCGACTTTTTGTTTCAGAAAGATAGTTCGTAACGAAACATGCAGGTTCTAGTCAAGAAATGCCCTTTTTTCAATGCATATTTTTGAAAAAAATTACAGAACCATCAATTCAATAAATTTACCCAAAACAGACCAATAAAAGTGACTAATTAACAAATATTCTCGAAACAATCCAATGAAACAGTCATTTGTATCAGAAAAGTAAAATAAATAGCGTTAATTACACTACAGAGCAAGTATTTCACTTATTCAGGAACAATTATCAAACGTTTGAAGCACAATCTCTACGAGACGACCAATCAGAACGACTGACTGATAACAACTGACTTCTCGAAGGTTATTTGCCTGCTTTTACATACTCAGCCGAATCTGGCAAAAAAAAAAAAAAAAAAAAAAAAAACACTTAATTCTATGTTAGAATCTGACTAAAAATTCCAGTACTCGGCTTCTATTGAAGGCAGAGCTTTAAAACATTGGAAACCCTAAAGTATCATTTTGCACCAAACTGAAATAATTCTAGCTCAGCTAAAATAGATGTCATTTTCATTAGAATATTTACGTGGACAGGGATACAATAATGGAAATAATATGGGAAGTAAACGCAGCAAAATTAAAAAAGGATTTCAGATAAAAATCACATGCTTTTATTGTTTCCTGCAGATCACATACGCTAAATATTGTGGTTAATAATGTAGAGAAATGCTGTAACGGCTACATCTTTTTTCACTTATAGATGCAAAATTAATAAATATATATGTGTGTGTGTATGTATTTCTCTGTTTCAATTTCATTGCGATGTCCTACTTGTTTGTCTCTGAAACCACTGAGAGTCTGAATGATACAAAGTGCGACCATTGCTATATGAACTATTTGATGTGCACGAAGCGTTCATGAATATTTACGAGAACAAAACTCTGAGGGGTTCATCTAGATCTCATTCGCGAATCGAGACTCAGTCTTTTGCTAAAATAGTAGCAGTCATTTGCAGTACATCTCTTGCTGTATGGTACAATATTTTGCTTAAAATTAATTTGGTCAATAAACTTCTTCAAACAAGACATTGGCTTAAGCGCTGCTACGAATGCACGACAAAAACAAAAACCTTTCTGGAAAGTTGTCCCAAGTAACACGGAATGGTTGGGAAACGGTTGGCCCTACGATTCCTTCTTCGTTGGCCAACGGTTGTTTTTGGCCGTCGGCCCTCGGTTGAGCCAACCGTTGGGTGACACTTGGCCCAACTATGGAACGGTTGGTTCCTGGTTGGCAAACTGTTGGGTCATTGTTGGTGAACACATTGTAGGCTAACTGTTATATTTTGCAATTGAAAAAAGAGCATTTTAGGACTGTTGGGCCAACAATACTATTTGCTGTTGGCCCACTGTTATTTTGAGCCCTTTCCCCAACGATAACCATTCCCCAACGAACTAACAATAAATCGCAGTTGGGCCAACAGTCTGTGTTACTTGGGTGTAAAAGTGATTTGGGGCTTGACGTTTGGGGAGAAGTTAAAAAAAAAGAAAATCTAATATTTCGGCATCAGAAGCATCAGAGGCAAAGCCAGCTCGCTTGTGAAAAATGAAAAAGCAGTTTAATTATGAGTCAGCAGATGAGCCTATATGTGATGTTAAGCATCATTTAAAAATTAATTTTGATTTTCTTGATGCAGAAACAAATTCAGTTGATGAAAGTTTCAAACAGACAAAAAGATAAATCATGTTTTCTGATACCTACCTAATGATTATGTTACCAAAATAAAACTTCCAAAGCAATTTGGAACTCTAAAAAGATTAAGATAATCTATAAATCACAGAGACTCACGATGTTATACAACAGACTTATGTAACAAATTTGATAAATAAAAATATTGTTGTCCCTTCCTCTGTCTGTGGCCAATGGAGAACGCAGTTTTATAATGACTCAAGAAATAATTGTAAGACTGTCACCATTATCAATAGAGTAAGAACAATTGATGTGAAGTGTACTTATTCTTCTATTGCTAAAATTGACGCCGAAAAAATAATAATGTAAAATATTCAATACCAATAAATAATTCAGTTCTTTAATACAGTATTTGATTGTCTCTGTGTCTTACACTGTAGTGAAAATTTTGTTAAAGGGGCGCCATTAAAACTTTTTGCCTAGGGCGCCAAATTTGTTCGGGCCGGCACTGACTAGTGATAAAATTTAAACTATATCTTTTAGAAATGTTTTTTACTTGTTAATTGTGTTTGACGAAATAGTTCATCATAACAGAAAAATATCTCAAATGAATATCAGTACATTTTTCTTCATAGAAATTGTGGGAGGGGTTGTAAATGTGGGATGATTTGATATTGCTGACGAGCAAATTACAGCTTTCAAAATCGCTTCAAACTATCTTGTAAAACGAGTGAAAAATTAAAATTTGTTTAATTACTTATTTGTACGTTGCAAACATTTCATTTACATATTAAATACTATAAATTATTTTTTTAATAATTGCTATCAATATGCTAAAAATAAATTTCTTTAGTTATTGAAGTTAGGATGATATTATTTCCCATTCCGAAGGAAAATAATTTCATTGTGAAATAAGTTGAACAAAAGTCTGTTCATAATTTTGAAAGTTAATGGACTAAAACCTACAGTTTAATTTTTTATTTGTAACAAGAATCCTACAATTTTCTTTTTTGTATACAAGACAGTTTTAATTCTCTGTCATATTTATAATTCAAAGCATAGCGCATCTCCAAATGACCTTAATTTGTTACTTAATATGTAAAAGTAAATTTCCTTATGTATATATATATATGCAGTCGAACCTCGTTAACGTGAATCTCAAGGGGGATATACAATTTGTTCATGTCATCAGTAGTTCATACTATCAGTGACTAATCTTCACATAACTAAAATAATCTTCATTTTGACAGGGATTGTGGATGTGGAAATAGTTCATGTTAAAAGTAATTCACGTTAACGAGTTTCGACTGTATATATAAACAAAATAAATCTGAGAGCTCAAACTTCTATTTTGCAATTGCTAAGTTTTATAAATTATTTACTTAGTTTGAATGGTTTAGTCGGTAGAATCAAAATATTAGTTGAGATTGGGTGGTTCCGGATAATGTTGCAATATTGGGGTCACGCTTGCATGCGTTAACAACGCGCCACCTATAACTTGTATTCTTCATAAAGAACTTTGAAGTGAAGCGAACAGAGTTTGTGTTGTGAAGTGTGTGTTCGGCGACCGGGGAAAGTGGCGTCGAGAAAGAAATAAAATATGAGTTATTCAAGTGTGTATTTGTGTAATAAATAAGTTTTAAGTGCCTTTACATGGCCTGTCGAGTCATAGGACCTGTTAAAAAGAAAGAGTAATAACGAGATTTGTTTATTTAATTTCATTGTGAGAAAAAGAAGTTTTTGTTTCGGTTTCGTAATCGATCGATGAAACAAAAAGGTTTGTTTTAATCATAGGAGAGAAAAAAAATGTTTATATCGATGGATTGATTTCTTTTAAGTGAAATATAAAATATAAGAGTGAACGATGAAAAAAAAAGTGAAGTGATAGTGTTTATTTAAGAACAAGATAACTGTGTTTTTTGTTCTCAAGTGGAATACAGCTATCGTCAAAAAATTTAAATTTGTTCTGAATTTATTACTTGTTAAATTTAATAATGTCAGTTATTGATAAAATAAGAAAAGGTGAGCTTAAGCTTGTCGCAGAAGAATTGGGTTTAAGTGTAGGAGTAGAAGAAGCTGCTAAACTTGTTGAGTAAAATATATTATTGAGAAATGTGAACATTTTTCAAATACTGAGTTAATGAAAAGTGTAGTTGATTGCGCGATTGAGGAAATTAAATCGAAAAAAAGAAAAAGAAAAATCAGAAATAGAGTTAGAAAAAATTAAACTAGCACAATTAGAGAAAGAGTTAGAGACAGCAAATATTCGTAAAGAATTTTTACAAAATTCTGAATTCGAGAAAAATAAATTAGCGCAGTTAGAGAAAGAGTTAGAATTAGCGAATATTAAAAGGGATTCATCCCAAAATAATTCGCTTTTAACTGTGAATTCGGAATCGGAACTTGTAAATAATAATAATCTAGAGAGTTTTACTAAGAGTATTAAAACCCTTACTATTCTATTACCATCTGAAGCAGAATCATTCAATCTATTTTTTCATTCTCTGGAAAAGGCATTTGAGTATATAAATTTTCCAAATGAGTTTAAAGCGGAAATTCTTTTAAATATTCTCGTTGAAAAATCTAGTAATTTAATGGTATATGTGTCTGAGGAAGACTTGTGTAATTACGAAAAATTAAAAACAGTTGTTTTGAAGGAGTTTCAGCCAACGGCTAATGGGTGTTTAAATAACTTCCGGAAGGCACAAAAATTACCGTCAGAGAGTTATGTGCAGTATGCGTCGCGGTTATCGGCATCATTTGAGTATCATTGTGAATTGCGTAAAATGAATGATTTTAAATCATTATGGGGATTAATTGTATCTGACAAAAACTTTAATTCATTAGATCGTGAATTAATGACACACATTGGGTTAAGCAAGGTGAATCATTTTTTAAACCACAAGAATTGGGGCGTGAATGTGATATTTATTTATCTGGAAGGGGCAGAGGTAAAAATAAGTTAAATGTGTTTGCAAAAACTAGTGTAAATGAAGCGAAGCGGTTTGTCGGGAAAAAAATGGCATAATTCACGATTTCAAAAAGATGCTTCAAATGTGTTCTTATTGGAAATAAAAAATGTAAAATGTTTTCTTTGTAAAAATAGTGAATATCATGCTTTATATATGTGTCCGCAGTTCAAAAAACGTCCTGTACAAGAAAGAGTTATTAAGACAAATAAGTTATTAAGACAAATAAGTTATGTTTTAAGTGTTTTTACTGAATTGTAATGTAAGAAAATACAATACGAGAAACTATTTTTGTGGAAAACCACCTAATAAATTGATTCACTTTCCTAGAGAAGGAAAATTTAGCCATTCTTGTAAGGGAATAAAGGATAATTCGGAAGTTGCAGCTGTCGCTGATTCCAAAAATTTGAATGGAGAACAGCACGGTGAATTCAACTCCTCGATCCAAATCGATTCCAAATCGATTACAACTCAAAATAGAAAAAATAAATATTTTACTTTCTTGTTTGAATGATGCATCAATGACTATTAATGGTTGCATAACGTCAACTATTGCCAATAAATAGGAAAACTTTGAGAAATCCTTAAATATGTTTGACGTGAGGAAAATTACGGATTTCGTTCCGAATAAAGTAATTAATGAACATATCGATGACGCAAATTCAATAACGTTAGCAGATTATAGTTTTAACATTCCTGGAAAAATAGATATGCTCCTTGGTGCTGAAATTTTTTATGAATTATTGAGACCGGGGCAAACATATTCTCAGAAACCTCAGCTACTCCTTCAGAATTCTTGTTTTGGTTACATTGCCACGGGAAATTTAGATCAAAGGGATGAGGTTAAAATTCATTGTGGATTAATACGCGAGATGATTTAAATGTAACATTAAGAAAATTTTGGGAGATTGAGGATGTAAATATAGAGTTAACCAAAAGTAAAGAACATGCTATATGTGAAGAAAATTTTACGCGTACACATATGAGAAATGAGAAAGGTAAATATATTGTAACAATGCCTTTAAAAGATAACCCGTCAAGTTTAGGTCAATCTAGAGAAACTGCTCTTGGAAAACTCAGATCGCTGTGGACACGTCTATCTAGAGATGAGAAATACTTGTCGTTATATAAAGATTTTTTAGAGGAATATAAAAACCTTGGTCACATGAGAGATGTAACAGAGGATAAAACTCCAGATGTTGCTTATTACGCACTTTATCACGGAGTGTACAGACCAAATAAAAGAACAACTAAATTACGTGTAGTTTTCAATTTTTCTTCACCAACAATAAATGGTACTTCTCTTAATTCCTTGCAGTTCAATGGCGGAGTAATACAAAGTGATTTATTTACCATAATGGTGGATTTCCGCCTGCATATTTCCGCCTTAACTTCTGACATCAAAATAATGTATAGAATGGTTCTTATTGACCCGAGTCAGTACTCACTACAGCAAATTCTCTGGAGCAATAGCATTGAGAAATCCCCCAAAACATTTGAATTAAGAACGGTGACTTGTGAAACAGTCTCAGCGCCATACTTAGCGATGAGAACACTACAACAACTTTCACTTGATGAGAAAAACAAATTTCCGAAAGCATCCTCTATCCACCGTGACAATTTTTGCATGGACGATGTGTTTTTTGGAGCAAGTACATTAGAGGAGGCGAAGGAGTTGCATCATGAGTTAAAGGCGGCCATGCAGACAGCAGAGATGGAGCTTCATAAGTGGTGTGCTAATAATGAATAACTTTCTCCAGGTATGACAGAGAGTTACAATTTTTATAACAAAGATGAGATTAAAACATTCGGCGTGTCTTGGAATTCAAGGGACGATTGCTTTGTTTACCGAGTAAAACTAGATCTGAAAAATTCCTATACAAAAAGAGAGGTGCTGTTTACGATAGCTAGGATCTTTGATCCTCTAGGCGTATTAGGTCCGATAAATGCGAAGGCCACAATATTTTTGCAAAAGCTTTGGCGTCTAAATATTGATTGGAGTGATGCACTCCCAGCACCAGAATACAAAGAGTGACAATTTCTCATTACACTAGAAAGAATAAATTATATAAAAATTGAGAGGTATATTGTGATTCCTGAGGCTTCACATATCGAAATTCATGGATTTGCATGGAGGTGTGCGCAGCTGTTCTGCTGTCAAAGCTAATGAATAAAGTGTTGGCTGCTTTAAAAATGATAATAAACAAAGTCTATTTTTGGACAGACTCTACAATTGTTCTGGTTTGGTTACAAAAGGAACCCATGGATTTGAAACCGTCTGTGAAACCCCCATTATAAGAAATGGATTTGAAACCCCCATTATAAGAAAATAGGTCCACTTACATCTTCAGAAATTCTTAATTCAAAGAAGTTTCAAATAAAATGCATCCTAAGAGGGGAATTTTTTGAAGACTTTAAACACTTATAGGTAAAAAGGGCTATAAAGCTTAGGCTTTATAGCTTTTTTACCTGTAAGTTACCCAGTAAGTTAAAGATGTTGAACCCATTTATTGATAATGAAGGAATTTTGAGAGTGGAAGCACGGATTAAGACTATCTATAAGATGAAAAACGAGATAGGGCAGCCAGCGCGAAATCCGAAGCTTTCTACTCCGCGTTAATTCAGCCGAGTAGAGGAAAACGATCCGATCGTCACCTGGTGTAGTATCTTTGAAACTCGAAGCAAAATATTGCTAAAATTAAAGTTCATAGTACGTTTCTCGTGCTCGTCGCATTTTATCGGATGGATCGTGTTGGAAATTATTTTGATCACAGTAAATTTGTGGTCAAAGCTTTGTTTATTAAAGTAATGTATCATGTGTAAACACTTCTTTCTTCTATTTATTTCTTCAAAAAAGAAAAAAAAAATCTTTAAAGAAATATATTATTAGAAGTGTAGTGCTCTTTCATAAGGATTATTATTATTATTATTCAAGATTATTATTATTAATTCTAATTTAACGTACTTACTTAGCATGAAATGTTGAAATTTCGAATTTGTATGACCAGAAATTAAATATATATATATATATATATATATATATATATTGCATGAAAACTTGGAACTTTTAATTTGCAAAAACTGCCTAAATAAAAGAAAAACATTCAAAGCCTATTTAATAAATTTATGCAAGCGAGTGTTTCTGATTTTTTGTTCTTTATGTCTGAATTTTGAAACTTGCTACTACTTGCTTCAATTATTCATAGCATTTTTTGTGCTCATGCATAAATTTACACAAATACTTGAACTTATTACACTGTCAGATAATAAATATTACATGAATGTATACTATTTGACCACCATTTCATTTTGCAATTTGTTAAAAGCCTATCTGGTTTAATTTATATGTTTAAATTAAGTCTTTTACAACCTGCTTGATTTATATTGTCACCAAGCAGTGCGCTAAAGCATATTTTTACCAATGTTTATTTTCAGGTACAATTATTATTATTATTATTATTTTATGTATGCGATGTGAAGCATGCACAATAGTAATTGCTGCTGTACAAATTTTCATGCATTTTCAGATATTTAATAAATTATCTATAATCACATTTTTAGATACTTTAATAAAATATCTATAATCACATTTTTAGATACATACACAATGAATACAGTCGGTAGCAAAATTATTGATGCACACATTCACACTTTTCATATATAATTTTTTTAGTTTGTTCGCTAATTTTTATCACCTTACTTTTTTATAAATAACATAAGACTAAGATCATGACTCAACAAATATTTATTTAACAAAACAGAAATGTATATCTTTTAAATAGGGATTATTGCTAGTGCTTTTTAAATTTTGCTGCCGATTGTAACCTTGCATCCAGGAATATTTTTTTAAAGTTTTGTTTTAATCTATGAAATTCCCAATTACAGCGATCGTAATGTGCTCATATGTACCTCTCCCATGCATGAAATGAAAACCAATCGTGTACAAAAAACATCAATGGATACCCCTAACTTGTAATTTGTATCTAAAACATGCATGAAATTCTGTATTTCATCATTCACTAATTTCCATGTATGTACGCTTCAGATGCATGAAAACAAAAAAAATCAAAAAGAAATCAAAATGTACCCTACTTTGTTGTGCATGAATAAGAAAAAAAAATGAACGATTCTATATTTCAGCAAACACTTATACACATGAAATGTATGCTCTGTGTACATGAAAGAAAAATTAAAAAATCTCGGTACCCCTATCTCACTCTATAAATCTAAAAAATGCGTGAGAAGGTTAACAGGCCGTATAAGTACCCGGTGGATAAAAATTGTAAGTTAGAAGTTATTTACTGCTGTATAATTGCTTGGTGGTTTTTCTTTAAATACAAAATTAGGAGGTGTGATCGTATCCCCCCCCCCCCAAAAAAAAAAAAAAAAAAAAAACCTCTAGTGTACATATTTAGACCATATAAGGGTGTCATTAAAGTTTATTAATGAACTTTATCTGCCATCTATATAAATAAAAAGTATCTATGTGTGTCTGTCTGCACTCTGGTGTGCACCTCATTGGAATTTTTTTCGAATTTGAATTTTTTTAAATAATTTTTTTTCGAGTTTAAATATTGTTTTCTATGTTTCATTTATCATAAATTTATTCTTCTTTGTATCTTGCGTATCTTAGCAACAGATATACGCTATGTATTTTTGTATTTAATACATTCGTTTGAAAGCATTTTTTTTCCATTTTTTAATTTATTATATTTTTAGAAATAAAATGATCAGGGATGGAACACGGGCGCAAAATTCATACCGGTATTTGTTTAAGAAATTTCTCTGCCTATAATATCGTTGATTTAAGAGGTATAATATTTTCTTACATTGATAGTGGTATGTATTTTGCGCCCGTGTTCCATCCCTGAATGATAATGCAGCAGAAAAAAATAAATATATTAAATTTAAAATAGTTTTTATAACAGTTTCTGTATAACTGTTTTAGTATAAGGAGTTGTCCATTAATTACGGGAGGTGTTCAGGGGGAGGGGAATCAAGCCTAATCTCACGTGGGGGAGAGGGGGATCTCGGCAAATATCACGTAATTTTTCCCCTGCAAAAAACAGTGTAAAATTGCGAGAAAATTTATTTAAATTCAAGTAAAACATGTTTCTTGATTTAGATATGGCAAAATCTGACACGATAATATTTATCGTAGCTATCCGAACGCCGCAAAGCAGCACAGTAGCTTTTCAATTGTTTTAGTGCGCCATCGGCCAGCCACACGCGCGACTCGCCGAACATTGCAGTGTACGAGCCGAGTGTATCACAACGACTCAGATTAGTTTCTATTTAAGTATTTTATTCTTCAGTTTTATTGCTGTTATTCTAGACTACGATCTATGCAATCTTAAAAACTAGTCTTCAATAAAAATAATAAAGCAAAGTGTGGTTTTTAAAATAAATTCAACGCATTTACAGTAAAAGTACGAATTTTGAAAAATCTCCAGTGAGATTAGTGGAGGGTTGAGGGGGTCAAGCCAAATCTCACCAGGGGGAGGGGCGTGTCAAAAAATCGTCAAAACCGCCTCACGTAATTGATGGACGCCCCCCTAATTATAACAACTTCTTATTATTTTTATTATTTTTATTAATTCCTTTAAAAGAACAATCTTTTTTTTTATTTTTAGTATGATAGGACTATTTCTTTCAATCTGGCATTTTGCGTCGTTACCAATTTATAGTGTTCCACTTTGAAAATGCTTGCCAATATCCAGTTTTACCATATAATTTCTTACTCTATCTTAATTGTGAAATCCATAAAAGCGTTTTTCTTTAACTTTCCCCATTGGTGAGGATCGAACTCACAACTTTCAGGTTCGTAGTTGTGTACTCTGACTGAATATTTCCAGATTATTTAAACTACAGTTTCAGATTTTTTTTTTTTCAAAGGGTGTTAAAATACAAATATAAGCAGTCCTGTCGTACTAAATTAAATTCTGTCATAGGCAGAAATTCATCCCTAGTTTTAATGATCGTCATCTTGTTTCCAAGTGCTAATAGGACACTTGAAAATTTCACATAAAAAGTATTTATCAACCGATTTGCTTAAGACTCCATATGTACAGCTTACATCAATATTTCTACCAGGTCAATTAATAATTTGTAGCTGTCATTTTGAAACAAAATGATGGCTACTTGATAAGAAAAAGAGAAATCAACCTACTCTTCCAAATGAGTCGGAAGGACTTGTTTTGCTTGACACTTATTTTTGAGATGTTAAATTAATCTACAGAGTTTGAAAAAATCTGCATCACTCGCTGCCATGCTGCACTGTTTCTGCTACTGGGAAGGTTTAGATAGTTATTTCTTGTTATTTCAAATGTCACTTTTTGACATCAAAAACCCAATCTCTGCTGAATAAGATGGTTTAAGATGAAAAAAATCAACAAATAAATACATTTTTTTTAGGAATGCCTTCTGACTTTGATTACATTTTCATTTTGCAGGTATGTAATCTGTGTTGACTTAAGTCTGCAATATTACACTTTTGCTTTCTCACTGCAATTTGACATTTTTGACCTGATGAAAGGTCATCTTAGTTATTTCAATTAAAAACAACTATTGTGTACATTTTACCACTAATTTTTCCAACATTTTATATTGCAAGTTGTTAAAAACCTATCTGGTATAATTTATGTGTGGAAATTAATTTTTAAAAGATAATTTTTTTTCCTATTTATGTGAATTATATTATTTAAATAAACACACACACACACAAAAAAAAAAACTTGTTTATAGTTTAAATATAAGTGTATTGTTTTTACATCAAAGCTACGATACATGCAGAGAAATGTTTTAAGAGTACGCATTTGTATATATTTGTCTATCATTTTATATTTTTCAACCACAAAAGTGCTTTTATTACTGGCATGAGCCCTAGTCATCACTTTTTATGTAAAAAACCACTTATGTATTAGCCATCGACCTTTTCTGAAAACTAAAAATTGTTGCCAAATGCCCGACAGACAACCTATCCAATGATAGAGAAACATAAGAAGATTTTGTGCCTATGTTTATTTTCATGCATTCTCAGTTCCTGCACATTTTTTTTTTTTTTTTTTTTTTTTTAATGCATGTGACACACATGCACATGTGAGTAATAGTAATTGTTGCTGAACAAATTTTCAGATCCATGCACAATGAATTACCTGCATTCAGTAATTTATTTTCTTTTATGCAAAGAAATTTCTTTGTTTTCTTTTATTTTCTGAAGCATTCATGAATTTATTTGTTAAATCACCCCCTTTTCTTTTGCATTTATTAGTGCCTTTCATTTAAAATTTTTATTTCACTGATTGTGTTTTAATTGTTTAACCCCACTTTTTTTAATTTTAAATCGGCCCACTTTTAGGTTTTGAATTTTCTTTTTCATTTATTTGTGTGAGATGTGTTGCCATTTTGTTTGAAGCACTCATGCGTACTTTGTTCGCCTGATAAAGAGTCGTGTTTTCCTTTCGACCCAAAACAATTGTTGAGAGATTGGTTTGGTGTTTATTGGTTTGGTGCATTTTATGGTGTTTATTCAAAGTCTTGTACTAATTATTATCATATTACATAATCGATTCCAGCTGCTCACCAAGAAAAATGTTTACTTTAACTGAAGTTTCCTGTCTGCCCCCTTTGTCTTAACACAAACGCTTTTATTCAGCTTTGTAGTGCACATCATCATATCCTCGTAGCTCAGGGATAGACACTATCCAAATAGGAGACAGTTATTTATATTGTTTTTGTTATTCTCTTAATTTTTACCGTTTATCTATCCTTCCCCATGTAAACACTGAAAAAAAAAGTTAATTTTTGAAGATTGTGATAACGGAAGAAAAAAATATATGTATTATCTGAACTTCTTGTAAGGGCTGCATCCAAGAAAAAAATAGCTTTTTTTTTCGTAAGGGCTGCGGCACATACACCGGTTTGTATATTGTATATATATATATACATACACATACAATGTATATATATATGTACATGTACATACACATTGTTTTATTTCATGAAATTCCCAATCGCAGCAATCATCAATGTGCACGTATGTATGTTTTGCGTACATAAAAAAAAAAAAAAATAAATAAATCACTGAATACACCTATGTCACTGTCACTAAAAATTGCATGAAATTCTGTATTGCACCATTTACTACTAATATATGCTGTATGTAAGTTTCAGGTATATCTAAAAAAAAAAAAAAAAAAAAAAAAAAAAAAAACAGTAAACAATACATGAAATTTTGTATTGCAGCAATCGTCAGTATGCACATATGTATGCTTGATAGCATTTCTTCATCATTGACTGTCTATTACATGTACTTGACAAAGACTTATTATTTTGCAGAAAAGATCAATGGCCTAATACATAAGTATCAAGGTGTCTAAAAATTGTAAATTAGAAATTATGTACTGGTGGCTTAACTTGCTTCTGTTAGATTGGAGTGGAAGGCTGATTTTTAACTCTAGAGCATCCGCACGTTAAGCGGAAGGCGATTCCCGGATCTGGTATTTTTCACATAGTTGGTATAAAAAATCAGCCTTCCACTCCAATCTAACAGAAATGAATTTTCAGGGTTGATGAATAAAATTTCTAAATTAGTGGCCTATTGGATTTGTGCCATGATCGTTTGTCACTTGATATAGCTGCGCATGACTTTGCAAATGTATATTATGTGAGAAATGCCGAACTGGTTATCAGCCAGGGTAGCTCAGTGGTTAGAGCATCCGCAGGTTAAGCTGAAGACCCAGGGTTCGATTCCCGGCTCTGGTATTTTTCACATAGTTGGTATAAAATGTCAGCCTTCCACTCAAATCTAACAGAGAAGAATTAACTTGCTTGGTTTGCCTTTTAATACTGAATTCGGAGTCATAGTCATATTCCAGGGAAAACTTGATTGGATTTAAACTTTTAAAATGTTTTTATTTTTATTAGAAATGTTGGAGTGTGTAAGGTTGACTTTATATATATATATTGATTATATCAACTCTACCAAATATGTTAGAGCCGGGAATCAAACCCTGCACTTACCATATGGAAGCTCTACTACTGAGTTACTCTGACTGATTATCAACTCAGCACTTCTCACATATCAGTTAATAAGGCCACAGTGTCTACAATGTAACGGGTAAGCATATTAATCATGGCAACTCTGATATACCATGTAAATTACTTAGAAATGTTACTTATCAACCATGAATATTTGAGATATTGGAGTGCGTAAAACTGATTTTTTTTTTATGCCAACTGTGTGAAAAATGCCAAAGGCAGAAATCGCAAATGGGCACTCTGCTTACCATGATGATGCTCTACAACTGAGCCATCCTGGCTGATTAACCCCTCTGCATTTCTCACACAACTTTAGATATATCAGAGTTGTCATGATTAATATGCTCATCTGGATTATCTGCTGTGTTTTATTCAAACAGCCTCACTGTCTTTCATTCACCCTTGCTGTGTTTCAATCAAACAATTCTGACTGTGGCAAACACCACTAGTCTTTAAATAAAAACAAAGTACTATAAACTTTAATTAAAAACATAGATAAAACCTTAAACATTACTTTGGCATCGTTGTTTAAATTTTTCAGCCGGGTACCCGGCCCTCTTCAGAATGACATCTTCTGTGGAAGACTTGAGCTTGACTGATGTTGATCATCTTTCACCATAAGGTGGCACCATACACGGTCTGGGGCTACTGCGCCGCTGTCGTTGCATACTATTGGTTGTAATTTCAATCGATTCTCTAAACATCGCATAGTAATAATCATCGTAATTTGCAAATTACGATGATTATTACTATGCGATGTTTAAAGAATCGATTGAAATTACAACCAATAGTGAGGCATGCGACAACAGCAGCACCGTGTATGGCGCCACCTTATGGTGAAAGATGATCAACATCAGTCAAGCTCAAGTCTTCCACAGAAGATGTCGTTCTGAAGAGGGCCGGGTACACGGCTGAAAAATTTAAACAACAACGCACTAAGTAATGTTTAAGGTTTTATCTATGTTTTTAATTGCACCACTAGTCTGTTTCTGCAAAATTCCTGCTCTTAAAATAAAAAAGGATGAGGGTCCTAAGAGGACTTTTTGGCCCCATGAAATTTCAAATTCCTATTTTATTATGTGAATGGTTAGACTACTGTAAATAAAAAAATGATGCGAATTAATCCGAAAAGTTTAGTATTTTCCGAGACTAGGGTCGTCGCTATCACTATTAATACCACTATTTTTATGACATGCAGCAGTTTTCTCTATTTGAATAATACTGATATTGTTTATAAAAATAGTCGTATTTAAAAAAGTGACCGTAATATATTAATATGTAAATTTTATTATGTAAAAAAATAATTTTGCGATGTAAATTTTTAATGTGGGTATTGACCCATATTAAAAATTTACATCCTCCCGAAGGGTACTTTCCTCCCAGGGAAAAAGCGATGCTCCTACATGCATGCAATTTCTTTCCTAGCAAACTACTACTATTATCAATACTTCATATTAATTTTACAAATATTCATTAAAAATAACTCATTTGTGTATATTTATACGAAATGTTTTCTTATACTACCATATTAAAAAATATGGAAAGTTAGGTGAAAGCGCCACATGTTGAGTACTTGATCCCCAAATGTAATCAGCACCAGTTTAGGTCAAGTTACAACTAAATACCAAATTTCGTTCATTGATTTGTGAGATATAGCATTCACAAAATTTTTCATATACACATACTCACAGACACGTTTGTAATCATTTTTACTATGAATGCAAAAGAGTAACACGTTTATCTTTATATATAATTTATGTCATAACATATTACATATAATATATTTCAATTATAAAGTGCTACTCCCTTGTGCTCATATGAAAAAAGTAGATCAAAACCCAGAAAATGGGGTAATTTTAGCCAAAAATGCAAAACTGTGAATCTTTGGGCACATGGGTAGCACACAAATTACTAGTGTAGTATAAAAAATATTGATGAAAATTTAAAATACAGATGTTGTAATATAATTAAAAGCAAAAGTTTCATACACCCAAACACCTTTATATTTTCTTCCTTTTAGGGCCAAAATCCCCTCTTATGGACTCTCATCCTTTTTTTTAACTCCTGTAACTACATTATATAAGAGTGTACAATAGGTAATCATGCAGAGAGCCAAAGTCCAAGTTATTCTGTGGGAAACTTGTTTTTGCAATTACTCATTACCTAACGTATCTTTTTAACTTACGTCTTTACATTCATAAAACATTAAATTAGTACTCATTTTTGAAAAAGTGATTTTTCACATTTTTTCTAAATATTTTTTTTCCAACATAAATGAAAGATTTTTTTTACTGTGAACTCATAATTGCTATTTGTAGTCTTCTTTTTTTTTTTTTTTTCTTGTTAAAGTCAATTTACAAATTAAATTAAATAAATAAAAGATTAATAACATGGAGTAGCATTTGCATAACTTTATCTTGCCTTGTGTTTGAATATTACTATAAAAATAGACTGCAGATGAAAGTGTAAGATAACAGTTACTGTATATGAACATACTTTAAAAATATTTAAATATTGTTTTAAAAATGGTTCTGACAGATATTTCTGTTTAAACTGGCTATTCCCTCAAGTGCCTTATTGAATATAATAACACATTCATAAAAAATGCAAATCTACTAGGGGGCTCTGACCCCTGCTCACCATCCCCTGAGAAAGTGTTCTCCCCCCCGACTCGCTTCCTTATTAATATCAAACTATTTTAAACATTTAGCAACTAAAAAGAACAACTTCTGACGTTATATTTAAAAACAAATCCTGCTCCAAAACTAACCCTTCTCAAAATTTTATCTTAAAAGGAACCTTTTACAAAAAATGTTTACTTAAGTAATCATATGCAAATCATGACATATTTCCTCTATTGGGCACTAGAAAAGAAGAATTTTTTTAATTTGGGGCTAAATAATATTTTGGGAATGAGCTATGAAAATGAATGCAAACTAGTGCTGGACGATATCAGAAATTAAATATCGCGATATATCACCAAGTTAATATCGATATTAGTGATATATTGCGATATTTCTTTCAAGATAGGAAAAAAAAGACATTTGTTATTTTTTAAAGACATATGCACATGAATTTTAAAGTATACAAGTATAGAGTGTTTTCCATGTATTTTCTGGTATATTACTACCATAACTTTATCATAAAAAATAAATAAATGCGTAAAAAGTGAATTAATATTTTGTGTTTCTTATAACTTATATTATTGCTTTTTAGTATACCTCTGTATAGTTTATCCTCTATTCTTCTCATTTTAAAATCATATTTTTACACAGCTAATATGTGATCTGTGTTTTATTTGTACCAAGTATATCAAAATTCATAATTCTACTAAAAATAAAGCTTAAGAAAAATTGTCTTAAGATGTATAAAAAGGAAAATCATTTTAAATAGTTAAGAAATGCCATTGGATACACCTTTTTTGGTCGTAGAGAGTAATATTTTTTACTTAAAACTCTTATATGCATCCTAAATGTCAGTTACTTGTCATTTTCATTTTTGTATCTGCTTACCAAATCATTACAATATTTTTTAAATGTATATGTGTTCAATTCACATTTGTAATAGTTTCACAATACATTGAAAATTGAACTATATATATATATACAGTCAACTCTCAAAAATCCGCAACCCTAAAATCAACAATTTTCTAAAATCCGCATATCACTTGCAATGTAAACAAAAATTGTCACAACTGATTTGTTGATTAGTGGATTGCAAAAATTCAGCTGTATTAGAAAATAAATCAGTTATTAACTGGTGCGGATGAATCACCAATCACTCAGCATATTACAAAGCGGGAAATGATAAGTGTAATTATATATAATTATCAAAAATTAAATCATATTAATTTAAAGGAAGAAGGAGAAAGACAATTTTCATGAAAGATTTTCTCTCATGAAGATAAATATTCAAACTTTCTCATAGCACAATTTTATGTAATTGACTAAAAATTGCTGACTTTTTTGCAGGTTATAGGAAAATAAATATGTATATTCTTACTTAAACTACTATTGATCAGACTTTTCAAAAATCTAGATTTGCAACTGTAATATGATGCATAAAAATTGTTCTTTAAATTAAAATTTCATGAAATATTTGTACTTTTACTAGGCACGCTTTATTTCAGCACTGTATGTGTAACATATAAATTGTTTCTTAAACATTTTCTACTCAAATGAGGTTCTAAGATGTAAATAAAAGAAATTACTCTAAAATTTGCAAAATTCAGAAATCCGCAAAACACTCCGTTTTAAGCTGTGCGGATTTTTGAGAGTATACTGTATATATACATGTATGTATACATTGTCAGTATAAAAATTATATTATTTAAACAAAATTATGTTAAAGTTTCATTTTGTTACTTAAAGTAACTCATTTTGCATTTAAACCAATTTTATTTAACATGTACGGCTTAAAAAAAAAGAAAGTAAGAAAAGGAAAGAGAAAAACTAAATGCTACATAAAAAAAGTAATAAACTATCCAATATTATATAATTCTATAAAGAAACTGTCACTGTAAAATTACTGAAGATAAAACTTTATTTTACATCAGTCAGATAGCACCCTTTCTCCCTTTCCGTGTTATCCAATGGGATTCTTGTCGCGTCGTTTTATAAAAATATTTTATTAAAAAATGAACTTTTTCGAATTCTGTTTTTTGAATATTACTCTTTGAACAGGTCGTCTTTTAGCTTAGTGAGCAATTTTTCAAAAAAATAAATTTAAATATTTTACTTAGAGATCTACACTTAGAGTCCATAATTTACTTATTGAAATAAAATATTTAAATTAATTTTTTTGAAAAAATGTTCACCAAGCTAAAAGGCGACCCGTTCAAAGAGTAATATTCAAAAAACAGAATTCGAAAAACTTTGAGATATTTTTATAAAACGAAGCAACGGAAATCCCATTGGATAACATGGGAAAGGAGAAAGGGAGCTATCTGACTGATGTACAGCCCAAAGCGAGTTAAACACATGTTGAAGGTCGCATCTTATTGGCCAGAAGTTATCGATACTTTGAAATAAACCAATATCAATGAACCAATAGCAGGAAATGAGCTAAAACAAAAGATATTGTTTTTATTCGTCATAATAAGCGTTTGTTTTTATATCGCCTTGTCTGTGGTTACTGTGGTATTACACCTACAATCCACGAGTGGTGATGTGCAATATTATCAAATACTAACGGTAGTAGTATAAATTCTTTCATATTATCGTTTAGGGTCAGTAAATGCATGAATGTATCAATATACCGTGGGAAGTCAATATACTGTGATAACTTAATTTTCTTGATGAATATCATTCAGACTTTTTGGACAGTGATATTTTCGATTGGGTAGATAGCATGAACAAAGATAAAGAGAGTAGGTACACTGCGGTAATTTAGTTTTTTTCTTAATGAAAGAGAGATATCGTTTGGGTTGGGAGTTGGGAAAAATAAAAAGGGGTGGGAAAAAGAAAAAGGGTTGCACTATTCAGCTCTCTTTTTGTTCGGTGTGTGATGATGCATGCTTAGTGGGGAAAGCAGAATTAGAAGAAGGTATTTAAGATTGGCGTTCATTATTATTTATCTAACACATGGATGGAGCGTGCAGTGCACAAGGGTTGGTTGGTTGGTTGTAGGATTAGAAGGCCGATTGACTCCTGATGTGTCCTAGGCCTAGAGGGGGAATGCCCTCCGTGGGGGTCTTTCTAAGGGGTCCTAGCCCGTATTTACGCAAGTTTCGAAGGAAACCACGGAAAACTCCGAACGGCTAGGTCGATGAGCGCGACCTGGGATCGAACCCGGCACCTCCCATCTACCAGCTTTGAGCGCAGAACCGCTCGGCCGCTGGTGGGCCAGTGCACAAGGGGTTGCATTAGTATAAGCTATACGACGTTTGCTTTGTTCGGTGCGTGGTGATGGTGCTAGTAGGGAAAGCAGAATTTGAAGAAGGTATTTAAGATTGGCATTAAACATTATTTATCGGCGCATCGATCGATCGCTCAGTGTGCACTAAGAAATATCGTTAGAGGGATATATCGGCAGAGCAAGATCTTTAATACCGTTATTGCGATATTAAAAAAATATTGATACTTGGGGGATATATTGATAAATACTCCAGCCCTAATGCAAACTAGTATGCTGTGGCTACCACAAGACTTTCTTATATATTTTTCTGTACAAAATCACCCTGTAAAAATTATTAAAAAAAAAATAATAATACATAAGCAATGTTTAAGTACATGAACTCAGTTCAGTGATTCAATTAAACAAATGACGACATTTGTCTGATGACATTTTATAGAAAAATCTATTTTTAAAGTTGCATCTTTACAACCTTTCGAAGCATCATCTTAAACCTAACAATACTTTAAATGTATGAACAATAATTATAAGAAAAAAAAAAAACTTTTTATATACTATATTTTTTAATTTTCTGTTGAATCATAGCTATAGAAATACATGAGCACTTTATCAATGCATATAAGATTTTTAAAGTGATAATGACGTCAATTTTTGTGAGATGCATAATTTAACTTTTTACAATTTTTAATGTTCACGTTTAATTAGATGTATTTATTTTTATGTCGAAAGAAAATGAACTTGTAAATTTGTTTGGCAACAATTAAATTATAGCTAATATTTTAATGTCTATTTTTAAAGCTATTAGGAGGTCATTATTTTCATATTTTAATTAATTAAAAGAAAACTAACAAAAATTTGAAAATCGGGCTTTGAAGTATTATGTTGTCATCGGGTTCTGAGCTATTCTGAAAGTGTCAAATGTCTAGCTAGTAGGGCAGTTAGATAAAAATCGATTGCAAGATTTGTACCGGGCAAACAAACGAACAAGAATTGAAGTTAATAAAAATATGGTAAAATAGGAACTTTTGTCATAACTTGACTAAAAGTAAAAAACTCATTAATTAAAAGCATAATCAAAAGAGATGCTAATGTATATATTTTTTTTTTTACAAAAAATTATGACAGAATGAATAAATAAAAAAAATTAATCAAAAGGCATCACCAACATGGCGAAAAAAAATTAAAAATCACCATAGGGGTTCTATACTATAGGTGGTCCTGCCTTGGGAAATATTAAAACTGGGTTGTCAAACATGAATTTTATTTTGAAACTTGTCTTTGGATGATTTGGTTTAACTATCATTAGTGTTTCGTCCTACAAAAACTAATAATAATTTGGCTTCTGATGGATTAAAATTTAAATTAGGTGATGAAATTGGTATAAGACTTATAAGTTTCAAATTTTAAAGGTAAATAAAAAGAAATTGCAAAAATTTCGCTTGGATTTGCTAGTAATAATACATTTTGGGAATCAGCTTTGATGAATGCATAAATTTTAATTTTCAAAAGAAATATCTGCATATTTCAGTATGTAATTGCAATTAAATATAAATTTTGTTAATTAGCAGTGAATTATTTCTGTTTCAACAACTTGCGGCAAAAATATAACTTTTCATCAAGCTTTTTTTTTTAAGGCTAATTTCATAAATTAGATAGGCCTTTAAGAAGGTTTTCATTTTAGTGTTTGGTCAAAGAAAATGATATTTTTTTCCTCCTATGTACTTCTTTACTCACTCACTGTATATTATGAAAAGGTGAAACTTTTGTCATTGCAATAGCAATATTATTTTTCATAACATGTCTCCCTGTTGATGTTTGCATGTTTCTAAGCAGCAAAATACTGTGCTTAAGGGTAAAACCATTTCTCTATGTAAAAATAAAGTGACTTACTTTCATAGAAAAAAAAAAAAAAAACTACATTTGTTTCAGATCAAAATAGTATCATGACCCTTCATCAGGCAAAGAGCAAAGTAAAGTGTAACAAATAAAGCAGCAATGCACAAAATAAAATGAATAAGACTGAAAATCAGTATAAATACTGGTGTGACAAGATTTAAAGAAAATGTATTATAAATAAATAGATGTGACCATAGGGGAAAAAAAAAATTACAAAAAAAAAAGGGGGGAGGAGGAAACGAAAGAAACTTAGCAAGAGAACGTTATGCGAGTATTGAAGAAAAAATAACAAGATTTTTATTTATTTATTTAATTTTTTAAGATCTGAAAAGCTTCGTAAAAACAGCAACAGATCAGCAATGGGAAGCAATAGATGATTTAGAAATCTCTTCATTAAGAACATTCCATTGGTGCTCATTAATTCTAAATTTCAAATACCTTTTAGAATTAATGAGCTGAGAGAATTAGAGTTTTAATCTCCAACTTAGCAGAAATCTCATGGAAAATGTGAATTGTCTTTTAAAATTCAGAAAAATTTGATTGTAAATACAGTACAGAGCCAGAAATCCGCCAAAGTCCAAAATCCGCACAGCTTGTAAGATACAAACGATGAAATTCACTATTAAGTTACAAAAGTGCAAATCAGAATTTTTGAAAAAGATCTTGAATACAGATTTTTATGTTTGCATTTTATGATTACAAAAAAAGAAAACAAAATAATAATATGAAAGACTGCAAGAACCAAGTTGCTGCTAAAAAAAATTATTGACAGTATATTAAATTCATCAAAAGGAAATAATGGTTATTGTGATATGATAATAACAATCAGGTAAATAATAACAAACTAATTTTTTAAAATGCAGGGCATAATTATAAGGGAGAACTCAATAAAATTCTCAAAAAAAGAAAAAAAAACTGTGTTACTACTATTTACAATAAATAAATCATGCAGGTTCAAGTGCAGTTTAACTACATGTGAACAGATTTTATCTAAATTTGACAAATATTTTTTTCATTATATATTTTTGTTAATGTTCATTATTATTCTTATCTACCTAGTAATTTAATATTCAGTGTTATTATTCACTAGTATGTGTTGAGTTTGAATAATATTCTGTTTTTATTATTCAAAATGAAAATCATTTTTTATGGACCCTGAAATCCACAAAATCCTAAAATGTACAACCTCTGGTCCCGAGCTGTGCGGATTTTTGACTCTCTACTATATCTGGAAAATTGAAATTTATCTTTCTCACACTTAAATATACCTTGTTTAGCTCAATTCAAATGATTCACATATATTCTAATTCTATCACAATCAGTAGAGATATAACCTCTTATGGTCTCTAATTTTTGACATATTATATTAGAAAAGTACTAAAATTCAACCCATTGTGTGTTATTTGAAAGAAAAAGTATTGAAAGTGAATATCAGGCTAAACCAATTTTAGGTTGCAAGAGCAGCTGGCATCACCAATCTGGTTATATTATGCATTGCTGATATATATATATATATATATTTCAGTAATCTGAAATACTCAGGATTTTTTTGAAAATTTTTCTTTTTTTGTTAAAACAATATTAGTGAAAATTACTGCTTAATTATTTCGATTATTTTATATAGTCATAACATTAATATTGGATAAAAGAAGAAATTGGAGAGGGGGGAGAGGTGTAAAACGAAGACTATTTTCTGCTTCAGGACACTTATTTAGGAGACTTTTTTCCTATGAAAGGCTACTAAAGCGACAATTTTTGGAGTTTTCATTGAGTGGCAGCCTTGCGCATAGTATACACATAAATAAAAAAAAGTTAATAATGCTGCAAATCTTGCCAAGCAGACTATTCATGGCAACACACAGTATACACATTAAAAAATTTAATATTAATAAGGCAAAATGGCTTTCACTTAAAAGAATTCGACAAATTCTTCCCGTCTTCTAGGCAAATCGCAAAATTTCATCCATGTTTGATATATTAAGAAAAAAAACATGACTGATAAGAAAGGACCATGACGTGTAACTAATTACATGAATTAAGTACGAGGAGAAAAGAGTGAATTAAATCTTCTCTTCATTGATCAGCACTTAGTGTTAATCCATTACTCAGTAAACTATCAGTACACTTATCAGGGCCTGATTACCGAAAAGGTTCCGGAAGCAGAAGCTTCAACCTGAAATTTAAGAGCGACCACAAAATGATTGCAAACATGGACCCGAATATCTAGTTTCGGGTTTTCAACAAGAGAAAGTACAAAATATTTGGGAGAAGTTCAATTACTTAACCACAGAAATGCAGACATTGAATCAATAAACTGTTAACTAATCATATACAATCTTGATGTTATTGTTATGGGTAGAACCACCTAGACATATGAATGAAAAACAGCTAATAATAATAAACACAGACAGTTATTTTCAGTTTATAATATTTTTATATGCCAATGCATAGAAATTAAATTTGTTTCTGTATGTGTAGAAATTAGAAAACATTCATCGAATGAAAGGGGGCAAGAAATGATACTGAGCTTACCTTAGCTTTAAAGGTTAATCAGGTCCTGACACATATAAAAACATCGCCATAAACATATAAATGGCACAGATTTAAAATGGAAACGTGTACTTCAATTACTAATAGTTAAATGCTTAGAATTAATAAAATACTTAGAATAAAGAATATATCAAGTAAACTTTCATTTCACTTAAAAAAAAAAAAAACAGAGTTTATCATTGCAAGACTGAAAGAGACTAACAATAACAAAACGAAAAATACATACTGATAATTAGTAAGCATTTACGATATTTATACTCGGTTAAAATGATGTTTTATACTTCATTCAAAATAAGATAAATGGGGTGGTGTGTAAATTATTAAAATTTGTACACATCGATTAATTATATCTTGTGGAGCAATAGAAAAGAAAATCACACAAATCAAATCACACATTGTTTGCTAATCAAATTCGTGATTAAATGCTACTAATCGTAGTGTTTATTTAAAATTAATTTATCCTTATTTATTGTAACTAAAATTCAAAATACATAAATTTTAAGAAGCAATTCGCTATTTCAGCCATCATCATAGATCACACGATACGATTTCCGTAAACGACCAATGAACCGCTACAAATGTAAATAAACGCGCTGATTGGTAGATTTTCAATATCTGTTCGCCCTCTATCGGTAAGATTAAAATTACTACTTTTCCGTAGCATTAGTAATATATCCTCTTAAACTCTTAATCCGTGGACTGTCTGTATGCATATACACATTAACAAAAAAAAAAATTATACACATGCTCCTCATACCTTGCTTTTTTTTTCTTTCTTCATTAATTAAATGAAACAAGTGAGATCAGTAATATTTGATCCTGTGTTGTTTGTGGAGAGAAATTTTGGAAATATGTATTAGTTTTTGTACTTATATTGCATTTATTTATTCATTTTTCTGTATTTGGCCTTATTACAGATGGTTGGCAAAAATTTCCATATATTGTATGAATACAATGATGGAAAACAACTTTCTTTGCTAATTAATTTTTAGCTTTTTACAGAAACATGTACACATAATAACGTAAATTCTTTCGAGAAATTAACTAGCACCTTTCACAAAATTGAAATTAAATCTGCCATTCTTCATATATCTGAAACAGAAAAGTATTCCTGTGTTGAAGATTTTCTTAAAAATTTACATTACTTTATTATTTTTTTAATATTTTCTTTTAACTAACTGTAATTAAATACAGATTTTAAGAAAATTATTAATAAGGCTGTAAATGTATAAATTTAAAGTGATGACCACGATCACAGGACATTTCTACTAGGACCAACGAGATATATAAAGGCTGAGTTCAGCTTTGCTCCCCATTTTTCCCGGGCTCCCCAAAAATGACGTCACGAATTTTACCCGGGAAGTTGTGTGGGGAGAAGATTTGCTGAACGCCTTTGGGGAGTTCACTCAATCAACCAGACAATAACAAACATGGCGGATTTCGTCGATATTTTGTGTATATTTTAAGATTCCAAAAAGAAGAGTCACAAACAATAAATAGCTTAATAAAAAGAAATTATTTTCCAAGAATAAGATATGTGAAAATTATAAAAGAAATGGATGATTAAACAAATTTTAGGAGATATTTCACACTAAATCAAATCGTGAAACAGAAGCTGTTGTTGGAAGCATGGCATGTTTTTTAAATCCTATTTTCAGATGAATTCTTTTCTTTAGTTTAAATTATTTTATACTGTAAAGTATCTGAGCAGTTAAATCACATTTTCCGATTTATGTTGGTATTATTTATACAGGTTTCTTTTTTGTATTTTCATTAGATTAAATAGCACTTGTTAATTGTGCAGTTGTACTAGTGTGACTTCGTAATGCATATCAGATTTAAAACAGATTCATGCTTCGCGTATTAATTTGGTTTTATGTATTACTATCGTTTGGAAAAAAATGTATTCTCTTATAAAATGTGCATGCTAATGTTTTTATGTTGAAATTTAAAGAAGTACTGAATTTTATGGATGATAAAGTTTGCATTGAAAAGATTGAATTAAAACCGGATACTTTTTATCACGTATATGTTTTATTGCGTCTTATTTAAAAAATAAAATTGTGTTCAATTTTTTAGAATGTTATCTATTTTATAATGTATTCAACATTCTTTGTTTTATGTAAGTAATTACTTTGGTTTATGAAATATAATAAATGGTATCCTGATTAATATATATATTACATTCTTACGAAGTGATGCTGTGTATGTAGTGGGGTGACTATTAATTGTAAATTACCATTTAAAAATTTGTGTGTGTGGAGAGAGTTTTTCAGTCAGTGAATAAAACCAAAAATAAAAGAAAAATTTTAAAGTTCCAGAGAATGTAGTGATTTATGCTTTATGCATTTATACTTTGTTTTTAGCATAGGCATAGATTTAAAATGTTGTCCTTGGGAATCGAAAACATACATGGCATGTGTATATTTTCATGATATATATTGGGCAAAATATTGTTTCACATTACTGATTGCTCCCTTAATATACATTATCAAAATAATAAGGATTTTTACGAGGAATTAAATATGTTTGTTAAAAAAATTGGTGATCTCTTCTTTTTCACTAAGGACAACAGATATTATATCTTTTTCTTAGCATGTTTATCACATTATAAAATTTTGCAATTTAAACTTTAAATGTAGTTATATTATGCAAACTTGATCAGGCCTGGGATCCTCGAGTACTCAGTTGCCTTTAATCTTAACACACCAAATACCAATGAAAACTTGATCATCCATTAAAAAAATAATAATAATAAATACTACTTTAAACTGAAAAAAAAAAAAAAAAAAAAAAAAAAATCCAAATCGCATTTTTTAAAACAACAGAATCTATAAAATCTGAAATATATTGTGAAGTCTGGCTAATACAACTGCAATTAACTAGTTTACTTTAATGTTAAAAAGGAAGAAACGTATATAAATACCAATGTGAACCGAAAAATGTGACTTTTCGTTCATCTGCTTAAGAACTTCTAGTATAATGTACTAATAGAAACTAAAGAAATGTGTTCAACTGTACATACAATTGAAAAAAAAAAAAAACTAATATTTTCACAAGAGCTTCTATTTCCTGAGCCTAAAGTGTCTTTGTACTGCTAAACCGTTGTACGGTTAACATTGTACCGCAGTTATAATAGCCCATTGGCGGCAGAAGATAGCGAGCTTTTCAGTGATCTAACTAATCAACAAAACATGTTGGAAAAAATGCAGTTTGATCAGAAACAAACATAGAAAACACAAAAAGTCATCTTCAATGCAATTTTTAATAATTTTACTAAAAATTATGAAACTATAACATGCAATTAGAAAGAAAATGCAATAAATCTTTATCAACTACTAGCAAAGCCCCGGTTCGGGAACGTACCGATTTCCGAATGCGGGAAAAATTTCAAAATCAAACTCGATATGTAGAAAACTCGGTGTTGACGATACTTTGTGAGTGGACTGTATTCAATAATTACTATTCTGAAGTTATTACTTCACAAACATTTAATTAAAGTATTATTTACATATATACAATTTATAGATGACGTATTATTAACGTATTCAAATATGTTGACACCATAGTCAACGCAAACTATAAAAAAGGTGAACCATATCACCGAACAACATAAACAAGAGAGATGTTACTCTTATAACGAAAAACAATACAACTACTCCGCTAAAGCGGGAATGCAAGTGAACAAGAGATGCGCGCCAAGGTTGCGCATATAGCCAAACTAAGGTGAGCGGCAACATACCGGCCCACCTTGAAACATTGTTTCAAAATTACAGTTCTAATATGTAATACCATAATTATAATTAATTATACGAAAATATTATATATGCAATTTAAATAATAAAACTTATACAAGAGAAATATTAATAACATTGTAAACAATAAAATAATACAAATGAAATACAATAAACAAATTAAATTTAACTATATACATTATTCATTTTCAAACAATTTTTTTTTTTTCTTTTTTACTTTTCCAAAGGCAAAAGAGCAATTTTGGAAATAGGTCGTTTATATGTCCCATTTCTTGTTTTAACCGAAACTACGCGTATTTTGTTATCCTTTCCTATAATAATTTCTACTATTCTACCCAAAATCCAACTACATATGGGCAAGTTTTCTTCCTTTAATAGTACCATATCCCCATTTTTAATGTTATTTGTTTCAAATTTCCATTTGTTTCTTTGTTGTAACGTATTTAAATAATGACATTGCCATTTTTTCCATATCCCTTGAACTATTTTAGTTAATTTTTGCCAGGTATCTAATCGATTATCTGGAATGCCAGAGAACTCGGGTTCGATCACCGCTGTGATGGGTCGACCAACTAAAAAATGGCTTGGAGTCAAGACATCCAAATCTTCGATATCGTTTGAAAGGGGGGTAAGGGGTCGAGAATTGAGGATTCCCTCAATTTGACAAACAACGGTTAAGAATTCCTCATATGTTAATTTAGCGTTTCCTACTGCGCGTTTCAAATGATACTTAAACGATTTTACGCCTGCCTCCCATAGCCCACCAAAATTTGGGGCACTGGGTGGCAGAAATTTCCAATTAATATTCTCTGATTTAAAAAAAATTAGTAAGGTTTTCATCAGGCTGAGTAGCTAATCTATGTAACCTTTTTAATTCATTATTTGCACTAACAAAATTTGTTGCATTGTCACTGAATAATGTCTGGGCTTTGCCTCGTCTAGCAAAAAATCTTTTTAAAGTTGCGATAAAAGCTTCGGATGTTAAATCGCTAACTACCTCTAGATGCACGGCTTTAGTAGGCATGCAAATAAAAATACAAACAAAAATTTTGTTATAGATTCCTTTTCTTTGACCCCGATATTTAATTAAAAAAGGGCCACAGAAATCTATACCGGTACAATAAAATGGATGAGTCACATTTACTCGTTCCTTTGGCAAATTTCCCATAAGTTGATTGACCGTTAAAGGTTTAAGTTTATAACACGTTACGCAGTTACGAAATATTTTCCGAGCTAAAGATCTCCCACTAACTATCCAATATTTTTTTCTAACGTGGTATAACAAGGCTTGAGGTCCTACATGAAAGAATTTTTTATGGAAATGTTCCATAATCATGGAAGATAATTTATAGTCGTGGGGCAACAAAAGGGGATGTTTACTATCAAAATTTAAATTAGCATTTTCCAGCCTTCCACCCACAGTTAGGAGTCCCTGAGAATCTAAAATTGGATTAAAACAATTTAATTTACCTCATACGGGCTTCTTTTTCTCTAAGCAGATCAATTCTGCGGCAAACTGTGTATACTGTACCTGTCTAATTAAATGCACTTCGTGTCGTTTAATTCGGTGCTTCGGAGTGGTCCAGTTACTCTATTTACCTTTGCTCTTGTATTCCTAATAAATCTAAAAATAAAACTACATATTCTAATTAATTTACAAAAATTATTTGTTAATGAAAACAAATGATTATAAAAGTTCTGGGGAGAATCCGTAGATTGAATTAATCCACACAACACTGCAGGGTTAGCGTCACCCTGGTGATTATTTTTCAATTCACTCATCACAATACTATTATCACTGGGGGACAGATAGTCAGAGTCATTGTTTATGATACTACTGGATTTACTTAGAAAGTCTGGTCCCTGCCACCACAACTGATTATCCATTAAATCGGTGGTAGTTAGACCTCGTGAAATTAAGTCTGCTGGATTTTCCGCAGAGGACACATGGTTCCATGTGAAGTTTTTAGACAGTTCTTGAATTTTGGCAACCCTGTTGCCAACAAATGTTTTCAATTTCCAAGGCTCGGTTTGGATCCAGGCAAGAGCTATTTGAGAGTCTGTATAGAGATAAATATTATTGATTTGTAAGAATTTGTAATTTTTCGAAATAAGTTAAATTTGACTCATCAGAGAGAACCAGTAGAGCCTAATAATTAACTAAACATTTTTTAATTTTTTGAGCCATCTGACGCCTTACTTTTCTAATTCTCGTCACTAAGAATGGAATTTTTTTAAATTTTCTGTCATTTAAACCTGCTTTGTTTAATAGTTGCTACACTGTAATTAAAGAAATTATGCTGCTAAACACTTTTTCTGAATCTCTTTTACGTTCTAAATGTAATACAAACCGATTTTATAAGCAATGGCTTTTTAACTTACGGTCATCTCTCTTGGATGAGCAACATGGACGCCTAAAGCCAAATTTCCAGTTTCTACGTCCATAATATTTTATATCTTGCTAAAAACCATTTTACCAATATTTCGTTAACATTTAATTATTTTGCTATCTCACGTATTAAAATGTTTTTTTGATTTTCATTCAAAAATTAATACTTTTTGTGGCATCGTTAACTGCATTATTCTTACCATTTTTGAAATAATTTCTAAAATTACAATTTTCCTGAAAATTGAATTTTGTTTTTAATGCTGGACTCAATGCTATTGTGTACGTTGAGGACAACATAATAAAATCTGTTCGAAAATTTGCTTTTTAAACAATAAAATTGGTGGTTGTAGAGGATGAAAAAAAAAAAAATATCCAAATGCGGCTTTTTTTTTTTTTTTTTTTTTTTTTTTTTGTCGTTTAGTGTATGTTTTGCGTTGTTGTGAAACAGGAAATTTAAATATATACGTCAGTGTATACATATAAAGGGCATTACTATTGAAAAAGTAAAAGCTATTGTGAGTTTTAATATGTAGACGAACCCAAATTCAGAATTTCATTTTATTTTCTAAAACTACACACATTTCCCGACCAAACGTTACCTATTATATTTTTTTGCATCGAACAGCAATGAAGTTATGTCAAGCGTTGCATTTTTTTTCCTCCACTGTATACACTTGCACGTATGTATATATATATTCCAATCCACTGCAGGATGAAGACTTCTTCTAAGTCATTCCAATCTGCTCTGTTTTCTGCAATTCTTCTCATTTTGCTATTCGAAACTCCACAATTTCATCTCGCCAACGACAAAGTGTTCTCTTCCTCGGTCTTTTCTTTCCTCTCTGTATACAAAATAAGACCGTGGTGGTCGGCTATCATAATTTTTTTTCTCAAGGTACATAACCCAGCTCCATTTGCACTTCTTAACTTTAGAAATAACACCAGAAACTTTGGTTTTCTTCCCTAATCCAAGTGTTTCGCTTTTTGTCTTTTCGGGTAAATGCTAACATAAATTTCTCCTCAAATGAGGAGGCAAGCAGTATAAAATCAGAAGCAAATCACAAATGATCTATAAACTCTCCATCAATTTTTATGCCTTTCTCTTCCAAATGTTTTTTTTTTTTTTTTTACTTCTTGAAGTACTGCATATATACGTAGACCGTACATAAACTATGCTAGTTTATCCGTAATGATATTAGACCCCGCCTTTTTTTTTTTTTTTTTTCATCAGAATAGTTGTACAGTAATATTCGGAAATATGTTCTCATGATTAAATAAGAAGACTATTGCTCTACAATTTTTATTTTATATTTGAATTCCTGGGATCGCGACAATGCGAAAAAGTATATTGGTTGTATATTTTGCTTATTTTTTCCCAGAGTTATAAGCGTTCAAAGTTTGAAGGTGCTAATGTTAAATTCATATTTCAAACTTTTATTAATATCTTCACAAAAAATAACTTGATCGATATAATTCTTTTTTTACGAGATACAGTGAAGAAACCCAAACATAATCCATCAGTACTTTTGATTCTGAAAAATATTTTTAATTCTGAAAAATATTAATAAATTCATATTCATAAAAATTATGAATTATGGCCTATATTAATTTTTACATAAAATGAATCCTAATGCTGAAAAATATGGGTGTGCAAATTTGCAGCTCATTCCAGTTATTAGTTTTCGAGATATAAATAAATCTTTCTTTTGGAGTGGTTTAGGGGGCCGTCTCTTAAAAAATTTTGAATGAGATAACGAAGCAAATCTTTAAAAATAACGGAGAAAATTGAACAAAATATTTTTATTTTTTATTTAACGGTCAAATTATATACCAACAACGTCAAATGCAAAGAAATGAAACAAAAATGTTGATTTTTAGACATCTGTGTTAGTATCAAGAATTCCTGTTTTCTAAAGCCCCGCCTTTTATCGTTCTTCAAAACAAAACAATGCAGAAACGAAAAGAGAATGTGACTTTGAGTATTCGTGTTAAACCCCTTATTTTACATTGACAAAAATATACACAAGTGGTATTTACTTCATCGATTACTGGTGATAAATTTAGAATCCTTTAAACGAACACTAGAAGAAAAAAAATAACAAATAAGCGAGGTTTACTGTTTGAAATACCGTCAAAATAAAATATTTCAAAACAAATTTTCTGTACCACAATTATATTACAGATGGATATACATTATAACTATATTCTTTCTAATTAATATATTTCTATCCATAGTATATTTTATTGCAAAAATAGGAACACTGGGTACATGTTTAAGAAATAAGTAACACACAAATTACGAAAGAAACGCCCACTGGCATTGTTACAGATTTTCAAATGATGTGAATCTACGTTAGCAGTCGCGAAAGCGTTAATTAAGAAATTATATTTTCCTAGAAATTATAAAACAAATCGTACAGTTCCAAAGAGTTCAACTGACCCAAAACTGGTAAGTGCTATTAAAATTGTTTAATATTTACTTTTTGAAACCTTACAATAATTTATCCGAAAAGATTTAGTTTATGCGTTGTTATATATATATATATATATATAGCTACATTATTTCAGTTTGTATATTATGTTACACGTACGAAAGAAAATTTAAGCTTTATTGGTGATCAGTATATCCATGATAGATACTTTTTAATTGAAAAATATTGCACTTTTATAAAAAGTATTGTCTGACCAATCTCAAGTGCAATGTATTTAAATATAACTAAAATTATCTAAAAAAGTACTATACATATCCAAAAAACTAAATTCATGATAATTAAGATACTGCAAAGGTGTTAATATTTTTATTTCTTTTTATAACTCTTTTTTTTTTTAAATATTTCCGGTGTGAAACAGTATAATTTTGTCTAGTTCTTGTAGGATCTTAATTTTATTTTTCTATATTTAGAGATAGCTCCCTAACACATTTTTGATCATAACTCTATGAATACTAAAGATAAAGTAAACAAACAGTATACTTTTACGCACTGCCAGACTCTCAGAAATTCGAATATGAAGTCAAAATTGGGTGTTGCTATTGAAAAAATCAAAGTTGGCGCTCATTTTAATATGTTGATGACCCCTAATTCAAAATTCGACGACATTTTCAGAAAGTGCATTTCATTTCCTGTTGAATGGTGTCTATTAAATTTTTCTGCGTCAATTAATAACGAAATACCATCAAGTGCTGCGTTTTTTTTTTCCCCGACTGTACATATTATACTAGGGTTCACACAGTTTTTTTTTTTTTTTTTTTTTTTGTATCATTAATTTTTTTCATGAAATAATTTTATAATTTTAAGGAGCATTTTCTTCTTTTTCTTTCTTTCACTCCCTCTCTCTCTTTTTTTTTTTTGAATAATGGAGGAACGGGGAAAAGTCCTTACAGAAAAGTGGGTTACGGCAAATCTACACGTGATCCTGAGAGAATTTTTTTTTACTCTTTGTCAGTTGTTTTCATTTCTCCTGTCACCACACAATGTAGCAGGTGTGTATGAAGTTTTATCAGTATTTCCAAATATCGTTGGATGCATAAAATACACCGACGTCTTTAAAAGCTGTAAAAAAAGTGCAAGCAATATAAATAATCATCATGTCCAACGCGGTTGAAGGCTATAAGCCTGTTCCGGCCTCAATGCATCTTTTACGGGGTCTTCTTCTATCTCTTCATCTCTTCATCTCATTAAAATCATTAAGAACCTATATAAAGACACTTCTATTGTTTTAGACCTAGGTTTTAAAATTTCGGATAAAATAATAATAAATCAAGGTGAGCGACAGGGATGCAGTTTATTGCCACACCTATTTAACATCTATATTGACTATGTCTTCAGAATCTGGAAAAACAAAATCAAAACAGGAATGGGTCTCGGATAAATTTTGTTTAACATTAGATTATTTGCAGACGACTTATGTTTACTTCAAGACAATGAAGATAATTTGCAACGTGCAATTTTTACTCTAGACAAAATTGGAAGTGAATTTAACTTAAAGATTTCAAAGAGTAAAACGAAGGTGATGGGTTTTGAAGGTAAAGAACCTATTAGAACAAAGATTTTCTTAGAAAATAAACCAATTGAACAAATTTCACGTTTAAATTATTTAGGATGTGACATATCTTATAATTACAGCAATATAAATAATACTAACAGTTAATAATTGCTTGCAAGTGCAGCTCAAGTTTCCAAGTTTGCAAGTCATTGTTAATTTGTACAATGAAAATCATATCCAGTTGAACACATTTCTTTTGGGTTAACACTATAATTTCAAATACTTCCTCAATTAAAAAACAAAACATTTGTGTTCGAAAGTAGTTGTTGGAAAAATTAAACGAGTTATGATAGAGACCAGCTTTCTTTTTAGCGTAATCAAATTCTGTATATGATAGACATAGCTGACAAGTTCTCCGAATTTCTGGAATAATTTACAGAAGAATTTTTATTATATTGTGCTTAGAGATCTAAAATCTCCGAAAACTAATGTCAGGATTTTTTTTTAAAATATTGTGCTGAATATCCTTATTTTAAAATTGTAAATGTTGACAACTATGATGAAACAAATTGTTAACCTTTTTAATCGTTTCTAAATTTAATCGTTTCTAATTCATACCAAAAACATTTGTTAAAAAAAATAATTTGCAATTTCATTATTGGAAAAACTGTATTCTTTCCTCGAACACTGGAATGAATCGAGAAGCCGCTGTCTGGCATTGTCAAACAGCGAGGGTACTATAGTTCATTAGGATGGTACATGTGAAGTCTGAAGAACTTGGTTTCAATGATATAAATAATACCTACGATCTTGTTTTGAAAACCAAATTGGCAAATATTAAATATATTTTGGAAGCGGTAGATAAATCTTAGTGTTTATGATAAAAATAAGTTTATAGCAATATTTTTTTATATTATTGGCTTGGCGATAAAACTTAGTCACTATAATAGACATTGAAATTTGTACAGAACATTCATACTTGCCAACATCCTAATTATTAATCCGTAGTGTTGTTAGTCGTACACTTTTTTCCACATCAGTAAATTTTTAAAGAAATATTTTCAAAATGCAATTGCGTTTAAATAATAAGAAAAATACTCTAAAAGGATACCGGTGTAATAAACAAGGCGGGAGCTAAAAATACTACGGAATATTAAACCTTTCGTGACAGCACGATTTCGACTTTTTGACAGCAAGGTCCGCCTCTGGGTGTTATTCTTTCCAGTTACAATATTTCAGAAAAAAAATTTCTGCATTCACATTTCCAATACAAATAGATATACATTATAATTATATTTTTTATAATCAATGTACTTGTATCCATAGCATATTTCATTATAAAAATATGAATATTGGGTATATACTAAAGAAATCAATAACATACAAATTGGGAAAGAAACGTCCACTGGTCGAGCGGTACTTTACCTACGACACCACTGTGGTGTGGCCGGAAGGCGTAGTGTTAATTAATATGTTGGCAAGCATGGAGTGTTTTATATCCTCGAATTTTGATTCTGTAAAGAGTTTGTACAGATACATTTCAGTGTTAGAAACTCTTATTCAATTAATAAGTGGTTAATGAAAATTTTTGAATATCGAACGAGAAGGTACATATATAGTTGCCAACTTAGCACCTTTTGGTTATAGGAAAATTTAAATATTTTTTTTCATTTTTCTTTATTAGTGAAAACATTTACAATTCACTGATTGGATAAAATAAATATTTCTATTGAATTTTTCCGGTAGCCAAAAGGTACTAAATTGGCACATTTAAAAAATGATTATGATTTCCTGTAATTTAAAATCGCTATATATTTTTTTTAATGCGGAAGTATTTTGTTGCGTATTTTTTTTTCTCTTTTTCCTTAGGAAATTCGTTAAAAAAAAAAAAAAAAAAAAGGAATAAAATTGATATACGTAAATTATAAACCGTAGACAATTCGTTATCTCTGACGAATAGAATTTTGGGCTAGTTAATAATTACACAGTAATATGTTGTTAGTATTCTTATAATAATTTCGTAACTGGATGCAGTATAACTTTTGTCTGAGTACAAACAAAGTAAAACTAGACAGGGCCGGCTCGACCATATAGGCAAACTAGGCGATGGCCTAGGGCGCTCAAACTCGGGGGCGGCACAAGCCAGGCAACAAAGACCTGTTTTATTTATTACCACCTAGCGGTGCTTTTGAATATATCTAATTAAGTCTTGAAAACACAGTACGCATTAATCTCACTCGCAACTGTCCAGAAAAACGAATGAGAGGCATATGACTGTTTGTCTACTATATATTGTGTGAAAATTTTAAACACTCCCAACCTTTGTCTAAAAATCACAGAAATGCACAGGTCTACTGCTATAACCTGGAGACATTCATAGGGTTTTGTTGACGAGTTTTCAACTGGTTCAGTAAAAATGTATTAAATGGCTAAACCTCAAATTAACTTTCCATGGCGTCAAACCAATTAATTTTTCTTATGAAATACCCTGAATAAGAGTAGCACACAACTAGCTTGATTTAACAGTAATATTGATCGAATGAATAATTCATATAACTTATAACGTCAAACTGAGTTTTGAAAACAGTCTATCAAGTCTGTCCATCTAATGTTAGCAGCTTTATACTAGGTCTAATCTAAATGCCCCTGAGTCATCACTTAATGGGATTGTAGCTTGTCGCAATTATAAAGCTTTGACTATAAAGCTTTGAAGGGTCTAAATTTGCTATCTATATCATGTTTCATGTCTTGAATCGTCCTTATCACATCTTCTTTGATGTCTTGATCACTTCCTTACACATATTCTGTTATTTATAAATACGTTCTTTGAACGTCATCATTTATTTCTAGAGATAGGGTGATGTGCTTTATGTTGCGCTAGTGCTACACTACTGCAATTGGCGAACTTTCATTTCTAGAAACTTTGCATGAATTGCCTTTTCAACATTCACTTTCGTAAATTCTATTTTTTCTCAAATTTTTCTCTCACTCCTTGTATTTTCTCTTGAATTTCCATAATTTTGAAACACATCTTTTCTTACATGGCTTCTATTTTATCCTATAGTTCGTCTTGTCAGGAGTCATCTACTTTCTCAGCATTTCTTTTTGTGTTGCTGTCATCAGATTTTGTCCAGTTTTCAAATTATGTAACTGGTCAGCCAAAGATTGAGAGTTTGTTCATGCCTTCAGCCATGGTTCTAGTCAAACTATTCAGTGTATTTGTCTTGCATTAGGCACCAAATCTTTCGATATAGCGACTTTTTGTTTCAGAAAGATAGTTCGTAACGAAACATGCAGGTTCTAGTCAAGAAATGCCCTTTTTTCAATGCATATTTTTGAAAAAAATTACAGAACCATCAATTCAATAAATTTACCCAAAACAGACCAATAAAAGTGACTAATTAACAAATATTCTCGAAACAATCCAATGAAACAGTCATTTGTATCAGAAAAGTAAAATAAATAGCGTTAATTACACTACAGAGCAAGTATTTCACTTATTCAGGAACAATTATCAAACGTTTGAAGCACAATCTCTACGAGACGACCAATCAGAACGACTGACTGATAACAACTGACTTCTCGAAGGTTATTTGCCTGCTTTTACATACTCAGCCGAATCTGGCAAAAAAAAAAAAAAAAAAAAAAAAAACACTTAATTCTATGTTAGAATCTGACTAAAAATTCCAGTACTCGGCTTCTATTGAAGGCAGAGCTTTAAAACATTGGAAACCCTAAAGTATCATTTTGCACCAAACTGAAATAATTCTAGCTCAGCTAAAATAGATGTCATTTTCATTAGAATATTTACGTGGACAGGGATACAATAATGGAAATAATATGGGAAGTAAACGCAGCAAAATTAAAAAAGGATTTCAGATAAAAATCACATGCTTTTATTGTTTCCTGCAGATCACATACGCTAAATATTGTGGTTAATAATGTAGAGAAATGCTGTAACGGCTACATCTTTTTTCACTTATAGATGCAAAATTAATAAATATATATGTGTGTGTGTATGTATTTCTCTGTTTCAATTTCATTGCGATGTCCTACTTGTTTGTCTCTGAAACCACTGAGAGTCTGAATGATACAAAGTGCGACCATTGCTATATGAACTATTTGATGTGCACGAAGCGTTCATGAATATTTACGAGAACAAAACTCTGAGGGGTTCATCTAGATCTCATTCGCGAATCGAGACTCAGTCTTTTGCTAAAATAGTAGCAGTCATTTGCAGTACATCTCTTGCTGTATGGTACAATATTTTGCTTAAAATTAATTTGGTCAATAAACTTCTTCAAACAAGACATTGGCTTAAGCGCTGCTACGAATGCACGACAAAAACAAAAACCTTTCTGGAAAGTTGTCCCAAGTAACACGGAATGGTTGGGAAACGGTTGGCCCTACGATTCCTTCTTCGTTGGCCAACGGTTGTTTTTGGCCGTCGGCCCTCGGTTGAGCCAACCGTTGGGTGACACTTGGCCCAACTATGGAACGGTTGGTTCCTGGTTGGCAAACTGTTGGGTCATTGTTGGTGAACACATTGTAGGCTAACTGTTATATTTTGCAATTGAAAAAAGAGCATTTTAGGACTGTTGGGCCAACAATACTATTTGCTGTTGGCCCACTGTTATTTTGAGCCCTTTCCCCAACGATAACCATTCCCCAACGAACTAACAATAAATCGCAGTTGGGCCAACAGTCTGTGTTACTTGGGTGTAAAAGTGATTTGGGGCTTGACGTTTGGGGAGAAGTTAAAAAAAAAGAAAATCTAATATTTCGGCATCAGAAGCATCAGAGGCAAAGCCAGCTCGCTTGTGAAAAATGAAAAAGCAGTTTAATTATGAGTCAGCAGATGAGCCTATATGTGATGTTAAGCATCATTTAAAAATTAATTTTGATTTTCTTGATGCAGAAACAAATTCAGTTGATGAAAGTTTCAAACAGACAAAAAGATAAATCATGTTTTCTGATACCTACCTAATGATTATGTTACCAAAATAAAACTTCCAAAGCAATTTGGAACTCTAAAAAGATTAAGATAATCTATAAATCACAGAGACTCACGATGTTATACAACAGACTTATGTAACAAATTTGATAAATAAAAATATTGTTGTCCCTTCCTCTGTCTGTGGCCAATGGAGAACGCAGTTTTATAATGACTCAAGAAATAATTGTAAGACTGTCACCATTATCAATAGAGTAAGAACAATTGATGTGAAGTGTACTTATTCTTCTATTGCTAAAATTGACGCCGAAAAAATAATAATGTAAAATATTCAATACCAATAAATAATTCAGTTCTTTAATACAGTATTTGATTGTCTCTGTGTCTTACACTGTAGTGAAAATTTTGTTAAAGGGGCGCCATTAAAACTTTTTGCCTAGGGCGCCAAATTTGTTCGGGCCGGCACTGACTAGTGATAAAATTTAAACTATATCTTTTAGAAATGTTTTTTACTTGTTAATTGTGTTTGACGAAATAGTTCATCATAACAGAAAAATATCTCAAATGAATATCAGTACATTTTTCTTCATAGAAATTGTGGGAGGGGTTGTAAATGTGGGATGATTTGATATTGCTGACGAGCAAATTACAGCTTTCAAAATCGCTTCAAACTATCTTGTAAAACGAGTGAAAAATTAAAATTTGTTTAATTACTTATTTGTACGTTGCAAACATTTCATTTACATATTAAATACTATAAATTATTTTTTTAATAATTGCTATCAATATGCTAAAAATAAATTTCTTTAGTTATTGAAGTTAGGATGATATTATTTCCCATTCCGAAGGAAAATAATTTCATTGTGAAATAAGTTGAACAAAAGTCTGTTCATAATTTTGAAAGTTAATGGACTAAAACCTACAGTTTAATTTTTTATTTGTAACAAGAATCCTACAATTTTCTTTTTTGTATACAAGACAGTTTTAATTCTCTGTCATATTTATAATTCAAAGCATAGCGCATCTCCAAATGACCTTAATTTGTTACTTAATATGTAAAAGTAAATTTCCTTATGTATATATATATATGCAGTCGAACCTCGTTAACGTGAATCTCAAGGGGGATATACAATTTGTTCATGTCATCAGTAGTTCATACTATCAGTGACTAATCTTCACATAACTAAAATAATCTTCATTTTGACAGGGATTGTGGATGTGGAAATAGTTCATGTTAAAAGTAATTCACGTTAACGAGTTTCGACTGTATATATAAACAAAATAAATCTGAGAGCTCAAACTTCTATTTTGCAATTGCTAAGTTTTATAAATTATTTACTTAGTTTGAATGGTTTAGTCGGTAGAATCAAAATATTAGTTGAGATTGGGTGGTTCCGGATAATGTTGCAATATTGGGGTCACGCTTGCATGCGTTAACAACGCGCCACCTATAACTTGTATTCTTCATAAAGAACTTTGAAGTGAAGCGAACAGAGTTTGTGTTGTGAAGTGTGTGTTCGGCGACCGGGGAAAGTGGCGTCGAGAAAGAAATAAAATATGAGTTATTCAAGTGTGTATTTGTGTAATAAATAAGTTTTAAGTGCCTTTACATGGCCTGTCGAGTCATAGGACCTGTTAAAAAGAAAGAGTAATAACGAGATTTGTTTATTTAATTTCATTGTGAGAAAAAGAAGTTTTTGTTTCGGTTTCGTAATCGATCGATGAAACAAAAAGGTTTGTTTTAATCATAGGAGAGAAAAAAAATGTTTATATCGATGGATTGATTTCTTTTAAGTGAAATATAAAATATAAGAGTGAACGATGAAAAAAAAAGTGAAGTGATAGTGTTTATTTAAGAACAAGATAACTGTGTTTTTTGTTCTCAAGTGGAATACAGCTATCGTCAAAAAATTTAAATTTGTTCTGAATTTATTACTTGTTAAATTTAATAATGTCAGTTATTGATAAAATAAGAAAAGGTGAGCTTAAGCTTGTCGCAGAAGAATTGGGTTTAAGTGTAGGAGTAGAAGAAGCTGCTAAACTTGTTGAGTAAAATATATTATTGAGAAATGTGAACATTTTTCAAATACTGAGTTAATGAAAAGTGTAGTTGATTGCGCGATTGAGGAAATTAAATCGAAAAAAAGAAAAAGAAAAATCAGAAATAGAGTTAGAAAAAATTAAACTAGCACAATTAGAGAAAGAGTTAGAGACAGCAAATATTCGTAAAGAATTTTTACAAAATTCTGAATTCGAGAAAAATAAATTAGCGCAGTTAGAGAAAGAGTTAGAATTAGCGAATATTAAAAGGGATTCATCCCAAAATAATTCGCTTTTAACTGTGAATTCGGAATCGGAACTTGTAAATAATAATAATCTAGAGAGTTTTACTAAGAGTATTAAAACCCTTACTATTCTATTACCATCTGAAGCAGAATCATTCAATCTATTTTTTCATTCTCTGGAAAAGGCATTTGAGTATATAAATTTTCCAAATGAGTTTAAAGCGGAAATTCTTTTAAATATTCTCGTTGAAAAATCTAGTAATTTAATGGTATATGTGTCTGAGGAAGACTTGTGTAATTACGAAAAATTAAAAACAGTTGTTTTGAAGGAGTTTCAGCCAACGGCTAATGGGTGTTTAAATAACTTCCGGAAGGCACAAAAATTACCGTCAGAGAGTTATGTGCAGTATGCGTCGCGGTTATCGGCATCATTTGAGTATCATTGTGAATTGCGTAAAATGAATGATTTTAAATCATTATGGGGATTAATTGTATCTGACAAAAACTTTAATTCATTAGATCGTGAATTAATGACACACATTGGGTTAAGCAAGGTGAATCATTTTTTAAACCACAAGAATTGGGGCGTGAATGTGATATTTATTTATCTGGAAGGGGCAGAGGTAAAAATAAGTTAAATGTGTTTGCAAAAACTAGTGTAAATGAAGCGAAGCGGTTTGTCGGGAAAAAAATGGCATAATTCACGATTTCAAAAAGATGCTTCAAATGTGTTCTTATTGGAAATAAAAAATGTAAAATGTTTTCTTTGTAAAAATAGTGAATATCATGCTTTATATATGTGTCCGCAGTTCAAAAAACGTCCTGTACAAGAAAGAGTTATTAAGACAAATAAGTTATTAAGACAAATAAGTTATGTTTTAAGTGTTTTTACTGAATTGTAATGTAAGAAAATACAATACGAGAAACTATTTTTGTGGAAAACCACCTAATAAATTGATTCACTTTCCTAGAGAAGGAAAATTTAGCCATTCTTGTAAGGGAATAAAGGATAATTCGGAAGTTGCAGCTGTCGCTGATTCCAAAAATTTGAATGGAGAACAGCACGGTGAATTCAACTCCTCGATCCAAATCGATTCCAAATCGATTACAACTCAAAATAGAAAAAATAAATATTTTACTTTCTTGTTTGAATGATGCATCAATGACTATTAATGGTTGCATAACGTCAACTATTGCCAATAAATAGGAAAACTTTGAGAAATCCTTAAATATGTTTGACGTGAGGAAAATTACGGATTTCGTTCCGAATAAAGTAATTAATGAACATATCGATGACGCAAATTCAATAACGTTAGCAGATTATAGTTTTAACATTCCTGGAAAAATAGATATGCTCCTTGGTGCTGAAATTTTTTATGAATTATTGAGACCGGGGCAAACATATTCTCAGAAACCTCAGCTACTCCTTCAGAATTCTTGTTTTGGTTACATTGCCACGGGAAATTTAGATCAAAGGGATGAGGTTAAAATTCATTGTGGATTAATACGCGAGATGATTTAAATGTAACATTAAGAAAATTTTGGGAGATTGAGGATGTAAATATAGAGTTAACCAAAAGTAAAGAACATGCTATATGTGAAGAAAATTTTACGCGTACACATATGAGAAATGAGAAAGGTAAATATATTGTAACAATGCCTTTAAAAGATAACCCGTCAAGTTTAGGTCAATCTAGAGAAACTGCTCTTGGAAAACTCAGATCGCTGTGGACACGTCTATCTAGAGATGAGAAATACTTGTCGTTATATAAAGATTTTTTAGAGGAATATAAAAACCTTGGTCACATGAGAGATGTAACAGAGGATAAAACTCCAGATGTTGCTTATTACGCACTTTATCACGGAGTGTACAGACCAAATAAAAGAACAACTAAATTACGTGTAGTTTTCAATTTTTCTTCACCAACAATAAATGGTACTTCTCTTAATTCCTTGCAGTTCAATGGCGGAGTAATACAAAGTGATTTATTTACCATAATGGTGGATTTCCGCCTGCATATTTCCGCCTTAACTTCTGACATCAAAATAATGTATAGAATGGTTCTTATTGACCCGAGTCAGTACTCACTACAGCAAATTCTCTGGAGCAATAGCATTGAGAAATCCCCCAAAACATTTGAATTAAGAACGGTGACTTGTGAAACAGTCTCAGCGCCATACTTAGCGATGAGAACACTACAACAACTTTCACTTGATGAGAAAAACAAATTTCCGAAAGCATCCTCTATCCACCGTGACAATTTTTGCATGGACGATGTGTTTTTTGGAGCAAGTACATTAGAGGAGGCGAAGGAGTTGCATCATGAGTTAAAGGCGGCCATGCAGACAGCAGAGATGGAGCTTCATAAGTGGTGTGCTAATAATGAATAACTTTCTCCAGGTATGACAGAGAGTTACAATTTTTATAACAAAGATGAGATTAAAACATTCGGCGTGTCTTGGAATTCAAGGGACGATTGCTTTGTTTACCGAGTAAAACTAGATCTGAAAAATTCCTATACAAAAAGAGAGGTGCTGTTTACGATAGCTAGGATCTTTGATCCTCTAGGCGTATTAGGTCCGATAAATGCGAAGGCCACAATATTTTTGCAAAAGCTTTGGCGTCTAAATATTGATTGGAGTGATGCACTCCCAGCACCAGAATACAAAGAGTGACAATTTCTCATTACACTAGAAAGAATAAATTATATAAAAATTGAGAGGTATATTGTGATTCCTGAGGCTTCACATATCGAAATTCATGGATTTGCATGGAGGTGTGCGCAGCTGTTCTGCTGTCAAAGCTAATGAATAAAGTGTTGGCTGCTTTAAAAATGATAATAAACAAAGTCTATTTTTGGACAGACTCTACAATTGTTCTGGTTTGGTTACAAAAGGAACCCATGGATTTGAAACCGTCTGTGAAACCCCCATTATAAGAAATGGATTTGAAACCCCCATTATAAGAAAATAGGTCCACTTACATCTTCAGAAATTCTTAATTCAAAGAAGTTTCAAATAAAATGCATCCTAAGAGGGGAATTTTTTGAAGACTTTAAACACTTATAGGTAAAAAGGGCTATAAAGCTTAGGCTTTATAGCTTTTTTACCTGTAAGTTACCCAGTAAGTTAAAGATGTTGAACCCATTTATTGATAATGAAGGAATTTTGAGAGTGGAAGCACGGATTAAGACTATCTATAAGATGAAAAACGAGATAGGGCAGCCAGCGCGAAATCCGAAGCTTTCTACTCCGCGTTAATTCAGCCGAGTAGAGGAAAACGATCCGATCGTCACCTGGTGTAGTATCTTTGAAACTCGAAGCAAAATATTGCTAAAATTAAAGTTCATAGTACGTTTCTCGTGCTCGTCGCATTTTATCGGATGGATCGTGTTGGAAATTATTTTGATCACAGTAAATTTGTGGTCAAAGCTTTGTTTATTAAAGTAATGTATCATGTGTAAACACTTCTTTCTTCTATTTATTTCTTCAAAAAAGAAAAAAAAAATCTTTAAAGAAATATATTATTAGAAGTGTAGTGCTCTTTCATAAGGATTATTATTATTATTATTCAAGATTATTATTATTAATTCTAATTTAACGTACTTACTTAGCATGAAATGTTGAAATTTCGAATTTGTATGACCAGAAATTAAATATATATATATATATATATATATATATATATTGCATGAAAACTTGGAACTTTTAATTTGCAAAAACTGCCTAAATAAAAGAAAAACATTCAAAGCCTATTTAATAAATTTATGCAAGCGAGTGTTTCTGATTTTTTGTTCTTTATGTCTGAATTTTGAAACTTGCTACTACTTGCTTCAATTATTCATAGCATTTTTTGTGCTCATGCATAAATTTACACAAATACTTGAACTTATTACACTGTCAGATAATAAATATTACATGAATGTATACTATTTGACCACCATTTCATTTTGCAATTTGTTAAAAGCCTATCTGGTTTAATTTATATGTTTAAATTAAGTCTTTTACAACCTGCTTGATTTATATTGTCACCAAGCAGTGCGCTAAAGCATATTTTTACCAATGTTTATTTTCAGGTACAATTATTATTATTATTATTATTTTATGTATGCGATGTGAAGCATGCACAATAGTAATTGCTGCTGTACAAATTTTCATGCATTTTCAGATATTTAATAAATTATCTATAATCACATTTTTAGATACTTTAATAAAATATCTATAATCACATTTTTAGATACATACACAATGAATACAGTCGGTAGCAAAATTATTGATGCACACATTCACACTTTTCATATATAATTTTTTTAGTTTGTTCGCTAATTTTTATCACCTTACTTTTTTATAAATAACATAAGACTAAGATCATGACTCAACAAATATTTATTTAACAAAACAGAAATGTATATCTTTTAAATAGGGATTATTGCTAGTGCTTTTTAAATTTTGCTGCCGATTGTAACCTTGCATCCAGGAATATTTTTTTAAAGTTTTGTTTTAATCTATGAAATTCCCAATTACAGCGATCGTAATGTGCTCATATGTACCTCTCCCATGCATGAAATGAAAACCAATCGTGTACAAAAAACATCAATGGATACCCCTAACTTGTAATTTGTATCTAAAACATGCATGAAATTCTGTATTTCATCATTCACTAATTTCCATGTATGTACGCTTCAGATGCATGAAAACAAAAAAAATCAAAAAGAAATCAAAATGTACCCTACTTTGTTGTGCATGAATAAGAAAAAAAAATGAACGATTCTATATTTCAGCAAACACTTATACACATGAAATGTATGCTCTGTGTACATGAAAGAAAAATTAAAAAATCTCGGTACCCCTATCTCACTCTATAAATCTAAAAAATGCGTGAGAAGGTTAACAGGCCGTATAAGTACCCGGTGGATAAAAATTGTAAGTTAGAAGTTATTTACTGCTGTATAATTGCTTGGTGGTTTTTCTTTAAATACAAAATTAGGAGGTGTGATCGTATCCCCCCCCCCCCAAAAAAAAAAAAAAAAAAAAAACCTCTAGTGTACATATTTAGACCATATAAGGGTGTCATTAAAGTTTATTAATGAACTTTATCTGCCATCTATATAAATAAAAAGTATCTATGTGTGTCTGTCTGCACTCTGGTGTGCACCTCATTGGAATTTTTTTCGAATTTGAATTTTTTTAAATAATTTTTTTTCGAGTTTAAATATTGTTTTCTATGTTTCATTTATCATAAATTTATTCTTCTTTGTATCTTGCGTATCTTAGCAACAGATATACGCTATGTATTTTTGTATTTAATACATTCGTTTGAAAGCATTTTTTTTCCATTTTTTAATTTATTATATTTTTAGAAATAAAATGATCAGGGATGGAACACGGGCGCAAAATTCATACCGGTATTTGTTTAAGAAATTTCTCTGCCTATAATATCGTTGATTTAAGAGGTATAATATTTTCTTACATTGATAGTGGTATGTATTTTGCGCCCGTGTTCCATCCCTGAATGATAATGCAGCAGAAAAAAATAAATATATTAAATTTAAAATAGTTTTTATAACAGTTTCTGTATAACTGTTTTAGTATAAGGAGTTGTCCATTAATTACGGGAGGTGTTCAGGGGGAGGGGAATCAAGCCTAATCTCACGTGGGGGAGAGGGGGATCTCGGCAAATATCACGTAATTTTTCCCCTGCAAAAAACAGTGTAAAATTGCGAGAAAATTTATTTAAATTCAAGTAAAACATGTTTCTTGATTTAGATATGGCAAAATCTGACACGATAATATTTATCGTAGCTATCCGAACGCCGCAAAGCAGCACAGTAGCTTTTCAATTGTTTTAGTGCGCCATCGGCCAGCCACACGCGCGACTCGCCGAACATTGCAGTGTACGAGCCGAGTGTATCACAACGACTCAGATTAGTTTCTATTTAAGTATTTTATTCTTCAGTTTTATTGCTGTTATTCTAGACTACGATCTATGCAATCTTAAAAACTAGTCTTCAATAAAAATAATAAAGCAAAGTGTGGTTTTTAAAATAAATTCAACGCATTTACAGTAAAAGTACGAATTTTGAAAAATCTCCAGTGAGATTAGTGGAGGGTTGAGGGGGTCAAGCCAAATCTCACCAGGGGGAGGGGCGTGTCAAAAAATCGTCAAAACCGCCTCACGTAATTGATGGACGCCCCCCTAATTATAACAACTTCTTATTATTTTTATTATTTTTATTAATTCCTTTAAAAGAACAATCTTTTTTTTTATTTTTAGTATGATAGGACTATTTCTTTCAATCTGGCATTTTGCGTCGTTACCAATTTATAGTGTTCCACTTTGAAAATGCTTGCCAATATCCAGTTTTACCATATAATTTCTTACTCTATCTTAATTGTGAAATCCATAAAAGCGTTTTTCTTTAACTTTCCCCATTGGTGAGGATCGAACTCACAACTTTCAGGTTCGTAGTTGTGTACTCTGACTGAATATTTCCAGATTATTTAAACTACAGTTTCAGATTTTTTTTTTTTCAAAGGGTGTTAAAATACAAATATAAGCAGTCCTGTCGTACTAAATTAAATTCTGTCATAGGCAGAAATTCATCCCTAGTTTTAATGATCGTCATCTTGTTTCCAAGTGCTAATAGGACACTTGAAAATTTCACATAAAAAGTATTTATCAACCGATTTGCTTAAGACTCCATATGTACAGCTTACATCAATATTTCTACCAGGTCAATTAATAATTTGTAGCTGTCATTTTGAAACAAAATGATGGCTACTTGATAAGAAAAAGAGAAATCAACCTACTCTTCCAAATGAGTCGGAAGGACTTGTTTTGCTTGACACTTATTTTTGAGATGTTAAATTAATCTACAGAGTTTGAAAAAATCTGCATCACTCGCTGCCATGCTGCACTGTTTCTGCTACTGGGAAGGTTTAGATAGTTATTTCTTGTTATTTCAAATGTCACTTTTTGACATCAAAAACCCAATCTCTGCTGAATAAGATGGTTTAAGATGAAAAAAATCAACAAATAAATACATTTTTTTTAGGAATGCCTTCTGACTTTGATTACATTTTCATTTTGCAGGTATGTAATCTGTGTTGACTTAAGTCTGCAATATTACACTTTTGCTTTCTCACTGCAATTTGACATTTTTGACCTGATGAAAGGTCATCTTAGTTATTTCAATTAAAAACAACTATTGTGTACATTTTACCACTAATTTTTCCAACATTTTATATTGCAAGTTGTTAAAAACCTATCTGGTATAATTTATGTGTGGAAATTAATTTTTAAAAGATAATTTTTTTTCCTATTTATGTGAATTATATTATTTAAATAAACACACACACACACAAAAAAAAAAACTTGTTTATAGTTTAAATATAAGTGTATTGTTTTTACATCAAAGCTACGATACATGCAGAGAAATGTTTTAAGAGTACGCATTTGTATATATTTGTCTATCATTTTATATTTTTCAACCACAAAAGTGCTTTTATTACTGGCATGAGCCCTAGTCATCACTTTTTATGTAAAAAACCACTTATGTATTAGCCATCGACCTTTTCTGAAAACTAAAAATTGTTGCCAAATGCCCGACAGACAACCTATCCAATGATAGAGAAACATAAGAAGATTTTGTGCCTATGTTTATTTTCATGCATTCTCAGTTCCTGCACATTTTTTTTTTTTTTTTTTTTTTTTTAATGCATGTGACACACATGCACATGTGAGTAATAGTAATTGTTGCTGAACAAATTTTCAGATCCATGCACAATGAATTACCTGCATTCAGTAATTTATTTTCTTTTATGCAAAGAAATTTCTTTGTTTTCTTTTATTTTCTGAAGCATTCATGAATTTATTTGTTAAATCACCCCCTTTTCTTTTGCATTTATTAGTGCCTTTCATTTAAAATTTTTATTTCACTGATTGTGTTTTAATTGTTTAACCCCACTTTTTTTAATTTTAAATCGGCCCACTTTTAGGTTTTGAATTTTCTTTTTCATTTATTTGTGTGAGATGTGTTGCCATTTTGTTTGAAGCACTCATGCGTACTTTGTTCGCCTGATAAAGAGTCGTGTTTTCCTTTCGACCCAAAACAATTGTTGAGAGATTGGTTTGGTGTTTATTGGTTTGGTGCATTTTATGGTGTTTATTCAAAGTCTTGTACTAATTATTATCATATTACATAATCGATTCCAGCTGCTCACCAAGAAAAATGTTTACTTTAACTGAAGTTTCCTGTCTGCCCCCTTTGTCTTAACACAAACGCTTTTATTCAGCTTTGTAGTGCACATCATCATATCCTCGTAGCTCAGGGATAGACACTATCCAAATAGGAGACAGTTATTTATATTGTTTTTGTTATTCTCTTAATTTTTACCGTTTATCTATCCTTCCCCATGTAAACACTGAAAAAAAAAGTTAATTTTTGAAGATTGTGATAACGGAAGAAAAAAATATATGTATTATCTGAACTTCTTGTAAGGGCTGCATCCAAGAAAAAAATAGCTTTTTTTTTCGTAAGGGCTGCGGCACATACACCGGTTTGTATATTGTATATATATATATACATACACATACAATGTATATATATATGTACATGTACATACACATTGTTTTATTTCATGAAATTCCCAATCGCAGCAATCATCAATGTGCACGTATGTATGTTTTGCGTACATAAAAAAAAAAAAAAATAAATAAATCACTGAATACACCTATGTCACTGTCACTAAAAATTGCATGAAATTCTGTATTGCACCATTTACTACTAATATATGCTGTATGTAAGTTTCAGGTATATCTAAAAAAAAAAAAAAAAAAAAAAAAAAAAAAAACAGTAAACAATACATGAAATTTTGTATTGCAGCAATCGTCAGTATGCACATATGTATGCTTGATAGCATTTCTTCATCATTGACTGTCTATTACATGTACTTGACAAAGACTTATTATTTTGCAGAAAAGATCAATGGCCTAATACATAAGTATCAAGGTGTCTAAAAATTGTAAATTAGAAATTATGTACTGGTGGCTTAACTTGCTTCTGTTAGATTGGAGTGGAAGGCTGATTTTTAACTCTAGAGCATCCGCACGTTAAGCGGAAGGCGATTCCCGGATCTGGTATTTTTCACATAGTTGGTATAAAAAATCAGCCTTCCACTCCAATCTAACAGAAATGAATTTTCAGGGTTGATGAATAAAATTTCTAAATTAGTGGCCTATTGGATTTGTGCCATGATCGTTTGTCACTTGATATAGCTGCGCATGACTTTGCAAATGTATATTATGTGAGAAATGCCGAACTGGTTATCAGCCAGGGTAGCTCAGTGGTTAGAGCATCCGCAGGTTAAGCTGAAGACCCAGGGTTCGATTCCCGGCTCTGGTATTTTTCACATAGTTGGTATAAAATGTCAGCCTTCCACTCAAATCTAACAGAGAAGAATTAACTTGCTTGGTTTGCCTTTTAATACTGAATTCGGAGTCATAGTCATATTCCAGGGAAAACTTGATTGGATTTAAACTTTTAAAATGTTTTTATTTTTATTAGAAATGTTGGAGTGTGTAAGGTTGACTTTATATATATATATTGATTATATCAACTCTACCAAATATGTTAGAGCCGGGAATCAAACCCTGCACTTACCATATGGAAGCTCTACTACTGAGTTACTCTGACTGATTATCAACTCAGCACTTCTCACATATCAGTTAATAAGGCCACAGTGTCTACAATGTAACGGGTAAGCATATTAATCATGGCAACTCTGATATACCATGTAAATTACTTAGAAATGTTACTTATCAACCATGAATATTTGAGATATTGGAGTGCGTAAAACTGATTTTTTTTTTATGCCAACTGTGTGAAAAATGCCAAAGGCAGAAATCGCAAATGGGCACTCTGCTTACCATGATGATGCTCTACAACTGAGCCATCCTGGCTGATTAACCCCTCTGCATTTCTCACACAACTTTAGATATATCAGAGTTGTCATGATTAATATGCTCATCTGGATTATCTGCTGTGTTTTATTCAAACAGCCTCACTGTCTTTCATTCACCCTTGCTGTGTTTCAATCAAACAATTCTGACTGTGGCAAACACCACTAGTCTTTAAATAAAAACAAAGTACTATAAACTTTAATTAAAAACATAGATAAAACCTTAAACATTACTTTGGCATCGTTGTTTAAATTTTTCAGCCGGGTACCCGGCCCTCTTCAGAATGACATCTTCTGTGGAAGACTTGAGCTTGACTGATGTTGATCATCTTTCACCATAAGGTGGCACCATACACGGTCTGGGGCTACTGCGCCGCTGTCGTTGCATACTATTGGTTGTAATTTCAATCGATTCTCTAAACATCGCATAGTAATAATCATCGTAATTTGCAAATTACGATGATTATTACTATGCGATGTTTAAAGAATCGATTGAAATTACAACCAATAGTGAGGCATGCGACAACAGCAGCACCGTGTATGGCGCCACCTTATGGTGAAAGATGATCAACATCAGTCAAGCTCAAGTCTTCCACAGAAGATGTCGTTCTGAAGAGGGCCGGGTACACGGCTGAAAAATTTAAACAACAACGCACTAAGTAATGTTTAAGGTTTTATCTATGTTTTTAATTGCACCACTAGTCTGTTTCTGCAAAATTCCTGCTCTTAAAATAAAAAAGGATGAGGGTCCTAAGAGGACTTTTTGGCCCCATGAAATTTCAAATTCCTATTTTATTATGTGAATGGTTAGACTACTGTAAATAAAAAAATGATGCGAATTAATCCGAAAAGTTTAGTATTTTCCGAGACTAGGGTCGTCGCTATCACTATTAATACCACTATTTTTATGACATGCAGCAGTTTTCTCTATTTGAATAATACTGATATTGTTTATAAAAATAGTCGTATTTAAAAAAGTGACCGTAATATATTAATATGTAAATTTTATTATGTAAAAAAATAATTTTGCGATGTAAATTTTTAATGTGGGTATTGACCCATATTAAAAATTTACATCCTCCCGAAGGGTACTTTCCTCCCAGGGAAAAAGCGATGCTCCTACATGCATGCAATTTCTTTCCTAGCAAACTACTACTATTATCAATACTTCATATTAATTTTACAAATATTCATTAAAAATAACTCATTTGTGTATATTTATACGAAATGTTTTCTTATACTACCATATTAAAAAATATGGAAAGTTAGGTGAAAGCGCCACATGTTGAGTACTTGATCCCCAAATGTAATCAGCACCAGTTTAGGTCAAGTTACAACTAAATACCAAATTTCGTTCATTGATTTGTGAGATATAGCATTCACAAAATTTTTCATATACACATACTCACAGACACGTTTGTAATCATTTTTACTATGAATGCAAAAGAGTAACACGTTTATCTTTATATATAATTTATGTCATAACATATTACATATAATATATTTCAATTATAAAGTGCTACTCCCTTGTGCTCATATGAAAAAAGTAGATCAAAACCCAGAAAATGGGGTAATTTTAGCCAAAAATGCAAAACTGTGAATCTTTGGGCACATGGGTAGCACACAAATTACTAGTGTAGTATAAAAAATATTGATGAAAATTTAAAATACAGATGTTGTAATATAATTAAAAGCAAAAGTTTCATACACCCAAACACCTTTATATTTTCTTCCTTTTAGGGCCAAAATCCCCTCTTATGGACTCTCATCCTTTTTTTTAACTCCTGTAACTACATTATATAAGAGTGTACAATAGGTAATCATGCAGAGAGCCAAAGTCCAAGTTATTCTGTGGGAAACTTGTTTTTGCAATTACTCATTACCTAACGTATCTTTTTAACTTACGTCTTTACATTCATAAAACATTAAATTAGTACTCATTTTTGAAAAAGTGATTTTTCACATTTTTTCTAAATATTTTTTTTCCAACATAAATGAAAGATTTTTTTTACTGTGAACTCATAATTGCTATTTGTAGTCTTCTTTTTTTTTTTTTTTTCTTGTTAAAGTCAATTTACAAATTAAATTAAATAAATAAAAGATTAATAACATGGAGTAGCATTTGCATAACTTTATCTTGCCTTGTGTTTGAATATTACTATAAAAATAGACTGCAGATGAAAGTGTAAGATAACAGTTACTGTATATGAACATACTTTAAAAATATTTAAATATTGTTTTAAAAATGGTTCTGACAGATATTTCTGTTTAAACTGGCTATTCCCTCAAGTGCCTTATTGAATATAATAACACATTCATAAAAAATGCAAATCTACTAGGGGGCTCTGACCCCTGCTCACCATCCCCTGAGAAAGTGTTCTCCCCCCCGACTCGCTTCCTTATTAATATCAAACTATTTTAAACATTTAGCAACTAAAAAGAACAACTTCTGACGTTATATTTAAAAACAAATCCTGCTCCAAAACTAACCCTTCTCAAAATTTTATCTTAAAAGGAACCTTTTACAAAAAATGTTTACTTAAGTAATCATATGCAAATCATGACATATTTCCTCTATTGGGCACTAGAAAAGAAGAATTTTTTTAATTTGGGGCTAAATAATATTTTGGGAATGAGCTATGAAAATGAATGCAAACTAGTGCTGGACGATATCAGAAATTAAATATCGCGATATATCACCAAGTTAATATCGATATTAGTGATATATTGCGATATTTCTTTCAAGATAGGAAAAAAAAGACATTTGTTATTTTTTAAAGACATATGCACATGAATTTTAAAGTATACAAGTATAGAGTGTTTTCCATGTATTTTCTGGTATATTACTACCATAACTTTATCATAAAAAATAAATAAATGCGTAAAAAGTGAATTAATATTTTGTGTTTCTTATAACTTATATTATTGCTTTTTAGTATACCTCTGTATAGTTTATCCTCTATTCTTCTCATTTTAAAATCATATTTTTACACAGCTAATATGTGATCTGTGTTTTATTTGTACCAAGTATATCAAAATTCATAATTCTACTAAAAATAAAGCTTAAGAAAAATTGTCTTAAGATGTATAAAAAGGAAAATCATTTTAAATAGTTAAGAAATGCCATTGGATACACCTTTTTTGGTCGTAGAGAGTAATATTTTTTACTTAAAACTCTTATATGCATCCTAAATGTCAGTTACTTGTCATTTTCATTTTTGTATCTGCTTACCAAATCATTACAATATTTTTTAAATGTATATGTGTTCAATTCACATTTGTAATAGTTTCACAATACATTGAAAATTGAACTATATATATATATACAGTCAACTCTCAAAAATCCGCAACCCTAAAATCAACAATTTTCTAAAATCCGCATATCACTTGCAATGTAAACAAAAATTGTCACAACTGATTTGTTGATTAGTGGATTGCAAAAATTCAGCTGTATTAGAAAATAAATCAGTTATTAACTGGTGCGGATGAATCACCAATCACTCAGCATATTACAAAGCGGGAAATGATAAGTGTAATTATATATAATTATCAAAAATTAAATCATATTAATTTAAAGGAAGAAGGAGAAAGACAATTTTCATGAAAGATTTTCTCTCATGAAGATAAATATTCAAACTTTCTCATAGCACAATTTTATGTAATTGACTAAAAATTGCTGACTTTTTTGCAGGTTATAGGAAAATAAATATGTATATTCTTACTTAAACTACTATTGATCAGACTTTTCAAAAATCTAGATTTGCAACTGTAATATGATGCATAAAAATTGTTCTTTAAATTAAAATTTCATGAAATATTTGTACTTTTACTAGGCACGCTTTATTTCAGCACTGTATGTGTAACATATAAATTGTTTCTTAAACATTTTCTACTCAAATGAGGTTCTAAGATGTAAATAAAAGAAATTACTCTAAAATTTGCAAAATTCAGAAATCCGCAAAACACTCCGTTTTAAGCTGTGCGGATTTTTGAGAGTATACTGTATATATACATGTATGTATACATTGTCAGTATAAAAATTATATTATTTAAACAAAATTATGTTAAAGTTTCATTTTGTTACTTAAAGTAACTCATTTTGCATTTAAACCAATTTTATTTAACATGTACGGCTTAAAAAAAAAGAAAGTAAGAAAAGGAAAGAGAAAAACTAAATGCTACATAAAAAAAGTAATAAACTATCCAATATTATATAATTCTATAAAGAAACTGTCACTGTAAAATTACTGAAGATAAAACTTTATTTTACATCAGTCAGATAGCACCCTTTCTCCCTTTCCGTGTTATCCAATGGGATTCTTGTCGCGTCGTTTTATAAAAATATTTTATTAAAAAATGAACTTTTTCGAATTCTGTTTTTTGAATATTACTCTTTGAACAGGTCGTCTTTTAGCTTAGTGAGCAATTTTTCAAAAAAATAAATTTAAATATTTTACTTAGAGATCTACACTTAGAGTCCATAATTTACTTATTGAAATAAAATATTTAAATTAATTTTTTTGAAAAAATGTTCACCAAGCTAAAAGGCGACCCGTTCAAAGAGTAATATTCAAAAAACAGAATTCGAAAAACTTTGAGATATTTTTATAAAACGAAGCAACGGAAATCCCATTGGATAACATGGGAAAGGAGAAAGGGAGCTATCTGACTGATGTACAGCCCAAAGCGAGTTAAACACATGTTGAAGGTCGCATCTTATTGGCCAGAAGTTATCGATACTTTGAAATAAACCAATATCAATGAACCAATAGCAGGAAATGAGCTAAAACAAAAGATATTGTTTTTATTCGTCATAATAAGCGTTTGTTTTTATATCGCCTTGTCTGTGGTTACTGTGGTATTACACCTACAATCCACGAGTGGTGATGTGCAATATTATCAAATACTAACGGTAGTAGTATAAATTCTTTCATATTATCGTTTAGGGTCAGTAAATGCATGAATGTATCAATATACCGTGGGAAGTCAATATACTGTGATAACTTAATTTTCTTGATGAATATCATTCAGACTTTTTGGACAGTGATATTTTCGATTGGGTAGATAGCATGAACAAAGATAAAGAGAGTAGGTACACTGCGGTAATTTAGTTTTTTTCTTAATGAAAGAGAGATATCGTTTGGGTTGGGAGTTGGGAAAAATAAAAAGGGGTGGGAAAAAGAAAAAGGGTTGCACTATTCAGCTCTCTTTTTGTTCGGTGTGTGATGATGCATGCTTAGTGGGGAAAGCAGAATTAGAAGAAGGTATTTAAGATTGGCGTTCATTATTATTTATCTAACACATGGATGGAGCGTGCAGTGCACAAGGGTTGGTTGGTTGGTTGTAGGATTAGAAGGCCGATTGACTCCTGATGTGTCCTAGGCCTAGAGGGGGAATGCCCTCCGTGGGGGTCTTTCTAAGGGGTCCTAGCCCGTATTTACGCAAGTTTCGAAGGAAACCACGGAAAACTCCGAACGGCTAGGTCGATGAGCGCGACCTGGGATCGAACCCGGCACCTCCCATCTACCAGCTTTGAGCGCAGAACCGCTCGGCCGCTGGTGGGCCAGTGCACAAGGGGTTGCATTAGTATAAGCTATACGACGTTTGCTTTGTTCGGTGCGTGGTGATGGTGCTAGTAGGGAAAGCAGAATTTGAAGAAGGTATTTAAGATTGGCATTAAACATTATTTATCGGCGCATCGATCGATCGCTCAGTGTGCACTAAGAAATATCGTTAGAGGGATATATCGGCAGAGCAAGATCTTTAATACCGTTATTGCGATATTAAAAAAATATTGATACTTGGGGGATATATTGATAAATACTCCAGCCCTAATGCAAACTAGTATGCTGTGGCTACCACAAGACTTTCTTATATATTTTTCTGTACAAAATCACCCTGTAAAAATTATTAAAAAAAAAATAATAATACATAAGCAATGTTTAAGTACATGAACTCAGTTCAGTGATTCAATTAAACAAATGACGACATTTGTCTGATGACATTTTATAGAAAAATCTATTTTTAAAGTTGCATCTTTACAACCTTTCGAAGCATCATCTTAAACCTAACAATACTTTAAATGTATGAACAATAATTATAAGAAAAAAAAAAAACTTTTTATATACTATATTTTTTAATTTTCTGTTGAATCATAGCTATAGAAATACATGAGCACTTTATCAATGCATATAAGATTTTTAAAGTGATAATGACGTCAATTTTTGTGAGATGCATAATTTAACTTTTTACAATTTTTAATGTTCACGTTTAATTAGATGTATTTATTTTTATGTCGAAAGAAAATGAACTTGTAAATTTGTTTGGCAACAATTAAATTATAGCTAATATTTTAATGTCTATTTTTAAAGCTATTAGGAGGTCATTATTTTCATATTTTAATTAATTAAAAGAAAACTAACAAAAATTTGAAAATCGGGCTTTGAAGTATTATGTTGTCATCGGGTTCTGAGCTATTCTGAAAGTGTCAAATGTCTAGCTAGTAGGGCAGTTAGATAAAAATCGATTGCAAGATTTGTACCGGGCAAACAAACGAACAAGAATTGAAGTTAATAAAAATATGGTAAAATAGGAACTTTTGTCATAACTTGACTAAAAGTAAAAAACTCATTAATTAAAAGCATAATCAAAAGAGATGCTAATGTATATATTTTTTTTTTTACAAAAAATTATGACAGAATGAATAAATAAAAAAAATTAATCAAAAGGCATCACCAACATGGCGAAAAAAAATTAAAAATCACCATAGGGGTTCTATACTATAGGTGGTCCTGCCTTGGGAAATATTAAAACTGGGTTGTCAAACATGAATTTTATTTTGAAACTTGTCTTTGGATGATTTGGTTTAACTATCATTAGTGTTTCGTCCTACAAAAACTAATAATAATTTGGCTTCTGATGGATTAAAATTTAAATTAGGTGATGAAATTGGTATAAGACTTATAAGTTTCAAATTTTAAAGGTAAATAAAAAGAAATTGCAAAAATTTCGCTTGGATTTGCTAGTAATAATACATTTTGGGAATCAGCTTTGATGAATGCATAAATTTTAATTTTCAAAAGAAATATCTGCATATTTCAGTATGTAATTGCAATTAAATATAAATTTTGTTAATTAGCAGTGAATTATTTCTGTTTCAACAACTTGCGGCAAAAATATAACTTTTCATCAAGCTTTTTTTTTTAAGGCTAATTTCATAAATTAGATAGGCCTTTAAGAAGGTTTTCATTTTAGTGTTTGGTCAAAGAAAATGATATTTTTTTCCTCCTATGTACTTCTTTACTCACTCACTGTATATTATGAAAAGGTGAAACTTTTGTCATTGCAATAGCAATATTATTTTTCATAACATGTCTCCCTGTTGATGTTTGCATGTTTCTAAGCAGCAAAATACTGTGCTTAAGGGTAAAACCATTTCTCTATGTAAAAATAAAGTGACTTACTTTCATAGAAAAAAAAAAAAAAAACTACATTTGTTTCAGATCAAAATAGTATCATGACCCTTCATCAGGCAAAGAGCAAAGTAAAGTGTAACAAATAAAGCAGCAATGCACAAAATAAAATGAATAAGACTGAAAATCAGTATAAATACTGGTGTGACAAGATTTAAAGAAAATGTATTATAAATAAATAGATGTGACCATAGGGGAAAAAAAAAATTACAAAAAAAAAAGGGGGGAGGAGGAAACGAAAGAAACTTAGCAAGAGAACGTTATGCGAGTATTGAAGAAAAAATAACAAGATTTTTATTTATTTATTTAATTTTTTAAGATCTGAAAAGCTTCGTAAAAACAGCAACAGATCAGCAATGGGAAGCAATAGATGATTTAGAAATCTCTTCATTAAGAACATTCCATTGGTGCTCATTAATTCTAAATTTCAAATACCTTTTAGAATTAATGAGCTGAGAGAATTAGAGTTTTAATCTCCAACTTAGCAGAAATCTCATGGAAAATGTGAATTGTCTTTTAAAATTCAGAAAAATTTGATTGTAAATACAGTACAGAGCCAGAAATCCGCCAAAGTCCAAAATCCGCACAGCTTGTAAGATACAAACGATGAAATTCACTATTAAGTTACAAAAGTGCAAATCAGAATTTTTGAAAAAGATCTTGAATACAGATTTTTATGTTTGCATTTTATGATTACAAAAAAAGAAAACAAAATAATAATATGAAAGACTGCAAGAACCAAGTTGCTGCTAAAAAAAATTATTGACAGTATATTAAATTCATCAAAAGGAAATAATGGTTATTGTGATATGATAATAACAATCAGGTAAATAATAACAAACTAATTTTTTAAAATGCAGGGCATAATTATAAGGGAGAACTCAATAAAATTCTCAAAAAAAGAAAAAAAAACTGTGTTACTACTATTTACAATAAATAAATCATGCAGGTTCAAGTGCAGTTTAACTACATGTGAACAGATTTTATCTAAATTTGACAAATATTTTTTTCATTATATATTTTTGTTAATGTTCATTATTATTCTTATCTACCTAGTAATTTAATATTCAGTGTTATTATTCACTAGTATGTGTTGAGTTTGAATAATATTCTGTTTTTATTATTCAAAATGAAAATCATTTTTTATGGACCCTGAAATCCACAAAATCCTAAAATGTACAACCTCTGGTCCCGAGCTGTGCGGATTTTTGACTCTCTACTATATCTGGAAAATTGAAATTTATCTTTCTCACACTTAAATATACCTTGTTTAGCTCAATTCAAATGATTCACATATATTCTAATTCTATCACAATCAGTAGAGATATAACCTCTTATGGTCTCTAATTTTTGACATATTATATTAGAAAAGTACTAAAATTCAACCCATTGTGTGTTATTTGAAAGAAAAAGTATTGAAAGTGAATATCAGGCTAAACCAATTTTAGGTTGCAAGAGCAGCTGGCATCACCAATCTGGTTATATTATGCATTGCTGATATATATATATATATATATTTCAGTAATCTGAAATACTCAGGATTTTTTTGAAAATTTTTCTTTTTTTGTTAAAACAATATTAGTGAAAATTACTGCTTAATTATTTCGATTATTTTATATAGTCATAACATTAATATTGGATAAAAGAAGAAATTGGAGAGGGGGGAGAGGTGTAAAACGAAGACTATTTTCTGCTTCAGGACACTTATTTAGGAGACTTTTTTCCTATGAAAGGCTACTAAAGCGACAATTTTTGGAGTTTTCATTGAGTGGCAGCCTTGCGCATAGTATACACATAAATAAAAAAAAGTTAATAATGCTGCAAATCTTGCCAAGCAGACTATTCATGGCAACACACAGTATACACATTAAAAAATTTAATATTAATAAGGCAAAATGGCTTTCACTTAAAAGAATTCGACAAATTCTTCCCGTCTTCTAGGCAAATCGCAAAATTTCATCCATGTTTGATATATTAAGAAAAAAAACATGACTGATAAGAAAGGACCATGACGTGTAACTAATTACATGAATTAAGTACGAGGAGAAAAGAGTGAATTAAATCTTCTCTTCATTGATCAGCACTTAGTGTTAATCCATTACTCAGTAAACTATCAGTACACTTATCAGGGCCTGATTACCGAAAAGGTTCCGGAAGCAGAAGCTTCAACCTGAAATTTAAGAGCGACCACAAAATGATTGCAAACATGGACCCGAATATCTAGTTTCGGGTTTTCAACAAGAGAAAGTACAAAATATTTGGGAGAAGTTCAATTACTTAACCACAGAAATGCAGACATTGAATCAATAAACTGTTAACTAATCATATACAATCTTGATGTTATTGTTATGGGTAGAACCACCTAGACATATGAATGAAAAACAGCTAATAATAATAAACACAGACAGTTATTTTCAGTTTATAATATTTTTATATGCCAATGCATAGAAATTAAATTTGTTTCTGTATGTGTAGAAATTAGAAAACATTCATCGAATGAAAGGGGGCAAGAAATGATACTGAGCTTACCTTAGCTTTAAAGGTTAATCAGGTCCTGACACATATAAAAACATCGCCATAAACATATAAATGGCACAGATTTAAAATGGAAACGTGTACTTCAATTACTAATAGTTAAATGCTTAGAATTAATAAAATACTTAGAATAAAGAATATATCAAGTAAACTTTCATTTCACTTAAAAAAAAAAAAAACAGAGTTTATCATTGCAAGACTGAAAGAGACTAACAATAACAAAACGAAAAATACATACTGATAATTAGTAAGCATTTACGATATTTATACTCGGTTAAAATGATGTTTTATACTTCATTCAAAATAAGATAAATGGGGTGGTGTGTAAATTATTAAAATTTGTACACATCGATTAATTATATCTTGTGGAGCAATAGAAAAGAAAATCACACAAATCAAATCACACATTGTTTGCTAATCAAATTCGTGATTAAATGCTACTAATCGTAGTGTTTATTTAAAATTAATTTATCCTTATTTATTGTAACTAAAATTCAAAATACATAAATTTTAAGAAGCAATTCGCTATTTCAGCCATCATCATAGATCACACGATACGATTTCCGTAAACGACCAATGAACCGCTACAAATGTAAATAAACGCGCTGATTGGTAGATTTTCAATATCTGTTCGCCCTCTATCGGTAAGATTAAAATTACTACTTTTCCGTAGCATTAGTAATATATCCTCTTAAACTCTTAATCCGTGGACTGTCTGTATGCATATACACATTAACAAAAAAAAAAATTATACACATGCTCCTCATACCTTGCTTTTTTTTTCTTTCTTCATTAATTAAATGAAACAAGTGAGATCAGTAATATTTGATCCTGTGTTGTTTGTGGAGAGAAATTTTGGAAATATGTATTAGTTTTTGTACTTATATTGCATTTATTTATTCATTTTTCTGTATTTGGCCTTATTACAGATGGTTGGCAAAAATTTCCATATATTGTATGAATACAATGATGGAAAACAACTTTCTTTGCTAATTAATTTTTAGCTTTTTACAGAAACATGTACACATAATAACGTAAATTCTTTCGAGAAATTAACTAGCACCTTTCACAAAATTGAAATTAAATCTGCCATTCTTCATATATCTGAAACAGAAAAGTATTCCTGTGTTGAAGATTTTCTTAAAAATTTACATTACTTTATTATTTTTTTAATATTTTCTTTTAACTAACTGTAATTAAATACAGATTTTAAGAAAATTATTAATAAGGCTGTAAATGTATAAATTTAAAGTGATGACCACGATCACAGGACATTTCTACTAGGACCAACGAGATATATAAAGGCTGAGTTCAGCTTTGCTCCCCATTTTTCCCGGGCTCCCCAAAAATGACGTCACGAATTTTACCCGGGAAGTTGTGTGGGGAGAAGATTTGCTGAACGCCTTTGGGGAGTTCACTCAATCAACCAGACAATAACAAACATGGCGGATTTCGTCGATATTTTGTGTATATTTTAAGATTCCAAAAAGAAGAGTCACAAACAATAAATAGCTTAATAAAAAGAAATTATTTTCCAAGAATAAGATATGTGAAAATTATAAAAGAAATGGATGATTAAACAAATTTTAGGAGATATTTCACACTAAATCAAATCGTGAAACAGAAGCTGTTGTTGGAAGCATGGCATGTTTTTTAAATCCTATTTTCAGATGAATTCTTTTCTTTAGTTTAAATTATTTTATACTGTAAAGTATCTGAGCAGTTAAATCACATTTTCCGATTTATGTTGGTATTATTTATACAGGTTTCTTTTTTGTATTTTCATTAGATTAAATAGCACTTGTTAATTGTGCAGTTGTACTAGTGTGACTTCGTAATGCATATCAGATTTAAAACAGATTCATGCTTCGCGTATTAATTTGGTTTTATGTATTACTATCGTTTGGAAAAAAATGTATTCTCTTATAAAATGTGCATGCTAATGTTTTTATGTTGAAATTTAAAGAAGTACTGAATTTTATGGATGATAAAGTTTGCATTGAAAAGATTGAATTAAAACCGGATACTTTTTATCACGTATATGTTTTATTGCGTCTTATTTAAAAAATAAAATTGTGTTCAATTTTTTAGAATGTTATCTATTTTATAATGTATTCAACATTCTTTGTTTTATGTAAGTAATTACTTTGGTTTATGAAATATAATAAATGGTATCCTGATTAATATATATATTACATTCTTACGAAGTGATGCTGTGTATGTAGTGGGGTGACTATTAATTGTAAATTACCATTTAAAAATTTGTGTGTGTGGAGAGAGTTTTTCAGTCAGTGAATAAAACCAAAAATAAAAGAAAAATTTTAAAGTTCCAGAGAATGTAGTGATTTATGCTTTATGCATTTATACTTTGTTTTTAGCATAGGCATAGATTTAAAATGTTGTCCTTGGGAATCGAAAACATACATGGCATGTGTATATTTTCATGATATATATTGGGCAAAATATTGTTTCACATTACTGATTGCTCCCTTAATATACATTATCAAAATAATAAGGATTTTTACGAGGAATTAAATATGTTTGTTAAAAAAATTGGTGATCTCTTCTTTTTCACTAAGGACAACAGATATTATATCTTTTTCTTAGCATGTTTATCACATTATAAAATTTTGCAATTTAAACTTTAAATGTAGTTATATTATGCAAACTTGATCAGGCCTGGGATCCTCGAGTACTCAGTTGCCTTTAATCTTAACACACCAAATACCAATGAAAACTTGATCATCCATTAAAAAAATAATAATAATAAATACTACTTTAAACTGAAAAAAAAAAAAAAAAAAAAAAAAAAATCCAAATCGCATTTTTTAAAACAACAGAATCTATAAAATCTGAAATATATTGTGAAGTCTGGCTAATACAACTGCAATTAACTAGTTTACTTTAATGTTAAAAAGGAAGAAACGTATATAAATACCAATGTGAACCGAAAAATGTGACTTTTCGTTCATCTGCTTAAGAACTTCTAGTATAATGTACTAATAGAAACTAAAGAAATGTGTTCAACTGTACATACAATTGAAAAAAAAAAAAAACTAATATTTTCACAAGAGCTTCTATTTCCTGAGCCTAAAGTGTCTTTGTACTGCTAAACCGTTGTACGGTTAACATTGTACCGCAGTTATAATAGCCCATTGGCGGCAGAAGATAGCGAGCTTTTCAGTGATCTAACTAATCAACAAAACATGTTGGAAAAAATGCAGTTTGATCAGAAACAAACATAGAAAACACAAAAAGTCATCTTCAATGCAATTTTTAATAATTTTACTAAAAATTATGAAACTATAACATGCAATTAGAAAGAAAATGCAATAAATCTTTATCAACTACTAGCAAAGCCCCGGTTCGGGAACGTACCGATTTCCGAATGCGGGAAAAATTTCAAAATCAAACTCGATATGTAGAAAACTCGGTGTTGACGATACTTTGTGAGTGGACTGTATTCAATAATTACTATTCTGAAGTTATTACTTCACAAACATTTAATTAAAGTATTATTTACATATATACAATTTATAGATGACGTATTATTAACGTATTCAAATATGTTGACACCATAGTCAACGCAAACTATAAAAAAGGTGAACCATATCACCGAACAACATAAACAAGAGAGATGTTACTCTTATAACGAAAAACAATACAACTACTCCGCTAAAGCGGGAATGCAAGTGAACAAGAGATGCGCGCCAAGGTTGCGCATATAGCCAAACTAAGGTGAGCGGCAACATACCGGCCCACCTTGAAACATTGTTTCAAAATTACAGTTCTAATATGTAATACCATAATTATAATTAATTATACGAAAATATTATATATGCAATTTAAATAATAAAACTTATACAAGAGAAATATTAATAACATTGTAAACAATAAAATAATACAAATGAAATACAATAAACAAATTAAATTTAACTATATACATTATTCATTTTCAAACAATTTTTTTTTTTTCTTTTTTACTTTTCCAAAGGCAAAAGAGCAATTTTGGAAATAGGTCGTTTATATGTCCCATTTCTTGTTTTAACCGAAACTACGCGTATTTTGTTATCCTTTCCTATAATAATTTCTACTATTCTACCCAAAATCCAACTACATATGGGCAAGTTTTCTTCCTTTAATAGTACCATATCCCCATTTTTAATGTTATTTGTTTCAAATTTCCATTTGTTTCTTTGTTGTAACGTATTTAAATAATGACATTGCCATTTTTTCCATATCCCTTGAACTATTTTAGTTAATTTTTGCCAGGTATCTAATCGATTATCTGGAATGCCAGAGAACTCGGGTTCGATCACCGCTGTGATGGGTCGACCAACTAAAAAATGGCTTGGAGTCAAGACATCCAAATCTTCGATATCGTTTGAAAGGGGGGTAAGGGGTCGAGAATTGAGGATTCCCTCAATTTGACAAACAACGGTTAAGAATTCCTCATATGTTAATTTAGCGTTTCCTACTGCGCGTTTCAAATGATACTTAAACGATTTTACGCCTGCCTCCCATAGCCCACCAAAATTTGGGGCACTGGGTGGCAGAAATTTCCAATTAATATTCTCTGATTTAAAAAAAATTAGTAAGGTTTTCATCAGGCTGAGTAGCTAATCTATGTAACCTTTTTAATTCATTATTTGCACTAACAAAATTTGTTGCATTGTCACTGAATAATGTCTGGGCTTTGCCTCGTCTAGCAAAAAATCTTTTTAAAGTTGCGATAAAAGCTTCGGATGTTAAATCGCTAACTACCTCTAGATGCACGGCTTTAGTAGGCATGCAAATAAAAATACAAACAAAAATTTTGTTATAGATTCCTTTTCTTTGACCCCGATATTTAATTAAAAAAGGGCCACAGAAATCTATACCGGTACAATAAAATGGATGAGTCACATTTACTCGTTCCTTTGGCAAATTTCCCATAAGTTGATTGACCGTTAAAGGTTTAAGTTTATAACACGTTACGCAGTTACGAAATATTTTCCGAGCTAAAGATCTCCCACTAACTATCCAATATTTTTTTCTAACGTGGTATAACAAGGCTTGAGGTCCTACATGAAAGAATTTTTTATGGAAATGTTCCATAATCATGGAAGATAATTTATAGTCGTGGGGCAACAAAAGGGGATGTTTACTATCAAAATTTAAATTAGCATTTTCCAGCCTTCCACCCACAGTTAGGAGTCCCTGAGAATCTAAAATTGGATTAAAACAATTTAATTTACCTCATACGGGCTTCTTTTTCTCTAAGCAGATCAATTCTGCGGCAAACTGTGTATACTGTACCTGTCTAATTAAATGCACTTCGTGTCGTTTAATTCGGTGCTTCGGAGTGGTCCAGTTACTCTATTTACCTTTGCTCTTGTATTCCTAATAAATCTAAAAATAAAACTACATATTCTAATTAATTTACAAAAATTATTTGTTAATGAAAACAAATGATTATAAAAGTTCTGGGGAGAATCCGTAGATTGAATTAATCCACACAACACTGCAGGGTTAGCGTCACCCTGGTGATTATTTTTCAATTCACTCATCACAATACTATTATCACTGGGGGACAGATAGTCAGAGTCATTGTTTATGATACTACTGGATTTACTTAGAAAGTCTGGTCCCTGCCACCACAACTGATTATCCATTAAATCGGTGGTAGTTAGACCTCGTGAAATTAAGTCTGCTGGATTTTCCGCAGAGGACACATGGTTCCATGTGAAGTTTTTAGACAGTTCTTGAATTTTGGCAACCCTGTTGCCAACAAATGTTTTCAATTTCCAAGGCTCGGTTTGGATCCAGGCAAGAGCTATTTGAGAGTCTGTATAGAGATAAATATTATTGATTTGTAATCTCAAAGATTTCAAAATTTTCACAATTAATTTGGATAACAAAACACAACCACATAACTCGAGTCGAGGGATAGAAACAGTTTTCAGAGGGGCAACTTGAGATTTGCTGCTAACCAAATTGGAGACAATTTTAGAATTATGAATAGACTGAATATACACGGCTGCTCCAAAAGCTAATGACGATGCGTCGGCGAATCCGTGTAAGTTTATTTGTTGTGCTTCAGGAATTAAAACATAGCGATTTATTTTAAGTTGTTCAAGAGCTTTTAACGAAGTGGCGAATTCTAGCCAATTTTGAGCAATAGGGCTTGGAATAGGGTCATTCCAGTCCAATTTTAATTTCCATAGTTCCTGCATAAACAACTTGGCTTTGACAATAACAGGACCGATGAGACCCAATGGGTCGAAAATACGAGCAATGTCTGATAAAATGCTTCTCTTTGTCATAGACTTTAACTGACACAAATTTATTTTAAATGTGAAAGCATCTAAATTGGGTTTCCAGGCAACCCCTAGGGCTTTGGTTTCCTTATCAGAGAATGTTTCGCAGGAACTTGGGCACACTAGATGCGCTCAAGAGAGTGGTGGAGTTCGTAGCCGAGTCGAAGAGAGGTGGCAGACACTCATGTCTGGTCACCCTTGATATTAAGAACGCTTTCAATAGTGCCCGGCGTACGGAAATTCTCCGCCTCCTGGTGGAGTATGAAGTACCGTCGGACCTCCTGGGTCTCGTGGACTCGTTCCTTAGGGACAGGACCATACTTTCGAACGCAGGGGAGTTCAGCTATAATGTTGGCGTTCCGCAGGGCTCATGCCTAGGGCCGATTCTCTGGTTGGTGCTCGTGAATGAATTGCTGAGCAGGCTTCAGTCCACTCCAGACTTGGTGGTTCAGGCTTTTGCCGACGACATCTTCCTGATGGCGAGAGAGGAGCGGGTTTATAAGTTCAACAGAATTATAAACCCAGTGGGCACATAGTGTGCAGTTGGAGTTCAGTTATGAGAAGTGCTTGTACACGGTTATTCCGGCTGTTGGGAAGATGAGATACGCGCCTTCGTGGCCGATACGTATGAAGGGACACAAGGTGTCATTTAGTTACGAGATACGATACCTTGGAGTGCTGATAGACACTGCTCAGAGTTGGATGCCTCACCTGAACTATGTTCAGGAGAAAGCATCAAAGCTTCAATACAAGTTGATGCGCTACACGGGCGCTAACTGGGGATTGAAGCCTAAGGTCCGGAAGGCAGTCTACTCGGCCGTCGCTGAGAAAATTGTACTGTATGCGGCTCCTGTTTGGTACACCAACCGTGTAAAGTTGAATAACAAGCTCAACACCATACAGAGAAATCTGTTGTTGTGTGTGACAAAATGCTACCGCACGGTGTCGAGTGACGCACTGAATGTGCTTGCGGGGATTCCACCTCTGCATCTCCGTGCGGAATTTGAGCAGCTGTATACTGGCTTAGTGAGATGGGGTGAAGGCGTTGAAGACACCAATCTCACGCCGGAAACGGTAGAGACTTGGAGATATCAGCTGAGACGTGAAGACCTCTGGAGACTGCCTTGGACTCGAGACGTAACGCCCAAATCAGCCTCGTGTTATTACACGGACGGCTCGAAGATGGAGGACGGCAGGGTTGGCTGCGCGTTCCTGCGGGTCTCTGGGGGAGAGATCGTCTCGGAAGACCAGTTCCGGATTACCGACCATAGCTCTGTATTCACGGCGGAGGTCATAGCGATCAGGGAAGCCATCAGAGATGCTATGGAGTCGGGGCTCAGTGAGATGGATGTCTACTCTGACTCCAGATCGGCGCTGCAAGCGCTTAACTGTCTGAAGCCTAGGCACAAGACGGTTGCTGAGACCAAGGACCTGATTAAGAGTGGCGGGATCGGAATCACGATGCATTGGATCAGAGCCCATGTGGGTCATCACTTTAACGAACTGGTCGATGGCTCTGCTAAGGTGGCAACTGCACGTGAAGATGTAGATCTTCCAGTCAAGCTTAGTGTGAGATGTGCAAGGGGCGTCCTGTTTAGGCGCCTCATAGATAGATGGCAGTGTCGTTGGGATGGCTCCACGAAGGGTAGATTCACGCATGAAGTGTTTCCGAAGGTGAGCAGTCGGAGAGTGCAGGGAGATTTCTTTGTTAATCAGGTCCTCACCGGACATGGTTCATTCGGAGTTCACCAGCACCGCTTCTTTCAGAAGAACCCTGCATGTATTTGCGGGGCCAGCGCAAGCTCGGTAAAGCACGTGATGCTAGAGTGCGCACGGTGGCGGTCGGTCAGGGAACGTTACTTCCCGCCGAACTACCACCTTCGAACGCGGCGGGATTTGTGCCTGGACTACTATTGTAGGAAAGGAATCGCAGTCATCATGACGGATCTCCTTGACTGGGCGCTTAACCCGCTTGGTGGTGGACGACGGATTCTCGAAGCGTCTGAGCCTGACGCCCCAGTAGAGCCTCCTAGGAGGTCTCTTCGATTGGTAAGTGAGACGGTGAGACGATGAGAGTTGATGGTGAAGTGAAGTGAGCGTTATGGTGAAGCGAAGTTGGAGTGTGATGGCGAGATGGCGAGTGTGAGTTGGTAAGTAGGCGTGATGGCGAGTGTGAGTTGGCAAGTTGGCGAGATGGCAAGTGTGTGTTGGTAAGTTGCCGAGATGGCAAGTGTGTGTTGGTAAGTTGGCGAGATGGCAAGTGTGTGTTGGTAGATGGCGTGATGGCGTGTGTGAGTTGGTGTGACGGTAAGTACTAGTTGGTGAGACGGTTGGCGTTGGTGTGGTGTGGAGAGAAGGGGGAGCATGTGCTCCCTGTCTACCGAGAGGTAGAAGCGCTGATTCAAAACAGCCAATTCGGACTGTCTAAAAGGGAACTTTTTGTTGGCATCGCACGAACTCGTAGCAGTGCTCTCCGCCTGTGCGTTTCGGGGAGAAGTATACCCACGTGGTGTGAGGAGGTCTGTCTTAACTGACTGGTGGTGCATGACCGGACGGCGGGACTACCCTGGCGGACATCGGTGCTCACATAGGGTTGTGATGGCCCGAGCAAACAGGGGCTGTCCAGGTGTCCTGGGTGGGGCCTTCCGAGTGGCAGTATAAGGAGGCTTAGCAAAAATGGGAAGCGGTGCTGATCTTACTAGTCGGCATGGATGTGCGTTATCGGCTAGGGGTGAACTCCGTTGGGAGAGCGGGCCTGGTGGACGGCCTTAGGCCGTCCTCAGAAGGCAAACAAGCCTTCTGGCCGCCAAGCCGAGGTCGGCCAGTTACTAGGGCCCTCAGCCCCAACTTTGACCAACTCCGGTTGGTCCGAAGGGGCGATATGAGCCTTGCTATAGCTGATTGTCGAACCTTACCTGGGCCACTTCCCTGCTGTCGCGAAGTTGGTATGTTGCTGTCGTAGCGGCTAAGGCCTGCACGATGTTGGGTCGTCTTGAGACGGGACTGCATGGATACCCTCGTATCTGGGTCAGTCGATGATGGGGCGCGCTTGCGTGTCACCTGTCTTATCAGAGAATGTGTACTCAGGGTATGTCTCTTTAGAAAAGTCAAGTAAGGAAATATGATTTGCATTCCATTTATGTAAATTCATTCCAGCGCCTTCTAACAAGTGTATAAGTTGTTTTTGAAGCTCCCTAGTAGATTCTAACGATTCTTCCCCACTTATTATATCGTCCATATACGAATCATGTAGCAAAATATCGGATGCCTTCGGATATTTCTCAGCTTCTTCAAGGGCTAATTGCTTCAACGTTCTAATGGCTAAAAAAGGGGCACAAGCGGTACCGTATGTTACGGTATTAAGTTCATAGGTTTTAATTTCCGCGTTCACATTATCTTTCCATAAAATTCTTAATAATTTTCTCTGATCCTCGGTAATCATTATTTGGCGATACATTTTTTCAATATCGGCCAAAAACACAAATCGGTGTTGTCGAAAGCGTAACATGATTTCATACAAATCTTCATTAACGACACCTTTATAAGTTATGTCGTTTAATGATATTCCACTAGTTGTCGGACTCGAAGCATTAAATACAACGCGAAGCTTCGTAGTAGATTTTTCGGGCCTATAAATGCCATGATGGGGCAGATAATAACAGCTAGATTCATTTAAATTATCAACAATTTTTGTCATATGATTCAAATTAGTGTATTCTTTAATAAAATCCCAATAAAGATTTCGCATGGTTGGATTATTTTCTAAACGATTCCATAACTGCTTGAGCCGTTTTTCTGCGATAGATTTAGACTCCCCAAGGACACTAGCATCTTCCTTCAAAGGCATGGCTACCATAAATCTTCCCGATTTATCTCTCCGATAAGTTTCTAAAAAATGTTTCTCACACAATTGTTCTTCCTGACTAATTGTACGTAAGTCAATTTCAGGAGCTTCTATTTTCCAGAATTTTTGAATGGTTTCATTAAGATAATCATTGCATGCAGTAAAACCGCAAAAAGTATTTTCAGATACATTGCGGTCTATGGTTCCCGCAACAATATGCCCAAAAACGCTATTCTGAAAGGTGAATTGTCCTATTTTAAATTTATCTGCTTTTAATATTTCATTGAAAAATTCAGCACCAACTAAAGCATTTATTTTAGATTTTTTCCAAAATTCACTATCAGCTAATTCAAGGTCATGTGGTAGATTTAAACTTCTTATGTTTATATTGTGTGAAGGAATGAATTCTGTTATTTTAGGTGTAATTAAAAATTCAAATACCTTCACACGTGCGTGCGCAACGCGCATGGGTCTGAGCTGCCGAAGGCAGTGGGGAGTCGGTGTGAGTTTTTACCCGATCAGAATTTTTTTTTTTGAGGGGGGGGGGGCACGGAGGGTCAGGGAAGGAATACACGCATGCAGCGCGCACGGGGCAGCGCTGCCGAAGGCAGTGGGGACCCGGGCCGACTTTTTACCCAATCAGAAATGATTTTTTTTTTTTTAATTTCTTTTCTTAACACTAAAAGTTACTGTTAGTGATTCATTAATTTTAGTGATTCATTTGAAAATACTGACCCGCTAGCGGGCGAAGCTCGCTAGTCTTACCATTAATTCCTGAAATATGAATATCGCATTTCCTTTTTTGCATATTCAATAAATTAGCGAGTTCTTTCTCTAATATGTTACATTGGCTACCATTATCAAGAATTACACGAACCGGAATCTTTTCTTTATTTCTACTTTCCAAATAAACTATACTTGTTGACAGCAATACATGTTTTTTACTTTTTAAGATTGGATCATTAATCTCGTTATATAATGTCATCGAAACCTCTTTTTTTTCCTTCTGCAATTGAGAATATGAATCATCATCCGAAGGAGACAGGTGCCGTATGTCTGCATCTGTCTGGTGATTTGGATTTTCTGTTTGCGGTTTAGATGGAAAATTATTACTTTTCGTTTCCGGCAGAAAACGATGTAGGAGTGGATTGTGTCTTTTAGAACACATATAACAGGATTGCTTACTCTTACATTTCGATACCTGATGCTTCGATTTCAAACAATTAATGCATAACAAATATTTTTTGACTGTTAGGAATCTGTCGTGTTCATTTAATTTTAAGAATTCACAACATTTAGATAAAGAATGATTTCTTTTACAAAGGGGACAGTTTTGATCGTTAAAAGAATCATTTTTAGAAAAGAAAGTTTTAATTCTAGTACTCTTTTCCGAATTCATTAGTTTCGGTTTGATACCGGAAACACATTGTAAGTTTTCTAAAACTAAGCATCTTTTTTGTAAAAAGTTAATAAAATCGCACCATGTTGGCAATTCTGTAGAACTTAAAGATAATTCAAATTGTTTTTTGGATTCTTTATCTATTTGTTTAAGAACCACATTTATGAGTAAGGCCTCCGTAAAAGGATTCATTTCCAATCCTATACTTTTGAGTGCTCGAATATTTTTTTGACAACTATCTGTAATTGTTCGCAAATTTTTAACTAAATCTTGAGACAGATTCTCTACGTTTAATAACTCATTTAAGTGAGAATTTACAATCATTCTTTTGTTTTGGAATCTATCTTCCAATGCTTTAAAAAGCGAAATATATGAATCGTCTTCGGTAATTACATCTCGTGCACTTCCACAAAGTGTAGATTTTAGATAATATAATTTTTGATTGTCCGAAAGTTTATCATTCTGATCAATTAAGGTTATAAATTGATCTTTGAAATTAAACCAATCATTTTATTGACCATTAAATTTGGGTAAAGGAATTTCAGGTAAACGAAAATTGATAATAGGATTATTTACTTTTGATTCATTTGAAATAATTTCGTTTTCAATTTTACTAATGTTATTAGAGAGTAAGAATTTTCGAAGCCTTACCTCTAATTTTTCTGTCGCTTCTTCCAATTCTGCGAAGGCGTTCAATTGAACTTCCAGTTCCGATTCATCAGCTATTTCGTAATACTGGATTTTCAAATTATCCAGTTTGGTTACTATTTTTTGAAGATTATCCTTCTTTATTTCTAAAGTTATAATGTCTTTATCCTCGTCACTAACAGTCTCTAAATATGTCACTATCTTAATCAATTGACCTTTCAAGGTTCCGCGTTGGCGATTAAGGATAACTAATTTATTTTTATCCATAATTAATTTTCATCAATGAGCACCACCATTTTTCATTATATTACGATTGATCTTCCTCCGGTTCTACTAAACCAAATGTTGACGATACTTTATGAGTGGACTGTATTCAATAATTACTATTCTGAAGTTATTACTTCACAAACATTTAATTAAAGTATTATTTACATATATACAATTTATAGATGACGTATTATTAACGTATTCAAATATGTTGACACCACAGTCAACGCAAACTATAAAAAAGGTGAACCATATCACCGAACAAGATAAACAAGAGAGATGTTACTCTTATAACGAAAAACAATACAACTACTCCGCTAAAGCGGGAATGCAAGTGAACAAGAGATGCGCGCCAAGGTTGCGCATATAGCCAAACTAAGGTGAGCGGCAACACTCGGCCTGATGCTGCCTGCGTGCCAATAGATCGAAGTTGGTTAATGAAACCATTTTTTAATTAATGAAATCAATGAAGGTAGTGAATCAACAAAGGCTTTTCTCGCTTCGCTGGTCACTATATTTAAAGAAAACTCTTTTCTATATCATTTTACAAACAAAAATAAAATTTAAAGACATGAAATTGCTTTAAAGCCCGCTTTGGTTTCCCGCTGCCTTCGGCAGTGACCCACTCATTCTCGGGTGTCTGTCCCTATTGCCTGTGACAATAGCTTACCAGTGGGCTTCCATTTGGGTGTTTATCAGATGACAGTTTCGAAAAAATTGAAGTAACCATATTATATTTGAATCCCAGTTATATTAAAAATACCAAAATATATTAAAGTAGAGCGAAATAAGATATTTTAACATTAAAATAGAATTTAAAATAATATAATTCAATTTCAAAATTATAACATAAAATAAAACTAATATTGTAAAATATTTATAAACTAGTATATAACCCCGTCAAAAATTACGGAATGTCATTTTAAGGTAGTGAATAAACGAAGGCTTCGCTGGTCACTATATTTAAAGAAACTATTTTCTGTATCACTTTATAAAAATAAAATAAAATAGAATGAAATATATATATATATATATATCATGAAATTGGTCAAAATTTCTCTTGCTGTCCCCGCTGCTTTTGGCAGCGACCCATGCAGTCGCATACTCTCGGGTGCTTGTCCCTATTTCCTGTGACAATAGTTTACCTGTGGGCTTCGATTTGGGTTTTTATCAGATGATAGTTTCGAAACGGACAGTATCGAAAATATTGAAGTAGCAATTTAATATTTAAATCCCAAAAACATATGAACAACACTATACGTGGTGTATATAATATTTTCTTTCACGTTATTTTCTATATTTATTTGATTTATTCGATCAACCATAAAATGACAACAATTTCACACCAAATATAATATTACAGTGTGCTATGATTTATCGCATGTACGTCTATCGCATGAGACAATTTTTGTGGTTATAATAGTAGTTGAGTTAGTTAATAGTAGTTGGTATATAGGAAAATAAATAATGAAATATGTAAACCTGATCATGGCCCTTGGCGACTTTTGAATTTTTATCGTCACTTTACACAAAAATACATAATTTATTATTTTTTTGTTTGTTAGTTTCTTTTCGTTTCCCTTTTCTTTCTTTTCTGTTTTTCAATATTTAATAATTTATTTACATTTTTTATGCGCTACTTGGCTTCCCAGTGGCAGAAACACGGCGACATAGTCACGGACACAGAGAAACGGCTTGCGGACAGCTTTTATCTGCACTGAGAAAAAAAAATTGCCCGCAACTTTTGGATAACAATTCACTTATAAAAATTTCTGCATCAAAACTAAAACTAATACTTTTATTATTTATAATGTGTTGTGTCAAGCATTGCTATAAAATATTTAATTGAATGAGATGAATTGAATGAATACAATTGTTTATAATATATTGTTTTGTAGTAAAATTGTATTCGTGTATTGTTGCACGAGATCACCACTGATGTTAAGTCCCCCCCCCCCTTCCTCCCCCCATCAGCTTTCAGGCTTTTTGAGTGTAAACCATTTTTACCCCTGATTACACGCAAATTTTCCAGACAGATTATGAAATTTTAAAAGCCTGTCGCAGGCAGCTTCAAAACTTTCTACCACTGGGCTTGGCTTAAAGTGGCTTTTACGAAAGTGCAGTCCTTGGCGAAAAAAGTCCGATCTATTTCAGCATCAAAATTTAAAAATTACCCAGGATTATCTATAAAGCTCTTTAATGTAATGCTGAATTAGCTTTTATGCCAAGCGCGATTCATCCGTGCCAAAAGCATACTATTTAAACAAAATGGGAAAAAAATCTAAAATTGAGGTAATATTATTATTATTTTTTTTTACTCCATTTTCATTTTTTCATGTGCAAGAGCAAATTTATTTAATTTTTTTTTTTTTTTGCGTGAAAGCATATTTCATTTTATGTTGAAAAAAAAAAAGTAACTTTTTTGGCAACAATTAAAAATTTAAATGTCCATTTTTAAAGCTTTTAGCAGGTTATTATTTTCACGTTTTAATTAATTAAAAAAAATCTAATCAAAGTTTCGTTACAAATAAGGTACGAAATGAAAGAAACATTTTTTCTGAATCCGTCGGTTTAATTAACTTATCGATCGGACTATTAGATTTTTTAAAATTAATTAAAGTATTAAAATCTGGTGGCAACTTGCATAAACACACAGATAGAGTCAAAAATCTCTTAGCCATTTATTTATAGAGAGACTAGCAAGCTTTGCCCGCTTCGCTGGACACAATATTTAAATGAGTTGTCAAAGTCCCATATCATTATTAATTAACCTGAGTTAAAGTTCCCGTTGTGTTCGGTAGAGATTTTTCTGATTCGCAATGTGAGGAATCCATGTTCCCACTGCTTTCGGCATCAACTTACCCGATTCTTACTTACCCTTCCCTTGTGGCTAAGTTCGAAGTTTTGCGAAATCTCGGCAAAGTACATATTGCGTACAACTAATAAACATCCAAACACCAAAGTTCGTCATTCTAAGATAATTTAAGGCAAATCCAAACGTAAAAATGTGTTTTTACACGTGTTTATAGCCCCTTGTCCTCAAGGGGGTAAGGAGGGGGGAATTTCATAAAATCCCATTACAATAAGTGTCAGATACATATAAACAATTTACGCACCAAATTTCGTAACCGCAGATCCCATAGATTTCCAAAGACAAATTTACCGCTAAAAGAGAGGGGGGGGGTTGTCTTGAGTTTGCTAATTTATAACCCCCTTTTTAAAAAAAAAATCCTAAAGAAGTTGCATGGCTGTTTTTTACATCTTTGTTCCATTTTTGGTAGAGTTCTACTCAAAAATTAGGAAATTTTGATATTTCCTGCCAAAAATTGATTTTCCTCCTCCCTCCTCTTAAAATTCGGAATTTCCTAAATCGCTGATAATGTTTTAATAGCACTAATGTGTAGTCTCCCCTTGTGCAATTTCTTCACTGTGAAGTAATTTGGAGCTGAGATATGTTTACAAAGGTGTTTTTGCCTTCTGTCCCCCTTTGGAGGGGGGAATGGGGGTAAGTTTGATAAATTCGTTACTTTAGGTATTCATTATGGTGTATGAATAATCCAAGCACCAAAATTCCTGATCGCAGTTTCCATAGATTATTCAGGACGAGTTTAGCGCTAAAAGAGGTGTCTCGAGTTTGCCCCCCCCCCAACAAAAAAAATAAATAAATAAATAAATAAATAAATAAATATTTGGAAATATCCTAAGGAAGCCGCATAGCCTTATTTTCAATATCTTTGGTAGAGTTCTACTCAAAATCAGGAATTTCCGATATTTCCCGCCAAAAATTGATTTTCCCCCTCCCTTCCATTAAAAATCGAAAAATTATAAATCGCAGATAATGTGTTATTTGTACTCATGTCTAGTCTCCTCGTGTGCAATTTCTTTATTGTGAAGTAATTGGGAGCCGAGTTATGCTTACAAATGCGTTTTTTTCTTTTGCCATCCCCCTCCAGGGGGAGAGGGGAGTAATTTCGGAAAAGTTGATAAATATCATTTTAATTTGGGTAAAAACCTAAATTCCTGCGAAGCACTGTTGAATTCCGTCCAGCCGTTCTCAAGTGATACACAGACAAACGTGTTTTTGTCTTTTGCTCCCCCCAGGGGAGAACGTGGGGGAATTTCTGTTAAGATAGTAGCCCATGTCCTATTCTAGCCTATTATCTATCTCTGTACCAAATTTCATCCAGATTAGTATAGATTGTTAATATATAATTTCAGATTTCAACGATGCCAACAGAAGGTTGTGTTGTTTTCCTCATATGCGATTGGCGAGAAAAAGACCACTACATTTGGTACGCTTATCGCCCATTCTTAGCCAGACCTGAAAATTGTAAACATTTACAACTATATTTAAACATAACAAAATCCTTCAGATTAGTAGAAACAATAGGACACAAGTATACTAAAGAACTTAATTATTAAAACCAAATGCATTTAATAACATATCTATCAACATTGAAGGATCAAAATAAGGGTAATTCTATATATGGTAGCGAAAGTAACTAGAAAATTAAAAATTTATAGAAGTTTTTAATAAAATACATGTATAACTTTAAAATGCTCTAAAAAAAAAAAAAAAAAAAAAAAAAAAAAAAAGGGGGGGGGTGGGAGGGAGGGACAAATATATGAGAATAAGAAGCAGTAGATGTGACAATCCCAAAATAAAAATTTTGCATAGTTGGCAAGTATGATATAATTACGAAAAAATATTCATGTAATCAATGTAAATAATATGCAGATTGGAAATGTGTTTTAAAAATTAAATACTAACTTAAAATAACGTCCGAGATTGCTCATCGTTAACACATAGCTCAAATGAAGATGGTAAAAAACACTGCTTTTTTAAAACAAGTGGAAATAAGTACTAAAATTATTTACTGTAAAAATTTTATTCTATGAAAACATTTTATTACTTTTTATAAAATTTAATAAAATATATTTTCGCCGTCTGCCGAAATTTACATGCATTAATAAAATTTCCAATAAAAATAGCACACAATGTGCATAAATAATGTATAACATTTTAATATAACGAAGAAAAATTGTCATTCTAATATTTCTTACCAGTTATTACGATTTTGTTGACAAATAACATGCACGCACATTGTGTGTGAAATCATTTTATGTTAATGGTAAGAAATTCACCTCATATGCAGAAAGTTGTATCGAATTACTGGTTCATCCAAGCGAAAAAAGCCTCGAGTGCAGAGGGTTAATCAATTTTCAGATTTTTAACTTAACACAATTACAATTTTAATTCCTTTAAAAATAATTTACCAACTGTGTGACAATAAATACAATTTTACCTTATTTCATCCTTGAAAATTTTTTTTCATAATTTTTAGATGAATTATTAATGTTCTTATAGTTTTTGGGTTTGGATATAAAGAAAGCAGGAGTTTGTCACAAAATCTCTCTACTGCGGGATCGGGTCAGTTTTCAGGTTGATGAAAAATTTTTGTAATCTCTTTAATTTGTAATATTTTAATCTCTCCTAAACAAACCTTATTTTTGACTTAGACTTTTCTTCTTTAAGTATTTGTAATTTCTTAAGATTCTGTAAAATTCTAGGCAGTTTACAGCACAAGGTAACAATACTCTTTTTTTTTTTTTTTCCTGTCTGGAAAGATTTTGAGTTTTTTTTTTAAGTATGACAGATCTTACTATTTCCTTCAGACAACATTGTAAACTGTAAAAATCAGCAAGAAAAAAGAAATTGACATGTATTGACCTGTTAAAAAAAAAGGCATAAAAAATAAGTTTAAAAGAAAACATATATATTTTTTTAAGTTACAATGATAAAAAAAAAAAAAAAAAAAAAAAATTAACTCTTTGTTAACAAGCATTTAACTAACAGGATAATTTCAGGAAACACTTTCTTTTTTCCTCACTAATAAATTGTTTTAAAAAATTTGCTGCTTTTTGTAAATTATAAATAAAATGTAAATTATATATAACTGAGCACATGGAAAAGTATATATCATAATACTCATACTTTATTCACTGGATAAAAAAAAAAAAAAAAAAAAAAAAAAAAAAAAAAATGTGTTTCTCACATTGTATGAAAAAGTAAATTGCTATACTAGTTAACTAACTGTGGCATTTAAGTATAACAGTAAGGACTTTGTGTAAAACATCATTCAATATAGCAAGACTTTGAAATTAATCTCAAAGAATGACATGTAATTTAGCAATCTATTTTTCTTTATTCAACTTATCAAACAATTTTAAACATTTACAACTAAATTCAAACATAAAATTCTTCAAATCAGTACAAACAGTGGGAAACAAGTAAACAAAAGATCTCAAATGCATTTAATAACTTAACATATCTACCAACATAGGATCAATATAAGGGTGATTCTATATCTGGCATTTTCAGGATTTTACATTCTATTGATTGGCTTCAGTCTAATAACTTTAGCAGGTTTTCGACATATGCCAGTTTTTAATAGTTTAAACCATGGCTTAAATTGTTAAAAAAAAAAAAAAAAAAAAAAAAAAACTTGATGCATAAAGTTTAATAATTAAATAAAAATCTACTAATTATTTTTTTAAAATAATGCTGTCTATTGAGAGACAAGATTTTTTTTTTTTTTTTTTTCCGGCAAAAGCGAAAATCACTGAAAACTTAAAAATTTAGTGAAGTTTCGCATAGTTGGCAAGTATGGTAACGAAAAAATATTCATGTAATCAATTTAAATAATATGAGGAGTGGAAATGTGTTAAAAAAAAAAAAAAAAAAAAAAAAAAACACGTTAACACATAGCTCATATAAATCATGTGATGAAGATGATAAAAAACACTGCTTTCTTAAAAATGTGAAAGTACGTATTAATTATTTACTGTACGAGTTTTATATTATGAAAATATTTTATTACTTTTCTTAAAATGTAATGTAATATACACTTTCGTAGTCTGCCGAAATTAATAAAAATTAATTAACAAAATTTCCATTAAAAAAATTACACAATGCAAAATCATTATGATTTTGTTGACAAACAACAAGCACACACGCATGCACGTTACACGTCACGTGACCAACTTCCCAGAAAATCTTCCAAGTTCCCGTAAAAAAAGTCTGGGTAAAATGGGAACATCCCGTGCTCCCCAGACTGGTGCGCTGAATGCCTTGGGTTACCCACAAGTAAGGCTCCTATATATACGAGCTAGCGCATCAGGCATTTTGTTGCCTTAGGGTTGCCACGTGTACCCAGCGCGTTAATCTGATAAACAAACGACAAACATTTTTTTTTATCGTCTTACGCAGGGGCGTAGCGTGAAAAATCTGATTGGGGGGGGGGGAGGCCTTTCGTATTCCTCATCTGAAAATGCCACCCACATACTTTCAAGAGTGTTGCCATCTTTGGAATCGAGGGCACAGGCCCTCTCGTTGGTTAATACGTGCCCCCCGCCCTCTCCTTCGGGGCATATTCCTAAAATCTCCCAAGAAAAAAAAAAAAAAAAAAAAAAGCTTTTTTTTTTTTTTTTCCGTCCATTTTGCAGCTTTCCCCCCCCCCCCTCCATTAAGTAGTTTTTTTAACACGCTTTTATTAGCTTCACGTGTATGTATGTTTGCATGTATGTTTCTAACCGCTCTGGAAACAAACAAAAAATCTATATTGTAAAAAAAACACTTTCCCTATCGAACGCCGTGGCTGGGAGGTAAAGAGCCGTGCTAAGCTAAAGCTCTAGCGTTCGATCCCCGTCAGGGGAGATTTTTTTAAAATGGTTTTTGTTCAATTCTAAATTATTTTAATTAAAGATTTAAATGTATGTAAATATTATGGTGTGTCACTCACACGATTTTCTCTTACCCTGCATTTTAATACTAGGATAGATATTTTTTGCTTTTTAGTTCACCTTTCTATAAAAGCGTGTTCTTTAATTTTTTAAAACTATAATATTATTTTTTATAAATCTTCGGAGCATTCTAATTTTTTTCAGCAAATCTATATATTAATACGCAGACATGAAATTCCTCTTACATTTTTAGCCTATTCAATAAAAGGAAGGGCTTACGTTCGAAAGATATGGTTAATGTGCTTTGCAGAAATAAATACATATATATATATATATATATATATATATATATATGTATATTTATTGTATATTCTTGTATGAGACTAAGCAAAAGTATCTTTCTTAGGACAACCAGAGTATTGGTTGTCCTAATCTTTTTGATTTTTCTAAAACTATAACATAATTTCATCTCCTATCTTTTCTTCACATTTGAATATCCATGAAGATTTTTACATATTTAAAAATTCAAAAAATCTTTTTAATGATATTTGTTCCACTCCGTTCTTGTCTGATGCTATGAAATTACTCACATAAGTTCGATTTTTGTTTAATTTTGATATTTTTTAAATTTTTAGATTTTGTTACATTTTTTAATCTAATTTATTTATTTATTTATTTTCTTCTTTTCTTCCATAATTCTGTAGTGCTGACTCTAGGCTAATTTGGCAGGGTGCCCTTTTAAACAGTTTTTAGCACCCTGTGGCCTTTTTTCTACATATTTCAGCCCCTGGCGGCCCTTTTAAAAACATTTTGGTACCAAGTAGCCTTTTCTAACATTTTAAATGTTGAGAGGCCTTTAGATTTTTTTCCTCTGACTTTTGAACTTTCTTAGCAATAGTTCTGCAGCATTCCTGGAATAACAAATGCGTACAGCCTATATATATATATATATTTATAAGGAAAATTAGTAATTTACTTTTGTTACGTACAAAAATCATAATATAGAACACCGCAAATTATACAAATAATGCCCCTTTTTATTGAATTTCCCCCAGGCGGCCCTTTTATTTTAGAGTCAGCACTATTCTCCTCACACCAGTATTTTTGTTTACATTCATCTGTATATATTTTTGCTGTTCACAAAACGGTTTTGTGCATTGCCGCTTTTACTGCAGCACTTGTGCCTACTTTTTTCGCCTGACGAAGGATCGTGTGTTCTTTCGAACCGAAACAATTATTGCAAGTTTATTGCACTTTATGGTGTTGATTGAAAGTTTTGTAATTATTGCTTTTAAACGCCAGTTCTGTGGTGTTTTCTTATTATGAAATTAGGTATTGTTCACTCTTAAGGGGAAAAAAAAAAAAAAAAACAGTAATTTATTTATTCTTACTATTTTATATATTTAAACCAATTAAAAAACGTTTTTCTTTTTGCCCATATCGTGTGAAAAATATTTTAAGACATGTAGTAGCCATTGCTAAGGAACGCGACACAATTACCGCATGCCTTTATGTGGAAGAACAAACTAAAAAAAAGTACCGTTGTCCAAAATTAAATCTTTTTTGTACAGAAATTTATATTTTATTTAAGTTTTGGTGTCGGTGTTTGGGAAAAAGGTCGATTGACTGCTCCATGGTCCTAGGCCTGAGGGGGAGTGCCTTCTGTGGAGGTCTTTCTAAGTTGTCCTAGCCCATATTTACGCAAGTCTTGGAGAAAACCATGGAAATTTCCGAACGACTAGGCCGACAAGCACGACCTGGGATCGTACCCGGCACCTCACGTCTACCAGCTTGACAGAAAGATTGCGGATTCAATAATCGAGCCAACTGAAGACTATCATGAAAGTCAGTCTCTGGTGCACGTAAACTCTGTCGTGGCTGCAATGTCCTCCATGCTCCGTGCAAAAAATACCTCTGGGAGATATTGAAGCGGGGGAGCTATCTCTTCCGCAGAAGATAAAAATTGTGATGGTTTGTCTTCAGACCGCCACTGGGGCGTTAATCCCAAACCGTCGCCAATTGCCCAATATGTGCCTATTAATGCGTCGTTAAATCAGCTTCCTCGAGCTATTTCATGTCAAGAAGCACTAGTTGATTTCTGTAGACTTATAAATATTTCAAAACCCTTAAGCGATGAAACTAAAATTAAAAAAATTGCTTAAATTATCACTTAGAATCAAAAATTGTTAGTGAGAAATCATTATAACCAAATCAAACCTCATCTAATTTCGTTTTTATACAATGGCCATAACATACAATAAACTGCTCTTTTTTTTTTTTTCAAGCTAAGGTCTTGAAAAATCGTAATTTTAAGTTTTTGGAGGTGAAAAAGCAATTGCGCATACTTACGAGTCAATTGTAAGTATCTGAAATGGGAGAATTGTGCCGCAGTCGCCACAGGGCGCTAATTTGCTAAGGTCAGAATTTTCAAGGGTCGTTGCATGGTAAGAGAACATGCTGTTGTAGGTGCCTGAACAGAGAAGGGCGCCGCTCAGTTGTAGTTTGCTGATAACTTATTCTTAAAGGTTCTTTAATACGATAAAAGTTTTCAACAGTCTTTTGCACGGTAAGCGAACAGACTGTTACAAGTGTTTGAAATGGGAAATCATGCCATAGGCGCCCCCAAACAGGAATTTGTTATAATCAGATTTTTTTAAGGGTCGTGAATAAGAAGAGAATTTTCAAGGATTGTTTGCACAGTAGGAAAACAGGCTGTTATACACGTTTAAAAAGGCTGTTTTAGGCGTCTAATTAGTGAAGAGGGTGCCACCTAACGGGAGTTTGCTACAGTTAGGCATTTTAATGCGAACTTTTTTTGCTGGCCGGTCAACCAGTTGGTCGCTGAAGGCAGCTTCTGATGCATAAAAATCTTAAGTGTTCTTGGTAACTAACGATAATCAACAAAATTATGATCCACTTTCAAATGAACTTCAAGGTGCAAAACAGCGCCCCCAGAAACCTCATTATGCCTTTGTAGGTGCCTGAACAGGGAAGCGCGCCTCTCAGCTGGAGTTTGCTACTAACTTATTCTTAAAGGGTCCCAAATACGATTAGAATTTTCAACAGTCTTTTGTATGGTAAGCGAACAGGCTATTGTAAGTGAACAAAACAGGAAATCCCGCCATAGGCGTCCCCAAACAGGAATTTGTTATGATCAGATTTTTTTAAGCGTCATGAATACGATGAGGAGTTTCAAGGGTCGTTTGCACTAGAGCCCCTTAAATAAATAATAGGCCGGCGCATCACCGCCATTTTTTTGCCTCGTAAGAGGACAGCATTTCCGCTTGGCGATTTTATAGCTTCACGGGTGGTTTTAAGAAATTTTCATCTAAAAATAAAATCGACCAAAAATGATAAGCAACACAAGTAATCTGTTTCTGTTTCTTAAATAATTCATAACATTTGAAAGGGGGGAAAAAAAAGAGCGTACCAATTAAAATTGGAAAGTTTTTTCAACGACCTAATACTATCAGGACACGGAAACAAGACAACTTTGGCGAACCAAAAAAACGTCGCCAAGACTCTACAAACACACAGTAAAAAAGCGTTTCTTAAAATAATTTATGGTTATTAAAATACATATTTAGATTTAAATAATACTTTTTTTAAAATTTTTTACTTTATAAATGTCAGAAATGCAAAGAAAAGTGTAAGTGAATAACAATAAAACTTACTATGCAAAGCTGTGCATTAAGTCCCAGGATCCAAGAATCTGGACGACAATTCGCAGCCCATTTTCTCTTTCTTGCATTATCCGAAGGAAACCTAAACATTTTGTATCCTTTTCTGGAGTGTTTACAGCAGTTTATTGCTGAACAACCTCCCATATTTCAGTTTATTTCACTAAAATTACGAGGAAGACGGTAGAAACATTGGATGCCGTTTGTTTATCACGCTGGGTACATGCGGCAACCCTAAGGCAAAAAAATGTCGGATGCGCCAGCTCGTATATATAGGAGCCTTAGTTTGCACGGTAGGAAAACGGGCTGTCTTAGGCGTCTTAATTAGTTTAGAGGGCGCCGCAGGCGCCACCTGACTGGAGTTTGCTACAGTCAGACATTTTAACACAAACTTATTTTGCTGGTCGGTGAACCAGTTGGTCAGCTTGTTATACATAAAACTCTTAAGTGTTTTTGGTAACTAATGATAATTAACAAAATTATGATCCACTTTCAAATGATCTTTAAGTCACAAAACAGCGCCCCCAAAAACTTCAATATGCCGCCCTATTTTTTAAAACATTGGGGGGGGAGACTCCCCTCCCTCCCCCCCTCAAGCTACGCCCCTGGTCTTACGTTACTTTAAAGTAACTTATTACATTAGTCCAATATTTCATAATTTTAGCTAAGTAACTGTGATATGGAAGTTTGTTTAGCGATAAACTGCTATAATCATTCAAGAAGTGAATGTAAAGTGTTCGCAGACTGTGTATTTGAATTTTGGCGACAATTTGTAAAAGAAACAGAAACCGTCGTAACAACACATCTTACCCCGGTACATCCATACGATATTCTCAGAATAAAATGACATCCTGAAAATGTATTGTGAAAAATATGTGTTTTTAGGAATATTATTGTTGCTTATTGCTCTTATCTTGACCGGATTAGCTTCAGATCAAGATTTCTTAAAATCATTAGGGGAGCGATAACAAAGCCAAGCGGGAATTCTGTCCTCTTCTGAGGCAAAAAAATGGCGGTGATGCGCCGGCATATTATTTTATTTAGGGGCTCTACCCACAAATGGTCACGTGATGACGTCGCTGAACAGCATGGGGAGATCCCGGGGAGACCGGGCTTCCCTGGAAGCGACCGCTGAACTCAGCCCTAATTTTTCCATGCATTTGGAAGCGTAGTAGTAGAATTTTTTTATGCTTTTACAAATACATTTACAATACTGTGTTACAATAAATTTGTAACACAACAAATGGGTAAGTGGGGTCAACTGTCCCTCAGGAAACATGCTCGTGACGTCATCTGTTAGAACTCTATAGCTTGAGAAAAGAAATAATTAAGGTTTGAAAACTTCTTTAAAAATTTCTATTTTATAAAACTGAAGAATTATTTTAAATAATGAAGCGGTTTTTAAAAAGAAGAGGTGACATTTTATGCAATTACTACAGTGGTATAATTTCTTTTACAAGTTATTTTCATAAATATTTATTATTAGAGTTTGTAAAAAAAATATATTAAATTTCCTACCATGAAAAGTTTTTGATGAAAATTTATATACATAAAAAAAAGGCTCTGCATTTCTAACACAACAAATGGGGTAAATTTTCGAATTACTTATTTATTATTATTATTATTTTGTAAAAAAAAAAAAAAAAAAAAAAAAAAAATCAAAATTATCACGTAACAAATTAATTTCTTAAATACTTCATTTAAGTTTAATGAAATATAAATTTATTTGGGTTTGTTTCCTAAAATCTTAAGTCCAGTTCTCTAATTGTTTCATAGTACATTCATAAACGAATTATGAATTTAAAAAAATTTAAATGTTATTCATTCACATTAAGAAAGGAAAGGATATCTCAAGAACATAACAAAATAATATTAATGAAAAATGACAGAAACCTACTGTTAGTGTTAGTACCGCATTAATTATAATTATTTTCTTCGTTTTCGGAATAAACATCGAAGATGCTCAAATTAGAGGGAAAGAGAAACGAAAAGGAAATCTATGCAGGAATTAAAGTGGAAGTCGGAGGCTAAATAATTTACAAAAGTTATAAAAATATTCATAATTTCAAAATTAAAAAAACGGTTTTTTTTTTCCGTGAAAAAACCAGGTGTTTTGAAAGCCTTGCATCTCTAATCGGAGCAATTAGTTCGATACCATTAATCAGAGCTTTAGTTAGTGACTTTTGGAGACAATTAGGAACTGCAGATACCGATGCTAAGGTATAGGTTGCTGCAGTCGAATTTGTAGTGTTGCGCAAAGATTTTGACTTGCACACTCTTTGATAATGCCCCTTTTTACCGCATTCACGGCATAGTGCCTCTTTAGCAGGACAGAGACTTCGTAAATGGCGATCATACCCGAAAAGAAACATTTTCCAGATCGAACCCGAGTAACCGCTGCAGACTGAGCTTCTTCAACGTGACTTATTGGCTCTTCAGTAGCCGCCACAGGTGTTGAATAAGTTATACTTGAATATGAAGCAGAGTGATGTTCGGCTAGTTCTAGAGCTCTAGCCTGATTGTAAGCCTTTTCTAGAGTACTAATCGTATTTTCTAGAAGACGTTCCCGAATGCGTGAACTTTTTAAGCCCCGAATGAAGGCATCCCTAACATACTCGTTTCTGTACTGTTCGGCTGTAACGGCCTTGAAATCGCACTCCTTGCTTATTTGTTTTAGTATCTGCAGATATTCATCTACAGATTCGCTTGACTGTTGTGTTCTTGACGCCAAGCAGTGTCTGGCAAAGATTTCGTTTCTCTTTGTAATGTACAATGAATCCAATATTTCGATAGCGTCGTCATACTTTTCACAGTCACTTATGTATTGAAAAACTTTTGCCGAAACATAATTGCATAACGCTTGTAGCTTATTATCATCTGTAATGTCAGTTACTTGAGATAAAGAGTTCGAAAAAGTTCTTTTCCAATGCTTCCACTTCGACTCAGCACCCATACAAGTGGGTTCGACATCAAATCTTTCAGGCCGCAACAGTCGTTCCATCTTGTCAGTAAACACGTTTTTCGATTTGAATTCTAGTTAAATAAATTGTAATAAATATTGTATTACAATAAATAGGAGCTTAATTCGAAGCTTTATTTAACTGAAATTGGAGCATAAGCAGCTACATCGCGATTAAGAGAATAAGATATAAATAATAAAGAGAATATGGAATATTAACAATATAAGAGAGTTGCCACTTGGTAATACATAGTATCAGTATTACCACACACATAAATATACCACAAATACATAGATATCTATATAGATTTTCCGTTTGATCAAAAAAAAATCTTCCGAACGCACTTCGCTTTTTTCTTGTTTGAGTTCGTACATGTTTATTCTGAGTCTCCCTCATGAAAAACTTTCAAGAACAACATTTTAAATGATATACATACGGTTTTCCTTATGTGCGAATGCATAGATGTATATTTGGATGCCTCACTTCAGAAAAACTTGAGAATAAATTTCCCACAAATGTTGCTTTTCGCCTGTGTGTGTAAATGAATGTCTATTTAGATTACTTTTTGAGAGAATCCTTTAAAACATATTTTACACACTATGACTTTTCATTTGTGTGAATGCGGACATGCATATCTAAAACTACTTTATCAGAAACACTTAGAACGAATTTCCCACAGTTCTGGTTTTTCATCAATGTGAATTAGGAAATGTTTATTCAGAGTCTGCCTGCCTTACAGACAGGTCCTGATTAACCAAAAGGCTCGGGAAGCATAAGCTTCCACTCAAAAATTTAACAGGGTACCCCAAAATGACTAAAACCAGGGTCTTGAATTTTCTATTTTTGGTATTCACGCTAAGACATAATTTTTTCTGAGAAAGTTCACATAAGCAAAGTAAAATATCCACTATTTTGGAAAAAATTCTATTATTTATGCTCAGAAGATTGAATGTTCTTAATTAATAAGTTATACGATTTTAAAGTTGTGGGTAGAAAAATCCACCTACATATATGAATGAACATACCCCAGTAGCATATCAATATTGGCCAACGTTGGCCCATCATTGGCCAATGATGGCGGACACTGGCTAATGTCGTACATTTTGTGCCGCTCTTTACCGACATTGGCCATTGTTGGCCAATATTAGTAATAAAATATTGAAAGTTCATAAAATTTGATATTTCAACTTTTAGTTCATATTTTGCTTTTTATTAAATTGATAGAGTATAGAAAACATATTAATAATGTTTTAAATTCTGTAAATGTATGGAAAACTTTTTATGTATATTGCGAGTTTCAACAGCATTGGCCAACACTGGCCAATGTCGATAAAAAACGAACCGAAAAATGGCAGTTGCATTGCAGCCAATCAGAGAAAGCCGCTGATCTTGGTAAAATATTTGTAAACAAGATGGACGCTTCGAGATCGAATCGAGTTCGACGTCGAGGTAGCGTCGGCTTCAATATTTTTTTTTTCTCCCAGTAACAGCTTTTCTTTGGTAAAAGGTAAGTGATGTTTATTTAAAACATTTTTTTCCCTATTGTATCATTGTTAGTTATCATAGTTTATTTAAATGAAACATTATTTGAAATATAGCATCCTTTTGCAATCTAGGCTTAGTAGAATAAGCAATATATTTTTTCCCTCTTATAATCAAGTTTAAAAAAAGAATTTTGCATTGTTTTGTTTTTTTTCAAATATGAATACTCTTCTAAATAACAATATTTTGACTTTTATGAAAGGATGTGCTGTATTTATTTTATTTGTTATTTACGAAAGTATTAATGAGGTTGTTTCCGTATTTTGTTATCAATAGTTATAATTTTATTAATAAGAATATAACGTATAGATTAAGCATTTTAAAGAATATGTGTTTAAAAAAGGTAAAAAAAAATGTATATGTTATTTTACATTACCACGGTATTCATAATTTACGCTTCTTAATTTTAATCATTGATTCCAAGAATAATATTAGGAGGAATATGTTTGCTTTTAATAGGGTTTAAACTGCCATTAGTTTTTTTAGCATTTTGCTAAAAGGTATCATATTTTGCTAAAACAAGCCGGTCAGAATTTCGCGAAAAAGCTAAAACTGGATAACTGTATAAAATATCTCTATATAATAATTCGGATTTTTTTTTTTTTTGTAATATTTGCAGGCAAAAACTACGAAAGGACTGAAATTTTTGGGAATCCTTATTTATATAGTAAATTCGATTTATTTTTAATGATAGAATTTAAATGCAAAAATATTTAAAAATATGTTAGAATTCAGAATTTGCTTCATAGAAGCATTTTTAGCACTAATATTTCTAATAGCACTAATATAATTTCACGATTATCTACCATTACACTTTACTTGATTTTTAAATTGCTTTTTCATTTTGCACATATGATATGAATACCTCTTTTTCTATTGATAAAATCAAAACATAATTTCCCTGATTCATATTTTTAAAGTCACAAATATGGATGCTTGGTTAAAATCATCAATGAACAAAAGGAATAGAAAACAAAACAGATGATAACAAAGCTAAGTAAAAGAAATCAATGGTATCCAAAGAATTAATTAACTTTCGAAAAAGCTAAAACAGTGCTTGCCTATTTTCGCTAAAATGCTAAAGTAATTTTTTTTCCAGGTTAAACCCTGCTTTTCATAAGTACCAGCGAATTAATTCTTAAATCTACTTTATTGTATTTTTGTTTGTGAGTTATGTTTTGTTGTATGAGTATCATTAACTCAACAGTTTATTTTTTGTTGGGGAAAAAGCACACCTATTTAAATAGAAACCTCTGTTTCCCGTAACATTCAAACAGTTTTTCTTGTACTGTATATATATGTATATATATATATATATATATATCAGTGGCGTATCGTGAATGACGTTTAGGGCATGCTCCACATGAGTAGTTAAAAACAGTACATTATAAGTGATATTTAAGCATCTTATTGGCTAATTCGCTTGTTTCGAGAAACTACTTAGATATTACGACATTTAAACAGCCAATCAAATGAACAAGCTTTCCCTGATAGCGAGCTGTTCCTAGCCACCAGTATGGAGCATACCCAAAACGTCACTCATGATACGCCACTGGTATATATATATATATATATTTAAAAAAAAAGTGAAGTGTGTGTCTTATTAAATAAGACTAGTAATGTATCATATTAATCAATGAAATCAAAATTTGAAATTCCATATCCCTCCAAAACGGAAGAGCACTTTTTTTTTTTTTCTTTAAGTATTATATAGCATGTTCTTTATGATCTTGTAGATTTTTAAAAATTTGCTGTTCGTAGATTTTTTTTTTTTTCTTTTTCTGAATATTTGTCTGAGATAACCTTTCTCCAGCAAGCCATTTACTGAATTCTGGGTTCAAGTGTAGACTGACTATTTACTATTTAAATTTCAATTAAGCATGTAACCGGCATCCTGAGAGTATATTCAATTTTATGCTTAATGGATAATTTAGTTATTTATCTAATCTCAAAAAATTAGTTGGTTTTTTACATTTAATCTTTTTTTCGAAATCTTTTATCGGAGTATGTAACTATGAATAAATTATTTTGTATTTATTTATAAATTATTTTTTGACTTTATAAATCACTGTTGATTGGTAGCCGTTAAATAAACCTGACAAAATGCAAATTTATAGCAAAATTGAAACATGAAAATATTTTTTACTTTTCATGCAGCTGCACAAAAGTGCATAAAAAAATATGTAGATAATATAGAATTTCTGACGCAAGTATTGTCAAAATTTCAAAGTAACTGGAAAGAAATGTTACTGGATTTAAATGTTTTAATAATACAGTCGCACCTCATTGACATGAACACTGTTAACGTGAATTACTTTTTACATGAACTGTTTCCACAATCCCTGTCAAAATGAAGATTAGTTATTAATAGCTAGAAGTACTGATAACATGAACAGATTTTTTTTCTTTTTTTATCACCCTTGAGATTCCCATTAATGAGGTTCGACTGTATTTAAAATTATTATCCTAGCATCAAAATTATAATTTTTGAAACCATTTTTAATTTTTTAAGTTATATACTTAAGCACATAAAAAAAAAAAATCAAATGGGTAACAGTTTTGCTCGTTTTATTTTAATAATCTGTTCATTATAGTGTAAAAACAGTAATTCTGCATTTGTAGGCAAAATTCTGTTAGGCCTGGTATTAACTGAAACCTATAAACCTTTATAAACTAAACCTCAGCAAAGATGACGAAAATTAAAAAATAATAATTTTATGTTTGTCTTTGAAAAATGTGTATGAAGCAGGGTTCGCCAAAGTGGGCCCAGTTGAAAAAACCCAGAAAGTGGGTTTTTTCATAATTTACTATATGTTGTATTCACTCATAATTTTTATTTCAAACAGGATGGCTATTAATTTTTATTATTTTTTTTAATTATTTATTAATTAATTATTAATCATTTATAATTTATTATTATTTTTTAAGATGTCACAATTTTAATTTGAAAAAAGGATAATTCTGTAATTTTTTACAATTTATATATAATAAAACACGTGGGTGTAATGCTTAAGTTTTATTTTTTTCAAACCGGAATTTTGTATATAGATAAATTATAATTGAATATGCATATAATTAATATTATTATTTATATATAATTAACATCTTAAAAAAAATAATATATGAAATGAAAGAAGTTTTAACTGCAGTTGTATAGACTATTCAACATTACTAATAAGTAGGTATGAAATATTTAACGTTTAAATTAAATTGTGTTTTCCTTCATGTGATTTCATTGAAAAATGATCAGTTTAGATTTACATGTTATGTTTATGGTTAGCTTAAGATGTAAAAGTTGAAAGATGTAAAGGAGTAAAAGATGTAAATTTGAAAAAACTTGGGAACCCAGATTTCTCATGTAAAACGTAAAACCCGAAAGAACCCGGGGTTTTCATGAAAAACCCAGGTTTTTGACATTGGGCCCAGGTGGGCTGGGTTAAAAAAAAAAAAAAAAAAAAAAAAAAAAAAAAAAACACGGGTTTTTTTTTGAACCCTGGTATGAAGTGCCTCAACATATCCCAAAAGCATCCTATCACTATTTAAAGAGTTATCTAACAATTAATATTTGGCCTGACAAATAAATCTTAAAAAATGTTTAATCTGAGGTAGAGGAAAGGAGCTAAAAAAAGAAAAGTAAAATTTCTGGACAGATTTTAGTTTAGTACGGAAGACTATTAATTTCAGTCTGTGAAATTTTTATTTTTTATCTCAAATTTTTTACTGTAAAACTGAGCCACATACTTTTTAAAATGATTGAAATGAATTAAAATGAAGTGTTTCCACCTTAATTTCATACTTAGTTAATTTTAAAAAATCTAATTGTGTCAAAAAACGGTTTGCATCTCTGGATTCAGAAAAATCACCTCTTTCATTTGGTAACAATAGGACTGTTATTTCTGATTTATTTTTCTCTCTTTTGGTGTTGCACAAGACTGGTCTACAAAAACTGGTGACAATATTTTTAACAAGATTGAAACTAATAGTTCTTCTAGTCGTAAAAAACACACTGCAGCCAGAGTCAGTTATTACTGTTATTACCACACCATATAACCATACACCATAATAAAATGAGATTCTTATCTTTGTTAAGTTACATTAGGTACATAGAAGAAAAAAATATATAGGAATTATAATTACTTTTAAAACTTTAATTGACTAAAACAAAACTTTGATTACTTTTAAAATTAAAATGTATTTTCTTTTGCTTTATTTAAACATATTATGTGTTGTTTTCTAATGGCAGATTCTTTTCCTACTGCTGATGATGAAGCGAAATATGTTCAACTGCAATCTGATGGTGGGAGTGATTCGTGTGATCCGATAACATCAAATTATATTTCAGGTAAGAAATTTCTTATTCAATGCTAAATTATATATATGTTACCGCTAAAGTGCAGAAATCAGTTAATCTGCAGATTAACTAGGTAATCTGCACATTAACTAGGGTGATCCGTTAAAGTGAGAAAAATTGTTTCATTTCTCAAATTACCTAGGTAATCTGCGAATTACCTAGGTAATCTGCACATTACCTACTATACACTCGTTAAAGTGAAAATAAGATCTCTGGTGGTGTAATGTTAAAGCACGCTGTGTTGTATTTGTTTTTTTCATTCGGGAAAAGAAAAAAAAAATAGTTTTCTTTTCTTTCTTTACTTATTTTAATCTGTATGTGTTTTAATTTTTATGTCGTTTAAAGTTATATTTGTTTTATTTATTTATTTTTTATTTATTTCATCTTTTTTATTCTGACAATATAAGTTTGAAGATGTTATGCATTTTTAATATGAAATATAATATCTTTAATAGCTTTCAATAAAGTCTATTTTATAAGTGAATGTTAGAATTGTAATACAGTAACGATTTCTTTTCAAATAAAAATATTTAACAATGAAAAAAAAAAAAATGTTTTATTAACAACTTATATTGCTATTACTATATTTTAAAAAAAGTTATGCACCAATTTTTAATTCGCTAAAGAAATATTAAATTAGACAAATCAGAAGCATTTTAAGAAGTACTTCAAATAATTAAAATTGCATTAATAATTTTTAGAACGCATGAAAATTAAAATGACAGTTTTCCAATGCTTTATTAAACTATATTTTGCAGCATACATATATCTGTACAATTTTAGCAAATATATTAATTTTACAAAAAAAAAAAAAAAAAAAAAAAAAAAAACTTTATTATTACATTTTATGTAATAAACTACAACGAAATTATCTGAAAAAGCGAACAAAATTAAAATTAAAAATATAATCATGATATATAAAATATATAAAGGAAACTTGAAATTGAAAGAAACAAAAAAGAAAATTGTAATGAAGTGCTAAAAAATGCATAAAAATTTCATATTAAGTATTTATTAAATAATGCCATAATATTGATTGCCATATTTTCCAGAGTTAAAAATTAATACATGTTTTTTTTTTTTTTTTTTTTTTTTTTTCAGTAAGTAATAGTAATTTAAATCAATTTTAAAATAAATTAGTTTTAAAAAGTTGTGGTTTAATAGTTTTATTTCGAAAGAAAATAATTACTGTGTTGTAAATTTAATATTCATAATTGAAAATGAAGTTTCACGAGAGAAAGCTTTTAATTAAAATTAGATTTCATTAATAAAATGCAGACCCGTATCAAACTTATATTGACAGAATTTAAAAAGAGAAGAAATAAATCAAAACAATTATAACTTACTTGTTACTTTAAATTTTGTGTTGGTCATAAGAAGAAACCTAATATCATAGCTTCGATGATCCACGTTTTGCGCTTACTGTTTATCATAGGCTCATAGCGGAGCGGAAGGGATAAAAGTTTTGGTTTGTGTTTGAAGGTCAATCGCGTCACAGACTAATCTGGGATTCGCGTATCTGTATCACATGACTGTTTGACGTCATAGTGAATGTAAAAAAAAACTAACGCTCGAAACAGACATTTGAACTTTAACGACACAGAAGCCGTTAATCTGCAGATTACCTAGTTAAAATGCGGAAAACTCTTTATTCCGCACTTTAACGGGTCATTTTAGTTAATCTGCAGATTAGCTAGGTAATCTGCAGATTAACGGATTTCGCGTTTTAACGGTAACATATATATATATATATCAGGGTTGCTACGGCACCTGTAAAACAGCGAAAACCTGAAAAACTCAGGGAATTAGAACATCTATTAAAAAACAGGGAAAACTCAGTGAATTTTCAAAATTTATAGCAAAAACAGGGTAAATTCAGGGAATTTTGAAATTTTTTGAAAAAACATTGGAAATTTTTTTCATAATAAAATATTTAAAAAAAATTAATGCTTTATAATTATGTTTTTTCCCCCAACTATTGTAAGTTAATAAAATTGATTTACCCTAACTAAATATGTTCAATTGACTTGTAAACATGTTAGATTATGATGCTGCATGGTTGTGTGTGATCTATTTTACTTCTAAAAGGGACTAGGAAAACTCAGGGAATTTTTTTCCTGATTTGTGTAGCAACCCTGATATATATATATATACAGGGCCCGGAATTTCAACTTAGATTACACTCGCTGAAAAAGTTACTCGCCACAAAATATGATTAACTTACACTATTTTTTATGTCTAAGGTGACGAGAATTTTTTATTGGAAAAAGAGGGGAAATTACGCAATAAGAAAATAGAGGGCATTCAATTTTGAAAAAGAAGTCATTTTAGAGGACATAAAATTGAATGAAAATGATTATAAAAACTGATTCAAAAGCTACTTTACACAAGTGGTGGTAAGATTTTTATCTCAAATGAGGAATTTGGATCAGTACACCTTAATTTATATTAATAATATATACGGATACGAGAGGAAAAATTTTTTAATTTCCCATGTTTTTATTAACTTATATTCTTGTTTGTTTGTTTGCCCGGTACAAATCTTACAATCGAATTTTAACTAACTTCCTTTCTAGCTAGACATTTGAAACTTTCACAGTAGCTCAGAACCCGGTGATAACACAATGCTTCGAAGTCCGATTTTTGAATTTTTAATTAGTTTTCTTATAATTAATTAAAATATGAAAATAATAACATCTTAATAGCGTTAAAATAGCCATTAAAATATTAGCTATAATTTAATTGTTGCAAAATAATAATAATAATAATAATAATAATAATAATAAATAAAAATACGAGTTCATTTTCTTTTGACATAAAAATAAATACATTTAATTAAACGTGAACGTTAAAAAAATATAAAAAGTTAAGTTATGCATCTCACAAAAATTGACGTCATTATCATTTTAAAAATTTTATGCACATTGATAAGATCTCTATGATTCATCAGAAATTTTAAAACAAGATATATAAAAAGTTTTTTTTTTTATCTTATAATTATTTTTATAGCTGTCACTTTTTTTTTTTTTTTTTTTTTTTTGTGGTACTTTCATGCAGTTACATTAAACAAGTTAGTATACATTTTGTTTTATTTAAATCATAATCATATGATAAAAAATCTGGAGTGACTCCACTCGACTTTCCGAACATTGAATAATTAACAGTTTTGTAGATAAAGTAAAGAAAGAGGAGTTGTTAAACAAACAAAAGAGAGTAAACCATAATAGAACGTTTGAGTATTTTTCTCCATATATTACACGATGTTTTATTTAACGCTACTGAACTTTGAGCCCATAGATCATATTGATAAAGAATTTTTCGTTGTGTCCCTGTAAAAACCTATAAATGCTAGATTCACCAAAATGCTTGTAGTTAGTGCAACAGTGATTTATAATATTCATATAAATTTTCAGTTCAATTGAATAAGGTGTTAAGATGCTATCGCACTTTTAAAAATTTGGTCCCATAGGCCATAATGATAAAGAATTTTTCTTTGTGTCCCTGTAAAATAACTGTAAGTGCTAGATTAACCAAAATCTAAACAGTTGGTGCAGCTGTGACTTATAACATGTGTACAAATTTTTTGCTCAGATTAATAAGGCGTTTAGACGCTATCACACTTTTAACAATTTGGCCCCATAGGCCATAATGATAAAAAAATTTTCTTTGTGTCCCTGTAAAAAAACTATATGTGCTAGATTCACCAAAATCTATAGGGTTCGTACTATGGTGACTTACAATATATATAAATTTCAGCTTATTCGAACAAAGCGTTTAGACGCTAGCATGTTCACTCACAGACATACATACACACATACATACACACACATACATACATCACCGTAAAAATAGTGAAAACGGACTCATTGGACCTCGAAACGTATAGAAACATCAAAATCTCAAATTCGGATTTTTGACATGATTACAATACTTTCCTCACTATAGTGTTCGGAAAGTAAAAATAAAATTGGCAAATGGGGGGGGGGGGAAAAATAATATTCGGCAGATGAAACGATTTGTTTAAACGAACAGTCATTCTTTATCAATTTTTTATAAAAGTTCTCATAAATATAAAGTAAATTAGTCTTAGCAGTTAATAAGTTTTAGAGTAGGCATATAGAGAAGATTTTTTTCACATGTCTACATTTTGTTCGTTGAAGAAAACAGTCGCTTTGTGGAAGCGTTTTTGCCAGAAGGACATAAAATGAATTCAACTAACTTTTGCATATTTTTGTGAGGTGGTGGTAGTGTTATCATTATGGCCAATTGTCTGCACTAGAGCTCTAGGCATGAGTAGGAGAGTCCTCCGTGGAATCTTTCTAAGAGGTCCTAGCCCATATTTACGCTAGTTTCGGAGAAAACCCCGGAAAACTCCTAACAACTAAGGCAACGAACAAGGTCAGGTATCGAACCCAGCCATATACCATCTTCGAGGAGATAACTTCTCGGTCACTGGTGAGCCTATTTTTATGAGTATATTATTCATGCAAAAGTGAGGACACACGTTAACCCACTGCGTATCAACCAGAGCACCACCTTCTTATGATTTCATGATAATTTTAATAGTGATTCCGTGTTCTGGGTCAAAGAATTGAGAAATACAGGGAATACTTTTATTTCTTTGTGATTCGAAGAATCTGAATAGACATAAACCATAATATGCTTTGGCAAGTTATCGATATTTTTTTTTTTTTTTTTTTTTTCTGTAACACCGTATACTGTAAGAATTTTATTTTCATTTACACCAAAATTTTACTCGCCACTGTAAAATTTCCTTTCGCGCCCTGATATATATATTACTTATTTTCGTGCATGTGTGCAGTGCACCATGAAAATGAATGTGATGTTACAATATTTTGTTGAATTTTATGTTGCATGTGTTCGTATTTTGTATTTAAAATCGCTCTATACCATTAAAAATTTGTAGTAAGAACTTTTTAGCTGTTTAAAAAAAATCCTGTTTTTAAAAACAACTCTTTACTTTGTATTTTAACATTTACTTTGTTTATCAAGTACTTGCTATTGCCTGATATTGTTACATATTTTAAAATAATAATAACAATAATTGAAGATGTTGTCGATATTGCTCATAGGAGAAAAAATAATCGCTATACTTTTGAGACTTATTTATTTTTTAAATAAGAGAATATTTCAATGTAAGGGATGAACTATGCAATCTTACACAGTTTGCTTTTTATTAAATTATATAAATGGCAGCTTATTAGCTTAGCATACTGGCTCAAGGTCGAGACAGAGTTCATACAGTCCGTGACAATTTTTGATTTTTAAGTTGGCAAAATCAAGGCGTGGCAAGTTCTTGAATTTTTCTGTTTTAAAAAATTCAAAAATCAGAAAATACAGTGAAATCTGAATAAAAAAAATATTAAAATTGCATGGTAATCATCTCTGTCCTTCATATAGCAAATTCCACTATGAACGTACTTAAAGTTATATAAGCGACAAATATTAAATAATATTAATAATGTTTAATAAAATATCATTGATGATATTTTCTGTTCTCCCTCCCCCCCCCCGTTTTTTTTAAATCTTACTGCTTTTAATATACTCAATCTCTCTCTGTAAATATATACAGGGTTCCCTTTTGAGCCTTTGAGAAGGGCTTCGCGCCCTGCCTGCCCTTTAAATTTTTATGAGCAGCCTAACTGCTCTTTAAAGTACAAAAATGCGCCCTCCTTGCCCAAAAGACGCACCCTTTATTGCCGAAAATCGCGCCCTTCTTGATCCAAAATTTAACCACCACGACCCAAAATAGCGCATTTTTTCTCCTTTTTAAATATTTTTAGTGCTTTATTAATACAATTTTTTTTTCTAGAAGCTTTTTCACTTTTCTGTGTGTTCTACTTATTGCAAAAGCGAGTTGACACTTAGCAGGTGTTTAAACTATTTATCAGCATAAACATAGTTGCCGCGGAACTTCTTTAGATGACCCTGCAGCCTGCTGGCTGCAGACAATAAGTGCTGGAACAGACAAATAAGTGCCTCCCCGGTGTTAGCAAAAAGAGAAGGGGAAAATATGAAAGATATTGCTCTTTTCTTATATTCCAATAATCCTTTTGCTTCATAAATCATGTTTTTTTTTTTTTTTTTAATCTTTAAAATCACGTTAACAAAAATAACAAATCTAACTACCTTTATGATCTAGCTGAAGAACCCCAAGAATCATCGTTAAGTTCAATCTCATAAATAAGTTTAAAAAAAAAAATGACTCAGGAAAGAGAAGTGTTTGTTTACATTAGATGAAAAACCACAATCAATTAGAATCAAAAGCTGAAAGAAGGGGGAATGAAAAGGAAATCTAGATCGTGCAGTGCTTTGATTTTTATTTACATGATAACCACAGACAAGGATATTTTATTTATTTGTGACAATAACAAAAGTTCATTTATTTTAATGATAAAAATTATAAATAAATAAAATAAAAACCTCCTGACGTAAAATAATTATTTGATAATGGATTTAAAGCTAATAAACTTCTAACGGTATGTTGCGGTGTACACATTAAGGGCCGAATTCTGGTCAAACGCCACAACTTTACGATAACCAGCTCACAAAGTGGGAGGGATTGCGAGAGAAAAGGGGAAAGCACTGATGTTAGTGATTCAAGCCAAACGGAGTTGATTTCCGCAACTGCTGACGTCAGGAAAGTAAGAAAGGGAAGATTCGAAGAAAATATTCGAATTTCATTCAGATATTATTCGTTTTTAACCAATGAGAATCCGTATACAGTTTTAAAGGGACAATCATATGGATTGCTTCTATTTGTTTTTATCGTAACTTATTTTGGTTTTCATTCATTAACGATGTGTACATCAGATAAGCATGATAGCCTTAACTAATTCTCCAAAAAATTATAATAGGAAGAACAATTAATTAATAATAATAGCGATAGGTTTTATTATTTTCTTTATATAAAAAGGGGGAAAAAATAGAAAGAGAATAATCATTAAATAACCATCTGTGTGTCTGATTTCTATAAACTTTCATTTTATTACTTTACGTAAAAAAAAGGGGGGGGGGATATAAAAAAGCATAATTAACATTAAATAACCATTTTTATGTAAGATTTCTATAATTTTATGGCATAATATGATGATATGGTATATTTATAACACAAGTTAATACTATAAACTTATATTTTCAGATGAAATGTTATTTTATTTCAATTTTGTAAATTCAAAATAGACACCCCCCCCCCCCCCCCAATCTTTTCCAAATTACATAAATATCTAATGCTTAGTTTTAATTAAAACGAAATTTGGAGATTCAGTACAGAAATTTATTTTCAATAAAATAAAATCATATTCACCAAATTGTAGAATGATTTATAATTTTTCAATTTGTGAGTATGTCCTTTTATTATGTTCTACGACCAAAATAAATAAATAAAAAGGAAAAAATTAAATAAATAAATAAAATAAACAAATTTGTAAGCAGAAAAATAGTATTTATAAAATTTGTGTACTTTTCATTTTATTAATTATTATTTGCAGTAAAAGCATTAATATTTAATATGTTCTTGTGTTGATTTTTTTTTTTTTTTTTTTTTGTTAATTAAATGAATATTTTTTGCAGAGCATTAATCTGAAAAAAAAAAAAAAAAAAGAGTTTGAATATGAAGTATTATCAAAGCTGCATTGTAAAATGTTTTCAGTATTTATTATGTTTTATTACGTTTACAGTTTGCAAAGAAATTTTCAAGATAAGACAAATTTTATTAACATCAATTCATTATTTTAAAAATTCTGATTTATTTTATCATTACTCCAAAACTGTATGGGTAATTCATATTCTGATATTATTAATAAAAACCAATAAGAGAAAGATTTTTTAATTTTTTTTTCTATATTATTTTTAACTGTTACCAAGACATTAAAAAAAAAAAAAAAATCGTTAGATTGGGATTAATTTATAAAAGTATATTAATAATTTATTATTTTATAAAGTTAATTGTAGTTTTTCGAATGCAGGCATTTAAAGCTTAAAAAAAAATTGTTTGCTACCTTAGAATAAAATAGAATAAAATAAAATAAAATAAGAAATAAAAATAAATAATAATAATATATTAATTTAAATCAATTCTTAGTATAAAGTAAAATTGTTAACGCACAAAGAAGAAAATGAAAAAGACACAAAAAGTTTTATAACTAAGTTTCAAGAAAAATCAAAATAGATCTGATTAAATTTCTTAGCTTAACTTATGCTTGAAATTTCATCTATATCGAGATGATTATATAAATATTCAATGAACTGTCGAGGGAACAAAACTAAATTAATACGAAATTAATTAATTAATAAAATAAATAAATAAATAAAAGATAATTTTAATAATAGGTTTAGATTTGAAGCAAACAGCTATTTCTTTAGTTAGCAATAAGAGACATTACTGTGAAATACATGAATATAATACTTTGAAATATGTCTTATCATGAAAAATATGTTATGCAAACACTAATAACAATAAAACATAAGATACAAAAAATACTGAAAATATTTTACATACCTGTATTTTAACTACGTTTCATGAACTATCCCAGACAACACAAATTCGTCTAGATTAAGTCAAAATACGTAATCTGGATATATAGACATGTCCATATTACAGCCAGATTCAGTCGATATTTCATCAGATTTTGTAGATATTATGTAGAAATGTCCTCACCTGTTACGTCTTATGTACGTCTTTTAGCTGAAAAAAATAACGTAAAATAGATGTATAGTGAACATAATATAGACATGTCCATATTACAGCCAGATTCAGTCTATATTTCATCAGATTTTGTAGATATTATGTTGAAATGTCCCCACCTTTTACGTAATAAGTACGTCTTTTAGCTTAACAAAATAACGTAAAATGGGCATACGTGAACATAATATAGACATGTCCACTTTCGTTCATATTAAGTCTAAAAATTACCCATGTTAATTCATTTCAGAAAATTTTGGAGTGGAAGGCTGATTTTTTTTTTTTTTTTTTTTTTTTTTTTTTTTTTTTTTTTAAATACCAACTATGTGAAAAATACCAGAGCTGGAAATCGAACCCGGGCCTTCCAAAAAGATGATGGCACAGGTTCGATTCCCGGCTCTGGTATTTTTCACATAGTTGGTATTAAAAAAAAAAATCAACCTTCCACTCCAAAATTTTCTGAAATGAACTTTCATGGTTGATGAATAAATTTCTAAATTAAATTACCCATGTTATTTTTAGATTTATTTAACACGTTCATGCCGGCGCATTCTTCTCAAAAGTATCTGAGCACTAGCCAATAATTCCGATATCAAAACAGTATACTTAAAACTGTTTTGTTCAATAAATCCTAGTCGAATCATGTTCTTAGACTGACTAAGATCATGACTCGACAAGGATTTATTTAACAAAGCAGTATTAAGTGTACTATTTTTGGACAAGGATTATTGCTAGTGCTCGGATACTTTTTCTGCGACCCACCGGTGTATCACGCCGGCGTGAACGTGTTAAACAAAGATGCTGGCAGAATGAAATCCTTAGAGAGTGTTTTTTTTTTATTTTTTTTTATAACCTAATACTTGGTGTCTCTGTCATTCTAAGCAAAATCTACATAATGAGCTTTCTGTGGAATATACAGAAAAAGTCCAAAAAATTATTTTAAAGCTTTAAACTTTATATATATATATATATATAATTTAATAATTAAAAAGCTTTAAAATATTATTTTTAAAGTTATCTTGATTGAGACAAAAGGAGAGAGGAAAAAAAAAAAAAAAAAAATCGCACTCACTATCTTTTTTTATAAACCTAATATTAGTGTCGCATATTAGTTTAAGAAAAATCTACATAATGGGCTTTCTGTGAAATCCACAGATATTTTAAAGCTGTAAACTATTATATATATATATAATTTAATAATTAAAAAGCTTTAAAATATTATTTTTTTAAGTTATCTTAAGTATGGCATAAGGAGAGGGAAAAAAACTCCCCATGCGATTTATTTTTCCGCACAAAATATTTTATATTTTTAAATTTCATTCATTTCCAGCACCCATGTATGCAAGTCATTTTTTATGAAATCTAGCTAGGATTCAAACTTAGTTCCTTTGGCCCAATGAACTATTATTCCACTAAGAGTGATGTCCTCATTCAATATTTCACTTGCCTAAGTTTCATCTTTTCTTTATGTGAAGATACAGAATTACAAGTGATTTTTTTTAAAAAATATAATCACATTGTGATGGAAAGGAAAAGTTTAAGGTTGCTCACTCCTTTGCGACTTCCCATCTGTAATCAGAATTACCAAATCCCATGTAAGTCTATGGTGAAATTTGTTTATAGAATTATTGTTTACCTATTTGAAATTTTGTTTTCACATTCAGAAAATTTACAACTGTTATATTCGTACTCGTTCTCAAAAATTGATTTTTTAAAACTTTAAAAGGGAGTACTAATTTAATGGTTGTGTATTTTTAGAATGTGAAAATGGAATTTAGAAGTAATATTTAGGTAATGTGCAATTCTATAAACAATTTCACCCATAGGATAACAGGAGCTTTGGGTGACCTCGGCGATTTGTGATGTATCCCCATGAGTCATAACTTTGTTTATATACTTTACGCATGTTTAAAATAAAGGCCAAACAAATTTTTACAAGAATGAAAAATAAACAGAAGTTGCGCTGACTTGTGTGCCCCAGGCTTTACTCACTTTTTATCCTTGTTCAGCAAAAATCGGCATAACAGTTACACATGAAATTATTCATTACTTAATTTTTAATAATGAAGTTAAACATTTCCTCCAAAAAACCTCATTCTTTAGAAGTATGGTGAACATATGCTAAGGCATGTTTTTTTTTTTTTTTTTTTTTAAGAACTCTGGTTTGAGCACTGGCCAGGTCATTTTTGTAAAAATTAATGTGTCTTTTCATTTAAAAATATTTTTAATAAATTTACACTTTTTAATATTCTTTTAGCAAAGTGCCACTTAAATAAATATATTTTTTTTTATTTTCTATATTTTACATGTTCCACAGTTTTTTCATGGGAAAATGCAAAATGCTTGCTAATTTATATGTATTAACCCTTTGCACTCGAAGACTTTTTCGCTTCGGCGAACCAACAGCACAAAGCAATTTTTCTCTTATATGCTGAATTACTTATCATTAACATAAATGATTTCACACACAATTTATTAAAACTTTTTACCTCTTGAATGCAAAGGGTTAATTCATATTCCATTTAAGAGTTTTCTGCATACACAGGGTGTCCCAAAAAGATTGAAACGCGGTTTAATTCTTTACCTGTTAGAGATGAGAGGGTAATGTAAATTGCAAAAGAGTATTTAATAAGATAGGAAATAAAACTACGCTAGTAAAAATATCTTCCTCTTAATTTTCAAAAAATTACATTTTTTAAATTTTTATACGACCCCTCTAGACAAATTTTGTCAATTAGAAAGTTTTTATTTTCGATGCAACAACATCACTACAAAAACCTGCATTCTCGTATCTTTAAAACTGAATGAATTATACTTAATTGAAAACTGAGGGACCATATATCAAAATAAAAATGTAAATTTGTGACATATTATAAAAAGATAAAATGTATCATAGCATTTGCATTGAAACAATTCTTGAGTATGTTGGATTGATTCACGATCAAGTCACGTAATACATTTTATTTTATTTTTATATCATGTCACAAATTTACTTTTCTATTTTGATATATGGTCCCTCAGTTTTCAATTAAGTATAATTCATTCAGTTTTAAAGATACAAGAATGCGGTTTTTTGCAGTGATGTTGTTGCATTGAAAATAAAAACTTTCTAATTGACAAAATTTGTCTAGAGGGTTCGTAGAAAAATTTAAAAAAGTAATTTTTTAAAAATTAACAGGAAGACATTTTTACTAGCATAGTTTTATTTCCAATCGTTTTTTGTATACTTTTGCAATTTACATTTCCCTCTGATCTCTAACAGATAAACAAACCATGTTTCAATCTTTTTGGGACACCCTGTATATTTAATCTGTGTGAATAAATAAACAACAATATTTTACTGGGGGAAAAAAATCATCATTTAGCCTTCTATTTTCATCCCACAATGTACCTGAAAATTTTTTTGCACTCTGTAAACCAATCATAAGTAATAGTTTAAATTCTGTAGGAAACGTGCTTTTGTGGATCTAAATAATGTTACTTTCATTCTGTTGTGCAGCATGGAAATATATTAAAATATGCTTTAAACGACATTGTATTCAAATTCTTTTCAGAGTCCCTACATTAATCTTTCATTTTCCATGTACAAATATATAAATAAAATATTTTTATTTATTATTTATTTATTTTTATTTTATTTTATTTTATTTATTTATTTATTTATTTATTTATTTATTTTTTTTTTTTTTGAGACATTAATTCTCCCTTGATACATGGAAAAAGCAAACTTAAAGCAGTAAAATAATTTCTTGAATTTCATAAATAAATCCAAATAAAATATTTTAATTAAATTTGTTTGAATTAACCTGGCAAGAAAAATCATTGTTTTATAAAGTATCTTGAAATTAAATAGAACTATACCTTTTTGTATATAGTATTTTGTATTTTGTATATAATTATTCGAACACTCTATTACATTTTTCTGTTTTATTATTTAACGACATTTCTTATTTTAATTTATCTAAACAACCGTTAATTACATGTTTTAAAAGTACAGTAGAGTCACTCCAGATTTTTTCTTTTTTTAATAAACATGTACTTATTCAAAATCAGAAAGTGAATAATAGTGCATCACCGCATGAATAAGTTTTGCATAAAGTGTTTTGTATGTATTGTTGCCTTTATCTTACTTTTTAATTTATACTAAGAATTTTAACACTGTTTATTGCATTTCTCATTTCTTATAGAATGAATATAAATGCATGAATTTAAGCTCATTCTTGCATTCATCCTTATATAGCATATCAATTTATTTTATTCCAGTAAAAGCCAAGCAAATGATTTTACTTCTTATTACCAACCAAAATTTTCATAAACATTTCATTACCAGTTATTGCATTTTCAAGTATAAAAGACTGCCATTTAACAGCCACAATAATTTCTTGAAAGTGTTTTGTAAAGAAATCAACAGGGGCTCTAGAACGAGCTCATCGAAATGCACTCGTTATCGGAATTTCTCCGATGTGACGTCACATTCCGATAGCCTTTCTTATTTCGCTAGAACGAACTCATCGAATTACTTTCATTATCTGAATTGTCAGGCGGAATCGTTTTCTGAAATTTCGACTGGTCTTTTCCGAGTGAAATCGTCGTGAGATAAACAAATCACGGTTCCAATGGCGTCCATCTTGGCATTAGGCGTTATTCAAGAAAATGAAATATATTTAAATCTTAAAAAATAATTAAGTTAAATGAAAATTGTAATATATATATATATATTGGTAACTAAACTTCTTATTTAAAAAGTATGAAGAATAACATGTCTTAATATTTAAACTTATTGAAAATTAATTAAATATTATAAAAAAAATATAAATTCCCATATATATATATATATTTTGTAATTAAAATTCTTATTAATCATGTCTAATATTAATAGCATATCTATTAAGAATAACAAGTATTAATATTTAAAGTTATTAAAGATTAATTGAGTTTAATGAAAACTGCAATTATATATATATATATATATATATATATATAAACTAAAAATCTTATTTAAAGTATGTTTATGAATGATACAAGTCCCTGTACATAAAACATTAATAAAGCTTAAAGGAAATTATGATAAATATTTATTTTCCCTGGAACTAAAATTTTTCCTTTTACATTTTATTATAATTGAATTAAGTAAGTTTGAGACACAGCACGTCAATTCTACATTCACTTGCAAAACTTCATTTGTAGCTATATAATAGTATCTATCTCTCCTATCTTAGAAAGGGAAAAGTAAGTGAATGTAATTTTTTTAAATTTAATAATTGATTTTTACAATCTAAATTAGACATATTATGTAAATTCACTTACAAAATGAACATTAATTTTAAGACGGTTTTACTTTTTCTTACTTTGACGAAAGATAATTTTTTACTATGCTTAAAGATTTAAAATTACACAGCATATTTTATTGTATATTGTAAATTCTAAAAGAAATTTTAGAAACAGTACATACAAACATGCAAATTAAAAAAAAAAATAATAATAAAATACTATTAGGTTTGCTTTAACACATGTAAATACAATAAATCAATTATACTAATATATGTACACAAAAATTTTAATTAAGGAAATTTAAACGAAAATGTTAATATTTGTGCATATATGTAATAAAGAAACATTACCATAACTATAACGTTAATACAGATTAGACAGAAAAAAAAATATATATTACCTATATACATCCAAAGCTAGTAAATTCGTCGTTCATTAAATAACAAATGCTAGCAGCTAACACTTCAAGGCAAAAAATCATTTACATTTATTGCCTTAAAATGCTAGCAACTGGCAAAAGGTGAAGCTCGGTAGTAACACGGGTTTGATATTTAGAAAATACATACGGTATTTACAAAAAAATAAATGGGGATAAATACTCTTTTCTTTTTAAATAAAGCTAAAACGCACATTCACAACCACACAAGCAGAGGCAGCCATCTTTGTTTATCTAAAATATCCAAATGAAATCTCGCGGCGAGGGTGAAATTATCCTTGTCTGTGATTGGTCAACTTAATCCGATTTCGAAAACAGCCCTTTCTCTCTGGGAGAAGTTTCGACTCACCTTTACGAGGAGTTGGTGCTAGGGTATAAAACGCATATCGGGATGATTTTAGTGAAATCTGACGTTTCCGATAATGAAAACTTTCCGCGTCGAGTTCATTCCGATGGGTTCGTTCTAGCAGCCCAACAGTTAAATTAATAAACTCTTGTTTAGTTTATCGAAGTGAGAGAGTTACGGTTTCACAGAAATTATCCACCGAAATATTACACTCGAAACTCGCCTCGTTAACATGAACACGCTTAATGTGAATTACATTTAACATGAACTGTTTGGGGGCCCTCTTTATTTGTGTATGAAATTTTTCTCTTTACATAAATATAAAAATACATAAATTTTACGCAGTTAATGCATAATTATCATATCCAGGGTTAGTAAGTTTTTGACGTTTGATAGTTTTTGAATGTTTAAAAAGCATGTCAAAACCGTCAAAGACCCATACTTTTACTTATAATTTAACTAGCAGGCTACGCCCGCTTCGCTGGTCACTATTTTTAAATGAATCACAATAATTAATGAATTCTCAAAATTGCATTAATTTTTATCATGTGATAAAAAAAGAAAAAAAAAATCTGATCAGGAAAAATGTCGCACCGGGTCCCCACTGCCTTCGGCAGCGTAGACCCGTGCACTGCGCGCAAGTATTCCTTCACCATCCTTATGACTTCTCAAAATTCCATGTTATTACTCATAATCTTTCATTCTCAAGAAAAGGAATTTAAAAAGATATCATTTAGCATCGGGTAAAAACTCACACCGGGACGCCACTGCCTTCGGCAGCGCAGACCCATGCGCGCTGCGCGCGCACGTTTGAGGATATACGTGCGCTGTACACGCATATTCCTTCTCAACTCAAACTTTTATTAAGAAAATTAAATTTTTAAAAAATCTTTTATCATCGGGTAAAAACTCGCACCGGGTTCCAAACCCATGCGCGCTGCGCGCCTATTCCTTCCCCACCGTTCCAGCCCCTCCTAATTAACTTGCATATACCAATTTTGAACGGTCTTACTCAATTAGCTGAGATGCAAAAGAAAACCTGATCAGGACACTTTAAATTGTAAATCAGGTGAAATCTCGAATTCCACTTTCGATAATGTAAAAGAACTTTAAAATATCTTTCGAACGATGTATTAAAAATAATTTAATCATAATTAGAATATGAAATATTGAAATTAAAAATATTACAGCGCCATCTGGCGGTAGAAATTTCTGTAATCTATTGTTCCATTCCAGATCAACAAAGCTTTCAAATGATGTATTACTCATGAAATTATTTTAATTAGTAGATGAGATACAAAAGAAAACCTAATCAGGACACCTCAAAACGTGTAAATCGGGTGAAATCTCGAATTCCATTTTCGATAATGCAAAAGTACTTTAAAATGTGTATCAACTAAAATAAGCTTTCAAATGATGTATTACTTATGAATTTTTTTAATTAATAATTGAGATACAAAAAAAAAACTGATTCAGGGCACCTCAAAACGTGTAAATCTGGTGAAAACTTTCAATAATTTAAAAGAACTTTAAAATATCTTTTGAATGCTGTATTAAAAATAATTTAATCACAATTAGAAATTGAAATATTGAAATTTTAAAATATTACAGCGCCATCTGGCGGTACAAATTTCTGTATTCCACTGTTCGAAAAGCTTTCTAATGATGTATTACTTACGAAATTATTTTAATTAGTAGCTGAGATACAAAAGAAAACTAATTCAGGAGACCTCAAAACGTGTAAATCTGGTGAAAACTGTCGATAATATAAAAGAACTTTAAAATATCTTTCGAATGATGCATTAAAAATAATTTAATCATAATTAGAAATTGAAATATTGAAATTTGAATGTATTACAGCGCCATCTGGCGGTAGAAATTCTGTAATCCACTGTTCGATTCCAAATCAAAAAAAGCTTTCTAATGATCTATTACTTATAAAATTATTTTAATTAGTAGCTGAGATAAAAAAAAAACCTAATCAGGACACCTCAAAACGTGTAAATCGGGTGAAATCTCGAATTCCATTTTCGATAATGTAAAAGTACTTTAAAATGTGTATCAAGTCAACAAAGCTTTCAAATGATGTATTACTTATGAAATTTTTTTAAATTAATTTCTGAGATATAAAAGAAAACTGATTCAGGACACCTCAAAACGTGTAAATCTGGTTAAAACTTTCGATAATTTAAAAGAACTTTAAAATATCTTTCGAATGATGTATTCAAAATAATTTAATCATAATTAGAAATTGAAATAATGAAATATTGAAATTATAACAAATAATTAGCAATAAATTAAAATTGCGACTATAATTTGAGATTTAAACTATCCTATCTCTCAAGTTGGATCGAACTGCACATGGTGTGCGAATTTTATTATAATCGGTTAAGTGGTTTAGGAGTCCATTGAGGACAAACATTGTGACACGAGATTTATATATATTAAGATATGTAAAAATGTTGATTTTATAAATAAGATATTATTTATGTTTATGAATACAGTTAACTCTTTGAAATTTTCAAGATCTTTAATCCATAATTCGCTTTTGGATTAAAAATGAAATTTACTGTAGCAAAATTAGTAGCAGTTAAATTTTTATTTCATTCTTTTATGGAAAATTACTTCCCCTGAAACATATATAACTATGTAATTTTTAATTTATTAATGCAATTGATAAGATTGTTAGTATTACTATGAGGACTAAAACTTAAAAAGAATGTTTGATACTTTGCAATCACAGTTAGATGATTTTATTATAGCACATTTCAAAAAATTTGGAAAAATCAAAATAATCTTATTTCAGAACATGAAATTACATTTTTATATAAGTGTATTTAAAAAAATAACAATTGTTTCAATGTTTAAAATAAATTAAAAAAATAAAATAAAAATAAAACTAATGTTAATTAATGTATAAATAATGTGTAAGTGACAGACTGTGTATTAAAAATAGTACATGGTTAACATTTCAGAATGCTGACTTATTTTTGAATAAAATCCACATTTTCTATAAATAATGCATCTTAATTGTCAAACTTAATTGCATTACCAACCAAATTCATTCATTTCTTGGATTAATAAAAACTCAATTTATATCGGCAAAAAAAAAAAAAAAAAAAAAAAGAAAAAAAAGAAAAAAATAATAATAATAATAATTAAATAAATAAATAAAAGCAAAAAATGACTCATATAATTTGTAAACATTAGGTCTCAAGATCTGAGAAAAAGGCAGATTTGCATTGCAAAATAACAGGATTTAATACAGAAAAAAAAAAAAAAGTTTAAACCTTTTTTTTTTAAGTATATATCTTTATTAAACATATCTGTAAATTAAAATTCTCACTTTGAATAATAGTTAATGCTCTAAAACTAAATTTTATTTGTCTAAAAATAATTAAAACTAATAATAATAAAGGATGAGATTTTTTCAGGATTTCTTTGTACATTTTTATTTTTTCTTTTCTTTTTTGAAATAAAGTATACTGCAAGTAATAAAGCTTGTGCTTTGTAAAATTTAAATTTGTACTTTCTGATACGAAGTTTTGATACATAATCTAATTAAAATACGATTTTATATATCCATTTTAGTGAAAACAATCATTTTTTTTTTTTTTTTAAATAGGTGAACAATAAAGCATTTATTTCTTTCTGCAATATAAAAACTTTGCAATCTGAAATCTTTTATTTTGTGCTTAATGTTTATTTTTTGCATAACACCTTTTTTTTTTTGTCAATCTTAACCTTAAATAAAAAATTTTGCAATATGTATAATTATAAAAATTTAAGTATTCTTTCCATTATCGATAATGGAACGAAAAAAAAAGAAAGAGATAGCTAGATACAATAGCAGGGGAAATTGTGATACCACTAAAAAAAAAAAAAAAAAAAAAAAAAAAAGGTTTTTTTAGTTAACTGTTATACTATATAAGAATATAATTTTCTCAACTGAAAACTTTTAAAAAAGTTAAATTACTTACAAAATGTTTCATGCATTTTTACATTTCCTGCACTTATTACAAGTACGCAACGGGGGGAAAAAATAAAATAAAAGCGAGCATTTGTCAAACATATATATGTGTAAATACAGTTTATAACTTATTAATAAAGGAAAAACAGAAACATTAGAATAATAACGTAATAACGATCAAATCAGAACTAAATATGTTTTTATTATTCAATGCATTTGAAAATAATCTCCTTTTTATTTTAATCTAAGAATAAAGGCTTAACAAGAATAATATTATGGTGTTTATTTAAAGTTTTGTACCTATTATTTCAAGGTGTAACATTTTTACAAATATAGAAAAAAGATATTAATACAGCAAAAGTAAGTTGCTATTTTCTCACAAAGTATATATATGTTTTCAATTAGTTTTTCATAGACTCCAATGAAATTAAACAAAAATTCAGAAGATTAGTAAGAATTATAAAAACAACAACGCAGCACAAATACAGACTAAAAAGCGATACAAACGTAAATATAGGCGAGGAGCAGCTAGTCAAAGTTGAGAGAGCAACAGTCTGAACAATAAATGAGATAAAAAAGAAATACAGTTAATTTCATTTCAATAGCAAAATTTTGTGGAATATGAAACTTTCTTATATTTGATTACAACATCCGCATTAATAAAATGGCGGAATACAGGTGCAGTTTTAGCTCAAGTATTTATGTAAACTGGATTAGTTGAATTTTCATTCAATTTATGTACCTAATCTGACATCCATAATTTGTACGTTTTTCGTAGATACGTCTATGTCCGAAATTTCACATATTGTGAACATACTGGAGCTGGAGATCTATGTTCAGAACTCGTCTATAGACGTAACTCGGACGCGATAGATGAAATATGAACGTATGTGTTATGTGGGTAAGCCTATTTGAAAGAATCTATAAAAAAATAAACACAATTATTTACAATTTTGTAACAGTATTCTTTGTCACCACAGGAAACGAATGTACAGTCGGCTTCAAAATTATTCGAGCACTAGCCAATAATTCCCATATTTAAAAAGTACACTTAAGACTGTTTTGCTAAGTAAATCCTTGTCGAATCATGTTCTTAGACTGATTAAGAACATGACTCGACAAGGATTTATTTAAAAAAGCTGTATTAAGTGTACTTTTTTTGGCAAGGATTATTGCTAGTGCTCGAATAATTTTGCAGCCGACTGTATGTTATTCAATATTATTTGCAATATTCCGTTTTCGCATGCGCGTCCTTCTTCAGAAAGAACGTTTCATGGACTATATCTTTTACTATTGTTATTTTATGATAGAAATTTTATTTTTAAAATAAAAGAAAATACGATTACATTAAGTGAAAATTACAATTCAAAGTGTTGTTATTCAAAAACATAAATGGTATGCCCTATGTACGATACGCCTATATAATGCATTTCTCTAAGTCCCATTTTAATTAAGTAGAAATTAGAAATAGATTACAAAAATAATAGGATATTGGAATATATTACCATAGACAGTACACTGTCAAAAATAATAACAGTTATCTGCTGCAAAATTAAGTTGTTTGAGCTTATTTTCTCCAATCACAGAGAGTTTCTTGCAGCAGGAAACTGTTATTTTTTTACAGTGTACACTGTAAAATTCGAGAAAATAATTATTTTCTCCAATCACACACTGTAACAAAATAACTCTTACCAGCTGCAAGAAACTCTCTGTGATTGGAGAAAATATTTTCTCCAATCACAGAGAGTTTCTTGCAGCTGGTAATAGTTATTTTTTTTACAGTGTAACTGTATATAATATAATAACATTATTATATGGTATTTTCTTTGTCATTATTATATATAATATATTTTTATGTCAAGAAAGAAAATCTAAGTTAAAAATAAATAAATTATTTTTGAAAAAGAGAAAAATTTTATTAGATTACAAAAAAAAAAAAAAAAAAAAAAAAAAAATGGATTTTTTTAAGTGGGGAAATCGAAAAAAAAAAAAAAAATCCGTCTAGGTTTTTTGGGGTTTATGGGTTGTTTTGAAGCCCTGCTACATGAATCTCATTGAAAATTCTTTATAGATTAGTTTATTTCAAAACATTCAACTGAAAAAATGATATGATATTCCACCCTTTTAACGTATTACTAAATTAACTTCATGTTCCCATTAAAAAATATATATGGAAATAAAGAAAAGGAATTTCATAGAAGACATCTTCAGTGCTTTCAATATTTAAAAAAAAAAAAAAAAAAAAAAAGCTAAAAATATCATTTTATCGCTTAAATTTCTGTTTATATAGTCCATCTTTATTAATATTATTAACCTTATACAACTGACCATTCAATGATTCTTCTGCAGTGGTTTTTTAGGATTTTATTTAGGGAAGGGCTGAGTTACGATCGAAATTGTTTTATAGCATACGGATATTATAAATATTAATATTTATGGCTAAGCTTTACTATAGGGCACCCATTGCTTATTGCCGTTGCCGATGTTTTGATCGCGTGATAAGATGGTGATTCGAGACCCGAATCAGAGTATCGAAACTTTTTTCTGTTGTATCGAAACGTAACATTTACTGATTCATGCATCGCTAATTAGGGATATACAGTGATGTTTTTTTTTTTTTTTTTTAATGCTCGCGAAGCGAGCAAACAGCAGAAAAAATAGTGACCGTTGCTCCATGAATTTTCATGCTTTTACTGATTCATGCTCCACGAATTAGGTGCGTCCAGTGATGTTTTTTTTTGTTTTAATGCTCGCGCAGCAGAAAACATAGTGACCGCTGCTCCGTGAATTTTCATGCATTTACTGATTCATGCTCCACGAATTAGGTGCGTCCAGTGATGTTTTTTTTTGTTTTAATGCTCGCGAAGCGAGCAAACAGCAGAAAACATAGTGACCGCTGCTCCGTGAATTTTCATGCTTTTACTGATTCATGCTCCACGAATTAGGTGCGTCCAGTGATGTTTTTTTTGGTTTTAATGCTCGCGAAGCGAGCAAACAGCAGAAAACATAGTGACCGCTGCTCCGTGAATTTTCATGCTTTTACTGATTCATGCTCCACGAATTAGGTGCGTCCAGTGATGTTTTTTTTGGTTTTAATGCTCGCTAAGCGAGCAAACAGCAGAAAATATAGTGACCGCTACTCCATGAATTTTCATGCTTTTACTGATTCATGCTCCACGAATTAGGTGCGTCCAGTGATGTTTTTTTTTGTTTTAATGCTCGCGAAGCGAGCAAACAGCAGAAAACATAGTGACCGCTGCTCCATGAATTTTCATGCTTTTACTGATTCATGCTCCACGAATTAGGTGCGTCCAGTGATGTTTTTTTTGGTTTTAATGCTCGCGAAGCGAGCAAACAGCAGAAAATATAGTGACCGCTGCTCCATGAATTTTCATGCTTTTACTGATTCATGCTCCACGAATTAGGGGCGTCCAGTGATGTTTTTTTTTTTGGTTTCAATGCTCGCGAAGCGAGCAAACAGCAGAAAACATAGTGAAACATAAGAAAGTTTCATAATAATGAAAAGTATCGTTTCATGCCATTTTGATTAAATTCACGACGTTGTGAAACGATTCGCAGTTCCGTCTCACAAACCGAATCAAAACACCATCATACCACGTGATCAAAACATCGGCAACGGCAATAAGCAATGGGTGCCTTATAGTAAAGCTGTTCCATATTTATTATTATTATTATTAATACTTTTTGAATTTCTACAAAATTTCTTGTGGGGCTGCAGCCGATCAGCTGCTCCTCTGAATACACTACTCATTCTCTTCTCTATCCCTATTTATGAAATATATATCCATTTAAAATTGAGGAAACATCTACATAAACACGTGCAACTGATTAAACAATTCCACTGAATTTTCATTATTAAACTGTAATAAACATTTATTAAAGAGGTATATCAACAGAGATTACTTATGCAATTCTCAACTAAATGACACCTCACAAGTATGACAAATTTGCTGCACATTCCAATGGCCTACCTGCCAACATTACGATTTTTTAAATACACTAGCATTTTTAAAAATAAATCTGCCATGTATATTTTCGACGAATACATAAAATGAAATAAGCTAAAAACATTTATAAAAACATTCCAGTATGAAATCTTCATTGAAACGATGACTTTGCACCAATGAGATGAGATTTATAAGAACTTTTACAATTGATTTCTGCATTTTACAAATGAAATGCTTCTCAACTATATAACTAGATTGTTGTCTAACGACATCAGATTTTTCAGAAAACTCTTAATTGCATATTTCAGAACTGTAAGGCTTCTTAACAGTATGATTAAGTCGGTGCCTACTGACATAAGATTACCGAGAAAATCCTTTATTGCATATTTCACAACTGAAAGGCTTCTCACCAGTATGACTAAGATAGTGTCTATTCAGAGAAGATTTTTCTGAAAATAGCTTATTGCATATTTCACAACTGAAAGGCTTCTCACCAGAATGAGTAATTTCATTTCTATTAAGATCAGATTTTTTTGAAAATTGTTTATTACACATTTCACAACTGAAAGGCTTCTCACCAGTATGACTAAGATAGTGTCTATTCAGAGAAAATTTTTCTGAAAATAGCTTATTGCATATTTCACAACTGAAACGCTTTTCACCAGTATGTTTAAATCGGTGTCTATTAAGATCAGATTTTTTTGAAAATTGTTTTTGGCACACTTCACAACTGAAAGGCTTCTCACTAGTATGAATACGACAGTGTTTAATCATAGAAGATTTTTCTGAAAATTGTTTATTGCATATTTCACAACTGAAAGGCTTCTCTCCAGTATGACTAAGTCGGTGTCTATTGAGATGGCATTTCAGGAAGAATTCTTTATTACATATTTCACAACTGAATTTCTTCTCACCAGTATGACAAAGTTTGTGCACATGCAAATGAGATTTCTGAGAAAATGTTTTATTACATATCTCACAAGTGAAAGGCTTCTCACCAGAATGACGAAGCTTATGCGCGCTCAGATAAAATTGTTGGAAAATTCTTTATTACATATTTCACATCTGAAAGGCTTCTTAACAGTATGATTAAGTCGGTGCCTACTGACATAAGATTTCCGAGAAAATCCTTTATTGCATATTTCACAACTGAAAGGCTTCTCACCAGTATGACTAAGATAGTGTCTATTCAGAGAAGATTTTTCTGAAAATAGCTTATTGCATATTTCACAACTGAAAGGCTTCTCACCAGTATGAGTAAATACATGTTTGTCAAGATTCGATTTTAGTGAAAATTCTTTATTGCATATTTCACAAATGAAAGGTTTTTCACCAGTATGAGTAAATTCATGTCTGTTAAGAGTAGATTTTAGTGAAAATTCTTTATTACATATTTTACAACTAAAAGGCTTCTCACCTGTATGACTCAGTTGGTGTCTATTCAGATCAGTTTTATTAGAATATCGTTTACTGCATATCTCACAGCTGAAAGGCTTCACTTTGGCATGATTAAGTTGGTGCTTAGTTAAATTACATCTTTCAGAAAAACATTTTTTACATTTTTCACAAATAAAAGGCTTTATATCCATTTCAATACAAGATGTGTACCTAAATCAGATCTGTAAGAAAATATCTTGTTTTATGAAACAAAAGTAATATAAGTCTTTATAAAAGTATGGATAAGTTTGTCAAAATTTAATGAGATTTTTAGGAAAATCAAATAGGCTCTTCCAACCCACAGATTATCAAACAGATAGGACAGCATATATGCCAATCCTACGCTAGAGCCCCTAAATAAAATAATAGGCCGGTGCATCACCGCCATTTTTTGCCTCCAAAGAGGACAGCCCAAGTAACACAGACTGTTGGCCCAACTGCGATTTATTGTTAGTTCGTTGGGGAATGGTTATCGTTGGGGAAAGGGCTCAAAATAACAGTGGGCCAACAGCAAATAGTATTGTTGGCCCAACAGTCCTAAAATGCTCTTTTTTCAACTGCAAAATATAACAGTTAGCCTACAATGTGTTCACCAACAATGGCCCAACAGTTTGCCAACCAGGACCCAACCGTTCCATAGTTGGGCCAACTGTCACCCAACGGTTGGCTCAACCGAAGGCCAACGGCCAAAAACAACCGTTGGCCAACGAAGAAGGAAACGTAGGGCCAACCGTTTCCCAACCATTCCGTGTTACTTGGGAGCATTCCTGCTTGGCGTCCTTATCGCTTGCATAATGATTTTAAGTAATCTTTATCTGAAGCTAATCCGGTCAAGATAAGAGCAATAAGCAACAATAATATTCGAAAAAAGACATTTTTTCCACAGTACATTCTCAGGATGTCAATTTATTCTGAGGATATCCTATGGATGTACGCTGTGTTGTTAGGGCGGTTTCTGTTTCTTTTACAAAATGTCGTCAAAACTCAAATACACAGTAATAGAAGGTCTGTGAACACTTTTATTCACTTCTTGAATGATTATAGCGGTTTATCGCAAAACAAACTTCCATATCATAGTTTACTTAGCTAAAACTATGAAATATAATAAAAATAAGTTACTCTAAAGTAACGTCAGACGATAAAAAAAATGTTTGTGGTTTGTTTATCAGAGAAACGCGCTGGGTACATGTGGCAACCCTAAGGCAACAAAATGCCTGATGCGCCAGCTCGTATATATAGGAGCCTTATCCTACGCTGCCCACCTTCTACGAGAGTATTTGCGTGCGCTCATTGGTTGGCGTAATCACGTGAGCTTATTTCTTTGGCAGAAGTATTGGCGAAGTCTCTAGTCCAGAGAATCTGGTTACCATTAATGTTTACGTTTAAGTTTACTTTATTTATCGTACGTACTGTGTAACCGCGAAAAGATGGCATGCGACCTTGGGATAGTTCATTTTGAAGAAGAGGCGGCTAAGGCTCCTATATATATACGAGCTGGCGCATCCGACATTTTTTTGCCTTAGGGTTGCCGCATGTACCCAGCGTGATAAACAAACGGCATCCATTGTTTCTACCGTCTTGCTCGTAATTTTAGTGAAATAAACTGCAATATGTTCAGCAATAAACTGCTGTAAACACTCCAGAAAAGGATACAAAATGTTTAGGTTTCCTTCGGATAATGCAAGAAGGAGAAAATGGGCTGCGAATTGTCGTCCAGATTCTTGGATCCCGGGACTTAATGCACAGCTTACCATAGTAAGATTTATTGTTATTCACTTATACTTTTCTTTGCATTTCTGACATTTATAAAGTAAAAAAATTTTAAAAAAAGTATTATTTAAATCTAAATATGTATTTTAATAACCATAACTTATTTTAAGAAACGCTTTTTTACTGTGTGTTTGTAGAGTCTTGCCGACGTTTTTTTGGATCGCCAAAGTTGTCTTGTTTCCGTGTCCTGATAGTATTAGGTCGTTGAAAAAACTTTCCAATTTTAATTGGTACGCTCTTTTTTTTCCCCCCTTTCAAATGTTATGAATTATTTAAGAAACAGAAACAGATTACTTGTGTTGCTTATCATTTTTGGTCGATTTTATTTTTAGATGAAAATTTCTTAAAACCACCAGTGAAGCGATAAAATCGCCAAGCGGAAATGCTGTCCTCTTACGAGGCAAAAAAATGGCGGTGATGCGCCGGCCTATTATTTATTTAAGTGGCTCTAGGGGCGGCGGAATGAAATGCAAATGATGCTTGGCGGCAGTTCTTTTCGCCAAACAATTCTTTGACTTACCAGCTTCTTTGGCACCTATACGAGCAGTCAAAGTGTCTATTGTTGCTAATGGACCTTATGCACGAGTGGCAACAGCTGCGGGTATTTACCTATCTCAGCGACTGGTATTGGCTAATACAGCAATAAACAGAATTTTCAAGCTCAGCGATTGGCGTAGAGACTTTTATATACCCGCAGTGACGTGTGATGCATAAAGCCCATTGAATAGAAAATTGCTAAATTTTTGTCAATTTAAATATTGTTTTAATTATTTCTTATAATTTTTTTTTATCAGATATGCAGAAAATCGATTAAAAAAAAAATAGCTTTAAACATTGCTTATAATTTGTGTTCACATGTATGTTTATTTCTAGTATTTAAATTAATTAAATCCCTAAAATTTACTCGTTTAGCTTTTAACTTCTTAAAGTATACATAAAACAGTTCTTTTTTTTTTTTTTTTAGATATTCACTATCATGATTAGTTCAATTATTTAAATCTAAAAATATATCATAATTGAATGTTTTGTAAATATTAACTATCGTGATTAACTAAATTTCTTCCTTTCTACTTTTATTATAACCATTATATGATTATGTCATGTTATTTAATGACAATTACAATAATTTAATGTTTATTTTATCAAAACTGTAATGGTATTAATCATGGTTTCTTTTATTTCATACATTGTAGAAATAAACTTTTTAAAAGTTTAATTAAGTTACTTCTTTCATACCTTTCTGCTGATAATGATTGTACTTAAAAATTACTTCTCGGAAGCCATTAAGATTACAGTAGAACCTCGATTATCCGAACCTCGATTAACCGAAACTCACCTCGATTAACCGAAACTCTCCGTTAACCGAAGTCGGTTTCTTCTTCACTTTTTTTTTTTTTTCACTTTCTACTATCATCCAAAATTTTCTCTTAACAAACATGTATTTTTAAAGTTTTTTTTTTTCCACATTCCTTTTGTATGCAAGCCATCTTTTCCAAACTACGAGTGCTGATAAATATTTTAGATGATTATTGATGAATTCTCGATTATCCGAAAATTTCGATTATCCGAAGTAAGTTCGCTCCCAATTACTTCGGATAATCGAGGTTCTACTGTACATTATTTTAAAAAATCAAAATTTCTTTTTGAATGTCATTTGATCGCCGGAACTTTAAAATTTGTAAACAATAGTACCTCCGAACACTATTTTAAATAGTAATTAAAAATACCTCCCAAAATTAAGTTTATCAATAACTTCAAATTATAATTTCACACTAAGAAACGGGCTAACAACGCCAAATCTGGAAGCCACTCTACTCTGTGTTACCATGGAAACACAACCTCTCACCTTATTTCATTAATGGAATCATCTGAAAACACGTGATTCGCGTGCCAAGTTATCGCGGTTGTACAATACATGATAGAGTTAGGCATTTTTAAAGTAAGATTTAGGAGAATATGATGTATTTTATGCCAGTTTTTTTCCCCTACTATTATACATAGTAATACAGGTTTAGTTTAAAATGTATGTAATAAAGAAGACAAATTTTAAAAATGTCAATATCTCCATTTTGAATAATTTAAACTCCAGTATGTGTAGTTATTAAAATTACTTTAATATGAATTCCGGAATTATTGAAAGTTTTCGTTTGTTTGTGTTTTAAGAATGTCAGCTGGAAAATAACCGAACGATTGTCACTTAAAAAAAACAAAAAGGCTGTTTTTGATGACTACGTATAATAACGAAATATTTATTAACTATAATATTTATTAATATTAAGCTTCCAGCGCATGAGTTTTATTTTAAAAGTATTCTAATGATAAAAATTTGTTGCTGATATTGTTATCTTCGTACCTCGATGTTATAATACTTTGTTTTTAAAGTTAGTAATTCCATTTTTAAATATGGATTAATGTATAACATTATTGAACATTTATAATACTCAACTATGTTCCATAAAAATTTAAAACAGAATAAATGATACTGAATTTCAGTTATGCCATTCATAAATAGTTTTATCTGTTTAGTATTTTCTATTTTAAATATGATCATTTTGTCATTAAGTTTTCATCAAATGTTTGAATTAGAGCTTCTTACAAACACTGAAGAAATTCCCCAATCTTAATTTAAGCAATTTTTACACAGCCTAAAATTTTAATTTTATTGTTTCCACTAAGGATGAAATGAATTATTTCTAAACTAATAACAGTGTTCTAACTAATAATAAGTGTTCCATTGTGCTAAATCTTATGCAATATCCTCATATAAGAGAAATTCCTAAAATAATCAAAGTGATTATAACAGATAATACATTTGTTTGTAAAAAACTTACAACTTGCCCCTCTACAGTAAGAATAAGTTAAGCAATTAAATAAATTTTGTAAATGAAAATATAAACATACAAATACAATAGATGTCTGTTCATACAATTTATATATATATATATATATATAATTTCTGTCATAAACAGAGACAGCATTTGATAAAATAATTTGTTGGATCAAATGTTTATTGCTGTAAATTAAATTAAATGTAAAAAATTATTTATTCATCAATAAATAAGCAGATAACTCTTGAATTATAAACTTCTTCCCAAATATATATATAGATTAATTTTGATCCAAATTTTAGGATTTGTTTTAGTTCAAAGAAAATAAAATCTTTAAAAATTTAGACGGATTATTATTACTTCTTTAAAGACTCATTAACTACCTAACCTATGTTATAGTCAATTTTAGAAATATATGCATTTAATTTTTATTTAATAATAGTAATAAGGCCTAGTAATTTAGGCATTAATTGAAAAAAATTATTACAAAATTTCCAAAAGAAATGAATTTTTTAACATTCTTCAAATTTTTCAATAAAATAAATTAGATTCATTAAGACAAATTGTGTATTCATTAAACAAAAATGAATTTTTTAACATTCTTCAATTTTTTTTAATAAAATAAATTAGATTCATTAAGACGTAATTGTTTTAAATGAATTTTATCAAAATATATTTAAAACATTTCACAACAGAAGTAACTAATTCGAAATTCATCCTGTCTGTTCTAATAAGATACATTATTATTATTTTAATTTTGATACTTTATATTTCAATTTAAAGATCATTTGCTAAATAATATTTTGTATTAAGTATGCATGTTATTTTTCAGCTGATAAATTTACTAGATTTTAAAGATTGATAATAATTATTTAAATATTCATGTATATTTTATAAAGGAGTGTTAAATTTTGAACTGGTTTCCTAGTAGTTTTGAGATGTTAAATGAGTATTAATAATTTGCCTATTTTTTTTAATAGACTTGTTTAATTTAATAAATTAAAATGTGAATGAAAATAAATCTATAGATACTTCAGGGAAATTTAGAAAACAAGTCTTCTAATATTATTTATTGATAAATAACACTGCTCTGCAAAAAAAAAAAAAAAAAAAAAAAAATTTTTCGAGATCTCATCCCATTCTTGCTGATTCTTATGTAAAATGTCCTCCTGAATCCGAATATGACTCCCATTTTGCCCAATCACCCACCGTTTTCTAGATACACCACCCCCTCCCTCAATTTCTTTCCCTGTTCGATAATTTTATGATCATGAATTTGATTTGAAGAATGAAAAATAATTAATTGAGCACCTGAAAACAAAATATATATATAATGTAAAAAAAAAAAAATAATAATAATAACAGTTTAAAAAAATTAAAACTATGTAATGCATAATTTCAGAAGCAAATCCCCCCCCTCCCCAAATTTTTTCCTTGTCACAAATGTCCATGTTTTACAATTTTCCAACTCTGTAACCCCTCAGAAGATATTTAATGGTTGTAATAATCCAACCCTGTCCTGAAAATCAAATTTATAGCCATAAAATCACTGAAAAATGATTAAAAAAAGGTGGGTGATAGGGCAAAATGGACATCATATTCGGGTTCGGACAGTCATTTTACATAAGAATATGCTGAAATGGTGTCAGAGGCAATTTTCATGCTGAGCAGTGTAATTAATAATTTAAATACTTATTTATTATTAAATAAATGTATTGTAATAATTAAAATATTAAATTGTAATTTAAAATTTCATACCGTATTTCCTGGCGTATAACGTGCAGGTTTGTGAAATCAGTTGAACAACAGTAATTTAAATTTGCAGTAAAAGCTATTTTTTAACAAGCTTTTGTTTCTTACAAATATAGCTTTATTTGTAAATTAAATTATCTTTTGTGTAACTAATTTATTTCACCTATGCATTATACGCCGGAAAGTACAGTAATTACAGTGATAGATGATAAATATATGTTTTGTCCATAATTTATTAAATAAGCCAGTTTTTTATTTTCACCTGTGTTACATTGAAATTAAAAAGAAAATCTTTTGAAAGAAAAATATTGTGAGGCTTTTATATACGCTTATATTTTTTTTAATTCTACTTCACTTGGGAGTGTTAGAAAGTAACTCTGAGACAAAATGTTAGCAGCAAGATTTCCGTAAACTGCTAAAGTTTAGCAATATTCAGATACTCTACATGTTCTAAAAATTAAGGTGCTGTGAATGTGAAATATATACAGAAAATATTAGGTTGATTTCTTTAGAAATTGACCTACTGTAATCAGTTGTATGTATATAATAGAAAATGTGGTATCATGATAACTTACGAAATAATTAACCAAATCTAACCAAAGTTGGTCAGTGTGTGCAGAATATGCCCAAATGAGGTTCAAAGGAAATGTCAAATATTTATTTTCTTAGGCGAAAATAAAAGTGAAAATGATAACAAATCTGCTGAAAAAACAAATTTTTTAATATTAAACAATAAATCAATAGCTGTAATCTCATTTTACAGTGTGTATTTCTTTTAAACTCTTCTTACGTATAATATATAGCTTTGTAAAACTTATAATGGAATTTTGCTTAACGTTTGAGGAAATTCCAGAGATAAGAACATTTTCTTTTCTCTGCAAATATTTTATATGAGATTGTTGTAATGTAACAAAGTTGCTCTTCCATTTTGTTTCAAATTAGCAGCCACTTGAAAACTTCATTTCAATTTTAAGTTTTGATGTAAACCTAAGAGTCCCAAACAAGTTTATAAATGTATTTGATCCACCATTTTATTTTAAAATAGCAGATATTTTAAATTAATGGGAGTACTTAAAAATTTGTCATTATAACTTTTAAAATACTAAATTAATTTTGCACCAAAATTGGACATATCTTGTATGGGTTCGCTACTCAACTTGCTGTGCCATTTTGTTTCCAAGTGGTGGCCACTTGAAAGTTTATTATCACGATAACTTTAGAAATATTAAATTATTATCAAAGTTGGATATCCAAGTGCTGGCCACTTTCAAATATCATTATAAAAAGGGTAATTATGCACTGATTAGCTCAAAACTTCATACATACTGTCAGCAGCAAAATTATTTAAATACTAACAAAAATTCCCATATAAAAAAAATGCACTTAAATAAATCCTTGTTGAATCATGTCCTTAATCAGTCTAAGAATATGATTCGACAAGGATTTATTTAACAAAACAGTATGTACTTTTTTTTACACAGAAATTTTTGCTAGCGCTCAAATAATTTTGCTGCTGACTATGCATACACAGTCTACATCAATGCCTCCACCAAATTCATTAACTACTTAACCAGCTATCCCGAGAACTCACAGGAAATCTAACCTTCCACACACAATAGTGGTTAATAACCTTTGTCTGCCTTATTACAGTGACACTTGAATAATTCGAACTTGTTTAATTCGAAATTCTGGATAATTCGAGTTTTTTACTCGGTCCCTTGAATTTTGTATTAAAATAATGTTAAAAAATCGTGGATAATTCGAATTCTATTTTGGATAATTCGAATTTTTCATACGATTAACTTTAAAGTATTACAGTAAAATTTTTCCCCAAGGTTTTTCTCAGCTAAAATGCATTATTTATTTTAATAGTCTTTCAAAATAAGGATAAGGAAATACAAGAAAACCCATACCTAGTGCATCAGATGATAGGGTGCATATACATGAACTTCGAGGGTTTTTTGAATTGAAAGTCATGTCTGATGTAGAAGATTCTATTTTTGTATCAACTGATAGGTTGAAGTCATATGACACAAAGATTGTACATGAAGAAGCAATAAAAAATATCTGACTATTTTTAAAAAAGAGTGTTAAGCTCGTAAAAAATATTGTTTTAATGGGGGGGGGGGGGCGGTAGCAGTTTTCTTAGATATAAAGTTTATATGTTAAATCTTTGATCGTAGAGTTTTAATTTTTTTTTATTTATCTCTTCTTTTTGACAAAATAGCATGCTTGCCAACAGCCTAATTAATATTCTGTAGTGTTGTTAGTCCCGCCCTTATTTTTCACACCAGTAAATTTTTAAAGTAATATTTTGCAAATGCAATTACGATTAAATAAGAAGAAAAATACTCTAAAACGTATACTGGTGTGAAAAAGAAGGCGGGGTTAACAATACTACGGAATTTCTATTAGTATGTTGGCAAGTATGAAATAGTATATGTAATTCGAATTTTTGGATATTTCGAATTTTTCTCAGGTCCCTTCAACTTCGAATTATCCAAGTTCTACTGTACTTTAAAAATGGCAGCTATTTGATGAGGAAAAAGCAAATGACCTACAGTCGGTAGCAAAAGTGTCCGAACACTAGCAAAAATTCCTATGTAAAAAAAGTACACTTCATACAGTTTTGTTAAATAAATCCTTATCAAATCATGTTCTTACACTTACTAACAACAGGATTCGACAAGGATTTATTTAACAAAACCGTATGAAGTGTATTTTTTTTACATAGGAATTTTTGCTAGTGTTCGGACACTTCTGTTACTGACTGTACTCTTGTGATTGAGCTGGAAGGACTTGTTTGTGTTGTAAACAATATTCTCATCCAAATAATTAGTTTAATACGAAAATTGATTACTAAGTTTTTAATTCAACAGATGCATTAAAAAACATTACCTTTTAATATTTTACTATGTTTTTTAAAAAAGAATAACAATCATATTTTTTACACAGGAAAATTTATTTAAGAAAAATACAGAAATTTCATACAGTAGATACATAGGGTTTTAAAAGAATTACACTTAAAAAAAAAAAAAAAAAATTTAACATTTTATAGACAAACATTTGAAAAATGCTATAATTTTACATGGAGGGTGCAGGAAGGAAATAAATCAGCATGAAGTGAGTCAAAATGTTATTAAACAACAAATGCAACTGATGTGGGTTTAACTCTCAGCCAAATGAATCCACAACTTAAAATAATTATATTTATTACTATAAATAATACTGCCCTGTAGGACTGGGCAATGTATCGATTCATCGAAAAATAACAATTTTATGCTTCTATTGCTAAATCGATTTAAGCTTAAGGCAATACTTTCTAATATCAATTTTACATAATTGCTAAATCAATTTATGTTTAGCCAGTTTTTGTTGTGTACATCAATGGCTGTGCAGGTAAGGTAGCATTAGTGAAATGCAGCATATCAAAACCAAATGTAATTTATAGAAACATGGGTATTGATTTATCCTGATTTTCTCATCCTTCGGACATGATCCGAAATTTGTAATTAATACTTATTTGGGTGTTATTATGACAAAGACTGAGTCATTGGGAGAGAGTAAGGTCTTACTCTCCATGTTACCTAATCTAAAAAAATTATGGTTGAAATTTTAAATTTGGAGTTGAAAGGGTATTAATATGTCAAAGACTGCAGCATTGACAGGGGGGAATGTTTTACCTCTCACGGTCCATATCTCTAAAAACTATGTTCTGAACTTTACAAAATTTTAAATTTTGAGTTGAATGGGTGCCATTGTGACAAACACTGCACCATTCAAAGGGGGGGAAGATCCGACACCCTCATGGTGCTTTATCTTGGAAAGTTACGGTCCTAACTTTATGTAATTTTAAATTTGGAGTTAGTTGGTTGTTCGTGTGATAAAAAGTGGAAGAGGAAAGACCTGATCCCCCCATTGTGACTTTTCATGGGAAGTTGCGGATGTCCGGAACTATTGGAAGAGGAAAGACCTGATCCCCCCATTGTGACTTTTCATGGGAAGTTGCGGATGTCCGAACTTTACAATTTAAAATCTCAATTTTATTGGGAGATGGCATGACAGAAACCGCATAATTTAATAAAAAGCATCCTTCCCACAATGGTGCTATGTATTTTAGAAACTCACGGTGAGATGTACACAAAATTTTTAATTTGAATTTGGTTGGATATAATAAAAATTACTTCATTTGAATTGGACAGAACAAATTATTTAAACTAAGAAGAAGTAAAAAAATTAAATGAAAAACCTGTGGTAAATTACAGATGATTGATGAATGAATAGTTTAGATAAGTCACTAACAATTTTATTGCTCTGCAAAATAATATAAACTATTGTGAGAGCTTTTTAATGACAGATACTACCTAATCTTTAATACTATTACTTATTCCAATGCCCCATGTTTTTCCTTTCATATATAACTTTTTTATAATCAAAGTAAAACACTTTTGCAAAAGTATTTTTCTAAGATTTTTTTTTTCAAATGTACTATATAATGTTATATCATCAAAGTAAAAACATTCCTAAAATGTGACATAAAGCTGGTTATATATAGTGATGCAGAATTTTCAACATCACCCAGCCCTATGCTATGTTGTATACCGTGTACATATGAAATATATATGTCAGTAAAAATAAAGTAAAATAATAGTCAACATAGCTTGTTTGTCTAGAAATGTATGTATAGTAATTACATTAATTACCCGATCTTTTAATTAACTTTCTTGCAGTGTTAAAAAGTTTAAAATGTGAAGTGCTACTTTGAGATGTATGGAATATTTTGCAACTCTGTAAGAGAGTTAAGATATTTAAAAAAAATTAAAAAGTCCCATATTCGTGAGGGTTTTTCACTATCGAGAAATTCATCTTGCATATCTCTCAATGAACTGTTTATGCGTATAATAGGCTGAGGTTATATTTGCCTGAAATGTGTCAGGTGTAACAATGAAAGACAAAATTTTCATAATTTTTTTTTAACAACTTCACCAGCCATCCTGAGATAACTTGGGAGAAATATAGCCTTCTACATACTACAGTGACTGGTTAAGTGGCACGCTGTTAGATTATAAAAAAAACTCATATTCTTTAAAAACCACTTAATTGTTCTGTTGTACTTTATGCATAAAAGGTTTTACAAGTGTACATATAATAGTAACTGAAAAAAAAAATGACGTCAAAGTGGAACTATGCCAAAGCTCTGTTACACTTAATTACGGATGTGGTTTTTCAGAAAATTTTTAAAGTCTTTAAATTACGAAGGTTTTGTAAAATAAAACTAATACATAAGCTACAAATAAACAAAACTATTAATATATATATATATATATATATGAGTAATTCTTCGATTCAAAAAGAGATTATGATTTAATGGTATTTAAACATGTATAAAGCTAGAAAGTTATAATTTTTAATGACTGTTTTGTATGCATAATGATTGAATAATCTATATAAATAAGGTGTCTGTGTGCAGTCTGTAACTCTCAGAGACCCTCTACATTTCATTTCCAACAGCTGAATCCCATTTTATTATATAGAAAAAAATTTATGATAATTAATGATTTTTTTAAATTATTATAAAAAAATCTAAATTAACTAAATTTGCTTTGTTTTTCCCAAAATTTATTTATTGAATTTTTAATACTCCATTCTGAAGTTTTAAAGTGAAACAAATTGAACAAAGTGCTTTTTTGCACTTATTACTTCAAAATAAAACATAAAAAAAAAAAAAAAAAAAAAAAAAAAAACAAGTTTTTGAAAAACAAGAACAAATTTAGCAACTGTGAATTTTCTAAAAATAAACATCGGATTACAAAATAAAAATAAATAGTTAGATAATGAACAGTTCTCATAACAAATTTCACAATAGAATAATATACGTTTTGGTTGCAAATGGAAGAGAAATCATACAAGATAATTTGCAAGGGCTTATTTCATTAAAATTCTTTTAATTTTTATTTATTTTTTTGTCCTATTTCTAAAGATAACTTGCCAACACAAAATCTTATTTTTTTTTAATAGTTGGTGGTGCTGGATAATGAATGGAATACTCTATACCAAAATGAAAATACTCTGGAAGTTTGAGAAGATTTCTTTTTAACTTTAAGTATAGCACCCACTATGAGATTTTTTAAGAATAATTCAACTTTTTTCAACTGAACCTCCAGTTACAAGTTATGACATAATTTATTTTAACTATTACACTTCCTTTAATTTTATTCACAATCGAGCTCTTTGTTTATTTGGGCAATAAAATGTATTCCCTGTCGCTTGCATAAAAAGACATTTTTTTCCCCACCTTAAAAATTAGTTAAAAAAAATAAAATTGTGTTTTTATATAAAGGTTTCAACAATGCCCATTTTGTGATTAAAACAATTATTATTATTATTTTGCTTTTTCATTCTTTATTTTTCTTTTGTTATGTTGCCGAATGCTTTATAATCATGTTCATGCAAACTTATTGAATGGACATTTAAAATTCTGATTAGCAACCACAGATCTCTTGTGTTATAAAATAACCTTTTCCTTCTCAAGCAAGTTGTTTAAATCATATTTCTGGTACTTTTATAAATGTCTTTAATCAAAAACTTGTTTTTCACACTAAATCTATATTACGGTAACTAATAACTACACTATGACTAATAAAAAAAAAGTCTAAATATGTCATGTAAAAAATTTACTAAAAAAATTGCCAATTTTCTGCAGAAAATTTTCCACCCCACATCACTACACTTACCCCACTCCACCCTATACTTTCATAAACAAAATCTATCATCTTCTAACAAAATGTATATCAAATACAGTAATGTTTTAATAGGTGTCATTTCTCAAAATAACAATTGTATTCCCTCCTCCCACCCCAAAAAAAATAAATAAATAAATAAATAAAAATACAATTTTTTTCTCTTAAAAATTAAATACATAAATATTTTTTGATACAGCATCCATAAAATTTTGACAGCAGATATTTTCTAAAAATGGTCAAACCTTTCAAGGCATCTTAAAACATGTAAATCCATCAAAAACTAGAAGTAATTAATTTTGACAAATACTTTTAGTTTTCTATCACATTAAAGGTATAGGAAACTGAATATATATATATTTACACATTTTAAGATGCGAGAAATCTGAAAATCACAAAGGATGTCAGTGTGTTAGTCTGTGTACACAGTATCTCAAGAAGTAACAGTCATGGAGAGATCGGATAAAATATCATACATAAAACTAGCAAGAACCCTATTCATTTGCTACATTCTAATTTTTAAATATCGTACGTTACTCAAAATTTTATTTTCTTACCATGGGAGAATGAGGCAAAATTTTGCTTATTTGTGCAATAAAAGTAGTATTTTTATTGTAAAGATGTCAGACCACATTTAAAATATTAATTATGATGCTTGCATAAACATAATTAACTATGAAAATTTAAATGTGGAAACTTTGTAAGTTATTTAAAATTTACAAATTTCTTAACATGGCAGAATAGTGCAAAATTTCACACAAATGTCCATTTTTAGAAGTATTTATATCATAAAGATTTCAGACAACTTTAAAAATATAATTTAGGATACTGTTATGAATATTTTAATTTACAAATTTCATAAGTTATTCGGAATTTAAGATTTCCTTAACATAGCAGAATAGAGCAACTTTTCATATAAACTTGCATTGTGTGACTCATTGCATTAGAAATACTATGGAATTGCATGAAAACTAAAATATGGAACTAACCCCAAAAAATTAAATGACTAACTACAATAATGAAAACGTTTTTAACTAAATGATGGGTAGCCTAATAGGTGGGGTATTATAGTCTGCCACTGTGTCAAGAGATCGGTTGAAATTTATTTCTCAATATGAATATACATTTATGAAAACAAATATATGGTGGGTAATTGAGCAGAGTTCATCTAAGCCAACTAGATTTCATCTTTATGAAAGAAAGTAAAAAATGCAAATTATTTTGAATATGTACCTTTTATATTCACACATTTAGGGATTAGAAAATACAGTACAAAGCTGAAAAACCAGACTCCAAAAAATCGTTGAAATAATGCAAAGTTTTTTTTTTTTTTTTTTTTTTTTTTTTTAATTCTTTATTTTATTTATTTATTACTAATTAAACTATTTTGGTTAAAATGTTAGATGCAGTTTATTAAAAATAAACTTCATTTGACATATCAACATTTTTTTTTTTTTTAATTCGTCACTCAGAATTACTAATGATAATGTTTGCTGCTGTTATCTATCTGCAGAATAAAAAATAAGAATATTAAGAAAAAAGAATTTTTTTTATAGATTTTGAGATGCCTACTGTTTTTCTTCTTCCAAAAAAATTCATATATAAAAAGATAAAATCTTTAATCTACAAATTTTCACAAAACAAATAAGATTAAAGATAAGTTAAGTATTTAAAGCTTTATTAGAAATCATATTAAAAATTCAGATAATTGCTTGGTGCTGCCATCTACTGGAAAACGGTATAACCAAATTTTAAAAATCGGACTATGCATTCTTTGTTTTTGAGATTAAATAATTATTTTTTTTTTAAAATCTGGATGTGTATATAAAAAAAAAACAAAAAAAATTAAAATAATAAAATTTCAACAAATTAATTAATGTTATATATTTTATCAAAATGGCCATGAAAATAGATCACTGAATATGAACTCGAAATTGAATTTTGGTTGAAAATTAAAAGCACACAAAAAAAGAAAATAGACATGTTTAGAAATATGTTTTTCTTTTTAAATTATTTTCTTTTACTGAAAATTTTAGTATACAAATAATGCAATAAATGACTTTTTATTTATTTATTTTTTTTTTTTTTTAAGTTAACTTTATATACATATTTTTAATTTATTGCTTTAATTAATTTACTTTTGTTTAGTCAATTTAAAACACAAATTTTAAATAAAATAAAAATAATAAACTAAATGTTCATGAATCCTAATATTTAATTTTATAGTTAAATTTACCTATTTTCCAAATATTTAGAAAAATCCATATAATTTTTTTAAGAAAGACTAAAAAATCCAGAATTACTCTGGTCCCAAGCGCCTCCGGATTTTCGGCTTTACACTATATTAGTTCAGTATACATCAAAACCTGTAGATGGACCAAAAATCTCAATTTGAGTTGGCAATGTTTCACATATTTGTTTTTCAGAGTATAAGATCAGAAGGTAAAAAGATTATATATGTTCGAAGTCAAAAAATTCATAATTATATAAATAAGTTGAAAATGTCCATAACTTCATATATACTTTTTTTCCCCTTTCTCCCATATTTCATTCATTACATTTGCCATTCCTTATGCAAAGCATTACTTGGAGACAGATCTAATTCATTTGTCTATTTTGGCTTTAGAATGTTGTTTATAGAGAACTTAATTTTAACAACTTGCATTTATACACAAACATAAATACAAATATATACCTAATGGTAATAGTACACTTAGAATATAAATGAAGTATTAATTTTCTAGGAGCATTATGCATACTTTTAGATCTAGATTTTATGCTTATAAGTCATAATGCATTACAATTACAAAGGAAATTTATGCACAAGTTCATAAAATTCCTAATATGACACTTCATATTTAAAAAAAATAAATAAATAAAAAGTTCCAAATTTTTCTTTTATTTACATAAAAAATAAATGCAACTAATAATGCTTTAAAGTTGATTTTTAATTTACCATGTTACTTTTTGCTCAAGCCTTTATTAGAACACACACTATCTGCTAAACTGTGCTGAGCTTTTCTCTTTCGTTTAGGCAATGAGCCAAAAGTTGTGTAATCGTGGCATTTTAGTTGACTAACAATTTTTGTATGTCCTCTCTCTCGCCCTGCACATAATTTCCTTTTCCCACTTAAACATTTTTTTCGTCTACCTATAGCTGTTGGTTGGACACCAATTTTTATTGCATGACTTCTTTTAATTAATTTTTTGGCATAACTGTTGGTTAAAGCCCCATTGTAAGTTCCAAAAGTATGCATTGCTGTTATTAAACCAACATCTGTTGAAGCAATTTTTTTTACATTGTCAAGCATTTTATTTGCGGCAGGCACATAAATTTCAGGTGCTGTTCCAATTCCAGACATAATTATTTTTATTAAATTATTAAATTATTCCTTTCTTTCAGCAGAAAAAGTCGGAACCTTATCTTGGGAAGTAGACACAGATGATGTTGCTGCTTCATTAAAAGATATTAAATTGGCTGATTCATTTACATCTACACTTTTATTTACATCTATATTATATTCATTGATAGGACCTACACAATTTGATTTTAACGGTTCTAGCCAATTTAAAGAAGCCTTTTTGCCGGTTGCTATGTACAACATTAACTCTTTTGTTTTTCTTGTAGCTACATTAAAAGTTGTTTCAATGTCACTACCAATACTAGATATTACGAATGAAGCATGCACACACACATTTCCAGAGAGCCCCATCATACACGAACAAATTCCATTTCCAAGATCAACAATATACTCACAATTATTTGAGTTATTTTTTACCAAAAAATTACCATTTTCATCCTTTCTAAAAGAATATTGATTTCGATTAACTGGAGGCAAGAAATGATGAAAAAGAGCTCTCGGGCATCTCCCATTGCTGAAATCAATTAGTCGTTTCTCAAGATAAATCTCATATTTTGTGAGAATATAATCAACAAGCTGAGATAAATTGAAAGCCATGATACGGTTTAATATGCAGTCTTTAAGAATGCGAAATACTATTTCAACATAATTAGTTGTGTTGCTGCCCCGCAGCAACAATTTCTGCCTAAAACAAGATGCCCATTCTGTTCTGCTGTTCCACAAATTCATATAATGTAAAAAAAAATTGTTATATTTCTTACAAATTTCTGATGTTATAAGTTTGTGGTGAAATAGTTCACAGTTTTCTACACTTTTTGCATACAAAATATCCTTTACTTTATAATATATTTCTTGTCTTTCACGAGCATCAATTTGGTGTTTTTCGGAGCAAAGCCAGGACCACAAAGCTTTCAAAAAGTGGAACTGGCACAAGAGTAATTTAGCGTTAGGGAAATGCTCTCTAAGAGGGCCTCGTTCCTTCAAATCATTATCGGTTATAAAAACCTGAGGTTCTTTAGATTTATCTGGAAAGATATCTTTCAAATGTTGCAGAGCTTCGCTAAATATATTTGCCTTTTCGGTATCAGAGATAATAATCCCTAAAGGCAAACCTCCTGCAGCTGTTGGTGTAACAAATACATAAATTCTATGCCTTTGTTTGTCCATTCCTCCTGAAGCATCTACCAGAACTAACTCACTTGCCTGTGGTATTTTATGGACACGTTTCATGATAGGAGAGCATATTATGACAAAATAATGTTGATTATCAGAAGATCTGAAAAATTTTGCTGTTCCTTCAGAAAATCCGTTATATTTCTCCAACTGGCTTACTAAATAATTGAAATTGCTGTCATCAAAAGGTCCATATTCAGAAATGAATTCCTTTTCAAACAATTTGTGTACTTTTGAATATGATGGTACGAAATAGCCATCTGCAGCAATTTCGAAATATTTCTCACCATACTCAAATAGCAGCTCAGTTTTCAGCGTTTCTGAAGCTGAAGATGCAGTATGTCCCTTTCTGAAAAGTTCTCTTAATTTGTTAAGAGAACTTTCAGAAAGATCCCTATATTTCAGCACTTCAGCAGTTTCCATTTGATGATTGTGGGAACCTCGAATGGTAATAATTGCCGGCCAGTTCCTGTTTATTTCATCCTCAGTTGTACAATTCCCATGAAATCTAAAATATACAAACTAGCAATCATTTGAAAATACACATAAGGAAACAAAAAATTAGATATGATTAACATAACACACTGTTAAGTACACCATATATAGGGCCGTAGCAATTTTTTTAATTTTCATCTATTTTCAAAGTATTTAATTTTAAAAACACATTAAACTATATTTTCATAAGTCAGCTCTTTTTTTTTTTTTAACAACAACAAAAATTGCCATATCAGATTTTTTATTTTTAAATATAGTTTTAGAATCTAATTATTTTTCTTCCATATTGCTCAATAAGTCTCACATTTGAGCTATTTTTTCATTTTTTTTTTTTTTTTTTTTTTTTTTTTCTTCGTATGTATAGAACAAAATTTTGAAAATATGCATATAATTGTTTTTTACAATAATCATTTTTTTTTTCTTTTAATAAAAGTAATAGGATACAAAAAAACTATGTGTAGGAATAACACTCGCTTCACCCTTTAAGTTTGGGATAACACTCATGGGAGGACATTCTACAGAGTCCAAGCCAATATTTACATGAAAGTTTAGACTGAACCACAGAAAACTGAATGGCCAGTCCAACAATAACAATGAACACACCTTGGCCTGACTACAGCTTCTCTTGTTCATCAGTTAAAAGCAGAAAATTTTGGCCTTCAGCGTGGTGTAGAACAAGTAGTTAAAAAAAAAAAAGGAGGGGGGTGGCTGAAATATTTGACTTTGATATGTGAATGAAAACACACAATGTTTAAACTAAAATCCTGTTTCTTTTTTTTTTTTTTTAAACTGGAGTGACTCTACATGACTTTCTGAACATTAAATAATTAACAGGAGTATTTCTTACAAAAAAAAAAAAAAAAAAAAAAAAAAAGGAGTAAGTGAAGTCAGATTAACGAAAGAGAAAAAATATAAAAGTATGTTTGTACATTTTTTTCTCCATATACAGTACAGTACAGTACAAAGTCGAAAATCCGGAATGCTCATGACTAGAGTAATTCTGGATTTTCAGCCATTCCTAACAAAATTGTATGGATTTGTTTAGATATTCGGAAAATAGGTAAATTTAAGTTTAAAATTAAATATTAGGATTCATCAATATTTAGTTTAATATTTTTATTTTGTTTACATTTTCTGTTTCAAATTGAATGAACAGTATGAGTAATAAATTAAGGCAATAAATTAAATAACTTATATATATATATATATATATGCATATAAATTAACTTAAAAAAAAAAAAAAAAAAAAAAAAAAAAAAAGATTTATTGCAATATTTGAACATTAAAATTTTCAGTAAAAGAAAATATAAGAAAATAATTAAAAAAGAAAAACATATTTCTAAACATGTCTATTTTCTTTTTTTCATGTGCTTTTAATTTTCAACCAAAATTCAAATTAGAGTTCATTTTCAGTGATTTATTTTCAAGGCCAATTTGATAAGATATATATATCATTAATTAATTTATCAGTTGAAATTTTATCCTTTTAATTTTTTTTAATACACATCCAGATTTCTAAAAATTTTAATAAAGTAATCTGAAAAATAGAAAATGCATAAATGCTGAATGCGATTTCTTAATTTGGTTATGCTTTTTCCAATAGATGGCAGCACCAAACAATTATCTGAATTTTTAATATGAATGATGCCTAATAAAGCTTTAAATACCTAACATATCTGTAAACATATTTGTTTTGTGAAAATTTCTAGCTTATAATTTTATCTTTTTATAAATGAATTTTTTGGATGAGGAAAAATCAGTAGGTGTCTCAAAATCTTTAAAAAATTCTTTTTTTTTTTTTTACATTTGAATATTAGTTTATTATTCTGCTGATAGATGGCAGCAGCAAACATCTTGATTAGTAATTCTGAGTGGGGAATTGGAACATTAAAAAAAAATAACGATAAAATGTTGTTGAAATGTCAAATGAAGTTTATTTTTAATAAACTGTATCTGACATTTTAACAAAAGTAACTTAATTAGTAATGTTGGATACATGGCTGCAGCATTTATTTTCATTAGTAATTCTGAGTGGAGAATTAAAACATAATAAAAATAGAAAATGCTGTTCAGATGTCAGATAAAGTTTATTTTTAATAAGCTTTACATAATATTTCAACAAAATTTACCTAATTAGTTATAAAACTATAAATGAAAAAATTATAAAACTTATATATAAACGAAGTGGCTATTCAGCACCTGGGTCCCGATAGTTTATAGGCTATTCGGCACAACAGTTGAGTCGTTGAGTGCAACAGTTGAGTCATCTAGCTTTCATTATTGTAACTTATTTCTATATTTAAGGTCGTTGATTAAAATGAATATTTTCAATGTAGAGGTGTAAAAAACGCTTCTTTTTTTCTTTAATTAATTTTTTAGTCTGTATTTCGGCTTTAGCAATGCATGTTTATAAGTATATTATTTAATTTTTCATCAAGCTCAAATTAAAAATGATTATAAGATAAAAAACTTTTTATAAACCATGTTATTCAATTTATTGTTGAATCATAGCTGTAGAACTACATTAACATTTTATCAATGCATATACAACTTTTAAATTGATAATGACGTCAATTTTTGTGAGATGCATAATTTAACTTTTTACAATTTTTTAATGTTCACGTTTAATTAAATATATTTACTTTTATGGCAAAAGAAAATAAACTCGTAATTTTTTTTTTTTTTTTTTTTTTTTTGGAAACAATTAAATTATAGCTAAGATTTTAATGGCTATTTTTACAGCTATTAGGAAATTAATGTTTTCATATTTTAATTAATTAAAATGAAACTAATCAAAAATTCGAAAATCGGACTTTGAAGTATTGTGTTGTAACCGGGTTCTGAGCTATTCTGAAAGTTTCAAATGTCTAGCTAGTAAGGAAGTTATGAACTGATTGCAAGATTTTTACAGGACAAACAAATGAACAAACAAGAATTGAAGTTAATAAAAACATGGTATAATAAAGGATGTTCAAAGTTTTTAGTTCCCCATCATACTATAGGTATGGGGAAGGAGGTAATCGTGCAAATTTTCGACCTTGTTTTTTTTACTTTTTTACACGTTTTCAGGTGTGAGGAATCCGAAAATGACAATATTTGTATGGTGTCCGTCTATAGGGTGTCTGTTAATGTGTTAGTCCGTTAACTTGTTAATCTGTATACACGATATCTCATGAACAAAGGATCACAGAGAGGTCATATCAGTTTTAAAATATTACTTTCGATACTGGCAAGAACCCTATTCATTTGCAACATTCAAATTAAAAAACTTTGTAAGTTATTAGAAATTTACGATTTTCTTAAGAGAATAGGACAAAAATTCACTTAAATGTGCATTAAATGGAAACTTTTTACTGTAAAAATGTCAGACCAGTTTTAAAATGTCAGTTTTGATGCCAGAATGAACATCAGTAACTATAAATATGCTACTTTGAAAATTTCGCAAGTTATTGGAAATTTACGAATTTCTTAACATGGCAGTATAGGGCAAAATTTCACATAAACGTCAATTTTTAGAGCTATTTTCATCGTAAAGATGTCAGACTACTTTTAAAATATTATTTAGGACACTGGCAGAATATCAATAACTATGAATTTTCCAGTATAAAAATTTCGTAAGTTATTGAAAATTTACGAATTTCTTAACATGGCAGAATACAACAAAATTTCACATAAACGTCAATCTCGAGAGATATTTTCATCATAAAGATGTCAGACCACTTTTGAAATACTATTTAGGATATATACTTGCATGAATATCATAGACTATGATTTTTCCAATGTAAAAAATTTGTAAATTATTAAAAACGATTGTCAAAGGTATTTTAAAGTTTTTAAAAAGTTAATTCATCCTTTTTATGCATTGCATATTTATTCGTAAGTTATTTGGAATTTACGATTTACTTAACATGTCAGAATAAGGCAAATTTGAGCATAAACTTCCATTTTGAGGATCATAAATACATTAGACAGCTTTAAAATTACATTTATGACATTTGTTTGAACGTGACTGAATACAAATATTCTAATAGGAAAATTTCGTAAGTTATTTGTAATTTACGATTTTATCAACATAGCGAAATTGTAAATTTTTCATAGAAATATGAATTTTGAGGATTACTGCATTGGAAATAGAAGCATGAAAACTGAACAACGGAATCGACCCTGATAAAATAAATTAATAGATTAGAATAAGATAATATATCGAAGTGAACTGTGGATAGCCTATTAGGCGGGGATATCATTCTGTCACTGTATCGAGCTTTGGTCAAATTCATTTCTTTTAACATGATTATAATATGTCTCGTACTAGAAATTTATGAGAACACAAGTGTGATGGGGAACTGAGCAGAGTCCACCTATGCCAACTAGTTAATATTATATTTTTCTTTTCATTCCTATTTTAAAGAAACTAAATGTAAAACATAATGATTATTTTGTTGAAGACTTTTTAGTTTAACTTTATATTATTTTTAGACACATATTTCTACTATATGCTAAATTGAATATTTTGTAGGATTTTTTACTATACTTTAATATTTCAGACTTATAGATAAATATCTATTCTGTGTTCTCTTTGCATTGTAATTCTTATGAAAATTTAAAAAAGAATTTAATTTTAAAATAAAAGAAATAAATTATATAATGTTTACCTCTTTTTATAATTAAATATTAGTTTTTCAATGAATTATTTAAATACCACTTCACTGATCAAGTTTTTTAGCACCATTTATAAACTTATATTCATGAAATTAAACCATAAGTTTAAAAAAAAATTAAAAACACTATTTCAAATTTTAAAAAATCTAATTATTTTAATTAAAAAGAAACCACCTTATTTTTAAATGTTTTTTAAAACTTTAATTTATCCTTCAAAAGCTTCTTTAGTTACAAAAGTGGAATATAGATGGCAGCACTTGAAGCCCTAGTGCCGATTAGATTGTTGACTTTTTGGCCCCCGGGTGCCGAATAGTCGTGGCCATATATAAAACAATAACTATTCACCAGAATTAATAAGGTTTGTGCTACGGTGACCTATAATATATATACCAACTTTCAGCTGAATCAATCAAAGCAGTTAGACTATTGTATTCCTTCAAATATATACATCAACATGAAAGTAATTAAAATGAACTCAGGAGACCTCAAAACGTAGAATTACATGAAAGTTTCAAAGTTGATTTTTTTCATGATTACAATACTTTTCTCACATGTGTATGTTTGTAAAGTAAAAAGCCTAAAAAAAGAGAGAGAGAGAGACAGAGAGAGAATAAATATAGAATAATCAATAATAATAAGTATATATTTTATGGATAATAAATATATAGTAATTAGTAACAAATAAATAATTATATAATAAATACATAATACCTCCAATCGACGATACTGACACACTTGTGTAAAGCTAGCAAGTAGACATTTAAAGACGTAAAACTAATAAAATTTAACGCCCTAAAATGCTACCAACTTGCTAACACATAAGGTAATATGGAAGTTAAAACTGATAGACTACAGGAGGATCTTGGACAGGATGGAATATTCTCCCTCTGAAGATTTTAAACCAATATTCTCATGCAAGTTTCAGACTAAACCACAGAAAACTGAATGACCAGGCCAACGTGTATGCTCCTAGTCTAAATCCAGCTTCTCTTATTTACAAGTCAGGAGCAGAAGCTTTCGGACGCTAGTGAGGTGTATAATACACAAGAACAACTAGCAAAAAAAAAATATATATATATATATATATATATTGTGATTTGAAATGTTAAAATTTGATTTGTGAATGAAAACACTAAAAATATATAGACAAAGAGTTTGAATTAAAATTTAACTAATTTTCTATTATATATATATATATATAAAGTAACAAATAAATACATAATAATAATAATAATATAAAATATATAATACCTCTAATCTAAGGAAATGGCATGCTTCAAGTAGATATTTAAAGGCGTAAAAGTAAAAAAAACATTAACGCCTTAAAATGCTATCAACTTGCTAACACGCAAGGTAATGTGGAGATTAAAACGACTACACTAGGATCTTAGAGGCTGAATGACAGGTCCTCTATAGGGGTCGTTCTAAAGAGTTCAGGCATGCAAGTTTCAGACTAAACAACAGAAAACTGAATGGCTAAATCAATGAGTGTGATCCTGATCACATACATAAATATATATATATACATACACACACAACGAATTAAATTAATTTCATATTAATAGAAAAAAAAAACTTATAAAAAAAAAAAAAAAGTAATTTATAAATGTTATAATAGATTTCTTTAATAAAAATTTGAAATTATAAAAGATAAATGATTTAGCAATAAATTACTTTAAAGATATATTTATTCAGGAATTTAATTAACAAAATAAATGAAAAGCTCATGAAAAATTACTTATTTCAGATGATATTAATTTACAATTAAATTTATGGTTTCATATTCACGGTTTGAGGTGCCACTGATTGATTATAAGTTTAAGCATAGCATTTATGTAGAAATCAGAATTTAATAACTGCATAATCCCTAGCACATACATACACAGTCACATATAAATCTGCCAGCAAAACATACAGAGTAACAATTCAATAAAAATTTATCTTTTTAGTCATATGAGAAATAATAAACTATATAGTGAAATATGAATTAAAAATATTTAAACACTTTAACTAATAAAACAAATAATTGTACTAGACATATTTTGCAGTAAATTACTAGTTATAAGCGAATAGTAACAAATATTTATATTCCTAGTAATTAAAATTTTCATTTTATTATGTATTCATACATAACATATTCTTATTCTGATAAACACAGTCCCTTTTCTTACAGTTAATTTACAACATAAATATTTTTTAGAACTGTGTATTTTTGTTTCTTTAAATTAAATAATATATTATATATTTATTTATTTAAATTAATATTCTGTAATACTTATAAAAAATGTAAATATGTATATTACTCAATAAATTTAATATCTACATAAATAATGATAAAGAACAAAAACTACAAATTCTAAATTGCTTTAAATATTTATTCTTAGTTTCTCTTGGTGTTTGTAAACAATAATTTGAGCTTATATTAGATTCATAAAATATTATACAAGTAAATACAAAAGAACTCTTATAAACGCTATTTTAAACATACTATAGTATGTTCAGTTTATCAGAAAGAAACTGGATTTTACCTTTTAATTACTATTTGTAAAGTTGAAGGACAACCAGTATGCTTGGATGATCGCATTCCTTTAATTCTACGATCAGTATTGTGTACACAACGCATATCCACTTTATAAATATTATTTCGCCCAGAATTCGGGTATGTCCGAGCTTTCCTCCAAGTACTTTTTGTAAGCTTATTGAATTTTTCAAGCCAAATCTGCAAATATTATAGGAAACGATAAATTCTGAATTTAATGTAAAATTTGTGCAAAAAGAATTTTTAATTATTTTTCATAAAATGCAAATTACTTACTAAAGCTTGATTTTCGTCAGTGACGTCTTTAATTCTAAAGATGTACTCCATGTTTGGGTCATTCTTCACCAGCTTATAGTTATAATCATCAGGCAAAGTCTTATCCATAATTACAAATAAAGACCTTTTAATCTGATCGTAAAAATTGTGAATTAACTTAATGGAACTGAAAATCCGTGATAATGAATAAAAATGGTAAATATATTTAAAGTGATTAAATGAAAATTGAAACTTTAAAGAGCGAAAAAAAAGGTATATGAAACGACATAACGAGCTAGCAATAAACAAACAAAAACAAATGATGATGATGATAATGAAACCGACGCGCCGACGCTACCAAGGGCGGATCCAGACAAACAGTCTAGGGGGGGCACAGTTTTAATAATTTTTTCCCTTATCTATTCATCTCTCTCTCTCTCTCTCTCTCTCTTTATATATATATGTAAATATATATATATATATATATATAGTCTCAGCTTTATACACACACACACACATATATATATATATATATGTGTGTGTGTGTATATCGTATATATATATGTATATCGCAGCTCAACAAAAATGTGACACAAGTCAAAAAATGGTAATTTTAAAATTAATGTTAAAAAATGTGTATAAAGAGCCCTGACGTACATAAAATGCATCGCATCTCTATCTCAAACATTGTCCACCCGAAAAAACAGTTGTATCAGTTTTACTATAGGTTAGTCAGTTCTTCATAGTTACATAAGTTGTTTTTTCTCAAATAATAAATTTCTCAGTTGCATCACTTTTCTTGCCAAAGTGCGATAGATATATAAACATATACATATATATGCACTATAGATAGTGCATTTCATAAAACAATTTTTCACCTGATATTTGTGCAAAATTATTTACTGCACTAGCATTTTAAGAAATTATCACTTAAAATATTCCATGTTTATTTTTATAAGTCTAAAATTTAAATTACAATATTCTGAAAAAAAAAAAAAAAGAAAGAAAGAATAAATACATAAAATTCTTCTAAACAAAACTTCTAGATCATATGAATAAAGCACATTTTTAATAAACAAATATAGCTACGAAAACTTAAAATTATACTTAATTTTGCATTAAAATTGTATTTAATTAATTACGTAAAGAAAAGAAATTTAGAGTGAAATTAATAAAATACCATAGAAACATATGCATGATCTCTGAAATGAAAGCTAATTAAAATGTAATGAAATAATGAAGGTTAAAATATAACATTAAAGAAAAATTTTAGTGTTATCAAAAATTCAAATAGAAAAATAAATAAATAAAAACCAGAAACACAGTAATATGTTAGATGTTACACATGCGTTAAAAAATAATATGTAGCTGTTAAACAGGCGTTGGAAAGTAATATGTAAAGAACTTTGAATTAACACCATAAAATACCAAGGGGGGGGGAGTTGGTTTTGGGTTGAAAGAAAACACGACCCTTCGTCAGGCGAACAAAATAGGCACAAGTGTTGCAGACAAGGCGGTAACATGTGTTTTCTTTCGACCCTAAATAATATTTTTTTTCATTTTATGGTATTTTTTACTTATTAAAAAAAGTGATTACTAAAATAATTAACAACTGGCCACTAGTTTTTATTCCTTATCTTTGAAATAATTTCTTTTGTAATGCATAAACAAACATTTTTTACAATAACGAAACAGGATTTTTTTTTTTTTTTCTTCGGCCCTAGCCATATTCGGGCGCATGGACGTGAGGGGCACCATTATCTGACAGAAAAGAAAAATATTAATTATTTTTAGGCTGTTCAAAAGAAAGGAAGAGGCACCAAATCCTCATCTCACATCTACAATGAATTTTTCTCACACTAGCTTTAATTAAACTAAAATTCTTTTTTTTTTTTTTTTTTTTTTTTTGTTTATTTAAATAGAAACAAAAGAATTATTTTCAAGGAGTGGGAGATGAAAAAGAAGGAAAAAAAAGGAATAAAAGAAAGAAATATAAAGAAAGGAAAATCAAGGCAACATCAATATTAAATATTAACTTTTTCTTTAAACGGTAAATGTAATTGATTATCAATATGTATGTGGCCGTTTAAATTTTTCTTAAGATCGTTTAAATTAAATCTCCCTTAAAAAAAGAAAAAAATATCTCACACATTCAATGTAACATATAACATTTTTATAAATTGAAATGCATAGAATATTTTGACATTGCTAATTGCTATTCAAATAATGTGGAATTGTATTTTTTTTATTTATATATTTATAAATAATTTTCATCTAGAGTTCAAAATGACTGATGTCCGAGAAAGATCTATTATTAATTCTTCTTAATTCAGTAAGAAATATCATCTTAAGCAAAATTTTCTGAAAGATTGTTCCCTATCACATCGAAAAACATTAGGTTCGAAAGCGGAAGTAGCGTGAGTGCCATACCATAGTTATTTTTTATAACTAAATTATTACGAAACAATTTACAGGGAACTGCGTAAGAATAATTTAAAATTATTTAATAAGAATTTTAAAAATAGCTTATTTGCTTTAAAAAAATTGAAATTTATCATCTAACAAAAAAAAAAAAAAAAAAAAAAAAAAGTGCTATTTGAAACAAGAATTAAAAATAGATATTTGGCTTAAAAGTTTTGACATTTTTATAACAGTAATTCGAAATAAATTACGTAAAATGTAGAAAATAGATATATTGTAAAATACATATAAAAACCTCATTATTATTAATATTTGCTCAATTTTAAATTTACATACAAATATATATGCTCAGCTGCAGAATAAATTTTGTACTCAAATTATTTAATATTATACACAGTTAAATGATTTGAAATAAAAAAAAAAGTACTTTTAAAACACAATTATTTAAAGAAAGGAAAATAAAGAAAGAAGGAAAATGAAAATGATTACCATTTTTCTTTCTGTAGCAGGTTTCTTTTGAAAGATTGAATATATATTTTTTTTTCTTTTTGTGGCCATAACAAAAAATACTTCTAATTTTAATATGTGCGATCGAATAAAATAAGAGTATATATAAAATAAAACTGTATCAACTATGGGATACTTGCAAGTGTTTTTTCTCTTCTCACGCCAAGAAACGAAAACTGCATAGACTGATAACAGGTATAAAGATATCTCTCTTTCTTCCCAAAAAATCATTTATGCTCTAGGAATTTAGGTAATCCTTTCACTGTAAATCTATTCAAATATGATTTGCACCTGGTTATACAGCCCCTCTTCAATTAAAATATACCCTGCTGTTTGTTATCATAGGTGAAAATGAAACAAGCCCTGAAATACCACCCTTCACTATCAGAGTATTCAAATTACAAAGAGAAGAAAGTAGCCTTTTTCATGAAAAACAACCGTTCTCCAAAAGCCTACAGTCTTCCTTCCACCTAATTCTAAGAAAAGATCGCGAATGTGACGAGACTTTCGATGGAAAGAAGGAAATAGAAGAAGGAAGAAAATAAATAAACTTTTTTTTTATAGAAACTACATACAAGTATAAAATCAATTTTTTGAAAAAGAAAAAAAAAAAGAAGTAAACCTTCTGGATTTTGCCTTAAAAACACATACACACTTGCGCTCTAGGGGGGGGGGCTCGAGCCCCCAGTGCCCCCCCCCCTTGAATGCGCCACTGGACGCTACACAGATCTTTGCCAAAATTTGCGCCAAATGAATAACCCACGTGTTCGTATCGACCAATGAGCTTGCCCAAATATTCTCGTAGAAGCTGGAAAGCGTAGGATTAGTATATATGCCTCCGTGCTTTGCATTTGCAGCGTAAACCACGGATTAGGATACAGGATGACAAACTAGATAGGGCGGTCAGCGTGGGGAACGGAGCTTTATTTTCCGCATTAATTCAGCCGAACAGAGTAAGCGATCCGATCGCCGCATGGTTGAGTATCTTTGAAACTCATCGGAAGAAAGGGAAAGCCCGCCCCTTCGGCTTCAGTCATCCAACGAAGGAACAGCCAGGAATGTAAAAACGCGCTGATTGCTGTATTTTCGAGATTGGTCGCCCTCTATCTGTAAGATGAAAATTACTACCTTTCCGTAACATTAGTAATACATCCTTTTCTTTTAATCCGTGGCGTAAACAAATCATGGAATACCACCGTCACGTGACTTCCGCACAAACGCTGCCAACGGTGAATAATCCTCATATGCATTTCAAGGTTGAATTCTCGGCGTTTCTCAATTATTTGTTTCACAATAAAATCATCATAATACAGGATCTACTACGTCTGAAACCTGATTGTTCCTTTAGAAGTAGTGAATCCTTTTATAGTCATTATTCTGTTATTAATAATTTTACTGTACAGTTTATAAGTGCAAGCTAATTCATCCATAATTTCCATAGCACTTTCTATCTCTTTTTTGAAGAGATGATTTTTGCTGTTTGCCAATCTGTAATTTTTACTTTTATATCATATTTTACACTACAGCCACTGGTTGACGCGACCTAAACGAAAAGTTCAGAGTTAGCCACCAATGGTTGGCGTGGCATTTAATGTACTAATTTTATCTTCAATAATATATTTAGTAAAATTATTGTAATTCAAATGTATGTTTTAAAAGATTTTATATAAAATAAATATCTAAAAATATCATTACTTTAAAGAAACGATCACATATTTCTGATATATATTCAATTAAATATAATTTGTATGATAGATATGAATGCACATATAGTCACTCATACAAAAGAAAAGTTATATGAGTGTGAAATTTGTTCTAAAGGTTTTTCTCAAAAGAGTAACTTAGAAAGACATTTACGCTCTCGCTTAGAAGGGAAGCCGTATGTGTGTGAAATCTGTTCTAAAGGGTTTTCTGAAAAGAGCAGTCTGAATGTACATTTACGAATTCACTCAAAAGAGAAGCTGAATGAAATACGGTCTAGAGGGTTTTCTGGAAAGGACTCTCTAAATTCACATCTACACACAGGAAGAAAACCGTATGTGTGCGAAATTTGTTTTAAAAAATTCTCTGAGAAAAGCAATCTGAAAAGACACTTACGCACACATACAGGAGAAAAGCCATATATTTGTGAAGTCTGTTCAAAAGGATTTTCTGATAGAGGTAATTTAAACAGCCATTCACGCACTCATACAAAAGAAAAGCCGCCACATGTGTGCGAAATTTGTTCCAAAGGTTTTTCTCAAAAAGGACAATTAAATTCACATCTATACACTCATACAAGAGAAAAGCCATATGAGTGTGAAATTTGTTTTAAAAAATATTCTGAGAAAAGTCATCTAAAACGACACTTACACACACATACAGGGGAAAAGCCATACATTTGTGAAGTTTGTTCTAAAAGATTCTCTAATAAAGATAGTTTAAAATCGCATTCACGCACTCATACAGAAGAAAAGTCATACATTTGTGATATTTGTTCAAAAAGATTTTTTAACAAAGGTAATTTAAATAGGCATTCACGCACTCATACAGGTGAAAAGCCATATGTGTGCGAAATTTGTTTCAAAGGTTTTTCCGAAAAAGGATCTCTAAATTCACATCTACGCTTTCATACAAGAGAAAAGCCATATGCGTGTGAAATTTGTTATAAAAAATACTCTCAGAAATTTTATCTAAAAATACACATACGTTCACACACAGGAGAAAAACCATATGTTTGTGAAGTTTGTTCTAAAGGATTCTCTTATAAAAGTGATTTGAAAAGACATTTACGATCTCATGCAAAAGAAAAGCCATATGTATGTGAAATTTGTTCCAAAGGTTTTTCTCGAAAGCAAATTCTAAATAAACATTTACGCATTCATACACAGAAAAAGTCATGTGTGTGAAATACATAATAACGGCACGATTATCTCGGAAAGAATATCTAAAACTCTCACGTTCCTGTAGTATCCTTATGTGTGAAGGCCTACAAAAATTAAGTGGACAAAATTTGATTTGGTGATTTTAGCTATCTTCATGTTTTTCGATTTGGTGAAACAGAAAATGCAACTCATTTTTCTGTGTCAAGTATAGATTTTTGTCAATATAGTGTGTTTACCGATATATTTTTTTACATATAAAATCGTAACTATAGGTTGGTTGGTATGGTTTTACGTCGCACTAGTGCTGCGCTATTTCAACAACAGGTACCCATGATTAATTAATTATGAAAACTTACTATAAAACTTGTCATATAACTGGTGGAAGAGTAATGGAAGAAATTGTATAGGTAGGCACCCTGTATTGATAAAAATCTGTGCGTGACAGAGAAGAATTGGCTTCATATTCGGTTTCAGCACACTAAAGAACATAGAGACTAGCCAAAATTACGAAATCAAAATTTTACATGTCGACCTGTGTATTCAAAGGGCTTTTCTGTAATGGTGTATCTAAAAACACATCCACGAATACCCACAAAAAATAACCGTACTTGACGGAAACATTAAGCGTGATACTTTGCAGCTGATTTCAGCTCATTTTCTCAAGAGTATTTGTCAAACTAATTAATGATAGTAATCTTATTTTGCTTGCCTAATATAAAATCATAATTACCAGTTTTTAATTTTTTTTTCCTTTAATTTTGTTTGAAAAAAAAGTTGAAACTTAAAGATATTTTGTTTTTTACTGTAATGCAATGATTTTTTCATTAAAATTCTAGTACTTAATTTCAACGTCTTACCATTCCATTTTGTCTCAACTTTTTTTACCAGTCTCATCCCTGAGTATGATTTACGGAATTTTCTAGCAGTGACGAACTGAATAATCATATTTGCACTCGTATCGGAGAAAAGCCATATGTATATGAAGTGTTCCCTAGAGGTTTCTCTCAAAAAAGAAAAAAAAAATATGTATATATAAATATCAGTGGCGTATTCTCTGGGTATGCTAGGCATGCGCCGCATACCCACTAAAAACTATCTAAACTTTAAACAGAATTTGTTTAAAAATAAATTATTTCAATTAATTTTGTTAAATACTTGCTTCCATTTATACCTTATCCGTCATTCAGTTTTGAAAAATTATAGTGAAAGGAAATTTCTTTTTGTTGCATTATTCCTGGAAAAATCCGAATGTTTTTTTTTTTTTTTTTTTTTGTTTGTTCTTACAATTGCCGTTACTTCCCTCTCGCTAGGAGACATCTGTTGACCAGTATCATCCCAGATAAAGCGTCCCCCTCTTTCCCTGCTGACCGGTTATTGCTTAGGTCATGCTACCTTTTCAAATCCTGCCCTGATATATGGATTTTTTGCTATTTCAGGGAATATTCAACGTCCCTCTAATTTTTACTGGTGTAAAGTACATAGGGAGTTCTGCTGCAAGAACGATCTAAGGCATGCTATCCTTGCAGAACATATTCTGGAATTTCGGGTATTTTTAACGCTTTAGGGATTTTGTTACCTTCGGTAGAGACGTTCGCATAGAGGAGAGTTGGTTTCTCCAATTGATTGAAAAATTAAAACTTATACTTAATTTTACAATGATATAATAAAAAACTTTCTTAAAAAGAAAAAAAAAAAAAAAAATGGTTTAAAAATAATGATTAAGTTGGAAAGTAAAATTTGGATAATTTTTCAAAAATTGTTTTATGTGCCAGATTTTTTTTTTTTTTTTTTTTTTTTTTAATCTAAATAAATTATTCCAAGCGAAGACTTCCGCCAGAAATAAAAACATGCGACAAATTATGTTTATTCTATAATATGAATAAAGCAAAATGTCTTCTTCGTGTGTGCCTGTATGCGCTATGAAGGTCAGGCCACTGATCACAGATCTACAAAAAACTGGCAAATGCGTAGCTTTGATCAAGCAGATTTGCACAGATTTTTTTTTCTTTCTTTCTTTTTTTTTACTTTCTTTCCTTGTTTCTTTCTTCCTTTCTTTTTTTTTTTTTTTTTTTTTTTTAATTTTCAAATCTGAATTTCTTAAATTAATTATTATATTTATTTATATATTTTTTAATGTTCCGTTATTTTTCTACTTTATTGTCTAAAATTTTATTTAATTTGCGTGTTTTTCTTTTCATTCATCTGCATTCCTAATAAAGATCGCTGTGCTATTTATTTTTCATTCTCTCGCATTAAGTAATGTGATCAAATAGTTTTTATATAATAAAGTTTTTAATACTGCTTCCAATATATATATATATATATATTTGTTTGTGTGTTTAGCGTTACGTTTAGAAAAAAAAAAAAATCTCAATCTGATAATATCTTTTCCCCACACGATTTTTTTTTTTTTTTTTTTTTAATACACATAATAGTAGAGTTTTCAAAAATAATTGTTTTTGTAAAGGCGTAATGTCTCCTTTTGAAGTGAAATGTTTATTACTTTTAATGTGTTGTATCTATCGCAAATCAAATGGTAATATGATAGAAAGAATTAAACTTATTAAACTTTTAACTTTATTAAAAATTGTAATAATTAACTTCTTGTATGAGAATTATCAGAGGTCAGATAAGCACCTACATTGAAGTGCTTCAATAAAACGCTACTACTAGCAGTGGGTTCCTCAATCCAACGTAGTGCGGTTTAGCCGTTCGGAGTTTTCCGTGGTTTCCTCCGAAACTCGCGTAAATACGGGCTAGGACCCCTTAGAAAGACCCCCACGGAGGGCACTCCCCCTCTAGGCCTAGGACACATCAGGAGTCAATCGGCCTTAAAGCCTACAACCAACCAACGTAGTGCGGTTGTAGAAGACAGCAGAAAAAAGCGGGGACCTGAAATCAAGTTTTCAGCGATTTCAGTAGAATTTTTTCTTTCCAATTCTCACTATTCTTTTTTCTTTCTTTTTTTTTTTTTTTGTAAATTTTTGTTTCTAAAGTTATAATATAAAAAAATGCGATTAAATTTCTTTGAAAATTCATTTAAATACAGTGATCAACGAAGCGACCAAATCCACCTGCAGTAAGTCCTTTAGATATATGCTTTAAAGTTACTGCGACAAAAATTGTAAGTAAAATTTTATATAAGATTCCGAAAAATTGGAGGCCCACCGGCGGCCGAGTCAAAGAATATAGAAGAGAGAAAGAAGAACAGCTTCAGCTAAAGCGTAACTATCGCCCTCTAACGATAGCATAGTTCAGCTTACATGAGAAGCCAACATTACAGGATGACTATCTGCGCGATTTCTCCCTCCTTTCCCGACCTGAATGCGCATGCGTTGAAGACCCGTCTGGCGGACATGTTGTTTTTCTGGTTTTTCTTAGGGTAGGAAGGGAAGGGAAAGTCGTGTCGGTATCTAAGGCGGCAATTTTAAAACATGTCATCTATGTTGCTCAGTTTTAGCGTTATAAAGACTTGGATATGCTTTAGAAAAGGTAAGAATGTGATATGTAACTTATAACATTCTACATGTTTATTTATTAAAGTCTTATAATGTCAATTAAACATTCATTTTCGTATCTGCCTAAGTTATTAAGCCTAACTTTTGATACTTGTAAACGCAGTTGCATCCCTGAAAAAACTGCGTCTGTTACAGAAAACTGCTTAGAAACTATGGATTCATTTTATTAATTTTGTCTTCTGAGATGGAAATAGTTAAAATAACTATTTTTGATTATTATGTTTCTGAACAAAGAAGTAACATAGAGTTTAAAAGATAGGAGCTAATTTTAAGTGAATGCCCTTGCAGACTGGTCATTATGTATTTTAAAATGCTAGTTGCAAGGGCGTTTTCTTGAAAATTCTTACAAAGAAAATTAAGAAGAAGGTTCTTAAGAAGGTTTGTAATTTCTTTTTTTTTTTTCTTTTTAAATTCTGAAGTATTTATTTAATGTTTATATGATTATATATATATAATCTAGGTTATGCAAATTGCATATTTTTAAAATAATATCCTAAGTTTCACCGACTTATAATTTTAAATATATTAAAATATCTTTACTGTTATTTATTAAAAAATATATATGAACTTGTTTAACTGCATAACAAAACAAAGATTAATTCATTTTTATTCCACATCTTTATAAAAAATATATTCTGCTTTTATAACAAAAAGCAAGACAATTTTATTATTCCTGAAAAAAATATATTGTTTCACAAATAGATACTGATTTATAGGTTTCGCTGAATAAGATTTGAAAAATACCCTATTTCTTTATTTTTATTATTATTATTGTATTTTACTTATTTTTTAAAATGCATTACAACAACACAATGTGAGCGTTTTTACGCAACTTTATAATAATAAAGTATGAAACAATTGATTTTATTTCAAAGAACTGAGTTCATTATTTAATGATTAAAGTTTAAAATAATAATAATAATACAAAAAGCTTGTTATAAATTAAATTATAAAGCATATTGATGAATTGAAGAATTTGAACAAATAAAATATCTACTAAAGCTTTTTTTATTATTATTATTATTATTTATTAACCTTTAATCAAAATTTCAAATATAATATAGTGAGCAATATCAAATATATACTGATTTTTATGGAAGTTTTTTTTTTTTTTTTTTTTTTTTTTTATAATATTGCACAAAATATTTTCGTTTCACAATTAGATTTAAATGCATCGATTTTTTTCTTTTTTTTTTTTTCTCTGTGAAGAATTGATAATTCCTTCTTTTAACGCAAATCCATACATGTATTTTAAGTTTAAAGACGTTTATTTTGTATTATTTTTTTTCTTTCTTTTTCTTTTTGAAAATGATTTTTGATTTTAGTCAATTATATACATCATTTATAATTTTATCAGAATTTTTATAATTTGATTCTTTAAAATTTAGAAAATCCGATATAAAAATAAGATTAAATAAATAACAGATTTTTATATCAGTAAGTATTGTATTTAAATGAAGCAAAAAAATAAATAAATAAAAATAAATGCATGTGTGGGAAGGAGGGGATATAAATGCATATTTAAATACATATTTAAGTGTTTTAATGATATATTTATATTTCTTTCTTTTTTTTTTTTTTTTTTTTTTTTTTTTCCCTTTGAAAAATTATTTTCGATTTTCGTTAATTATCAAGAATTTTATTTTTATCATATTTTTTTATATTTTAAATGGTTAGAAATTAAGAATCAGATTAAAAAATAACATCAGCTTTCTATATCAGCAGTTTTTTTTTTTTTTTTTTTTTTTTTTCTTTTTTCACTGAAACTAAAAACTGTTTTGGCAAAAAATAAAATATATATATAGGCTCTAACAACTAAATATTTATTTAATTTTTAATATGAAAAATTATTTTAGTTTTTCATATTATTATATATTTATCACAATATATTAAATTCAATTCGCTAAAGAATCCGATTAAAAAAGAAACAATAAAAAAATAATTTTTATATCAATAACTTTCGTGTTGTCCGATCGAAAGTAACTTCGGCGGGAGAGAGAAAAAAAAAAAAAAAAAAAAAATCAAAAGTGCCCTCCTCTCTGCGCCGCTTTCCTGTAAAGTTGTCTTTCGCGCAATATCAAACTATGTAGAAACTGGTTCCGCGATTTTACATTACGTCTACGGAGCCTTTCCTTCTTCACGTAGTAGAAGTTCTTTGCCCCAGTGACGACACGTGGTGTTGTCTATCACAGACCACTTCTCCTTATCCTATCAACACTGTCATGAATGGGGTCGACATATTTTTATGACTTTTTTTCTTGCCGCGCAAGTGTAATTTTTTTTTTTTTTCGTCACTGTATAATCGGCATTTGCATATTTACAACTAAGTTGCTCGTACCAGCGTCATCTATCGGCTGTGTTTTGATTTTTTTTCTTATCTTAAAAAATCCTGTGACCTATCAATGCTAAACCTGCAAACCGTTTTTAATTTCGGTTATTCTTTCAGGTTTTATGAATTTTTTAAGTTTTTTTTTTTTTTTTTTTTTTTTTTTACTTTTTGCCCACACAGGTCAGTTCTAAATTAAAAACGGTCGCTTACTATTATATATATTTTTTTAAATTAACAAGGTACGTGACCGCAAGTGACATTTAGTTTCTTTAAAAGATCAATTAGATAATAATTTAGTGCTTTTAAAGTGTAAAATTATAGAAAATAGTGAATAATCTAGTGTGGCATTAAGGGCCCGCTTCACTCACCGTTGCCGGAAGCCGAGCTAATGTTATTCTATGGGAAATTTTCTTTACAAATAATATATTAACAAATACATATTTTTAAATTTTGTTTTCACATTCTGAAAATTCTCAACTGTTAAATTGACAGAATTTTTATAAAAAAGTATCTTTTTTAATTATTTTTTTATTTTATTTTGAAGCTGCCAAATACGAATTTTCAACATGTGAAAATTTTCCTTTTGCAATTTCAAAAAAAAAAAATAAATAAATAAATAAAAAATAAATAAAATAAAATAAATAAATAATAATAATAAAATACATTTTAAAAAAAGCTCCGTCAATTTAATAGTTGGGAATTTTCTGAATGTGAAAACAGAATTTAAAAATACGTATTAGTTAATCAGTTATTTGTAAAGAAAATTTCCCATACAACATTGGCTCGAGTTTTCGGCGACGTTAAGTGAAGAGGGCCGTTAATACTATTTTTTCTCAACCTACAATACTATAGACATATTTCTATAGATGTAAGGTGCTGTAATTTAAAATAGTTTTATTATTTATCTGAAGGCGTGTCTAAGGATAAAAAGATGCAAATAACACTGCTCGGCATGAAAATTACCTCTAACACCCTCTCATAAAACTCTTATATAATATATGACCCCCTGAATCCGAATAGGACTCCCATTCTTGCCTTATCACCCGGTGGCTGGTGCACGTAAAATCTGTCGTGGCTCCATGTTTCCATCAAAAATTATACCTCTGGGTGTCACAGAAGCGGGAGACCCACCCCTTCCGTGGGGGACCAAAATTGTGATGGCATATCTCCGGACCACCCCTAGGGGTGTGTCCCAGACCGTTGCCAATTGCCCATCTGCGCAGCACCAGTGCGACGTAAAACCCAACCATCCAGCCTTATCAACCACCGTTTCTTAGGAATGACCCCCTATTTTTATCATTTTTCGGTGATTTTATGACTGTAATTTCTTTTTTTTTTTTTTAGACAGAGTTCCCAACTTTTATAATTTACTCCCGAGCATTTTTAGCCCCGAATCTTTTTCATACTGGAAATTTTGAAAAATGATTTACTTTTTACTTAATCGTTATCACATATTAAAGAGAAATAATCTACAAAATTCCTGGTGCGGAAAAGAAGGCGGGGCTAAAAATGCTTGTGAATAAATTATAAAAGTTGGGAACTCTGTTTTTAAGAGTGGGGAGGATAATTTTAACTGTTAAATCTCTTCTGAGGGGCTACAGAGTTGGAAAATTCTAAAACAAGGACATTTGCGGCATGGGATTTTTTTTTTTTTTCGGGGGGGGGGGGTTGCTATTGGAATTATGTATTACATATCTTATATTTTTTTTAATCTGTTATTAATATTATTTTTTATACTTTATATATATATATAAAGGAAGGGCAAGTGCAAGACGTTCAAATTAAGTACTAGAATTTTAATGAAAAAATCATTGCATTACAGTAAAAGTCAAAATATCTTTAAACTGCAACTTATTACCAAAAAAAAAAAGAATAATTGGATAATTATAAATTTGCATTAGACCAGGAAAATAACATTTCTGTCATTAGTTAATTTAACAATTTCACAACTTTAGATCAAATTTCACACACAAATGGCTTTTCTCCTGTATGAGTGCGTGAATACCTATTAAAATTAACATTAGTCGAGAATCCTTTTGAACAAATTTGACTGACGTATGGTTTTTCTCCTGTATGTGTGTGTAGACGTGAATTTAAATGTCCTTTTTCAGAAAATTCTTTAGAACAAATTTTATGCACATATGGCTATTCTTCCGCATGAGTGCGTGAATGAGCATTTAAATTACTTTTATAAGAGTATCCTTTTGAACAAACTTCACAAACGTATGGCTTTTCTCCTGTATGTGTGCGTAAATGTGCTTTAAGATGACTTTTCTCAGAGTATTTTTTTAAACAAACTTCACACGCATATGGCTTTTCTCTTGTATGAGTGCGTAGATGTGAATTTAAATGTCCTTTTTGAGTAAAACCTTTAGAACAAACATCACAAACGTATGGCTTTTCTCCTGTATGTGTACGTAGATGTGAATTTAAATGTCGTTTTTCAGAAAAATCTTTAGAACAAATTTCACACACATATGGCTTTTCTTCCGTATGACTGCGCGAATGTCTCTTTAAATCACTTTTATTACAGAATCCATTAGAACAAACTTCACAAACGTACGGCTTTTCTCCTGTATGTGTGCGTAAGTGTCTTTTAAGATTACTTTTCTTAGAGAATTTCTTAAAACAGATTTCACACACATATGGCCTTTCGCCTTTGTGAGAGCGTAAATGTGTTTTTAAGTCACTCTTTTCAGAAAAACCTTTAGAACAAATTCTACACAAACATATCTTTTCTTTTGTATGAGTGACTATATGTGTATTCATATTTTTTATGAAAATTATTTAATTGAATATATGCCAGAAATACAGTTCAAGCCGCTTATTGAAATCACATTCGTTCTGAGCGAAAGTGATTTTATTAAGTGGCTGATTTTTATTGAAATGGATCTTGATTAAATGGTTCTTCGATGTAAATAAATTAAACGCATTCCAAGTTCATATGAAATTTTGTAGGAAAATCGTCATTAATTTACCAAAAGTTGACGCTGTTCTTAAAAGTTTATGGGAACATACAAATGAAACACTTCCGGTTTCAAAGCCCCTTGGAACGGAAGTTCCAATACAAACGATACATACTGCTTGTTGCAAACTGACAGCAAACGCACTTGCAAATCTGCAAAAGCTCGTCACCTCTCGCCTCTCGTCACGGAGTAGTAAAGACAGGAGAAGTAGGTAACGCTAAAATTTTGTGATGTTGTTTTCTAATGTTTACAGATGGCGCCAGCGTACATTACTTCCTTCTCTCCAGCTTCCGCAATGTTATTCAATGGGGAAATGTCTCGTTAAAGGCTGGGATTGCGGTGCCTCGTTCTTAAGTCTGATCTTAAATCTTACGAACTTACGTACATGGGCGTGGTTAAGAACGATCTTAACTTGGTATTGCGATGCCTCAAGCGTAAGTCCTCCGCGTGTCCTCGTAAGAGAAAGCCAGTCAGCCAATGGGAGACGCAGAGCAAGCTATGTTGTGATTGCGCGCGCATCAAGTTACGATTCGACTTAAGATGGCTCTGAGGTCGTCGTAAGAAAGTGAAGCACTGCAATACGACTTGCGTTTTGTTTACATCTTAAGACAGAGTTTGTGCGTAAGATAGTGCTGAGCGAGGCACCGCAATCCCAGCCTTAATTATTTTTTTTTTTAAATAATATCAAGCTGAAAAAATTTCGATTGAAAGCAAATTTCATTAAATAGAGTATTCTAAGCAACATGTTTTTTTTAAGAGCCATTTTATACTAATTTTATTTTTACTTTGAAAGAGAACTTTTAAAAAATGACGATCCTTGTGAACCGAAGCTAGCTAAAATAGACATTTGGGAGGAAGGAGAATGGAGATCGTTTGTATTGTGTCGTTTGAAAATGTAGATTATTATGGATATTTTATGGCAGTCTTATAATTTTTCATTAACTCGGACATTATTTCTCTCCTAGGGCTTTTTTTTTTTTTTTTTCTTATCACTATCATAGCCTGTTTTACAAGTAGGAACGAAGCATTTATTTGAAACATATGAATTATGCAGTTTTAAGCACTTACAAAAAAATTAAATTGCTTAAAATTAAAAATTTTAAATGTACTCCGGCAAAATTCTATTGAAAACAACATTATATCCGCGATGACAAGTTGCGCCCTCAATATTTACCAAAAAGTTGCATCACAGTTTCGTAGATTTCTCCCATTGGACCTTCAACTCCTATTAATATTACTCCGTGCCTCTCGTAACAGTTACAGTCGGCTGTAAAATTATTCGAGCACTAGCCAATAATTCTTATGTTACAAAAGTACACTTAAGACTGTTTTGTTAAATAAATCCTTGTCGAATCATGTTCTTAGATTGACTAAGAACATGACTCAATAAGGATTTATTTAACAAAGCAGTATTAAGTGTACTATTTTTAGACAGGGATTATTGCTAGTGCTCGAATAATTTTACAGCCGACTGTACATTCAAACGGAACACTTCCGGTTGCAAAGCCAATTGCAATGAGTATTTCAATTCAAACGGAACGTTTCAATTGCAAAGCGGCTGCAAACCTGTCTGCAAAGTGGATAATATTTGCAAGTGATGGAAACCTCTTGCAAACAGATTAGAGGCCTGCACGGGCAGGGTTCGGGCCGAATTTTTAAATTTGTTCTCGGTCCGGGCCGGGCTCGGGCTTAAAATTTTTTTTCAGGCTCGGGCCGGGCCTGAAGGGAATTTTCTCCGGGCCGTGTCGGGTCGAATTTTTTTCTGGTTTCCTCGTTAATCACCGAAAAAGGGAAATGATAAAAATATTTTTTCAGTGATTTATTTTACATAATTTTACAGGCTGGTATGTCACATAAAGTTCTATTTTGTTGAAAAATGTCTGTAACTTCAATTTAATTGTCTATGAGTCTGTCTATTCGAAAACTGATTTTTCGCAAATATTTTTAGCATGCTTCGAAATTAATATATTTTATTTAAAGTAATATTAGATGGTTTGCTATTCAAATTAGCATGCATGTCACTACCAGTTTGAGTACATGTACATAACAAAATTAATTAGATACGTTACTGTGTATAAGGCTTTGTTTCCTATGATCTGTTGCGTTTAGGTGGTATGAAGGCTATAAAAATCCTTCAGTTGTAACTTTTTCTCTAAGGCTCCTTTTTTCTTTTCTCCAGTGGATGAAAGTAGCATCATTCTTATCATGGTTAAAAACAACTTTTCTATTCAATATGATTGGATTAACATTAAAGTTTTGTTTACCGGATGACATGAAAGATTCGGATACATAACGGTATATAAGAGGAAAGTGCATTTTTAGTAGTATTAACCATTTTAAATACCTTCCTGCATTATTTGATGAATGCTAATATTTTCGATTTGACTTTCTATTTGTCTTTGTGCCTTGTCTATAATAATAAATTTCTGTTTATATATAATTATCTTGCAAAAGTTCAGCAGTTTTGTTAAAGAACGTACTATTGTTTGGTTATATAAAACCTCTGCAAAACATGTACTAAAAATATTTTTCATAGAAAGGCATGCATTTTTTTTTTTTTTTTTTTTTTTTTTTTTTACACATTTTTGAATCGGGCCGGGCCGGGTCGGGCCTGATGTTGTCGGTTTTTGTTCGGGCCGGGCCGGGCCGTATTTTTTGGACTTCATACCGGGCCGGGCCGGGTAAACAAAGCTTCCGTACGGGCCGGGCCCGGGCCTCAAAATTTTGGCCCGTGCAGACCTCTAAAACAGATAACAATCGCTTAAGACTTAGTAAGATGTCCGTCGATGCACATGTTTTTAATTAATATGTTACTTCGAAATCATCAAAAATTATAATTCCGAGGATCTTTGAAAGTATTATAATCATCTATTTTAAAGAAAAAATATAAATAAATGAAAAGTACAGACTATCGAAAGTAAGTTTTTCTTTCTTTCTTTTTTCATTCATTCATTTTTGTAAAGTGTATGAGTTGAAAACGCAAAAAAACATTATGTATGCTTATCATATATATTACTACAGTTCATTCTAGTAGTTATCAGAATTTAGATATTCTTTTTCGACTCTAAGTGAAGTAGCTGTTTAGAAAGTTTTATGTAATGACCTTTAATTAGAAGTAATTAACTTTCTTTTAATATTGTTTACCTATAGTTTGCCCCTAAAGCTATAATGTATTTTATTGTTTTCGTTTTACTATATGCATGATACAGGTTATCGGTGTATCTGTTTATGAAGAATTTTTATACTTGAATCACCACGGAAATGTTTATAACCAACATCATATATATTTATTTATTTATTTTATTCTATTTAACTCGTAGAACAGCTAACACAATAAACTTCAATTATTTAATAAAGTATGATTTCTTTATCTTATGCTGAAGAATAAACGTTGCATTAAATGTCAAATATGTCTGTTATTTGTACTGTTTGTTCAATTTACATTTAAACATTTATTAAATTTTAAACCTTATTAGTTTGTACATGGTTAGAAAATATCCTTTTAATTATTAGAAGGAGAGAGTGGAAGAGTAAAATTGCAAAGAAAAGATATGGGAAGAGTTAATGCCGCTTTATTAAATGTGTGCACAATACATATATTGAAAATATAGCAATTGTTAAATACTAGTATTTTCCGTACTAATAAAAATGCTAATAAGTGCATATTATTAAAAAACAAAGTTAAAAAAAATATCGAAATTTGATTAAATTCTAAATATTTTGTTTTAATAAGAAACATGTTAGCAGATTTAATATATTGTGTATTAGATTCGATACTTCTTAAAATATTTCATCCTCAGTTATTTTTCCATTTTTAACTGATATATAAATTGTTTAAAGTGCTACTGAAATTTGCATTCATAAAACTGGCTGTAATGTAATTATTTTCTTAATCACTTTATTTTTTAAAAAAAATTGATAGTAATAAATATATAGAACATTGATTTATAGCTGTAAATAATATCAATATTTTGTACTTCAATTAGCTCATTAAGTATTTTATTTTATTTTAGATTTTATCTGTATTGAAAGCCTGACCACATGAAGAATGAAGTGAATTTCTAATTTATAAAATGGGATTTGCCTGAATGAGAACCAATTTGTTATGTTAGTTTTGATGTTTTAACGTAACAAATTAGATTCTTTTTCGGATTCATATATAATGTGTTTGCTTTACCCCAAAATATTTTTTCAAGAATTGTGGGAAAACGACTGAAAAAAAATCATTCACTATATAGTTGGATAGTTTTCAAAAGGATCTCAAGCTGAATGAGGGCTAGTGCTTAAGAAGAAAAGAATTTGAAAAAACTTTAAGGGTTATCATATTTATATTTGTAAGTACTTTATTTTTCAAGTTATAGGGTTTTTCTTTACTCGCATATTTAGCAGTTCTACTGTCTACTAAAGAATCAACTGAATATTTTGAAATGTGAATTAATTTGACAATTTAAATATGAATTTGTCTGTTTTTGTTTAAATTTTTCCTTCATGGACTGTGTTAAATGTAATTTTTTTTATACTGAGTTAATGAAACTTGCACTTTTTTGTGTCAAATAAAATGTAACATTCTAGCGACCTTTTGCTAAGATACAGAAATATTTTATTGCTGATCAAAACATTTATATTTTAATCACAACTGCTGAAATACTGTTTTTCTGCTAACCAAGGTTGAAATAAACAATTATTTCATCTCTAATAGACAAAAATCACACTTTTTTCAAAACTGTTTATTGAAATACATAAATCTTTCTCTGAAAATAAAAGTTCAGTGTTAGAGGGTATAGTATTTTCAGAAATTAGTATGTTTAAGCATACAAGGTTAAGCATACAAATAAAAGATAGGTGTATATGAAGATGATTTAACATACTAATGTAATTATTTTAGGTCATACATAAGTATGATTTTAAATTTTATTCAAGAAAAAAAAGTTTCTTTTGTTTACTTTGTATAAAGACCATACATTTTGTTTCGTAGTGAATATCAAAAAGTAAGTTGTAATTTTATCCTAGTTATAATTTTGTATTGCTCTATTTAAGTTGTCTTTATCAAATATATCGCACCCCGATAAGGAAAGTAAATAAAAAATGCAGTATTTGAAAAAAGATCAGCACCAGGATAACAATAAAGCATTGACTTGTATTATAGTAAAACTGACATAACTATCTCTCATGTGGATAATTTTCGAAATAGAGATAAGCTTTTTGTATACGTTAAGACACTTCATACACATTTTCAATTACATAAATTCAAATTTGCTATTTTTTGATTTGTCAGGGTGCGATATCTAAAATAGAATATGTGATGTCTATATTTACTTGTGTTTTAAGCAATTATTTAGAAACTCACTCTTTTTTAAATTCGATTCAATATTATAGACAGTGAGTCAATACAAGAAATTTTTAAAATCCGGAGTTATCTCCAACTGTGTGGTCTCAACTTGAAATAAAGTAAGGGGATTTCTATAGTAATGTTCTACTGCTATCTTGTGTTACACACATCTTAATATTTTGAATAGTGAAAGGCAGAGTTGCGATATATAGGGTAGAACCTCTACAGGTATTGATAAACCGAGCCCCTTAATTGCTTAAAAAAATTCTATTTGCAATAAATAACAAAGCTATTTCACTTAAAATAGTTTTTTTTTCTCTCGTATGAAAAAGGGAAAAATTATTCTACTTACATGACTTTAATGACCATCCTTAGAATGTGACAAAAAATAACAATAAAAACATGAAGTCTATTTTTGTTTCCTGAATGTTAATAGATATAAATTTCTGTACGAAACAGAATTTAATTTAGTACAATGGGACTTTTTATTAAATCCCCTTCCATATAAATGCATAAGGTATCTCTGTTTCGTTCTTTAGCAACAGTTGCTTGGTAAAGGTTTAGTATAGTGATTTTTGGGGGGGAAGGGGGATTTTATTGTGCATAAAGTGTACAAACGTGCATGATAGTGATTGCAGCGGAATCATACTTTGTGCATTTTGAGATTGATGCACAGTGAAGTTGCAGTACCCAATGATGTTTTTATTTTTGTTTTCATGTACACAAAGCATGCATACGTGTATGATAGTATTTGCTAGAGAAATAAGTTTTTTGTATTTTCAGATCCGTGCACAGCGAGGTAAGAGCATCCGAGGGATTTTTTTTTTTTAAATATACATATATATTTGTGCATATATGCGTATAGCGGTTGTTGCGGAACTGAGTTGAGATTCACGCACACTAAGGCAGCGGTATCCAGTAGAGACTTTTTCAAAATGTATTTATTAATTTCTTCTATATTCAATAGAAGAAAGTATTGGATTCCTAAAAATTTTCGACTTTAGGTTTTTGATGGATTTACACGTTTTGAGAACACATTTTGACCATTTTTAGAAAATGTCTGTCTGTGCGTGTGTGACAAAATTTTGTGGCAACTGTATATCAGGTACTACTGCAAAGAATTTCATAAATATTGGTATGTAGTTACACATTGACATAAATTAGTGTCTATCAACTTTTGGTAAAAATTGTCCAAAAGCTTCCGTTACCATCCTGCTTTTTCTAAATTTTTAGCTTGGTGGTATAGGACAAAATTTCGTATAAATGTGCATAAAGAGAATTATTTTTTAATAATCATTATGAAATTAAAAAAAAATGTGTATGCAGGAGCCTCGTCTCCCCATCTGGGGGAAGGGGGGGGAGGGGTCGAGCTCGCCAATACCTTTAAAATGAAAGGTTGAACCATTGATCTACAATAATTTGAAATAAAGTTATTATTATTTTTTTTTTCATTTTTAACAACAACAACAAAAAAATTGTTTAAGTGTAATATTGAGAACAAAATTGACTGTTTTTGGATATTTAGTGTTATACTACTTCTCTAATACAGATTTTTAAAAATAATTTTAATAAATTATTCTTACTGGGTGAATTTGTATAGGAAAATATAGAAGAAAGTCATGTGGTGGCCACAACATACTAATTTTTATTTATTTATGTTTGTTGTAAGCAATGTGTATCATTAGCTCTTACTAAATATGCAGTGATAGTTATTGCTGCGGAATCAAGCTTTGTGCATTTTGAGATTCATGCACAGCGAAGTCGCAACATCCAACGATGTTTTTACTTTTGCTTTCATATACAGTCGGTAAAAAAAGTCTCCGAACATTAGCAAAAATTCCTATATAATAAAAGTACACTTAATACAGTTTTGTTAAAGAAATCCTTGTCGAATCCTGTTTTTAGACTGACTAAGAATAGGATTCGACAAGGATTTATTTAGCAAAACTGTATTAAGTGTACTTTTTTTATATAAGAATTTTCGCTAGTGTTCGGAGACTTTTGTTACCGACTGTACATAAAGCATACATACGTATATAATAGCATTTGCTAATGAAATAAGTTTTTTACACTTTGAGATTTGTGCACAGCAAGGTAACAGCGTCTGAGTCATTTTTTTTTTTTTTTTAAATATGGTTGTGCACATATGCGTGTTAGTGATTGCTGCGGAACTGAGTTGAGATTCATGCTTACGAAGGCTGCGACATTCAGTGAGGGTTTTTTTTTTTTTTTTTTTTTTTTTTGTGAACAAAGTGTACATATGCGATGATAGTGATTGCTGCAGTATCAAGCTTTGTGCATTTTGAGATTCATGCACAGCGTTGTTGCAACACCCAATGATGTTTTTACTTTTGTTTTCATATACCATACCACAAAGCATACATATATGATAGTATTTGCTAATGAAATAAGTTTTTTGCATTTTGAGATTCGTGCACAGCAAGGTAACAGCATGTGACTTTTTTTATGCATGTTTGTGCGTATGTGCACGATAGTGATTGCTGCAGAATTGAGTTGAGATTCATGCACACTAAAACAGCAGCATCCAATGAAAGTTTTTGTTTTGTTTACTGTGAACAAAGTGTACATATGCGGGTGATAGGGAATGTTGTGGTCAGAATTTCATGCAATTTGGGAATTAGGAGAGGAACACAGGTGTATATATAGATCTTAATCATTTTACTTAGTATATTCTTACCTCCTCTCTAACCATTTTCTTTGAGTATCTATGATAATAAGTACTACTATAGGAAAATACATTAGAAAAAATCACAATACAATTGAACTCTTTTTTTAAATACCAGTCATTTGTACATTATTGCTTATTCAATTTTGTAAAATCTCGATGTTTATTTGATTCTTGAAAGTTGCTTAGAAGAAATTTTTTAATGTTTTTCATTCTGTACAATAGAAAATAATAATAATAATAAGAAGAAGAATTCTTAAATTTCATCTGTTTTAGGGAAATATATAAGTAATTCGAAAAATTTCCCACTTGTTGTGCTAGGAATGCAGTAACTTTTTTTTTTTTAATGCATTAAAATCAGGAAAACGATATGTGTATAAATTTTCATAAAAAAATTTTCATCGTAGGAGATTTAACATCAATTTTTTCAAACTCTAATTAGAAATATTTATGAAATTAACTTGCAAAAGAAACTACACTACTGTAGTAATTGCATAAAATGTCATCCCTTCTTTTTAAAAAACACTTCATTATTTTAAATAATTCTTTAAAAATAGAAATTTTTAAAGAAGTTTTCAAACCTTAATTATTTCTCTTCTCAAATTATTACAGGATTATGTAGGGGAGAGGGGGGCACATATGGACGTTTTTTGTTTTATTAAAAAATCTAACCTTTTTCATCTTTTTTTTTTTCATTTTTTTTTACTAACCATAATCTTACATCTAATCTCTTCAAATACATGTACTTAAATATTAGGAAATGTGACAAAATTATTTTTAAAAAAATATTTAAAAACATGCAAAATTTGTCCACATCTGCCCCTACAAGGGGTACATTTGGACATGCTTGGGGGCACATTTGGACAAGTAAATATAGCATTATCAACAGTTTAAAATAACAAAAACAAATGACTTGAATACATATATACTGGAAATATCCACTTCTGTTGCTATAAATAAGGGCAATAAAATATTTTAATTATATTTATAATCTTAAAAAAAGGACTTTTAAAGAAAATATATATATTCTAGTGATGATCTATGATCTTCACGATTTGAGTCGCAGTTTTTTACCTAATCAAAAATAAATTTGCTTTAAATTATGGTGAACATTTTAATAACTAAAACAAATAAATTGAAAATAATCAAATACACATTAATATGGAAAAAAAAAAAAAAAAAAAAAAAAAAACTTTATTCCTATTTCACTTTATAAGACTCTAAATTGACCATAAATCTTAAGGTTGCTGCTGCATGTTCAGTTCCTCCTATTATAATTGGAGGTGGAAGTTTAGTTACTATGTCTGTTTTCTCAATGGTTGACTCGTCTGTCTTATCTGGAAAATTGAAAACGTTTTGCTTTCCAACTTTCTTTCATAAGTATTTGACTTCATACTTATGAGAATCTAAAGTTTTTTCGATTCGTCCAATGTAGTTAACTGTTTTTGACTTTGTATTGAATCTTACTAGAACAAAGTCATTTACACCAATTGAATCATCATCTAATAGCAGCTTCAATTCTTCAAGATCATCATCTAATTCAGAATGTGATTGGATATTTGATTGATCATGTAGCCGTTCCATCATACCAATACCAATCTTAATTCTTTTTTTTTTTGATTCTTCTAAATCAAACTTTCTTTTTCTTCCAAATGCTTCTTTTCTTTTTTAGTTAACTCTAAATTTCTCCATTTTTGCTATAGTGAATTGTTCAATTCTTTCCTTTCCAGGAGTATCTGTGTAAATTCTAGGCTTTCCTTTTCATGTAGATTGCTTTTTTCTTGGTGGAGCTTTAGGAAAAGGTCTTATGACTTCTGGAGTTAAAACTTGAGTTGAAGGTTCAATTAATATTTCATAGTTGAAAGTAGATGAAATTGAAGGCTTAGGCTCATTAGAAGGAGAATATGAATGTTCAATTTCTGCATTTTCAGATATTTCGACAGGGTTTGGTCGATCGGTGACAAATGCTGGAAGAAAGACCTCATCACTGAAAACTAGTCTGTTAACAGCCCATATTCCAGCATTCTTGAACGAACTGCTGATATTTCTTGGAGTGAAAGAATTAAGATTTAAGATATGCATTTGATGACAGTTCTGCTATTTCATATATAGTGATGGTCTTTCCTGAATTAGAAGCCATCCAATCATTAAAAGCTATTTTTACTTTATCTTTGAAAGAATAAACGCCAACATGTAGTGGCTGCATGCGATGGGAACAGTGAGGGGGAAATGATAAAACAATAATTCAATTTTCTCTTGCATACATAATAGCTTCTATTGATGTGTGGGTATCATGGTTGTCCAGCAGTAAGAGTATTGGGTTAAATTAAACATTATATTTTTAGCCCACATCAGATTTTTTTTTATTATTTAGCTTTAGATTAAATCCTGATAAGTTGTGAATAAAACTACACTGTAAAAAAATAACTATTACCAGTTGCAAGAAACTCTCTGTGATTGGAGAAAATAATTATTTTCTCCAATCATAGAGAGTTTCTTGCAGCTGGTAATAGTTATTTTTTTGCAGTGTATACAATTACGCTTAACTATAATAGCAAAGATTAAAAGCTACAGTCTTTGTTATTTAAAAAATCATTTTAAGCACCTTATTGCTTTAATTTTGTGTTATAAATTCTAAATATAACACATTAGGGGCACATTTGGACAGTCCACATGTGCCCCCAAAACAATGTCCAAATGTGCCCCACAGTCACATGTTTAGAATTTTGTTAAGCCTAGCTTAGCAGAAATTTTTTTTGACAAATATTATTAATATTAATAAATCATTATGTTCATCAAACAAGCTATCTAGTTTTATATAATTAATTTTCATGATGCAATATAAATATGTATAATTAGTATTGATACAAATAAAGCATAACTTTACTTTTAAGCTTCAAAACTGCTTGGTTGACATAACTGGAAAACTTTCACAGCCAATTGCTTTAAATTTTCCTGGGAAATGCATCATAGTGTTGCCAACAAAATATAATTATTTCATAATTTTCACATTTATTTAAGTTAGGGAAATTTAAGTTGTTTATATGTGCCCCTGTCCAAATGTGCCCCCCTCTCCCCTACATTGGTTTCCTTAATTCTTCAGCTTGTATAAAATGGAAATTGTATCCAACATTGTACGGATACATTTATCTTAAGTGCTAATTTAATAAAGAAAGCTTAAGTTTCTTTTCAAATTATGATTTGGCTGATAAATTGATAAATTAAAAATAAAATGATAAATTAAAATAATGTTATAAGCTTATCAGTATATTAAAGTTCTTAAAATTGCCATTTATATTAAGTAAACAACTTATTATTTGCTTTAGAGATTTCTAATTCGTTTTTTCCCCGCAAAATTCCCAGTTTTTTCCCCAAAACTCCCGGGTTTTTTCCCTTGGTTTTAAATTCCCGGGTTTTTTGCATCTCTACCTCCCCCTTGTTTACAGAGCTTGTGAAAATGCCTCCACCCCCAATTTTTTTTTTTTTTTTTTTTAAATCTATTTTAAACAATTTATAGTATTTAGTGGATTTTTCTTTCTCATTTGGTTGTACCTTCTATTTCTCCAGTTTATTATCATCCCATAAGAAAATCAAATTTTTAAGGTCAAGACAAACGAAAAACGAATAAAGCATATTGTTCAGCCAATATAAGTTATCTTACTAGTTTCAGAAATTAGAGGCAAAATTAAACACATGTTTAAGCTCTTTAATGTACCCTAGAGAGAGAGTTTTAATCAATTTTTATTTTGAATAATCAACTCACATAAAAATTTATACTGTTATGCTCCAGCTTTTGGAAGTGAGGCCCCCTAAATTTGGAGGCCCTGGGCCAGTTCCCCGTGCTATAATCTGGTTCTGGTAATATGACAGTCTTTGTCACGTGATAAACACTGTCATGTTGGGCACACAGACAGTGATGCCAGATTGGAGATTTTGTCCCCATTTTGGGGATTTTTGAGGCTTCTGGGGACAATTTTGGGGACCGAATGTTTGTGGGAACTTTTTTGGGGAATTCTAAAATTGTTGGGGACAAATCTGGGGAATTCTTCAACTTTCTGTCAATGTTGGCAACGTAATGATTTATCAGGGATTTTCAATAGCTTTATTGTTATTTGGGATTTTTTTCAAAAATTGCCTTTATTTGGGGAAAAATCTGCGCTTAAATCCATTTAAATCTGCTTAATATTTCTTTTTGAAAAAATTTTTATTTTCCCTTTTTAGTAGAAATTAAGTTGGGGATTTTTTTGAAAAAAAACCCTGATTTGGGGAAATTTTAAGTCCTATTTGGGGAAATAATTTTCGACCATCTGGCATCACTGCACACAGAAGAGTTGCCATTTTGCTCTCTACCTAATGAAAGCTCGACGGTCATAGACAAAAATCGGGTCTAGGAAGTACGTAAAAGTACTGTAGTTATAAGAATGGAGTATTTTTTCTTTTTCGTATTTCTGTATTATTTATTGAGATATTTTAATAAAAATTGCAAATCGGCTATATTAAAAAAAGCCGTCCAAACGAAGTCATTTAAACATACAGTTGCTCAAAAAAGTTTGCGTACAGCGATTATATATTTAAAAAATAAACAACAGCATTAAAGTCAGGAAACTTCTTTTAGATTTAAGCTTTTATTTATATCTGAACGGGTTTGTTCCATTCATATGCTCGATATTCTCAGACTTATAGCAACAATTTGTTACACAAAACATCTAAAAGAAACAAAAGCAGAGAAATTAAATAAAAAAAGTTTGCTTACACTTGTTCAATTTATATGTCTATTTTCTTAAAACAATTGTTTAATACTTGGTAGGGTATCCTTTGTATTTAATTACAGCCTGCAGTCTTTTGTGCACAGGCCCCGACTTACGGCAGGGCATACGGGGCAAATGCCCTGGGCCCCCCTTCTGGAAGGGGCCCCCCTACAGGCGAATACAGAAATTCTGCAATCTAAAGACCTCTTATGCCACTGCAAGGGGGCCCCCCAGAATAGGCTTGCCCCGGGGCTGCAGGTAGTCTAAGTCGGGCCCTGTTTGTGCATCTAATGAACAAGCTTGTCAGTGTCGGGTGGAGTAATTTTTGTCCATTCTTGCATATTAAATCATTTTTTGATGTAATATTGTATTTTCGAATGTTTTTTTTTTCAAGTTTTTCCCAGAGATGTTATATTGGATTAAGGTCTGGGGATTGAGGGGGTGTCTGTAGCCGTCTAGGAACATGATAGAGCATATATTCTTTAATTATCCTAGCTGTATGCTTAGGATCATTGTTCTGTTGAAAAATGAAATCATCTTTAACTCCCAGTTTTTCGGCACTTGCTTTTAAATTTTTCTTTAATATGTCCAAGTAAACAAATCTATCCATTATTCTATCTATTATATGTAACTTTCCGACTCCATTAGAGGACATACTCCCCCAAACAATGACACCACCTCCTCCATGCTTAACAGTCGGACGCAAATTTTTCGCATCTAATTCTGTATTCGGCTTTTTCCAAACTATACAGCGGCCATTTAACTTAAAAATGGTGAATTTGCTTTCATCTGACAAGATTACTTTATTCCAGAATTCAGGAGAATTATGTAAATGATTTTTTGCAAAAGCAATTCTCTTTTTTCGATTAATCTTCGAAATGTACAGTTTTGCTCTGGCTATTCTCCCATGATAACCAGCATTTCTAAGCACATTTCACACAGTTTCTGGGCAAACTCTTGTATTGCACGTCACATTCAGATCTTCCACAATATTAGAAGCAGAGAGTTTAGGATTAACTTTGATTTTTCGAATTATTTTTCTTTCTTCTCTGAATGATAATTTTTTAGGCCGTCCACATCTCGGTCTTACACTAAGACTTCCTGTGTCTAGAATGTTTTGTATTATTCGTTGAATGCTGGAATGAGGCTTGTCAACAATTTTACCGATTTGACGAAGAGATTTTCCTTCATCTCTTAACTTTATTATCAACCGTCTTAAAGTTAGAGGTATTTCTTTTCCTTTTTCCATAATATGAAGTGAATAACACTTAATCACTTAACATTTATTAAAATACAGGACGACTTATTATAGAAAAAAATTGTCTTCACATCGAACATAGCTGTGACTCATTCACCTGGAAATACGACTAATAATATGCAAATTTTTCCGATGATTATCTGTGCGTACGCAGACTTTTTTGATAGCAGTTTAAAGACTTATCGGAAAAGAAATTGTTTACTAAATTTAGTATTAATTTATTGAACTATTTTAAAGTGCTAATTTGGTTAATATAACCATAACTTTAAAGAAAAAATTAAATATTGTAATTTTCTAAAAAAAAGAAACGGCTTCACAGTAGATTTATGCATTACTTAGTTACTGTACGCAAACTTTTTGACTGACTGTAAATTCCAATAATAAAATAATAATGCTTTTTCTGTAGAAGTGAAAGTTTTTGACTAGAAAAAAAAAAAAAAAGTGAAAGAAAAATTTAAAAGGGTAAATGAAATTTTAGTCAAAGGTTTTTCACAAAATTCAGTTTAAAATTAGTTTTTTTCATTTCATTCAGTTCCTATGGTTTGTACTTGTTTTGTGAAAGAATATGAAAAAACTATTTGGTATTAATGAAAAATTTCTCTTGATTTCAACAGTTACAAGGAGAAAAAAATCTTTCTCAGCAAAAATGATTAAATATAAGATGTTTCTGAGTAAATAATTTATATCTTTTAAAATGATGTCTGACATGCATTTTATATCTGAAGCAGAAAAATGAGTTATTGAAGTAATAAATATTTTTATTTAATTATATATTTATATTAAAGTGTTCAATTACTCAGTAGTACTGAATGTCTCTCCTAAATAAATTTATAGTAACTATACACTTTATCTAACGAAAATGTTATTTCTAACTCAATTACATTTTTCTCCACATAAAATTATTAGTTTCCAGAAACAACAGAGATATCTTTTTAGGTTCTTAGAAAGAATCTTTACAGTAACTCTATTCGACATTCAAAGATATTTCAAACGTTCATGTTACGTAAGATATAAAGCATCTTTTAAATGAACGTATAAAAAATGCATTACGATGCATCAACATAAACATTTCTTTAGATATTTCATACACATACAGTTTTTTTTTTTTTTATTTTAGAAAAAAAAAAAAAAATCTCATACAAGAGCTGTTTCAGCGCAGGTGTGTGTAGATACGTACCGAAATTTTAGCACGTTTTTAAATTCCTTGAGAAATCAAAATGAAAAGTAAATGGGTCTTCTTTTAAATGGCTATTTAGATGCTTATTTAGAGATTTTCCTCTCGAGAGAAGAATTTACAACGTAATACACGAATTAAATTTCTCTAGATTTTTTTTTTTTTCAGAAAATATTTTAGGAGCATCCCACGTGTGAATTTGAAGTTCATGCACATGAATAATCATTTGCATGTAGAGTGCGTAGATGTTTATATAGAGTACTTTTTTCAGAAAATCTTTTGGAGCACATTTCACAAATATATGGTTTTTCGCCTGTATGAATGCGCTCATGTACAGCTAGATAACTCTTTCTAGAAAATTTTTTTGAACATTCTTTACATTCGTATCGTTTTTCTTCTGTATGAATGCGAATATGTGTATTTAGATTTCCCTTGTCCCTAAAACTTTTAGAACATACTTCACAGACATGTGGTTTTTCTCCTGTATGAGTGCGCGAGTGTTTAGTTAAATTTCCTTTATTGCGACACCTCTTCGTGCAAATTTCACACACATATGGCTTCTCTTTTGTGTGAGTTCTTTCATGTCTACTTAGGCCGCCCTTTACAGTAAATTTTTTAGAACACACTTCACACACATATGGCTTTTCTCCTGTATGAATGCGCAAATGTACATTCAGATTTCCTCTCTCAGAAAATCTTTTAGAACATATTTCACACACATATGGCTTTTCTTGTGAATGAATACGCAGATGCTTATTTAGATGATAAATTGTTAAAAACCCTTTTGAACCTATTACTACAAAGAAAGGGTTTCTTCTCCAAATGAATGTACAAATGTTTATTTAGTTCATTCTTTAGTTTAAACGCTTTAGAACATACTTCACATACATATTGCTTTTCTCCTGTATGAATTTTTAGGTGTTTATCTAGCTGTTCTTTTCGTGAAAATTCTTTAACGCATATATCACACATATATGGCTTATCCCCTGTATGAGTGCGTAGGTGTCTAAGCAGACTTCCCTTATGTAAAAATTCGTTTGAGCATATCTCACAAATAAAGAGATTTGTATTCGAAAAAATGCATGAATGGCTATTTACATCATCCATTTTCGAAAATATTTTAGAGCATTTTTCACATCGATGTGGCTTTATTTCTGTATTTTGTAGATTGAGATCCATTTTGATGGAAAACTCATTGTAAAACTTCTCAATAATAATTATCAGTACTCATAAATGAGAATGGTGGTATTTAGAAGTTATTAGCTAGGGGAAATTTTCCGAATTCTCATTTCATAAGCAAAATGTTTGTAATGTATGACTTAAAAAGAACTTAGACATATATCTTCAGGTATTTTTTTCTTTTAACACAACAGAAATATTTTTTCTTTTATGTATTTCTGTAAGTGCAAAAACATGTTTTTAGATTATCTTTTTATAAAATTGTTCAAAGTATATTTTTCAACCAAATGAAACTTTGTACTTGTTAGGTATAACATTAACATTAAAAGAAAAAATAAATAAAATTGCAGCATAGTCAAAATAGAAAAAATTTCTTTTCCTAGATGATATTGGTATACGTAAGATTCCTGTAACACGAGCTGATTATTGTTGCCCAGCGGAAATATAAACTTGGCGAGTTTGCGTAAAGAGTAAAGCGAATTATTGTTTGTACTTGATAAGCTGGCGGTAATATTTGGCGAAATTTTCTTATAACTCTTGTGAAAAAGAGCCATCACTGTAGCTGTTAAATTAGTTAATTTTAAATATTTATACACGTTGAAAAGTAGTTGTAAAATACAACACTTAGATAATCAAACAATAATAAAAACAAATAATTGATACGAAAAATGCAGGAAAACATATGATAATTACACTTCATATTTGTGATAGAAATTTAAGCGTACAATTTTCTTTTGGAAAATTAATAACCCATTTCTCTCGCCTTTCTTCATCTGTTGGAAATCTAAACGTTCTAAAAGCAGTTCTGGTATTATTTGAGCAATTTACGGCTGCAATTGCAAAACCTCCATTTTATGTGATTTGGGGGCTTACTTTATTCTCATCGAGATCATCTCGAGATCGAGAGTGACGTCTTTCGTTATTTTCTGGAAACGATACTTCAATAACGGGACTTTATTCACGTGACGTCACTGGTGGTATATAAAATTGTAAACAAGAAACACGTGCGCATGTTTTGTTTTCATCCTCCATTTTTTCTCGCTTACGCTGTCGTCTCGTTTCGCTAGTGTTAGTAGATTATTTTTGTTTGAGCACTTAAGAGCATACCAGTATTTTAATAGAAAATAAAATCAAAATATTAAGTTCTATTCTAGATATTTTTCTCAACAGAATATTTCAGAATGTATCCATGAATAATAAATGTTATGATCAAGAAACAAATTTAAAAGCAAGCTTTACAGGTTTAAAAATGTATCGCAATAAATTTATAATTGATGTGAAATTTCCAGAAAGTATTTTAAGTGAAACTGTTGCAGTTTGTAGCGTTGTACTTGCTGGATTTTAAATAATTGTGTATAATGTAGATACTAAGATCGAGCAATGAGGTGAGTTTGTAAAAATGTTTTTTAAATTCTTTAAATCTCATTCATATTCTTCATTTATAATTTACCCTAAATGTGCAAATTATTGTTTGTTTGATACTAATGTTTTCTTGTGTTTCGTTTCAAATTACAATAGTTACTGTAAAAAGTGCATTTAATTTATGCATTTTTAACTGTTTTTTCCCCCCCTTAAATCTGAATTTACGAAAGGCTTGAGTAGCTGTAATTAAACACCCAGTCATTTATGATCTAGCTTCTAAACAACGTTAAATTCCATGCAATAATCGCAGAAAATGTTATTTGTTGTTGATATTCCAATGGAAACTGTATTATATAAGATGTTTGATGCAGATAATATTATTAATTTGTATACTGTAATCTGATTATGTAATCATAATGTATGGTTATTGTGAAGCTTAGTATGAAGATTTGCAGTGTTGTTTTTATATCAGTTTAGTGAAACACTCCATTATTTTTGAAATTCTTACTATCATTCATATGCCATTTCATTTTAAAAGTAAAAAAAAAAAAAAAAAAAAAGATAGTCATTATAGACTTCACATGTTCTATTCTACACATGATATTTGATGTCATTTTTAAAAACTCATCCTACTGTTATTATCTTTTTGTTTTATATATTTTATGTATATTTGAATTATGAGAGAAAATCTTTATATGGATAATTTATAAGTGTGTTTATGCAATATAAATGTAAAATAAAAAAAATAATTTCTGAACCAAAAAGTAATAATGAGTAAAAATTTTATAATGATTCAGTTTTTAAACCTTAATATAAATAAAGCTGTTAACTACTGCCATTTTAATCCATTCTAAACAAATAAATTTAAAGAGTATTTTTACATTTAATTTATACTTAGTTATTCTGTATTTTCCTCTTACTAGTATTTCTAATATATATATATACATTCAATTGTTATGTTATACATGTGTTTATTACACTAATCTTAAAATGCATACAAAGTATATTCATGTTGTAATGGTGTTGTGGTGTTTTCAAATGAGATATAAAAAGTATCATTAGATGATGTAGAGTCATCTCCAGGTTACCAAGGACATTTCTATCAATTTATAAAGTAGATGGAGAAAAAGAAGATATTTCAAGAAAATTTCTTTTTTTAGCACACTGTCATTTTATAATACATTGTGCTATAAAGAAGTTTTCTTAGACATTTAATGACAGAGGATTTTGCATTCTTGAATACTTATAAGAATGAAGATTAGATTATCTACCGACTGATGCAGTTTCTGTTAATGCAGGCTTTGGTAAGTTCTTTAAAATTTTCAGATGCTTTGTTGATTAGGTAATTATTAAATTAAAAATAATATTGTAGTATGACATTATATTGTTTATTTTTGTGCATTAATTCTTTGGAAATTAGATGTTTATGATTTTGTTACTTTTCTTTATAACATTTAGAATGAGTTTAGGAATTTGTGTGAAAAAGGAGGGAGAAAAAAAGTACTGGTGAAATATGTTGTCTAATAAAGCGTTGAAAGTATAGAAAAATGTTAAGTGAATTTCTTTACAGCATAGGTTTATTTCAAAACAAACTATGCTAAGAAGAAGTTTTCTTAATACAATTTCTGGAAGAGCTGAATTGGATGAAAAAAGCATAAAAATATCTGAAATGAAGAAAGTTTTCCTAACTTAGTGCTCATACAATATCGAAAGCTTTCTGATGCAGCAAATTAACATAATGTAAGTAGTAACATTCACATTTTTTTTTCTTTATCATTTCATACTGAGTATGATTCATTAACACAATGATAGTTGTAAAACCTCCTTTTATTTTCAACGAAATGTGATGTTATTCTTAATTAGATAGTAATTTCAATTTCTTCTAAAAGTTCTTTTTTTTTTTTTTTTTTTTAATTAATAATTGATTATTTCATGACTTGCTTTGTAGATCAGAGGGAGTCTTATGTACATATATTTAAAATAATTTTATAATCGTTTTAAACACATTCTGAATGTATTAAAATCACTCTTTGAAATCAGGGTTTAGCAAGTACAGTTGCCAACAGTGACTTACATTTCCTAATTGGTGATCAGTAGACATGCATAATATACATAAACATTGTCCAAAAAAAAAAAATCTATTCTGCATAAAAATTAGTTTAAACTTTTTTTTAACCAACAGTTAGAGTTGTGAGTTTCCCAACTTTCTAAAAGATGTTTTTAATAAACTTTTGTTTTTGTTTTTACACTATATCTGATATTAATGTAATTATTAACTATACTGTGACTAAGAAAAGTTTAAATGGGTGATTGCCAATCTAAAGGGTAGAAAACGAAGACTAATTTGAAAAAATAAAAATTTTACCAAAAAAATTTGAAAAAATTCCTTAATTCCTTTTTGACAACTATGAATCTAAATTACTTGATGAGCTATCTCGTTAGCTATTTTTTGGTTGGTAATTAATTAATTTCAAAATTAATGTGTCAACGGAGCGGACATCACTGACCACGGAGTGGACACTTATAAATATCCAAACCTGAAAGTTATTTTGCAGCTGTATCTTTTCATCCTTATTGTTTTACTTGTGTTTTAGAAAATAATCAACAAATATTTTTACTTTAATTCTTTTGAAAAATGAAAATAACAGGAAAATAATTGTTGGTTCCGCATATTCTTTCTTTCTTTTTTTCTTTTTTATTTTATGTGATTGATCTAATATGTTGAAGACACTTGTATTTCCTTGCTATTTTTCCTGTTAAAACTTCGAAGATTTCTTTAAGTTTCTTCTTTGATTTTTCGCCTTTAAAACTTTCTTTTATTGGCTTTTTTATTACCTCGCCAAAAATAATACATTTCTCAATTTCTTTTGAATTTGCTTCTGTGATAATTTTTTTCACTTTTCTCTTGGGTTTTTCAGAATCAGTAGTATTATTTTTTGACTTCACATCCTTAGATCTTTGCACATGCTTTTTGTGTTTTTCAAGCTTCCTAACCAATTTTTTGTTTTCTTCACAAAGCCTTTCACTGTTCTTTTTCGACCTTTTTCTTCCACTTTCTAGTCTGCTAGATGATGATACAGATGGTTTTGTTTTCAGAGATGGATTAATTTGAGGTAGTGTGATGTTTATAGCTGCTGAACGAGGTGTCTCAGGAGGTGTATCATCTCTGAGATGTTCTTCAAAGATTATTCTGTTTCTTCAATCTCTCCCTTTGATTTCTGTTTTGGTTCTTCCATTTTTTCCTAACACTTCATTTCATTCGTTCAAACAATTTAACTACAGTATTCTTCCTTCTGTGATATATTTATCTTTCTTTAGCTTTTCCTTCTTCATGTCTTGCGGGATCATTTCTTATGCTCTTATTATACACAAAAATGTTTCACGCGACTTTTTTTTCATCCAATTTTTGCTCCAATTTTCGAAAGCTGTAAACCGAAAGAAGGTTACAATAGTTGAATCAAAAATTGTTCGAAAAACTGGTTTACACGGTGTACAGTACATGTCAAGGCACACCTATTTATCTCTGTTTTAACGGGGATGACATGGGAGAGCGAAGAGGAAAACGGTGAATGAATTCCCGCCGGCGCTGTCATTTCTCGGTACATAAAGAGCTTTCTTCTCACTGGTTTATCACAGTCTGACTTGCCAGAAAAAATTGATCGTATTCCCAATTCCTATTACACTGGGCATTGACGTGATTTGAGCCAAATTTACAATTATCTCAAAAGTTGTGTGAAAACGTGTTGTGTGTAATAGGAGCATTAGTCTGTCTCCTGCTCTCTGCATACTTTTTCTTTTTTGTTCTTTACGTTTTTCTGTAGTTTGGCTGGGAAGTTTCCTTTTCTTGTTATTTTTCTTATCTTTTTGATTTTCAACTCCACCTAATTTTCTTTTTGACTGAGTTTGAGCGAAGGTTTGTGCACATTTGTTTGTCCTGCATTGGGTTACATGCGAATTTCCATTTTTCTTGAACAGCATAATAAATTTCTGCAAAGAAAATAAATATATATTTTAAGTATTGTTTTTATATATATAAAAAAAAAAGTTATTCAATTAATAAAAATACAAAACAATTTTAGTTTTGCTGTAAAACAAAAATATTTTTATTTATTTTTTCTTCTGAAACTAAATTTAATTATATTTTTGCAATTATTTTTCTAAAGTGTTATGTCACCTTTTCTACATTTTACCTTTAAAATTAAAAAATAAAAAAAAATAAATAAATAAATAAATAAAGGACATATAGTATACATCACTTTTTTGCATTACTCTGTAAACAACACTCATAAAACTGTTCTTAAAATTATATTAATACGAATTCTGTTGTTACATTTAAACCATGAAGAGAAATGCTTAAGAGTTCAGTAAAAAATAGCAAATACTGTTTTAAAGACGTTGAAATGACATTTCTAGAAAATCACGAATAAAAATATAAAAGTTAGGGGGAAAATATATTTCGATTGCACCTTAAGCAATCGGTAGGCTAACAACAAAAAATAAATAAATAAATAAATAAATAAAAGGATAAAATTTATTTATCAAATTTATTTAGATTATTTTTCAAATGTATCTATTTTTAAGATTAATTTTGAAAGTATCCACTCCGTGGAAAGAAGTGTCCACTTCGTGATCAAATGATGTCCACGGAGTGGAAGTCCACGGAGTGGACAGAATGTCTGATTTTGAATTTTAAGGAACAAAGCAACAACGTCAGGAACAATTTAACTTTAGTGTTGAATTAAGTCTTATAATCATTAATTGTAATAATAATTAGATAATAAACAATCCTTATAATTATTTGTATACTTCTGACCACGGAGTGGACTGATGAGATAGCCAAACAGAGGTATCACAGATGAAATCTATTTTAACAGAACGAAATAAAGCATTGAGTTCAGCACATGTAGGTAAAAACAAAGATGGCTTCCCCCTCTTTCTTCTCAGTTACACATTGGTGACAGACAGTGCCATCTACTGAACTTTATGGGAAATTAAATAGTTGTCCACGGAGTGGACACCTTTTTTTAGGGACATTTGTTATAAATTAATTAAAAAAACAAGATTCATTTTATAATTCTAAAATTTAATAAATATATTTTTAAGGATAATTATGTTCTGCTTAAATCAAAATGTAATTAAAAAACATTAATATTAAGCTTGAAAATAATGCTATATTCTGCAGACTTCCCTTGGGGACAGTCCACGGAGTGGACATTCCAGGTTTTATCGATCGAGTTCTAAGAAAAATAAATAACATTAAAAACTTTTATAATAATATTCAACTAGAGAAAATCGTAAGAAATAGCCTAGTTGTAAATTTTTTTCTGATTGAAAATATTTTCTATTTTTGAGGGCTAAGGGACATGGTTTCTACCCCTTATGTTGGCAATGACCCAAATATGTCTTGCAAAAAGTTAAATAAAAAAAATTACTTGTTACAATTTAAGTTTACAAAAGGATTATAAATTTTATTAAAAACATTTTAAGTTACCTTACTAAAAAATCCTTAAAAGTTGGTTGATATATTTCGGCTTTCATCCGAAGCCATCTTCAGAACCCGATGAGTTTATGTCATCGGGTTCTGAAGATGGCTTCGGATGAAAGCCGAAATATATCAACCAACTTTTAAGGATTTTTTAGTAAGGTAACTTAAAATGTTTTTAATAAAAATTACTTGTTTGGTTTTCAGAATTTTCTACTCCACATCACTACCAACAGTCAGTAAAGAAATACTGTGTAGCAGTGTATTTTCAACTATTTCATGCTTTAATTAGTGTAAAACTCCAATAGTAAAACTCCACCCAACTATATCTTGCTCTGTGATTTTCAGGTGTTTTCATTTTTCAAAAACCTTCCGTTCTCTTGGATGTTACAATCTGAAGTTTTTCCAAAATATTCAGCTTTTAAAAAGTTTGCAATAATATCACACTTTCTAATTTTAACAATTTTTGTTTCTAAAAGTAAAGGGGGCTACAATCGGAATTTTACGGTATATATATTTGTCGCTTTACAATTTACTTACAATTTACTTACAATTTACGTAAATAAATAAAAATCCACAACACGATTGAGAGTATATTTTCCAGTATTTACAATGACCGTCTGTAATGTAGCTAAATTCTTTTACAGGTCATTGTACACAAAATATTAACTTTTCTATATTTGCAAGATTTTGTTTTGAACCTCCATTAATTTTAAAGACTTTTTTTTTTTTCCTTTAAGAACTGGTTTATGATTTTACTGCACAGATAAGTATGAGGCTGAAACGTGTAAAATTGTTTTATAAAAAGATCAGATGAATTCAGTCTGTAGGAAGAAATATGCACATTGTGCTTAAAGATTTTACTTAAATTATTATTACATTTGCATTACACTTTCAGACAAATTGTTCAAGTAGTAAAATTATAATAGTCGTTACTACATTCTATTAATATAATTAAACAAAAATCCTTTACAAATTTATATATTTGCCAACTTTTATGCTTTTTGACTACTGAAAACTTTAATAGTGCAAATAGCTTTATTGAAAATTTTAGCTATAGTGAATTCCCGCTCGGTAGCACCTGCGGTGCTCTCTTCCCATTTCAGTATCTGAAACAACCTGTTTGCTAACTATGTTATGAAAGTTATGATCTTTGGAAATCCTGACGCTAGCAAAGTCTCGCTCAGTGTCGCCCGCGGTCCCTTATCCCCACTTTAGAAGTTATAACAGCTTGCTCGTTCATAATGCAAATAGCTTTGAAAATTTTAACTGTAGCAAATTTTCCCACTCGGATGGCTACAACACCCTTTTACGTTTAATGATTTGAAACAGCCTGTTTGCTCACCGTGTAAAGAAACATTGAAAATTCTAATTGTAGAAAATCCCAAACTGGTGGAGCCTACGGTCTCCTAATCTACTCCCATATAATTTAATCATAATTGGAGATATTGAATTATTAAAATATCAAAGCACCAACATGCAACAGAAACTTGCAACGTGTACTCTTCAATTCCAATTCAAATAACTTTTAAAATGATATATATCTTACGAAATTATGTTAATTAGAAGCTGAGATGCAAAAGTAATATAAACATTCTTATAAAAAGATTTGTCTGTCTTTTCTGTGGTTTTCTACAAAACTTGTGTAATTGTGGACTAAATAATGTTAAAAAATCCTTAATAAGGAATGTAAGCAGAGTGTGGGAATTCTAAAGTTTGTAAAATAAAAAATAATAAATGTGATCTAGGTTTCCATGTTTTTCTCTGAAACTCCCGTACTGAATTTAATGGCTTCTATCAGATTAAAAGTTCGCAATAAAATTTAATGTAAAATATATTTCGAATGATATATGTATTATAAGTAATTTAATTAGAATTAGAGATATTGGAATAAAGGCATTTTGGGTGTTTCTTGGTTTACGCTGAAACTCCTGCACGAAATTGTACGGTTTATATCAGTTTAAAAGTAACAATAAAATTTATTTCAAATAATGCATTGTAAGTAATTTAATCATATTTAGAATTGAATTGGAGATATTGAAATTTTAAAATATTAAAGTGCCATCTGGTGACAAAGATTTGCAATCTCTATTCTTTAATTCTAATTTAAATAAGTTTTAAATTGACATACTACTTATGAGATTATGTTAATTAGAAGCTGAGATAGAAAGGTAATATAAACATTTTTATACAAATATTTTTGTCTGACTTATCCGTAGTTTTCTCCGAAACTTGCATAATTGTGGCCTATATACAGTTAAAAATCCTTTGTACAAAGCATGAGTGGAAACCAGAATTCGAAATTATGTAAAATATAAAAGAATAAAAACAATCTGGATTTTCTGTAGTTTTCTCCAAAAGTTTCATACTAAATTTGAACGGCTTATATACCTTATATAGCAATACAGCTTATATAGCAGATCCCGGCTTATATAGCAATAGTGTGCAATAAAAGTACTTTAAAATATCTTTCAACTGATGTATTATGTACAATATTAATGAATATCTTTGATATATTTTAGACTCAAAATTGCTAATCTATCGAAAGCAAAATTTAAGAAAAAATTTTCGTCTAAAATTTAAGAAAATCTAAATCTGCTTTTTTATAGCCCAGTTCAGAAAAAAAAGAAGAAGAAAAAAGAGCATTATTATTCTGTTAAAAATAACCTTTGTCTCTTTACATAAACAAATGAATTTAAATAAATTTAATACGTCCATTTTTTTTAGTTTTTAACTTTGTTTTTTTAACCTTTTTTTTTTTACTTTTTTTAACTGCAGACAGGTGAGCAGTAATGTCAGGTGATTTCGAATTTCTGCTTAAATTGATTTGAAATTGAAAAAATTCAAAATCTGTTTTTTTTTATTTCCGGTACCTTCTCATGTGGTTGAAAAGCAATTATATTCCCGACAGAATAGCCAGCTAATATGTTTGGCACTGAAAAATCGATAAATGAAATAATGAAGTGTTACCATTTAAATTTCATACTTCTATTAGTTAAAAAAAATTTAATTGTCATGTTGAAACACTGTTTGCACTCCTGGATTAAGAAAAATCGCCCCTATCATTTGGTACCAAATTTTTAAAGATTGGATAGATATTTCTAATTAATTTACTTTTATGGTGCATTGAAAGAAATGTCCTTTATTTATTTTCACTTCCCAGCACAGTTGAAAAATGTTTATCAGTTTAGTTTGTCTGTCTTCGCTCATGCTTTTATATGCAGGATTGCCACCAGTCACATTTTTTCCACCATGATTTTTGTATAGAAATCTTTGCTTTTTTCAGTCATATAACCATACTACAAAAGATCACTGCTTATAAGTAATGACAAAAAAAAAAAAAAAAAAAAAAAAGTATGGCAATTCTGTGTACTCTTGAATAGCCATGAAATTGTAGTAAAATATACTAAGAAAATTGACTACAAAATATTGGCAGCTGTAAAGGATTTGTTGGAAAGGGGGTGCTGACTGATGGCAACAAAGAATAATCAAATACAAATAAATGAAAACAGATTGTTTGCAAGTAAAGTATATTTAACCTTACTATTGTAACTATGTCAACTGTAATATTGTAAAAGCTTTACAATTTTTACCATAGGTTTTAGTTTAATAAATTTTAATTTTTATTAGCTATGCAGCTTATAACTAACTAAACCACATTCAATCAAAATAAGTCATTCTCGCTTACTCTACTTAAATATGTTTTTGTTTATTTCATAATTCATAAATACAAAGTTCAAGTATAATTTTGAATTGAAGTCTTTTTTCTTTATGAATTCACACGTAGAAAAGTATGCGTTATCGAATTTTGAAATCTTATGATGACATATTTTGAAATTTGACCTTATGTGCAGTGAAAACAAGGACAATGAGTTTTGGAGAGTAAAAAATCTATCTAGCAAGTTTTTATTTTGGGCAAAATTAGTTTTCATTACGTTGGTGAACGTGCTGTTTGTAATACAAGAATTTTAGACCTCTGGCACTAATTTTGAGATCTGTCAAAAGAGCTTTATTTTATCTTTATTTATAAAGTAGTTGCATCCCGGCCAACTGTTCTGATTTTGGCCATCATTAGGGTCTACATCAGCATGGCGACAAATGTTGCCGAAATAACACATATAGATAATAAATTTGGTAGAACTGCAGAACCGTGTTCTGCTTGGTGGCGTGTTGGCGACTTTTGCAAGCGCAATCCACACCAAGTCGTTCACATGATCTAAAAGTAAAGATGGTGGCTGTTAATGATTGCAAATGCATTTTTCTACTGGAAAAAAAAAATCTAGTAAATGCAGTAGATTATTTACAATCATCAGCACCATCATATTTACACTTAGATCACGTAAACGATTTAGCAGAGATCATACTAGCAAAGTCGCCATAACTTAATCAAAATATTTTTTCATCAATAATGTCAGGAGATTTCGAATTTCTGCTTAAATCGATTTAAAATTGAAAAAACTCAAAATCTGCTTTTTTATTTCCAGTACCTTCTCAAGTGGTTGAAAAGCAATTATATCCCTGACCGGAAGAATAGCCAGACAATAAGGGGATTTCAGGGGGTGTCCCCCTTAATTAGAATAGAAAAAAAATAATAATGTCACAAAATGATCACTAAGTAGAAATCTGAAGCATAATTTTAAAACTGAGCATGCATCATATTTGCATGCATATTCATAAAATATTGCTAAAAATATTTTTAGTAATCAAAATCCATCTATTATTTAAAATACTTAAGACAGACATTTTTTTAGAGAAATTTGTAAAAATGTGTTATGTCGGCTAAATTGTTTTAAAATTTAAATTCACTACTTCAGTAATACTTCCACACAAGGCCATAGTTAGAAACAAATTTCTGAGAGGGTTCAAACTTTAATACATAATTTGAGTGCTGAAAAAACTTAAAAAGTTAGCAAATCAGCAAATTTTCAGAAGCGTTGGACCTTTCCTACCCACACACTTGACTAACAGCCTTTTCCCTACAATTATTTTCATTTATAAATACGAGAAAATAGTCAGTGTGGCAGGCACAAAAAACAATTGCTCTGACGACAAGAACACACAAACAGCTTGCAATTGTCGAGGGCCAAAGGACTGAGAATAAAGGAGCAGTCAAACCAAAAATAAGTATGGAAAAAAAAGTAAGAAAAATTAAACTTTTAAAAAAGAGAGCACTCACTCCCCCCCCCCCCCCACACACACACACTTACCTTTTTTCACCAAGCACCACAGTTTCTTCCACCGAGTTCTGAAACTGCCCATGGGTCCGAAAACAAATAGAGTTTAGACTAAACAGAATGAGGGAAAAAAATATTGAGAGAATCTCATAATGAATTTTAAGACAGTGGGACCTATACTTGAGTTCCATTAGGACATATAATTTCTGTCACCTTAGTTTTAGAATTTATTGACACACACCTAAAATATCACCCGTCTATTATTATACTACCTAAATTCAACAAGAAAAAAAAAAAAGAGAAAATTGAAGAGAAAAAAATTAAATGCACCCAATATTTAGAAAAATAATTTCAACATTATATGTTACAGCTGAACATATTAGAAAAAATGTGTTTTGTGAAAAACTTTTAACTAAAAGAATTTTATATTATAAAATTTATAAAAGTACAACCCAAGTAGCACAGGAACGTTCTGTGAACGTCTAATAACGGTTTCAATAGTTCAAACACCGTGTTTCGTGTCAAAAGAACGTTCTAAAACACGTTCAGAAATAGTATTATTTAGAACGTTCTGAAAATGTTTGATTTGTACCATCTATAAAACGTACAATTCTAGTTCTATATAGAACGTTCAAGTGTGACACCGTCATAACACGTTCTGTAACAGTGTAATTATAACGAATATGACAAAATGACTTTTTAGTACTATTGGTTGGGAAACTAGGTTAATCATGAAAATTTTTGACTTCAGTTTTTGATTTTTTTACACGTTTTGTGGCGTGAGGAATCCGGAAGTCAAAAGGTTGGTATAATATCTGTTAATGTGTATCGGCACCTATTAGTGTGATAGCCCGTTAGTTCATGTACACGATATTAATATCTCAAGAACAAATGATTGCAGAGAGATCGGACCAGTTTTAAAACATCACTTTTGATATTGATAAGAATCTTATTGAGAGATTTGCAACATTCTAATTTAAAAACTTCGTAAGTTATTCGAAATTTATAATTTTTAGCATGATAGAGAATAGAGCATTTTTTACATTTTCAGTTTAACGTTTTGTTAGCACGTCAGTAAAGAATGCTTCTCAATAATCAGTAGCGGAGAGGTGAAAAAAAATTACAAAATTTTAAACTCATGGAAAAATTTTGTGAATTTTGTATTTCAGGAATCAATGTATGGAATTCAACCAAACTTGTTACAATATTAGATCTTGCCCTAAATTGGAGTTTATTTGAATTTCATTTGGGGTATATCGTCCGATAGATTGCGGTGCTATGCAATGAAACCCTCCATTTATGGGACAGCTATATCTCAGCTTCTATAGTGTACAAATGCATTAAACTTGATATATTGGCTTATATCATCATAACCTCTGCTAATACAATTTGGATGTATACATTGTCCAACAGGTGGCGTTACTAATCTGCAATTTAATCATTTTAACGGAAAGGCAATATTTTAACTCTTGTGATTTAACAATAAATTTTGTGATACACTGAAGTTATAAGTGAAATCGATTTTATGTAAAGCTTTACTGGTCCATTTTGGATGCATATCGGCCAACAGGTGTCGTGGCTATTTTGCAATTTAATCTCATAACGGAAACGAAAAATCTCAACTTCTGTGATTTATAAATATTGTAAATTTGGTAAGTGAAATTAATATTACGTAAAACTCTACAGATTGCCTTTGGGTGCATATCGGACGACAGGTGGCACTGCCACGTTCCAATATTTTCCATTCACAGAAAGACTATCTATCAGCTTCTGTAATATATATACTCACCAAACCTTCTGCGTGACATACATTTGATATATATTATTGATTCAATTTGGCTGTGTAACGAGTAATAGTTAAACAGGTTTTTTTTTTTTATTATTATTCATAGGACATTGTTTTTTCCCCTAGGAATAAGTATACATCATCCCTGGAGGATGGGGGAGGGGTGGATAAAAATTTTCACTATGATTATCTTTCAAAAGAATTCGATGTCACCTTTAAAACGAATAATTGAAACATCGTTTTCTGATGATTTAAAACAAATTTATCGTTTTTTTTTTTTTTTTTTTTTTTTTTTTTTTTTTTTTTTCATTTGTAATAATAATAATAATAAACCCTTAGAAAAATACATTTTCTAAGATCTTCTATACAGCATAAAAATGATTGTCTTCTGTCATGAAAATCTATGCATTCCCCAGACCCAGAGTTTAGATACAAAAAACTAATCACGGATGTTATTGAATACGTAATATAGTGCTTTACCCGAGTTTCAAAGAAAATCACGGGAAAACTCCGAAAACCTAAGTCGACGAGCGTGACCAGGAATCGAAACCAACACTTCCCGTCTGTAAGGTTCGAGAGTAGAACCTCGCGGTCTCTAATACTCATCGGGAAGTTACAGAAATGAGTTTTTTTCTTCTTTTCTTTAAGCATAATTTTAAACTTTTATTATATTTTATTTATGATTCTATTTAAGTTTAAATGTTACTGATAAATTATCAATATTGATAATGTTGTTAAATCATTACTCTGTTTGATTGTTCTTATTTTATTTTATTTATTTTCACTGAATATTTTGTTCAATACTGAAATATACACTAAAACAAAATATGCTTTTCCGTTTAATTCTAGATTTTAAAATGGAAAAATAAAGTGATCTCATAAGTTTTTAAAATACTTTATAAAAATTTAAATAATTATTTAACTCCATTCCATTTTTCCTTAAAATATTGACTATATGTTTCCTACATCTATAAATGCTTAATAAATTTCTGTTTCATATGTTGAACTTTGAAACATGATTATTGCGGATGCAAGAAGGGAGAGCAGATGTTAACATCGACATCTGTGGATTGCATTTATTTAATTTTCGCTGACCGTGCAACTGCAAAGTCAAACGCCAGGCGCCAGGTCTTGGCAGTGTTGCCAGACTTGGGGATTTCTCCCCATTTTGGGGAGTTTTGAAGCTTCAGGGGAAATATTTGGGGACAGAGATTTAGTGGGGAACAGTTTGGGGAAAAGAAAAATTTTGGGGAAATACACGGTGATTTTCTTTAAAATTTGTAAAAGATGACATTTTCCTAAAATTCAATAAAAACAAAAAAAATGGGCAATTCTGGAGGCTATTTGTATTTCGGAAATAGAAAAGCAACTTTTTCATCTTTTTGATTATAATTTTTTTTTTTTTTTTTTCCCCACTTGTTCTCTGATTCCAGGAATTATTTGGTTTATATGTGTTGCAGCAAGTATAGTGAATGCTAAATACTTACTGATTACTGCTTCGCTTGAATAATCAAACTTATAGTAAGCTGGAATAGCATAAATTTGGATGGTTTGTCTTAAGACTACTATATAACAGGCTGAATCATTCGCCGCCATTTGTACGTCAAGTCCGTCATTGCTAAACTTAAGATTACTATATAATAGTCTTATATAGTCTCATATAATAATCTTATAGGGTAGTTCGTCACTGCCAAACCTAAGCCTATTAAATAATAGTCTTATATAATCTCATATAATAGTTATATACAACAATCTTAGTTTTAGCAATGACGGACTTGACGGACAAATGGCGGCGGATGATTCAGCCTGTTATACAGTAGTCTTAGTTTGTCTTAGCTAGCTTGAATTAAACTTGTAGGGATGGAATATTCAGTTTGACGAAAGCTCTTTAAGTTCCCCCTGGGTATACCTTGTTTGTTTTTCATGCATTAAAAAAAAAAAAAAAAAAAAAAAACTGTATTTATATATAATTATGGGTTAAGTACAAATTATTATACATTAGGAATCTCAGAAAGTTAGACAAATAGACAAAAGTTACACAAATTTAAAATTTTCCGAAAACTAGAAAACTTGAAATTTATTTTTTGTAAATGGGCATTTTTTTCTATAAAGAGCTTCATTTGGGGAAAAATGTGGGCTTAAATTTATTAAATATTTTTTAACATTTTCCAAAAAATTTACATTTTTAGTATAAATTGAGTTGGGTTTTTTTTGGAAAAAACCCTTGTTTTGGGGAAATTTGAGAACTGTTTGGGGAAATTCCCTTTGGACCATCTGGCAACACTGGGTCTTGGGAAAGTCGTGTCGTTATGTGAGGCGGTAATTTTAAAACATGTAATCTGATTTATTCAGTTTTAGCGTTATAATGACTAGGATAAGCTTTAGAAAAGGTAAAAATGTAATATTTTTAACCTGTAATATTCTCTATGTTCTATTTATTAAAGTCTTATTTTAATATCAATTAAACAATCATTTTCATATCTGCGTAAGTTCTTAAGCCTAACTTTCGATACTAGAAAGCAGCGTTGAATCGCAGAAAAAACTGCTTCTGTTACAGAAAACCGCTTAGAAATTATGGATTCATTTTATTAATTTAGTCTTCTGAGATGGAATTTGTTAAAATAACTATTTTCGTTATTATGTTTCTGGAATGAAGTATGAAGAAGTCGTAAAAATTTTACAAGATAAGTGCTAATTTTAAGTGAATGCCCTTCCGACTGGTCATTGTGTATTTTAAAATGCTAGTTGGAAGGGTATTTTCTCGAAGAAAATTCTTATCAACAAAATTAAGAAGGTTCGTAATTCTTTTTTTCTTTTCTTTTTAAATTCTGAAGTATTTATTTAAAGTTTATATGATAATATATATACAATCTAGGTTATGCAAATTGCATATTTTTAAAATAATATCCTAAGTTTCACCGACTTACAATTTTAAATATCTCTTTACTGTTATTTATTAAATAAAATATATGAAATTGTTTATCTGCATAATAAAACAAAGATTCAATTCTATTCCACATCTTTATAAAAAAAAAAAAAAAAAAAAAAAAAGATATTCTGCTTAAAAAAAAAAAAAAAAAGGACGATTTACTATATTATTTATTAATACTAATAATATTTACATTTATCAATTATTTAATATGCCATGATAGCATAATTACATCAAATGAGGTAAAAATTGCGTTGACTCAATTTAAAGAAATTTAAACATTTAAAGAATACGAATTACATTGCCATGTGGAATAAATTTAAATACCTGCAAACATCATTTTTGTAAACTGCTGCTGTAAACTGAAAATATGTATACACACATGTACTGAAATTAAAAAATATGAAGTATGTTAAATATTTTAGAAAAATATTTTGATTAAAAAAATATATATATGTATTTAATTATTTGGAAATTTTTAAAATTTCCTCCTTCTAACTAATTTTTAATTTTTTGTTTCATTTTCTTATTATTATAAATTAACAATATATTCTAAACTCAATTATATATTATTTTAGCGGTGTATTGGTACATTCATTTTTGAAATTATTTTTTATGTTGAAATATTAAAACTTTCTATAAACTTCAGCATTCAAATATATTTATAAACTATCCATGGACTTACAAAGTAGTACCCAGAAATGTTTAGAATATACAGGGTGCAAAGTCGAGAGCAGGCCTTTATTTGCGCAACAATTGGTCTCAGACGTCCTCCAATAAGAAAATGTATTTAAAAAAAAATGTAAGAATTCATTATATGACATGTTTAAATTTAAAAAATCAATTTATTAAAAATCACAAAAACTGATAATTTTTATACAATTTTCATGACACTAATAGTGAAAGTTGAGTTCCAACCTAAAAAATATAACACAAAAAGTTTCACTTTTGTGCACCCAAAATTGTCTGAGATAGATAGTTTCAAAATTTAGGATTATTTCGCATTTTCTCGGACTTTATTAAAAAGTCAATGAAAAATTCTTTAATAAACCCAGGGAAAATGCAAACAAAGTCCAATTAGGAATTTTAAACCGATCCCTTATTGAAGGCCGAAATACGTTAGAAAATCCAAACTTTAAATATCTTGTTCCATTTGGGGAGAATAGAAATGAAACTTTTTGTTAGGATGAGTGTCAGTTTTCTAAATATGACTATAGGGATCTGGGACTATGTAAAAAGCTAGTTTTTGCAATTTTGAAAAAATAGATATTTTAAATTTAAACATGTTATACTACAAATGCTCATATTCTTTAAAACATTTTGTAACTGAAACTATATATTTGCGACCAATAGTTGCGAAGATAAAGGTATTCTCGTCACAATGCTTTGCACCCTGTATTTAAAAAAAAAATTAATATATATATATATATATATATATATATGTATAAATGAATTTTTAATCTTAGTTAAAGCCAAGCAACAGATATAAGATCCCTGAAACCACATAGGTCAATGAGAAGGAAATTACAACAAATTTAAATAACCTGGGGAGACTGATTGTGATTTATTGAGACATTTATTTTTTATTTATTTATTTTTATATTATTTAACTTCAGTCTAATCATAAATTTATTCCTATATTGTTAGTTGCAATTTTAATAATTTTGCCGGTGCGTAAAAACCACATGAAACTTAAATCAAAAGATACAAACAAGCAACGAGGAAATAAAAAATTAAGACAGCATTTTAAACATTTTTTTTAGGAAAAGCTTAGAATGGTAGAAAAAAAAAAAAAAAACTCGTCAGGGGTGACCCTTTTCGTCGTTGAGCACCAATGTACGATTTCGTTCGTTAGCAGTTATAATAGCAAATTGCTAGCGGGCACCCTATCGTACAAGAAATTAATTGAACTTAGAAATGAAGAATAAATTGGAATAAATTATTTACTTCAAGAAATCAGAGAATGAAACAGAAAACAACCATGAAAAACAAACATTAATCATAGGATGACGCATTCGGAATCACAAGGATTAAAACAAGCAAAATAAATCAAGAGTTTAGTTGTACATAGCAGATGAAGAATAATGATACAACACAGCAACAGGGATATAAATTACTTTTTTTTTAAATTCAAATAATGTTTGAGAAATTTTAACATACTTACTATTCCTTTAATTTCAACGTATATGCATGAAAAATTCCATATTTTATGACAGTAATTCCCAAAAGTGTCATAACGTGTCTATATATACCTTAAAAAATTCCTTAATTTTTTGCATTTTTAAAAAATTTCTTTTTTCCCCTAATCTGAAGATAATGACGTTATAGTATTAATTACGAAACTTTGAATAAACACCATAAAATGCAAGAACTCGCAACTGCTACAAACAAAGCACGGCTTCTACAAACAAAGCGGCAACGCATTCAACACACTCAACGTGCTTGTTTGCAGCTCTCGTGCCTACAATGTTCGCCTGATGAAGGGTTGTGTCTTCTTTTGACCCGAAACAGTTGGTGCGAGTTCTTGCATTTTATGGTGTGTATTCAAAGTTTTGTAATTAATACTACAACTTCATTATCTTCAGATTAGGGGAAAAAAAGAAATTTTTAAAAAATGCAAAAATTTAAGAAATTTTTTAAGGTATAAAGAGACGTTATGACACTTTTTGGGGAAAACTGTCATAGAATATAGAATTTTTGATGCATATACGTTGAAATTAAAGGAATAGTAAGTATGTTAAAATTTCTCAAACATTATTTGAATTGAAAAAAAAAAGTAATTCATATCCCTGCTCATGTGTTGTATCATTATTCGTCATCAGCTATGTAATTTTTACTTCTAAGCGCTCGTACTGAGGTGATTTTTTATAATGACGTCATAATTTTTTTTTTTTTTTTTTAACTACACTATTTTAGAACGTTTACAGTACGTTTTCTGGAACGTTCTGAAAATGTGTATAACGTTTTGAAAACGTTCTAAAAACGTTTAGAACGTTCTGAGACCGTATACATAGAACGTTCTGAGACCGTATACATAGAACGTTCTCAGAACGCTTCTATAACACCGATGGTGATAGTTACACGTTCATTGAACGTTCTCTGAACCGTACTATTGTACGTCTTCAAGATGGACAGATAGACGTCTATAACACGTTCAAAGTGAACGTTCTTAGAACGTGTTTGCAGAACAATTTTTGAACGTTCAGAGAACGTTTCGGTGCTGCTTGGGAAGTCATGAGATATTATAATATAGGTGATACTGCACCGTCTATGAAGAATAAATAAAATAAATCACCTTCTTCCTTTTCGGGGCTCCATGCAGACTAGATAACTTTCTTAAGATTTAAGAAAACTTCCTTATAGCACAACATATGATAATGTAACATCATGCTAAAAAAAGAAGTTTTCTTAAAATATCTTCGCTTTTCTTCTTCATCTAATTAAAGACATCCATCAGAACTGCCAGTCGATTTCAGAATTTCTTTCTTTTCCTAAAATAACTGCAAATTAATCTTGGAATCTATAAGAATGAGAGGAGAAAATTTTGAAATCTCTGAAAATGGGACACACAATTAAGCATGTAGTTAAAAAATATAGTTATTTAATTCAAAAATGATGTGTGCTTTTTTTTACATCACCCTCCTTTTAAGACTGCAAATAAATTTTAAAAGTGCAATTTTGAATAACTAAATATATTCACAGTGAAGATTATATGAAAAGGCTTAAAGTTTAGTGCACAGGTATGCTTTTTTTTTTTTTTTCACAAAATTAAAACTTTTGGAATGAAATTTTAAAAATTAGATTTCAGAAAAAATTAACAGTGCATTTCTGTTTCAACAATCACCTTTTTTAGTGCTTATCAGTGATAGAAACTGGGAAGGAAAGGGAAGGCATCATATGACGCCTGTTGCAAATATTTTAGGTGCCAAATTGAAATTTCTAGTTGCAATTTCAGAAATTCACTTTTAACATGACTAATCGAGCGATTCTGAGTAAAATAGTATTTTCTGGGGTGGAATGTGCACACAGATGTAATGTGTTTGTTACATAGGTTATTTATACGCATGTGTGGCGAGAGGATTGCAAATTGCAGTTTTAAGAAAAGATTAAAAAGGGATTAAAGAAAACTTTTTTTTTTTTTTTTATCTCTGTAAAGGGAGGGATGAAATATGCCCCAAATACACAGATGTCTAAAAGACATATTCTTTGCACAGCAGGGGAAAAATATACAATACAATCATGGAGCTTTCAAAGTTAAACAAAAATAAGTCTTTAAAAAAAGCTAGGTCTCAAATTTGATGACCAGAAATAATTTTATAGTTGTTAAATGCAATAATTTAGTCATACTTGACAACTAACGACTGCTAATTTCGAACACTGATCCTTATCATTATATTAAATAAGGTGCAAGAATAAAATACTTTGTAATTATTTGAAATATTATGTAAAGTATCAATATTTAAATTAATATGGAATAAATAAAAATGGTCTGCTCAGTAATAAGTAATGTAAATGGGATGTTCAAGCTTCTGACCTACAAAACCATTAATATATATTCTACATAATGCTGTATACATTGGTTTTTGATTCATCACATCAAATATAACAACTTGATAATAATAAACATTTCTTTCTAGATTATTATTATTTTTTTTTTACACTAGGTGTTTATTTGCATTATATATAGGATGTAAGAATTTTCCCTTCAACTAAGGTCATTTAAATTGCAATTTTAACAGTAATTTTTTGGTGCAACATTTCAATTATTAAAAAATAAAGAAATAATTAAATAAAATTACATATATGATAGCAAAATTTTAAATGATCCATATAATACACATCATACAATACATTGTATTACATAAAATGCAGTTAAAAACTAGCAATGATATATCGTTAATATAAACTAGAAATTAATTTGATAATGAGACATTTTAATTAAAACAAGTATGCAGAAATAAAAGAGTATACGTATATATACTTACCTAAACTATGATGTTTCTTTCCGCTTCATACCAGGCTTCGAGAAAGAAAACTTTCTAGATACTGCATCATGCTTCAAAGTTTCGTTTGTCATTTACAGGAGTTGTATTTTCAAAATCTTTATCACAAAAATGCTCGATTTCCCCCAGTTTTAACTTGACAGCTATTTGTTCAAACGTTAGAGTCTTTCAAAGGAAATTCATGAAAATTGATATTTCTTTTGCGTATATTCAGCTTTACAGGTTACATTGACACAGCCGAAAGCTGCACAAAACTTGGGCATATTTGAAAACAATGCAAATTGTAACAGAAATAAAACAAAATAAAATTAATTTCGATCACTTTCTCATAAGCAAACATAGCAGTCAGGAGGTAAATACCACCAGGGGTGTGGCTACTGCCGGCTGTTGCCATTCGTGAATAAAGTCCATTGGTACTTTATTCCTCTCGTCCGATAAGTGATATCGTCAGTGAATCGACAGTAAGTCCCTCCCTTCGAAATGACATAACAGCGAAAGAGGGGTTACTTTTAGCTTCTTCTTCGCATTTTTTAACCAATGAAAAAATAAAAAACTATTTTCTGAGATTCATAGCGAACGTTAACTGTAATCGGCTTCGGATCGCACATGCGTGCTGTTTGTTTGTTGTCGAATTGTTTACAAACAAATTGCATGCGTTTATTATTTTAATGATAATAGTACTCTCCTTCTAAAAAAAGGAAAACATTATTTATGTAATGGGATTGGTGGTTTCTAGATGTACAAATTATAGAATAGATGCAACCGAACTTTAAACCTTTTCAGATACTCATTTTCTTTGTATTTAACATATTAAAGTATTTATATTTTTAATATAAGATGTAATTTTTTGTGTGTGAGTGTGTTCAGTCTTTATTACATTTTAGCAATGCCATTGAGCCTATTTTAAAGCATGAAGCATGCAAATTTTCTTTCATTTAAATGCAAGAAGCAAATGTATTTAAAGTGACTGCAAGAAGAAAATTTATTTAAACTTTGTCAGTCTCAATAGAAACAATAAATTGTAAACAGGAATTCTTTCTCTAATACTTTTTTTTAATGATCATTAGTTGATTATGAATGTATCGTTAAGTTATCTTAATTTACATATTGCACTTTTATTACGTAGAAGTTGCTTAATAACATCAATACTTTAAATTAGCAATATTAAAGAAAATATAGTAATGGAGGTAAGTTTTAAAAATTAATTAAAAAATTAAATTTATTAGAGCTAGTAAATTTAATTGTTCTTATAATTGAACTTAAGTCATCAAAGGATAATTTTATTTGGTAAAAAATAATTATTTTTGATCGATGTAGTATTCAGTGGCATTAAATCTTCTGTTACTCTGGTTATTGCTGCATTTAAAAAAATACTTTACTATATATGTATGTATGTATGTAAATACAGTCAAACCTCATTAACATGAACATTGTTAATATGATTTACTTTTAACATGAAGGGTTTCCACAATCCTCATTAAAATGAATGTTAGTTTCTGATAGCATGAACAATTCGAGTACAATTTCATATACTCAAAGTGTACACAAGTACCTATTACTAATTAATGGAGCACAAAATTTTGTTTGAGATAGTTATTCAGTAATATTTTTTCTTGTACACGAAGCATACAGACATGTCTATTACTTTTAATAAAAAAGCACCACAAAACTGCTGTTGTAAAAAATGTTACTTACAAATTTTGAATAAACACCATATAAAATGCAATAAACTCGCAACTTATTCAAAGTTTGTAAGTAATATGTCTATTACTTATTCCTGCGATTGGTAATTTTGAGCCTGTACATATGTGATTTTGAGTTTTAATTTTTTTTTTTTTTTTTTTTTGTGACAATTATAATTCCATACTTATTCAGTATTTATTTTTTTTATGGAAATTTTCTTTTATATATGTATTGCTTCTGATCAAATTGCTTTTCTTCGATGTGTTTTCTTGTTTGGTTATATCACTGAAAAGCTCCCTTTTCTATGCTGCCAGTGGAGGGTTACTATTTGGAATGGTGCCATCCTGGCGAATTCCAGAAAGTAATGAAATAGAAAAGGAAAAATATAATATGATAGGGATGCACCAAATATTCGGTATTCGGCCAAATCAAACTATTCGACTAGCCGGCTAGTTAGAACGCACAAAAATTCAATAATAATAATAATAATAATAATTATTATTATTATTTGAAAAAATTTGCCATTTTTAATTAAGATTTTCAGAGTAATTAAGAAATATAATAATTTCAGAACTTTGGATAAACACCATAAAATGCAATAAACTCGCAACAATTGTTTTGGGTCGAAATAACACACTTCGTCAAACGAACAAAGTAGGCATGAGTGCTGCAGTGAAAGTGGCTACGCGCCGTTGCCGCTTTGACTACAGCACTCGTGCCTACTTTGTTCGCCTGACAAAGGGTCATGTGTTATTTCGACCCAAAACAATTGTTGCAAGTTTATTGCATTTTATGGTGTTTATCCAAAGTTCTGTAGTTATTACTTTAAAAAGTCAGTTCTGTGGTCCTTTATCATTATAATTATGAAACAGTTTATATTTAAAAGAAAACAATTATTTCATCTAATTTCAAGTAACATTAAAGAAAATTAGTTACATTAATCTTAACAATTAATAATATCTAACAAAAGTTGTCTTTATCAATAACAGTATAACGATACGTTTCTAAGTTGAGTTAAGAAAGAACGTACATAATTCACATGATGTTACAAGTTTCAATCTAGGAAACTTGAAGAGATCAAACACAGGTCGGATCTAAATCTGGCCAGTAAAATGACACAAGTCATAAATTAGCAGTTTTTAACTTGTCACTAAAAAATGTATATGAAGTGCCCCAACAGGCACGAAGAGTATCGCATCCCTATCTCACAATTTATTCACACGAGAGTGAGAGGCATTTACAACAGTTTTGATATAGGTTATCCAGTACGTTGTTACTTTTAAATTGATTTTTCTCAAATGCTGCGTTTCTGTTTTTTACTTTCTGTTACCCATCATAGGGTCACACTCGGGTGCCTTCGGGCGGGGCGAGTTACAAGTATCTTACCCATAGGGTCGAGAAAGTATTATTTTAAGGTCAAATTTTTGAACGTGAGTTTTTGTTATATTTACATGTTCTGAGGTCCCCTGAAAACGAAAATCATGTTTTTAGTAAATGGTCTGTGTGTCTGTCTGTTATCAGCATATTTCAAGAACAAATAGTAGCAGAAATTCCAAACTCGGTATTCTAAATGTGTATTATATAGGGATGCTAAAGTAAGCTTTTCATTCAGATGAAGCAAATGGTTCGTGTACAGGGACACTCAAAAATATTCAAATGCATTACGTCTATGGGAGAAATTGCAGGGAGGTAGAGTTAACATCTATAGACTGCACTAAACCAAATCCTGGGCGGGAAGTCCCCCTCAAAGGGAGTAAATTTTCATGATGCGTATCTTTCAAAAGAGCTCGTCAATACCTTTAAAATGAAAGGTTGAACCATCGATCTGCGATAATTTAAAATTATCGATTTTTTTTTTTCATTTTTAACCAAATATATATATATATTAATGTAATATTTAGAATAAATTCAACTCTTTTTTTTTTTTTTATTGTTATACTACTTCTCTAATATGGAAATCGTCTGCATTATCATAAAAGATAATTTTTTTAAATAATATTTTAATAAATTACTTTTTAAAAACAGAATTATTTTTTAATAACCGAATTAAATTCTATATAAATGTAGGTACATTAATGAAACGGGGTTTGAGGGGGCGTCAGCCCCCCTCACACAGAACTAATTATCATATAAAACTCTTCCGAAGCCTAATTTGAATTGTTTAAGACAGGTTTACATAACAGTACTCGTTATCTTACCTCTTAAACTGCAACCTGTATTTATAGTATTAACGTCTATAGACTGCACTAAACCGAATGAAACGAATATATATTTGGGGGGGGGAGTAATTTTTCATGATGGGTATCTTTCAAAAGAGCTCGCCAATACCTTTAAAAAGAATTGTTTAACCATCGATCTGCGATAATTTAAAATAAAGTTATCGACTTTTTTTATTTTTAACAAAAAAAAAAAAAAAAATAATAATGTAATATTAAGAATAAATTCAACTTTTTACTTTCTCTTACCCGTAAGAGAAAATATTGTTTTTGGGTCAAATTTTCGAAAGTGAGATTTTGTTATATTTGCATGTTTTAAGGTCGCCTGAATACGAAAATCATGTTTTTAGCGGTTGGTCTGTGTGTGCATGTGTCTGTCTGTTATCAGCATATCTCAAAAACAAATTATGGCAGAAAGTTTTAACTTGGTATTCTAAATGTATATCATATAAGGATGCTACACTAAACTTTTCATTAAGATCAAGCAAATGGTTTGTGTACAGGAACATTCAAAAGTATTCAAATACATTGTGTCTTTGGAGGAAATTGCAGGTAAGTAGAGTTTAACATCTATAGAGTGCACTAAACAAAATGAAACGAATATATATTTTTTGTAACAGAGATGGTCAACTGGGGAAAAAAAATTGTGTATGTAGAAGCCTTGCCTCCCCCCCACCCTGAGGGGAAGTCCCCCCTCGAGGGGAGTAAATTTTCATGATGGGTATCTTTCAAGAGAGCTCGCCAATACCTTTAAAACGAATGGTTGAACCATCGATCTGTGATAATTTAAAATAAAGTTATCAATTTTTTTCATTCTTAACAATTTTTTTTTTTTCTTACGTAATATTAAGGATAAATTTAACTTTTTTATATATATATATATATATATATATATATATATATATATATATATATTTAGTGTTATACTACTTCTCTAATATAGAAATCGTCGATAACTTTTTTAAATAATAATTTTAATAAATTATTTTTTAAAAACCGAATCAAATTCTATTGAAATGCAGGTGCATTAATGAAACGGGGGGTTGAGGTGGGCGGTAGCCCCCCTCGCACAGAACTAATTATCACAACTCTTACGAAGATTGAATTGTTTAACATAGGTTTACAAAATAATACTTGTTATCTTACCTCTTAATCACAAACCTGTATTTGAGGAGCAAACATACAAACCGTGTTTTCTACTTCGGATACAAATTTTCAGACAACACAAAGACTGATAAATTAAAAAATAACTAAACTTAAAAACTAATTTTCATTTGTTTAAATGTATTACTAGATACTAGGACAATATGTAGACATATCTAGGAAGATATGTAGACATACTACTTGTATGTTAAGTTTAAAAAAAAAATCACTAACTCAAGTTTTTATTTTTGGAGAAAACACGGTTTGAATGTTTGCTCCTCATTTATAGTATTAAATTTCAGGGTAAAAGAAAGTCGTGTGAGTGACACACCAGATTATTTTTTTTAATATTTAGTGTGACACTACTTCTCTAATATGGAAATTGTCTGCATTATCATAAAAGATAATTTGTTTAAATAATAATTTTAATATATTATTTTTTAAAAACAGAATCATTTCTTAATAACTGAATTAAAGTCTGTATAAATGTAGGTGCATTAATGAAACGGGGGGTTGACAGGGGCTAATGCCCCCCCCCCACACACACACACAAAACTAATTATCATATAAAACTCTTCCGAAGCCTAATTTGAATTGTTTAACATAGGTTTACATGTCACTACTTGTTATCTTACCTCTTAATCTCCAACCTGTATTCTATAGTAATAAATTTTAGGGTAAGAGAAAGTCGTGTGAGTGACACACCAGATTATTCTCTTTAGAGTGGGTGCAAAAGAAAGTTTGCGCGTTTATTAAGAGGCCAGACAGTTAATAATTTTCTTTGACTGTGAGTCCAGCATTACACCACTACTTATGTTTGGTAATATTTCCTAATATTTTTCTACATTTATATAAACCATAGTTTCTGAATATTAGTTTTTGTAAAAAAATTTTCACAATTAAAAAAATAAAATATTACTAAATGTAAATGGTATTTCTGAAAATGTTCACAAAAAATTAGCTGATTAACGCTTGAATATAAGTAAATTAGCCAGCCGATTATTCGGTATTCGGCCAAAACTGCTATCCGGTGCATCCCTAATATGAATACTTTTTTTCAAATGTATTTTTTGAGGTGCTTGCATATTATCCTCATGCCACTAAATAATCGTCAATTTTTAAATGTAAATAATATGGTAAATTAACAATTAACTAGCAGGCTTCGCCTGCTTCACTGGTCATTATATTGAAATTAATTCTCAAAATACCATATCATTAATAATAATAATTAAAAAAAAAAAATCATTGAAACCAGTCAAAATCCAAGTTAAAGTTCTCGCTACCTTCGGTAGCGGTTTTCATGCTCACCACACTTCACAAAATCCCTTTACAGTGCATGTTGGATACACATACCCAACTGACACATTAAAAAAATCGGGATTCTGAGATTATTTAAAGCAGAGTTATGTTTTAAAATGTGTTTTCTAGCTAACCTCCCCACCCCGCTCTTAAAGGAAAGGAGGAGGGAATTTCACAAAATATCTTTGTATTATGAGTTAAATACATATAACTGACCCACACATTGAAAATCTTCCTAAGATAATTTACTGCAGAATTACACTTTTGTGTTACATGTTATTGTGTTACACAATACGTGTTTTCCCCCTGCCCCTCAGGGGAGGTAGGGTAGAGTTTCACAAAATCACTTTGTAGTGTGTGTTAAATACGCATATACAGTCCACACATCAAAAATTGCTATTCTAAAATTATTTGGATCAGAGTTAGGTATGGAAACATGTTTTTACCCCCTCTCCCCCCCCAACCCTCAAGGGGGGATAGCATAGCATTTTAAATAACCCCTTTGCATTTTGTGTGTTTGAGTATGCATAACCAATCGACATATAAAAAAAATCGCCTACTTGAGATAATTTAGAGCAGAGATATTCTTTAAAGCGTGTTTTCCCCCCACCCCTCGCCCTTAAAGAGGGGGGGGGGAATTCTTACAAAATCCTTGTATAGTGCATGTGGGGAACATATAACCAGCCAGCACATAAAAAATCGCGTAAGATAGTTTGGAGCAGAGTTTCGCAGGGAAACATGATTCCCCCACCCCACCCGCGAATTTGGAAAATGCCTACTCCTCAGAACCTTGGCGAAAAAACATAATCGGGCTTTGGGGAGCGCCAGTCATGATGATAGACGGTAGGGTTGCTCGCATGTCTGATGAGGATGACGAGCGGACGTCAGAATTCCTATTAGCACTAACAATAGAAATTTGTTCAATAATTTTAAATAAATTTTAGGTGCTTTTGTCTCCTGAATTAGATACTTTGGAGTATGATTTAAAACATTCATTTGGTAATTGAATAGCTATTTTTATTTTCTAAATAAGTTTCTAAACGTTCATAGCTAATTGGAAACATCCTACATGTAAACAAATTGTCGTGTTTATTATGTCGAGATAAACTTGAAAAGAGATAGACGTATATTTATTTTATATTTTGCCTATGTATGAGTTATTATTTAACGTATGCATTTAAGTGAATTAGTAATTAATAATGCTGGAATTCAAATGTTTATTTTGTGTGCGTGTGTGAAGGACTTATTGCAAGGTATGTTCACAACATTCAATGGTTTTATAATTATTAGTTTAATGTCTGTAAGTTGTATAAGTGCCTAGAATTAACATTCCTTTTATTTTTTTAATTAAAACATAATATTTTGTACATTATTACTATAACATATTGAAATATTAGTATCTGATATTATATCCTGATGACTCATCTTATATCAGGTAATTTGTTTAGACATTTGAAAGCAAATTTCACTTAAAATTATGATATAATTGTGATCATTCGCCTTTTAATTATTATATTAGTTAGATGTTTATTTTGTTAAATTTCACCGTTTGAAATGAAATTGGTCGAACTGATGATAACATGTAATTATCAGTTCAATCATTTTTATAATGATAATATAGATGAATATATTTATTACACACTACATTTTGAATATTATAGTGAGATATATTTACATAGAATATATTGCATTATGTAGACTGCTGATTAAGTAGTACAGATACATTCTGAGTGAAGTTAATTTGAATTTATAAAAACAAGAATTAATTTTTGTTAATTGTGAATAATAATACTGTTTATGGTATGACTTAGCGTTTTTTTAATAAATCAATAATTTGGCACAATTTTGCTATTATCCTTGGAATTTACAAACCGTTAGGAAAGGAAAGTTTATCAAAGAATGCCATACTCAAAATGGCAGAAAATGAAATTGCATCAAAATACATTTTTTTTTTTTAAATTAAATGCAAAAAATGTATAAAGTACAATTAAAAAAAAAAACAGTTGAAAAGCTCAAAATTATAAATAATCACAGTTTAAAGAAGATCGAAGAGAAATGAAGGAACAGTGTTTCTTGGAAAGTTCTCTTGTTATGAAGTTTATCCTATGCCAGCTGGACCATAGCTTCAGTGCACGAAATTGATTTTGTGCCTGTAGACGTGGGCTTCCTAGCGATTTTTATTAATATCGACATCAGATAGAAGAAGAAAGAGGAAGATAAGCTTATTGAAGACACGGTTCCTTGTGACATGCTGTAAATAAATCTAAAAATAGATCAGCATTGAAATTTGACATTTGATTTTCTTGTATCCTTTTCAGTTGTTTGCCATTCGAACTTTTGTATGTTTTTTTAATTTTATGGTGTTTGTTTATAAAAATTTTGTTATAGTTCATTTATTTATTTATTTATTATTATTATTTTTTATTTGTAGATAGGGTAAGTGCACCAGTGATTGAAACTTTTAGAGCAATCTCTGATGTTTTTAATATTCTAGTCATCAGAAAAAAATTTCAGAAATCTTAAGTTAGTACATATGGCATGAAAGACATTCAGAACCACATATATGTTAAAATATATACATTTTATAACAATTACTTTTTTTTAATGAATTTTTATTTGACATCCACTCAATGTTCCAGTAATTGACACTGCCAGTTTTTCATTTTATCAGTAATTGGACCCTATGTTTCATTGTTTGACACTGCTAGTTATTCATTTTATCAGTTATTTGCACCCTATGCTCCAGTGTTTGACAAAAATGTTAAAATTCTTATACGTAAAATATGATTTTATTATTTTTCTTATTTATTACTTATTTCGGGATAGATGTCAATTAGTGGAGCATGCCAATCACTGGAGCACCTACCCTATAGCTTTATCTGACGAATTTGAAATAAGCAATTTCAGTGTTTAAATCTATAGTTCCAAAAAATTGCACATTATCCTTAAATATTAAAATATGTATTTATATAGTTACTGTTTAAAAAAGACTGAAGAAGAAAAGAAAGAGCAGTTTTCCTCAGAAAGTTCTCCATTTGTGAAGTCTTTGCATCCTACGCCAGCTGGAACATATCTATAGTGCACAAAATTGTTTTCGTGCCTGTAGATGTGGGCTTGCTAGCTCATTTCATTAAAACTGATGTCAGATGGAAGAAAAGGGAGGAAAAGCTTATTGAAGAAAGAAAGTTCATCATGACATGCAGTAAATAAATCTTTTCTTAAAATAGGTTAACATTTATTTAATTTTCTTGCATTCTTTTGAATTGTTCGCCATTTGAACTTTTGTATGTTTTTTAATTTTATGGTGTTATTTATTTTGCTATTACTTAATTTTTATGGTAATATTCAATTGTTTCATTCAAATCGAACATAGTTTGATCAATTAGCAACAATTCAGCTTTAGTCCAAAGAAAAATCACATTTTTCATTAATTGGCAACTTTTCGGTTACACTCCTTGTCTCAGAATTTTACATATTACATATGAATTTAATAAAATAAAATTTTTAAAAATGCTCCATGCAAAATAACTTTTAATTCTTCTGCTCAGATCTTAATCATGAGAGACTTGGAGATTTAATCACCACACACCCAAAATTTTACAAATTTCGTGAAAATTTTTAAGTTATGCTTCATTTTTAACAAATTGTTTTTGAAGACTTATCCTCATCTAGTAAATTTAAAAATTACAATTTAAGTATAAGTTTATTATTACCGCCAAGAGAGAAAGAAAAAAAAGCATAGCATCCTAAAATGTTTAAAAAGTGAAATATTTGTGGCTGCAGCTATGGTTCTGCTAGCTTATTTCACAAATATCATGAAACGGAAGAAAACAGAAGAGAATATAAGAAAGAACTGGCGTTTTAAAGTAATAAGTACACAACTTTGAATAAACACCATAAAATGCTATAAATTTCCAATAATTGTTTTGGATCGAAAGAATACATGACCCTTCATCAGGCGAACAAAGGAAGCACGAGTGCTGCAGCAAAGTGGCAACACATGCTGCCGCTTTGATATCAGCATTTGTGCTTACCGACAGTGACACGATCTAATTAAAGAGAAAGCAAGAGACAGAAGAAAACATCCACTACCGATGGCATGGACCATGAGGAAGTAAGCTGATGAAGGAGGAAACCCCCTCACAAAAGCAGCTATTCAGACTTCCATAAACCTTGGAGAAAAAAGCAAGACTGGTGGTTTTTGTACCTGAAGAAGAAAGGCCATGTCTTTTTGAAACTGGTAATGCTTTCATAATTTTATGATGTATGAAAAAGTTTTTTTAATTTAAATATTCATTGTACACCAGTTTTTTTTATTTTTGTACTGTCTAAGCTGAGTATTTGCCAATGGTATTTTCTGTAATAAGCCATAGAAAATTCCAGAAGAATTTACAATTGGCGGTATATATAATTTTATCATCAGGACTGTTGTTGGAGTAGCTTTTTTTTTTTTTGCTTTTTTCAGGAATGTTCATGGACTAGAACCTGCCTGTTTAGTTACAAATCAATTACCTCACACAAAAATATCAATGTTTCCATAACCATATGTATATTCCAATAAATGTATAAGGAAGTCGTGGTGTCCACGTCAGATTCTTTTTTTTAATGCTAGCTAAGCAAGCATACATGTATGGTACCGTGACCAGTACTATACAGATTTTCATGCAAAATGTGTAAGTTGTATCCAGTGATGTTTTTTTCTCTTTTGGTTTTAATGGTTGCCAAATGAGTTCACACGCATGGAAGTGATCGCTACTATACAGATTTCTATGCATAGTGAAATAGCTCAATTTTAAATATTTGTTTTATTAATCTTAAAAATAGGCTCTCATATTAAGGAAGTATTAAAAAAAAATATGTACAACTGTATTAAAATATAGCTATAATTTAATAAAATGTATGTACGTGTAACATCGTTAAGGCAAATAATTCGTCATTTAATAAAGATTTCTTTTTCAAGTTTAAATTATTAAAATAAATATGGCTGCAATATTGACAAGTAAGTTATACTAGGGTGCCTTGATAGAAAGAATGACAACATACGAAGGACTGTCATTGGCCAAAATTTCTATTTTACCAAATCTATGGGGGAAAAAATGATCAGGTGTACTTTGAACAATAAGTGAATGACAGTAAATTTTACTCTTTAATTTTTTTAAAATAGGAAAATGTATTATTAGAAAAATGTAAACACCATAGAAGCAAACACTCGCAACAATTGTTTCAGGTAAAAAAAAAAAAAAAAAAAAAAACCTTCATCAGGCAAAAAAAGTACACACGAGTGCTGTAAAAGAAGCAACAACACACTGTTGCAGGTTGCACTGTGTTGCCGCTTTGTTACAGCACTCGTGCCTACTTTATTCACTTGACGAAGGGCTAGGTTTTCTTTTGACCCGAAACAACTGTTGGAAGTCCTTGCTTTTATGGTGTTTATTCAAAGTTTTGTAATTATTACTTTTAAACGCCAGTTCTTTGATGCTCTTTTATAATGTACTAGCAGGCTTTGCCTGCTTCGCTGTTCATTATATTGAAATGAATTTTCAAAACGCAATACCATTTATAATTTTAAAAAATCATTGAAATCAGTCAAAATCTAAGTTAAAGTTCTCGCTACCTTCGGTAAAGGTTTTTCCACTTGCCACACTTCACAAAATCCCTTTATAGTACATGTTGCATACATATACCTAACCAACACATTAAAAATCAGGATCCTGAGATTATTTGAAGCAGCGCTATATTTTAAAACGTGTTTTTACCCCCTCCCCGCTCTTAAATGGAAGAAGGAGGAGGGAATTTTGCTAAATAATTTTATATTATGAGTTCGATATATATAACTGACCCACACACCGAAAATCTCCTTCTTAAGATAATTTACTGCAGAGTTTACCCCCACCCCTAAGGTGCGGTAGTGTGGAATTTCACAAAATCACTTTGTAGTGTGTGTGGAATATGCATAAGCAGTCCACACATCAAAAATTGCCATTCTAAGATTATTTGGAACAGAGTTACGCATGCAAACATGTTTTTAATCCCCCCCCAACCCTCAAGAGGGGAGATGGCACGGAATTTCAAATAATCCCTTTGTAGTTTGTGTGTGTTGAATACACATAACCAATCGACATATCAAAAAATCACTTTCATGAGATAATTCATAGCTGCTGTTTTTAATCTTTTAAATCAAAATTTACATTAGTATTTTTGAATGGAATATGTTATATATATTTTCGACGATTCGTATTACTAAAATCAGCTATAAAATTTTTCCAGTTTAAGTCCCCGCCAAAAACAGTAGACTTGGTATCTATGTAATTTGGAGCAGTTACACTTTAAAAGGTGCTTTTGCCCCCTACTCAACACCCTTAAAGGGAGGAAAGGAGAATTTTCCCAAAATACCTTCATTTTGCATGTTGGAAACTCATAACCAGCCCGCACATAAAAAATCACTTAAGATAGTTCAGAGCAGATTTGTACTTGAAACATGTTTTCTCCTCTCCAACCCCCAAGGGGGAAAATGTGGAATTTTACAAAATATCTTTGTAGTATATGTCTTGAGAAAGCATAACCAATCGACAAGTTAAAAAATCACTATCCTGAGATAATTTGGAGCGGAGTTACTCTTATAAACATATTTTTGCCTCCCTATCCACCTGCAAAGGAGGGAGGAAGAAATGCGTAAAAATACCTTTACACTGCGTGTTGGGAAGGTATAAACAACCGACACATAAAATTAATCTTGCTGAGATAAATTCAAGGAAAGTTATGCTTGGAAATAGGTTTATTGCCCCCCCCCCCAATTGGGAACTTTTGCAAAATCCTGTTACAATAGGTGTCAGGCATACATAAATAAGCCACACACTAAAATTTGTGATTCTATATATTTCCCCGGACAAATTTAGTGCTAAAAGGGGGACTTGAATTTGCCCACTCGTAACTCCTCCCCAAAATCGAAAATTGCAGAAAACCAATAACGATTTTTTGGAAATATCCTCAAGTTGACTCTTAGTGGTTTTCTATATCTTTGTGCTATTATTGGTAGAGTTTAACCCTCGCTTTCCCAAGATGGGATCATTTTGACCCCATTTTGAAGTGAAATTTAGTTAAGCCCGCCTCATTCAAGAAGTGCACTAATTCGTCAGAGATAGCAAACATAACCAGTGGAATGTTGCAACTTCTAAATCGTACAAAAAGGTGCTGTGCTGGTGATTTTCGCCAAACATGCCAAGCGGCACCTGAAAGTTATTTTTCTGCAGTAACGCCTTGATGTTGGGAAAGCGAGGCTTAATTAAAAAATGCGTATTTTCTAAATTTGCCTCCAAAAATCATTTTTACCCCCTTAAAAATCCGGAATTCCAAAATTGCAGAAAATAATTTTTTTTTTTTTTTTTTTTTTTTTTTGTACTCAAGTCTAGTCTCTCCCTCTGAAATTTTTTCACCGTGAAGCAATTTGGAGCAGAGTTATGTTTATAAAAATGTTTTTGCTCTCTGATTTTGCAAAATCCCGTCCTAGTGGTCATCAAGGTCCTAAAACCAACGTGCTCACCAAAATTTTCACCTGTATCTCCCATAGAATCGCCACGACTGTGTTGAGTCAGTAATCAGTGAGTTTACTCTTTTATATATATAGATTATTTATTGTTAAAATAAGTTATTTTGGTGGATACATCTCAAATACTTATATCAACATTTTTATTAGAGTATATCAGGTATACTTCGAAAATTAAGTGGATATCTTTAATTACTGTAAATTTTACTTTTTAATTTCATGTTTTCAGATAGCAAAATGTAGCCTTTAGAAGTTATTTTGAAGAATCCATCTAAATTATCACAGATATCAATGTTTTTCTTACAGTGAATTATGATTAAGCTTTTAATGAATAACATATATTTCTAAATTAAAGTCCATTCAAGTTGTAACAATATAACAGGCTACAAAAAAGGCCTCTGAATGGAGAATTGTTTGCATGAATATTTAAAAATTAAAGGTTATATATATATAGAAAAAATATTAAGATTATATAAGTACTTTTAAATGTTTGGACATAGTTCATTTTTACTAAAGCAAGATTATTACTGAAATAAATTGGGTTAAAAATCATTTACATAAAAATAATTAGAAATTTCATTCAAAAGAAGATATTATAATACATGCAATTAATTATATTATCAATGTAATCAATCTATACCTGCACAAACATTTGAATTAGTTCAATTTTTAGAAAGTGAGCCTTATTTATTTATTAATCTAAATAAGTAAATAGAAGAAAATCAATGTGTTGCTATTTTAAAAATTAATTGAGCTTAATAAATAAAACTGTGCATGCTATACTTAATTTCAGAGTTAGGCAAAGAAAAAAAAATCTGCATTAATCAAAATTAACATTACCTAACAAACATTTTACTTAATTACTTATGTTTGTAATTACTCAGTAATTACTTTAGTACATCATTACTTTACCAAGGATTAATTTTTTTTCCCTTAACGAAAACAAGACAGAAAGAAAGAATACTTCAGAAGAAATATGTAAAAGTATAAATTAATTTATTTCAATAAAAATAATTTATATTGAATAAAGAAAATTATTGAATGATAAAGTTAATAAATTATGGAGAAATTTATTATGATGCGTTTACATATTGGTAAAAAAGGTTATCTGTAATAAATTTGTATTTTTATTTAGCACATTTTAAACATAAAAGAAGAAAAAAAGTCTTCTGTAAAATAATCGCCTTTCATTCAATTAAATGTGAAGAAAATTATTCTTTTTTTTTTTATAAAACAAAATGTTTTATTTTTATACTACGATAAGAACGCAAGTACGGTGGATGTGAATCGATGATTCATTCATTCTTGATTGATTCTCACAGGTTTGATTCAATCAAAGATTAGTTTCCACATTTCATATTTATCGTCACAAAATGCCGTCTCGCGCCAAGCATCTGTCGCCAAGGTTATGAGGAGTAGGCATTTTCCAAATTCGCATGTCTGGCACTGAACAATTAATAAATGAAATGTTTCCATCTAAACTTCATACTTTAGCTAATTTTAAAAAATCTAATTGTCATGTTGAAATGCTGTTTGAACTCCTGGATTCAGAAAAATCGTCCCTTTCACTTGGTACTGAATTTGTAACGATCGGATCCATTTTTCTGAATATTTTTCAATACTACTTTCCTTTCTTTACTTTAAATAGGTTTCAGACTTTTGGTTTATCTTTTTGGTAGATAGCAGCACTACTCAGAAATTTAATAAATAATATTTCAAATGAAGACCAATGCAGAAGTCCCTTTAATTTTTTTAATAAATGCGAGAGAGTATTTGCTGCTTTAATGAAGCACTCATGCCTATTTTTTTTTTCCACCCGATGAAAGGCTGTGTTATTAATTTGACCTGAAACAGATGTTGTGGGATTTTTACAATCTTTAGTGTTCTTTCAATTATTTAATTAATTATTATTTGAATTTATCAGGTAATAATTTAAACATTTCAAACCAAAAAATTTTCAAAAATTATTATTATTATTTTAAATATTTATAATCAAAACTATTTGCCTAATTGTCATTTTCAAAATTAGTTTAGCTATTTTCAAAAGAAAATTGTGGAGTGAATGTTAAATGAAATAAATTATGTAAAACAAATGTTAGAATTATACTGTTTAACACGTTCACGTCGGCGCATTCTTCTCAAAAGTATCTGAGCACTAGCCAATAATTCCGATATCAAAAAAGTATACTTAAAACTGTTTTGTTCAATAAATCCTAGTCGAATCATGTTCTTAGACTGACTAAGAACATGACTCGACAAGGATTTATTTAACAAAGCAGTATTAAGTGTACTATTTTTGGACAAGGATTATTGCTAGTGCTCGGATACTTTTGCTGTGACCCACCGGTGTACCACGCCGGCGTGAACGTGTTAAAAAAGGATTATATTTATAATCTTAACTAGATAAATTTACCTTAAACAATATCCTTTAAAAGTCTAAGCATATATATTTCGGGTAGCATCGTACCCATCATCATACCCCTTGGCACTGATGATGGGTACGATGCTACCCGAAATATATATGCTAAGACTTTTAAAGGATATTGATTAAGGTAAATTTATCTAGTTAAGATTACAAATGTTAGAATTTTACCTTGCAACTTTTAAATAATGATTTTAAAACAAATTACTGTTCTTTGTCTACAAATCTGGATAATTTTTGAATGCCGGAAATTTCTTTATAACCATAAATAATAAAAAATGCAACGCTCCACTTACAATATTACTACCTTTGTGCTTTGATACATTACTTTATATTAATTTGCCGATTAATTTTATTAGGATATATTTTGTATTTTAGTTTTCAGTAATTCCATACTATTAAGAATGCTCCTAAGCAAAATTAATGACACAATTATATTTCAGAATGTCATATGTAATACATTTATACAGACATTAGATTAAAAAAGATAAAATTAAATCTGTCAAAAGTGAACATTCATATTTTTATAACCTGTAATTGTTTTTATTAGTCAGCTGCTTCGATATAAAAATAAATGCTAAATTATTATACTTATGTACTTATAGTACCTAAACAACTTTAATAATAACAGTGATAAACACAAAACTATATTTTAAATATATTATACAATTTACCTCATTTCTAAAAGAAAAGTAAATAAATAAATAATTTTATTAAAATATAATTAATCATCAACAATACGCAATGTTTTTATTAGCATTTTGTGCAAGAGAGTAATAATTTATTATAATAGATAATATAAACACATGCACATCTCTTAAAATTACATATTAAATACATAGCAAATAAATAAAGAAAAAGAATAGTAACATACTTACGTCACACAATAATGCAAAAAATATGTAAATCCATACTACATGGAGGTCTTCAGGAAATGTTCCGAAAATGACCTTTTTGTAGAGCACAGACAAAGTTCATATTCAGACAAATTATTACAGAAAAAAAATAAGCACCAATGAGCATTATATGGGCTTGAACCTGGCACCTCCTGTCTACCAGCTTTAAAAGGAGAAACACTCCGCCATTAGTGCAACCTAAAAAATTTTTGGATGATCTGTAATTGTTTTTATCAGTCAAATTATTAACAAACATTCCCCCCACCCCCACCCCCAAGATAGTATATTCATGCATACAATAAGTCAGTTTAACAGCAACATGCATACACATAAAATTATATTTTAAACAAATTAAACATACAATTTCTAAAACTAAAAAAAAAGTCTTTAATCTTACTGCTATTAATCGAAAATGGGTAATTATTTTATTCACATTTAGTTCAAAAATATTCAGAAAAATGAAAATTATTTATAAAACCGAATATAAACAGATTTTTGTTAATAATGAAATTTGACTACTGCTATATATACACAATAACAGAGACGACATTCACTTTCAGATATAACAAAAAACACTATTTACAAAAGAGAGTAACACAAAACTTTCATTTTAAGAAACACACACTTTACGTACAGTCGGTAACAAAAGTATCCGAACACTAGCAAAAATTCCTATGTAAAAAAAGTACACTTCATACGGTTTTGTTAAATAAATCCTTATCGAATCATGTACTTACACTGACTAAAACCAGGATTCGACAAGGATTTATTTAACAAAACCGTATGAAGTGTACTTTTTTTACACAGGAATTTTTGCTAGTGTTCGGACACTTTTGTTACCGACTGTAGATAATGTTATTAAGGCAAATTTGTGATACAATTCAAGGTTATGAGCAATTTTTTTTCTTTTTTTAAGCTAGATTGGTTGTAATTTTTGATCAGGTATTATGATAAGTGTGTTACTTACTATTTCTTACTTTAATGAGCAAATTTTGCATCATCAAAAACCAAGTGAGTTATTTATACTTGTAGACCTATTAAATACATCACAGGTACAACATAATGCAAATGAAATTGAGAATAGATTTGCACCAATTAACAATTTTGAAATATCACTTTACTATAATATCATCAGGAAAAACTCACATATTTGATTTAAATCTTACTGTATAAAATATTAGAGGTACAACTTCAGTACACATCCACAGCTGAATCATACATACATCATTTCAAAGCATACATTACTTTGAAAAACTTGTATTAAAAGGTAAGGAATAAAAACTTTGTGTTTACGTTCATCTTACAATAAGTACATGCAAGTCAGAACAATAACAATTGTTTTCAAAAATTTATACTTCCAAACAAAGCCAGGATTTTTTCAGTTGTAAAAATTAAATTAATTGAAAATTTTTTATTTAAAGACTCCCATATTATTATTTTACAGAACAGAGTTTCCAAAAGTTTAATATCATCATTTCAAACAATTTAACTTGTAAACAAACAATGTAATACTTCTAAGTTTTAAATCCTCCTTATGTATATAAAAAGAAAACGAAATATAATATCTCTTTCATAAAAAGAGAAAAATATCTCAATCTGTGAAATATTAAAAATAAATAATACGCTTTAATTTTATTTTACGACAAAAAAATTTCAAGTTTGTTTACATAGAGTGATATATTTTATCGCATCGAAACAAAACGAAAGCATATTTCGTTTTCTTTTTAACCCGTTAGTAGTCGCTATAGACAGCGCCACCTATTACAGATTGAGCACTTTTTATTTAACTCTCACCAATAATTTTAAGAAGTGATGTGATCGACGTTCCTTCGATTTTATTCCCGTTTTATGTACAGTCGGCTGTAAAATTATTCGAGCACTAGCAATAATCCTTGCCAAAAAAAGGTACACTTAATACAGCTTTGTTAAATAAATCCTTGTCGAGTCATGTTCTTAATCAGTCTAAGAACATGTTTCGACAAGGATTTACTTAGCAAAACAGTCTTAAGTGTACTTTTTAAATATAGGAATTATTGGCTAGTGCTCGAATAATTTTGCAGCCGACTGTATATCAAATGCTACTTCCAAAACTTTTTTGGTGGCTATTGAATAAAAAAATCTGGCAACACTGAAGGATGAGCGGCAAATCGACCAACTAGCGACTACTAACGGGTTTTAACAAAACATATGAATATCATTTATAATAAAATACGTCTCGTAAAACAATTGAATGCAAAAATTTATTTCTCTCACCTTTGACCTTTATCGAATTATAATCATTATGATGCATGATTATAACTCGTCGCCATGTTGTTTACTTTCCTTTCAACATCAGCATCGACAACGACAAGCTTGTCACTAGTAAAGATTCTCGCGACAATTTCTTGTCACTTTGGACAAGGAAAAGGGTGACAAGTTGTCGATGCGATGTGAATAAACTACCGATATGGCTCCTCCCATCGACAGTGACGTCAAAATGACGTTCTTGTCACCAAGCGACAGTTGTCGATTGGAATATGCTAGGGCCCTTTACTACACACTACTTTAAAGGAAAAGGAAAAAAAGCATGTGTGCGAAGAATGTTCTAAAAGGTTTTCCTCATGAGAGCCATTTAATGGCACATTTCCGTGTTCATACAGGAGAGAAACCATACGAGTGTGAAGAATGTTCTAAAGGATTTTCTTATAAGAGCCAGTTAATGACACATTTTCGCGTTCATACAGGAGAAAAACCATATGTGTGTAAAGAATGTTCTAAAGGATTCTCTGTAAACAGCAGTTTAAGAAAACATCTTCGTATCCATACAGGAGAAAAACCATATGTGTGTAAAGAATGTTCTAAGAGATTTTCTGGAAAAAGTGATCTAAAGTGTCATGTTCGAATTCATACTGGAGAAAAACCATATGTGTGTAAAGAATGTTCCAAAAGATTTTCTTATAAGAGCCATTTAACGACACATACTCGTGTTCATACAGGAGAAAAACCGTATGTGTGCCAAGTATGTTCTAAAGGATTTTCTGAAATAAGTAATCTGAAAAAACATTTTCGCGTGCATACAGCAGAAAAACCATATGTGTGTGAAGAATGTTCTAAAGGATTTTCTGGTAAAAGTGATCTAAAGAGTCATCTTCGAATTCATACAGGAGAAAAGCCATATGTGTGTGAATTATGCTTTAAAGGATTTTCGCATAAGTATAGTTTAAAACATCATTTTCGCATCCATACAGGAGAAAAATGTGTGAAGAATGCTCGAAAGGTTCTTCTGGAATAGGTGATTTAAAGTTCCATCTTCGAATTTATACAGAATACAGAAGAAAAGCCGTAGTGTGTGAAGAATTCTCTAAAATGTTTTCTCAATTAAGTCGTTTAAAAAATCATCTTCGCATTCGTACCGGAGAAAAATTATACATGTGTGAAGTATGTAATAATTCATTTCTTCAAATGAGTAGTTTAAAAACTCATCTTCGCAGTCTTACAGGTGAATAAGATGAAAAGCCATGGGTGTGGCATTTTTTTTTTTTTTTTTTTTTCGTGCTTCCTAAAGTCGCGCACCCTAGGCAAAACATATGTGTGTAATGAATGTTCTAGAGCAGGCCGGGCCAACCGACACTGACTCTAAAGAAAATTTCCCCGCAATTCTGTGATGTCAGCAACCTCGGGCATTCATAGCTTTGTATCTTACAGGGGAAGACCATTCGCGGATCTATTTGCATTGTTTCTTTTTCTTTTTTTTTTTTATTATTTATGGATATATTTTAATAATCTTATGAGGGATGAATTTGGCATTCTATTATATATTTTCCTTGGCATTTAAAATAAATCTATTTCTATCATAGATTAAGGCTGGGATTGCGGTGCCTCGCTCAACACTATCTTACGCACAAACTCTGTCTTAGCATGACATGTACACAAAACGCAAGTCGTGTTGCAGTATCTCACTATCTTACGACGATTTCAGAGATATCGTAACTCGAATCGTGCCTGGATGCATTTTTCCCAATCCCACTCTTTTCAGAAATAGATGCCTCCTGATTGGCTGAAATCGTTGTTCGTTTAATGAGAGTTTGCTGGTTATGTCTGAAACTACAAACTTCTTCCTTTTCCTTCAGTGACTTAGCGATAGCTAATATTTATAAAGCATATATTTCTTATTATTTATACTTTTGCTTTAAAATGTTTTATACTTAACCTTATGAGATAAAAATGAATTTATCCAACAACTATTTAAAGAGTAAACATATGACATTGTTTACAAATGAAAAAGAAATAGTGTGTTAGTAGAAAAAAGTGGCAAATCGATGTAATATTGAATTAAAAGCCAAATAAAAAAAACAAAAACAGTTGAGTTTATACAAAGTAGGTAATATTGATGATGAAGGATTAGATAAGTTGTCTATCATTGAAGAAACTAGCTTAATTGATCTTTCATCAGAAAATGAGACTGACTGTTCACTTTAAATCTAAATTTTATGTAATGAGTAACCAATCACAAAATTAAATTAAATTTCGTTTTTAAGCTATTTGTTATTTTGGTTTTTAAATTAAATTTAACATATTTATTTTAAATTGCTAAATTATACAATTTAAATTTGCTATTTTTTTTTTTTTTTTAACAAATTAATTTTCATGCACTCACCATCCAGTTATTCATTAATTAAAAATCTTAAATATAATAAATAATAAACATTAGGGATGCACTGAATAGCAGTTTTGATCGAATACCAAATATTTGGTCAAGTGAATACTAAATATTCGGCTGGCTGGTTATATTTTCATTCAGGTGTCAATCGCACTTTTTTTTTTTAACTTTACCAGTTGTACTACTTACATTTAACAATATTTAAATTTTTAATTATAAAAAATATTTTCAGAAATAGTGCTTTATTTAAATGTAGAAAAATGTTAGAAAATATTACTTGTACATGAACACATAGAATTTCTTGAATAACAATATCTTAAATAGATTTTAAAACTTCATTACACACCATAAATTTTAACAGTAGCTTAAAATTTATGGTGTGTAAAGAAGTTTTTAAAATCTATTTATTCATTGTACACCAGTTTTTGAATTTAGTTTTGGTAACAATATCTTGCCGCACATATTCAAATATATATATGTACAGAATTGTCAACAGTTTAATTTACTCCGTAGCATTTTTAGCCTTGCCTTTATTCCATACCATTTTTTTTTTTAAGAGTAAATTTTTCTTATTATATCATAGTTATACATTGCAGAAAAATATTCTAAAAGTAAAGTGGTGTGAAATAGAGGCAAGGCTAAAAATACTCCGGAACGAATTAAAATTTTAGCAACTATGTGTATATATAGCTTGCGTCACTCGAAAAACTGCCGTTTTTCATGATGTATATGTAAATGATGCACAATTAAAAATGCAGCTTTTGAGAAAAATCAACTTAAAAATAACAATAAGTATAGTCGTACACATATTTTTTAGGTTTAAAAAAAACATAAATTGAAAATTATTTCTGAATGTGTCAGGTTTTGGTGCACTTACTTTTTAAAGCATTGGCTAACTTACATTAAAACTGACACAAATGCCACTCATATGGACAAATGTGAGATACAGATGTGAGGCTTTTTGTGCATGTTGGGGTACTTCATACACATTTTTCAATGACAAACTCAAAATTGCTCTTTTATGACTTGTGTCGTTTTTATCTTGCCAGGGTGCAATGTGATCTTGATCTGTTGCAATTTCTTAGATGGCAACATCATGCACGCTCCTTGTTAATTCAGCTTTAAAGACATAATGTCATTTTTCTGTTACTATAAAAGACGATTTTTGAACTGATTTAAGATTTTTGAAGTTGAATTTTTATATATTCAGCTAGCCGAATAGTAGCCAAATAATTTGATATTCAGCCAAACTGAAAATTCCAAAAAATCCAAATATTCGATACATCCCTAATAAACATAAGTTTTGTACATAAAATAAGGATTACAGAAATATGTATTATGTGAATTTAATTTCGTAAGTAAATACAAGGCTTATTTACTTTTTTTTAATTTGAAAATTTTTATATATCACAATACACTATATATTCTCACTAAATTCAGATTTTTAGTGATGGTATAGTTACAAATACGTAACTTTAGGCATTAAAAAATTTAAATTTGTATTTTAATATTAATAATTATTCATTATTTGCTATTGAATGCTTTTTCTATTGAATATGTACTGGATGTTTAGAAAAATTGGTTTGTGGAACTTATCAGAGCAAAATAATTAATTGTAAGGCTAATATCATGAAATAAGGTCTTTATGTTCTAATTATGCATGTCAAATGCATTGATTATGAATAAGTTTTATTATTTAAGTCATAAACATGAAAAAAGTTATGTAATTTATCAAAAAAAGAACATTCTCGATTATTCTCCGAATTTGGAACTTCAGAGAATATTCTCGTTCTCTGAGAATATTCTCGCCTTACACTTCTAAGTATGAGTTATATAGTCTGAGAAAATAGTGCTCAAATGTTGAATGACAGAATCAACAGCTAATTAAGGCATTTGTTGATATTTATATTAATATCTATATATATATATATATGAGTTTTAAACCCTGCCCTTCCCCCCCCTCAGGGAGATAAAAAAAACTTATGTTGAAGATGTCAAAAAACTAACTTTCTTCTATATTTTCCTATACAAATTCATGCAATAGAAATTATTTTTTATCCTTTATTAATGCAGACGATTTTCATCTCAGGAAGGGATTAGTCGAAATGTCCAACGGAAATGAATTTTTACTGTACAGATATTTTTCCCGTTCTCGAAGAAAATTGCAGTATAGCAGCGCCACCTTTCACGTATATACACCCAATTTAACAGAAATAATGTTTCATAATAGCCTTTCCATATATTAAGTTTTGTCCGATTATACGCAATAGAGTCTGAGATATAGATTTATCATAAATTGCGAAAATCGCTGTATAACAGCGTCACCTGTTAAGCGATTGGCACCAAAAGTTAACTTAAACTAATTTATGTTAAGGTGCCTCTACATGCAGTTTTCATATGCAATTCTGTGCTGTAGTTCCTGAGATATAGCCTTCCCGAAATTGCGGAAATCGATGTATAACATCGTGTACTTAAATTTTGTCTTATATGAGAAACGCTTAGCACAAAATGAAATATACTTGGAAATATAACCCCAATATATCAAAATATTTTCAGTGGACTGTAAACAAAATGATGAATAAATTCCATACCATAATTTCACAAAACATGCTTTTATAGCATATAGTTTTTCTTTTTCATTCCATTTTATCTTACAGATGTTATCCCTGTGGTAGAATATAGGCTACATTGTGGTAGAAAAGAAATTGCCACTTGGAGAAATATTTCCTTATAAGAATTTAAGTTATTCTAAATTTTAGGAGAAAATAGAAATCAACAGTCTATATTAGTAATAATGAAATCTTTATAAATATTATGCATAAATTGGAAAATATATCAATATTGTCTTGCAGAAAAGGTTTGCAAAAACAAGGCTTGTCGCAGAAAGCATAAAAGTATTCTGTCACAGTGAATATTACACTGTATTTACCAGAAATTTCCCCATAGGCCTAATATATTTGAATTTTTCTATGGCCGTGTATATGAAATATTTCCTTGATCTTCACAAAAAGTTAAGTGTAGCATCATTATATGATACAGATTTTATCAAGTTTGAACTTCCTGCTACTATTTGTTCCTGAGACATGCTGATAACATACACAGACAGACACACAGACCAACCGATAAAACATGTTGTTCAACTTTAGGGGAACTGAAAACATATAAAAATAAAGGATTATACGGACACGACATTATTTCATTATTTAAAACATGAAAATCTGACATTGACAGATTTTAATTTGTGCCAGAGGCCTACTGTTAAACTTGTTAATATCGACAAATTCTTCTTTAGTTAATTCGTGACGATCTAAATTCCATGATAAAGTTTTCATTAAATCAAACCAATGTGTTTCAACTGCAGATATTGTAACAAATAACGTTGGAAGTCCAAACTGTCTTATAGCCGCAAAACAACGTTTTTTCTCAATGAGGGGGAGGTGTGCCTTGGGGGGGACTCATGTCAAAGGTGTGCCTTGGGGGGGACTCATGTCAAAGTTGTACCTTGGGGGGGACTCATGTCGAAGTTGGGCCTTGGGGGGACTCATGTCAAAGTTGGGCCTGGGGGGGGGACTCATGTCAAAGTTGGGCCTTGGGGGGGACTCATGTCAAAGTTGTACCTTGGGGGGGACTCATGTCAAAGTTGGGCCTGGGGAGGGACTCATGTCAAAGTTGTGCCTTGGGGGGGGACTTCATTCAATAAATCCCCATTCAAGAAACCGACTGAAATAGGCCCTTAGCACTATTAAGAGTGTATTATAAAAATTCGACAACGCTGTACCGACTGAAATAGGGGTACCTTGGGGGGGACTCATGTCAAATTGGGCCTGGGGGAGGGAACTCATGTTAAAATTGTCCCTTGGGGGGGGGGACTTCATTCAATAAATCCCCATTCAATAAACCGACTGAAATAGGCCCTTAGCACTATTAAGAGTGTATTATAAAAATTCGACAACGCTGTACCGACTGAAATAGGGGTACCTTGGGGGGGACTTATGTCAAAGTTGTGCCTTGGGGGGACTTCATTCAATAAATCCCCATTCAATAAACCGACTGAAATAGGCGTCTAGCACTAATTAAGAGTGACGTATAAAAATTCGTCAACGCTGTACCGACTGAAATAGGGGTACCTTGGGGGGGGACTCATGTCAAAGTTGGGCCTGGGGGGGACTCATGACAAAGATGGGTCTTGGGGGGACTTCATTCAATAAATTCCCATTCAATAAACCGACTGAAATAGGCCTCTAGCACTAATTAAGAGTGTATTATAAAAATTCGAGAACTGTACCGACTGAAATAGGCCTCTAGCACTAAAAATCTCAAGTTTGAAAATTTGACCCAAAAACATTATTTTTTCTACCATATATATGAGTAAGAGAAAGTATTGATTTTGGGTCAAATTTTTGAAATTAATTTTTTGTAGAGGGGGGGGGGGAGCCTAATTAATCATAAGGTTGTAATAATTTAAGCATGTTCAAATTAATGTTAGTAAAATAGTTTCTGAAATAAAAAGTACAATACTTTTAATTGGATTTTTCAAGTAGATAAATTGTAAAGCTACAATATCTGATCTTGATAAACTTTGTCCTGCACTGTAATACATATAAAAAGGTAAGCATATTCGCCTCAAAATTTTAAATTAACATTTCAAATTCAATAGCAAGTTTAAAGTAGCAATCATCATATTTGTTAGTTTTCATTAAGTAACATTAATGATTTTAAACAACTAAAAATTTTACCCCACTCACTAGCAGGCAAGACAAATAAAGAAACAAATAATAATATGCATGCATCGATCCCTTTTGCTTTGTTACATAAAACTGTGCAAATCTCATAATAATACCTTATAAATGTTAATGAAATATATATATATATATATATATAGGGGAAGAGGGGGGACATTGGGACACTTTTTATAAAAGCATATTTTTTTCCAATTTATAAAAGTTTTAATGCTTTTGTGCATTTTTATTTAAATATTTGTGTTATTGGTCACCTTTTAAATGTGTAACGAGCATTGTTTAATGTGTTTTACAAACAGAAATAACTCAAACATAACTTATGCAAAAGTGTCCCAATGTTCCCCGTGCAGGGGCAGATTGGGACAACACTGATTTAATGATGGGGCACATTGGGACAACCACCTTTTTATTTATCTAATTACAATATTGCAAAATATTTTGCTAAAGTAAATGAAAGGCTTTCAAAACAATGAATTTGATACAATAACAAATAATAATAAAGTAGGTAATTTTGAAAAAATGAAATTGTTATGAAGCATTACTGCATATTCATATCTTAACGCACATCAAAACCCTGCAAGTCTACACAAAACTTTAATGTTATGTAGGATCGTGTTGATGGCATAGTTAAGTTGAGAACATGATATTAAATAATCTTTCAACAAGAGTTCTTGTTTAGCTGTGAATATTTGTTGAGATGTATATTTGGAATGAAACTTATAATTTATATTTGTAGTACACACTCAATCTTATTTTCTCTCATTTTTTTCAATCTATTAAATAATGTAGATTTTGGTATATAATATTTAATTGCAACTTCCCTCACAGAAAGTTTATCTTTGATCATTTCATTTATTGGCTTTTCTATATTTTCTTCTGAAATTTTTGTTCTTTCAGTTTTTGGCTTATAATTTCTAATCATTTTCTATTTATTTAAAGAATACCTAGAAAAAAAAAATGAATACAGTTAGCTTATATGTGCAAAAAATAAGTAAATAAACAAAAGTACATTGGTTTTAGAAATGAATGGGCCGTTGGAGCAGTCCCAATGTGCCCCATGCATTGGAGTCCCAATGTACCCCATCAGGTCATTTTCTAAACAAATGTTTAGGCCTAATTTTCTAGAGCACATGGGCTAATGATCTATAGTGGAAATGAAAGCTTAATGTTTATAAAAACACATAGTACTTTTAAAAATTAAAATATTTATTTCCCATTACCTAAAAAATCAACATTAATTTACTTGAAAAAAATTACTTTTCATATGATAAAATAAACAAACCTTGTTCACAGGCAGCAGACTTGAATGAATGAGTTGAAATCACAAATATGAAGATGTACTACTAAGTGCCATCTAGTGTGATTTTTTACAAATTTTATTTTGCAATTATAAAGGGATAAAAGCCTTTGTCCCAATGTGCCCCGTGTCCCAATGTACCCCCTTCTCCCCTATGCTATTAAAATTTATTTTTATCTAGGTATGTATAGAATGAACTATAGAAAGTTGTTTTTCTGATAAGTTGTATTTCTTTATATATACATTCACCCTAGTAAAATTGACACTGGAAAAGTCATTAATAACAAATTTCATTATGAATAAAATCCACTGAATAACTAGAAATTTAATAGAAATTTAATAAATAATTTATACAAACACACACATAAAATTTAATGTTACATTTTCCAGTAATTAACAGCAATGTATATAGATATTTCTTGTTGAAATTATGAAAACAGACATCAATACAATTTAAAAAATCCATGAAAGATATGTTACACTTTTAATTATAACTACATTTATTGAAGTAGACCGCTACATTTAACAATAATACAAGTGCAGTAGGGAAAAAAAAAAGAACTAAATAAAAATATTTAATTTTATAAATTTGAAAGATTCGTAATCTTTTTAAAGAGTTTTTTTAAAGCAGATTATCTATTGTACACAAAATTATCAATTACGCAATATATATTAAAAGCATATATTATTTTTATTCTTAGTAATTCTTCAAATGATTTGTCGATATCAACAATCAACACCTTCTTCCTCTTTACCCTAAATTTTCTTTTCTCTTTCGCTTCTACGATAGCCGATAAATACGCAAAGGATTCAGCCAATCAGAAGGCACCTTTTTCTGAAGAGAGTGGGACTAGAAAAAATGCATCCGGTGCGAGTTTTTATCCGATGATAAAAGATTTTTTTTAAAATTTTATTTTCTCAGTAGTAAAAGTTTGAGTTGAGAAGGAATTTGCGTGCACAGCGCACGTATATCCTCACACGTGCGCGCGCAGCGCACATGGGTCTGCGATGCCGAAGGCAGTGGGTTCCCGCTGTGAGTTTTTACCCGATGATAAATGATATATTTTTAAAATTCCTTTTCTTAAAAATGAAAGTTTATGAGTAATAACATGGAATTTTTGGAAATCATAAGGATGGTAAAGAAATACGCGCGCAGCGAACGGGTCTGCGCTGCCGAAGGCAGTGGAGATCCGGTGCGACATTTTTCTCGATCAGAATTTTTTTTTTCTCTTTTTTTATCACATGATAAATATTAATGCAATTTCGCGGAGCCTGCTAGTATATGATAAGTATGATTAATACAAGTATATCATTAGTGCTGGACGATATCAGAAATTAAATATCGCGATATATCACCAAGTTAATATCGATATTAGTGATATATTGCGATATTTCTTTCAAGATAGGAAAAAATAGACATTTGTTATTTTTTAAAGACATATGCATACGAATTTTAAAGTATACAAGGATAGAGTGTTTTCCATGTATTTTCTGGTATATTACTACCATAACTTTATCATATATATAAAAAAAAAAAAAAAAAAAAAAAAAAATGCATAAAAAGTGAATCAATATTTTGTGTTTCTTATAACTTATACTATTGCTTTTTAGTATACCTCTGTATAGTTTATCCTCTATTCTTCCCATTTTAAACTTTAATTATTTTAAAATCATATTTTAACACAGCTAATATGTGATCTGTGTTTTATTTGTACCAAGTGTATCAAAATTCATAATTCTACTAAAAATAAAGCTTTAGAAAAATTGTCTTAAGATGTAGGTATTAAATAAAAAGGAAAATCATTTTAAATAGTTAAGAAATCTATTGGATACACCTTTTTTGGTCGTAGAGAGTAATATTTTTTACTTAAAACTCTTATATGCATCGTAAATGTCAGTTACTTGTCATTTTTACTTTTGTATCTGCTTACCAAATCATTACAATATTTTTTAAATGTATATGTTTTCAGTTCACATTCGTAATAGTTTCACAATAATTGAAAATTGAATTATATATATATATATATATATATATATATATATATGCATTGTCAGTATAAAAATTATATTATTTAAACAAAATTATGTTAAAGTTGCATTTTGTTACTTAAAGTAACTCATTTTGCATTTAAACCAATTTTATTTATCATGTACGGCTTAAAAAAAAAAAAAAAAAAAAAAAAAAAAAAAAAAGATAGAAAGTAAAAAAGAAAAGGAAAGAGAAAAAATAAATGCTACATAAAAAAAGTAATAAACTATCCAATACAAAAAAAAAATTCTATAAAGAAACTGTCACTGTAAAATTACAGAAGATAAAACTTTATTTTACATCAGTCAGATAGCACCCTTTCTCCCTTCCCATGTTATCCAATGGGATTTTTGTCGCGTCGTTTTATAAAAATATTTTATTAAAAAATGAACTTTTTCGAATTCTGTTTTTTTGAATATTACTCTTTGAACAGGTCGTCTTTTAACTTAAATTCTGTTTTTTTTAATATTATTCTTTGAACAGGTCGTCCTTTAGCTTAGTGAGCAATTTTTCGAAAAAATAAATTTAAATATTTTACTTAGAGATCCACACTTAGAGTCCATAATTTACTTATTGAAATAAAATATTTAAATTAATTTTTTCGAAAAACTGTTCACCAAGCTAAAAGGCGACCCGTTCAAAGAGTAATATTCAAAAAACAGAATTCGAAAAACTTCATTTTTGAATGAGATATTTTTATAAAACGAAGCAACGAAAATTCCATTGGATAACATGGGAAAGGAGAAGGGGAGCTATCTGACTGATGTACAGCCCAAAGCGAGTTAAACACATGTTGAAGGAGGCATCTTATTGGTCAGAAGTTATCGATACTTTGAAATAAACCAATATCAATGAACCAATAGCAGGAAATGAGCTAAAACAAAAGATATTGTTTTCATTCGTCATAATAAGCGTTTGTTTTTATATCGCCTTGTCTGTGGTTACTGTGGTATTACACCTACGATCCACGAGCGGTGATGTGCAATATAATCAAATTATAAATTCTTTCATATTATCGTTTAGGGTCAGTAAATGCATGAATGTATCAATATACTGTGGGAAGTCAATATACTGTGATAACTTAATTTTCTTGATGAATATCATTCAGACTTTTTGTACAGTGATATTTTCGATTGGGTAGATAACACGAATAAAGAAAAAGAGAGTAGATACACCTCGGTAACTTAGTTTTTTTCTTAATGAAAGAGAGATATCGTTTGGGGTTGCGAAAAAAGAAAAAGGGGAGGGAAAAAGAAAAAGGGTTGCACTATTCAGCTCTCTTTTTGTTCGGTGCGTGGTGATGCATGCTTAGCGGGGAAAGCAGAATTAGAAGAAGGTATTTAAGATTGGCGTTCATTATTATTTATCGGCACATGGATGGAGCGTGCAGTGCACAAGGGGTTGCATTAGTATAAGCTATACGGCGTTCGGTGCGTGGTGATGGTGCTAGTAGGGAAAGCAGGATTTGAAGAAGGTATTTAAGATTGGCATTAAACATTATTTATCGGCGCATCGATCGATCGCTCAGTGTGCGCTAAGAAATATCGTTAGAGGGATATATCGGCAGAGCAAGATCTTGAATATCGTTATTGCGATATTAAAAAAAATATTGATACTTGGGGATATATTGATAAATACTCCAGCCCTATATATCATATTAAAATAAATATTGTATAATATGGTAAGTATGATTGATGTGATAATATAAGTAATGATATGCTATAAAAGATTAAATTACATATACGCTAATATGGTATGATAAAGTTTATATAAGTTCATTGTCCAGGAATATCGTTTAGAGGTATAGAATTGGTATAAATTTCAAAAAGCATAATGTTAGAAAGATTTTCAAATTTCAAGTCATCTTTGACTTTTTTTACGATTTCGATAATTAGATTTGGCCTCACGGATGACATCACTGATATAGATTATTCTTTGGGAAATTCTAATCGACATTGCTTTATCTTCCTCACCAATTTACACTGAATATCAGGTAACCCAGCATGAAGAGAACACTGCTTTATGAAGTGTGTCATAGAAGCTATAGCAGCTTTATCCCTTTTAACGTTCATTTCTTAATTTATTTTTAAAAATTACTAATCTAATTGTAAAAATGACTTTTAGACACATAGCTGATCATAAATTTTTAAAATATAAAAAATTAGCATAGTTCCTTTTCGATAAATTTTTACTTGAGTTAACCTTATTAAATTCAAATAATATTTAATTTAATAAATAAAACACTTTGTAAGTAAACACTATCGACTACAAAAATTCGTAAAAGTTGTTTCAAGTGAAAATAATAGTCCAGCTCTTCATTAAATGAATAAAAAAACTAGACATGAGTGCATCATCAAACCAGCAATTTGCAGTCTCGCACACTAAGGAACTTCAAATGACTTATGCATTTAGCTTTCTTTGAAGCATTATTTGTTAAATTTTGGAATAGTGTTGCTATCTATCGAAAAGAAGTTTAAAACCTGATTAAAATAATAGGGAAATGTTAAAAAAATGTTAAATTATGTCAAATGTTTGGTTTCGCTGCGAAACCAATGATCGTTAAAGTGTTAAATAATTAAAGAGTTAAATCAGGTAATTTAGGAGTGAGACATTCCTAAATTAACGGATCTAACTCTTTATATTTTATTGTATTATTAGATTCCCAACACAGTTCTTTTTTAGCCTCGTATGCTCTTTTTCCACCCTCGCTTAAAAGTAGTTTAATAATTCTCTAGAACTCTTTTTAATTCTTTTTTTTTTTTTTTTTAAGAAATTGGAGTTTTAACTAATTCTACACGAATGTCAGATAACTCTTTGTCTTCTGACACATGGTAGTCAGAGAGGAAATAACTATTGATAAAAGTTTGAGAATCTCTATATATTAAAAACTAGCCGCCTTTCAACGACCAGCTGGTTCAGGATCCTTGAAAAATCCGACTTTACGAAACTCTCGCTGGCGTCTTTCCCCCCCCTCTCTTTTACTCATATAAAATATCAATATTTTAAGGTTATCCTTTCTCAATTATTTTTTCTATAATATATTATGGAAATGAAATATCAGAAATTATAATAATTAGATTAAAAAAAAAAAGGAAAAAGAAAACTTTTGATTTTAAATATCTATTTCCATGTTTTCTAAACGAAATTTTCAAGTGATAACAGTTAGTTTTTAAATAAACTCTGATAATTTGTTAATTTTAAAAGATTTTTTTTTTTTTTTTTCGTAGACGGTGCCATAGTATAAAATCCTGAAATACAATCCTGAGTAAGGAAATTTTTGGCGAAAATGCACATGAAGGAAACCGATAAGAATTCTCGAACTGGTTCATTTTAATACACTGCCTTGTAAAGTATGAATCAATGAATTAATCGATGATTGAGCTTTAATTAGGCGTCTGCCATACACATATGAAATATTAATGTCGTCTGCTCGATCTCTACCATTGATATTCATACTGCACTGCATAAAGAGAAAGGAATATTTCCGTTCTGAATTGGTTCAAAATTTTCTCGCGCATGCCCATATCGTACGATTTTCGTCTTACAGAAAGTGCGTTGTGTTTTAATATTATAGATGCGTGATATTATGTCATTTGTTGATATAAAATATTGCTACTGGTTATGAAATTTCGTACAATACGCAAACATTGACATCTTAATAATATTTTACACTAGCCGCCTTCGGCGACCAGCTGGTTAGCGATCCTTGAAAAATCTGACATTACAAAACTCCCGCTCGGTTACGCCTTTTCCCGTTTCAGCTCCTACAATAGCTTATTGACATACAGTGCAAATAGATTTATTGAAAACTGTAACTATGGTAAATTCTCGCTCGATAGCGTTTCAATATCTGAAACCGCCTGTTCGCTCACCGTGTTATGATCTTTGAAAATTCTGACTTTTGCAAAGTCCCGCTCAGTGAAGCCTGCGGCATCTCATCCCCGTTTTAGAAATTTATGGTTAGTTAATAGTGGTTGGTTTATAAAAATAATAATAATAAATCTGTAAACAACATCATGATACCTTTATTACACCTAGCCGCCTTCAGCGACCAGCTGGCTCACGATCCTTTAAAAATCTGACTTTACGAAATTCCCGATCACTGGCGCCTTTTTCTCGTTTCAGGTCCTACAACAATTTATTGACATACAGTGCAAATACCTTTATTGAAAAGTTTAGCCGTAGTAAATTCCCGACGTGAGCACCTGCGGCGCCCTTTCTCTTCACATTTCAATATCTGAAACAGCCTATTCACTCATTGTGTTATGATCTTTAAAAATTCTGACTTCAGCACACCGCTCGGTGGCGCCTTATCCCCGTTCTAGAACCTTATGGTTAGTTAATAACGGTTCGTTTATATAAATAATAAATCTGTGAACGACATCATGGTACCTTTATTATAGTTCCCCTGGGGGACTTTTTAATTTTTAATAAATTAAAAGGGATCTCGCCAACACGGCAGCAAAAATTTAAAAGTCGCCTTTGGGGTCATTTATTAAAACTGTACCAGGGGAAATATGAAAACTAAGTTAACTACATTAATAGTTTCATATTTGACCTTTTGCTAGTCATATCCCTGGTTGAAGATAATTTTCTTATGACTCGCAAAGCTTAATTGCGATGACGATATTACAGTAGTACAAAGAGAGACACCAAAGTAAAAGGGAACTTTTTGTTTTCTCCACCACTATTTGAATACAACTGCACTCGTAATTAGATGGTTTGGCTATAAATAAATTGTTTCCAATTAGCGGTGGGAAGGGAAAAAAAAAAAAAAAAAAAAAAAAAAAAACATGGTTTTTTGCGTCAGATTCTCGATTTATGTTATTTTTAATTATAAATTTAAATAAAACTTCAATGTATAAATATTTACATAAAATTGAAAATGTCAAAGTAAATAATATTAAAATCAAACTGCAGTTTTGGTACCATGAAGCATACTGCACTAAATACGTTGGCATTTTCAATGTTTTGTAAACATTTATATTTCTGTTTAATGTCAAGTCTGGTTATACATTCTAACAGTGCACTGTGCTAAACATCTGCTGCTCAAATTTAATAAATAAACTTTGTCAGCAAATACCATAAATCAAAAAAAAAAAAAAAAAAAACATTCGTCTCAGGCTCTTGGGTTTAAGTAATAGCACAACCCTTTATCAGGTAAAAGAAAATGTATGCACGAGTTTATGAAAGTGCTACTTGTGTTTACTGTCTTTGCCTGATGAAGTGTTTTACTATAATTTTTATCTAAAACAATTGATTTTTTTTTTCACAATTTATGTTTTATTACAAAGTTTTTCATGTACAGAAATCTTCAAACATTTCAAAAGACAATCTTTTAAAATTTTATACTTTACTAAAGCTGTACCAAGAATTTCATTTTTAAGCCTTATGGAAGGCAGATGTTTATCAATAAACTCATAAACTATGAAAAATATAGTCAGTATAACAGAGAGATCAGTTTTCCATGTACCGAAACTCACACATTAAAGACAATTTTTAGAAGTGTATATTATACTTGAGCTAATATGTTATCAATGAATACTACAGTCGGCAGCAAAAGTATCCGAGTACTAGCTAATAATTCCGATATCAAAAAAGTACACTTATTACTGTTTCGTTAAATAAATCCTTGTCGAATCATGCATGAATGCGAGCTACGACTCTTTAAAAAGAGACCCACGGAAGGAACACCATCCAGGCAAAGGGCCCTTGCATAGTCAATTTACCATAAAAAACACAACACCCTCCATTATGTGTAATGTTGTGAGGGGGGAGGGGGAGGGAAATCTTTTAAAAAAGATTTTCTTAAATGAAATCTGTTGCACAAGTACGAGTAATGAATAAAGTCAGTGAATAAATTGTGAAATTTAAATTGATATGAACAATCAGTGCAACTATACAACGGTTCTAAAGCTATATTTATGCAAGTTTCAGAGAAAACCATGTAAAACTCCAAGCAGCTAAGATGAATGTGACTTGGGATCAAACCCAACACCTTCTTTCTTCTGGCAGTATCACACACAAGATTTCACTTAGCATTTTTACTAGACACAACACAGTCAACTTTTCTGAAAGACAATTAAAAAAGTTTATTACCCGTTGACCTCGAATCTTTCAAAGACCACTAATGCGTATTTCATGAACGGCAATTTTTAAAAAAACTAATGGCTGCTTTCTTTTTCAGTTAAAAATATTGGGTAATTTGAATTTTTTTTCTGACAGCACTAATGCATAAAATTTAATAGTCTAAATAAATGTCAATGAAATAACACATTACAGTTGAAATTCATAGTAAATAGGGGTTATATAGAGCGTGTGTATGGGGCTGGGAATATATGTATGATAATTTTTTAAGGCATGAACAATGTGGCCATTAAAATTAATATATATTTAAATGCTTTGGTCTTTTCTTTGGTTGTCTTATGGCAAGAAGCTACTGCTATTTTTGCCCTTTAAATAATGTATATATATATATTTAATACAGAGTACATAACAAAAACAAATCATTATTTCTTTTATCTACACACTAATGACGGTTAATAACTATTTATAACAGATTGTTTTCAGTTTTAATAAAATTATTACAAAAGATCCATATTGCTTAAAAAAATTATATGCATAACAGATATATTATTTTGTTTCCCCTCACATCACAGATAAATTTCAAAACATTATTGGCTAATCTAATTTTAAATTCAAATATGTCCATTAAATCAGTAAATAATTCCAAAATTATAAAAATGTCTCGTTAAATTTAAACATTTTAAGGTAAATAATTGGTAAAATTCACAAATTAAATTCACAATAAAATTGGAAAACATATTAATAAACGAATAATACAACAATAGAAAGAATGAGATAAAGTATTATTGGGTATGTTAAAACGTCGTAACACGATTGATGCAAAATATAAAACTATACAGCAAATACTGTATCCGGAAAATATTCATGTTTTAGTTTTAAAGCAATACAATTTATAAGTATTATGAATAAATTATATCATGTCGTGAATTATAATCTTCTGGAAATTTTACTAGCTTTGTTAATCATATGATTTTTCCCGAAGAAATTGCGATCGACGGAACACTGGTTGTTTTGGTCGAAGGGCCGATCACTTTCTGTTAAGAAATATGGATCCGTATGATATCCTATCTGTTTATATGGCTTTAAGAAGCTTAATTTTTAAATGTGTGTCTATATTTTCTATCACAACCTGAAATATCTGCATAAACAGAATTAAATAAAAGCTATTTTAAATATCTATGAGTCAACATACCCATAGGAAACCAATGGTAGCAACCAATGTTTCTGTCAGTTTTTTGCCTACCGCTTCCGAGAGTTGAGATGTTTGTTTGCCAACCTGTAACTGCTCTAGGGGCTTACTTTATTCCCATCGAGTTCATCTCGAGATCGAGAGTGACGTCTTTCGTTATTGTCTGGAAACGATACTTCAATAACGAAGTGTGCAGGATTTGGTACTTTATTCCTCTCGTCCGATAAGTGAATTCGAGATGATATCGACAGTAAGTCCCTCCCTTCGAAATGACATAACAACGAAGGAGGGGTTACTTTTAGCTTCTTCTTCGCATTTTTTAACCAGAAAAAATAGATAACTATTTTCTGAGATTCATAGCGAACGTTAACTGTAATCGGCTTCGGATCGCACCTGTTGTTTGTTGTCGAATTGTTTACAAATTGTATGCGTTTATTATTTTAATAATAATAGTGGAAAACGTTATTTATGTAATGGGCTTGGTGGTTCCCAGATGTACAAATTATAAAACAGATGTAACCGAACTTAAAAATAAACTAACTTCTTAGATTTAAAATTTGTACTTTTAATAACAAAAATTTTTAGATACACTTTTTCTTTGTATTTAACATATTAAAGTATTTATATTTTTAATATAAGATGTAATTTTTTGTGTGTAAGTGCGTTCAGTCTTTATTACATTTTAGCAATGTCATTGCGCCTATTTTAAAGCATGAAGCATGCAAATTTTCTTTCATTTATATGCAAGAAGAAAATGTATTTAAACTTTGTCAGTCTCAATAGAAACAATAAACTGTAAACAGGAATTTTTTTTTTTTCTAATGCGTTTTTTAATGATCATTAGTTGATTATGAATGTATCGTTAAGTTTTTTTATTTTACGTATTGCACTTTTATTACGTAGAAGTTGCTTAATAACATTAATATTTTAAATTAGCCATATTAAAAAATATATAAAACTTAAGAAGGAATGGACATAAGTTTTAAGAATTAATTAAAAAATTAAATTTATTAGAGCTAGTAAATTTAATTGTTCTTATAATTGAACTGAAGTCAACAAAGGATAATTTTATTTGGTAAAAAAAAATTATTTTTGATTGATGTAGTATTCAGTGGCATTAAATCTTCTGTTACTCTGGTTATTGTTGCATTTAAAAAAATACTTTGCTATATGTATGTATGTAAATACAGTCAAACCTCATTAACATGCACATTGTTAATATGATTTACTTTTACATTAAGCGTTTCCACAATCCTCATCAAAATGAATGTTAGTTACTGATAGCATGAACAATTCAAGTACAATTTCATATACTCAAAGTGTACACAAGTACCTATTACTAATTACTGGAGCACAAAATTTTGTTTGAGATAGAGGTATTCAGTAATTTTTTTTCTTGTACAAGAAGCATACAGACGTGTCTATTTATTATTCCTGCAATTGGTAATTTTGAGCGTGTAAATATGTGATTTTGAGTTTTTATTTGTGACAATTATAATTCCATACTTATTCAGTATTTTTATTTATTTTTTATTTATTTATTTTTTTTTTTTTTATGGTGACCCAAACCAATTGTTGCGAGTGTATTGCATTTTATGGTGTTTATCCAAAGTTCTGTAGTTATTACTTTAAAATGCCAGTTCTGTGGTGCTTTATTATTATAATTAAGAAATAGTTTAGATTTAAAGAAAAACAATTATTTCATCTAATTTCAAGTAACATTAAAGAAAATTATTAGTTACATTAATCATAACAATTAATAATATCTAACAAAAGTTGTTTTTATCAATAACAGTATAACGATACGTTTTTAAGTTGAATTAAGAAAGAACGTACATAATTCACATGATTACAATTCAAGTTACAATCTAGGAAATTTCAAGAGATCAAACAAAGGTCGGATCCAAATCTGGCAAGTAAAATGAAACAAGTCATAAATTAGCAGTTTTTATTGGGAGTACAAATTAATTCGGTCCGTTTTTTTTCGTTAAAAAAACATTTTATTTATTATCAAAATGAAAAAACATGTTATTCAAAGTATTATCCATCGGTAGCCACAACTTTTGTCCACCTTTCTGGCAATTTTCGGATTCCATCTCTGAAAAATGAGTCCTCTCTGGACGCAAACTATGAATCGAGCCATTCTTGAATTTCTTCGAAAGAAGTGAAGCGGTGTCCAGCCAAATCGTGATGCATCCGTCGGAACAACCAATAATCAGAAGGAGCAAGGTCTGGCGAATACGGCGGGTGGGGTGGACCTCCCATTTCAACGTTTCCAAGTAATTTTTAACGACAATTGCCACATGGGGCGCAACGTCGCGCGGTTTCAACTCGTATGGGACCCAATTTCCTTGCTTTTGAACCATTCCCATTTTTTTTAAGCGCACGGAAATTGCTTGCTGAGTGACTCCCAACGATCCTGCAAGCTCTTGTTGCGTTTGGCACGGATCTTGATCGAGCAATTCCTCCAATTCGGCGTCTTCGAACTTTTTCGGCTGGCCCGGGCGCTCATTGTCTTCGACACTAAAATCACCATTTTTGAAGCGTCGAAACCACTCTCTACATGATTTATCAGATGGCGCAGATTCACCATAAACTTCCACAAGCGATCGATGCGCTTCAGCGGCACTTTTCTTCCAATTAAAAAAGAAAATCAAAACTTCCCGCAAATGTTGTTTCTTTAGCACAAAACTCGACATATTGAATGCTCAAAAAACCAATGTTGTTGTATAAAACTCGAAGCTTCGTTGACTGAATATGGTTGACAAAGGTCAAACCTTTCTAACAATGCCAAAAACATCTATCATTATTCAGTAAACAAATCAGCCAGAGCCATCTATTGAAAACGGACCGAATTAATTTGTACTCCCAATAACTTGTCACTGAAAAATGTATATGAAGTGCCCTAACAGGCACGAAGAGTATCGCATCCCTATCTCACAATTTATTCACATGAGAGTGAGAGGCATTTATAACAGTTTTGATATAGATTAACCAGTACGTTGTTACTTTTAAATTGATCTTTCTCAAATGCTGCGTTTCTGTTTGTTTACTTTCTCTTACCCATAGGGTCGAGAAAGTATTGTTTTAAGGTCAAATTTTCGAAAGTGAGATTTTGTTATATTTGCATGTTTTGAGGTCTCCTGAATATGAAAATTATGTTTTTAGCGAATGGTCTCTGTGTGTGTCTGTTATCAGCATATTTCAAGAACAAATACTAGGAGAAATTCCAAACTCGGTATTCTAATTGTGTATCATATAGGGATGATAAAGTAAGCTTTTCGTTGAGATAAAGCAAATGGTTCGTGTACAGGGACACTCAAAAGTATTCAAATGCATTAACGTCTATGGGAAAAATTGCAGGTAAGTAGAGTTTAACACCTATAGACTGCACTAAACCAAATGAAACGAATATATATTTGGAAACGAATATTGTCCAGCCAAATCGTGATGCATCCGTCGGAACAACCAATAATCAGAAGGAGCAAGGTCTGGCGAATACGGCGGGTGGGGTGGACCTCCCATTTCAACGTTTCCAAGTAATTTTTAACGACAATTGCCACATGGGGCGCAACGTCGCGCGGTTTCAACTCGTATGGGACCCAATTTCCTTGCTTTTGAACCATTCCCATTTTTTTTAAGCGCACGGAAATTGCTTGCTGAGTGACTCCCAACGATCCTGCAAGCTCTTGTTGCGTTTGGCACGGATCTTGATCGAGCAATTCCTCCAATTCGGCGTCTTCGAACTTTTTCGGCTGGCCCGGGCGCTCATTGTCTTCGACACTAAAATCACCATTTTTGAAGCGTCGAAACCACTCTCTACATGATTTATCAGATGGCGCAGATTCACCATAAACTTCCACAAGCGATCGATGCGCTTCAGCGGCACTTTTCTTCCAATTAAAAAAGAAAATCAAAACTTCCCGCAAATGTTGTTTCTTTAGCACAAAACTCGACATATTGAATGCTCAAAAAACCAATGTTGTTGTATAAAACTCGAAGCTTCGATGACTGAATATGGTTGACAAAGGTCAAACCTTTCTAACAATGCCAAAAACATCTATCATTATTCAGTAAACAAATCAGCCAGAGCCATCTATTGAAAACGGACCGAATTAATTTGTACTCCCAATAACTTGTCACTGAAAAATGTATATGAAGTGCCCTAACAGGCACGAAGAGTATCGCATCCCTATCTCACAATTTATTCACATGAGAGTGAGAGGCATTTATAACAGTTTTGATATAGATTAACCAGTACGTTGTTACTTTTAAATTGATCTTTCTCAAATGCTGCGTTTCTGTTTGTTTACTTTCTCTTACCCATAGGGTCGAGAAAGTATTGTTTTAAGGTCAAATTTTCGAAAGTGAGATTTTGTTATATTTGCATGTTTTGAGGTTTCCTGAATATGAAAATTATGTTTTTAGCGAATGGTCTCTGTGTGTGTCTGTTATCAGCATATTTCAAGAACAAATACTAGGAGAAATTCCAAACTCGGTATTCTAAATGTGTATCATATAGGGATGCTAAAGTAAGCTTTTCGTTGAGATAAAGCAAATGGTTCGTGTACAGGGACACTCAAAAGTATTCAAATGCATTAACGTCTATGGGAAAAATTGCAGGTAAGTAGAGTTTAACACCTATAGACTGCACTAAACCAAATGAAACGAATATATATTTGGGGGGGGGGAAGTCCCCCCTCGAGGGGAGTAAATTTTCATGATGGGTGTCTTTCAAAAGAGCTCGCCAATACCTTTAAAAAGAATTGTTTAACCATTGATTTGTGATAATTTAAAATAAAGTTATCGACTTCTTTCATTTTTAACAAAAAAAAAAAAATTTTTTTTAATGTAATATTGAGAATAAATTCAACTTTTTACTTTTTCTTACCCATAAGGTAGAGAAAGTATTGTTTTTGGGTCAAATTTTCGAAAGTGAGATTTTGTTATATTTGCATGTTTAAGGTCTCATGAATACGAAAATCATGTTTTTAGTGGTTGGTCTGTGTGTATGTGTCTGTCTGTTATCAGCATATCTCAAAAACAAATTATGGCAGAAAGTTTAACTTGGTATTCCAAATGTGTATCATATAAGGATGCTACACTAAACTTTTCTTTAAGATCAAGCAAATACATCTTATGAATTGTGTACAGGGACATTCAAAAGTATTCAAATACATTACGTCTTTGGGGAAAATTGCAGGTAAGTAGAGTTTAACATCTATAGAGTGCCCTGATCCAAATGAAACGAATATATATTTTTTGTAACAGAGATAGTCAACTGGGAAAATTTTTTTTGTGTATGTAGGAGCCTTGCCTCTCCCCCCCCTCCCTGGAGGGAAGTCCTTCCTCGAAGGGAGTAAATTTTCATGATGTGTATCTTTCAAAAGAGCTCGCCAATACCTTTAAAACGAATGGTTGAACCATCGATCTGCGATAATTTAAAATAAATGTATCGATTTTTTTTCATTTTTAACCAAAAAATATTTATTTTTTTTTTTGTTATGTAATATTAAGGATAAATTTAACTTTTATTGTTATTATTATTACTTTTTTTTTTATATTTAGTTTTATACTCTTTCTCTTATATGGAAATCGTCAATAACTTTTTAAAATAATAATTTTAATAAATTATTTTTTAAAAACCGAATTAAATTCTATTGAAATGCAGGTGCATTAATGAAACGGGAGGGGGGGGGTTGTGGTGGCCAGTAGCCCCCCTGACACAGAACTAATTATCACATAAAACTCTTACGAAGATTGAATTGTTTAACATAGGTTTACAAAACAGTACTCGTTATCTTACCTCTTAATCTCCAACCTGTATTTATAGTATTAAATTTCAGGGTAAGAGAAAGTCGTGTGAGTGACACACGAAATTATTTTTTTTTTATATTTAGTGTGATACTACTTCTCTAATATGGAAATCAATATCATAAAAGATAATTTGTTTCAATATAATTTTAATAAATTATTTTTTAAAAACAGAAATATTTCTTAATAACAGAATTAAATTCTATATAAATGTAGGTGCATTAATGAAACGGGGGGTTGACGGGGGCTAACGCCCCCCTCACATAAAACTGATTATCATATAAAACTCTTCCGAAGCCTAATTTGAATTGTTTAACATAGGCTTACATAACAGTACTCGTTATCTTACCTCTTAATCTCCGACCTGTATTTATAGTATTAAAGTTTAAGGTAAGAGAAAGTCGTGTGAGTGACACACCAGATGATTCTTTTTATAGTGGGTGCAAAAGAAAGTTTGCGCGTTTATTAAGAAGCCAGACAGTTAATAATTTTCTTTGACTGTGAGTTCAGCATTACACCACTACTTATGTTTGGTAATATTTCCTAATATTTTTCAAAATTTATATAAACCATAGTTTCTGAATAGTAGTTTTTTGTAATATTTTTTTTCACAATAAAAAAATAAAATATTACTAAATGTAAATGGTATTACTGAAAAAGTTCACAAAAAATTAGCTGATTGACACTTGAATATAACACCAGCCTATTCCCCTATAGCCTATAACCCCACTAGTAACTATTCGGTATTCGACCGAATAGTTACTATTCGCTTTGAAAAATATTCGGTATTCGGGCAAAACTGCTATCCGGTGCATCCCTAATATGAATACTTTTATTCTTTTTTTTTTTTTTTTTTTTTTTTGAGGTGCTTGCATATAATCCTCATGCCACTAAATAATCGCCAATTTTAAATATGAATAATATGGTAAATTTATAATTAACTAGCAGGCTCTGCCCACTTCGCTGTTCATTATATTGAAATTAATTCTCAAAATGCCATATCATTAATAATAATATAAAAAAAAAAAAGAAAAAAAAAAATCATTGAAATCAGTCAAAATCCAAGTTAAAGTTCTCGCTACCTTCGGTAGCGGTTTTCCTACTCGCCACACTTCAGAAAATCACTTTACAGTGGATGTTGCATACACATACCTAACTGACGCATTAAAAAAATCGAGATTCTGAGATTATTTAAAGCACAGTTATATTTTAAAATGTGTTTTTTAGCCAACCTCCCCACCCCTTAAAGGAAAGGAGGAGGGAATTTCGCAAAATATATTTGTATTATGAGTTAATTACATATAACTGACCCACACAATGAAAATCTTCCTAAGATAATTTACTGTAGAATTACCCATTTGTGTTACACAATACATGTTTTCCCCCCGCCCCCTCAGAGGAGGTTGGGTGGAGTTTCACAAAATCACTTTGTAGTGTGTGTTGAATACGCATATACAGTCCACATATCAAAAATTGCTATTCTAAAATTATTTGGATCAGAGTTAGGCATGGAAACATGTTTTTACCCCCTCCCCCCCAAACTCTCAAGGGGGGATAGCATGGCATTTCAAATAGTCCCTTTGTATTTTGTGTGCATGTAAAAAAATCGCCTACCTGAGATAATTTGGAGCAGAGATGATCTTTAAAGCGTGTTTTTCCCCCACCCCTCGCCTTTAAAGGGGTGGGGGAGGGGAATTTTCACAAAATCCTTGTATAGTGCGTGTTGGGGATATATAACCAGCCAGCACATAAAAAATCGCCTAACATAGTTTGGAGCAGAGTTTCGCATGGAAACATGATTCCCCACCCCATCCCCTAGGCGAATAAGGTGGAATTTTACAAAATCCCTTAATAGTGTGTGTCTTGATTACGCATAACCAATCGATATATCAAAAAATTGCTATTCTGAGATAATTTGAAGCAGAGTTACTCTTAAAAGCGTTTTTGGCCCCCTTCCCCGCCGTTGAAAGGGGGGGAGGAGAAATTTCATAAGATCCCTTTATAATGCGTGTTGGAAAAGCATAAACAACCCACACAAAAAAATTAATCTTATTGAGATAATTTGAAGAAAAGTTATGCTTGGAAACATGCTTTTTGCCCCCCCCCACCCCCCGAGGGGGGGGAATAGGACAGAATTTTACAAAATCCCTTTGTAGTTATGTGTCTTGAGTATGCATAACCAATTGACATATCAAAAAATCGTTATCCTGAGATAATTTGGAGCAGAATTACTCTTATATTCGTGTTTTGCCTCCCCCCTCCTTTAAAGGGCGGGGGGGGGAGAAATTTCGTAAAATCCCTTTACTGTTCGTGTTGTAGAGGCATAAAGAACCCACATATAAAATTTAATTTTGCTGAGATAATTTGAAGCAATGTATACTTGGAAACGGGTTTATTGCCTATTGCCTCTTACGCAAAATTTCATTACAATGGGTGTTGGGAACACATAAATAAGCCACACACTAAAACTTGTAACCTCAGCTCCTATAGATTTGCCCGGACGAATTCAACGCTAAAATGTGGCTCGAATTTGTACCCTCGTACCCCCCCCCCCCCCCCCCCCCAAAAAAAAAAAAAAAAAAAAAAAAAAAATCGCAAAAAAACAAAAATCAGTTTTTGGGAATATCCTCAAGAAGGTTCTTGGCAGTTTTCTATATCTTTGTGCTATTATTGGTAGAGTTTTGCTCAAAAATCCGTATTTTTCTGAATTTGCCTCCGAAAATTATTTTTATCCCCACCCTTAAAAATACAAAATCGCAGAAAATACTTTTTTTTTGTACTCAAGTCTAGTTTCTCCCTCTGCAATTTCGTCACAGTGAAGCAATTTGGACTTGAGTTATGCTTATAAAGGGTTTTTTGCCTTCTGCCCCCCCCTCCCCCTCCCCCTAAAAAAAATGTGTTTTTGGAAATATCCTAAGGAAGTCGCATAGCCTTTTTTCAATACATTTGTTCCATTTTTGGTAGCGGACTATTAAAAAATCAGGGATTTTCCATGTTTCCCCCCTCCCTTCGTTTAAATATCGAAAATTCCTGAATACAGATAATGTATTATTTGTACTCATGTCTAGTCTCCCCATGTGGAATTTCTTTACTGTGAAGTAATTAGGAGCCGAGTTATGCTTACAAACGTGTTTTTGTCTTTTGCTTTCCCCAGGGGGGAAAGGGGAGTAATTTCGGAAAAGTTGATAAGCATAATTTTAAGTTGGGTAAAGACTTATTCCTGCGAAGCGCCGTTTAATTCTGTCCAGCCGTTCTCAAGTGATACCCGGACAAACGTGTTTTTGTCTTTTGCTCCTCAGGATGGGAATGTAGGGGAATTTCTGAAAAGTTGATAGATATAATTTTAAGTTGGGTAAAGACCTAAATTCCTGCGAAGCACCGTTGAATCCTGTCCAGCCGTTCTCAAGTGATACCCGGACAAACGAGTTTTTGTCTTTTGCCCCCCCCAGGGGGGAACGTGGGGGAATTTCTGAAAAAATGATAGATATAATTTTAAGTTAGGTAAAATCTAAGTTTCTGCCAAGCGCCGTTGAATTCCGTCCAGTTGTTTTCAGGTAATACCCGGACAAACGTGTTTTTGTCTTTTGCCCACCCCCCAGGGGGAAACGTGGGGGAATTTCTGAAAAATTGATAGATATAATTTTAAGTTAGGTAAAGATGTAAGTTTCTGCCAAGTACCGTTGAATTCCGTCCAGCCGTTCTCAAGTGATGCTTGGACAAAAAAGCGACATACAGACACGATGACACACGCACACAGGCAAAATTTTCTGAAGTCATTTTCAGCTTTCATGGTGTGTGAAACGTGAAGATATCCCAAAATTTTTCGATTGCGACAAATTTACAGACAAAAGTCTGACTTTATTAATATAGATATCCTGCTACTAAAAAGTTTTGCTGATCTACCTAGTATTTTTGAAATTGTTGAGTATAGATACATACCTATACATATCTGTATATTAGATTACAAACCACCTACTATTTGAATTATCTAAAACAATTATTAATTCATTTATTATTATTTTCTAAAAAATATAAATTAATGAAATCATGAAATATCCTCAAACTTCAGGTATAATTGATGAAAAAAATAGTAATCTATTTTTTTTTTTTTCCCAGTCATCGAATGAAAATCGTACATGCCAAAAAGAGAAAAAGTAGGTATTAAAGTTTTAAATACATAACATTATACTTATTTTTTTTTCTAAATTCAGAATTTTGTAAGGATTTAAATAGAGAAAAAATCAGTTCGCATCTGACATTGTTTACAGATTAGTAAACGTTGGCCATCACTGACAAGAAATTAGCCAATAACCCTAAAAAAAACTCATAACCAAATAATTCTTTTCATCATTTCAAAAAGACAGTTTTTTAAAATTAAATCTCCAAATGAATCTTTTGAATGCCTTTCAGAATCGTATTATAGTACTTAAACCTTAAAAATAAAGTTTCTTATTATCAAACAGGTAATTTTATTTCTCACAATTCAGTTCTTGAGTCTCGAAAACCTATCCATCTCTTCCACAATTTATAATCCATTTTCTCCTTTTTGCTTCATCAGATGGAAACTTAAACAATGGAAATTTGTGACGAAAATGATTTGTACAGTTGACAATTGCCTATATTTTACATAAAAATTATCTGAAAATACGTTTAAAAACAATGCTGCATCATAATATGGGTACATTTATGTATAGTATAAAAAAAAAAAAAAAAAAAAAAAATCAATGATAGTGGATTTAAAACTGGTTTATTATTTAAGAAGATAAACATTGCTTTTGTAATTGCAGCATACGTTATTTATTTTATTGTAAAATTTTTGTGTAGCTTTTAAGACGCAAATTGTAGAGAAAAAGAATTTTAAATCCACAGATGACAAACTTAAACGATTTAATATATTTTCCAAAGTTTTAAACATTATTTTAAAATATATCCTTGTGTATTATACACTTTATTTTACACTTTTTTGTACGTCATACTATGTATTTTTATTAAAAATTAAATCAAAAGTTACTTTGCTTAAATAAATGTTTAGCAAGGATATATATGCATCTACCAGCATTTTGAAGAAAAGCATTTTTCTTTTTGCTTAGTGTCAAAGAATTTCAGCAATACTACTTAGAATTATTAAAATTTTGCTTATCTAAATTAAAATATTTAAAGAAATTTTGTTCCATTGTTTATCTATTTATTTTTTGAAACTGACAAATCTGTCTCTTCATTCATTCATTTTATTTTTATTCATTTTATTATTATTATTTGTAAGAAAGATTTTTCTAGGAAATAAATAATTTTTATATAAAAGATACTCCATTACTCAGTGCAAATACCTTATTTAGTCTATAATTCCTTTTTTACAGAGTCACATAAAATCATTCAAATTTATTCCCAGAATTATTATAATACATTATTTTTTTAAAAAAAACTCGTATTTTAATTCATTTTATGAAAATATATGCATTTTTCACAACTATTTATACGACTTATAATAAATATTCCTATCAACATTTCATTTAATTTTGCAGTTTTTAAAAATTAGAAAATATTATGTTATGAATTTTCACTTAATCTGGAAGCAGTTTATAGTTATAATTATTTGAGCATTTTATTTATTTATTTTTGCTTCTTTTTTACTTTGGTGCAATAAACCCTTTCCTCGATATTAAGTGGGACTACGTGAAATAAGGCTACCATTTGAAAATTTATCAACACGATGAATTTTGAAATTTTTAATTAATTAGAACCAAAGTTGGACAGAGAATTTATCATATAAATATTTTTTTATGATTTCACTTCGCAACTTGTTCATCTATTTTGATTACAAGTTGTGATCACTTGAAAATGTGCCATCACGATAACTTTTGAAATACTAAACTGGTTTAAACCAAAGTTGGATTATGAACTTATGGTTCAAATATTTAGGATAAATTCACTGGTCAACTTCCTGTTCGATAATTTCTATTTAAGTGAGAAGTTTGTTTTTCGATGTCAATGGTAGGGATAAAGTAAATTTTGGATAATATACCAAAATGTGTTTAATGATATAGTGTTCTATACTCGGGGAAAGCAAAACTTGACAGCACTGTATATGCTACAGAGACCTTTTTACGCACTTGGCGTTAATTGGGTTGCCACATCGGGCGATTTAACGATGATTTGAGAAAGTTTTTTTTTTTTTTTTTTTTTTTCGATTAAAGTAAAAATATTTTTTCAGAGTATATTTTTTAGTTTCTTTACACTAAATTGGATGAATTTACACTGAATTGGTTACTTACAATTTATTGTGAATCCATATTATTGCAAATTGAGTAATATACTAAATTTTACCCTGAGAGAGAGAGAAAAAAAAAAAGTGTAATACGTAAATATTTTGAAAACGAAAAAAGAAAAAAAAAATATCTAAATTAAATATTATTTGTATGTATATTTTTTGTCTTTGTTTCCTTTAAAGAGAAATTGACTTTTTTTTTTTTTTTTTTTTTTTATATATATATATATATACTTTTAAAATATTTCGAATATATTTGGCAGAAAAATTATTTTATCATAAGATTTAAACTGTGATATATAAATGGCAGGATTTTCTCAAGAGAAAATGAGCAAAAAGTTCTGAATGAATAAAAGGTAATAAATTTTCAATTTGCATTATTATTTACCGGTTAATCAGTAAATGTTAAAAGTAGTAAAAAAAAATGAGAAAGTGGAAATAGTTTATTGCTTTTATGATAAATTTAAAAATTAAAAAAAATATTAATTTAAAATAAATAAATGTAGTGAGTTTTCATGTGCAGAGGCAATTTCTGTTTACAATTTGTTTGTATATTCATTCTGTCTGTACCCTGATTTTTTAAGCTAAATATGAATATGAGAATTTTTATATTCATTTATGAATAAAGTTAAGAAACTCACTATTTACGTGAAAAGAAAACGAATTTTAATTTACTTATAAATATGACTTTTCTTGATGTCTTTATTTAATACTGATAAACACATACCTTTGCGATTGCTATTTGTAAAAAACTGAGTTGAAACATCTATTTTCTTAGCATTTTTATGAGGTTGGAATGAGATTTTTAAAGATGAGAAAAAGGGAAATGTTACGTTATTCGATTCTTTGGAATATGAATGAAAGCATGGCATTTCACGCATTTTTCAATTTATTTTGATGTATGTAATGGATAAGAAAGCTTTGATATTAATGTGATAGTATATTTAAAAGCAATCTTAAAATTTTCAGAAACAATGTTCCCATTTTTTTTTTTTTTTTTTTAGAACTATTTTTTTTTCAGACAACATAGACTAAATAAAAACGATTTATGTTTTTATTTTGTGATTTTTTTTTTTTTTTTTCCTTTGGCACAGTTAAAAAAATATTAAAGGTAAAATTGAGAGATAATGTTCGACAGAAATTTTCAGAAAATTATATAGTTACCGTTTCAAAGGGCTGCAATTTATAAATAAAGTTAAGGACCCCTCCCTTTTCTTTTAAGGATATCTGTATATTTAAATCGAAAAATAACTATTGTAGTAAACTATTGAGCAATTGCAGCAAATGAGTGAAAATTTCGTCATACTTGATACCGAAAAACTTAGCAACTGAATCAATACCAGTTTTGTAGCCATTTGAAATTAATTTAGATATCTAAAAATAAAAGTTTTTGACTTTGTGTAGCTTTTGGAAGAACTTCGTGGCATTTTTATGAATATAGAAGGCTTTTGGCTCTAAATCAAATCTCTAAAAGATAGATTTATAAGGACGAGAGAACTATTTCTTTCAAAGAGCCAGTAATAATAAAAATAATTGTGTCGTTAAATTTTGCGGTAGACTACCTTGATTAAAGCCGGCAGTGTCAGGAATACATTCTCATGCATACACAATAAATAAATAGGCCTCTTTTAGAAAATTATACTATGTGTAGGACAGAATTTAAATTTCATTTCAATTCATTTGACCACTATCAACCTTTATTTATTTATTTATTTTTAATTTAATTTAAACATAATGGTAGATAAATAATATAGTTTTTATTCATTTGAAGAAATTATTATTTTACCAACTAAATCCAAAGAATTATAAGTAATAATTCTATTCGATGTAAGCTTTTTCTAATCAACATTTTTTCTAATGATATCTTTAAAAGTTAATATTTTAAACTACAATATATAAATCGCTACATAATTGCTCTATATATGTTTAAAATTTTGTCATTTCTCTCCAAGGTATCGATCTATTTGTTATAAAGTCTGAAACAATATTTATTTCCTAATTAATTTTCTTTAAGTAAATATCCATTAAAATAAAATTTGTTTTACAACGGAATGCTTGCTAATTATGTAATTTCGGCTTTAAATAATTGATCTGTCTCCCATTTATACGTTAATTTTACATACATAAGTCTGATTCTTTTTATATTATTAATATTATTATTAAAGATAATTATGTTTTTTTTTTATTGTTTTGTTAGGGTAAAACAAAAAGAAAGTAAAACCTTTAGTATATAATACATAGTATAAATTAATGTAAACACCAGATTAGTTGTTGGTATTGGGAATAAAAATATTTTATATAAAAACGCGCCGCATTGAAATTATATTATCATTGTAATAATAATAACCAGAAAAAAAAAAAAAAAAAAAAAAAAAAAAAAAACGTATTTATCGAAGTATAATATATTTTTCCTCATTCCTGTAAGTTTGAATATTTCATTGACATGTTTGGTATTAATCTGGTGTAAAAATTTCCGAAACGTTCAAATCCGTCAAAATTTTTTCTCTATTTTTGATAGTTGTGAAATTAAAGAAGCGGACTGTACATTAATTATCTTCAAATGTTCGGAAAATAAAGTAATCTATTAGCCCCACCAAACTTCTTCGCACTCACAATAGGGGTTAAAAGGTTGCTTCCGGTATTCCCTCTTCCGCCAATATTTCGCCAACAGACTTTCTTCGCGAAACAATACATTCACATAAAATTTATGCTTATCTATTATAAAAAATACCTTGTGTTAACATAAATACGTTTAGTTTAAATAAACAATCATTTTTCAGTTTACCGGAATAAAAAGAATCGAGTAAAAAGTTTATTGCACTTAAATATAGTAAAGAACTATTTTCTTTCGCGGAAGTACATTTTCTACAGGCTTCCACACACTGTCAACTTATGCTTTCCCCGAGTATAGAAATATATCGAAAAATTTATCATGTATAGAATAAGACAGCTTTAAAATTATTATTGCAAAACTAACTATGAAGCAGCAGTAGTATAAACAAAAAATTGATAAATGGAGGAGGGGGGGGGGTTGCTGAATACATTTATTTACTCACTTACTGCCTAATCTGGGTTTAAACCAAATGCAAAATTTCATTAACAAAATGTTAAAATATAAGTAGGCTTATGAATAATCAGTTTGCACACCATTAAAGATGCCTCTATATATTTCGTTGTTAACTACATATTTCTTTTAAAGATTTATCATCTCACATACATAACTATGTTTTTCTCTCCTTTAAATATGAAATGGAATGGTAAAATAATTGTTTTTCCATTGAAAAAAGTCTGATTCAAGTACAATACTAGCCAACTGTACTGCATATATTTTTTAATATTGTTGAATTTTAATTAATTTGAACATTTCAACTATGATTTAGTTTTTTTAAAATACTTTTTTAATAAAAGGTTTCTTTACTAAACAATCCAATACACATAGTGAAATGCTTAAAAAAATTGATAACTTATTATTTAATTTTTGCATTTTGTGAAAAATGCAACTGTAATGATACATTGCTTGTGTGTGTATTATCCGTCTATCATTCTAGATAGATTGTATATTTGATATGTACTCTAGGTGCGAAGCAAAAAATGTCAGAAATTTATCAATGTTCTAGCATGAATTAATATTTTGTTTTGGTCTTTACTTTAACAGTGTTATATATAAAATAACCTAGTAAAAGAAATAATTTGGAGAGAGGAAAAGGAAATTCTTTTGCTACATGAAGCTGAAGAAGAATTTTCTTCAATTCCAATCGAATTATCAGTTAAAATCCTAGTAGCAGAGTTGCTACATGCATCAGAAGAAATATTTTCTTCAAATGCAACCGAATTATCAATCAAATTATCTTCAGACACATTGTCAAGAGAAATTGGTCCTGAAAACGACCTTTTTTTATCCAAATAGTCGGTCATTTTCTAATGAAATAAATCAAAGTAAGGAGCGTTAATAATAGCAACCGAGCACGATGGCATACGGAGCGGAAGTAAACAATCATGTTATCCTGTAAGTTAAATGGCAAATATGCGCAGAATTAGATGAGCAGTAGTTGGAAGCATGACTCCCGGGAGTATGGTTTTGGAAGTAAAAGTTGCTGATTAAGACGTAGACGCTTGTCAGCAAGGAGCAGTTTGGAGTAAGGCTCCTATATATACGAGCTAGCGCATCAGGCATTTTGTTACCTTGTGGTTGCCACATGTACCCAGCGCGTTTCTCTGATAAACAAACGACAAACATCTTTTTTTATCGTGTTATGTTACTTTAGAGTAACTTATTTTATAATATTTCATAATTTCAGCTAAGTAAACTATGGCATGGGAGTTTGTTTAGCGATAAACTGCTATAATCATTCAAGAAGTGAATATAAAGTGTTCACAGACCTTCTATTACTGTGTATTTAAGTATTGGAAGAAACAGAAACCGCCCTAACAACACATCTTACCCCAGTACATCCATAGGTTATCATCAGAATAAAATGACATCCTGATGGGAAAAAATGTGTTTTTAGGAATATTATTGTTGCTTATTGCTCTTATCTTGACCGGATTAGCTTCAGATCAATATTTTTTTAAATCATTAGGGAAGCGATAAGGACGCCAAGCGGGAATGCTGTCCTCTTCGGAGGCAAAAAAATGGCGGTGATGCTCCGGCCTACAGTCGGCTGCAAAATTATTCGAGCACTAGCCAATAATTCCTATGTTTAAAAAGTATACTTAAGACTGTTTTGCTAAGTAAATCCTTGTCGAATCATGTTCTTAGACTGATTAAGAACATGACTCGAAAAGGATTTATTTATCAAAGCTGTATTAAGTGTACTTTTTTTTGGCAAGGATTATACGCCGCTGAAGTCGTGACGTCACAACATGGCGGTTGGGCATAAACTTTATAAACAAACATTGCGTACGTATACCCAGTGAGAAGTTTTGAATTGTCCGGTTGTTTTGTTTCCGATTTCGAACTTTCGAAGCAATTTTACGAGTCCTGGAGCACGGGCAGTTATATAAACTAATTTTGAAATACAATGGTCTTGTGTTTTGCAGCCTGCTGCAATCATCAAACTGTGAGAAATGACTGTCACTTCTTTAGATTCCCTAAAGATAAAAAATTAAGAGCATTGTGGACAAATATGTCCAGGTATGTTTGTATTTTTATTTATTGAAAGGTTTTGAAAAGATGAAATTGAATTTCTGTGTCACAATATTTTTTATCATTGTAATCGATACGGAAAAGATTCAGAATTCTTAGAATTGTTGTAATTTGATCTGTTCAATTACTTAAATAAAAGTATATAACAATTTCATCAGTTTGATAAATACTAGGGCTCAAAAATTAAATTGTCCAGGGTTGATAAGAATTAAAAGCAGACTTTTTTTAATCACCTTAATACTAGCCAAGCTTATAAATATTTAATCGGAAGTATCTTTCCAAAAATTAATTTAGTGTCTTATTTTAGGTGTATACTAAAAGTAAACAGTGTCATTGCAAATGTAATGCTAACATCCCTTTTCTTTTTACTACAACAATTCAGTATTTCATACAAGCATTTTTTATAACGTAAATAACTAGAGGTTTGAACAGGCCGAAAATTTTAGGCCCGGCCTAGCCCGTTTCAAAAACATGAAAAATAACAACAACAATAAAAGATAAATAAATAAAGTTGTGTGACTTTCTATGAAACAGTTTTTTAGTACTTGTTTTACAGAGGTTTTATATAGCAAAACAATGATGTAATGTTGTTTAACAAAACTACTGATCTTTTACAAGACAGTTATACGTAAACAGAAATTCATTATTACAGATGAATAGAAGGCACAAAGACAGACAAAAAGTCAAATTGAAAATATTAGCATTCATCAAACAATATCGGATAGTATTAAAAATGGTTAACACTATAAAAAATGCACGTTAAGGCATTTTCATTTGCCGTAATGTATCCAAATCCTATATGATCCAGTAAACAAAACTTTAATGCTAATCTAGCCATTTTTAATAAAAAGATGCTTTTGCACATCCTAAAAATGATACTAATTTCATCTAGTGCACTGGAAAGAAGAGGAAAAGTTAAAGTGGAGAGATTTTTATATCATTCATAACACCTGGACTCCACACATCATAGGGCAAAAAGCCTTAATATATCTAAGGACTGTAATATATCTAATTTCTTTTGTTTGTACTTATACACCACTAGTAGCGTCATGCATACTATTTTGAATAGAAAACCATCTAATCAATTCACCATCAATTTCAAGACATGCTAAAAATATTTACAGAAAATCTGATCACAAACAGACAGACTGACAGACAATTAAGTTGAAATTATAAGTATATATATATATTTTTTAACAAAATTAAATTTTATGTAACATACTAGTCTATAAATTTATATAAAATAAATGACTGAAGAAATATTTTATCATTTTTCATTTTCATTAATTAACAAGGAAAGAAGAAAAAAGTCTGAGTTGCTACGGCCCAGAAAAAATTTCATTAAAGCACGGTCTGCCCCAAGTGCACACACAAAAAGAAAAAAAAAAAAAGATTTCAAGCCCGAGCTCAGCCAGGCTTGAGAGCAAATTTGAAAAATTTAGCCTTAACCTGGTCTGCAGGCAACGAGTCTGTGCCCATGCAAAACTCTAGTTTGGGCTTGTAAAAACTTTATTATGGTAAACACTATGTAGTCTATGCAGCTATGTATCAGGGCCTGTAAAGATATAAATTAGGAAATTTGAGAGTTTTATCTTAAAATATTTGACTTGCATTTTATGATAAAAGAACAGAGATAGATTGAATTGTAGATGGCTACAAATTATGATCAAGGCATTTTCCCCTAATATATTTAAAATTTGTTCTTCTAGGTTTGGTCTTTTTCCTTTTGCTATTAATAAACTCTTTGCTTCAATTTAATATCTTGGTTCAATTTTATTTCATCATCCTGTATTGTTAAAAGAATTGCAGAAATTAATAGTGGACTAAAAATAGGTTTAAAGAGAATAAATTCTATTTTGATTAATTATTAAAGTCATTTAACTTAACTGTCATCATCAAAATACTACTGTAGTTTTAACGAAAATTTAGTTATTGAATAACTCCTATCGGCAATTTTAGACTTTATGGGCACTTGTCTGTATTTTCTTTATTTTACTGTGTTTAAAATGAAAAATTTTACTATCATTTTTATTATATTTACATTTAAAATTAAATTTCTGCATTTGCAGAAAAATATTGAATGTATTTTGATTATTTAGGTTTTATTATAACTTATTTAAGTTATTTATCACTTGTCATTGAATTATGTTATTTCACAGCGTTTAAATGTATGAATTTCATATATATTTGTATTCATTTTTAGCCTTTTCCATATTTTTTTCATTTCATTTTTATGTATTTTCTGTGAAACTTTCTATTTTAACATACTATTTTATGTTTAATACCAAGTTAATAATGTTGAGCCAAATATAGGCATTAATTTAAAATAATAGTGTAAACTTTTTTTCTCCTTTTAATAAAAGGTTCATATTTGTAGGTACATGGGCCATTTTTATTCAAAAGTCATAGTGAAGTACCTAGACTTCATAAAGTCTATTAAAAAAAAAATCAGTGGAAAAGCTAATATATATATATATATATATATATATATATATTGGAAACCTTTTTAAACATTGCATCCCAGTAGCAGAAACATCACGACACGGCAACATAGTCGCGAACACAAAAAAAACGGCTTGTGGACAGTTTTTGTCTGCACTGATAAAAAAATTTGTCTGCAACTTTCAGATAACAATTCAGTTATAAAAATTTCTGTATCAAAACTAAAACTTGTATTATGTATAATTATTTATATCTATGTAGTGTCAAACATTGCTATTAAATATTTAATTGAATGAGATGAATGAATACAATTGTTTATACTATATTGTTCTGTAATAAAATTGTATTCGTGTATTGTTGCACGAGATCACCACTGATGTTAAGCCCCCCCCCCCCACCCTAATCAGCTTTCAGGCTTTTTGAGTGTAAGCCATTTTCACCTCTGATTACACGTAAATTTTGCAGACAGATTATGAAATTTTAAAAGCCTGTCGCAGACAGCTACAAAACTTTCTGCCACTGGGCATTGCATTATATGAAATATATATTCATCAATGAATTTGTGAAACTTTTTCATTATTTGATTATAAATTTATTATCTGTGTTTATGTTTTATATGTGTACAATACAAAGTTGGGGAAAGTAGCCATTTTATCTAAATATTTGAGTAAATTTTGTAAAACAAAAATAAACTCTTAACAATAACAAGAAATCCTCAATGCAATTGTTTCTTATTGTACTTTTAAATTACTTCAAAATTGAGCTACAAATGTTTGTCATCTGCAAATCTGATTCAATTTTGTGCCAAAATATTTTAGGAGAGCTGATAGGGAGCCCAGTGATGATTCTAGATTATGCAGCTGCCATTTTAAAGATGGGAAGAAGGAAAATAATCCTACTATTTTTTCATATCGGGAAAACAAACAATTTGACTTTCCCAGCCCAGAGAAAAAAATTAAGAAAGGTAAGTCTAGGTAAGTAGAGCGCTGATTATCTTATCCAGAATACGATTAACCAGAATGTCCAATTAACCGGATCGATCAAGGAGCATTCTTCCCCCACCCCTTAAAAAAAAGAAAAAAAATCACGAAAATTAATTTTTAGATTTTCTGAAGATGGTTGAAATCGCTCCTTTTGTCACCTGCCCCCTCCACTTGCTTTCTTCTGCCCAGTTTCAGTGAGGGAGGAGAGTGGAAAGGGGCTGAATGAAAGGATTTTTCTTTTTTCAAAAGTTAGAGAGGGTAAAACACACACAAAAGCATTTGATGTGCTTGAAGTTGCGCTGGAATGGCTACAACGGCAAGATTCTGCAGATCCCGTTCAGTTGCTACATTTAAAAAGATTAAGGATAGGGTTGCTGAAGAAAAAAATATCCTCTATGAAGCAGAAGATTTTTAAGAATTTCTTTTTACCATCACAGTAAATTATTTTTTAAATATGTAATACTATAATTTCTATGTGAGCTTTTATGTAAAAATGTGTACTATTTTTATAGAAAATAAAATTTTAAAAATTTAAAAAATCAACTTCTAAACACGCCATTTGTAATATGCTAAATACGCACTACTACAAATGCCAGTCCTAAGCCTGGAAAAAGTGTGAAGGGAAGTTACTTAAAAAACATTGACCTGGCCGTTTTATAAGTTGTCCAGTTATCCAAATTTTTCATTAACCAGATTGGCCTCGGTGCCGACCAATCTGGATAATTGGTGCTCTACTATATTACAATTGTATTTCTTTTTACTGTTACAAATGTAAGAAATATTTTCCACTATTCGATAACTAATGATATTTTATGTGTGCAAAGTTTACACACATACTTGCTAGTGATTGCTGTGGAATCTAGTTTTGTCCATTTTGAGATTCATCATGGCACTATAATAAAAACCCAGTTTTTTTTTTTTTTCTGTATGTGTGAGAAGTGTATATACATGCATGATAGTGATTGCTGCGGAGCCGAGTTTTGTGCGTTTTGAGATTCATATACAGTGAAATAGCAACACCCAATGTTTTATTTTTCGTGTACCCAAATTGTAAATACGAGCATAATAGTGATTCCTCCATTTGTGCGTTTTAAGATTCATGCACAGCAAAGAAGCACACCACCAACTAATGCTTTTTGTTTATTTCTTTCTGTTTTGTTTTATGTGCGAGAAGCAGACACACATGCACAATAATTGCTACGGAACTGAATTTTGTGCATTTTAATGTCTTTGATTATGTTAAGAGGAAGGATCCAAATTTCTAACGGGGTTTTCAGGCAGCAAGAGGCATTTGCATGTTCGAGGCCAATTGGTAATTGCCTATTTTGAATTTCTGTAGATGTGTATTTTTTTAAATTATTAAAAAAACAAAGTCCATGTTTCAAAATTTTAATACTGAAAATGATTAATTTATACACTCATAAATTTTAGAGTTTTGTACAAGCAATTTGAGGAGGGTGTTTCATCTTTGTGTTCTATAATTAATTTTTAAAAAATAGGGCACTTCTTGCCACCCTTTCCTCCAAGTGTAATTTAAAGTTAAAAATAAGTATAAGTTCCTCTATTACCTCTCTAAATTATTTTGTGAAGTTTATTTCATTGATGTTGCATGCATAGCTGCCAACCTTTGAGAATCAAAATTAGGGAGATTCCAAGCTTTAAGAATCAACATTAGGAAGATTTTGTATACAACATAGTTTAAGCCGTAAATAGAACATTAATAGTACAGTAATTGTTGGAAAGAGAAGGAGTAAATAAAAGGGAAATTTTGCAGTATCTAGAGGCTTTCTTCTTATTGCAAATATGAGAAAATAAATAAAACATACTGAATTTAAAATACTACTAGATTATATTAAATTCTAACCATACTGAAATTACATATATACATACATAGACTTGGGAAAATTTTTCCTATCTGAATAATCTATTCTTCATTTTTTTCCCCAAGTTTACAAATTTGGTATAAATACTTAATATAATTGAGGAGAAATAAATAGATTCATTAAGTTCAGCAATAAAGCCTAAAAATAATTACATACGTGAGAAATATTGAGTACTTCTATTGTTTTATTGTTTCTAGAATTGATCTTTGATCACTATCCAGAGATGGGGGAAAGTGGGAGGGGGGGGGGGTAAAAAAATAATTACAGAGTAAGAAAAATGAAACTCTTTTAATTCTACTACTAGAATACAATACAGCAAATTTAAAATAAATATTATCATTTATGTTGCAGATGGATTGGGAGATAAGATTTCTGCAAAACACTTGATTGCTGATTGCTAGTTAAGAGAAAAATAACAACATGAGCAAGAAATATTTAACAATTCTATTTCTTTATAGGTTCTAGAATCTCATAAAGCAAGTTTGAAATTAATATTGACATTTATGTTGTGGATGGAGAAAAATTGGGAATCGGGAGTTTTCGTAGAACATTTGAAAATTAGGTGGTGCGTGACGAAAATTTTGAAAAATTCGGGAGATATTAATGCTTTTCGGGAATTCGGGAGATTGCCTCAAAATTCGGGAGAGTTGGCAGCTATGTGCATGTATAAATAATTTTTCTTTCTTTTTAGTGAAAAGGGTTTCTCAAAATGAGGATGTCCCAGGCCCTTCAGGCATCCAGCACAGAGTTGATGTTGCGATTCTTCAGAACGAGAATGAAATTCAAAAAATGAAAATTAGTTCTCTGGAACTAGAATTGGCAAAAAAAAGCCTTTATTTTGCATTCAGCATGATCAAAGATAATAATGACATGATACTAATGTACACAGGGTTACCAAACAGTAGTGTATTTTATGTAATATTAAATTACATGAAAAGATTAGATTTTAATTACTACTATGGTTGGAAAGTGTCATCGTCCTTAGAAGATCAATTATTTATAACACTTCAAAAACTGAGGCTTAATTATAACTTTCATGATCTAGCAGTACGGTATTCAACCTCTGTTACAACCATAAGAAACATATTTTTTACCATTCTCCACGTACTATATGAATCGTTGTATCAATTTGTTTTTGATTATAGTAAAAACTTGCCATCTGTGCATAAGGTTGAACAATGTTCACCTATCGCAGATGATTTCCCGAATTGTAGATTTCTGTTTGACTGCACAGAGATTAGCATTGAAACTCCGAGAAACAACATGCAGGCTCAAAGGGAGACTTATTCAAGTTATAAAAAAGCTCAAACTGCAAAAGCTTTAATAGCTGTATCTCCCCATGGAGTCATCTGTTTCTGCAGTGATTTGTTTCCAGGCTCTTATTCTGACAAAATGATTGTTGAAAAATCTGGAGTATGTGATTTATTAAAGCCTGGAGATTTAATCATTGCAGATAAAGGATTCCTTATAAGGGATCTGTTGCCAAAGGGAGTTCTATTGAACATACCTCCTTTTTTAATGAATCCTCAATTCACTGAACAAGAGGCAAAATTTACAACTCAAATTGCCCGCGCTCGAATCCATGTGGAAAGGGCTATTGGGCGAATAAAAAATTTTCAAATACTCGCTAACAATGTTGCCCATAATTTCCGTCCATTCCTATCTAAAATTTTCAAAGTTTGCGTATTATTGGTAAATTTACAAACACCTGTTATAAATGAAAGTTAATTTAATAAAATTAAACATAATCTATACATCTCATTAATATATTAAAACCAAGTAATTTTCCAAATGAGTAAAATTTTTTAAAAGGCACATTTCAATTAAAAAAACTAAAAACACAAGACAGACATTTCGGCTAGACACTAGCCCTCCTCAGTCATACACATACAAAACACAACATTTACAATGAAGTCATAAAACATCAAAACAAGATTAGGTATTCCGGGGAAACAGCTTTAGCCTTGTTCAAGTTTTCTTTTTAATGATTCATGCTATTGTCAAATTAACGGTACTGCTATGGGACCTCCTATATCGGTCATAATAGCTGAAATCATAATGCAATATTTAGAAAACAAAATTCATTTCCAGTTACATGATAAATTTTTCTGGAAAAGGTATGTGGACAGTATTTTTATAATTACTAAACATGTTAATGATATTATAGATTTTGCTAATTTTTCATGCCCTGCCATCCAGTTTACCCTCGAAATTGAGAGTAATAATGAACTGCCATTTCAAGACATCCTTATAATGTCTAAAACTATCAATTTTTTACATTTTCAACTTCTGTTTCTAGAAAACCCACTTTTTCTAATCAATACCTTAACTTCAAATCTTCCCTTTTCTCATAAACTCTTAGTTATTCTTCGACCACATTTGATGAAACCATGGAAGCATCTGCTCAAGTGCTAACTCAGCGAGTCTAATGCTAAAATAGGGGTGACAGTCATCTGACTCAGGGAAAATGAGCAATAACAGAGCATGAAATTACTGGATGTTTTCTAAATTTCAAACTGTCGGACAAGCTGGCATCCCTCCAACATTTTGGACGCGTCCTTACTGCTAGTTTTCGGATATGTGGCTGCACTGTATTCGTACTGTTTTATATCGTGCAAAACATTATTGTAGTAATTCCGAATTATTGATTATTGAACTATTAAAAATTTTTGTTTTAAAACATAATAGTTACCCCCTTCGTTTTATTAAAAGAATTTATAAAGAAGAGTTGTATTTTTCATATAAATCAGTATCCCCTAAAGTTATAAATTTCACTCACTGTACTACTATTCCTTAATATAAAGGTATATCCGTAAATATCTCTAAATTACCTAGAACTGTCAATATTTCTACTAGCTTTAAACCTCAACTTCGTATTAGTAACTTTCTTTCAAACTTTAAATCTGTTGTGTCCCCCCCCCCCCTAAAAGTTTAAGTGTAATATATAGTATCCCTTTTACAAATTGTAATTTTACTTATATCGGTGAAATTAGATTAAAGGAACATAAACGCTCATATAAAACAGGTGATTTAAGATTAAAACTTGTAATTCATTCTCTTGATAGTGATCATATTCCTGATTTTGACAACATTAAAATTTTAGCTTCAAATGTAAATTTGTACAAGTCCCGTATTTTCCTAGAGGGTGCTTATACAAAATTACAACATTCTGCATTGAACGAGGCTAAAGCAGTTCTCCCAGAATGCCTAATCTTGTTTGTATGTTTTATGACTTTATTGTAAATATTGTGTTTTGTATGTATATGACACTGAGTAAGACTAGTGTCTAGCCGAAACGTCTGTCTTGTGTTTTAGTTTTTTAATTAAATTGTGCCTTTTAAAAATGTTATTGTTCTTTATCTCATTTTGAAAGTTAATTTGTTATGTAATAATTTTAATTAAAGTTTATTTCATTACCTTGTTTTTATTATTATAGTAGATCTTTATAACTCAATTTTGCATAATCTTCATATAACACAGTACCTCTCAGACATAAACAATGATTTTTGCAATTAAGAAACATGTTATCTTTTCAATTTGGAGCTTTTTAATGAAAAAAATTGCTATTATAATTTTTTCAAAATAAAAAATATAATGAATGATTTAGTATAGGCATATTTCGATTATCTATGTTTATAAAGCAATTTTGTTATTAGTAACAAAGAAATTTTTCATTTTCAAATAATTGAAGAGTATTCTTTTGGATATTTTCAATGAAAAAATGATTTTAGTGTTGGAATTTGTCGCCTGTAAATATTTCATTATTATTATTACTGCTTTTTTGTATAATAAAATAATGATATGTCTGTATAATTGATTTTCTTTCTTTCTTTTTTTTTTTTTTTTTTTTAATAATTTAAAATACTTATTTTGGCATAAAAAATAATCAAACTTATTCATAAATTGTTGTTTCCATAAAATAATTTTATCCTTTCAAATCAAATAATTTTAAAGTAAAAAATGAGCTAATTTACTTAAAGCTTGCTTTATGAAAAATTAATCATTTATCAAAAGAAAATGCTCCAGTCACCTCACCTTTTGTTAATAAAATAATGATTATTATTTTTCTTTCTTTCGGCAGTTATAAAATCAGTAAATAAATATTTCTAGTGTTGTTAAATTTGATCACACCAATTTTATGTACGCGGAAATTGCCATGATTGATTTTAATAATATGATGAAATAACCTAGAAAACTCTAAAATTCTGGAATTTTTCTCTTTTAGAAATTTATCGAAAGGGGAAGCAACTGGATCAAAAACAAATTAAGGGAGAGAATTGTTTTGTGACGATTCTACAGAATGTTAGTATCAAATATAAATGACTCGTATAACTCACCTTTAATTTCGCTCTAATAATTTTTTAACATTACAGAATTAGACATTTCTACGATACATTTTATATTTCTATAACTACTTATCTTACTATTATATAAGTATGTACAGTTGGAAAGTGTTATGTGTACCGCATAACTTTTTTCTTGTTTTATATGTATATATTTTTCATTTATTATTTTTTTATAGACCACCTTCATATTAAAAAGGAATTTTATTTTGAAACTATTTTGACATTTGTATACTTGTAAATATTTTTGTAAATATACATATTTTAAAGTACCTTTAAATATTTTAATAGTATTGATTGATTATTTGTACATATTGGCATCATATCTTTTTGTCTGTCTGTGAATGTATAAATATCTTTTCATAATAAAGTTTGATAATTGGCATATTTGTATTTCGTTTCTGAAATTATTCTTTTGCATTTTTTCTACATGTATTATATAAAACTCGGTGCATTTGAACAATACAGTTAAGTGACAGCATACTTTCAGTCTGATATAATATGCTTGACTTATGATAGCTTTAACTGAAATAAAAAAGGTTTTACAAAATATTAAAATTTAAATATTTAGCAAAGATATCCACCTTGCAATTTTCTGTCTTTTTTTACCCCATGTCCAGCTTTGTAAAATAAACTGTAAGAAAGTGCTTTATTCAAGCACTAATCAATTCTATTAAAGTCATGTGCAAAATTTCAATAAGATTAGTGTATTAGTTTTTGAGAGATTGTCCACTGAACTCAAAAATAGGTTTTTACGGGAAAAAAAAAAAAAAAAAAAAATATATATATATATATATATAGATCATGAAATTTTTATATCATATTAATAATATATACTGTATTTAACAAAGTAGAACACACAAAATTACTTAGTGTTTGTGTTAGAATTAAGGACAATTGTCTACACTAAGATTTACTGTTAAATAATTTGTATCAACTTTTTTTTTCCTGTTACACTTAAACCATATGTAAAAACAAACTCTGTTTTCACTTTTGTTGGATAAAATAACATTCCAAGATCATTACACAAATATGGCCTGGGACAAACACATATTTCATTAGTATTTTTGCAGGCTTTGCCGCCTATTTAGCTGATTACAGTTAAATCTTTTCACAGATAATAAAACCCCATCAAATGAAGAAGTTTTTGTCACGCAATTGTGTTATGTATGTATGATAATTTTATAACAGTAAAGTAAAAATACATGAAGGTTTACACATACCCAAGTTGAATACACAACATCACGACAAGAAGCTTGTACATCTCCTCGAATTTCATCATTCTCAGGGCCGTTCCCACCATCTCCGGTTATAGGGAAAAACTCAGATTAGCGCTCACAGCTGAGATTTCTGCGTCCCACCATCCTCCGTTAACGCTAACGGAGGTTTAATATTTAATCGGTCGAGTTTTCACTGGTTAGCAGTTTACCGAGAGTTTAAATATGGCGGAACTATTTGAGTAGTGTTAGCTTATTATTATTATCATTTTCATTATGTTGGATGTTGTGCGAAAAATTTTGTTTGATGATGATGACGACGAAGAGCGTTGTTTTGTTTATGTGTCTAGAAACATATCGGAAAGAAAAAACTTTTTTTCTCTCTACGATGAAAAAAGTTTTAAATTCGTTTTCGCCTTTCGAAAACTTGTGTGTTAGATATCTTTTCTGAAATTGAGCATCATCTTTCATACGAAAGTAATCGGTGAGTTATTTTGATTCTTCTTTTGTAGTATTCTGTAAAAAATGAATTTTTCGTTTAATGCTTTGGATCTAAAGTATGTTTGAACGCCTTATCTAATGTAAACAAATGATGAAGATACTCTAAAAGCCTTGTAAAAGTACTTGTATTCCGTTGTTTTTACATAAAAGTAATATTATATATATATATATTCCCCATACATATAATGTATCTTGTTAGTGTTTTTACCTGCAGATATTTCCTATTCCAATACCTCCTCATAACATATGTTTCTGCTGAGATATTTTTAGTAATGTTCTTCAAAGAATGAAAATATGTCTTCAAATTTTTATGGAATATTTTGCTTCCTTGTAGAACTGTATATAATACTTTTATTACAAAAAAAATTGTTTTTCCCCATATCACATAGTTTTAACTTATAAGATCAGTTAAATTAACAAAAAACAATTTTCTGTGTATACTGCATACAGTCTAGTCATGCATATATCTATATATCTAGGGAAAACACTTATGTTTTTTCAATTATTATTTCAAACTTTTTGAATTTTTTTGTTTTAAAATGAAGCTGAATGTTACTATATACTGCGTAGTTCAGATCTGATTGCTTATAAATTGTCATTAAATGCAGAAATACATTCTTTTTTTTTTTTTTTTTTACATATATATATATTTTCTACGAAGGAGTAAAAATATTTTTTACTTTATTTGGTGTGAAATAAACTCAGTATTAAGTTTATATATATATATATATATATATATATATTTAATTTTCTTTTAATTTTTTTTTTTTTACAGGAATGATGCAATTCAACCTATGCTTCAGTTATTAATAGCACTGCGTTATTATGCCACTGGCTCTTTCTGCATGACTCTTGGTGATTGTGCTGGTGTAAGCAAGTCGGCTGCACATCGTGCAATACATAAAGTTAGCAGAGCTCTTTGTACATTAAGATCCAAATATATAAAATTTCCATCTACAGATGAAGAAATTGTAACTGCTCAGAAACTTAATTTTGAAGTTTGCGCATTCCCAAGAGTTATAGGAATGATCGACTGCACACACATTCCAATAATTTCACCAGGTAAGCATGAAATGAAACAGCTTTTGCTGGTGAAACAATATTTGTGTTTGTAATGCGTGTCTAAGCGTTAATATGTCCATGTATATTTTAAAGAAATAATATTTCATTGTAATATTTTATTTTTGATAAATTTTGAAAAAGTGACCACTATACTGCATTTTACAGAATTGTAATAATTTACCTTGATTTTTTTTAATATATATTTTTTCGTGTTACAGGCAGTGAGAATATGAATGGTAAAGCTGTTTTATATGTCAATAATGCCAGGTTAAAAGCAGTATCTATGAGAATATTAATTGTAAAGTCATTATAGGTTTTTTGTACTGTCTTTGCCTTTTGTATTCTCAAAGTGGAGTTCTCAATGTTCAGTGGGAATTTATGATATGCTGTCATGTATATAATTTTAAACAAACAAGCATAAGTCTTTAATATAATTTTAAACAAACTAGTCTTTTATTCTGAAAATACCATAGTCTTGTGTTATAGACAAACTGAGAGCACAAAGCAAGCATTTTTGGGGTCTTATTTTGTAAATATACAAATTCTAACACCAACAATGAAATAAAAATTTCTGCAAAGCGGTTGTTTTGATACGATGCAATTTCATGTGAGGTTCAATTTCTGTTATATAAAAATAAATTCTGTTATTTTCATATAACAGGTTTTTAAAAAGGTCTTTCTTAGGAAATAAATTTTTATCAAGCGTTTTGTTTTACAGAATAAAAATGTATAAATTTATTGGCCCTTTTCATAAATTGTCCTCTGATGAGATCATTATTTTTTAAGTTGAATCTAAAATTCAACATCGCAGCGGCTACTGAATAGATTATTTATAACAAATTCTTATTGAAAAATATTTAATGTACAGTAATTTTTCTAACACTTTTTATTATGTTGCAGGTGGTAATAGAGCTGAGCAGTTTAGAAACAGAAAAGGCTATATGTCTTTAAATGTGCAGGTAATATGCAATGCGAAATTGGAGATCATTGACATTGTAGCCAGATGGCCTGGAAGTTCTCATGACTCTACAATTTTTGTTGCATGTTATAGAAAAGCGATGTTTGAAGGCAATCGGTATGGAAATAGCCTTCTTTTAGGAGACAAAGGCTACCCTGTTTTGCCATACCTTATGACTCCCATTGAAAACCCCCAACGAAGAGAAGAAATTCTGTTTAATGAATCCCAAATTCGAACACGGAATTGTGTTGAAAGGTTATTTGGCGTTTGGAAACGTAGATTTCCAGCACTCGCCTTAGGAATCCGTTTCCAATTGAGAAATGTTTTTCCTATAATAACAGCTACGACTGTTCTTCATAACATTTTAAGAGGCGTGGAAGAAGATGTTCCAAGTGATGACCCCTCTATAATGTTACCTATGCCCTGGGATGCTCTCTTAGAAAGGGGACAAATTCCACCACTTACAAGACCAGCATCTACTGCCAGACGTTGTAATCCTGGAGAAAGATTCAGAACAGTACTTATTGATGATTATTTTAAGAGGTACATTGTTATTACTTTAAATTGTGTATCAATATTAAACGTTTTTTTTTTTTTTTGTCTGCTACTGAAATAGAAATTTATGCAATAAATCTGAATAGTACGGGGAATATTCATTCAATTTAAGATCGAAATCTCAAAATTCTATGGTACATTAATAACTATAAAATGCTGTTAATAGAGATTAATGTGTGTAAGGCTGTATTATTATGTATGAAACTTATTTTATTGTAAACATTTTTAATAACTACTTTATACTAATTAAATCTCTTCTGCTTCTAGGCTTCTATAAATGGAAGGTGTGTCATCAGCAAGATTCTTTCCCCTGTATACTTGTGATATTTTAAGTACAAAACTTTGAATAAATACCATAAAATGTAAGAACTCGCCAAGATACGACTCTTCCTTTGAAAGTTTTTGCATTTAGTGGTGTTTATTTAAAGTTTTGTAATTTACTACTTCTAAGCCCCAGCTCTGTGGTGCTTTCTTACAATACTTCTTATGCTTTTTATGTGGTTTTTGGCATGGAAATTAAAAACCAATTTTTTTCCTATCCGATGTGGCACCACCTTGCCGTGGTGGATAGGCTTTTTAACCAAGAGTGCCACAACAGCTAATTATTTCCCAGTCAAGTTTTCAATTAAAGTATTTATATGTTAATGGCCCGCTTCACTCACCGCCGCCGGAAGCCGAAGCTAATGTTATTCTATGGGAAATTTTTCTTAACAAATAACTTATTAACTAATACATATTTTTAAATTCTGCTTTATATTCTAAAAATTCCCAGCCGTTAAATTGACAGACCTTTTTTAAAAAATTATTATTTTTTATATTTTATTTTGAAGTTGCAAGATACGAATTTTCAATATGCGAAATTTTTTTATTTTGCAATTTCAAAATAAAAAAAAATACATTTTTAACAAAGGTCCGTCAATTTAACAGTTGGGAATTTTCTGAATGTGAAAACAGAATTTAAAAATATGTATTAGTTGCTATTTGTAAAGAAAATTTCCCTGTAGAATAACATTTGCTCGGGCTTCCGGCAACGATAAGTGAAGAGGGCCATTAAGAATAATTTTAGGAACCCATCGTATTCATCTAGGGATTAAAATTCCGAAATGCTTCCCACCCTTTGGTGTGGGAGGCAGCAGAAGGAGGGTCAGCATTTAAACTGACAAAAAATAACGTCGTTTAAATGCTGCAAACTCTCCTGAAACTAAAGATACAAATATATTATATACATACACCCCGACAACTGTGAGCATAATGAATTTCCAGTCATTGGTGTTGTGAACAAATATGTTGCTGTTAATTAATGAAAGAAAGTAATTTAAATTAATGTAGTCTGTTTCAAAACTTCATCGTGCCTTCACCAGAAAAAAAAAAAAATATATGCATACATAATTCATACATGCATATACACACACATATATATACAGTGTGGCCCACCAGGTGTTTTGGGTTGGAGAGGCCTGCTACACAGTACAAAACTGGAATCTGCAAAAAAACAGACATTTTCAGCCGCAAAAATTATCTTCAAAGCATTTTTTTTTAAGTAAAAATATTAAATCAAGCTTACTTGAAACAATATCTAATATTTCAACTAAGTTTTTCTTCTTTTTTCAGCATCTCTAATTGATTATTTTCAGAATTATTCTCATTTTTTTTTTTTTTTTTTTTTTTTTTTCCCTTGAAAAATTACACTAGCCATAATTTCATTAACGATTGTTGCAGTGCAGCCATCTACTGGCAGAATAGAGAAACAAAAAGTCAAAAAAAAATATCTAAATAGCTTTCATGCATCTTATATTTTGATATGCATTTTGTTTTCATTTCTTTTAGAAATTTTATATGCAATATAAAATTTAAAATTACAATTTATAAACTAGAAAATTTTGCTGAATGAAATGTAAAAATAAGCTAAATTAGATGAAAAAAAGTTGAATAGAAATCATGTTTAAAAAAAAAAAAATGTTTGGTGCTGCCATCTGTTGGTGGAATACATTACCAAAACAATCTTTAATCACTGAATTTGAAATTATATACACAAAATCAAATATAAACTTTTGGTTGAAAATAAAAAGCTGCTTTTTGGTTTTCAACCAGAAGTACAGAAAAAAAGAGGAAATAAGAAAACAGATGCTTTAGAAACATGGTTTTCTTTTTTGAATTAATTATTTTGTCAATTTCCTTTTGCTGCAACTTATATTAATTTTAATTAATAAATGTTCATTTCAGGGTTGGCAAGTTTCTTCCAAGGCGTCATACAGTACAGTCAACTCCCTCTAATCTGCAAATCCTTCTAATCCGTAATTGATTTTTTAATCTAAAAGAAATTTACATCTCATATTTAAAAAAAATTCACATTTCTCACATTTTTACCATGTTTTTATTAACTTCGATTTTTGTTTGTTTTTTTGCCCGGTACAAATCTTGCAATCTATTTTTAACTAATTTCCCTACTAGCTAGACATTTGAAACTTTCACAGTAATTAAGAACCTAGTGACAACAAAATACTTCAAAGTCAGATTTTTGAATAGTTTTCTTTTAATTAATTAAAATATGAAAATAATAAGCTCTTAATCGCAATAAAATAGCCATTAAAAAATTAGCTATAATTTAATTGTTGTCAAAAAAAATTTTTCGAGTTTATTTTCTTTCGACATAAAAATAAATACATTTAATTCAACGTGAATGTGAAAAAATTATAAAAGGTTAAATTATGCATTTCACAAAAATTGACGTCATTATCAATTTAAAAAATTTTATACACATTGATAGGTGCAAATGTACAATGCTAATATACGTTGTTCTAAAAGGAGCAATATTTTATTTTTAAAACCAACTTTTTTTCTTTTTTTTTACTATTATTTCACTGAACTGATTCCGCATGCTTAAATATTGCTTGAATATTATTTTTTAGCCTCGCGTATTTTATTAATGATTCATCAGAAAATTTAAAAACATGGTATATAAAAAGTTTTTTTCTTTTGTATAATTATAATTATTTTTTATCAAACTTTTAGCAAAATCCTTACTTTGAAACATAAATGGGGAAGTTGGGGGGGGGGGGGGGGGGGTAACATTCTTATATTTATTATATCCTGCAATTCATACAGACTAGCGCTGAAAATAAACCACTATTACATGAATGTTTAACAAAATTAATCAGCGATGAATATTATTTCCAGACTTTCAAAAATATTTTTTTTCGTATTTTTTAAATATGTTTGTTTACATTTATATGCACTTATTATTTGAATACGCCTAAATTATTTAACATCATATATGGATGTGATAGATTAGTTTTATTAATATTGAAGAAATATTTATTCTAAAATTTATTAAAAATCCTCTTTCCGTTTTGATGTCTATCTCTTATATTATTAAATTTAATTAATAATAACTACTTAGTATCTGCAAAAGAAAACTGTAAACAAAGGCAATGATCTCTAATTTGCAAATTCTTATTATATGCACAACATCTGGACAAAACTTTTGAGAGTTAGAGGGAGTTGACTGTAAAACAAATGAAAAGTTTATTCGTAGTTCAATACTGCACTTTATTTTTCAACTTAAAATAGATAAATACAAACTATGGATTTTTTTTTTTTTTTTTTTTTATTTTATTTATCCTAGAGAGCTTGCAGGACAGTTTAAAAGTAGGTATCTTATTTATTAATACAGTTCATTGGGTACCAGATTCGAATTTATACAAAAAAATTGTATCCTTTAAAAAAAAAAAAAAAAAAAGTGCAAATATTATGGCTAAAAATTCCATAATTATTATCACTTGTACTGTTTGAACATATAATAATATTATGGGATAGTATCTATGCAAAAAGTTCTAAAAATATTAGCATTGAAAAGTAAAAACCCATCACCTGTATATATTTAGTATTTGTTATCAAATAACTTATTTTTCTAAAGATATTTTTAATATTAATTGAATCATAGTTTAGATATGACATTATATTCATACTTTGAGTTTATATAGTTCATAAATTTTAATTTGGAACATCTGTTTTGTCTTTTGGTTGGTTTTTTCCACTATCCTGGAAGAAACTAGTTTCTTCCGGAAGAAACCCAACCCTGGTTCATTTACTTATCTATTTTGAGAAAGAAAATATAAATAAAGTGAAAATTATTTAAAATTCAAACTATTATCATTTTTAACTTGAACTTACCTATTATCCGAATATTCATATATTTTATGAATGACTAAATATCCGGAATTGCTCCGTTCCGAAGCATTCGGGATTTTTGGTGTCCTACTGATTTAGTTTAATTTATTAATTTAATATGTAACTCATTTCTAAAAATATTTTGTAAGTAAACAACAATTAAAATTACTTTAATGAGATAATTATTTTTACTTTTGTAAATTAATGATTTTGTAAAATTTTCTTTTTTTTTTAATTGAAAATTGAATTGCAAGATTCCGTTACACACATATCAAGTTAATAAAAGCACATATTACAAATAAATAATAATAAAGAGTCATTATTGATGATTGAACAGCTTACAAGGTGACAAGAAATATTAATTTCAGTGCAAAATACAAATTTTTATTGATGATATTTAAAAAAAAAAAAAAAGGAATACAGGTTAGAAAATAAAACAGCATTCATTGTACATAATTTATTCTGAATTTCTTAATAACTTTTGTTTCAATTGGATATCTAAGTTACTTGCTTCTATCTGTAATTTTTTTTGCTGTATGTCCAATTCAAGTAACTGGCATTCCAGTTCTTTTTTTTTTTAATTTTAAACTATGCATCTCCCTTCTTCTATTTTCTTCATTTTCTTCATTCTTTATCGCTAAACTTGACAAAGTCAATTTATTTTCCATAATCATTCTCTCCATCTTAGTTTTTTGCAATGGCAGTTTGCTTGTTGTTGGGGGGACTGGTGTATGTGATATGCTGTGTCTTGTGTTTGTATAATTATTCTGAGGTGTGTTTAAGTGTTCATGAGATGTATTTATAGGTATATCATATGTAATGTCATTTTCATTTAAATGTGTGCTAGTGTGTGCTTGATCTGTGTTGGTAGTGTGTGTTTGATCTGTGTGGCTAGTGTGTGTTTGATCTGTGTGGCTAGTGTGTGTTTCATCTGTGTGGCATTTCTGGATGAATACTTTGAATGGGGCAGACTTTGGCTGTCGCAGAAGAGCCGCCGACCATGAACTCCAATCATTCTGAAATAAAAATAAAAGGGGAATTATTATTAAAGTTTATAATATATGCTGAAATAAAATAATTAAAATACTGTTATTTGTGTTACAATATGTATTGGCATATTAAAAAATTTCCAAAAAATAAATAAAAATTAATCTTTTAATAGTTTTTTAAAATTTTAAGATTCATAAATTTCAATGCAAATATATAAAAAGATTTCATAACTCTGAGGTAGGACTAGCTGATGTAAATTTTACATCAGTCTTTTACTGCGGTGTAGCAATACATTGATATTACAGATATAATATGTTTAAATTTTTTATAAGTTAAAATTTTTTTCAATTTCATTGCATGAAAAAGGAGATGTGTGTATCAGAAAATGTCATATAACATAATATTTATATTCAACATACAAAATTTTGATTTATATAAAAAAAAAAAAAAAAAAAACATGTTCTGGCCCCCACAAAACTTTTCTATATTTTCTTATACAAATTCACTGAGTACAAATAATTTATTAACATCATGACGAATGCAAATAATTTTTATTTTAAAGAAAACTAACACTAAGTATACAGAAAAAAAAAAGTTTTATTCTCTATAAATAACATCTCAAAGATGTCTTTTCACAATGGTTACCTTGCAAATCAAAATTCGTACATTTATGTGCCATATAAGCTGAGATTTAGTCTTCCCATTCTAGTAGAAAATTGCAGTATAGCAGTGCCACCTATTGGCCTATATGTATCCAAATTGAATCTCTGTATAATATTCACTTCACAGATATAAAGTTTTATTTGATTATAAGAAATAGAACCTCCCGAGATGTATCCTTCTCTTAAATTGTGGTAATTGATGTGTAGCAGGGCCATCTGTTAAACGATTACCATCAAAATTTAATAGCCAATAATTTATGTTAAAGTGCATCTACATATAAATTTATACACAATTCTGTGGAGTAGTTCCTGAATTAGAGACTTTCCTTAAACTTTGGAGATCGCTGTACAGCAGTGCCACTTGTTCAGCGATTGACACCAAAAGTTGATAGGGATTACAATACCTATTTAAAATTTATCCCAAAATGGCCACAAAAATATAGAAATTACCAAGGAGTTCCTATGATAAAGCCACAACAAAGTAATTTTAAGAAATAAATATAGTAACTGATGCTAGAAAATTAAATACAGTTACTGCATGACTTTATATCAAAGAATAGATTAAAATAAGGCCTGTCATACTACATTAAATCCTGTTTACCAAGAATATAAGAAGAATTCTTTACTTTTTAATTAATTATTTTTATTTTATTTTTATATACTTACTTCAGATTCTATTACAGTGTTTCCTTCTTCCACATTCAAATTATCTGCTTCTACAGATGTTCCACTGTTAAAACCTATAAAATTGGAACAATGATTTTTAGAAACCTTATTACTTTTGTTACATGATAAAAAAAAAAAGGGGGTGGGTGGGTAAACACATTCAAACAAAAATTCAAAGAAATAAGTCAAAAAGAGTCATAGATGTGAGTTACAGAAAATTAAGTTGGTGGGATTTATTCTCAGATCTCTCCATACACAAAATTGTATTTCATGCTGCATTTTTTTTTTCTTTTTAATTCAGTTTTAAACATTTTAATTACAAATAACTCTATTCTTACCTTGATTATATTCACTGTCATTATCACATGGATTTTGATATCCATCAAGCGTTGCATCTAGCATATCCTGCACTTTTCTGCTTAAATGGTCCGGACTTTGTTGGTATGATCCTCCACCTTAAAAAAGAATGTGAGTTTGTAAATAACAAATTTAAAAATACGTTTATTTGTTAATTTAATACACAAAATTTACTGCTATAGAACACTTTAAAAAAAAAAAAAATGCTGTAACAGTTAATAGTTGTTAGAGAATTAGGCTTTTTGTGTTACTAGGAATAACTGAAAGAATTAGCAGATATGTTCAAAATAAATCTGACATAGATGTTTATGTTTTATTTTTATACTCATTATATTTATATCAATAATGAGGATTTATACGACTATGGCATGTAAGTTAAGAAGCAATATAAAATGATGCATATAAATTACAAAGCATGCATATATTTGTAATTTACAAAATGTTAATAAATACAAATTATAGACAAAATATTTATGAAAAAATAAATACTTACCAGTTTTAAATATCTTTATTTTGTGTTCTGCATGGGACTTTCTAGCATTTTTTTTTATGTTGTCCCATAAATTCTTCAGAGATTCTTGGGATCGATAGGTAGTATTTTGTGAATTTAATTCCTCTGCAATTTTCTTCCAAGTATTATCTTTCAGCCTTGCACTGACTGCATCAGTTTTTTTATTTTCTATTACATTCCAGTACTTTCGTACTAATTCGATAAGTAATTCTTTTTCAGCAATTGAGAAATTTGTAGATCTTTTCCTTTTATCCATTATTCCAATATAAAAGGCAAGGTAAAAATCTTTATATGTAAAAATAATAACTCTAAAAAAAAGCAACGTGCGACCAAAGTACGAAAACACAAAGATTGCCTATTTCTTGCCATTGGCCACAGATGAATCTGCCAATGACAGTATACTAAACATTCCTAAAGAACCAATCGGAGTACCTCTTTAAAATCCCTTCCGAAAATCCCTCCGTTAGTTAACCCCGGCATAGCTAACCGGAGCTTAGCTTGGTGGGACAGAAGAATTCCTAATCGGAGTTTTATTTTTAACGGCCGTTTTGCTAATCTCCGTTTAACCGCAGCTTGGTGGGAACGGCCCTCAGGATCAAAAGAGAAACTTTGAAGATGCGAGGACTTCAAATGAGTTTCTCCTCTTTCTATTAATTGTAGATTATCGGAGAAAAACAATGAAATATCGTAAAATGAAGCCATCACATTCACAATTCTGCAAAGAAACAATCTTTTATATATTTCAATTTACCAACTATGAAAATGCATGTTCTGATTTTGAAAATCATAAAATTTTTTCAAAAAATTACAAAAGCATTTACAGAAAAAAAAAAAAAAAAAAAAAAACTTGAAAGAGCATAAAGAAGCATTTAATTTTACAGTAATTATATAAATTATTTAAAGGATTCCTCAATTGCACTTCTGGTCTGAGATAACAAAATTATAAAATATAAACTGTCCTCAGTTAAGAAAAAAAGAAAAGTAAAAAAACGTTTAAAGAATGATTATGCATACTTCAAGTTTATATCTTTCCCATAAGAATGAGGGTCCTCATTTATGTTTGTTTTGAAAAATGACAGTGATTAATCAATGAACATTCCATCCAACAGAATGAAACATCTCATAAAACATTCAAATCTTATTTTTCTAGCAAGTTTCTAAAACCCCAAAACTAATCCCCTTATCTTCTATTTTTTTTTTTTTTTTTTTTACATACATATTACAAAAATTGGACTGAGCAGACTGAGCAGACTGGAAACTGAGCAGAGTCCACCTATGCCAACTAGTTTATAATAATATTAGCTGCGATTTAAAAACAAATATGGTGAATAATATATTTTTAGAATTTTAAAATTTGCAATCTTAAAAATTATGTATAATTCTTCGCATAAATTAATGTATTAAAATGTTAATAAAGACGAACTTTCATATTTATCAGCATGTAACAGAAAACACTTAAAAAAAAAAAAAACTAAAAAAGGTCTAAAACATGATTTATTATACTTGTTTCTCAGCAGCTGATTAGCGTAGAATAAAAAGGAAATTATATTTCATAATCATTTATAAAACATAGTAAATTATTTTATTTTATATAGATATAACACAAGTTTTGGATAAAATTTATTAAAACCTCGTGTTTGTGTTTACTTAAAACATAAAATTTGATGGCAAATAAAATAAAAGGCCATTCCTATATTGGATGTTATTCATGACATACACTGATATTTAGAGAATTATAATCGTGTATGAAATTAATAATTATTACATCAAGAATAATAAAACCCATATTGAAAAATTTTTTTCATGCCTCATTATGATCCAGCTAGATGTCAGCCATCTTGGATAACGACAGGCATATACTTTCAAGACATAAAACAGCCTAAATTTAACAAAATATATCGAAATTTAACATATACAATAGACAGTACTTACTTCAATATATACAAAAACAGCTATGCGATACACAAGAAGTGCCTATTTAATTACTAACAAATTTTTTAAGATTGCATTATGAAACTTTAACATGGGCATCCATATTGTCACTGCCCGGCGCCATGTTGTAATGGCGCACTTCACCGGCGTATTGGCTAAAAATATTTAAAAAATGCATTGTCACCGTGTTCTGAGTTTTTCCAGAAGTTTTAAATGTCTAGCTAGTCGGGAAGTTAATTAAAAATAGATTGCAAGATTTGTACTGGTAACGCTGCCGAAGACAGCAGGGACCCTAAACAGTTGGCTAAAAGTATTAAAAAAATGCATTTTCACCGTGTTTTGATCTAGTCTGAAAGTTTCAAATGTCTAGCTAGTCGAGAAGTTAGTCAAATAAATTTTCTGTTGAGTCACATAAACACTGCTGAAGGCAGTATAGGTATTAGAAACAGTTGGCTAAAAATATTTTTAAAAATGCATTGTCAACGTGTTCTGAAGTTTTTTGAAAGTTTCAAATGTCTAGCTAGTCGGGAAGTCAGTTAAATTGCAAGATTTGTCCAAACCGTTTTTGAGTTACTACCGTTTTTTGATACATTTTGGCCATTATGAACCTAATTTTCCTAAATATCTCCAAAACGGAAAGTCATACAAAGTTCAAAAAGGGAGGTGCACAACTAGATGTTATAACAAACCTATGTACCAATTCGCAACTTTGTACGTCCAACTAGAGCCCCTAAATAAAATAATAGGCCGGCGCATCACCGCCATTTTTTGGCCTCCGGAGAGGACAGCATTCCCGTTTGGCGTCCTTATCGCTTCCATAATGATTTTAAGAAATGTTGATCTGAAGCTAATCCGGACAAGATAAGAGCAATAAGCAACAATAATATTCCTAAAAACACATTTTTTTCACAGTACATTCTCAGGATGTCATTTTATCCTGAGGATATTCTGTGGATGAACAGGGGTAAGATGTGTTGTTAGGGCGGTATCTGTTTCTTTCACAAAATGTCGCCAAAACTCAAATACACAGTAATAGAAAGTCTGTGAACACTTTATATTTACTTCTTGAATTACTATAGCAGTTTATCGCTAAACAAACTTCCATATCATAGTTTACTTAGCTAAAATTATGAAATATAATAAAACAAGTTACTTTAAAGTAACGTAAGACGATTAAAAAAAATGTTTGTCGTTTTTTTATCAGTGAAACGCGCTGGGTACACGTGGCAAACCTAAGGCAAATAAATGCCTGATGCGCCAGCTCGTATATATAGGAGCCTTAATCGAAACCATTTCGATGTGTTCGTAGTAGCATCCAAAGTTTCATTAAAATCGGTAAGAGAGTGATTTAAAAACAATCATTTTCTTTCCATCTGGTATTAGCCCTCCCCACCTCTTTCCGCGAAGGTATGTGCCAAATCTATATTATTTTGCGATTGGCGAATCGGTTTGTTACATATATTTGAGAGGAAATTTTTAAAATTGTTGATAAAATAATTAGTATATTTAAATATCTCTTAAAATATTATGCATATATTTCATAATCCATTTATTCACATCAACTTAATTTAATAAAAAAAAGAAAACTACTTTTAATAAAATCACAAAATCCACAGTGGTCTTCAGAGACTGATTACCCAAAAGGCTCAGGAAGCACAAGCTTCCGCTCTAAAATTTAAGAGGGGGCCCCAAAATGACTAAAAACAGGTTCTTGGATTTTCTGTTTCATATATTCACCCTCAGATTGAATTTTTTCTGAGAAAGGTCGCCTAAAGCGAGGTAAAATACTCACTATTTCGGGAAAAATCTGTTATTTAGCCTCAAAAATCTGAATGTTCTTAATTAATAAGTTATACGATTTTAACGTTGTGTGTATAAACCACCGAGGTATATGAATCAGAAAAAAAAAAGAAAATCCGAAATGAAAGGGGGGCCCAGAAATGATATTGAGCTTCCCCTAGCTTCAAAGCTTAATCGGGCCCTGGTGGTCTTATAATTTTGTTACACACTGTATTGTTGCCATATATTCAATATATGTTAAATATTCAATATATATTAAATTAATTTGTATGGAAATATGATTCACTATTACTAATTTATATTCTCTCTGAAGCCATAGGCCTGCACTATACACTGAAGGAAGGTTAAAAATGGAAAATCTATATGTACATGCATGCCCTGATATAGAAGAAAAGCCACACATGTGTGAAATATGTTCTAAAGGGTTTTCTCAAATGGGTAACTTCAAGAGACATCTACGCATTCACACAGGGGAAAAGCCGTATGTCTGTGAAATATGTTTTAAAGGATTTTCTGAAAATCATAATTTAAAAACGCATTTACTAGCTCACACAGGCGAGAAGCCATACACATGTGAAATCTGTTATAAAAACTTTTCTATAAAGCAGGCTCTAAATAATCATTTACGCACTCATACAGAAGAAAAACCACATGTTTGTGAAACGTGCTCTAAGGGATTCTCTCTGAAGGTTGATTTAAATGTGCATTCACGCACTCACACAGGCGAGAAACCATATGTGTGTGACATTTGTTTGAAAGGATTCGTTAAGAGGAGTGCTTTAAATGTGCATTCACGCACTCACACAGGCGAAAAGCCATATGTGTGTGAAATTTGTTCTGAAGAGTTTTCTGTGAAGTATACTCTTCATCGTCATTTACGAACTCATACAAGAGAAAAGCCATATGTTTGTGAAACGTGTTCTAAAGGATTCTCTGCAAAGATAGAATTGAAAGTGCATTCACGCACTCATACAGGCGAAAAGCCATACATATGTGAAATATGTCCTAAAGGATTCACTAAGAAAGGTAATTTAAAAAGACATTTTCGCATTCACACAGGAGAAAAGCCATATGTGTGTGGAATATGCTCTAAAGGATTCTCCCTGAAGACCAATCTAAAAAGACATTTACGCATTCATATAAAATATAATCATGTTTAAACCGTATATTTGTTAAATGTGTTTGTTCTAGAATGTTTTCTGCAAAGAGCAGTTTCAATACACATTTCCGAACTCATACAGAAGAGAAGTCATATGTGTAAAGTGTGTTCCAAAAATTTTTCCAAAACAGATCTAGAATAACATCTGCAGATTCACAAGCTGGCCAAGGGTGAAGCAGCAGCCTCAGACAACATACATAGAAGGGCGGCATTTGACTTATGTACCTGAACGTTATAATTCAGTTTATATATCACAGTTTCAAAAAAAGAAATTCAATTTTCTTATGAAAAAGGTTTTCTTCCTAAACGATTGATTCATTCGTTGAACTTTAACCGTCAAAATGCTTAAAAGTAGTTGAAAAATTAATGCTTGTTGTTAAATTTAGCTCTTTAAAAGTTTAAATTTTCTTTTATAAACACTTTTAAACTTTGTTGGGAAACGATGAAAAAAAAGCTATGTTGTTATTTATTAAAATGTGAAATATGTGTAAAATTATTTTATAAACAATTTATTTCGGTCATAGGACTGTCATGTTACCTAATAATAATGATAATTTGTCAAACTGATATTTTAAATGCCAAAATAGCGATAAAGGGCCAAACACAGCAACCGATTGGTGCATGTCACGTGATTCATCTTCAACCACGGAAAGCTAATCCTTCATCAGTTGAATCAGCACTCTAATTTATATATCTCGTTGCGTCGGCCTATATATTTCATTTAAGAGGCTCTACAAGTGGTTATGGCACCACTAGTGTTGCAAAAAACCCACAGTTTTGAAAGAAGGGAATAAACCGGGAATATTGGGAATTTTAAAAATAAACAAAACCAGTCACTTTCAAAATGGAAGTTAGGGCTACTATACACAATATTTAAAATTTCAATGAGTATTGTATAAAATAGTTTTAAATGGAGTCGAGCAATTCTATTTTCAGACAATACTGCTTCTGTTCATTTGCAACCATTACATACCCTAACAGCACAGTTAGGCTTAACTTATCCACAGTACATCTTAAGGACGTTTCTGGGATGTCTTTTTATCCAGAAGACATCTTGAAGATATCCTGTGGAAGCGATGTGCTGTCTGGGTAGTAGCTTTTTAATATATTTCCAAAAGAGAAACAAACTGACATTTTTTTTTTTTTTTGGTCTTTTTTTTTATTATTATTTCTAGGAAAACAAATAAAATAAAATTATGTATTGTTCAAAAGAGATGATATAACAGAGTTCAGAATGCCAGCGGTTTTGCCAAGAGAACATCCAATTGTGAGAAGTCTTATATTAGAGGAACACAGTAAAAGAGGACATGCTGGTGCGTCATATACACTTAATACACCCCACATTAGAATGTAAGAAAAGAGAGGAAAAAAAGCTAAAAAACCCATAGAAATAGCATGGGACGAAAACCAAAAAAACTCACAATGTCAAGTGTGTTAAAAAAAAAAAAGGCTCACACTGGAAGTAAGAAAAGGACAAAATTGACTGCTGTTTTTAATCGAAGTATTCCCTCATCAACAAACGTATCTAAAGTCTTCAGTCTCTTCTCATTCTTATCTGTGAACATTGGCGTAACTAGATAGGGTCCAAGGAGGCTTGGACCCCCCCCCCCCCCCAGAGTTCCAGTTGGACCCCCCAGAATTTTTCAAAAATCCAAATTACCATTTCTTCCTTTTTTTTAAGTTAAAAGACGTAAAATGTGCTGTGAAAATAGTACATACCTATGCACGCACATAAAAAAAGAAAAACGATAAAGAAATTGCACCTATTGCAACTTACAGACACAACAGACATGGACGTACCTAGGGAGGGGGTCCGGACACATCCGGAAATAAAATTTAATAAAAGTTTAATAAATATGCTCTTCTGATGTTCTAAATTATTTTATAACCTCCATAACTTTGAAAAGAAAATATGTTTTTTAATCAGTTCTTTAATCGTATCATTTGATAGAATTAGTTTTCCATGGAGGAGGGCAGGGGGCCAATAGCCACCTACATTAGAAACATATGTAAAATCTATTGACAGTTTACATGTATCTACTACGAGCACAATGACATCTTTTAAAGGCGTTTACTATAAACAGAACTGTGCATGAAAGACTATTTTTGCTTAGCAATATCATATTCTCAAAACATCATAATTAACATACAATTTTTATGATGCATTGAACAAGATGGCCTCGAGACAACAAAGTTTCAATTTGATTCTGTATTTTTTATTAATATATAAGTAATTTCATAAATATGTAAATAAACAAACATTTGTAGAAAAATATTTAATATTACAGTATCTTTACTTAACATATGTTCCATTTTATAGCAAACAATACCCAAAATCCCTTATGTTATCCTTTGAGAAAATTTGTTTCTGTAATTACTCATTACCTAATGCGTTTTTAAAAAATCCGTTTTCACATTCAGAAAACTCATAATCATTAAATTAGAACTTATTTTCCAAAAACTGATTTTTAAATTTTTAGTATTTCATATTGTGGCTAAAAAATTAGAAAAATAAACTTCGTGAAAATTCGCTTATTTTAACTAAAAATTAAAGTGTAAAAATTTTAAAAATTATTTTTTCAAAAATGAGCACTTATTTAATGATTGGGGCTTTTCTGAATGTGAAAACAGAAATTTAAAAAATACATAAGGTAATGAGTCATTGCGGAAAGAAATTTCCCCATATGATAAAATGGGCCCACAATTGCTGCAGATCTATTGTAAATGTATGTACTTCAATTAAGTATGTTCTCAAAAAATATTTTCCCTCTTCCCGATGTCCTACCAGTGGCCGAGCGTTTCTGTGCTCAAAGCTGGTAGACGGAAAATGCCCGGTTCAATCACAGGTCGCGCTCGTCGACTCAGCTGTTTGTGGTTTTTCGTGGTTTTCTCTGAAATTCGCGTAAATACGGGCCAAGATCCCTTAGAAAGACCCCCCACGTCGGAAATTCCATCCATAGGCCTAGGATCCTAGCGTAGTCAATCGGCCTTAAACCAACAACCACACCACAACTAACCTCTTCCTAATACTAATAAAATTTTCTAATACTTCCAGAGTCATTTATAGATAAAAATGCACAAAATTCACTGAAGGTACTATTTAGGTGTTAAGGAATCGCGTGATGTTTTAAATATGCGAAAAACACTTAGAGAAATGTATAATTTTTTCATGTGAATTCAGTATGAACTGTAATTTTAAATTTTGATAGTTAAAAAAATGAGATTAAACTTAAATTCTGGGAAAAGGTTAAATTTTACATAAGTAATGGAGAAGGTTTCAATTATAGTGAACAAGAGGCTCTTTATGAGAGGGGCAAAAAGATGCTCAATTTTAAGCGTATTTATAATAGTGTGTAAGGGGGTCCTAAAAAAAAAAAAATCATAGCCTTGCACCCTACGTCCCTTAAAGAAACCTTGATTTTGGACGCCTCCCGAAATAATATCCTGGGTAAACCCTTGACAACGGAATTTTCTTTCTTTAATACTGAGTTGGAGAAGAAAGGGTGATGTGCATATAATAGGTAGTAGGCAGAGAGAGAGAGAGAAAAAAAAAACCTGTCCTGTGTCCTCTCTTGTAATAGAAATTCTGGTTAATTGTGAACCAAGTATACTCTTGATTCTCGGAAGCAAACAGGGGCAAAATAGTAATCTGTATTTTGGAGAGGTCAGTTCCACGAATGTTAAATGTCACAGTTTCAAATTAAAGACATTCGTTGTACGTTGTTGTTGGACCACAACTTACTGCATATTTAAAATAAGTGAAGTGCGTGTTTGTCATTTTCAAACATCCAGAATAATTTTGGTAAGTTATTTTTAACAAAGATACTACATTATTAATTATTATTATTATTTTTTAATAATTTTTTATTTATATGTATTTGATGATTTCTTGTAGAAAGATTTTCTTATTTTCCAAAGCCCAGCCGACTCATGCGTTAATCAGACCATATTTCTTCTTTCATTCTTAATTACAATTTTTAAAGAATTTATCTATAATAATAAAAGAAGATGTCTGTCTGTCTGTCTCTCTGTCTGTGCATCTATACGTTCAGCCCCTACTGAACGCAGAAGTATAAAATTTGACATGCGGGTGCTCAGAAGCCTTCCTGAGTTGATAGTGAAAACAAAATTTAAAAATTTTAATTAGTTCCGGAGATATTAATTAAAATGTAGACCTATGTCTCATCAAAAAGCGATCTCAATTACTCAGAATTCACCGCGATTGCATAAAAATAGATATTTTAACGGAGTTAAAAGCAGAAAAAATGGAAAATAAATTAGAAATATTAGTCCGATCGTTACGAATTTGGTACCAAATGAAAGGGAATTTTTTCCGAATCTAAGAGTGCAAGCGGCTTATCGATACATCAATTAGATTTTTTAAAATTAAACTAAAGTATGAATTTTTTGTGGCAACATCATTTCAAATGCCAGACGACCGTCCCCAGGTAGCACAAAAATATCGGCCAATATAAAAATTTCATATTGGCCAACGTAAAATGAACCCCCCCCCCCTAAAAGATATCCAGGAATATTATTTTTTGACATTTATTAATGTTGGCCAATATTTACAGACATCTGTAAATATTATATTTTGACATTATTAAATAACATTTTCAGATATTGCCTGATATAATATTTTGTTATTCCTGAATAATATTTTTAAATATTTAGCAATATCTATTTTATAGATTTTTTAATATTGTTTCAAGATATCTCTCTCAATATCTTTTTCTAATATTTCTGAATAACATATTTAAAGATTAATTTTTGAGATTTTCAAATATTGCTTCTGGATATTTAGAAATATTTTTTTCTAATATTTCTGAATAATATTTTCAGATATTCAGCTGTATCTATTTATGAGGTCTTTGAATATTACTTCATGATATTCTAAAATTTTTTTTTCAAATATTTCTAAATAACATTTTTTGATACTTTTCAATATCAATTTCTTAGATTCGTGAATATTGTTTCTCAGTATTGATATATACTTTTTGGTGATAAACAGTCGGATGTAAAAGTATCCAAGCACTAGTAATAATCCCTCTACAAAAAAAGTACACTTCATACTGCCTTGTTAAATAAACCAATGTCGAGTTACGTTCTTAGTAAGTCAAAGAACATGACCTGACAAGGATTTACTTAACAAAACAGTATTAAGTGTACCTTTTCGATATCAGAATTATTGGCTAATGATCGGATACTTTTGCTGCCGACTGTATATCACCAAAAAAAGTATATCGATACTGGGAAATCTGAATATATATTCAGAGAAATGATTTTTGATTTTTTTTTCTAACATTTCAGAACATCAGAATTAATGGCTGTATGTCAGTCAGTTTCAACCATTCTTCCACATATTATTCAATGGAACTTTTGTTGCTTAGTTTGATGAGGATCTTTCATTCCAAAATGAAGCTTTTTGTATTCTGTTTAATATTCAATAATTATTGAATTGAGTAATATTCTATGACTAACAAATATTACTCTTTGAACATAATCAATGAGCATTTTCTTAATCAATTGATTTAATGTTTTTTAGCTCATTAAGCTAAAGCAAAAAAAGCTCAAAGAATAACTTTCAAAAAACTTCATTTTCTTAAAGACAGATCGTTATAAAACTAAGCAACAAAAATCCCATAGGATAACATAGGAAAGAAAAAACAGGGAATTTGAAGTGCAGCCTTAACGGCCCTCTTCACTTACCCTCTTCCGAAGCCCGAGGCAATGTTATTCTATGGGAAATTTTCGTTACTTATAACTAGAGCCCCTAAATAAAATAATAGGCCGGCACATCACCGCCATTTTTTTGCCACCGAAGAGGACAGCATTCCCGCTTGGCGTGCTTATCGCTTCCCTAATGATTTTAAGAAATCTTGATCTGAAGCTAATCCGGTCACGATAAGAGCGATAAGCAACAATATAATATCTCTAAAAACACATTTTTTTTCACAGTACATTCTCAGGATGTCATTTTATTCAGAGGATATCCTATGGATGTAATGGGGTAAGATGTGTTGTTAGGACGGTTTCTGTTTCTTTAACAAAATGTCCCCAAATTCACTTCTTGAATTATTATAGCAGTTTATCGCTAAAAAAACTTCCATATCATAGTTTACATAGCTAAAATTATGAAATATAATGAAACAAGTTACTCTAAGGTAACGATTAAAAAAGTAAGACGATTAGAAAAAGTTTGTCGTTTGTTTATCAGAGAAACGCGCTGGGTACATGTGGCAACCCTAAGGCAACAAAATGCCTGACGCGCCAGCTCGTATATATAGGAGCCTTACGTCCAACCGTTTTTGAGTTATGCGACATACTCACACACATACACACACACAGACACGCATACATACAGACGTCACGAAAAATCGTGTAAAGTGCCCAGTGTTGGGCATAATTGATTAAAAAGTAATTGAATTACAATTAAATTACAATTATAATTATTTTACTGTCAATCGATTAACAAATAATTGATTACAAATAAATTGAATTACTTTTGCATAGCTTGTAATTCAATTATTTTGTAATGAAAATAAAATCACTCTTAATTACAATTGACAAAAGTATTTGAAAATACTTGTAATGGATTACAAATTAATGTCATTACGTTTCTTTACAGTTTAATTCAATTAACTTGTAATGCAATTGGCAATTAATTCCATTACATTTTCCAAATTGTAATTTTACGTGTTCGCAAACAATTACAGGTTAATTTCGATTAAGTTTTCGAAAATAATTAAATTAACCTGTAACGAAATTACAAATTAATTCCCATTACACCTTGTAAAATGTAATTCAATTAATTTGTATTTGAATACAAGTTAATCAAATTACATTTTTCGAGAATATAATTTAATTAATCTAAAATTGAATTACAGGTCAATTCAATTATGATTTCTAAATTATTACATTAAATGGAATTGAATTATTCCGAAATCCGTCAAAAATTAATTTTAATTGCATTTATTATGAAATGAATTTTTCTTCGGTTGTTTAGAAGAATTTTATCACTATTTAGAGCGTAATTATACAGCCAAAAAGTCATACACATATATATATGTATATATATTTATATCTTTATATATAAAATTTATTATGTTTGTCCGCGATGAACTCCTAAACTAATGAGCCGATTTTAATGAAATTTGGACACTGTGTGCAATTTGGTCCAACTTGAGTGATAGGATAGTTCTTATTGCAAAATTCGCCTCCCAAAAGGGGGGGGGGGGCAAAACGTGATTTCACAAACAAACAAACAAACAAACAACAACAAAAAAAAAAAAAAAAAAAAAAAAAAAAAAAATAGAAATGCAGATAGCCTGTTCAAAATTGGTATAGATAGGTTTTAGTGGCCTGCAAATCGAATGAGGTTTTTTTCGAAAGTGTAAAGTTATTAGGAGGGACGGGTAAGTGGGCGGAGGGGCAAAAAAATATCAAAATTGGTACATAGAAGTTTTTGATACCTACAAATCGATTGCAGATATTTTCGAATTTGTAAAATTATTAAGAGGAGCGGGAAAGGGGGGGGGGCAGAGGAGCAAAATATAAAAATGTAGTTAGATCATCCAAAATTGGTGCATAGAATTTTTGATACCAACAAATCGATTGCGGATATTTTCGAATTTGTAAATTTATTAGGAGGGGCGGGAAGGGGGGGCAGAGGGGCAAAAAATAAAAATATAGTTAGATCGTTCAAATTGGTGCATACAGGTTTTTGACACCTACAAATAAACTGTAGATATTTTCGAATTTGTAAAATTATTCAGAATAGTCGGGAGGGGGGAGGGCAAAGGGGCAAAATAATAGAAATAAGAGTTAGAGCTTTGAAAATTAGTATTATTAAGTTTTAAGGCCCGATAAATCGATTGCGGATATTTTCGAAAGTATAAAGTTATTAAGAAGGGCGGGAACGGTGGATGAAGAAACGGTGCGCATGGTTTGCACAGGTATATGCTGCCGCAGGCAGTGGGAGTCCGGACAGATTATTCCACCGATGAGAGAAGATTTTTTTGTATTTTATATCATTTTCCTTTCGATAATATATGGATTCATTATGAGTGTCGAACATTTTTCCCGATCAGATTTTTTTTTCTCTTTTTTTTTTTTTTTTTTTCACATGTTAAAAATTAATGCAATTTTGAGAATTCTTTAATTATAGTGAATCATTTAAAAATAGGGACCAGCGAAGCGGGCTAAGTCTGCTAAGATCAAGGATGTTATCAAGGATGGTCTTTATTTGTAAATAATAATTTTAATATATTGAATATTTTACTACATTATAATTCAACGTATAACATAGCCACAGCAACGCGTGGCCGGGTCTGCTAGTACATATCTGTACTGATAAGTATAAAGGATTAAGTCCATATTCTTGATTTTTCAGGAGACGAAAAATAAAGTTAAACTAACTAAAAACTAATCAGAGGAATCGATTAGGAAAAAGGGATTATGTTGATTTATACCCTTTATACCATTCAGTGATTGTCAACCTTCATTTAATGAAAGGAAAAAATTGAATTAAATATTTTATACCAAAGATTAATGCTAAATTTCTGACTTGAATCTTTTTTTACCAATGGATTTTCTCAAAGACTAAATGACATGGATTTAAATCCTTTATACCAATCGATAGAGAATTTTTTTCTGAGTCTGACTATGTACTTAACTCAAAATCGACATTTTTGGACATAAATCATTTATACTTATCAGTACAGATATATATATATATATTTAAGACAATTTTTACGCTCTAATATAATATTGTGATCATGTTATTCGATAAAACATTCATATTTATAAGTACATAACTTCAAAAAAACGATATCTAGTTAATTCTTCATTATAGATTTACCATAAAAGTTGTCGAGCTTTTTAATAAATATTAGAAGTTATAGTACTTAGATATAAATTTGAGACTAGATAATACTAATATACACAAATTCAAATATTGAAAACACCACTGAAATTAAAAGATTATCTACTGAAGATTTGAAATATAAACACAAATTTTAATTTGAACTGTAGCATCTTAGATATATACGGGATTTTCGGTGAGGGGAGCAGCAATGAGAAACTTATTTCAAACTGCAGCCAGGAAAACATTTAGTAATTGAGAAGACAGTTCAATTCAGTGATATTATTAAAAGCTGTATTTATATAAATAAGTTTTAAACAAGGTAGCATGTGGGGCTAAAACAAGTAAACAACTTTTTGAAATAAATAAATAATAAAAGTAAAAGATATATTTCCATTTAAATAAAATATATTAAATTTGAAAAGCATAGCTTAATTATCTCCCCCCCCCCTTCCCCTGCGTTAATATTGCCTACCAAGAATCATAAATTCATTAAGTTTTTCACTAAGCAAAATCATAATTTAAAAAAAAAAAAAAAAAAAAAAAAAAAAAAAAATTAGAAGTTTAGAAGTTTAACGGTCATGATAGTTTGTAACAGTGGATATGTAAAGGATCGAGCTATAAAAAGATTATATTATACGTAACAAAATATAACGATCTCGGGGAAGAAAGTGTACTTAGAATAATAAAAAGTATTTGTAATAGGAACTTTTTCGAATTTTTACTTTAGAAATGCATTCTAAACACTAAAAAAAAAAAAAAAAAAAAAAAAAAATGAATAAAAGGATTGGGAAATAAAGGAGAAAAAAAAGAGATTTATATATACCATATATATATTTGCTATTTACAAACAAACATTTCACAATTCCTCTTACTAATGTAGAAAAAAAAAATCCGAGTAACAGATATATCTGACGAAAAGGTGGAGGGATTAATGTAAACATTTTTATCACTTTTTCTTCGATTGCTGCAAAATTAATGAAGCTGTATTTTGGGGGAATTCTGGGGAGAAAAAATAGATGCTAACCGCCTTCGAGGCAAGGGGTGGCTATGAATAAAAAATGGAGAAGGTTATATATATATATATATATGTATATGTGTGTGTGTGTGTGTAAGTATTATTATTTTTTTTATTTTATTTTTTAAGAACAACTAAGTACACTTATTCAATTCTGATTTCCTTAGATATTCTTGGGAAGCAGAAAGGAGGAGGGAGGGGGGGGATGGTTTTCGATTCAACACAGCCATGACGATTCTATACAAGATAGAGTAACAAATTTTGGTGTGCAGGTTGGTTTTAGGACCCTGACCCCCACTAAGAAAGAATTTTTTTAACCCCCCCCCCCTTTCCCCTGTGGGGACAGAAAGTAAAAATACGCTTATAAGCATAAATCGGCTCTCAAATTACTTCACGGTGAAGAAATGGCAGATGGGGAGACTAGACTTGAGTACTACAAAGTCATTTTCTGCGATTCTGGAAATTTGAATTTTTAAGGGGGAAGGGAGAAAAACAATTTCTATGGGAAATGTAGCAAAATCCTGATTTTTGAGTAGAACTCGTCCAATAATAGTACAAAAATATTTACAACAGCCGTTCGTCTTCTTGAGGATATTTCCAAAAACCTATATTTTTTTTTTTTTTTTTTTTTTTGCGATTTTCGATTTTGGTGGGAAGGGGAAGTTTATGGGAGAAAATTCGAGACCCTCATTTCCTAGCAAAATACAGCTCGTGGCGATTCTGTGGGATATAAAGACACAAATTTTGGTGCGTAGATTAGTTTACGGACCCTTGACTTCCACAAAAACGGTATTTTTGCTAAATCCCCCCTCCCCCTGTTTTGCGAAAACGAAGACAAATACGCGTTTGTAAGCATAACTTGACTTCAAATTACTTCACTGTGAAAGAATTGCACATGGGGAGACTAGACTTGAGCACAAAAAACTTTTTTCTGCGATTTTGGAATTTTAAAAGAGGGAGGGAGAGACTTGGTTACTACAAGAAAATTCACGAGCGTCCTGATTAGGCAGGACAGTTAAGGATTTTGGAAATGCGTGCTTTAAAAAACGGCTTCTAATTATTTTTTTATTTATTACGATTATTATTTTATTTATTTACTATGTACATTCTCTTTTGTATATCTTCTCGACATATGCATCAGTTTGCTCTTACAGGAAATTTGCTAGGTGTCTAATTTATTGAAACAATTTTGTGTTTTCTAAATATAATCAATATAATCTTTCCAAAAAGAATGTACAATATGCCTAGTGTTGGACAATGGAAATCGTGTGGTTGTTATACATCAGATTTTTTTTTTTTTTTTTTTTTTTTTTTTTTTGGGGGGGGGGGGGGATTTAAAAAAGGGAATACTTTTGCAATATTCAAAATCAATAAATATTTAATAATTTAAATAATGACTTTCATATATATATATATATATATAGGTAATTTCAATTAAATTGGTATAACATTCACATAGTATTAATGGAAAATAAGCAGTAAGGATTATATACATCTGCGGGAGGGGCTTCGGGTTAGCGGTAGTTTGAATGAAAATAATTGTTTTTATATCACCTTCTTACCGATTTTAATGAAACTTTGTATAAAAATCATTTATTAATTATGAAAAATTACAGCAAGTGTCACACTTATTTGGAAGGGAGGGAGATAAGTGAGAGGGACAGAGTGAAATAAAATATTTTTTATATTATCATGTTGCTATTTTAGTGATATCTTATATAATATATCACTTACTGTTTATTGAAAATTACAATGAATGAGTATTATATATACCAAGGGGAGGGCGCACAAGGGGTGCATATGGATTTTTTTTTTTTTTTTTTTTTTTTTTTTAAATCACACAGTTTAAATGAAGCTTTATATAAATAACACTTATTATTTAAGAAAAATTAAAATGCGTGTTACGTATATCTGCAGGAGGGGGCAGAGGGAAAGAAAACTGTTGTTCTTATATTCTCATATCACCGTGTTACCGATTTTGATGAAATTTTGTATAACTGTCGCTTATTCTTTATGAAAATGAAAGTGAGTTTTTCATACAGTTGAAGGGGGGAGGAGGGTTAAGGAAGGTAGAGGGGAATAAAATATTTTTTAAACCGACCCCCTTATCGATTGTTTGTTGAAATTTTGTGTAAATATTACTTATTGTTAATGAAAAATTAAAGTGAGTGTTACATATGTTTTTTTTTTTTTTTTTTTTTTTTGGAGGGGGGAGGGGATAATGTACAGCAAAAGAAAAGAAAGTTGTTTTATATCACTATGATTTTCATTTTAATAAAACTTATTGTAAATACCACCTACAGATTAGGAAAATTTATACTGATCCATACCTGGGGGGGGGGGGGGAGCAGAAGAGGAAAATGATTGCTTAAATATCATCGTGTTACTGATTTTAATTAGAATTTCAACAACTATCATCTACCTTTAAGGAAAAATCAGAGAGTGCGTTAGATATATCTAGGGGCCAAGGGGAGACAGGGGAAAGAAAATGATTGTTTTTACGCATCCCTCTTTATATTTATAGGAAACTTTGTACAGATATCACTTATTGTTCATGAAAAATTACAGAGAAGATTATATCCAGGGGATAGGGAGCATACGGAAAGAATAGGATATTTTTACACCACGCTGTTGCCGATTTAATAAAACTTTGCTTAACCCTTTGCGGCGCAAGGTAATCGAGATCATTTAGATTGGACTGCCAACGGAATTCACGAACAAAATCAAAATAGAAGAAATTTTAAGTTTGTAAAAACGGCTTTTTTTTGCTACGTTATAAAAGAAAATTTCTGATAAAAAAATTTCAGAGATGTGTTTTTGCAGCTGGAGCTTAATAATTGCGTCCTCGCAGCGAGGACAGCGGGCCACAGTGTTAAATACTACTGTTTATGAAAATTTTACAATGAGGGTTACGTATCATAGTGTCTTTATCTTCCTAATACTCAAAAATTCAATGTTTGATTAAAATCTCCGAAAAGGTAATTCAAAAACGAGATTTTTTTTCGTTTAATCTGTCCTTTTAGTACCCTATCGCAGGTAACAAAAAATTACGTTCTCGTAGATTTGTAGCATGCATTTTACAAGTGGCAATAAGGAAAAGTGTTCATTTTCCACGTTACGGAAGAAAGAGTGGCGGAGGGCATTTTTAATAAAATGCTACTTGTTAAATATATGTGTCCTGAAAAATACTTTGGAGGGCTATAGGGTGAGAAAAGAAAAAAGATCTTATGATAGAAAAAAAAAAAAAATCCCGAATGTACTTTAACCACCAATATATTTGCAAGTCCCAAGTTTTTTTTTTTCTTTTGCAAGTAGCATTTGTGAAAAGTCTCATTTTTTCCGACGTCGAAAAATAAGGTCGCTTTCCTTAATTATTAATTGTAAAATACATGCTAAACATAAACAAATTTGTAAATATTTTTTTTTCCCTGGAGAAAAGACAAAGGGGACAGATTAATAAAAAAAAAAAAGAAGAAGAAGAAAGAGAGAGAGAAAGAAAAAGGTTTTTGTTTTAACTTTTTACAGTTTTTAATCAAAATTTGAAGAAAAATTTTCAATACTAATTTAAGAAAAGAAAAATCACTGTGATATGTAACACTCACTCTCATTTTCCACAAACATGGAGTTATATTTCTGAAAAGTTCAGTTAAAAACGGTAATAAGGCGGTATAAAAAAATCATTTTATTTCAGTGTGTCCCATGCCATCTCTGTATATCTAGCCGACACAATATTTTTTTTAAAATAGACAATAATCAATATTTAAGCCAAGTTTTCTATGCATATGAAATGATGTAATGTTGAAGAGAACTTTTGTAACTGCTTTTCCCTCTGCTCCCTTTCGCCCTCCCCCGCAACTATATATAATGCTCACTGTAATTTTTCATGAAGAGTAAGTGATAGTTATACAAAGTTTCATCAAAGTCGACGACATGGTCGTACAAGAACAATATTTTTCTCCCCCCCCCCCCCGCTCTCTTTTACCCCAACGCTATATGTACAGTCGGTAACAAAAGTGTCCGAACTCTAGCAAAAATTCCTATGTAAAAAAAGTACAGTTCATACGGTTTTGTTAAATAAATTCTTGTCGAATCTTGTTCTTAGTGTAAGAAGATGATTCAATAAGGATTTATTATATTCTACAACCTGTAAAAAAGTAGAATTGTTTCATATCTCTTACTCATATAATTTTTGGATCCCCGCCCTTGCCACCGCTAACGATTGGTGATCACTTGTCCGACAGAAGCCTCATGATTTCCAATCTTTCCCTATCCACATCATAAATGTAAATATTCATTTTAAACTTGTTTTATTAAGTTCTAGAATTTATAAAGAAATAAAATTCTTTAATATCTTTCACTCATAATTTTTGATGGCCCTTCTCATTTCCGCTAACGATTGCTGATCACACACTCCACAGAAGTCTTTTAATTGTTCAGGATCTTTCCCTCATGTAATCCCCCCCCACACACACACACACATACACCCGCTCCATTTCCAACAAGCGATAAACGAAGCACAATCCTTTTCCCTAATTTTCTTCTATGTAAATACAAAGCTGATTGTTTGTTTGCTTGCCCAGATTTTTTGTTCGCTATACAAATCTATACCGTTCAACCGACAGCTGCGAAAAATGCCACATTTATTACTCAGGGAAAAAAACGCCTTTTTTTTTTATTATTATGATTAGCTTATTCGGTAATTGGATCAAAATATATTAAATAAAAGCAAGATTTTAATGGCTCCCTACACTCAGATATATGTAACACTTATTGTGATTTTTTTTTTTTTTTTTTTTAACAGCAAGCGACATTTACTCGAAATTTCACTAAATCGAATACATTGTGGTATAAAACAATCATTTTTTCCCCCCACTGCTTTCCGTGACTCCCCCCATTCTCAGATATATGTAAAACCATTTGTAAATTAAGTAATTATTTACGAAAGATTTCATGAAAATCAGTATTAAGTTACTTTTTATAAGATTATTTTATTTCTGTACGCTACAGCCCCCCCCCCCCCCCGAACCCCAGAGCTATATGTAACTCTCGTTGTAATTTTCATAGATAGTAATTGATAGTTTTACAAATTTTCATAAAAATCGGTAACAATTTCTTCCCCTCTGCCCCACTAACCTCCCCCCTCCCAAGTATGCGTAGCACTCACTGCAAATTTTTAAAAATGGTAAGCGATCGTTATTCAAATTTTCATTAACTCTGAACCGGAAACTTGCCGACTGTGAGGATGCTGTGTCTACGTACCTACCCTCTACGCAAAAATGAACGTCTCCAGTTTTTATCATTCCACTTAATCTTTCACCTAATATGGTGATGTTACTACATTAATATAAAAGAATATGTGTTTAAGTTTACTATTTGTAAACTATTTAAAGTTTTGTTTGTTTTCATTTTTATAGTAAATTTTTTAATGTCAGCAGTCTCACAGACTGCACGGTTCTGTTTTCGTAACAATTTCGCATGTTTCTAGTTAAGGGATATATATACTAACCCGATTAGGTTATCATTTTTTTTTTCGGCACTTTGTTAGAATACCATGGGTCGCTGAAGATCCGAGGCATGTTAGAATACATAATTTTTAAGGAAAAAATCTGATAAAATTTTTGAACACTCTTAAATTCTACTTTAAGGGCAGACAAAGAATATTACAAAATAAATAAATAAATAAATAAATAAAAAATAAACAAATATTTTACTTTTCATCAAGAACACACCCCACTTCCCAAAATTGTAGGTATTGACAAAAAAAATTCATACCTTTTGAACAAATTAAGGTATCTGAAACGTTCAAATTGCATAATAAAGTTTAAGAATGGTATATTTACCGAAAAAATCCCGGAATTGATGCATAGGTATTCTTTTATATGTCGGCTCTGAGAAATGAGACAAAGAAAAATGACTCGGGTCTCTATGGACCTACGATAACCTCAACTGGTTAAGGATTTTCTTAAAAATAGTAAGATTACATCTTAAGATATAAAATTGAAATAAATAAAATACCTTTATATATATGTGGAGTTATTTCTTTCTTTCTTTCATTTTTTCAAATGTCAAAAATGAAAAAAAAAAAAAAAAAAATAGAAAGCTTCATTCTCCTTATAGTTTAATAGAGATACTCCAAGTATATTTAAAATATAAACACATAAAAACCGAAAATGACAAACGACATATTATATTTGTAATGTTTTGATAAATTTTAAAATATTAATTTTTCCTTTAAAGAAATAAAATGTATTAAATATATGTATATATATATATTAAAATTTCATTTCTTTAACTTTATCAAATGATAAATTAGTGCTTCGTTTTTTTAGCTTTTCTAAAAGGCAAATGAAATATAGTTATATGTTCATTTATACTATCAGGTGTTGCATGCTTCGCAGGCCACTATGTTTAAATTAAGACTTAAAATTACATATAAATTATTAAAATCCACCCACCCGCAAATAAAATAAAATAAAATGATTGATTGAAACTTGTCAAAAACCTCAGTCTTTTTGCCCCTCCCCACCCCGCCGAAGTGGGGGGGGGAAATTAAGGTAAGGCACCGTGGGGGGGGGCTAAGACCCTTTCCTCTTTCAACGGTGCACTCTTTGTCATATTAACAGCAAACTAACTCCAAATTTAAAATTTCGTGAAGTTTGGATCATAATTTTTAGTGATAAGGCACCATGTGGGGGTGGGGGGTGGGGGAGGCCCTCCTCTCTTCCAACAGTGTAGTCTTTATTATAGTAACACCAAACCAACTCTAAATTTAAAATTTCGAAAAATTAGAACGGTAACTTTCCGAGATGAGGCACCGTGGGAAGTAAGACCCCTTCTTCAAACAGTCTTTGTTAAACTAATACCCAACCAATTCTAAATTTAAAATTTCGTGAAGTTTCGACCATAGTTTTTCGTGATAAGGCGCTATGAGGGGGGAGGCCCTGTACCCTTCCAACAGTATTCTTCATCTAAGTAACACGAAACCAATTCCAAATTTAAAATTTCGAAAAAATGGAATAGTAACTTTCCGAGATAAGGCACCATGGGGTGTAAGACCCCACTTCAAACAATGCAGTCTTTGTTAGCATAACATCCAACCAAATCCAAATTTAAAATTTTGTAAAGTTTGGTTCATACCTTTTCGAAATAAGACACCGTAGGGGTAAGAGCCTCTCCCTTTCTATCGATGTACTGTTTGTCATATTAACACCAAACGAACTCCAAATTTGCAATTTTGTAAAGTTAGGATAATAAATTTCCTAGATAAGGCACCGAGGGGAGAAAGGAGGTAAGGCCCTTCCTCTTTCGAACGGTGCAATCTTTGTTATAATAATAACCAACCAACACCAAATTTAAAATTTCTTTAAAGTTATTAGGACTGTAACTTTTCGAGACACTTTCTCTTTCTAACGGTACAGTCTTAGTTATAATAGTACCCAAACAACTGAAAGTTTAAAATTTCATAAAGTTCGGACCATTATATTTCGAGATAATGTTCCGTGGAGTGTAAGACCCTCTCCCCTTCGAACGGTGCAGTCTTTGTCCTACTAACACCAAACCAACTACAAATTGTAAGTTTCATAAAATTAATGCCGTAACTTTTCGGTCCACCAGCGGCCGAGCGGTTCTACGCTCAAAGCTGGTAGACGTGATGTGCCGGGTTCGATCCAAAGTCGCGCTCGTCGGCCTAGCCGTTCGGAGTTTTCCGTGGTTCTCTCCGAAACTTGTATAAATACAGGCTTGGATCCCTTAGAAAGACATCCACGGAAGGCACTCCCCACTCTAGCCTAGGACCCAAGAGTATTCATTTGGCATTCCGCAACACCAACATCGTAACTTTTCGAGATAAGGCAACGTGGCGGGTAAGACCCTTCCCCTTCCAACGGTGTAATCTTTGTTATACTAACACTAAATCAACACCAAATTTAAAAAACGGTGTAATCTTTGTTACACTAACACTAAACCAACCCTAAATTTAAAATTTCGTTAAGTTTATAACATAATTTTTCGAGATAAGGCACTATGGAGGGGTAAGACCGTATTCCCTTCCAATGGTGCACTCTTTGTCATAATAACACGAAACCAACTCCAATTTAAAATTTCGTAAAGTTAGGACCATAACTTTCCAACATAAGACATGTTGGGGTAAGAACTCCCCCCCCCCCTCCCCAATTCCAACGGTGTAGTCTTTGTTATACTAACACTCAAACAACTCCAAATTTAAAATTTTGTAAAGTTCGGACCATTATTTTTCGAAATAAGGCTCCTTGAGGAGGAGGGGGGAGAGGTAAGACCCTCCCCCTTCCAACAGTGCAGCATTTGCCATACTAATACCGACTATCCCGAAATTTAAAATTTCGTAAAATTTGTACCCTAATTTTGGTGAGGTTGAAAGAGATAAAACTCTCCTTCCTTTCAATGGTGCAGTCTTTGTTATACTAATAGCCAACCAACCAGAAATTCAAAATTTTGTAAAGTTTCGACCATAATTTTTCGAGATGAAGTTCCGTGCGACGTAAGATCCTCCCTCCACTTCCAACGGTTCAATTTTTGTCATACTAACACCAAACTTAAAGTTTCTGGAAAGTTCGGACCATAATTGTTTGAGATAAGGCAAGCTGGGATCAAACCCTCACCCTTCCAGGAATGCAATGTTTGTCATACTAACACTTAACTCTAAATTCAAAATTTCGTGTGGATCGAATCATAACTTTTCGTCAGAACATCAGCGAAAAAGTTAAATCGATCTCTACCTAAATGTAATTTGAATTCCAAAGTCACAATTACAATATTATAATTATAATTATATCGTCAGTAATTACAATTACATTTCAATTGCGTAAAATAATTAACCATTAAATTTCATATAATTGTAATCGTAAATTTTTAATTATAAGTACAGAAAAGTAATTATAATTATAACGTTTCTAATTACAATTATATTATAATTCTATAAAATGATTACCCATTAACATTACATATAATTGTAATTGCAAAATTTAATTATATTTACAGGCAGATAATTATAGTTATAATGTTTTTAACTGCAATTACATTTCAATTTTATAAAATGATTATTCATTACATTACATGTAATTGTAACTAAATTTTTTCAATTATAATTACAGTAAAGTAATTATAATTGAAAGCTTTTACTTACGATTAAAGTAATGACTAATTGCATATGCTCAGTTACAATTACAAGTAATCATAATTGTAATTGCTTACTGTCAATTGAAATGTAATTCATTACAAATTAATTGAATTACGATTTTGCCCAACTCTGAAAGTGCCTTATATCTCTAAAACGAGAGCTCGTGTTAAGACGACACTTGCAGGTGTACAACTAGACATCATGACAGTCACACGTATAAATTGGCGGAGCAGGACAATTCCGCCGAGATTTTAATACCCTGTTCCCCTCATAGGACAATTCCGCCGAGAATTTTACCCCCCTTTCTGCCACAGAGGACAACTCCGCCGCGCTATTTTTCTGAGACGAGAAGAGGGGGTCTGCAGCAGTATTTCCATTTTTGGCGACGCATTGCATTTTGGCGGCACATCGAGCATTATGTAAGAGCCCTTCCCCCTTGCTTTGGAAAGATGAGTAAAAGTAAAATAGATTTTAACCAAATTATGAGTAAAAAATTTTACTCTTAAACATGCATTTAATTTTATTTTTCATTATTATTATATGTTCTTTTATTTGACAGTTTGTTACAGTTGAATCGTATTAATAGATTCTGCTATTAATAAATTTATTTCTAATTTTCGTGTAGCACTTGAATATCATAAAATTCAAGTAGAAATTAACTTAAGAAAAATTTACATCTTAGTTTAAATTATTCCGATTACATTTACAAAATTATTAAAGGATAAATAAGAAATTAAATTTTCTTTACTTAACATAATATTCAAATATTACTTAACTTATATTAATTTTTCTTTACTTATTTTCTTTAATTTTTTATTCAACAGTGATAAATAACAGTAATAACAGCAGTAATAATTCTGTGTGATGAAAATCATCCCCATCTGTATATATCGTGGAAAATAGTTTTAATAAATATTAATTTTATTAAATAATTTGTATGGAAAAAATGTAGAAGAAAGTTTCATGGTGGTTACAACATACTAGTTGATATTGGAGGAACATTCAGAAGATAGTTTTTAGTAACATAGTTGATTTTGTTGGGAGACTGAAAAAAAAAAAAAAAAAAAAAAACAGAAAATTTTACCACGAAAAATACCCCCCCCCCCCAAAAAAAAAAATAATAATAATAAAATAAAATAAAATAAAAATAAATAAATAAAACGAGCCCACTTATTAATGTATATAGAATTTTATTACGGTATTCTGGGTCGATGATGGAAGATAGATGATTATGGAACAGAAATGTCCGCAAATAACTCGTTTAAATGAACGACTTTTAGTAATAAGAATTATAAATTGATTATAGTTTCATTGATTATTATTTGCGTAACGATGCATACACCTATGAACGTTTGTATCCATTTACTTTCTTCTTCTGATCATGTCAATAGCAAAGAATACTGTCTGTATCGAAATAATATGTCAACAGTTTAATAATAATTTGGTATGTTACTCACACGGCTTACCGTATAATTTAATACTAGAAATACTAATAGGAATACTAACACGAATCATTTGCTTGATCTCAACGAAAACTTTAGTGCAGCTTCCCTATACGATACTGATTTAGTATATCGAGTTAGATCTTTCTGTTGTTATTTGTTCTTAGAATATGCTAATAACAGGACATAGATCAACCGCAAAAATATGATTTTCGGATTCAGGGGACTTCACAACGTATAAATATAACAAAAACTCAGTTTCAAAAATTTGACCCAAAAACAGTATTTTCTCTACTATCTTTCATGATATCTATTTTATATAGAAACTTTGCTGCCGGTATATAGCATAAAAGCTGATATGGTCCTTCCGTAAATAGAGTTAAATTGCAGTACATAGCAGTGTCGTTTTTCGCCCAATATGCATTCATAATGAATCAGCTTATGGTAATAAATACACTTTTCAAAAATAAGTAATCAAGTTTCAGTTAATTAGAATGCATTACGTTATATATATATATATATATATATATATTCCAATTGTAGCTGACGTAAATCACCAAAAAAAAAAATTAATTACATCATAAATTAAATCTTTTTTTTTTTTTTTTTTTTAATTTGCCTCCATGTTCAATAGTATTAAATTACGGTTTTGCATTAGTTTAGTCTAAAGGTTGTTGCCTTATAAAATGAAAATCTGTAGTTGAAAATATAGGGAAGTTACATCTATACAAATTACTGTGCCTATGCTTTTTATTGAATTTTAAGAAATTGACAAATTGAACAACTTTCTTCTATAAAAATTTTCATATAAAAGATTACGTGTATAAAATGAAAAAGTGCATAAAAATAAAGGTATTTTTGAATGCCTCTTTGAGATTCTAATAAGAGATTTTCTTTTCCCTTAAATTCTCATTAACCATAACTTTCTAACAATGCTACTTTCAATCCTCTACCCCCATAATTAATATGTTAAAAACGTACAACAAATTTCATGTTTGCCAATTAATATATAGATTATTACCATTCTTTTGTGTATTTATTTTTAACAAAAGTTGAATGCCTGAAGTTTTAGCATTCTCGCCAACTTTTATTTCGCCAAAGGTAATGCCTTTCCCCCTCATTCGGCGGAATTATCCTATCGAGGGAAAACGGCAGAAAGGAATGCGGCGGAGTTGTCCTGCTGGGGGAAACAGCTGATAACTTTTTCGGCGGAGTTGTCCTATGCTTCGGCGGAGTTGTCCTATGCCCTAAATTGGCAACATTCAGCGATCATTCGTTTTCGAGCAATGTGAAATGCAAAATCAATATCTCAAATCGGGATTACTATACTTCCTTTGTAAAAGGAAGTAATAAAAAAGTGCCTTTTATATCATTTTTTTTTTCTCCGTGAATGTAAATTCCATCTTTGAACGATTTGTACCTCGCCTTATCCTTCAAAGTAAACAAAACAAGTACATAAAAAAGTCTTTCCTTTCTAGAAATTATTCTTAGTTACTTCTCGATGTACAGCTGGGGCTGAGACAAAGCATATCTAACCTACAGATTAGTATACGCTTTGGTACTTTGGGCTGAGAGGATGACAATGAACGTTATCAGTAATTTTCGATGTGGGCACAGTTGATGCTTTTTCAACAATAGGGGGATTAATGTGAGCGCAGTTGATATGTTCCCCTTTTTGTCACCTAAATGATCATAGTTATAGTACATTTACATACGAAGTCTTTTTCAACAACTATTATGGTGATAGATATTATTTGTTCACGCACGTTTACGCATTTTAAAGAAATCCGGAACAGAAGTGCTAATAATCTTTTTTCTACTGCTGGGAAAACACGTGCTTCAAAATTTTTTTTAACGAATAGCTGAAGATCGGGAACACTGTGAAACCTGCACATCTTTAATTCTATATAATGTAACGTGAAAAAGTGAAGGTAGAATTATCTGAATGGTATCAGCCAAGCCATGTGAAATACAAGAATTTTTATTTTGAGAAAAATAATCTAAGGTATAATTATTCATTATTATTTTTATAATTTATTATTATTTGTTGAAATGCAGGAATGTGGAGAGGTAGAGATTATATCTTTCAATTCTTCCAAAATTGTGATAATTTTTTTATTTCACACTTGTAGTCCTGTAGATTGGAATTATATGCTCCCTACATTAACTTTTTATGAAGCTTTAATAAAAACTTGACATACGCTTTGAAGTAAAATAAAATAATTTATATATTTCGCTTATACTCTACAGCTTATATGATATGTTAATTGTCTGTACATTTGTTAACATTTTTTTATTTTTAATTTGGGCAACTGATCTGATACAATTTGCTGTTCTAGACCGTAGCCTACTTGAACTTGCGTTACTGGCATATCGGGCGTTTAGTTTGTGCAGTGTTCGTTTATATATTTTTTTCCTCTCTCTCATTTTTTAAAATTATAATATGGTCATATCTATATCTCATATCATTATCAAGTTTATCTTTCATACAAATGGCCATTATAGAATTCTTTGATGCATTTAACTTATTAATTTATTTTCTTTTAAGTTAGATTCACAACACTCCTGTATACTTCTGAATCATAATTTCTTTATTATAATGAAATAAATAATATAAAACACATTCTAATAATTTCTTATGACATTCTGTTGTTTACAATAATCTGCGAGCATTATTTGTTGCTTGTGAAATAGCTTATGTGAAAAATGCGTAATTTTTTTTCTTAATTTTTCTGTGACTTCATTCTCCCTTTCCTTGCGGACTACCAGTGGTTTTGCGCTCAAAGCTGGTAGGTGTGAGGTGCCAGGTACGATCCCAGGTTGCGCTTGTCGGTCTAGTCTTTCGCATTTTCCGTGGTTTTCTCCAAAAATTGCTTAAATACGTATTTCACCCTTAGAAAGACCTCCAATGGAGGACACTCTCCCTCAGGCCAAGGATCCTAGTGCAGTCAATCGGCTTTAATTCCAACAACCCTTTCTTTGCTTATTGTCCATTTTTTTAATATGTTTTAAACCACAATTTCTATAGATACAGTAATCGAAACAACGTTATTTATGACCAAAACTAAATGCAAAACTGGTGTACAAACGATAAATAGACAATAAGACTTCTTCACACACCATAAATTTTAAGCAAGCACAACCGGTTTCGAAAAGACGTAGCCTTCCTTCATCAGGTGCAAAAGAACACGTGCTTGGAGGCAAAAGCAAGACTGTCTTGCTTTTGCCTCCAAGGCAGTAGCACGTGTTTTTTTTTGCACCTGATGGAGGAAGGCTACGTCCTTTCGAAACCGGTTGTGCTGGCTTAAAATTTATGGTGTGTGAAGAAGTCTTATTGTCTATTTAACGTTATTTATGGTTTTTACTCTAAAAAATTATAACGCAATTTAAAAATTATGGGTTTTGTTATATAAAAAAATTATCACTGTAAACTTAACTGTGAGAGCTGGAGTAATGTGTTTAATTTCATGCTCGAGCGCATATTTTAACATATTCAAATTCAAGCGGACGTGGCATTTTTCTTTAATGGGATGTTAGCTAGAGGGGTCGTGTACAGTGTTCTCTTCTCACAAAGGAAATTTTAAGTTATTTATGTATCAGAAATTTTATATAGTATTTTTTAATACGATATATTCCAGAAAAGAAAGCTGTCTAAGGTGGAAAAGGAATATATTAAAAGCCTTTGAGAACTCTGGTCGTGTATGAAGAAACTTTTTTGGAATTACCTTGGTATTGGTGCAAGACTGATTGCACTTGGAGCCCAGTTCTCCGTGGAATGCCTTCCATTAGGTCTTTTTAAGAAGTCTTAGCTCCTATACCCATATTTACACAAGTTTTGGAGAAAATTATGGAAAACTTCGTATGATTAGGTCAAGCGTTTAGACCTGAGATCGAAACCTACACTACTTATACCAATTTAGAGAGCAGAACTTCTCGACCACTACATATAATAACCTTGAATAATGTTTAGTAGTAAACTGGCGCCCTTTTTATCAAGATTGTTGGCGCCCTTTTTATTCAAATTGCCAGCGCCCTCTTTGTCATGCCAGTACGACCCTGAGCATAACCAATCGACATATAAAAAAATCGCCTACCTGAGATAATTTGGAGCAGAGATACTCTTTAAAGCGTGTTTTTTCCCCCACCCCTCGCCTTTAAAGGGGTGGGGGAGGGGAATTTTCACAAAATCCTTGTATAGTGCGTGTTGGGGACATATAACCAGCCAGCACATAAAAAATTGCCTAGTTTGGAGCAGAGTTTCGCATGGAAACATGATTCCCCCACCCCATCCCCTAGGCGAATAAGGTGGAATTTTACAAAATCCCTTAATAGTGTGTGTCTTGATTACGCATAACCAATCGACATATCAAAAAATTGCTATTCTGAGATAATTTGAAGCAGAGTTACTCTTAAAAGCGTTTTTTGCCCTCTTCCCCGCCGTTGAAGGGGGGGGGGGAGAAATTTCATAAGATCCCTTTATAATGCGTGTTAGAAAAGCATAAACAACCCACACATAAAAATTAATTTTATTGAGATAATTTGAAGCAAAGTTATGCTTGGAAACATGCTTTTTGCCCCCCCCATCCCCCAAGGGGGGGGGGATAGGACAGAATTTTACAAAATCCCTTTGTAGTATGAGTCTTGAGTATGCATAACCAATTGACATATAAAAAAATCATTATCCTGAGATAATTTGGAGCAGAATTACTCTTATATTCGTGCTTTGCCTCCCCCCTCCTTTAAAGAGCGGGGGGGGGGAGAAATTTCGTAAAATCCCTTTACTGTTCGTGTTGTGGAGGCATAAACAACCCACATATAAAATTTAATTTTGCTGAGATAATTTGAAGCAATATATACTTGGAAACGGGTTTATTGCCTATTACGCAAAATTTCATTACAATGGGTGTTGGGAACACATAAATAAGCCACACACTAAAACTTCTAACCTCAGCTTCTTTAGATTTCCCCGGACGAATTCAGCGCTAAAATGTGGCTCGAATTTGTCCCCTCGTAACTCTACTTTACTCAAGTGGTGGAAACATTTTTATCTCAATGATGAATTTGTATCAGTACACCTTAATTTAAATTAATAATATATAGATATGTTTACATGGAAAGTTGAAACTTTAAAAAATATTTCTGAATTCTAATGCTTAAAATATTGTAGGAGTTAAAATATCTCAGAGTGTAGGAGTTAGAATAATCTTACAAATAAATGACTGTATATAAATTTTGTGAATAAAAAAATTCCATTAATGAATTTTAGCATTTCATCAACAGCTTAAAAATTCTAGAAAGTACCTAACTCTCTCATAATCTACTTTTAGATACAAAATTTATTTACCACATATACAGTTTTTCTTTTATATAATAATGATTTTAACTCTACAATTCAGATAATTTTGATGAAAATCTGTTTAGAATTTATGTCTGTAGTTGTATCAAGCTGCTTTGTATTATTTACTTCTGTGATAAATGAGGGATTAAACTACTTAACATGCAAAATCACTGAAAATTCCTTCTTGGCTGCTAATAATCTTTATTATTATAGAAAATCAGAAATATACTGTTCATCTTACATTATTATACAATGTAATGCGATTTTTTAAATGAATCATAAATGAACAATCGCCAAACACGATAGATCACGTTTAATGAAGTAAATCTTGTAATTTTTAAATTGTACAAAGGTTATTAATTTAAATTTCTGTATCAATAATAACATTCCACACAAAAAATAAATAAATATTTTATTTCTCATTGATCAACGCTAATATTCGCCATCTTACTTGTGAGAGCGCAGGCAGTCGCAAATTTTTATGACAACCACGGATTAAAAGAGTATAGAATGTAGTACGAATGCTACGGAAAGATAGTAACTTTCATCTTACAGATAGAGGGCGACCAGATCTCGAAAATGCACCAATCAGCGTGTTTGTTTCCGTTTCTGGCTGTTTGTTCGTAGGTCGTTCTCGGAAATCGGATAATGACTGAAACCGAAGGGGCGGGCTTTCCCTTTCTTCCCATAAGTTTCAAAGATACTACACCAGGCGGCGATCGAATTGCTTTCCTACACTCGGCTTAATTAATGCGAAGAACAAAGCTCCAGTTCCCGCGCTCACTGCCCTATCTCGTTTAAATTCCTATACAATCTTCTTCCGTGATGACAACGATCGCATCTGTAGTATCCAATATATCCGATAACGTTACATTTGTATCAAAATTACGACTACGATCCGACTTGTGATCTACGATAGTTACAATAGTATGCCTCCCTTAAAGGATGTGATGAGGTTTCTGTTTCTAGCACACGAAAACTGATCACCCTGTCCACGCTCCATCTAATATTAGAATTAATTCAATACTCTAAATATGAAAAGTAGGTATTTAGTTATTGCAGGGAAAGTAACACACAGAAAAAAATTAAAAGCAGCAAAATCTTAAAAGTCTCCAAAAGACCCCAGCATAAATTCAAAAGTCAACAAAAAAGACCTTAAAAACATTAGCCCCCCCCCCAAAAAAAAAGTTATCATCGTCCCAAAAAGTCCCTAAATGTACGAGCAAAGTTTTGAGGTTTGTAACCGTGTTTCAGACATAAAAAGCAGCTGCGAATGCTTCCCTAGACTTCTTTTTACATAAAATCTTTTAGAGCATTTGCCATAAACTATGGATTTTTTCCTGTATGGGTGTGTTGATGCACATTTAGAAGTCGCTTTTGAAAAACTCTTTAGAACATACTTGAGTTTTCTTTGGTATGGACGCGTTGGTGATAGTTCAGACCTACCTTTCGGGAAAATCCTTTAGAACATACTTCACACACGTACGGTTTTTCTCCGGTATGGGTGAGTTGATGATTTTTCAGAGTTTTCCATCCAGAAAATCCTTTAGAACATATCTCACACACGTATGGCTTCTCGCGTGTGTGGGTGCGTAGATGACTGTTCAGATTACTCTTTACTGAAAATCCTTTAAAACATACTTCACACATGTACGGATTTTCTTTTGTATGGATGCGTTGGTGAATGTTAAGATTTTGCTTTTGAGAAAATCCTTTAGAACATATCTCACACACGTATGGTTTTTCTCCTGTATGAGTGAGTCGATGATTTTTCAGAATGTTCAATAGAGAAAATGCTTTAGAACATAGCTCACACACGTACGGCTTCTCTTTTGTGTGGGCGCGTAGATGACTGTTTAGATTTCCCTTCTGGGAAAATCCTTTAGAACATACCTCGCACACGTATAGCTTTTCTTTTGTATGAATGCGTTGGTGATTGTTCAGATTACACTTTACAGAAAATCTTTTAGAACATACTTCACACATGTATGGCTTTTCTTCTGTATGAATGCGTTGGTGAGTATTTAGATATATCTTACTGGAAAATCTTTTAGAACATACTTCACACATGTATGGCTTTTCTTTTGTATGAATTCGTTGGTGAGTATTTAGATATATCTTACTGGAAAATCCTTTAGAGCATATCTCACACACGTATGGTGTTTCTCCTGTATGGGTGAGTCGATGATGTTTCAGATTGTTCAATTTAGAAAATCCTTTAGAACATATCTCACACACGTACGGCTTCTCTTTTGTGTGGGTGCGAAGATGTCTCTTCAGATTCCCTTTTTGGGAAAATCCTTTAGAACATACTTTACACACGTACGGTTTTTCTCCTGTATGGGTTAGTCGATGATGTTTCAGATTGTTCAATTCAGAAAATCCTTTAGAACATATTTCACACACGTATGGTTTTTCTCCTGTATGGGTGAGTCGATGATTTTTGAGGTTTCTCCGTTCAGAAAATCCTTTAGAACATACTTCACACACGTACGGCTTCTCTTTTGTGTGGATGCGTAGATGATTGTTCAGAGTACACTTTAAAGAAAATCTTTTAGAACATACTTCACATATGTATGGCTTTTCTTTTGTATGGATGCGTAGATGATTGGTCAGAGTACACTTTAAAGAAAATCTTTTAGAACATACTTCACATATGTATGGCTTTTCTTTTGTATGGATGCGTAGATGAGTGTTCAGATTACTCTTTACAGAAAATTTTTTAGAACATACTTCGCACAGGTATGGCTTTTCTTTTGTATGGCTGTGTTTGCGAATATTTAGATATCTGTTATTGGAAAATCCTATAGAACATACATCACACAGGAATGGCTTTTCCCCTGTATGCATGAGTTGATGTATTTTTATATTTCCTTTTCGGGAAAATCCTTTAGAACATATTTGGCACACGTATGGCTTTTCCATTTCGTAGGTTTGCGTAGATGTGTGTTCAGTTTTCTCTTTTCAGAAAATCCTTTTCATCCGTATGTCTTTTCGCCTGTGTGTTTGCCTTTATGCATGTTTAGATTATATTAAGAAAAATCTTTAGGGATGTAAAACCACGTATTACTTTTTGAAAATAAATGTTATTAAGTCTGTGTTCTTCTTGTATTATTAAAGCCTTTGTAAGGAACTTCTCCGGCGTGTTTCTGTTCTGGTTACAACGTTGTTACTCATATCCACGGATTAACAGAATGGTACTGAAAAATAGTAAGTTTTATCTTTTAGATAAAGGAAGACCAGATCTTGAAAATGCACCAATCAGCGCGTTTGTTTCCATTTCTGGCTGATCCTTCGTAGCAAAGCTTTGTGGCTGCGGTACCCAAATAAAAGCTGTGAAAAATCCGCCCCTGTTGTGCTTCCTTTAAAAATGTTATCTCTTATGGTTTATGTTAAGAATTATGGCAAGAATTAATTCTAGCCCTAAATGAATATTTCAGATGTGATTATTTACTTGAACTTATTAGCGTACATTTGACTTTAAATACAAAATATGTTAGATGTTAGCTAATAAACAATCACATTATTATTAGTTAACATCTAACATGTTTATTAGCTAATATCTAACATATTTTGTATTTAAAGTCAAATGTACGCTAATAACTTCAAGAATTAATTAGTGTAAATATAATTTTTTAAATCGATCTTCTAATGTTGTAAATTCTGTAAATACGAAAAAAATCATGTATTAGTAATTTAAGAAGAAATGTTAACGTGCGATTTTCAAAATTAAAATTTTGGTAAAAAAAAAATTAATTTTTGGAGAAGAAATCCGCGTTTGTAATGATCGATAGATGGCGCTCTCTGAACTGCAGTTGTTAGTAAATATAATAGCCACGTGTATTTATTATTGTTCTTTCTCCGCCATTACATCATGGAAAATCGATTGCATAATATGATATGCAGTGGTGTGATAATTTCACCTTAGCCCACCAGAGGGCGAGCATTTCATTACAATCGCGGATCGCTTATAAAAGATGACTTTATCATTATCTCTTTTATTAAAAAAAGCAATATGTCATGTTCCATAAAATCAATCAGACGCGGACGAAACCATTCGCAAAAATTTTTTCTTCTAAACAAAATATATTTGTAATCGCTTTATAACCAAATCTATAACTAAAATAACATTTAGGAATGAACAGATATAATAAAAACTAACTTTTTCTATCCTCATAACAAATCAAACAACCGAATTCAAAATTCCATAGATTATCTCTTGACCCGTAATGAATAAAAATTCAAGAGATTAAGATTTCAATAATTTTATAAATTATAAGAAGTATTAAAAAAATAATTTTTAAGAATTTATTCAAAATATATTACTTATCTTAAAATACGGGAAAACATGCGAAATATGAATGTTCTAAAAATACATGATTTTTTCGTTTAGATGTGCATTCATTCAAACACGGTTCTATTTAAATTTTAAAAATGGAGCATCACGCGAGTAAACAAATTCTATTCGAGCAAGCGCAGTTTTAGCCTGAGTAGTTTAGGTACCTCCAACATGAGATGGCTTTGTCATTGATCAGTGACGTAACTATGACGTAATTATAGTACGCTACCCATTGCTCCATTGTAGTGTAAGGTGACCATATTTTCAAACACTGATTTGAGGACAAATTACCGTTTGTCCCCAAATCGAAGTAAATTTCGAGGACATTGAAAACTCTATTTGGGGACTTTTTCGAGGACACGATAGACCAATATCTATATGCATTATTAATAAAAAGAACTCTGATTTATACGTTACAAAATGCTTTGAATCACTTTTTTCTATGAAAAATTGCTGAGCCTAAGGTAAGTTTATGCAAATTAAACTATCCCAGCATTATTAAAATAATCAAGTCTATAGAACCCATTTACACTTTATTATGATGATAGGAGAAAACACAAAATAGCACCATTTCATTTTAATCTTCAGAATCCCCACTCCCTGAAATGCAGAAATTATTCCCGATTATATAACTACAAGAAATAATTTCATTAAGCAAATTTTATTTTTCACTTAACATAAATCGGGGAAGATAGAATTTATATACTGATTAGTAGTGCATGATTCTTTCTCAGCTCATGAAGTATGAGGGTCTTTATTTCAAAGTTCCGTTGATTTTCAAGATAATCCAATTATTAGACTGCGATTTTGATTGGATTGGAATAGATGGGTTTTACGTCTCATTAGTGCTGTACAATGGGCAATTGGCGACAGTCTAGCACTTACCCCCAGAGGTAGTCCGGAGACATGCCATCACAATTTTGATCCTCCACGGAATGGACTGTGATTTTGAAAGAAATACACGCAAATATTTAAATTTGGGAACATTTAGCGTCCCCGAGTAGTCAAAGAATTTTTGGGGACAGAAAATAGAAAAGGCCAAAATTAGAGGACAGTCCTCGAATTTCGAGGACGTATGGTCACCTTATTGTAGTGCATACGCTAGTCTTAGCATACGCTTACTTTGTAAAGCTACACCAGGCGGCGAACGAATCGGTTTCCTACACTGGGCTGATGTAATTCAGAAAAGAAAGCTCCGGTTCCCGCGCTCGCTGCCCTATGTCGTTTTAATTCCTATACAATCTTCCGTGTACATATCATATGTGTTCATGGAGCACATAGTTTCCGTGATATTACGTCGTGAATATACGGCGATTTATGAAACACTTCCAGCTACGAAGATTTGGGGTGTGGTTTGATGACGTCTCAGATGAAGGTGGGGTTTATGTTGAATGAATCATGATTCGATTCACTAACTATTCTTTACAGTGTGAGCATTACTGTTTACTGTTAAAATTAACGAGTAAATATTTTGATAAATGAAATACAAACTTGTTTTAAGTATGATGAAGCATGTAAAACTATATTATATGAGCAATATATTTACAGTGTTTATATATATAAAGTAGGAATAAATACATTTTTTAAAACCTGAATAGCTGTTTTACCTTTTCTGTATATTTTTCATAAGTTATAGTTAATTAGTTATAGTTAATAGTTGTCAATTTAATATAGCTGATGATTATAAATTTTAGTAATCATTATCTTAATATGTAACTTTTGTTTCAATTAATAATGCATCATATGTTTTTTATCCGAGACAGTGAGCAACATTCTGCTATTAATAATAATATGACGTATAATTTAGTGTTTTGGCTAAAGTGTAACTTGCCTATGCTAGGTTAAACTATTATTTTGTAAGTTTGCTATTACTTTTGTGCAGGATTGTTATTTTGTCCACTTTTTTATCAAAAGCCGGGACACTGGAAAAAAACCCACATGAAACTGGACAAAATAAAATGCATTCAACTGTACACGTTCGGTGCATAAAGTTATTCTGTCAAAACAATAAATTGTGCTTTTAAATATGAACTAGCAATATAAGTGTTTTATTAAAATTTAATAATTAGATTAATGAAAAGCGTAATTTTATTTTAATCACGATTAATAAAAAAAATAACAAAGAAAATGTTAATTATATTAGTTATCTGTACTTTGAATATGTAACAAAGTAAATCTGTTGTGGACTATTATAGCATTATCATATTGGATATTAGGAGAGGGGAAAAAAAAGAAAGGGTATTTAACGCTATATCTAAATCTTTAAAAACAAAAGAAATAGACAAGGTCTTAACCAGAAAAAGATTTCATACATAATGTTGACAGTTAAAAATGAAGAAAAACTTAACCCCAACACCCCTACCCCCTTGAAAGAGTCTATTTTCAATATTAAAGTTTTTCACAATCAATGTGATTGATTAATACATAGATAATTATAATCTTAAAAATAATTTATTTCTTTGTCATTTTGTATTTAACATGGAAATATCTTATTTAACATTTCTATACTAGAAAAAAAAAAAAAAAAAAAAAAAATCTCATAAATGTAGATTGAACGTCAATTTACATATTTAATCACTTGTCAATTTCATATTCTTATTTTAATTTTGTAAAAAAAATATTAATTAGTATTAAAAATTCCAGATGAAAAAAAATACAAAATTAAATTTTACTTTCAAAAAAAAAAAAAAAAAAAAAAAAAAAAAGTTATTTACTTCATTTGTTTATTTTTTACAAAAGTAATGTCAATAATAGTATAAATGTGCACATATATGTATATGACTGTATATTATATTTATTTATTTATAATCAATTTGGTAAACATGCAGAAACTTTAAGAAATAATAGGAATGTCGAATGACTCCACTTGAATTTCTGAACATTAAGTAATTCACTGTTGTATAAATAAAATGAAGTAAGAGAAGTTAATAAATAAACAAACGAGAAAATTATAATAAGTGTTTGATTATTTTCTCCCAATAGTATATTGGTTAACAGAATAGAATGTATACAAATATTTTTGTGTATCTCTGTAAAAGAACTGATAGTGCTAGATTCACCAAAATGTAAACAGTTTGTGTGACAAAGACCTATATATATCGTTATGGAAAGAAAAGACCTGTAACATGTATATAAATTTAAAACTCAATTATATGAGGCATTTAGTCGCTATTATACTTTAAATAATTTTAGACAATAGATCATAATGTTACAAAATTTTTCGTTGTTTTTCGTAATTTTTGTTATGTTGTAAAAAAAACTATACATGCTATATTCATCAAAATAAATCTATACAATTCATACGATGGTGTATATAAACTTTCATCTGAATCTTATAAGTAATTCAGATGCTATCACATTTTAAATTATTTGATCCCATAGACTACAATGATAAAGAATTTATCTGTGTCCTGGTAAAAAAGAAATTAAGTGCTAGATTCTTCAAAATGTATAGTTTGTGCTACGATAACCTCTGATACGATGTAATTTGTACCGACTTTTAGCTCATTTGAACAAAGCTTTTAAACAATGTTGTATTCACTCATATACACAGACCCACATAATATAGACGAACGCCGTTCGCAGAAAATTTTCGAAGTTCGCAAACAGTTTTGACTTTTTTTTTGCTCAATTTCCTAAAATAAAAAAAAAAAAGGAAGAAAGAAAAGAGAGAAAAAAAAAATTATCTAGCGAAATCTCAATTCTGGAATCGCATATTTGCACTGTAAACCACGACAGCTTGTCAGAAACTGAATTAAAATTTCAGTATAGAAGATTTCTGGAGAAAATTGAAGAACTGATGAAACTTCCTATGCCTTCCAAAAATTTTTATAAATTTAAAAGTTCCTGTATAATTAAAAAATTTCTCTCTAGTAAAACAGCACTTTTCAAAGACATTGAAATAGTTTTACATGCTGTAACTGTAACTGCAACTGTTATGTCTGTGGAATCTGTGTGCAAGTCATTAACATCAAAATATGAGTATCACAGTAATAATAGGCGACCTATTAGTGAAGAAACAGCCCACCATGATATGAATATTTCTGTGAATGCACCTTTATTCAAAAAGTGTGACTCTGTAGTAAATGCTGTTTTGAATAAATTCTTTATCAAGCAGAGTGAGTAGCATTTTTTTAGAAAGAGCCACAATATTAAGGAATGGTTTATTTAAAAAACAATATACAAAATGATGAGTAAAAGTTCATCTCTTCCATTCATGGACTAATAACCTTTTTTTTTAATTATTATATATTTAACAGATGCAGGACTTTTTTCTTCCATTCCACTAGCATATAACTTTATATTTTCTGTTGGTAGTGATATAAAACTCAGAAGGCGCACAGCTATTTTTTTTTTTTTTTTTCCCAAAAAATTTTTAAGAATTTTTTGAGTTTGCTCAGTTATGTATTTTATCTAGGTCTGCATATACATAATCATAAGAATAGCAAAAATGAACTCACGACACCTTAAACCACACAGATATACCAACATCACAAAGTCAAGTTTTTTTCATGATTACAATAATTTCCTTACTATGTGTTTTCAGAAAAAAAAAAAAAAAAATCCATGAAAGATGTGTGAACCATTCAATTTCCTCATGCTTAATAATAATAATAATAATAATAAAATTAAATGATTTTTATGACCAGTGTTCGAAATTAGCAGTTGTTAAATGTGACTAAATTATTGCATTTGACGACTATAGAAATCTTTCCGGTCGTCAAATTTGACGCCTAGCTTTTCTTTTTAAGACTTATTTTTGTTTAACTTTGAAAGCTCCAAGTTCGTATTGTATTTCTTTCTCCTGCTGTGCAGGGGTTGTTTGGGCATCTGGGTGTTTGGCGCATTTTTCGGCCCCCCCCCCCTTACAGAGTTAAAAGAGAAAAAGTTTCTTCAATCCCTTTTAATCTTATATTTTCTTAAAACTGCAATTTACAACCCTCTCCCAGCACATGCATACAAATAACCTATGTAACAAACACATTACATTTGTGTGCACATAATAATATGATCTGTAAAGAAAACACACACACGCATATCCCATACAACACAATGACATCCAGAGTAGATCTAGAAGCTGTCATATGTGGGATAATACGGCATCCTGTGGACATCATGTAATGGACGTACCTCGGCCAGAGGACATCCAGAGCTGAACAGAATGAAACACCTAAGCAAATCCAGAGGACAGCATTTTCAGGCAGTCACAGGATAAGGTAAAATGATTATAAATGATACCTATGAGCATCTAGAAGAGGTCTTTTTTGATGTTCATACAATGGCTGCAGTTTGTCCACAGGACAGCACAAATTAGACTTGGGGAAATCTTTTATTTGTATAAATGAATGCAGAATTGTGAATATATTTAATTGGTTTATTACGCAATAAGTAACACATAATCTCGAGTTTATTTCAAATATATTTCTTATTCAAATATCTTTATATGCAAGCATAAGAGAATAAACAATATATTTGAAATAAACTACATAAAAAATAAAACAATATACTATATTTTAAAATTTAGTATATTTTATTTTTTTATGACAGATTTGAGAATATATATTAAAAATTATTGTACAATAAACATGCTATAAAAAGATTTTTGTAGTTTTCCATTTATTTGCTATCAAAAGCTTATATTGATACTGTAGAGCTAAAGGAAGTGAGAATAAATATTTGTAATTTTAAATATTTTGCTTCAATCAAAGCTGCCAAGGAGAGATTTGGTGATCCCCCCCCCCAATCTAAACATTTTAGACTTTTATTGAATTTAGTTGTAAACTGATTGCTTTATAAACCCTATATATTTGAGAAATGACAAGGAACTTTGTCATTTAATGCCGAATTAAAAAAAAAAGAATGACCAGTCTAAAGGTCAAATTATTGTATAGTGATTTTCTTTTTGACTGAACACGTGTGACTAAGGTTAATTCAGACTTAAAACATTCAGCAGCTCTACTGCAGTTTCCTTTGGTGTGGTTTTGTAACAGCTGTTACATTCAAGACGTGTTAGGACAGTTTTCAATTGTGACAACTTACTTTTACTGCCACCTTCTGCGGTGTCCTGGAAAACTGATTTACTTTGTAAAAATTTTCAAGGAAAACAAAAATGTCGTTGGGAATTCCTCCTCCACCAAGGACGTACCCAGGGAGGAGGTCCATGGGGTCCGGACTCCTCCCGAAATATAATTTAATATAAGTTAATTTAATAAATAATCCTTCTGAAGTTAAAAATTATTTCAACTTCAGAATTATCATAACTTAAAAAACGAAAAAAAAAAAAAACGTTCATTGTAAGTTTTTGAATCGTATCGTTTGATCAGATTAGTTCTCCTGGGTGGAGGGGGTGAAGCAATGGACTCCCACATTAATGACATTTGTAAAATTTATCAAACTGATTTTGTATAGCTGTTTCTCATACACGTGCAACTCTTTAGTTACTTTTCAAAGTTTTTCACCTCTTTTTTTTTTTTTTTTAACAATTTATCGGAGGCAGTACTTACTAACCACTACTGAGTTAATAAATGACATAACTATAAATCATGTGTTTATTCTATTCACATGCTTTCGTTCTTCTTCCTTCTTACAAACTGAAAAAACTTTCTTTTGTGTTATATTCTTCGGAATCGAAGCGACTCCTAGTTGGAATAGTATTTTAACACAAATTTCCGATATTCTGCCACAGTATATTCAAAGTAATTTTTTTTTATTTATTTATAAAATTCGTTTTTTTTTTTGTTTTTTTTTTTTTTTACAAGTAAATGAAATTAACGGATAGTTTACTTGTATCTATAAAGAGCACAGTGAGATCCTTTTCGTCTATGAAAAGTGTAAAGACATTCATTAGAAATAGAACTGCACATGAAAGACTATCTTGTTGGCATTTCTTTGAATTTATCATAATGTAACATTAAATTTTTAAGATGTACTGAACAAAATGGCCTCAAGACAACGAAGTTTCAATTTGCTTCTGTAATTATTATTTATTTGTAAGCAATTTCATAAATCTATTTATATAATTTGCAAGAGAGGTGACCATTCCAGTTCGTACTCGTCTTTATAGCAAATTACCTTTCATACTTTAGTTAATTTTAAAAAATCTAATTGCCCGATCGATAAGCTGTTTAGGATTCAGAAAAATTTCCTCTATCATTTGGTACCTTAGTTTTGATTAGATTTTTTAAAAATTAATTAAAATATGAAAATAATAATCTGGTAATAACTTCAAAATTGGACATTTAAATTTATAATTGTTGCCAAAAAATTTTACCAGTTATTTTTTTCTTTTCTTTCTTTTTCTTTTAGCATAAAATGAAATCGCGCTTTCCCGCGAAAAATAAAAATTATATGCATATGAAAAAATGAAAATATGAACATGGAGAAAAAAAAAAATCATAATCTTTTTTAATATATTTAAATTTAAATTTTTTTTTCTTTTTCGTTTTGTTTAAATAGTATGTTTTTGGCACGGATGAATTGTGCTTGGAATGAAAGCTAATTCATTGATAATCCTGGCATTGATAATCCATCAAATTAGTAATCCTCAGCATACTTAATTGCAGAACTTAAGCCATGAACCATTTAAGAAACTATACTCTTGTGATCTTCCAGTAAAACAGAATCTTGTGTGAACCTACGGAAAAAACTTTAGATAATTACGTAACATGTAAACTTTTATTAATCCAATTTTATTTACATCATCCAATTTTTCATTCACATGACTTTTTTACATATTTATATCTGTCTTTTGCATGGCGCAACCATGTTTTAAGAACCTCTTCTATTTGTGCCCTTGAGACATGATTGTTTTCTTTTTCCACAGCATCTGGAAAAAAATTAATAAAAATTTATTATAATAAATAATACAGATGAAGTGTCCTATAAAAAATTTTAACATACTTTTAAAGCTTTATGTTGATACTTTGTGACTGTTTTTTTGAGCCATCTGTATATTCATAACAAAATTAACATTCAACTTCTCAACCTTAAAACTAACATACTTTATCGAAAACTTCCAGTACCGAAACAAACAGGAGGTTTCTGTACAGCTTTAGTATGGACAACCCCCCCCCCCCAATTGGTCACTTTTAAGACATTTTGGAGATAAATGAAAATGGCCATTATAATTGCGTAACTAAAGATCTTGGCGAGTAATGTCCGACCAACTTCGGTGCCAAATTTAAAAAAAGGTCATATTAAAGCCAGGTTGGCCAACATTAAAAACTTTTTCAAATTTTCTCTATTTTACCTTTTCTCCGGCTTATGCTGTGCCCCCCCCCCCCCAAAGAATTTTTATTTTTTTTTTCAAAAAATTAGCAAATTACAATAATATACTTTCAAATATGGCTTACTTTAACAAAAATTATTACAATTCCCCGACTTTACATAAAATTAAAAAAATTATAGTATTAAATTTTATTAGGTAGATTCCTTATAGGAAATCTACGTATTGCAATGGTTCTCATTACACGACTTCTGGAAAATGTCTTCATATCTTCACCGATCATGACCCCTAGAACCCAAAACCACCCTCCATTCAAAAGTTTTATACATATATATATATGTATAACGCTTTTTCCCATCTTAAGTTGTGAATACGATAACTGGAGTAATTTTTATTTAAATTTAACCGGCTCGGGATATGTTGTCAGAACAACAAAAATCGCGGTCGAGTTTGTAGATGGAGTATCCAGCACGAAGAGGCTGGAAATGGTGGGGTGTGGAAATTTTCATTTGTCTATAATTTCTTTAATATTGGAAATAGGAATATATTTCAAATTAGACGAATTACCGCCTTATCCTGAAGAAAAATTTTTGCATTTACACTTTTTCGATAGCTTCAACTGTTTAAAAGTTACAAGTTAAAAAGTGATTTTTCGTCAATTGTGATGAAGCCGACTTTTTCTATCTTTATAATATTACTCTTACGTGGTCCAGTTACGATTAGATTTTGTTAAAACGATACGATTGTAAAGTAATTAATGAAATACGCGAGGATAAAAAAGTAATATTTATACATTTGCAATATACAAATATTAGTTATAAATATTTGCACGCGGATTCAGTTCAATGGTTTAATTAGAAAAATACATTTATCTGATAAGATCACTTTGTAGAAAAAATGTGTATAGTTTTAGAAAGTTCATATTTACAATCTTTGCATGCGTTATTGTAGAGCAGGGCCCTAGTAGATCGGCGCCAATTCCGTTGCCGCAGAGTGATCTAGTAGGGCCGTGTTTTAAACAAACATATTCTTTAACCACATTTCTTGCGACCATGGAAGCCTCTGCGTAAGTGCGGATTGAACGAGTCCAGTGTTAAAATAGGGGTGAGTGAGAGAACACAAGCGATAAGTAAACACCGAATAACTGGATGTTTGCCAAATAACTATCTCTCGGCCAATTTTGCATCCCTCCAAATTTTTGGACTCGACCTCACTGCTAGTCGTAGGAAACGTGGTCGCACTATAGCAATACTTAAAAGATATAAACAGAATTGCCATAAGTTGACTAAAAAATGCAATAGTAAATAGTATAATCAAAATAGGTACTAGATTATTTTAAATAAAACTATATCCAAATAAATAAACAAATAACAAATAAAAAGGCATGCCAAATAATAAATAAAGGCATGCCAATAAGCAAATAATCAACATGGCATCAAAAATTAAAAAGTCGCCATGGGGGTCTATACTAAAGCTGTACTGATTAGGCAAGTATGGAAACCAGATCGTCAGATATTAATTTTATTTTGAAACCTTTCTTTAAATGATTTTGGTTTCATTATCACACAATATTAATTTGGTTCTAATAATAATCTGATGCTTACGTCACGTGCAAACGATAATAAAAAAGATGAAACTGAAAAAATGAAAAACATGATAACTGCTTTAACTAATCATTTAAAAATATAAAGTTAAAATAATAAATGGATCTTAATAAAAATATCATTGGGGGGTAACTAATTTAGAATGCCGGTTTAGGCAAGAATTAAAAATTTACGGTTGAAATTGAGAGTAATATGTTCACCTTCCTTTAACTTTTTATCTTGTGGAAAAAAGGTATTGATTGGTATTGGTCTGTGAAGAGATAAGAGGTTTTCACGTGGAAGAAAATATAATGACGCCCAAGTTGGCATTCTCCATCGCCATATTTTGCCATCAAATAACGAATTTCATCACCAAGTCAGCTATCAAATTCTGCCGCAAAATCACGAATTTTATTGCTAAGTCGCAAATCTTGTCACCAAAAATCTCGCCAAATCATACAATTTAATAAATTCTTAACAAATTAACATTGAAATTTAGTGGTGCCCAAATAGTCCAATGTTAACTAATGTTAATGTTATAATTGCAAGTTGAAATTGTAATTCCATACAACGTAAGGGAATCTAAATGCCTTAAGCTTGCCGAAAAGGGATTTTTAATCAAATAGTCTTGTATTTTCCTTTCTTGCATTTATCCTTAACATACTGACATAATTGTACATTAAGTTTATTTTAAATTAATCATGTTTTTAATCAACATAATGAAATTAAGAATTATACTTAGAGAACTTTAAAATATAAAGATCAAAATTTTAGTTTTTTTTTTTTTTTTTTTTTAATGATTGTCACACTTTATTATTTGTGGTTGTGAAATAAAAAAGTAAATATAAAGTTAAACAATAAACACTTCTGCAAATAGAGACCTATAATTATGCTACATAGCTTCAGGGCATTTTCTCAATCCCTTGGAAACTGTACTGTTGTGCTACATCATTCGTAAACATATATTTCAAGATCCTTCGTGTGTGGTCTTGATACATGGACTCTCCAAATCTTCTTAGTTTTGTGAGCTAAATGAAAAAAAAAATAATAATAAATACAATAAATAAATGATTAATTTTAGATGATGTATAATATTTGATCAAATCACAAAACCATTGCAACATTTACAATTAATTTACATGAAGTACACAAAAATTTCTTACATATTTCAGTCTATAGGGGGAAGGAATAATTGAAATACATTTTAGAAGTTTTACTTTGCTTTGCTTAACTCTGTAAAATTGATATATCTAATTTAAATTTACATATACATATATTCATGCATAAGGCAAAAAGAAAAAAAAAACGAAAAATTTTCAGATGCTAAGTCTGAAAGTCACAACCAGAAAGAATTCCCTCTCATTCCCTCTCAGTTAATTGAAAGTTCATAATATTAACACTTCCCCTTGAACTTACAATTCTGTTATTTTCACCATACCAAGAGCATTTCTTAATAGTTCAAAACGTGCTTTTGGCAGCGCTTTTGCAAAAATATCTGCAAGTTGATGTTCACCATCAATATGTTGAATATTGAGTTTACCAGATAAATATTTTTCACGTACAAAATGAAACTTGATGTCAATATGTTTGGTTCGTTGGTGAAATTCTGGTTTTTTCACCAAACGAACTGCACATGTATTATCCACTTTCAGGGTTGGTATAGTTGCTAGTGAGGCAATGTCATCAAAGAGACGTGTCAACCAAACTATTTCTTATTTGCCTCACATGCAGCTACATATTCTGCTTCTGTGGTACTTAATGATACACATTGTTGTCGACGACTAGCCCAGCCAATGGCTGCTCCACTATATTTAAACTCAATACCAGAGACACTTTTTCTCGTTGTTATCTCACTAGCGTAATCTGCATCACTAATAGTGTTGTGCAAGTTCACGAAAAAAAAACGAACTAGTTCAAACTCAAATTCATCGTATAAAAAACGAGTTAGTTCGCGCTCAAACTCATGTCTGAAAGAAATGAACGCGTTCAGTTCAAGTTCATTTTTAAAAACGAGCGAAGCTCACTAAAAGTTCATTTTTACGTACACTTTTTTTTTTTTTTTTTTTAAATAGATCTTATATCCTCTGTGAACACTTTCTTAGGTAATTTCCCTTTTTTTGTAAAATTACCAATTACCATGAAAATTATTTTTAATTTTACGCTTAATTAAACTTATTAACTTATAATTCTTAATTATAACTTATTAATTTAATTGTAGTAAAAATTTATTTAGCCAACACTTCTGAATAGTGTACCCACTGTTTTTGCATGTTTTTTTTATTCTCAAATTTTCAATACGTTTGTTTATGCGCATGAGAACTTATTAATAGGAGACAAATTCTATCATTTAGAGGTTACGTTGTTTTAAATCAGTGTTGCGCTGGACCGCGTTCATGAGTTTAATTAAAACTGTTTCAGTTTTGAGCTGAATTTCGCTCGTTTTTTAAATTGCTAACTTGAGCTGAGCAAAGTTCGTTTTCTCATGAATTTGAGCGGGAAAAGTAACTCAAACTCATGGATTTTATTTCTTTGGGAAAAAAATTTATATTTATGGTAGCAATACATTCTACCCTTTTAATCGCAGAATAGGACGCAATTCTCACAAGATAGAAACGCATCGGGTCGGGTAATCGCTTATTACCGGGTGCAGGTAAAATTTGCATTAATTTTTATTCACAAAATGTTTTCTCCGAAGATTGTTTTATGCTTTACTTATGAATCTAAACTTTTAAATGAAGAGATTGGATGACATTGTCTTCCTTCCTAGTAATTTAAAGACATGACTGATAACATGAACTTAATTACATTTACCTAAATATTAATACTTAACGTTTAAAGCTTTATATGGAAAACTATTTTTTTTCCGACCTATATTTGCTTCCTAATTTTACTGTCAAAATACTTGAAACAGTGTATTTTTTAAATATATGTTTTAATATAGCTAAAAGTTTGTTTATAATTAGATAAATACACTGTTGTAATATTTTTATACCATATTTAATTGCCTGAAAGATTTCTTCAATAATATAACTGTGGTTTGTTTAAAAGAACTTTTATTCAGTTTATTATATAACACAATTTTAACAATATAGCGGATCAGAAGCTGCAGATTCAGTTCGGGTTGAAGGTCAAAAACCATTTTGCAGGTCGGGTCGGCTGTGAGTCAAGTTTACTCGAACCACGCAGGACTCTAAGCCAGCCCTTTCATAAGAAGAATTATAAATTCCGCTGATCACCTAATACGATTAAGATTTAAATACCCTATCAGTAAGTTACCCTTTTCCTTGCTACTGTAATTTTTTCGTGCCCAGTTTTCAACGATATTATACTGTTGTCAATTTTGTATTTCAGTTTTCGTGCAAGCAAATCCATGCTATTTCAATAACACAAATTTTTGCAAAATACCTCCTATTATGAAAAGTTATGGAAGTTCTAAGAGTAATTTAAGAAAAGTTTTAAGAAAGCCTTTCATTATAAATAAAAATATAAAGATTTAAAAGTATAATATTAAATCCCAATAATTAAATCCTGCTTGCTAGTATCATAAATAATATTTTAAAACTAACTGTACATTAAAAAAAAAAAAAAAAAAAAAAAACTTTAGTTTAGTACACGTATATTTGAATTTTTTGTGGATGTATTAATTGTGTGGATATATATATTCATTAAAAAAAAGAAAAAAAAAAAAAAAAAAGAGAATTTAAATTAGATTATAAATAGCTTATTGTAATAAGGAAGATTATTATTCTGTTTTTATTTTCATTTATATTTATCTTATTTTTTATTTTATTTACTTTATTTTATTTATTATTATTTGCATTTCCGAGAAACTGCTCAAATTAAAATAATCATTGATATAAAATCTACATCTCTGATATGAAATTATTTCAATAACCTGAATGCATTTTTATTATTAAAAATATAAATAATCATTAAAAAATATACTACCCATACATCACAGAATGTTTCAGTTATGTTGCAAAAAGCTTACATTCTTTCAAAAACGTAGCACGTTTTAGTATGCTGTCTGATACCTTTTTGAAACGTTCGCCCTATTTGATTTTCTATCTGTTAAGTGATTGTAACGTTTCTGTTACATATCTGATTTTTTGTTACGATCGCGGACATTTCTACGTTTTTGAAACTAATCGGAAAGCAATCTGAACGCTTTTAAACGTTTCGGAAATGTTTATAATGTTTCAATGTTATATGATTGTTACGTTTCTGGAAGATTTTGTGCTGTTAGGGTATTATTCTATTTAATATATGTGTAACATGTGTAACATGTGTTAAACCAGTAATCTTTGTTTAATCTTTTATATTTTAAAGATGCTTATCTTTCAATGCAAGAGTTATAAAATAAAGATAAGAATCATTTTCGCAAATAACAAGAATCTCATTTTTAAAGAAAAAAGAGAATCTGTGAACATGGACTCACGCCTATAGAGCAAGAGTCCTGTGATAGCAGATCCTTTCATTGCTTAGCATCTTCTATCAGCGAAATGAAATGTCCATTATTTTTATGAGAGGGCGGCAATTTGTCACACTGCCTCAGGGCTATAGGTATGGTACATCTCCCGTAGGTGAGGGTGGTCTTGCCAAAGATCTTTGCATCGTGGCACCAGCGTAAAGCAATGTTACTACTATTTATAGTATTGTAGAATGCAGGAAGTTGTCTGCAGCCGATGTATTGTACTACGTAACAAAAGGTTCTCACGCTTTTTTATTTTGAATACAATACGATGTTGCTGTGTATCCTGTTACTAATTACCTTTAACCTATATGTTCGAATTGTGCTGAAAACACTAAACAAATCCCTCTCTTCAAAAATGGTCAGGAAACTTACCATATAACTGTTATTTATAAAGTGTATTTATTCGCAATAATTTCCAAGAAATTTTATAAACATGTTTAATTTGTTGTGAAAAAAACTTATACCTCAGATTTATCAATATATATTACTATGTAAAAGGATGAGTTTTTATTTATTTATTTATTTATTTTTTTTTAAATTCTTTTAAGCTTTTATTAAGATTTATTTTTAGTTCTGTAATATACATTTAATGAAGTTTGAGCTTTATAAATCAAAGATTGAATTTTAGGATGTATATTCAAGATGAGGTTCAAGGTATGAGGTTCAAGGTATGAGGTTCAAGATATAACACTTTCAGATCATTATCAATTGATATTTCTTGAATATTTACTCTAAAATTAAAAATTGTTTGAATTAAGAAGTTTTGTTTATATAAGTTTGGAACAAATTAAAATAAGAATCTAAAATGTTTTTCTTGCTATAGTAAAATTTTCGTGTACATGCTATTAACAACAGCAGAGATTAAATTCATGAATGAGAAAATCGTGCATTTGAAACTATTAGATAGTCCTATGAACAGCTTTTAAATTGATTTCTTATAAATATGTTCAGATTTTGATACCTAGTAATTCCACGAAGATTTGAGAAGTTTACAAAAAGTACGCATTTTTTCTCGCTAATATTTCCGAAGAAATTGAATAAATCTTAAAAACTATTAAAAAAGTGAGGGGGGGGGGAGAGACTAATTCTATTTTTAATATGTAGTATTTTGTAGACGGAACTTATACAAAAAGTTCGCTCATTTTTTGAAAGAAGACTTTATTTCATGTTTATTGGTTATTGATATAAGGCGATTTTTTTGAATTTCCGGAAAATGCAGATAAACTCATCATTTTTTGTCAACGTTTGCTAACGAGAAGTAAGAGGGAACCTTCATCCCTCCCCCAAGTCCTACACACACAATGTTAAAACAAGCTGGCACATTTGGAAAATTTCAAACTTAGTTCGCAAACTTCTTAAACACTTTTCAGTCAAAAACTATAATGCATTTACAGATTCTAATTTTGCATTTCTTTCCCCCTCCCCTTTTTTTTTACTTTATTCTATATTCAGTAAAAGAAAGTATTGGATTCGTAAAAATTTTCGGCTTCCGGTTTTCGATGAATTTACACGTTTTTAAAGGTCCAGAACACGATTGGACGATTTTTAGAAAATGTCTGTCTGCGTGTGTGCGTCAGAAAATTTTGGGGACTGTATCTCAGGAACTACAGCACAGAATTACATGTAAATTCATATGCAGATGTACCTTGACTAAAATTAGCGCCTGCGAAATTTTGGTATCAATTTCTCAACAGGTGACGCTGCTAGGTGGCGACTTCCACAGTTTCATGGAAGGCTATATCTCAGGAACCGCTGCACGAAATTGCATATAAATTTATAAGCGGACGTATTTTGATCCAGGTTAGTGCCTTTCAACTGTTGGTGATCATTACTCAACAGGTGACGCTGTTATACCGCGATTTCTACAATTTCAGGGAAGGCTATATCTCAGGAACTACTGCACGAATTTGCATATAAATTTATATGCAGATGCACATTTTCATTAAAATCACTAAGAATGCAATATAAAGAAAAAATATTATCTTTCAATCTGCTCCTTGACTCCCCCTTCCCCCTTCCTTCCACTAAGTGAAAATGGTAGCAATTTAACCTTTTCTATCCGGCACGAATCTTAGAAAGTATAACTCCAGAATACGGCGCTTATTTTCAGAATTTTTCCCCCCTTTCTAAAACGAAAGTGTACGGGAAAATTTCTCTCCTATTGTTCAAAAGCGCGGACCCTCGCAAATTCTGGGGGAAGTTAGGGGTTATTATAACACCAGTTTTTGAGATAAATCTTTTTTGGCATAGTCGGTAAAAGTAAAACAATATTTATGATGCGGCTATTTTTCTTACGTAATTTAAATCCTTTTAATTATATTTTTAAGAACTTCTTTTCGCCTCATATACCATTTATTCATTTGCACTTCTATCTTACGTTCATTATAAGCTGTTACATAAGATTACTGAAAGGACAATAATTTTATATAATAACTAAACATTTAAAAATTTTTCTTCTTTCTAACAAAAAAGTTTTTTTTTCCCCTTATGCGGCTAAATTTATATAAGATATACATATGCTAGATATGAAGAGAATGGAGGTGAGATAATATAAATGTCTGTTAATAATGGAAAGTTAAGCAACTTAAATAAAAAGCAATAATAATCTTACGATCAGCTTGTATAATTCGCATTTAATCTTGCACAACCCAATTTGTATTTTCGGAGTTTTTATGGATAATTAAAAATTTTAATAAAAATATTAATCATATTACTACATTATAATATCAAAGCAATCCCAAAAACAAATGTTTAATGAGAAACTTCAAGAAATTGTTATTAAAAAAATAAAAAAGAAGAAGAAGAAGAAATAAAAAAAGAAAAAGAAATTTAAAACAAAATTCATTAAAAATAAGGAAAAAAAAATGATGTTGGTTTTAGGGTTATGGACGGTAGGATTCTAGTCTTGGGAATGTGTTTAGAGGGTCCTAGCCCAATTTAAGCAAGTTTAAGAGAAAACCACGGAAAAATCCAAACGGCTAAGGCGACGAGCTCGACCTGGTCTCGAACCCGAGAACTCCCGTCTATCAGCTTTGGAAGCAGAACCTCTCCGCAACTGTTAACATGAGAAAAAATAAATTTCCGTATCTAAGAAATTTTGTACACAATAAAAAATTTCTTAAATTTATTATTAGGTTTATACAGACTTTCTGCAGTAAAGTGGCTTGCCTTAAAAATTACATAATCAAAATTATAATTGAATTATGAAATCTGCATATTTTAATTAAATTTTTTTTATTTTATACTAGAAGGCTTTACCAGCTTCATTGACCACTATATATTATTAAATTGAAAAAATAATAATAATGATAATAAATATAATATAATAACAAAACAAAAAAAAACTTTGAAATCGTTTAGAATTTTGCTTTGTGTACCTTTTGTCTGCATCGCCTTCCACACCCTCGCTACTTTCCTACTGCCTTCAGCAACCTTTTACCCGAGTACATTATTTTAGATATTTATCAGACAACAGGTGGCGATATCATAGCATCCATTAAATATGTTAGTTTTGAAACCATAAAATAATATGGATTTTCTAGACCTCATTCTGTAATAATTAAATTACAGCTACAATGAATTTATAATTTTATTACTATTAATTTTATTATAAAAATTACATAAATTTGTTTGCTATATTTTTTAGTTAAATTTAAAGTTTAATAAATTTATAATCTTTTCTGCTATATTGTAGTTTGATTTCGATAAATACAACAACGTGAAAGAAAAAAAAAATCAACTTTTAAAGAAATTAGCTAATTAAACAATAATAATTAAATAAATAGTGAAACAGCCGTTGCTAAGGAACGCAGAGGATTGAAATGAAAGGAAAAAAATTAATAAAATGAAACGGAGAAATCTATGCATAATAAATAAATAAATAAATAATTTTAAAATATTATGTGCGAAAATTGTAAAAAATCTCAATGAAGTGTACCACTTCCCCCTATGAATAAGACCCTTAAATCTTAGAGTCATAAAAGAAATAAAATTAAAATTACTGAAAATGAATTGCAGTCAAACACGTCTAAAATCTATAAAGAATACGGAACGAGAAACATACTTCGAACAGCACAAAACAAGGAAAGCCTATATGTCGCCAATAAATAAACCAAGAGTTCTCCACACTGCCAAGCGCAAAAATTTCGTTATCATAGCGATAGAGAGTAGGCGTTGTGACACTCACGCAGGAATAATAGCGAATGCTTTGTCCATCTCGAGTGATTGACGCACCGTTTCTCTGAGAGGGAAGAGAAATCTAGGGTACAACTGCTGTAACATAGCCGGGCTTTGGTCTACATGAAGTTTGGTGTCCAACTGTCGGACCCGCCGTAAGCAAAAGGTTAATTGGTTGAATTTTCTAAAAATGTATTATGAAATAATTCTTTAAATTTATTGTTTGATGTTTATTATTTTTGAAAATTGAAAAATGCCCTTTTTTCCTGTGCTCTTTTTCTGGGTGCCCATTTTATGAGGGCCTTTTTTTCCAAGTGCCCTTTTTCCAGGATCCATTTTGCACAATTATTATCTTTTCTGTCCTTTTCTTCTACTACTTTCCTTTTTATATTTCAGACAGAAATATTTAATATGAGTTTGAGTTTGAACTGCTTTTTCACGCTCAAGTTCGTGAAAAAAACGAGTTTCGCTCAACTCAAGTTCATAATTTAAAAAACGAGCGAAGTTCAACTCAAAACTCAAAATTTTTGAGCTACGCTCATGAACGTGTTCAAATGAACGCGTTCGTGCACAACACTGATCACTATATGCCTCCAAGGTTGTATGTGAAAAAAGATGTGAAAACCAGATGTGAATATTAATGCTATTTTATATATTCCTTTGATGTACTTCAGAATTCTTTTAACCATTGACCAATGTCTCTGTTCAGCTTTATCTAAAAATTGTAAACAATATGATACAGCAAAGGCAATATAAGGGCGAGTAGCAACTGCCGTGTACATCAAGCTTGCAGCAGCCTGTCTGTAAGGGATTTTCTCAAATCAATTTTTAGAGAATCTTCCCCTGAAAGATTGCCTCTTTACATGGGTGTAGAAACAGGGTTGGCATCTTTCATATTGAACTTTTCCAAAACCTTGTAAGCATAATTTTTCTGACTGATTGCAATATCACCATTTTTCAGCTTTTTTATTTCTAAGCCAAGGTAGTATTCAGCATCTTTATGTGTCACTTTAAACTCCTACTGCAATTCCCGAAGGAAATTATTCTTTATTTCTGGTGTCGTGGCAACAAGTCCATCATCAATCTATAATGCTAATAATAACTTCTGTTGTTTGTCATTGTTGGAAAATTGACATGGATCAGCATTACTTGCCTTTAAACCATACTTTTCTACAAATACTTTTAATCGCTTATTCCAACATCTCGGTGATTGTTTTAGTCTATAGAGGCTTTTTACTAATCGACATAACTCGACCTGAGTTGTCATAATAACCTTCTGGTTGTTTCATGTACATTTCTTTTTCTAATGTCCCATTCAAAAACGCAGTTTTCACATCAAACTGCGTCAGCTCCAAGCCCTCATTTGCAGCAACACTGATCAAAGAGCGGATACTTTCAAAACGTGCCACCGGATTAAACGTTTCAAAATAATCTACTCCTTTCCTTTGAGAAAAAACCTTTTACCACCAACCTAGCTTTGAATCTATCGATTTCATCATTGGCATGATACTTCACTTTATACACTCATTTATTTGCATTGGCCCGTCTTCCTCCTGGTATGTCTGTTAAATACCATGTTTTATTCTCAGATAACGATTTAATTTCTTCATCCATTGCAATCTGCCATTCATTTTCATTTTCAGATTTTATTGCTTGATAGTAATGTTCTGGCTCAAGCTGTTCTGCACTACAACATTCAATAAAGCGTACAGGTGCTTTCAGTCCTTTTCTATCCCTTAGTTCTCGAACACAGTTTACATCCTCAGGAATGTCATCTGAATCAAATTCAGTTTCAGTAGTGGGTGTAATATCTGGTGGTTCAACTTTAGATTCTGGGTCAACTCTGACAATGGCTGACGCTGATGCTGATTCAGGAAAAAATACTACATCTCTTGTTCGTTCTGTCTTTCTTGTATCTTTGAACACGATAACCATCAACTTCATCTAAATAGCCAACTAAGATTTCTTTTTGACCTTTTGGATACCATTTCTAATGTTTCTGCTTAGGAGTATGGACAAAACACTTTGTGCCAATAATTCTAAAGTGGTCTATGTTAATATTATGAACTTTCAATTAACTCTTGACTCTATGTACCTGCTCGTGTTCGTAAAGCTTTTACATGTAACCTTTTCTTTGTGCAGATGGCAGATTCTCTTTCCTGTTCAGTTTATTGATGTTGTAGCATTCGTATGGCGTTTGGTTAATATCCTATGTAACTACTACAAAATTTGTCGTTTTCTGTAACTACGTTAATATGATAGATTTATCTTTACCTTTATAAATTAATGATCTTTCTTTTATTATTATTATTATTAATTTTTTTATGTATATTTTTAAAAAAAATATGATTGATAAATTAATAAATAAATAAGGTAATAGCTAGTACTCATTAAAATAAAATAAGCTTTCGAAATTTACAAATTATTTTTAATAGTAGTTTGATTTCCTTAATTTAATGTATAAAGAATTTATGCATATACGCCCATACAGCACACTTACATCTCTGGAACGTCGCAAGAACATCACACTGCGACGTTGCGATGTTGCATAGATGTTCTGTTACATCTCTGGAACATCTCAGATGCGTTCTAGGGATGTGGAAATGTCTCAGCTTTGTGACATCGCATGCTACATCTCCAGTACATCGCATACAATATCTCTAGTACATCGCACTGCTACGTCTTCACTACATCACACTGCGATGTCCCACAGATGTTCTGTTACATCTCTGGAACATCTCAGATACGTTCTATGGATGTGGAAATGTCTCATCTTTGTGACATCGCAAGCTACATCTCCAGTACATCAAATGCAATATCTCCGGTATGTCACATGCAATATTTCTGGTATGTCACATGCCACATCTCTGGTATGTCGCATGCCACATTTTTGGTATGTCGCATGCTACATCTCTAGTTCATCGCATACTGTATCTCTAGTTAATAACATTAATATCTATAGCATTAGGGGATATTATTAAGATCATTGATTTTTTTAGAGGTTAAATAAAATAATACATTTTACTGTGTTTTTGAAATAAGACAAAACAGTCACAATCAGAAAAAACAATACAAATGAAAAGATGGAAGTATTATATGATCACAGAAGTAAAAATAATATCCTATTCAGTGATGTTTTGAAGTCTTAAAAAAAAAAAGCATATTTTCTCTCTCTTTTTTTTTATTATATAACAAATAAATTTTTGTATTCAAATTTTATGAATATAAAAGAGCGACATTTGAACAATATTTTACAAAATTTTCATTGAAAAATTTGGTAAATTCCGCCAGTGGGTCCTGGTTTTCGGAGATTTTTCAGAAAAGTAGTGGCCACAATTTCTCAAAAACTAATGCACCAATCTTAGTGAAATTTTATACAGTTCTTCAAATTGAAATTTACTTAAGTTTGAACTTTTTTTTTTTTTTTTTTTTTTTTAATTTCTGGCAGAATTGTATGCAAAAACAATACAATTTTTAGTACTTTTTACCTTTACATATACCCTTGTAAAATAAGTTGAAATTGGAAAAAAGAAATTTTTTTCTTTCAAGCACTAGTCAATTTAATTAAAAAATATATTGAGAAAATTTACTGTCTTTTAGCCATCGAAATCTATGTAACCCCTTAACTAACTATATTTCCAAAGCATCATTTGATGGGATAGTTTTTTAACTACAATAATAGTATAAGGAAGTGTTTTCTTTTGCATTTCTTTTTCTGATTGTGATTGTTTTTTGTCTTGTTACAAAAATTCAGTAAAATGTATTATTTTATTTTAACCTCTAGAAAAAAAATCAGTGAATCTAATAATATGCCATGCTACTATAATATTATAAAGCTAGAGATGTGGCATTCAATGAATGAGAGAGTGGCTGGTGTTCTCAGAATACCAAAGTAACGTTTTTATCGGTTAAATTCTGTTATCAGCATAACTTTAAAAAAAAAAAAAAAAAAAAAAACTTGCAGACAACTTAAATGTTTTATTTTGAAGTTCGTACGGAGTTGATACTTGCATAGTTTGATCAAGATAGATAACTTTCAAGGAATAATGCATGTGAAAGCTATCTGAATAACTTGGAATAATTTTTTTAATTTAATAACAGCCTTGGAATTTCATATAAATGTCGGTACAGTTTAAATGGGGATAAAGCCAGTCACAGAATTATTTTTTAACAAAACTGCTTTTAAACCTGATTTGAATTCTGTTTAACGTATGTTTATGTAAAGTACAGCCAACTCTGAGAAAATCCCAAGATTCGGGACCAAGATTTCTGCAGATTAAAGATCATTGTTTTGCTTACATACATTTCTCTTCATATTAGAGTATAAATTTGCAATGTTAATGTAAAAATTAAAATACAAATTACATTAAGGAATTAATCATAAAAACAAAATTAATAAATAAAATCAGTAAGAAATAAGAAAAATGCAGATCTAACGCATGCCAGTTGTAAAAAAAAAGGTAATTAAAAATGTTTATTTTCCAAACATTCTTTTATATAAAAAGAGAAGTTTTCCTCACGATTTTACAAAATTTGATTGAACACTTGCGAAAATTATTCTGTTACTTTTTAAAAAATAGTTGAAATTTACATAACTGTTAATTGCGATTTTATTGTTTACATTAGGAAATATAGCTGCAGATTACAGAATCACAGAGTCTAATGTACTTAATATCTTATCTCTCAATTTGGAATCTGTCTTTACAGAATTGAAATGCAGGGCAAGAGAAAATCGTGAGGGTACCATACCAGATTATTTCTTTAAATATATTTATTGAAATTATTTTAGATAATATTTCTATTAGTATTTCAAAAGGTAAATTTTGATGCAAACGTAGTTATTAAAAAACATACTATATTAAAAAAATTGGAAAAAGTCTGTAAATCACTTTTTTTTTTCCTTGAAATGAAAATTTTAAATATTTCTAACTTACTTTTAAATTAGATCAGTTAATAGAAAAATGCTTCAACTCTATTCTTATACAGATGCGCTAACAAAATTATCCCCCCCCCCCCATCCCCTTTTAAGAATATTTTTCTGAGTTTTCACAATATTTGCTCAGATTTTATTTAAGATTAACAGTAAAAATTTGGCTAATTAATTACGTAAAGTGTATATCATGTATTTCTATAGATATTTGCAGGGGTGAAACTACCTAACCTGCAAAAACCCTGAAAACGAATACTTGTATGCACATAGGGGACACTTATTAGTGATATATTACATGGCTACCTATAATAAGTGATATTTGAAGAGTTCTTAATACATTTTAAGGCAAATTAAAGATTCAAATGAGGAATTTCTGCAAAAACAAAATAATTTAACATGAAATTCATAGACAGCAAAATTTTCAAAAACTCTGAATTCAGGGGTAGCTCCTGAAAAGTTTCATCCCTGTATTTGACAAATCATCTAAATTCAAAAGTATTCATGTTGTTACCCAACTTTAAATAAATATATATAATGTATATACATTCAAAAGTGGAATCTTTGTGAATAATGTTTTGGGCTTTTTCTATGAAGGTGGCTAGAAACAAACAGTTATCAGTTCTGTTAAAAGTTAATTCATCTGATTGATTTTTGAAAAGTCGTCACATCAATGATGTTTCTCGAAATAGGTAAACCAACCAGTATAATTAATAAATATCCCATTAAAATGTACTGCTTCAAGCCACCCTGTATGGAGATAGCCGCATAAAGTTAGTCACTACAATCATGAGCCACCACTGATGTAGAAACACAATATTCATTTGAAGAAAACCTGATTTTTTAGCAGAGTTATAAGAAATAGAAACATTGTTATACTCAATCATATCATATCAAGCTGATAACTAATGTCTAATGATATTTTATGGAAATTTTAACTTTTAATTTTCTTTTTGTTATATGTAACAAAGCACAAAACATTCAACATTACTTATTTGTATGCATATTAAATGCAAATGACACTTCAAATAAAAATCAGAGCTAAACTAATTAAAAAATTGAAATTACAGATTTAATAACATACAGATTGGAAGATATTGATTCAAAAATACTTATTGCTGAAAAACATTTGGTACAAAAATATCTTACCTATTTAAAGTAGTTATGTAAAATATAGCTGTGCAGAATGTTCAATAAAATAAAACACATATAATACAAATTTTTTTATTTACAATGTAGAAAATACACATTTGATTCTTCAAAAAACATTCCATCGCTTTTTTACGTTAATTTTTTTTTAAATGTCATATAAAAATAATCAAATACACAAAAAATATTTTAATTATGTGCTAAAAGAAAATCAAATTCAGTTTTCTGTATATAAGGATTTTAAAAAATTAATGGCAATTCTCTACTTTTGAATACTTTTTAGGTACTGGAGGAAAGCAGGAAATTATGCACTGTGATGCCTCAATATCATCACGTGTTTTTTTATCTTTTCTTTTTTCAACTTTTACATGTTTGTAAGCATCTAAAATAAAAAATAATAATATTAAGATTCTTATTATTGCTTTGAATTTATTATTATTATTATTATTGAATTTCTAAAAAAAACAACAGAATAATCAAAATGCTTCCACAGTTTAACCATTCATTTTATTAAATACTAATTTAGGGCTGATTGTAACCCTGTCTTAAAAATCCTGAAAGTATATGTATGCATGTATGTAAATAAACCTAGTATGTATGTATATATAAATAAACCTAGGGTTATTATTATTAAAGAATGTAAGCAATGAAGTACATACAAAGTTTTTGTAAATGTAGAAGAAATTTAAAATACAATAGATATTCCTAAATTTTCATTTTTTTTTAACTTCCTCTTAGTCATATATATAATAGAGAAAATATTATTTTTTAACAAAATTTAAAAAATCAAATGTTTGTTATATATTTACACATTTCAAGGTCCCCTGAGTATGAAAAACATGCTTTTATCAGTTGGTCTGTGTGTCTATTATCAGCATATCTCAAAAACAAATTGTAACAAGAAGTTCAAACTCGGTACTATCCTAAATCTGTATTACACAGGAAATGCTACATTAACCTTTTTGTTGACATAAAGCTATTGATTCGTGTACATGGACATCCAAGAAAGTTCAAACACATTACGTCAATAGGTGAAATTGAAGATAAGTAAAGTTTAACATCTATAAGCTGCAGTAAACCAAATGAAATGAATTAGGTAGGCATAAAAGCATATTTCACATAGAATATGGTATGAAAATTATTCACCGTACTTTTACAGGGCTACACAAAAGAAATAGAATTCAGCGGAACAGTACCAGGAAATTCATGTAAATGCATTTCAGGCCCTGATATATGCTATTAATACAGTCTTATATTTAAGTGCACAATATGGTGCGTAGAAATTTTTAGAAAACGTAGAAAATGCAGAGGGCTACGAATTATGAAGGGAAAATATTTTTTTTTTATTGAATATGATTAAAGGAAGTGCTTTGTTATAACATCTTACCATGTTATAACAAAGATGAAAGATGGTCAGAAATTAATTCCCCATACCATACTAAGCTTTTAATGCATCTAATTAGACAATGTGACAGTTTTAAACAAAATTATAAATTACCTTTCCATTTCAAATTTGTTTCATGCGTAATACGTAATAATTCTTTTAGCATAACATGACTAAATTTTAAAAGTAAATTTACAAATGAAAGGGAAACACAGAAAAATCTAGTATAGTATGCTAACTCTAGTTTTTGGCATAATTATTTTAATATCTGAATATGGAAAATTAAGTATTTATTATACAAACTAAAAAACACATTCACCAAAATAAATAAAGAAATAAAGAAAAGAAAAAAATCAAGCTCTAAAATATTTGTCTTTAAAAAAAAATCAAGGTACTTTTAAACATCATGAGAACTGTGTGTGCTATTCTACACTCATGTCCATAAATTAAGGATAATGCTAGCTGAGGCAAATAAAGGTTCAGAAGCAAAACAAACACGACTTATTCATAAAGTCCATTTATTAAACAAAAGATCAAGAACAAAAAAAAGGTGGTTTATGTAGGATACCATTTATAAAAACCACGATTTTTGCTCCCGGAAGCAATTACAAAAAATATATCCCTTACAAAAACTTAACATTACATGGTTGGTATGATGGTTAATACATTGTATGTCTCTCAGATGATGAAATACAGTCCTTACAATGCCTAGGAATGCTGAGTATTAAATTATTAATCTGATCTTGGGGAAGGTTACTCTACTCAGAAAGCAATGCTCTCCGAAGTTCCGGTACACATGTAGGAGGTGGTAGACGGACTACAGCCCGTCGGAAACGCATGTCCTACACATGCTCTATCGGATTCTAGTCAGGTGAGAATGCTGGCCATTCCATGCGAGCGATAGCTTCAGATTGTAGGCATCCGTGTACAACGTTTGCACGCTGAGGACATGCATTGTCATCCATAAACACAAATTCTAGTCTCATGGCACCCCTAAACAAACGTACATGTTGTTCCCGAATGATGTCCCGATAAATTTGATCTATCATTCTTCCGATTTGAACATGCAGATCTGTTCTGGGCCCAATATGACCCCCCCCCCCGAAACGAGCACTCCTGCCACGGTGTCATTCAATGACTATGTTTTGGTGATAATGGGTTCCCGACGTGTTACATATGAAAGTCTGGCGTGAATCATACTGCAAGCTAAACCTGGACTCGTCGGAAAACATCACACAAGCTCACTGTGACGCTGTTCATACTGAATGTTATCGACTCCAAGTTAACCGCTGGCACAGTGCATTGCCGTGAGTGGAACACACAGGTCTGCGAGCATATAGACCAATATCTCCCAAACGTCTATCCACGGTTTGTCTTGAAACTGTGGCACTCGTGGCTGCAGACAGCTGATGAGACAGGTCTGATGCTGCGCTTTATCTGCTTATTTTTGCAGTTACTACCAAATACCAGTGGTCATTCGGAATTGTAACTCGTGGCCGACCAGTACTGTAACGTCGACTAGCATTTCCATCATTATGGAATCGTTGCCAAAGCCTAGAGATGACACTTTGGGGGTTTCTAACTTCCCCCGATACTTCTATCTGAGTACACCCACATTCTAGTCGGCCGATAATTCTACCACGTAAAAAATTATCTGCATGCGTCCTCTGTGTCATAACTATTCGGTTGTGGCACTGAGCTGCACACAGAACGCTTGTGAACAATTTTCTTTCTTTGCTCCCATTCCTTATCTACCCCCTTCTTACACTTACGTCATCCTCAATGTAACATCATGTCGGCGTCATCTGATGGCTTCCTATAATTTGCATATTATTCTTAAAGATGTGTGCGGTATTTCTGCAGGTGAAATTTTTGCATTAAAGTTCGATTTCAGTGTGAATCTGAATTATCCTTAATTTATGGACATGAGTGTAGTATCAAATCTTGCAATGAAACGATAAATGACTCCAAATGACGATAAGAATGACTCCAAAAGTCAAAAAATGTTACAAGATTACTTACCTGCATATCTCCTGGGCTGAATCTTTTTTTATTTATCTTCTTTATTCAAATTAAAGGTACTAGATACTACAATCCCTCATCAAACTCAGCGACTGCAAACATCCTAAATAAAAAATATGCAAAGTTTGTTGTTTTACTTTCTAGTTTGAAAAAGCCAGAAGGAAAAATTACTAATTACACACACAAAAAAAGTATTTTGTAAAGAATGTACTGGTTATATTCGTTGTAAACAGGATACAATTTAATATGATAGGATTTATTTTAATCTATTCTTCCATATAAAAGCATACAGTAACTAATAAGTACAACACTTTGAATAAACACCATGAAATGCAATAAACTCACCTGAGTTAAACTGCGATTTTATTGCATTTTATGGTGTTTATTCAAAGTGTTGTACTTATTACTTTAAAACGCCAGTTCTGTGGTGATTTCTTTTTCTGCAATAATTGTACTTCTTTCCCTAGCATCAGTTACTAATATCCATTTTTTAAAAGTACTTTGACATAGCTTAAACTTATCAGCCCCTTGGCGGCTTTTAAATTTTTATTGTTATTTTGACGATGAAATAAAATGGCTATTGCAATTGCGTCAATAAAGACCTTGGCAAGAAATGTTCGAACTAATTCAATGCTAAATTTAAAATTTTGCAAAGGAGTTCTAAAGTGAAACTGTTTCATTTCTTTGGGACGATTTTTCTCAATTGTATTTTAATTATTAAAAAAAAAAAAAAAAAAATTGTGCATTTTTAATTTATTTATTGACCTGAAAAAAAGTATATTCACTTATTTAATTATTTTTGTCATCAATTTTTGAAAAATAATTTTAAAGTTAAAATGGGGTTTTTACTTAATATTTTTTAAATCAATTATTCGAATGAACTGAAAATATGGCGTTCGCTAGATTTTATCCTTATTAATAAGTGTGCTGATTTTTGACAAAATCGTATAATCCAGATAGATACAATGACAAATTTTCAGCTTTATATATTTTAAATAAAAACAAAAATGCTTGCATATATTTATTCAAGGTGTAATACAATAAATGGCGACAACTCAAAATTGCTGTCTGAAAGAAATCGTCGTACTAAGTTTGGATCACTCTCTGCAACTTAGTACTTTTAATCAGGAAACAATTCTCCTTTACATTTGGCCTGACAAATTTTTGATGTTAGTACGAAAGTTAAAATAAATACATGTTTTACATTTCACTAGCACAAAAAATTATTTCTTAGTATTTTTAAACTATTCTGTAAAATGCATTAAGCAATGTTTGAAAATGCAGTACTAAAGTCATATTTGTTTTAATAAATTTACGAAAATTTAAATAAAAGTCAATATTATATCTATGTTTAAGATATTATTATTCTTTTAGAGTGCTTGTATTTTTTTTTTATATTAAAAGACAAAAAAGTAATTATTTCCATTCAAATATATATAACATTCGTAGAGAATAAATTCTCTCTTGAAATATTAATTAGTAGTAACATAAATTTAGGAAGTAAAAAAATATAGAATTCATTAATTTATTATAAAAACAATTTAACACACAAAAAAAAATTCTTTAGAATTTTAGCTAAATGCATAAGCAGTATTTTAGCTTTTTCGAAAGATAATTTAATTCTTAAAATAAATAAATAATACTGTTGATTTATTTTTCTTAACTTGCTTATTCCCAACTTCGTTTTCCATTTCATTTGTCCTCTGATAAATTACTCAAACTCAAGAACCGTACTTGTGATTTAAGAATCAATAATTTGATTTTAATAACAGAAAAAGAGCTATGTCATCTCATGTGCAAAATGGAAAAGTGATTAAAAAGGGGAGTAATGAGCAATACTAAATCACTGAGCAATGCTTCTAAGAAGTATATTCTGACACACTTTTAAATATTTTTGTATTTAAATTCAACCCTTAAAAATTGAAATTAAAACCAATATAAACATTTATTGCAACAAATAAAATTTCCGATTTGTTTCATATGAATTAAAGAACGCAGTTCCATATTAATTTCTTAAATTATTGATATATACTGCAGAATTTTTTCTAATCGATATCATGAACCAAGATGTTATATAATAATTCTGATATTAAAGCATAAAACAGAGACGAGATTGGCAAAAACACAAGAAGCTAAAACTGTATGAAAAGGCAAAATGTTGAAATGAAATACTACAGTTTTGATGACAAAATCTATTATGTTAGAGCAGTGGATATATTTTTAATTTTTCATATGTACAAAAAAAGAACAAAAACATAGTATTTCAACTCCTATTACTAATATAAAAATATAGTATTAAATAAAAACACAAAACAAAGAAATGTATTAATATGCTTACTTCAGAAATTTCAGGAAGATCCGATCATTTGGTTTTCAGAATCCACTGACTGCTTGTCGATATAAACAGACGCCATGCATTTGATTAGCAAAGTCGAGATTGCGAGGTCAGGTCACAGAAAACGATCTGCGCGTGCGCGGGATCAGCAACTGGCGCTCTCAAATGTCTCACACAGTACATCTCAGAGACAATCAACCGTGATATCTCAGAGATGTTTTTTTTTAAGACGCACTGAGATGTGATGAAGATAAGACGTTGCGATGTACTTGAGACGGCTCTGGGACCTAGTGTGCTGTATGGGTTGTAATCGAAGCTAGTGTCACGACAACAAAACCGAGACTCCCTATTGGTTAATTATATAATTAGAACACGTTATTAAACTAACGGAACTGGGAAAAACCAATCAGGTCTTCGATTTGAGCATTAGCTTCGATCACAGCGACATCTGAGTAAGCTTAATTTTTCTAGCATTATTTTAACATCACGGTTATAGGCGATTGCCACACTGTTTATTCTAGACGCTGTAGTTATATGCCATACAAATTGAGATATAGCTTTCCCGTTATCGAAAATAATTCCAGTATAACAGCGCCATCTATTGACCTATAAGTATCAAACCATAATATCTCATAATGATTTTCACATCAAGTTTTGTTTGATAATACGCAATAGAACCTGAGATATATCCTCCTCTTATATTTCGGAAATCGCTGTATAGGTGAGCCACCTGTTAAGCAGTTGACACCAAAAGTTTACAGGCTCTATTTTAGGTCAAGTTGCATCTACATGTAAATTTATCAGTAGCTGCCCGGAAATATATCTGAAAGGAAAGTCTCGTTGATTCCGCTTTTCCAAAACTTTTATGTTGGATATTTTTTCAGAAATGACTTACTGTTAGGTGAGTTAATTTTTACAGCTCTCTTGTAGTATTCTGTAAAAAAATAATTCTTATTTTGATGTTCTTGATCTAAAGTGTGTTTAGACGCCTTATCTAATGTTAACAAATGATGCACACACGCTAAAGGCCTTATAAAAGTACTTATATTTTGTTGTTCTTACATAAAATAGTTCTTTTTTCATATGTTTAATAACGCATCTTAGTGTTTTCGTCTGAAGATATTTTCTGTCACAATTTCTCCTAATAACCAATATTACGTATATGCTGAGATATCTCTGGGAATATTTTTTCGAAGAGTGAAATTATTTCTACAAATTTCTAAACTGTAAGGACTATTTTATTTCCTGGGAAATTGTACATAATCTCTTTATTACAAAAAATAAAGCACTTGTCCATATAAAAATGAGTAAATTTGTCTACAGAACAGTGCGATTTAATTAAGTATTATTGCTGTAGGTAAGTTTTCTTAACTTGAGAGTTTGTTCTTAAATGAAGAAATGCTTTATTAATTACCTACTGTTTTGTTCTTATCTTGTTAGAAAGTTTTAAAATTACAGCTTTTCAGTTTATTTTATTTTACAGTGTTGCAATTTTATTTTATTGTTAAGAACATTTAGACATTCATGGCATAGGGACGTATACTAATTGTTTAGAATGTTTTCTAATTTTATTACACCGAGTTATTTCTTAATTTATTTTTGTAATCAGAATTACGTTTTCTTTTCTTAAAAATCGCAAATGATATAAAAAAATAGTCGGAAATGATATCAGGCGATGAAAGAAAGTGATGATATTAAAAAAAAAAAAAAAAAAGAATGAATTAACCGAAATGCATTTTTACCACTTTAACCTTTCCTATCCAAAATTATAGGGGCACTAGAAGCAGGGGAGATATCCTGTTTCATGGAGGTTCAAAACTGTGATGGAATTACACATAGCGCGGTGCTAGCACCATGTTAAGCCAACCAACCAACAAACCAAAACTGTGATAGCATATTTTTGGTTCATTCTTAGGTGTGATTCCAGACCGTCGCCATTTGTCCAATGCATCGCTACAGCGTCTAGAATAAACAGTGTGCACACTCGGCTAATAAAATTGTATTAAAAAAATTTAGCCTTCCGCCAGATGTTACTGTACTCGAAGCTAGTGGTGGAGCAGATGGTGCTTTTTTTCTGGCATATTTTAGGAATATACCCCGAAGGGGGGGGGAAGTAATTCCACGTATTAACCGACGAGAGGGCGTGTGCCTCGGTCCTCCAGATGGGAGCCCCCTGAAAGCATGCGGGAGGCATTTTTAGCTGAGGATTAGGAAAAGGCGCCAAATGTCGGGTCGTTCCCCAATCAAATTTTCACACTACGTCCCTGCATACCCTCAAAATATCCTGCGGATGAAAATATATACTATGACGATCATCAGCACCCGTTGTTATACACATACAGTGCAGCCACATATCCTAAAACTAGCAATGAGGACGCATCCAAAATTTTGGAGGTAAGCCAGTTTGGCCGACAGTTTGAAATTTGGAAAACATCCAGTGCAGTTCAGCCACATATCCGAAAACTAGCAGTGAGGACGCGTCCAAAATGTTGGAGGGATGCCAGCTTGTCCGAAAGTTTGAAATTTGGAAAACATCCAGTGCAGTTCAGCCACATATCCGAAAACTAGCAGTGAGGACGCGTCCAAAATGTTGGAGGGATGCCAGCTTGTCCGAAAGTTTGAAATTTGGAAAACATCCAGTATTTCCGTGCTCTGTTATTGCTCATTTTTCCTTAGTCAGATGACTGTCACCCCTGTTTTAGCATTGGACTCGTTGAGTTAGCACTTGCGCAGATGCTTCCGTGGTTTCATAAAATGTGGTAGAAGAATAATTCCGCTCTCTGTTATTGCTCATTTTCTCTGAGTCAGATAACTGTCACCCCTATTTTAGCATTGAATTCGTTGAGTTAGCTCTTGCGCAGATGCTTCCGTGGTTTCATGACATGTGGTCGAAGAATACGGAATTTAGAATAAATACAATTGTGATTAGAGGGTCTAATAGTCCGTGGGGCGACAGCTGCTATCGTTCAGGTTCGTTTGCCATATCACGCAACTAAGTGAATTTTTGCACATGGGTTTTACATTATATTTCTTTTAAAATTTTGCAATGTTCCCCAAAAAGAACTTGCACATTAATTTTTTTTTCGTAAAAACATACATGCATTCCTGTTGTCATTCCGAGATATTTTTTAAAATGAAAACGTCAAGAGATGGCGCTGCTAAGCAAAATCTTTTTTTATATACTAAAAAAAAAAAAAGGTTTAATCATCGAACTGAATAATAATTATTTCCTTTTTTTAATAAACTAAAATTAATTTATTGAATTGATTCCAATTTAATTGTTTTCTAACCTTTTTTAAACACATATTCAATTATTCTATTCAATCTGTTTGCAAACAAAGAATATGGCTGCTTCCGGACCGTGTTGAGAATTTAAATGCTGAGAACATAATCGATTTTTCGGTAAAAAGTTTTGAAAAAGTTCTTCAGTTGCAATCAGAATGGCTTCATCTGGATGATAAAGAGCACATTGTGGATAAAAATCTTAATAAGTTTAATTTGAATGCATATTCGAACATTGGATATCATCGACTTTAACCATTTGCGAATGGAAAATAATTTAATAAAAAACAAGAACTAAATGAATTATTTAGTTGCGATTTAAGTATTACATTGTTTAGGGGGATGATTAATTTAGACGCCTCTTTAAATGAACACTATCTTAAATGGGTTTTCTATTTTCCTATGGCATTTAATTCTGACAGCTTGAAATGCCTGCCAAAATATGATTCATGAAATTGTCATCCCTTTAAGTTTTACCCACTGCAGTTTCAAATATTGAGATTGTCGGCTGAGTGCTTTTTAACTAGCCAGCTGAAACAATAATTTCCGTTGTATACTACTGGTGTATAAAGAGATCTGCGCTTCAAGTAAGTGGAAGGGCATTATTACAGTTTACTGTAATAATGTGTACATTGTGCTAGTTTTATAATTTTAAAGTGTTATTTACATTAGTTGCTTATTTATCATTAATTATCTGTTTAAGCTGAATATTTCCAAGTGGGAAAAACGAATTAAATATTCATAAAAAATAGTGTGTTGTAGCCATCTCATGGCTTTCTTCTATATTTTATTATATACAAATTCAGTCAGTAAAAATAATCTTTAACCCGTTAGCAGTCGCTATAGACAGCGCCACCTATTACAGATTGCGCACTTTTTATTTAACTGTCACCAATAATTTTAAGCAGTGATGTGGTCGACGTTTCTTCGATTTTATTCGCGTTTTATGTATATCAAATGTCATTTCTAAAAATTTTTGGTGGCTATTGATTAAAAAAATATGGCAACGCTAAAGGATGGGCGGGAAATCGACCAACTAGCGACTACTAACGGGTTTAAAGCTATTTTTCCCTGATAAATATAGACGATTTTATTCAAGAGAATTATAATACTAAATATACAAATTAAGCCAACTCATTTTCCAACTGGTCATTTTCAAAAATTTTGCCAATTCACTGTCCATGCTAATCTGAGGCTTTTAATTATTTTAATTTTTAATGAAACGAAAAATTCTTTAGCACATTTCTTTATGAGAGTTTTTATAACATGATGTATGAAAACAATAATAATAATAATCATTTCAAGGTTCATAGCAGTTGAAAAAAAATAAGAAAAGCTGAAAAAGTAAGATTTTCAGCTGTCCAATAAAAAATAAGAACTTGATTTATTGATTTTAAATGTATTGTATATAATATTCACTCATTTGAACAACTTCTTGTTATAATTATATACATATGTACCTACGTGTATATGATTTATTATTTATATGTTTACATATAGTAGCTCATCTTCAAATATTTTCAATGCATTTTCTTTTGACTTGAATGTACACCTCATTAATTCACCAGTCTATGCACATATTTCAAACATAAAATTATGTATATATACCATAAATATTCCGTTGTTTATTATTAATATTTTTTTAGAATAATGTTATTGCGATTATTATTATTCATGCTTCTTCTTGGTTCCCTTATTATATTGAAATATGTATCAACAAAATTTAACACTTTTTCATGAAAACATGTTATAGTTACCCTGTATTTAATTAAAAGTAATACATTTACTAAAAGAAAGTATCTTATTTGATTTTAGTTATTAAAAAAAAAAAAAAAATTAGTACCAAGATTTTATTGTATTCTTTTTTTATTATATATTACGCAGCGTATTGTTTATTGAAGTGATAATTCTGACTAGATTACCATTACCAAAAAAAATAATTCTATTAATAAAAAAAAAAAAAAAAATATTTATTGTACATGAATAATTATATTTGGAGGAAAATGAAAAATACATATATTATAATATTTAGTTAAAAATATAGGGTTTAAATATAAAAGTTTTTTGTCGCATAAGCATTTGGTTTTCTACTTAAAATGCGTATAATTTACTTTGATAATAAAAAGGTATTTTTCGATATTTATTTTTTATAGGCAGTTTTAAAACACTTTTCTTTCTTCCTTTTTTTCTTGAAAATAAAATTAAATTTATTCTAAAATTTTAAGTACAAAATTTGAAAGCATTTAAATAGCTCTTATAAAAGTATGGCTGTATGGGATTTTTTATTTTTTTGCTTATAAAATTATAAAAGTATGGCTGTATGGGATTTTTTACTTTTTTGCTTATAAAATAATAATGTGCAACTATTTTTGGGGGAACATTGTATTTTTCTACTCTATATGCATCTATCTTTTAGAAAAAGAAGCAACTTCTTTGTTACCTGATGTGGCAAACGAAACTTAATTTCTAAGTACAATTTGGCCTGTCGCCCCACGGACCATAAGTACAGCGTCTAGAATAAACAGTGTAGCAATCGCCTATAACCGTGATGTTAAAATGATGCTACAAAAATTAAGCTTTCCCAGATGTCGCTGTGATCGAAGCTATTGCTGAAATCGAAGACCTGATTGGCTTTTCCCAGTTTCGTCAGTTTAATCATGTGATCTAAGCATATAATTAACCAATAAGGAGTCTCGGTTTTGTTGTCGTGACCCTAGCTTCGATTGCAATGACATCTGGTGACAGGCTTAATTTTTTTAGTACAATTTTATTCGCCGCTTTCCACACTGTTTATTCTAGACGCTGTACAATAAGAGTATAACCCTATACGAATACCCTATAGAAGCTGATGCATCTAGACTGAATACTTCACACAGATTTAAAAATTTTCGATAATTAATATGTATCAAAAGTTAATTAATGAATTAAAAGTTAATTAACAAGGGAAAATTAATTAAAAGTTAATTAACTAGCCTCTATTTATATTAGTGAAGCACTAGTTATTAATAAAGTTAATAACTAATGTGTATGAAAGTTATTCTTGTATTTGGGGATTTTTTTCAAAAATAAGCTTTATTTGGGGAAATATTTAGGCTTAAATCTGTTAATTACTTAGATTATTTAGTACTTATTTATTTTTATTATTATTATAATGTACTTATTATTTTTATTCAGTACATTATAATGGTACTAAATAAAAATAATTTTAGTACTTATTATTTTTAAAGTATTAGTATTTATTATTTTTAAAGTTTTATTATTTATTATTATTTTTATTATTTATTTTATTTATTTTTAATTTTATTTAGTACTTATTTATTTTTATTATTATTATAATGTACTTATTATTTTTATTTAGTACATTATAATAGTACTAAATAAAAGTAATTTTAGTACTTATTATTTTTATTATTATTATTATATGTTTTACTTATTTATTTTTATTATTATTATTTACGTTTTTTGTAGAAAATCAGCTGGGGATTTTTTTTTTTAGAAAACCCCCTGATTTGGTGAAATTTGCAAGCCTGCTTAGAGAAGTTAACTGTCGACCATCTCTCAACACTTTCTCCACAGAATATTTTTTTTTTCCCAACCGACTTTTGCCATTAACACAGTACCGCGTGATCTGATTGGCTTTTGGCGAGTATCATGTTTGGCGCATAAACGTCTGGCGAAAGCACTGTTAACCCATATTGGACCACTCATTAAACGAATCATTGGAAAAATGTAATTTCTTAAAAACATGGTCAGTATAAGATACTTACACATATAAAATAGAAAAAATTAAAAAATTATAACAATTTTACAAAATTTTTTATTTTGTTTGTTAGTCCGATAAACAGTCTCTACACAGTCCAAAAGTGAGCATTTTGCAAATTGTAAAGATTTTTACGAATGGAATCTCTACATAGTCCAACATTGCACATGTTGCAAATTGTAACAGGTTTTTTATTGCATGATTTCAGTTGACATCGTCTTTGACGACCATTTGGATTTTTCACTAGCACATGCTCACTATTTAGCAGAAGAAGTTCTTTATTATTCTGCAGCATTAATATTTTTTTCAAAATCCATTTTTCACAGTAATTTAATTAATTTAGTCTATTTCTAAAAATTTATGTCAAGTTTTTTGCAGATTTTAAATGTTTCTTTTACATTATTGACATTTAATTCAACTGTCCTATAAATAGGACGGCGGTCCAATATGGGTTTTAAAGGGAAAGGGGGGGAGGAGGATTAAAAGGAAGAAGGAATAAAACAGGAATTTTCTAGATTTAAAAGGGGAAACTTCTAGTTTTCTTGTTTTTACTGTATGTGCAATTTTCTGATTTAAATGTTACTGTTGGAGAATGATAGTTTTCTCTTATCTTCTTTTGACGACATCGTCAGCTAACTACCTGCAAATTACTTTATATATTATTTTATTTACATAATTATTATTTCATAATTATCATTTTATTTACATATTATTTCATATTTCTTTTTGTCAATATCAATACAGAATAAAATTGACATTTTTCGGATATTTAGTGTTGTACTATTTCTCTAGGATGGAAATCGTTAGCATTCATCATATTCATAGATAATTTTATAAATAATTTTAATGAGTGAATTTCTATAAGAAAATATAGAGGCAGTCATGTAGTGGCCACAACATAATAGTTATATATATATATATATACATTTGCCTGTGTGTTCAGATTTATTCTACATTATGTGGAAAACTAATTGCGTGAAATTAATTATTTGAAAAATGTTTAATTCAAGTTCACGGCATTTTATTAAGCTAACACACTTAATATTTATTTTAACTTTACAAAAATGGAAATCATAAGTAATTCATTTTTGAGAATCATAAGTAATGCATGCAATCATAAGTATTTTTATTTTTATATATTTTTTAAATTTTAGATGCAGCATAATTTACACCCTCCCCCCCCCCCCCAAAAAAAAATAAAATAAATAATAATAATAATAATAATAATAAAAAATAAATAAAAAAGTGAAAAGTAGAAAAAAAAGGGGCTTATGAAAAAAGTTCAGTTTTTGATTTTCATAATTAGAAATTAATAGACAATTAGCATAAAAATTTTCACTTATCAATGATGGAACTTTTACTACAAAAGGATATAATTATATTCGCTTATAAAATTTTGTAATTATCTCTAAAATATTTCTTGAAAGGTTTCTGTTATATAGTAGTATAAGAAATAAGAATTTCGAATCACTCAAACCTTACAATACACAGTGGTGGAAATGTAAATCAAGTGAAATTTATGTTGCATTACATGAAAAAATTTATTAAAGTTACCATTAAAAAACTGAACATTTGAATGAAAGAGCATCTTGACTTTTGAAGCAAAAAATTTAATATTATAAAAAAAAATTATAGCGAACTATATTTATTGCAGGAAATAGCATTCATTTAACTGCACCTAAAAGTGCTGTTGAATGAATATAAATAAAAACTTTCAAAGAAATTTAAAAATATGCAGCAATTATTTCTACTCTTTTAACCAAGCACAACCCTTCATCAGGTTAAAAAAAATGTGGGCATAAGTGCAGCATGAAAGCAGTTGTGGGCAATTATTGTGGGTTTTGAAGTTTATGGTCATCTTATAAGTGACCTTATAAGATTTTCATTCACTTAATAATGAATTTAACCAATTTAAGTCTTATATTCTTCATTTTGTTGAAACTATTTGAAATATACAAATGAAAACATTGTGAATTGTCCTCCCCCCCCCCCCCTCCCTTTAAGAGAAAGAAAAAACCTAAATTTATTAGCTTGTAAAAAAATATTTCATTTAATCTGAGAAAAGCATGATTAACCATAAGCTTTTATAAAGAATTTTCACATTTACTTTAAGGGTATACAATACCAGTCAAAGAAAGGTTGTGGGGAGAAAATTGGTTTCCTGAATTACTGATTACAGAAAATTCATAACTGTGAAATTCGTACTCATTTACAAAAAAGTTATTTTTGAAAATTTTAATATTTCATTTTACAACCAAAAAAATAGAAAAAGGAAAAATATGAAAATTCACTTAATTCATTTTTAGCATTTTAAAATTCAAAAATAAAATAAAAAAATTAAATTTTGAGAAATACTACCAAAATTATCATTACGATTTTTTAGAATGTGAAAGCAGAATTAAAGAAAAAAAAATCAATAGGTAATAAGTAATTCTAGAAACAAATTTCTCCATAGAACAACTTGTTCTTTTTGGCTGTAGGAAAGGCTAGATACTTTATGCCCATAAGATGAAAATTAAATAATAATTTTATTAATCGAATCCAAACTACAGTAACCAAAAATAAATAAAGTATGCTGTGACTATTATAAAGTTTTCTTTTATGTCGTATATACAGCAGGGCCACCTCCTAGTTGATATGCATAAAAAATTAATTAATTTAGCTTCTCATAATTAACGTTTTATATATTAAATTTATGCAGTTTTCACCAGTATAAGGTGAGATACAGCTATCTGGAAAATAGTATAATGTAATAATAACACCATCTGTCAGCTGATACACACACAAATTGAATCAGCATAATTTTTCATAATATACATCTTGCACATCAAGTTTGCTGCATTTATATTTGAATCATTTATAGAAACTGAGATAAAACATTCCCGTAAGCAAAAAATACTGTAGCATAGCAGTACCACCTATTGTCCAATATGCAACCAAATTGAATTTATATAACAGTCATCTTATACACAAAGTTTGGTGAATTTTGTATCATAATGTTGAAATATTACTTTCCTGTAAAAACGATTATTAATATAAGCACTATCCTTTGGCTGATATCCACTCAAATTAAAGCAGCGTAATTTAAAATCATATTCATCTAACAAATCAAGTTTGATTGATTTATACACTATAGAAGCTGAGATATAGCCTTCCCATGAATGGGATAAATTGCAGCATAATCTTTTGGACAATATATCTAAAAACTAATCAGCATCAATTTGTGTCAGGTCTATAAATTTTGTCCATTGGTTTGTGAGATACAGCATCTACAAAATTTTTGTACATGTGACAGACAAAATCTTTCTAAAAATAATTGAATGTTTTCAGGACATTTCATAATGTCTAAATTCATTGAAAATTTTTATAAATCCAATATTTCTTCTTAACTATAAAGAAGAAAGGAAAATTTAGCTTTCTTCAGAGTATTTTCAACTTTCTGTGATATAGTATACATGAAATTTTTTTAATGAATAATAAAATTTTGCAGTATATAGTTAACACTGTTGTTGAAATTAAAATATCTTACAAAAAGGAATTTACATATCCTTATTGTGTTCCTTTATTCCAGACAATGGGTGCCAGGTTCAAATCCAAATAGCAGCCATTGCTTAGACAGAATTTTCTATGGTTTTCTCTTAAACTTAAGTGAATATGAGTAGGTACTCTTTAAAAAGACCCCACACAGAGGCCAATACACCCAGATCAAGGTCATGCGTTTAGATAAATCATAAAACATACACCCACATCTCTAGTACTCTTGCTAGAAAAAAGCCAACTAGTTGTATACAAGGCACTTAAATAATAAATATGTACTATATACAAGGAATGACTACAGGGATTGAAACCATTTGATAATTTTTTTTTTTTTTTTTTTTAACCATTGTACTCCTGTAGAAAATGTCTCTATCCCCTCCCCCCCCCCCCCCACACACACAACTCTGCATATTAAAGAATTAAATTTTATTTAATTATTACTCTCTTTATATATAAGAGGAAAGTATTGGATTCGAGAACATTTTCGAACTACGTTTTTCGAGGAATTTATATGTTTTGAGATGTCCTGAACACAATTTGACAGTTTTTTTAAAATATCTGCCTGTCTGTGTGTGTGCATCACAAATTTTGTGGATACTATATCTCACGAACCAATGAACGAAATTTAACCAAACTTCGTATGTAGTTGGATCCTCGTTTAAACTGGTGGTGATTAGAAGTGGGGATCCGTCTCTCAACAGGTGGCGTTGTGATCCCATTTTTTTTCTAAATTTTTAACTTGACAGTATAGGATAAAATTTTGTATAAATGCATATAATAAGAGTTATTTTTAATGTGTAATTGTAAAATTAATGTAAATTATTGAAAATATTGGTAATAAACTAGCAAAAAAAATCGTGCATATAGAAGCATGTCCCCCCCCCTCCCGAGAGGGGTGTAAAATTTCAATATGGGTATTTTTCAAAAGAACTCGTCAGTACCTTTAAAACGAATGGTTGAACCATAGATCTGAGATGATTTCAAACAAAAGTATCGATTTTTTTTTCTTCTTTTTTCCCCATATGAAAATGCTGTTTAATTGACAATTATAGGATACATTTGTGGTGTCTTTTCTCCCCAAGAAAAATATACTGGGTATGCCCACATATAGTTCAAAATAAAATCAATTACGAAATTTAATAACTAACAAACATCAACTGAAGATGTTAAGAAAACTCTCGCTGTTTCATTAAAAAAAAAAAAAAAAAAAAAAAAAAAAGATAAGATTTGATATTGAATACATTATTATCAGGGGTCGATCCAGGCAAAATTTGGGTCCCTTTTGCGGCCCCTTCACAAAATTCAAATTCATAAAAAAGGACCCTTCACAAAACTCAAATTCATAAAAAGGGACCCTTCACAAAATTCAAATCCGTAAAAAGAGACCCTTCACAAAATTCAAATTTATAAAATGAGTCCCTTCACAAGATTTTGTTTTATAAAAATGATTCTTTTATTAAATGTTTTCATATTTTCAGTATTATTTTTAATTAATGCCTTAATTTGGCTCAACGAGACTCTATTAACTTGATATTAAACATTATATAAAGTGATTGTAAAAACAGAAGATTTTACACAATATTTTACTTTTTCACAAAAATATTTTATATTTCACAAAAATAAATAAAAATTTCACAAAAAGATTTAGTTTTTCACAAAAAAGGGACCCAAAAATTAAAACCTGGATCGGCCCCTGATTATGAATTACATGAATTACATCTTATCAAAAGATTAACTTACAAATAATAGCATTAAAACAATTGTGAAACAGATGCAAACAATATAATTTAGCTTGTTTAAAAATGAATAAATAAATAAATAAATTGATGAAATCAATCAAGAAGAAAACATAGTATAGTTATAGAAAATTTAATTTGATGAAATATCTTTATAAAGTATTTAAAAAATAAAAACATATTCGATAAAATTTATTAATTTTATTTAAATATTAAATTTCTATTTTAATAAAATATTTGAGGTCTGATTAAAAAAAAAAAAATAAAATAAAATAAAAAAAAAAAGTTATACTTTTATATAAGCTTATTTACGATTTGAGAAAAGTAATATTGCATATATCATTTATAATATTATATAAATATGTCATTTAAAAAATTGTAATAGGCAATAAATAGCTTTAAAGCAATATATTACTGTGTATGTTTAAAGGTGGTTTAAATTGCTTATTCTAAATATCATATTACAAAAGATGCTTCTGTTCAAACTTTTATTTCATAATGAATATAAACCATGAAGCGGAACAGAATCTCGAACGTGTAAACACTTTCTCCATTCGAATTTGGATATCTCCCTCTCGTTCGCCAAGCACAACTCTCGCCAAGAACATCACTCTGATGATCAGAGTAATAGCCAATCAGACTGGAGCATACGGTCTATATGGCAAAACTCGGTTGGGAAAAAAAAATATGCGTCTCCACGGATCAAAAGAACAATACAAAACTGAATCTATGTGGTGAGGGAAATCCTTAAATTTTCTGCATATTTCTTACAGATATTATTTTTGCAAAAGAATAATAGTTCGCTTTCAGCATATTCTATAAAGCATTTTCTATAAATTCAGTCTAAAGATAATATTTTTAAATTTATACAATTTTAGAAGAGAGAAAGATCGTGAAAAAAGATAAGATAAAATAAACGTTTACATTTTCGTTCAGTGAGAAAGAAAAATAAATGTGTGGAGTATTTTGAAAAAAAAAACTGTCTAAAAGGAATTAATTTCAAGTTCACTGCATTGACTTACATGGTAAAATAGTTTTCAATTGAGATATACCTTTTAGAAAATTTTTTTGAAGGGCGTATCTAAATATATCAATCATTTTCTTCATTTTAAAGGGAAAATATTTATTTGTAAAATATATTCATAGAGATTTCTTGTATAAAAAATATGAATACACATCTATATTTAAATCTACGTACTCACAATAAAGAAAAGACGTGTATGTGCAAAATTTGCCTGAAAGGATTTTCTGAAAAAATACAGTTAAATACACCTTTGCAAACTCGCACCCGAGAAAAGAAGTACGCCTGTGAAATGTGTCCTTTATCTTTCTCTGTGAAGAGGGATCTAAACAGACATTTACGCATTCATACCGGTGAAAGACCACACATGTGTGAAGTATGTTCTAAAACATTTACTAGAAAAAGCCATTTAAGTTTACATCTACGCTATCATACAGGAGAAAAGCCATACGTTTGTAAAATGTGTTCTAAAGGATTTTGTGAAAGGGGACATCTAAATAGACATTTAAGCATTCACACAGAAGAAAAGCCATATGTGTGTGAAGTATGTTCCAAAGGATTCTCGACAAAGTGGCAACTTAATATCCATCTACGCACTTATACAGGAGAAAAGCCACATGAGTGTGAATTATGTTCCAAAGGATTCTCGACAAAGCAGCAACTTAATAGCCATCTACGCACTCATACAGGAAAAAAGCCGTATGTGTGTGACACACGTTCTAAAGGTTTCTCTGGAAAGAGAGATTTGGATACACATCTACATTTTCATGCAAGTAAAAATTAATATATTTGCGAAATATATTCTAAAGGATTTTCTGAAAAGGGAAATTTTAATAAGTATGAACACACGCACACACAGATGAAAAGCTACACGCGTGTTCAGTGCGTTCTATAAAATTTTCTCGAACAGATCTAACATTATCTATACACTCTAATAACAAGAGAAATAAAAATATTTCTATATGCTATGTTAAAATTTTTTTTTAAAGTCTGTTACAAATAGACATCTATATACTCATATTAAAAAACTAGCCATATGTTTGTTATGGAAGAATCTTGATGAAATTTGTGGTTTTCTCCTAACAATTACTTGATTTTTAATGTCCTCTCAAACCAAATAAACTAAGGTGACCAGGTGGACTCTTTTTAAAAGGACAGACAGTCCTTATTCAATACTCTATCCTCTTAAAGGAAGAAAATGATTGGGGACTAAGAATGTTTGTTCTCTATTTTACAATTTTTGTCCTTTTTCTTAAATGAAAATAATTTTTGGTCTTCAATTTCAAAGAATTCGCAAAACAGCAAAGATAAAAACGGCTGTTTGTTGTATTGAACAATAAACTTTTTACTGCGTTAGGTTAGTAAGAAACAGCTTATGAACTTGCCAAACCACATTATTATTATTATTATTAACTATTCAGATTCTTCGAATCTTGAAAAGGTGAAGAAATTTTCTGTATTAGTACAGTTGATTGATCCAGAACACGGAATTATTGTTGAAATCAGCGAGATAAAGTAGAATGATAATGGTAATCATGACATGGAGTGCACGGTTCTGAGGTTTCCTCTCATTAACCGGTTTCCTGGCCTCTGATTGGCTCTTAGTTTGAGGACAAAATCCTCTCGTTTTTAGCTTTTTACTTTCAGTGAGGATCGTGGGGTTTTTTGTAGGCTTCTGATTGGTCAACTGACTTACCTCGGAACTTAGCTTCTGGCTAGGTACCGGGATTCTTGAAGATGCTCTATAATTAACTTCACTTTTTAACTCTCCTGAATTTCAATTACTTTTGTTAGGAAAAAAAAAAGGAATTGTATGGCCCCCTTTTTTTTATTTAGTTGCGGGACTCCGAGCGATTTCCTGTGCCCCTTGGGGCGCCCTGCTCACCTCTTAATTCGTTTTCGCCGTCCAGACTGTCTTCGTCAACGCACGTAACAGTTTCACTGTTACATTTAGGTTTTTTCAAGGAGTTATTTATTTATTTTATCTATGTATTTTATTATTATTTGTTTTTTTTTTAACTCCCGGTGCTTCACTCTGATTGGTCACTGCTCACGCGGAGATTTACTCAGAGATCAAAATTCTAAATTCACCTTTTTGGCTTCTATTTATTTTATGGAAAATTATTTTTATGTTTTTCCCATTTTTCGTTGGAGGTAAGCATTGGTTGCGACCAAATGCAGGTACTCCGAAGCACTCACGTTGACGTTGACGATGGACCAACATGAGTCATGTGACACGAAGCATTAATGCGTTGTTTTCCTTGATAACAGCTTATTTTCAATAAATTTCTATTGCAGCGGTTTGGATATTGTATTTGTAAAGTGATCAAACGTCCTCGAATTTCTACATATGTCCTCAACAATTTCAAAATCATTTGAGGACAAATGTTCTCGAATTTACAAATCTGCCCTCAAATTAAAGTACAATTTAGCTCTGTCCTCGGTGGCTCTTCAATTAGAGAACACTGCTATATTTTTCTCAAATTGGGTTTCAAAAATTTGGTCGCCTTAGTATTTGGCGAAAATCATAACCACCAACGTTTTTGTTTTCTTATGTTATGTAATTTAATATGTTTTGTTCTAAATCATTTTAGATTTCATTTTACTTCTTTTCTAAAAATTAGTTGATAAAATCTCAATTTTAATTCTTGTTCTTGTTAAGCAAAGAATAAATGTAGAAATTTTTCTTAGAATATTCCAGTCCAGTTATTGCTGTTCAGGTAGTGATTACACATGTTGTTATATTATGCTGCGGCTATTTTATTAGATTTTTTCTTTCTTTTTCCCTCTCTTCTTTTTATTTTATTTATTTATTTATATTTTGTTTATATTGAATATTACTTTTGAATTATGTTGAATATTATAAGTAAGTGAACATCTTTATTATTTGATATGAAACAATTCTGAAGTTCATAATTTGTTTGATTGTACTTTATGTGTTCTGTTCTTCTAAACGTTTTTAAAAAATAGTATACTTTTCTATTCAATTTTGTAAAATAATTTTTTATGAAAGATTTAATGGTACTTACATAAGTTAAAAATATTCTTAGTGTGAATGCTGTCGCTGTATCGGAAAATCATGAAATGATAATGTATAAAGTAGAATAAAATGTATGTATAATACATTAAAATGGATGTGTGCGTATTTTTATTAAAATATTTGTAATGTTTGTTTGTGTGCATATAAAATGTATTTAATGAGTGTTACATAAATAAATATCTGTAAAAATGCGTGCAGTATATTTTAATGCATCATGTAACATCAGCATATCTCAAGAACAAATATTACCAAGAAATCCTAACTGTAATTGGTGAGTGTAATTTCTTTTGTATATTTTACCATGTCCAGGAAAACTGCTCAGAAATGAAAATGAATTCCTCATACATATATGGTAAATAAAGTATTTTTAAATATTAAAAGGGTAAACAAAAGTCATGTGAGTGCCACATCAATTACTTTCCATGATTTTGAATTTTTTTCGTGCATTTTTTTCTTCCATCTATTCATTCATTTGCCTCTTGATTCCTCTGTTTAAGGAGTATCAGAATCTTCATTCTTCTTCCTTTTCTTACATGTCCCATCCCTCCCTGAGCTGCTCTGTCCCATCCCTCCCTTTCCATTATTTTTCAAAAAATAATTTATTATTAGACACATGCTACTTTTGGACTTAATTTAGCTACTAAATCATAAAAAGTTATATTATTAGGTATATAATGTATAAAAAGTGATTATGCTGACATCAGTGAGTGACGTTGAAAACTTGCCTTTAAAATTTAGCAATTGTTTACTTTTAGTGTAATAAAATAGTTTTTATGTTACATATACTTACAGAGTTCTCCAGCTAAAATGATACATAGCAACAAATATGGGTGTGTAGTTACTTGATCTGGTGGAAGTGTCAAAAATTAAAAACAGTGTTTATTTTAAGAATAACTTTACGTGCCTCATCCCACCCAATGTCCCATCCCTCCCGACTCTCCCCTATTTATGAGTAGATTATTAAAAAGTAAGATTTGGATTAAAATGTTTATTAATCATTTATTTATTTTAAAAAATTCGAAGGTTGGTTGGCTGCTGGATTAAGACTGATTAATTAGGCTAGGGTCCTAGGCTAAACTTAAAGAGGCAAAATTTAAAGAGGTAAAAATGGATTTAAATGTATTTTAAGATAACATTTATAGGTAAATATTTGCTGGATTTTGAATTCCTGTTTATTGGATAGCACTGAACTAAATAAAAAAACATGTAAAGTCGAAAGAGTGAAATAAAATTTATTTTAAATGAAATATAATTTTCTGTTGAGAATTTTCTTACTATTTTATGATAAAATAAAGAAATAAAACAACGTAAATTATCTAACCTCCCTCCCCCCCCCCCCCAAAAAAAAATAAATAAATAAATAAAATAAAATAAACAACAACATATATAGTAAAAATAATATTCAACATTGCTGTTCAAATCTTCTAACATGCTATGATTTGTCTTCTATAATAATAAATGGAAAGGTTTGTCTGTCTGTCTGTCTGTTCTTTTATACGTTCAGCCCCTACTGAACGCAGAAGTACAAGAATTGACATGCGGATATGCGGATGCTCTCGAGCCTTTCCGATGTTTTCCTTGAAACAGAATTTAAAAATCTTATTTAGTTTCGGAGATATTAATTAAAATGTTGACCCATGTCGATCGAACAATGACCAAAAATCCTTATTGCTTAAAAAGAGGCATTCTATCAGCATTCAGCAGACGATTTTAACGGCTGTCTCTGACGGAAACAAAACATGTGCAAGTCATTAATGTCACAAGATCTTTAACTGGGGTTAAAAATTGCAAATTTCAAAGTGCTTCAAATTTTCTTTTTCGTACACAACACTTAATATACAACCTATTCAGCACAAAACCAACCTGCAGTTAAAATTTCATCAATTTTCATTAATAAACAAAGCAGTTACATTTTAATTGCAAATTAAATTTTATTCCAACACGTAATCTATCTTTCAATAGACGATAGGAGTTTCCATAGCAACAAAATACATTTGAAAGAACTAAAAAATACTTTTTCTTTTTCTTTTTACTTCCATTACCCGACTACCGTGGTATATATAGGTTTTGGGATTGTCCTGATTAGGTTTTCTTTTGTATTTCAGCTACTAATTAAAATAATTTCATAAGTAATACATTATTTGAAAGCTTTGTTGATTCGGAATTGAACAGTAGATTACAGAAATTTCTACCTCAAGATATTTTAAAATTTCGGTATTTCAAATTCTAATTATATTATTTTTAATACATCATTCGAAAGATATTTTAAAGTTCTTTTAAATTATCGAAAGTTTTCACCAGATTTAGACGTTTTGAGGTGTCCTGAATCAGTTTTCTTTTGTATCTCAGCTACTAATTAAAATAATTTCATAAGTAATACATCATTAGAAAGCTTTTTTGATTTGGAATCGAACAGTGGATTACAGAAATTTCTACCGCCAGATGGCGCTGTAATATTTCAATTTCTAATTATGATTAAATTATTTTTAATACATCATTCGAAAGATATTTTAAAGTTCTTTTAAATTATCGAAAGTTTTCACCAGATTTACACGTTTTGAGGTGTCCTGAATCAGTTTTCTTTTATATCTCAGTTATTAATTAAAACAATTTCATAAGTAATACATCATTTGAAAGCTTTGTTGAGTTGATACACATTATAAAGTGATTTTACATTGCCAAAAATGGAATTCGAGATTTCACCCGATTTACACGTTTCGAGGTCCTGATTAGGTTTTCTTTTGTATCTCAGCTACTAATTAAAATAATTTCATAAGTAATACATCATTAGAAAGCTTTTTTGATTTGGAATCGAACAGGGGATTACAGAAATTTCTACCGCCAGATGGCGCTGTAATTTTTAAAATTTCAATATTTAAATTTCTAACTATGATTAAATTATTTTTAATACATCATTCGAAAGATATTTTAAAGTTCTTTCATATTATTGAAAGTTTTCACCAGATTTACACGTTTTGAGGTGTCCTGAATCAGTTTTCTTTTATATCTCAGTTATTAATTAAAAAAAATTTCATAAGTAATACATCATTTGAAAGCTTTGTTGAGTTGATACACATTTTAAAGTACTTTTACATTATCGAAAATTGAATTCGAGATTTCACGCGATTTACACGTTTTGAGGTGTCCTGATTAGGTTTTCTTTTGTATCTCGGCTACTAATTAAAATAATTTCATAAGTAGTACATCATTAGAACGTTTTTTTGATTTGGAATCAAATAGTGGATTACAGAAATTTCTACCGCCAGATGGCGCTGTAATATTTCAAAATTTCAATTTCTAATTATGATTAAATTATTTTTAATAGTTTTCTTTTGTATCTCAGCTACTAATTAAAGTAATTTCATAAGTAATACATCATTAGAAAGCTTTGTTGATTTGGAATCGAACAGTGGAATACAGAAATTTTTACCGCCAGATGGCGCTGTAATATTTTAAAATTTCAGTATTTCAATTTCTAATTATGATTAAATTATTTTTAATACATCATTCGAAAGATATTTTAAAGTTCTTTTAAATTATCGAAAGTTTTCACCAGATTTACACGTTTTGAGGTGTCCTGAATCAGTTTTCTTTTGTATCTCAGCTACTAATTAAAATAATTGCATAAGTAATACATCATTAGAAAGCTTTTTTGATTTGGAATCGAACAGTGGGATACAGAAATTTGTACCGCCAGATGGCGCTGTAATATTTTAAATTTTCAATATTTCAATTTCTAATTATGATTAAATTATTTTTAATACATCATTCGAAAGATATTTTTAAGTTCTTTTAAATTATCGAAAGTTTTCACCAGATTTACACGTTTTGAGGTTTCCTGAATCAGTTTTCTTTTCTTTTTTTTTTTTTTTTTTTTTTTTTTTTGTATCTCAGTTATTAATTAAAAAAAGTTCATAAGTAATACATCATTTGAAAGCTTATTTTAGTTGATACACATTTTAAAGCACTTTTACATTATCGAAAATGGAATTCGAGATTTCACCCGATTTACACGTTTTGAGGTATTTGAAAGCTTTGTTGATCTGGAATGGAACAATACAGAAATTTCTACCGCCAAATGACGCTGTAATTTTTTTTTATTTTCAATATTTCAAATTCTAATTATGATTAAATTATTTCTAATACATCATTCGAAAGATATTTTAAAGTTCTTTTATATTATCGAAAGTGAAATTCGAGATTTCACCTGATTTACAATTTTAAGGTGTCCTGATCAGGTTTTCTTTTGCATCTCAGCTAATAGAGTAAGACCGTTCAAAATTGGTATATGTAAGTTAATTAGGAGGGGCTGGAAGGGTGGGGAAGGAATAGGCGCGCAGCGCGCATGGGGTTGGAACCCGGTGCGAGTATTTACCTGATGATAAAAGATTTTTTTTTAATTTTATTTTCTTAATAATAAAAGTATTTAGTTTTAACGCCCAATAATTCGATTCTGAATATTTTTGAAAGTGTAGAATTATTAGGAAAGGCTTGAGGGGGAAGGGGGGGGGGGGCAAAGGGGCAAAAAAAAAAAAGAGTTACAGCGTTTGAAATTGTTATTATTAGGTTTTAAGGAAAGATAAATCGATTGCGGATATTTTTAAGTGTAAAATTATTGGAAGGGACGGAAAGGGGGTGGGTGGCAAAAACGTAGAAAAGGAACGGTTGTTTCGGAGAAAACAATGGAAAACCCAGATCGCCTTTATTCTTTTATATTTTGCAGAGTTTCGAATTCTGATACTCCTTTCACATTTCATACTATGGATTTTCAATATTATTTAGCCCGGAATTACGCAAGTTTCGGATAAAACCACGAAAATGTCAGACATAAATCGTTTTATAATAGTGTTTATATCATTTTTGTATCTCAGCTTCTAATTAGCATAATTTCAAAAGTAATAAGTCATTTTGAAACTTATTTGAATTGAATTTCAAGCGTAGACGCCACAAATTTCTGCCTCCTTCCATTAACCGACTACCGGAATTCCAGATTTCATGTGATTTACACGTTTTAAGGTCTCCTGATTAAGTTTTCTTTTATATCTCTGCTACTACAAAATAATTTTATAAGTAATACATTATTTGGAATTGAACAGTAGATTACAGAATTTTCTACCACTAGATGGCGCTGTAATATTTTTAAATTTCAATATTTTGAATTCTAATTATGATTAAATTATTTTTACTACAGCATTCGAAAGATATTTTAAAGTTCTTTTATATTATCGAATGTGGAATTCGAGATTTCACCTGATTTACAATTTTAAGGTGTCCTGATCAGGTTTTCTTTTGCATCTCAGCTAATTGAGTAAGACCGTTCAAAATTGGTATATGTAAGTTAATTAGGAGGGACTGGAAGGGTGGGGAAGGAATAGGCGCGCACCGCGCACGAGACTACGCTGCCGAAGGCAGTGGGGACCAGGTTCGACAATTTACCTGATGAGAAATGATTTTTTTAATTTTCTTTTCTTTAGAATAAGAGTTTGATTTCAGAAGGAATATGTGCGCTCACCGCACGTGTATCTTAACATATGCGCGGGCACGGGTGTGCGCGGCCGAAGGCAGTGGGGTGTCGGTGTGAGTTTTTACCCGATGCTAAATGATATATTTTTTAATCCCTTTTCTTAAGAATGAAAGTTTATGAGTAATAACTTGGAATTTTGAGAAGTCATAAGGATGGTGAAGGAATACGTGCGCGTAGCGCACGGGTCTACGATGCCGAAGGCAGTGGGGACCCGGTGCGACATTTTTCTCGATCAGAATTTTTTTTTCTCTTTTTTTATCACATGAAAAAAAGTAATGCAATTTTGAGAATTCATTTATTATTGTGATTCATTTAAAAATAGTGACCAGCGAAGCGGGCGTAGCCTGCTAGTAATAAATAAACAAGGAACATTCTATTTTTATTTATTAACTGCAAACAAAATCACTCCTTAAAGTTACAAAAATTATTTTATTATTTCTAAAGCAAAGGCCAAGACCACTCATAATTGAGGAGCAAACATTCAAACCGTGTTTTCTCCTTCGAATTCAATTTTTCAGAAAACACAAAAAACTGATAAATTAAAAAATAACCCTTCTTAGACCCTAATTATCATTTGTTTAGTTGAATTATTGGTGACTAGGAAGATCTGTAGGCCTACTTTACCTAATAAACTTAGAGTTAATTAGAAAAATGCATTTGAAATTTGGAGAAAGCATGTTTTGACCGAAACACAGAGGAGAAAACATGTTTTGAATGTTTCCAATGTGGAGAAAGCATGTTTTGACCGAAACACAGAGGAGAGAACATGTTTTGAATGTTTCCAATGTGGACAAAACATTTTTTTAATGAAAAAGTATGTAGCTCGAATATTGATGAAATAACATTCTTAATGTAATAAAGTAATTAACAGAACAGATTTTGTTATGTAATTATAAAATTAAATCAAATATTTACGCTTGAAAAATCATGATGCAACTTGTAGGGAAGAACTAAAATTTTTAAGCCAATTTGAAATTTAAATTTTTAAACCAATATCTTCACTTAAGCAATTTCATGCTTCCTCTGTTTCTTCATATTCTACATGAAAGTTATTAGTAATGATATCTTTATACCATTTAAAATCAGGCTGATTTTTTCACTCTTCACCATACAGTAATTGTAAAAGTTTGTCTACGTCATTCTGATGCCTTTAAGTTTGAGATGAATTCTCTTACCTTGTTTTTTTTATTAATGCTTAAGTGGCTTTTTCTATCACCTCCTCTCTTTTCCTCAATAGGTTCACCAGCATGTACCTTAGTAACAATATCGGCTAGCATTGTACGACCTATTTCAGTTATAGCCATGAAATTGTTTTTACACACAGGAATTCTCCTACCACTGCTACTAGTAATAAAATAAGAAGCAGAAAATGCATGCTGTAAGCCAGATGATTGCGATTTATTTTGGGTTGGGTATTAGGTCTACGTCGAGTTACATTTTTTGTAACAACCAATGAGGCTATAATAGAATCTTGTCGCTGTTTGTCCGGAATTTCGTAAAGTCTATCCCGAAACTTCTTAACGTCATTAGGTCTAACATCGGTGCATGAAAAAGTATTAATAGAATGTTTGCATGGAGCATAAATGTTGTTATCTAAAGGTGCTGAATATCGTTTCTTTTTCGCTTCTTTTTTTTTTTTTTTTTCCACCAATTCTCTGTCGTTTTCTCGTTCCATAATTAGAAGTACTCACTAATACACCATCTATTAATTCTTCCATTTGAAAAAATAAAATAAATACATAAATAAATAATAATAATAATAATAAAGTACACTCCTCTAAAATGAAGAAAACAAGATAGAACTAACGAAAAAACAAACATAAAAGCTGGTACATGTACGAGTCACGCGACCAAAAAGAGTAGTACTGACTGGTTGGCTGGAGAAATCACAGTTTGACTGAAAACAGGCTCTGGAGGAAACACTGTTTGATTGAAACCCTAACTTTCTAAGAGTATTTATAATGTGATAAAAATTATTTTGGTTTAAAATAATAGTATAATTTTGTGCTATTTAATGTTGAGTTCACAGAAAAATCACTAACTCATTTTTTTTAATTTTTGGAGAAAACACGGTTTGAATGTTTGCTCCTCAATTAGAGATGCAAGAAACCAAGGGAAAAAAACCGGGAACTTTGGGAATTTTGTGGGGAAAAAACAAGTTAGAAATCTCTAAAGCATATAATAAGTTGTTTACTTAATATAAATAACAATTTTAGGGACTTTGATATACTGATAAGCTTATAACATTAATTTATCATTTTCAATTTATCAGAACTGCAGCTAAATCATAATTTGAAAAGAAACTTAAGCTTTCTTTATTAAATTAGCACTTAAGATAAATGTATCGATAATATGTTGGATACAATTTCCATATTATACAAGCTGAAGAATTAAGGAAATTAATGTATGTAATCCTGTAATAGTTTGAGAAGAGAAATAATTAAGGTTTGAAAATTTCTTTAAAAATTTCTATTTTTAAAGAATTATTTAAAATAATGAAGTGTTTTTTTAAAAAGAAGGGATGACATTTTATGCAATTACTACAGGGGTATAGTTTCTTTTACAAGATATTTTCATAAATATTTCTAATTAGAGTTTGTAAAAAAATTGATGTTAAATTTCCTACAATGAAAATTTTTCGATGAAAACTTATATTGTTTTTTCCTGATTTTCATGAAAAAAAAAAAAAAAAAATCTGCATTTCTAACACAAGTGGGGAAAAATTTTTCGAATTACTTATATATTTCCCTAAAACAGATTAAAGTTAAGAATTCTTCTTCTTCTTCTTATTATTATTATTTCTAATTAAAAAAAAAAAAAAAGAAGAAGAAGAAGAAGAAGAGAGACAATTTAAAAATTATCAGGTAACAAACTAATTTCTTAAATACTTCATTTGAGTTTAATGAAATATAAATTTATTTGGGCTTGTTTTTAAAATCTTAAGTCCAGTTCTCTAACTGTTTCATAGTACATTCATAAAGGAATTATGAATTAAAAAAAAAAAAAAAATAAATAAATGTTACTGATTCTCATTAAGAGTGGAAAGGATATCTCAAGCACATAACAAAATAATATTAATGAATAATGACAGAAACTTACTGTTAGTGTTAGCACCACGTTAATTATAATTAATTATTTTCTTCGTTTTCGGAATAAACATCGAAAGTGCTCGAATTAGCGGGAAAGGGAAACGAAAAGGAAATCTATGCAGGAATGAAAGTTGAAGTTAATTTATAGATTGGAGGCTAAGTAATTAACAAAAGTTATAAAAATATTCATAATTTCAAATTTCCAGTTTTGGGGAAATTTCAAAAATCCCAATTTCGTCTGAAATTCCCAGGAAAATAAACCGGTTTTTTTTTCCGGGAAAAAAACTGGCGTTTTGAAAGCCTTGCATCTCTACTCATAAGTGACTTGAATTGATTTTAAAGACAAATAATTAGGGGAATATTCCAGAGTTTAGGTGCATTGTCATTCGTGAGAAACTTTCTGGTCACTTCAATCGAACCTACTCAGTTTCGGAGAAAACAACGCAAAATATTCTATTTTTAATTGTATGTTTGAAAAAGAAAGTATAAATCACATGAAAGTTTTTGAGAGTACAACTTCAAACGAATCCACTAACTGAAGGTTATTTTTGTTATTCAAAAGTTATTTCAGTTATTTAAAACATTTGAAAAATACATGCTATTGCAATTTATTTTTAATCTGAAATTCATATTTTTTAAGGCCATTTTCGAAGAAGACAATTAATTAAATGGGTCTATAGTAAAAAGTTTTTATTTTATTTTTTTATTTTATTTTTTTATTTTATTTTTTTCATTAAATCTATATTGAGAAAAATTCATTTTAAGTGTTACTGTTATAGCAGACTAGACAAGCCTTCTATATTTGAGCGGAGTGTCACTGGTAAGAGTCTTTCTGGAAGCCCTTAGGTCGTATACATACGAGTGTCAGGAGAAAAAAAAAAACGTGGAAAACTTGGAACGGCTAGTCCGAACGGAGTTCGAACCCGGCTCCTCCTAAAACAGTTGCTCAAATAATGAATTTGACTTACTTCATAAAAGTACTTACATGTGGGCACAACAGATAATTTAGCTATTACACACATGTATGAGTACGTTTATCATGTACATTTTTCTTTATATCTTAAACGCTCGTCGGCCTAGCTGTTCGGTGTCTTCCATAGTATTCTCCGAAATTTGTAAAAAAGGATCAGGACACCTTAAAATACCCACTCCACCTAAAGCCTAGTCCCTGGTGCAATCAATTGGCATTATACCCAGAAATCAACAACTCAACCTTTTATATCTTTAAATAACTGTATAACCCTTAAATGTCTTATTATATTTTTGATCAATTTAAAAATGTTTTATTCTCATCTCCACGGACCACGGGAAAAAAAAAAAAAAAAAAAAAAAAAACTTTTTTATTTTATTTTAAGTATGGTTTATAGCTAAAAATTAATTTGTTGCCAATCGGCAAAAATGAGACATTAGAGCTTCAATATCTTTTTAATAACATTTTAGAAGACAAAATTTAGTATAATGCCGAAAGATAACATTAGGCATTTAAGGGTTAAAAAGTAATATATATATATATATATATATATATATATATATGTATGAAACTGAAGCTAATTATTAAATTTGTAAAACGGAATTTCGAGCTTTATTATACAATTTTTATTTCTAGCTCTCTCAGTTGAAAAAAACAAAAGCAGTTTCTTAGATTTAGTCAAATCTTAGAAGAAAAGCAATGTACAGTCGGTCAAAAAAAAAAAAACGAAACACCCCCACCTATCTCCTCAGTGAAGTGTTGCAGAATGACCCCGAAGGTATCATTCGTCAGGGAATTTTGTTCTCTTTTAAACTAATTGGAAAAAAATAACTTAAGGGGTCGTCTCCATATTGAAATTGTGTCAAACTTTCATTTTTTCAATGGTAACATATAATTTTAATTTCGGATATCGATTCTACAGTCAATTTCATCCCCAGATATAAATTTGGAAGTCATATGGTGTATAAGTTTAGGAGTTATACACGTCTAAACTTTTGAGCTTCTAATGTTAAAGTCTGATTACACACTTATATTCCTATCTCCTACATTTTTATTTTTTTTTACCTGATTTTTTTTTTATGATGTTAATAACAGGTTTTCCAAACATATTTATGAGTTCCATTAAGATTTTAATATTTTTTATCTATATTTATATAGAATAAAAATTATTAAATTAATATTTTAAAAAAATATGTATTGTGACCTATAATTTTTCTAACAGATATCGATTTCTAGCACCTTAAAATACGCGTATGCAAATTTGGAGCTCATTGGGCCAAATAGTTCTCGAGATATTCTAGACAAACGATCGAAGATCAAATTTGGGGACCATATAACGATTACAAACTGTATTTACAAGTAGCATTCACAACAATCAATTTTGAATTTTATTGCAGACGATATTAAGAAAAAAAAAGTTTTAATCCACTTTCATATATTTTTAATTATTTCAACAATGTCTTTTTTTTTTTTTTTTTTTCAGCTGAAATAAATTTGAATTTAATTCTGAAATAAATTGTATTATATTATTAGACATGTGTAAATTGAAATACAAGAGCACATTGAAGAATTGCATGCAATTTAAAAATGTAGTTTAACATTTATTTATTTATTTATCTATTTATTTATTTATTTTTATCTCTTTCCATACTATATTATATAATGTTTTCGTAATTTTCATTAGATGAATTGTGATTTCTAATTTCTATAGTCGCTATTATTAATAGTGTTGGAAATATAAATTAACCAATTAAAATAATATAATATTATTACAGAATAAATTATTTCTTTGAGTTGGACAGAACTTCATAGCTGAGAGATCAGATTTTTACTTTCCGAACATACATATGTAAAGGAAGTATTGTAACTCTTGACAAAAAATCCGACTTTTGAGATTATGGGATTTCTATACTTTTGAATTACTCTGAATTCATTTTTAGTAGTTTTCGATTATGAATGGGTGTATGTGTGTGAGTGAATACGATAGCGCCTAAATACTCTGTTCAAATAAGTTGAAATATAATAAGTATATTGTATGGCACCATAGTACGATCACTGTTGATTTTGGTGAATCTAGCTCTTAAAAGTACTTTTTACAGGCACAAAAAAGAAATATTCATTATCGTTATAGCCTATAGGGCCAAGTTTTTCAAACTGCGATAGCGTCTATACACCATTTTCTTTTGAGCTAATACGCGTGTTATAAATGTCCGTCGCACAAAGTGTATAGATTTTGATGTATCTAGCATTCATAGTTTTTCACAGGGACGCAACAAAAAATTCTTTATCATTATTGTTTATGGATCCAAATAAAATAAAATGCGATAGCATTTAAACGCCTTATTCGTTTGAGTTAAAAAACATTTATACATGTTAATAATCACCCTCGTACAAAGTGTATAGATTTTGATAAATCTAGCAAGTATAGTTTTTTTTTTTTTTTTTTCCTTTTTTTTCTTTTTACAAGGGCAGAAAGAAAAATTGCCATTATGATCTATGCGCCCAAACGTTTTAAAATGCGATAGTATCTAAAAACCTTATTCTATTAAACTGAAAATTTATGCATATGTTATACATTACCGTCGCACGAATTGTATACATTTTGGTAAAGACAGTCTTTATAGATTTTTACAGGAACACGACAAAAAATTATATATCATTACGATTTATGGTTTAAAATTATATAAAGTGCAATAGCGTAAAATTAAGCAAGGGGAGAAAATACTTAACTCCCTGTAATATTTTACCATATTACCATGTTTTTATTAACTTCGATTCTCGTTTGTTTGTTTGTCCAGTACAAATCTTGCAATCGATTTTTAACTAACTTCCCGACTAGCTACATATTTGAAATTTTCAGGACAGCTCACAACACGGTGACAGTACATTTTTCTAATAATTTTAGTCAACTATTTCAGGTCCTGTTGCCTTCGGCAGAGCTTATATGATTCGACAGAAAATTTATTTAACTAACTTCCCGACTAGCTAGACATTTGAAACTTTCAGAATAGTTCAGAACACGGTGAAAATGCATTTTTTTAATACCTTTAGCCAACTGTTTAGGGTTCCTGCTGCCTTCGGTAGCGTTACCAGTACAAAGCTTACAATCGATTTTTGACTAACTTTCCGACTAGCTAGACATTTGAAACTTTCAGGCTAGCTTAAAACACTGTGACAATTTTTTTTTAATACTTTTAGTCAACTGTTTCAGGTCACTACTGCCTTCGGCAGCGTTTATATGCTTCAACATAAAATTTATTTAACTAACTTCCCGACTAGCTAGATATTTTAAACTTTCAGAATAGTTCAGAACACGGCAAAAATGCATTTTTTAAATATTTTTAACCAACTGCTTCGGGTTCCTGCTGCCTTCGACAGCGTTACCAGTACAAAGCCTGCAATCAATTTTTCACTAACTTCACGACTAGCTGGACATTTGAAACTTTCACGATAGCTCAGAACACGGTGACAATACTTTTTTTAATACTTTTAGTCAACTGCTTCAGGTCTTTACTGCCTTCGGCAGCGTTTATATGATTCAACAGAAAATTTATTTAACTAACTTTTTGACTAGCTTGACATTTGAAACTTTCACAATAGTTCAGAACACGGTGAAAATACATTTTTTAAATACTTTTAGCCAACTGTTTCGGGATCCAGCTGCCTTCGGCAGCGTTACCAGTACAAAGCTTGCAATCGATTTTTAACTAACTTCCCCACTAGCTACATATTTGAAATTTTCAGGACAGCTCACAACACGGTGACAATACATTTTTCTATTAATTTTAGTCAACCATTTCAGGTCCTGCTGCCTTCGGCAGCGCTTATATGATTCGACAGAAAATTTATTTAACCAACTTCCCGACTAGCTAGACATTTGAAACTTTCAGAATAGTTCAGAACACGGTGAAAATGCATTTTTTTAATACCTTTAGCCAACTGTTTAGGGTTCCTGCTGCCTCCGGCAGCGTTACCAGTAAAAAGCTTATAATCGATTTTTGACTAACTTTCCCACTAGCTAGTCATTTGAAACTTTCAGGCTAGCTCAAAACACGGTGACAATACATTTTTTAATACTTTTAGTCAACTGTTTCAGGTCACTACTGCATTCGGCAGCGTTTATATGATTCAACAGAAAATTTATTTAACTAACTTCTCGAGTAGCTAGACATTTGAAACTTTCAGAATAGCTCAGAATACGGTGAAAATGCATTTTAAAAATAATTTTAACCAATTGCTTCGGGACCTTGCTGTCTTCGGCAGCGTTACCAGTACAAAGCTTGCTATCAACTTTTAACTAACTTCCCGGCTAGATAGCCATTTGAAACTTTTATAATAGCTCAAACACGATAGCAAGGAATTTTTTTAGTACTTTTTTCCAATTGCTCCGGGTTCCCGCTGCCTTCAGTAGCATTTATATGATTCAACAGAAAATTTAAAAACATGGTATAGAAAAGTTCTTTTTATATTGTAATTATTTTTATTAACTTCGATTCTTGTTTGTTTGTTTGTCCAGTACAAATCTTGCAATCGATTTTTAACTAACTTTCCGACTAGCTAGACATTTGAAACTTTCAGGATAGCTCAAAACACGGTGACAATACATTTTTTTATCACTTTTAGTCAATTGTTTCAGGTCCCTAATGCCTTCGGCAGCTTTTATATGATTCGACAGAAAATTCATTTAACTAACTTCCCGACAAGCCAGACATTAAAACTTACAGAATAGTTACGAACACGACGAAAATGCATTTTTAAATACTTTTAGTCAACTTTTTCTGGTTCCTGCTGCCTTCGACAGCGTTATCAGTACAAAGCATGCAATCGATTTTTAACTAACTTCCCTACTAGCACATTTGAAACTTTCCTGAATAGCTCAGAACACGGTGACAACACATTTTTTTAATAGTTTTAGTCAACTGTTTCTGGTCTCTATTGCCTTCTGCTATAATTTGCAACTGGCCGATAAAATGTTAATTGAGAACGCGATTTTTTCTGAAGATATTGATAAGTCCAATCATTTTTTCTCATCAAAAAGCCGTAACTCCAAACTTTCATAAAAATCGCTTTGCCCATTTCAGAATAAACTCAATTTCTACCATATGTTGTAATGTGTCGATAAGGAGTTAATAACGAATGCGATTTTTTCTGAAGTTGAGGATATTTCCAAAAGCCTTTTTCTCATCAGAAAGTTCTAACTCCAAGCTTTTATGAAATTCGCTATGTCTATTTCTGTGTAAACCGTATTTCTGGCAAACGTCGCAATAGGCCTTTAAAGGTTTAACAGAGAACAAGAAATTTTCTGAAGAATAAAATAAATCCAATCAATTATTCAACCTCAAATTTTCATCATAATCCTTATACCTATTTACAAGTAGACCCAATTTTTGTCATATGTTGCAATTGGCCGATAAAGGGTTAGTTGAGAACGTTATTTTTTTTTCTTCTGAAGATGAGGGAAGACCACACATTTTAGCAGTCCCCGAAAAAACTTAGTCCGAAATATTCATCAAAATCGCTATATCCATTTCCAGGTAAACTCAATTTCTGCTATATGTTGCAGTTGGTCAGTAAAGGGTTAACTGTGAACGCTAATTTGTCTGAAGAAGAGATCCAATCGTCTTTTCTCATCAAAAAGCCCTAACTGCAACCTTTCACAAAAATCGTTTTCTCCATTTCCGTATAGAGACAATTTCTGGCATACGTTGTATTTGGCCTTTAAAGGATTAACAACGACAAGAAATATTTATGACAATGAGGATAATTTCTTCGTCTAAGCATCCCCGAAAGCACTTAATGCAAAACTTAACCCCGGTAAAGGGTTAACTGTAAACGCTAATTTATCTGAAGATTAAATCCAATTGTTTTTTTCTCATGAAAAAGCCCTAACTTCAAACTTTCATGAAAATCGCTTAGCCCATATCCGTGTAAAGCCGATTTCAGGCATACGTTGCAATTGTCCTTTAAAGGGTTAAGAGCGACAACGAATTTTTATGACAATGGGGATAATTCCATTCTTTTAAGCATACTCAAAAGCACTTAACGCAAAACTTTCATCAAAATCCTTATATCAATTTCCGAATAAACCCGATTTATTTCATTTGTTGCCATTGGCCGATAAGGGGTTAACAGCCAACGCAAATAATTCTGAAGATGGTGGAAAGTCTAATATTCCGAAAACACTTAACCCCAAACTTTCATGAAAATCCCTATAATTATTTTCGAGTAAACCCAACTTCTGCTATTTGTTGCAATTGGCCGGTAAAGGGTTAACTGTAAACGCTAATTTATCTGAAGATGAAATCCAATTGTTTTTTTCTCATGAAAAAGCCCTAACATCGAACTTTCATGAAATTTGCTTCGTCCATTTCCGTGTAAAGCTGATTTCTAACAAACGTTGCAATTGTCCTTTAAAGGGTTAACATCGACAACGAATTTTTTTCACGATGGGGATAATTCCATTCGTTTAAGCATGCTCAAAAGCACTTAACGCAAAACTTTCATCAAAATCCTTATATCAGTTTCCGAATAAACTCAATTTATTTCATTTGTTGCCATTGGACGATAAGGGGTTAACAGCCAACGCAAATAATTCTGAAGATAGTGGTAAGTCTAATATCCCGGAAACACTTAACACCAAACTTTCATCAAAATCCCTATAATCACTTTCGAGTAAACCCAACTTCTGTACACACACACACTTCAATAAACTAGAGACGCGCTGGTTTATAGTCTGATACCTAGGGGGAAAAAAGCATAACAGAAATCTAATTTCAATAAAAAGCTTCTGAAAATGCGATAATAGAACACCAATTTTAAATCCCGGTGCCCCTCCTCCCCCCCTTCACACCCACAGGTGTTATTAGACCCTCCTGTGTTAACCTTTTTGGACAGAATATTTTTTATAGTTCGAAATTTCCACATTAATATGCTCATTGAAATTATATTCCTTTTGATGTATTTAGAGATAGATATGTAGATGAATGAAACGCATTGAATAATAGAAGAGAGCTATAATAAATTCGTTGAATCTGACCTAAATGAAAAAAAATAAACTTGGAGATAGCCCCTTAAAGAAAAACCTTAAATATCTCAGGAACTAATGTTGGTATCTTCGTGCAAATTTATATCTAGGCTATTTTGATACTCTAGAATCGTTTTCTGTCGTCAAATTAGTGGGTTAACATTCGAATTTTCAAAGTTGGACCCATTTTTAATATGTAGACGACCCCCAATGTCATTTTTTCCTACATACAACTAAAGTAGACATAAATTCCTGACGATTGACGCCTACTGCATGTTTATGCGACAATTAGGTAATGAGAAAGGTGGGGGTGTTTCATTTTTTTTTTTTTTTTTTTTTTTTTTTTTTGACTGACTGTACATATTTATTTAGTTTTGACTTTTGACGTATCAATCAGAGAATCTTTCGACATATGTAGTTTTTATAGTTTTTAAAATTTTTAAATAGTCATATTTATCTTCAGAAATTTCCATTTCTTTTATAAAACTAAAGCCTTTTGCATTTATTTTAATTTATTAAAAGTTGCCATAAATATTTCAGAAACTTTAACTTCTTTTCCATAGTTTAGAAATGTTAATTATATAAATATTTTTACTCATGAATCACAGATTTTTTCGATATATAGATTTTATAGTTTTAAAATTTTTAAATAGACATATTTCTCTCATAAATTTTGTTTATTTTCAGAAATTTCCATTTCTTTTATTAAATTTGAGCCTTTTGCATATATTTTAATGTATTAAATGTTGCCATCAATATTTTAGAAACTTTCCTTTCAATAATTTAAAAATGTTAATTATATAAATATTTTTCAATAAGTTTCTCAATTAACTAATTATGTTATATCTTTCTTTAAAAATGATAAATAAATGCAAACATACTTTCCTTATAATTATGTTCAACATATATAAATAATAATAATAATAATAATAATAATGCATGCGCACCATTTTATACTGAAACTGTCTCAGTTCTTTAGCACGATTCTTCTTAATTTTATTTTAATTATTTAAAAAGGAAATATGCTTGCAGGTTCCCCCCCCCCCTCCTTTTTGCTTTTCCCGACATAAAATAATATTTTTACTTGTTCATTTATTTATGTTCGAAATCACTATTTTTTTATCTTTTGATTTTAAAGTTATAACGTGCTTTTTATTTAATATCTTTCGAATCAATATCCGATTGAATAAAAAAAAAAATACAGCATTAACTATATTTTGTCATGATTAATAAGTGTTCCAATTTTTGATAAAATCTAGTAATCCGAACAGATACAATGGCGATTTTTTAATTTTATGTATTTTAAATAAAACAAAAATATCTGCACGTTCATTGAAGGCGTAATACAATATATGGTGACAACTCATAGTCATTGTCTGAAAGAAATAGTACTACGAAAAAAAAAAAAAAAAAAAAAAAAAAAAGCAAAAGTGTTTGGATGTAGATAGATTTTGAGAGGATTGCAAATTTGTGAAAATTCCGCCCCTCTGATATCGTACACAAATCGGATTAGGTAAAGAAACATAACCAACTTTGTTAGTGATGTCACTTTAAAAATGGATTAGGAGTATTTATACTGGGTAAAAACAGTTTGCACATTGCCCTGTAAATAATAATAATAATAAATAAATAAATAAAATAAAAGACAGGTAATTTAAAAAAAAAAATGTTTTGTCAAATCTGAATAAAAATTCTGAAAAAAAAAAAAAAATTCTTAATGACATCTGTAAAATCAGAGTAACCCAATATTTGTTTCAGAAGGAATTATTTAAACTAAATGCATTGCAGAGCTTTAAAAGGAATTGAATAGAAAGATAACAATCAGTGTACTGTGAATTACTGCGGTAAGAATCAAAAGCTGAAGTTTTAATCGCATACTCTTCTTTCTTTCATTTCTTTTAATCATTTGACCGAGATTAACTAAACTTCTTACAATTACAAAGTCAGAGCAAAATATGTAAAAACTAAATATAGTACAAAATGGTCAAATTTTCTTTAGCCATGACTAAATGTCAGAGTTTATTTTTTATTTATTTATTTATTTATTTTTTTTCCTTCTTTCATGATTTATTTCTGAAATCATTTTTAATCGTAAACGTATAAAACTTGCAGGTATATCTGTTTTTTTTTTTTTTTTTTTTTTTTTTTTAATAGATAATTGAATTAATTTAAATAATTATAATAAACAACCGTTTTTCGAGAATAAAATGTCCAAATCTGCGCATTAAGCCAGCTTATTACTTTCTTCCGGCTTTTTTTTTTTTTTTTTTTTCAAATCCTTCAACTAAATTTTATTGCAAAGGCATAAAAACACTTGTAACTATGCCTGCTTTTACGATAAAAAAATTAATGTTTTTTTTTTTTTTGTTTGTTTTTTTTTCTATAAAGACATGAGATTTTTGGGAAAAGTTTTCAGAAAAGGTGACATGAAAGAATGTCTTTTTGAATTCTGTTATACTCACTGAAAAATAAAAAATGTCATTAGCTTATTTTCTATTTCATTAGACAAGCCCCCAAATTTTATTTATTTATTTTTTGGAAAAATAGGTTTGACATATTAAAAAAAAAAAAAAAAAAAAAAAAAAAAAAAAATGTATTAAATGTCATTAAAATAAATAAATAAATAAATAAATAAATATATATATATATATATTATTTGCGATGAGAAAGTGAAGTCATAAAAATTCGAAGTACTTGCTATTAATAGTTTAAAAAATTAATTGATTAAAAAAAAAAAAAAAAATCGTTTTCACTACGATTTTCAGCGTTTAGTGATGTGCTAAACATAGCTCATTTGGTTCTATAATATCCTTTATAAAAGTTTCCAATTTATCATATATATATTTACAAATATATAATATACAAAATGATATGCAGAATGCATTAATTTAGGAAATTCATAAATATAAACGTGAATTTAACAAATCATAATATAATCATTTTCTATATACTCAAAAAGTTTTACAACATAAGTTAGTTTTATGAAGGAATATGAATATCAAACAAATAAAGTTGTGTTGAAATATAGTCTAATACTTTTCCCAAACAGCTATTTATTTATTTATTTATTTTTTCCCTTTAGTAATTTAACTGAAGTGTTCATGTTTCGATTTATTTTAAGGAAATTCTTCATCATTTCCTAACTATTATTTTTGTTGTATTTGAACTTTTGAGAGCTCCTTTCTGCGTCTGTTCACGTATGTTGCTGTGTTATTATAGTTGTAAATTGGTTATTAGCAAAAAATATTAAAAAAAAAAAAAAAAAAAATTTTTTTTTTTTACTTAATAATTTTGCTAATTTTATTATATTTCATTATTTATTATATATTTATTGAGTAACCAAATTAAGCTGTCATTGAAATTAACTTTACTAATTAATGTAGATTAACATAGTTACAATTTTGAGAAATAAAATCGAAATATATACATTTATTTCTGTTCCTTATATCAACAGCATTTTTATTTTTATTATAATTTTAAAAGAAAGCGCAATTAAAGAGAATAAAGATAGCTGTAAAATATCATATAAATTAATTAATTCATTCAAAATAATAATAATAATAATAATAATAAATAAATAAATAAATAAAATAAAAAAATAATTTCAAACATTTATAAATTATTATTATTATTGTTATGGTATGTGTATAAATACGAAAGTTTTACAATTCATTTTTGGATACCATTTTAATTTAAAATATCTATAAAATTAGTAAATTTTACAATCAAAGTGTTTATAGTTTGTGCTGCATATAATTAATTAATCATTTCTGATTCCTGATAATAAAGTTACGGAAATTTAAATTTATGAATTGGAAATACAATGCAGACAAAATTTTGCGCTGCTAAAGCTATTTTAAATTACACCTTTAATTTTTCTGAACCCATTTTTTCTTACTTAGAAATGATAAAGTCTCTTGCTATATTTCCAAAAGGTTTTTGAAATATCAATCCAGTTTCTTCTACAGCTTTAATTTTTCTGAACCCATTTTTCTTACTTAGAAATGATAAAGTCTGTTGCTATATTTGCAAAAGGTTTTTGAAATATCAATCCAGTTTCTTCTACATGTACGTTCTCTTCCTAATCCCACTTTGGAAATATTTTCGGACACACCCCCAGTTGAGGGGGAAAATTTTTTCGACAAAATTTTGGTGTAACTTCAACGGACATAACAGGGGATTTCAAGGTAGCTTTCTCCTAACAATAAGATTACTTTTGAAGTAGAAACGTGACATTAAGTCACACGCCGAGAGGGTTAAATAATAATGCGACGGTTTTTGAAACATTACGGTCAATAAAGTGATCGTCGAATTCGACGGGTTCCAGCTAGTTTAATATTAATGGGAATATCTCGAATACTTGTTAGAAAAAATCATATGTAATTTTTCTATGTCATGCATAATATTGTATAATATTTTTAGTTGAATATATAGGATTTAAATTAATTCAAATTTACTTTCTTTATAATTTACTGATAATAATATAATGCAATTTAAAACTGAAATATTTTATATATATTTTTCTTATTGTTATAAATTAATTGGAAATATTAATAAGCAGTATTATACGAAGAATAAGAAATTATATATAATTTAAATTAAAACAGATTTTCTACTTCATTTGTTTCTATTTAAATCTTTCATTCAAAGCATTTGATGTGAAAAAGTAATATAAACACAATCATAAAGCACTATCCGCGATTGTAATGAAATGCTCGCCCTCTGGTGGGCTAAGGTGAAATTATCATACCACTGATAGCTTTCACGCTGAAACAATGATAGAACAACAAGAAAGCATAATAATAAATACACGTGGCAATTATTACACGTGGCAATATTTACAAACAATTGCAGTTGAGAAAGCGTCATCTATCGATCATTACAAACGCGGATTATAACTTGATTTTGAATTATTATATCTCATACACTTCTGCCATTTTATTAAGCTTTTTAAAATATTGTTGATTTTTTATTTTATTTTTATTATTATTATTATCTATAAATATATTTTCATAAATGAAGAGCCTCCTACACTTTCAAATATTTATTTGTATCTTTTTCTAAACCCTATTTATTATTATCATTTTTTTTTTTTTTTTTTTTATTGGTGGAAAATAAAATTTGAAATAAAAAATTCTGAGTCTTAGATATTTATTATTTTAAAAAAGGTTGAAAGGGAAAATAAAATAAAATTTCTGAAAGTGAAAATGTTTGATTAAATAAATCGCTAATAGAGGGTAGCATCGGCTGCGAATCAATATCTTAGGGGCGTGTTCAGTAGAGCGCCCGATCCACGACCGGTCGAAAGATTCCGAGCCAAAGCGTTCAGTGGTGTCGACCGATCGAGAGCGATCCAGAGTCACATCGTTCAGTGGAATGGACCGATCTCGACCGGTCGTGGATCAGAAAGCCCAGAAAAATTTCTTGATCCATTGGGTCACGTGATGGATCAAATGCGCAATAGGTTGAAAATCAGGCTCTGATTGACATTACGCAGTGAAAACCTGAACAATGAACACCTGTTTTTGACAATGATTGTTTATTTGTTTGATTAGCTGAGGATTAATACAGATGTACCTATTTATATGCATTGTTTGTGCTGTAGAAAATAAGGTAAGTAATTCCATAAAATGCTAAACTATATTATGTTTATTTATTTATTGTGTAAAAAAGATTTTTTACGTAATAACGATTTTCGATACGTAATTTTTTTTATTGATGAACGTAACATTCAAACATAAAATTAAAACAAAAATTTACACAATTTTAATTGAAACAAAAAAAAAATATATATTTTTTTTTTAATTCGGACGCTATCATATTTTGTTAATTTAATATATAAAAATAAGCTGGGAAGAATTATATTTCTTTTTTTTTTCAGACAAAGCTTTTCATTCATGCGATTGTTTTTTGTTTACAAATAGAAAAGTTTGTAAACGATTGTATTTTTTACCTTTAAAACAATAAGTTAACTATCCGCGTTTGTAATGATCGATAGATGGCGCTCTCTGAACACTGCAGTTGTTAGTAAATATAACAGCCACGTGTAATTATTATTCTTTCTCCGCCATTTCATCATGGAAAGTCGATTGCATAATATGAGGATATGCAGTGGTGTGATAATTTCACCTTAGCCCACCAGAGGGCGAGCATTTCATTACAATCGCGGATAAGTAAATAAATTAAAATCCTTCCACATATTTTTAATTTAGGTAAAAATAAGTTTAAGATGTCAATTATTAAATTTAATAAACCAAACAGACTGTAAAAAAAGTAGCTATAAAATTATGCAGTGTTGTTTACATTGCTAGTTTATTTTAATATTCAGTCGGTAATAAGAGAAAAAGCTCTTTATATTGATTCATAAATCGAAGAAGAAAGTAAGATTATTTTTTATATAAATCCATTACTGAACAGCATATTTCATATTTTATATAATTTATTTTATTTTTTTTTTTTTTTCAAAAACGTTTTTGTTGTACATTTCTGTTCATAATAAAATTCGAAGAGAAAGAAAGGTGTTTTAAATGCTCATTTAAGATAAATCTACTCTGCTCCTTTAAAAATAAATGTAACGTAACATTCTTAACATTTTCATGATTAAAATTTATACGTGAATTTAGAAAAATCATAACCAAAGTAATGTATATTAGTAATTTGTCAGTACAATCAATTAATAGCTTCTTATTTTTTGTTAGCAGAGTACAGAATTCTACATTAATAAGAAAGAAGTAAAACTGTTATTACATAAAAGATCTATCTTTCTTTCTTTTTTTTTTTTTTTTTTTTTTTTTAAAGAAAAAACGTAATATAGTTTAGCATTTTATGGAATTACGTATTAAAAGTCCAGACAAAATAGACAGAAATACAATAACTTGCTAATTGCTAATACAGGTCAAATTAGATAGATGGCGCTGCTCCTATCACGTCAAAATTTTTCCAAAGCGTTCAGTAGATTCCTGGCCCGATCCAAGACCGGTCCAGGATCAGTGACGTCATCGCCCGGTCGAATTGATCCATCTCGGGCGCTCTACTGAACACGCTCTAGATCTTCATGATTTTGGCCGGCAACTTGAGTAAGTCCCCGCGCATGCTCATTAGAAGAAGGAACGAGTTGGAGTATTTGACGTCTTGTTTCAGGCATTTGCCCTATCCTACTTGAATTCATGCAATTTTTCTTGAATCCTCGTCGCCAGCTATTGTGTCCGAGTGGTTGAAGGCATAAATTATACTATCACACAGTATAATATCAAAACACTTATTTAATGAAACACACGACACATAACTACAACGAACAGCACACATTGCATTCAATTACAGATAGATGGTTTTGGTTCTTGTTTAGATTCTGGAGAGTTCTACGTACAGTTCGGTTAACAGTTAATGATCATTGAGTCAGTTTAGTTCAAATCATAGAGTTAAGACTCCACATATTTTGTGTGGTCTTACAATTTTGTTTCACGCTGTATAGTTCACAACTGATTGACGTCTCATTAGTAGGACAAAGTGGGTGCACATTAAGAGGACATAGCTACCAACATTAAAAACTTTTATTCCACCAGTTTTTTTAAAATGAAATCTGTCATTCAGCAAATACATATAATTAAATAAATTCAAACATTTATAAGTTTCCCTTTTGAAGTTCCCATTAAAATGATGGTTTTGCATCTATGAGTTTAGGTTTATGAGAAAGTTTTAGAACCGATAATTGCCCATCTTACAACTGAAATGTTTCTAAACAATGTAACTAGGTTGTTCTCCAACAACAACAGAATTTTCAGAAAATCATTAATTACATATTTCATAACTGAAAGGCTTCTGACCAGTATCACTAAGTCGGTGTCTATATGGATGAGATTTCCAAAACAATTCTTTACTGCATAATTCACAACTAAAAGGTTTTTCCCCAGTATGACTAAGATAGTGTTTATTCAGAGAAGTTTTTTGTGAAAATTTCTTATTGCATATTTCACAACTGAATGGCTTCTCACCAGTATGGCTAAGTTTGTGCGCATTCAGATTAGATTTCTGAGAAAATGTTTTATTACATATATCACAAATGAAAGGCTTCTCACCAGTATGGTTAAGTTTGTGCGCATTCAGATGAGATTTCTGAGAAAATGTTTTATTACATATTTCACAACTGAAAGGCTTCTCACCAGAATGGCAAAGCTGATGCACATTCAGAATAAATTTTTGAGAAAATGTTTTATTGCATATTTCACAGCAGTAAGGCTTCTCACCTGTATGACTGCGTTTGTGTTTATTGAGATCAGATTTTTGAGGAAATCTTTTACTGCATATTTCACAACTGAAAGGCTTCTCACCGGTATGAGCAAATTCATGTTTATTAAGATAAGATTTTCGTGAAAATTGTTTATTGCATATTTCACAACTGTAAGGCTTCTCACCTGTATGACTGCGTTTGTGTCTGTTGAGATCAGATTTTTGAGAAAATCTTTTACTGCATATTTCACAACTGAAAGGCTTATCACTGGTATGAGTAAATTCATGTTTTCTAAGATCAGATTTTTGCGAAAATTCTTTATTGCATATTTCACATTTGAAAGGCTTCTCACCAGTATGACAAAATTGGTGTGCCTTCAGAGAAGTCTTTCGAGAAAATTCTTGACTGCATACTTCACAAATGAATTTCTCGCCAGTATGACTGCGTATATGTCTATTGAGATCAGAATTTCGAGAAAATCTTTTACTGCATATTTCACAACTGAAAGGCTTCTCACCAGTATGACTGCGTTTGTGTCTATTGAGATCAGATTTTTGAGAAAATCTTTTACTGCATATTTCACAACTGAAAGGCTTCTCACCGGTATGAGCAAAATCATGTTTATTAAGATCAGATTTTCGTGAAAATTGTTTATTGCATACTTTACAGCTGAAGGGCTTCTCCCCAGTATGAGTAAATTTATGGCTCCTAAGAACAGATATTTGTAAAAATTCTTTATTGCATATTTCACAACTAAAAGGCTTCTCACTAGTATGACAAAATTGGTGTGCCTTCTTCAGAGAAGTATTTTGAGAAAATTCTTTACTGCGTAATTCACACATGAATTTCTTAACAGTATGAGCAGGCTAATGTCTATTTAAATCAGATTTATGAAAAAATTCTTTATTGAATATTTCACAACAAGGCTTCTCTGCAGTATGGCAAAGTTGGTGGATTTTCAGAGATTTCCAAGAAAATATTTTATTGTATATTTCACAACTGAAAGGCTTCTGCCTAGTATGACAAAGCTGATGCGCATTTAAATAAAATTTGAGAAAATTCTTTATTGCATATTTCACAACAGAAATGCTTCTCACCGGTATAAGATATAGTTTATTCACAGCTGATTTTCGTGAAAATTGTTTATGGCATACTTCACACCTGAAAGGGTTTTCCCCAGTATGACAAAATTTGTGCAGATTCAGATAAGATTTTTGAGAAAATGTTTATACTTATTTCCCAACTGAAAGGCTTCTCCGTATTACGACAAAGTTCGTGCGATTTCAGAGACGATTTTCAAACCCAGTATGACAAAGCTGATGCTTGTTCAGATGTGATTTTTGAGAAAGTTCTTTATTGCATATTTTACAACTGAAATATTTCTCACCATTATGACAATATTTGTGCACATTGACATGAGATTTTGAGAAAAATTTTATTCCATATTTTACAACTAAAACCTTTATCCTCTGTATGGATTAGTTGGTGTCTATTCAGATTAGGTTTTACATAATATTGTTTACCTCATATCTCATATCTCAAAAGCTTCTCTTTGGCATGATGAAGTTGGTGCTTACCATGAAGGTAGAGGAAGGAGGACTATCAAGCTGCTAGTTCCGGGCGAAAATTGATCCGCTGATTTTAGTTGACCAGGGGGGGGGGGGGATTAATTAATTAGGGACTCGATTTGCATTGAAAATATAGGAGATAGCGTTAATTTTATTAATTTTAAATCATTTAAATTACATATTTAGTATAATAGTCTCGAGGATACTTTGTCCTTGGATGTGACATTGGATAGTCTTCTGCCAAAGCGAAAAATAAAGCTCTAGGAAAAGTAAAAATAAATGTAAGAATGTACAAGATATGGCTATCATTTACCCGAATCATTAATAATTATATTTTAAAAAATTAAATTGGGAAAAGAAACAAACAAAATGTAGTAAAGTATTTCGGAAAGTATAAAAATTCTTTAAAATTGTGATTTACCTTTTTTCTTTCTTTCTTTCTTTCTTTCTTTTTTTTTTTTTTTTTTAACATTTTAAAAGCTGTTTAAAGCTAAGTTTTTAATTAATGAATTAAAAAAAAAAAATAAATAAAATAAAATTGTTTTTTTAAATCATTTATTAAATTTGTTGATATTCTTAAAAATTAGTGGTATACATTTTGAATTAAAGTGGAAAATACTAGACAAATTAGTTTCAGAATGAAAATAATGCTAATTTATTTTATACAAAATTTTTATGCAATTTTTTCTTCACAAATAATGCCTTCATTTCATCATTTTTTTCCCTTCCCCATAAAACATAATTAGTATGAAAAAAAAAATTAAATAAATAAATATCTTGGTGAATTTACAAAGATTTTTTTTTCTTTGAATCTCAGACAGACGAGAAGTGCCAGGTTCAATCCCAGGTTACGCTGCTCTACTTGTTGTTTGGGATCTTCCATAGTTTTCTCCGAAACTCGCACAAAGTCTGACTAGGACACCACGAAGACACTCCACTTTGGTCTAGGACCCTTATGTAATCAATAAGCCTTATCATTTACGCCATCAATTTCTCAGATTTTTAAGCTTATGGGATTAAAACTCACATATTGTAAAAAAAATAAATAAATAAACAAAGGCATTTTTAAAAGTAGAAATGTATAAGAAGTAGTTGCTATTAATCTAAACTATCTAAAGTAATTAAATAAAAAAGAAAGAAAGAAAGTTAAAAAATGTAACAAAATATAATTTAGGATTTTTTTTTTTTTTTTTTTTTTAATAAAAAATAATTATTTCAAACTCTAATTAATTTTACTTTTAACTTAAACAAATCCATGTTAAATTGTTGGTTTAGCAATTCAGAGTTTTCTGTGGTTTTCTCCTAACTTTGCTGAAAAATGGACTTGGACCCCTTAGAAAGACATACACACACCGGACATTTCATCCAGACCTAGGAACTTCGATTCGTAATCCAGTATTTCTGACGTTCAGGTAGTTCAAACCTTCTTTGCACCCATTCAATATTTAAAAATTTTGGTTCCAAGTAAAAGCATAACTAGTAGTATGAAAAATAAATAAATGAATATATTGTGTGTAAATGTCTTAATTATTTTGTAAAGGTTTTTTTTTTTTTTTTTTTTTTAAATCCCAATTAATTTATTACATCTAATATATTTTAGATATTTGTCAGGTTTTCAGTTCATAAATTTAAAAATCTTACATTATGAAAGAGTAAAAGTCATTGAAAATAATAATAATAATAATTGTTGACGCGTGCGCGCCACCCCGTCGCGGATCACCTGTCAGAGGATGAAAAAAAAAATGTGCTCGCTGAAGGAGAACGATACGAGTGCTGATAGCACCATGACTTGACTTGATGCGTTATATAATTACTATTACAAACTACCTTACTAGAAATATAACCATCAAAAAATGTGGATAATTACTCAAATTTATGTCGAAATCCAAAGTTCATTTAAGTATGTTTTTATTGTATATATGTACATATTTTATTTAGTTTCTATTAAATATTATTAAAAAAAAAAAAAAAAAAAAAAAAAAAAAGGTCCGTCGAAAAATAATTATTTGTAGTTAAGTTTCTACAATAATCATTTCTTGAAGAAATTTTTTCATCCCTTGGCCAAGAGATTCTGCTCTGGAAACTGGCAAAAGGAAAGTGCCTGGTTCTAAACCAGGTCGCGCTTTTCGGTTTAGCCGTAGCGAGTTATTCGTGTTTTTCTCCGAAATTCACTTAAATATGGGCTAGAATTCCTGAAGAAGACCCCCAAGAAGGGCGCTCCACCTTGGCTTAAAACGTACGTGTAGTCAAAACGCCTTAAATCATCCATCACTGGACCACCAATTTCACAAGTTTTTAGTTCATGAATTAAAAATGTTTGTATTATAAAAGAAAAAAAATATCTTTAATATATATATATATATATATATAATATATATATATATATATATATAGCAGGAGTGTTCTATAAGAAATGGTTGCAACTTATCCAAATCATCTAAAATTATTTTATACGAGATTTTAAATTCATTTTTACTTCACGTACGAAGCATTCATTTCATTATCTTTTTCTCTTCCACATAAACAAAATTAGTTTGAGGGGGGAAAAAAGTAAATGTCCTAATTATTTTGTAAGGAAATATTTTTATTCATCCCACTTTGCCGAGAGGTTCTGCTGACAAACCCCGACTGACGAGAAGTGCCGGGTTCGATTTCAAGTAGCAGTCTCTAGGAGTTCTCCATAGTTTTCTCCCCCTCAAAATTCGCATTCTTACGGCTTAAGAGCTCTTAGAAAGACCCCCCCCAAAAGGCCATGCCACCAAGACCAAGGAATATCCGTGTGGTCAATCGGCCTTAACACCTACATCACCTCACCATCAATTTCACGGGTTTTCAGTATATGAATTTAAAATTTTTAAGTTACAAAAATAAATAAAATAAAAATAAATCATGCAGAAATGTTCTATAAAAAATGGTTGCAATATTTCCAAACCACCTAAAATAATTCTATATAAATTTCTGAATTCTTTTTCGCTCCATATATGAAGCCTTCATTTTTTTTTCCTTCCATATAAACACAATTATTTTGAAAAAAAAAAATGTCTTTATGATTTTATATTATACAAAATTTTCTATTTATTACAATTTTTCACATTTTAAATGCTAAAAAGTGGTACTTTTTCATTTATGAATTATTGGGGGAGGGGGGGGGAGTTAATATAGTGACCTAAATTGCTGTATTTTTATTATTTGATGAAAGTCACATTGTAAAAATTACTGTTGACATTGTAAAAATTACTGTTATAAATTTTTATTTAAAATTTAAAAGACTAGAAAAATAGTTTTAGTGTGGAAATAATGTTCAACTGTTTTACACAGAGTTTTGAAGTCACTTTTACTTCACAAATGAAAACTTCCTTTCCCGATTTATTTATTTTTTTCTGACATAAAATATAACTAATATGACAATAATAATAATGATAAAATGTTTTGATGATTTTGTAAGGAAATATTTTTTTTTCTTGCCATTGAGGTCGCCGAGAGTTTCTGCTCTCGACAGAAGAGAAGTGCCGAGTTCTATTCCAAATCGCGGTCGACGGCTTAGCCATTAAGAGTTTTGCATGGTTTTCTCAAACTTGCGTAAATACGGTCTAAGATTCCTTGGAAAGTCCTTCAAGAAGGGCATTCCACCACTGAATCGTGTAGTCAATCGGCTTTAACATAAATTTTGAATTAAAGTTGGAAAAGTTAAAGGGGGGAAAAATTGTTTTAGCATTTAAAAAATGCAAATTTGTTTTTATACAAAATTTTGAAGTCATTTTTACTTTATATGCAAATCCTTCTTCATTTCATGATTTCATTTTTTTTTTTTTTTTTTTTTTTTTTTTTTTCCCCGCATAAAACATTATTAGTATGAAAAAAAGAAAGAAAGAAAATGAAAGCAAGCGCTTCGATGATTTTGTAAGGAAATATTTTCCCACTAAGTCCCATCAGTGACCCAGAGGTTTTGCTCTCGAAGTTGCCAGACGGGGAGTGCCGGGTTCAATGCTAAGCTGCGCTCGCTCGTCTGCTTAGCTGTTCGTAGCTTTCTGTAATTTTCTCCGAAATTCGTGTAAGTGCGGATTTGGATCTCCACGAAGAACACTCCAATTTGGCCTAGGATCTTCGGATAGTCACTCGACCTTAACACTTATACCATCAATTTCTCAAGTTTTGAGTTTATAGATTTACCCACGCTCCTAGGACTTTCGTGCAGTCAATCGGTCTTAATATCTTTACTATCAATTCCCTATATTTTATGGATTTAAAATTCTTATATTATAAAAGAAATAATTTCTCAAAAAAAAAAAAAAAAAGAATGAATGAATGAATGAATGAAAGAAAAAAAAAAAAAAAAAGGAAGAAAGAGAGAAGAAAAGTTTATAATAGTAAATTATATATTTTAATGGTATTTATAATAGGAAAAATGCATGAGAAGTGGCTCCCATTCATGCAAATAATCTAAAATTAAATTTTTAAGCGATGAAAATTAGAAATTGAAAAGAACAAAATACAGTATAAGTATTTTAGAAATATAGAAATTTTTTTAAACTTTTATTGATTATTTTATTATTTATTTATTTATTATTAAAGACTTTTTTTTTTTAGCTTACTTTCTCTGTCCTTTTAGCTTACCTTCTGCCGAATCCGGGTTAAAAATGGAAAATTAAATTAGAAATATGTCCTATCGTTACAAGTTCGGTGTCAAATGAAAGGGGCGATTTTTTTCTGAATCCAGGGCTGCAAACAGTTTTCGACATGACAATTAGATCTTTTTAAACTAATTAAAGTATGGAGTTTATGTGCTAGCACTTTATTTTAATTCCTGTCAGTCTTTTTAAAGGGTACTTGGCTCGTTATACACGATCCGTTAGGATTTTTCCGCGGTCTTCTCTAAATTTGCTCAAAAACAGACAAAGACCCTCTCAGAAAAAATCCCCCCCCCCCCCGGTGACCCAGTTCAGTCCTAGCGCCCTCGAGAGTTAATCGACCTTAAACGTTACACATCACTATCCATTTATTATGTTAAAAAGTTCGTTCCAAATAAAACATAATTAGCATGAAAAAAAAAAAAAAAAAAAAAGAAAAAAGAAAAGAAATCTATATTCATCTATATTCTAAATGTTGTGATTATTTTGTAAAATAAATTTTTGTTTACATTTTATATGTTTTATGCATTTCTCAGGCTTTTAGTTTTAATTCATTTGAAAATCTTACAATCTTAAAGAATAAAATTCTTCACTGGAATAATAAAGTACGGAAACATTTAGAAATGCAAAATTGTTAAGAAATGATCTAAATAATCTAAAATTATATCCTTAGAAAATCAAAAGAAAAAATGAAATATAATTACTTTGTTAAAAATAAATATTTTTTCTGTTCGATATAAATTAGCAAAACATGAAATATTATTAATTGGCTATTGATTGTATTGGCTATTGAATAAAGAAAAATCCCTCACTGCTTTTAATAGCAGTTCATGTTTACGATAACTTATTTAACTATCAACAGATGGCGACAGCACTCTAGGGAGGCGCGTAAGATATGAAATCGGGATCAATTTCCGTACACTGCGTTATCCCTCCTTCTTTATACCTTCATGTACTAGCCATAGGCGTCTCTTAACTAAACCTTGTTATGCAATGTCTTTTATGTTGCATCCTGTTTTTTTTTTTTTTTTTTTTTTTTTTTTTTAAGTGATCTACAAATGATCTACTTTTGTAACGTAAGTACTCATTAGATGTCATCATGAACCAACATGTTTACTTACAACTTTCCATTCCTCTCATTGTACCAAAGGATGAAAATTTCGTGGTATTTTTATATTTGTCTTGGAAACTGTATCATAATATGTGCAGTATAATTTTCTTTTCTTGTTTTCTTTCAAAAATTTAGTTGTATTACGACAAGCAATGTATGGGTTTTCTTTCTGTCTTACAAAAAACAAAAGATTTTCCTAGCTGAGCTTAAAAATAAATAAATAAATAAAAATAAAAGAAATATTATATACATATATTATGTTATTTTTTATTTAAATTGTTTTCTCATTATTTCTCAGTTGATATTTTAATAGGATATAGACATTATTAATTGTGTCTGATTTAAAATTTCCGGATGTAGTCGTAGGTACCACACTTGTAATATTTTTCCACATAATATATAATAAATGTATGAAAGAAATATTACGTTACAATCAATATTTAAATATACAACGTTAATTATTTGAAAAAATTATAATTCATTTGATATTAAGAAAGTAGGATCACATATGTTACAATGAATCTCATATTAAAATTAGTATTGACTTTAGATTTTTTACACAATTGCATAGAAACATTCATTGTAGAGATTTGAGATCCACGAATATAAGTTTTCCTTCATAAATCTTTTTGGCGGAGCAAGTCAATTTTAAATCATGCTGTTACAGTTATCTTTTAATTTTGGATCTCTATAGTAATGTAGTTAATTATATTTTGGTGTAAGTTTCCTTTATTGACAAACAGTATTTATGATCATTATGGTTAAATATATTTTAATATATTTTAGGTACAAAAATCCATGAAGATGAAGAGAGAAGAAAAAAAAAAGAAAATGTGGCAAGTCATGAATCGTCTAATCAAGCCGTTTAACGAAGAAATGTACAATAAACCTCTCCCAAAATAATTTTTACCAATTACCTGGTGACTACAAGATACTCAAATAAAATCTATTTAAAATAGCATCGCATAAACATTTCTCGTGAAATATTTGGCAAAAAAAAAATTTCCAGGGAGAACTGTGTATATTTTATCCAGCAGATTTAAAAAAAAAAAAAAAAAAAAAAAAAAAAAAACTTTCTAAAGAAACAGCAAAAAAATTCACTAAAAATTCTATTAAAAAGGCATGTCATAATTCACTAAGAAAAGAAAAAAAAAAAACACCATTAAGATCAGGTGTTTGTTCTGTTGGTGTTGCATAATATAGTGAAAAAAGTAAATTATTAATTTGTATGGATGTAAACCTGTTTATAAATTTTTACAATACATTGTGGCAGGGCCCGACTTAGACTACCTGCAGCCCCGGGGCAAGCCTATTCTGGGGGGGGGCCCTTGCAGTGGCATAAGAGGTCTTTAGGTTGCAGAATTTCTGTATTCGCCTGTAGGGGGGCCCCTTCCAGAAGGGGGGGCCCAGGGCATTTGCCCCGTATGCCCTGCCGTAAGTCGGGGCCTGCATTGTGGTTCCAGAGCAATTTAATAAAGACCATTTCCTTTTATATTGGTACGCAATGGCATTTGTGTGTGAATCTTGCAACAAAACGTATTCAAGAAAGGCTCATTTAAATAGACACTTACGCATCCATACTGGCGAAAAGCCATTTCTTTGTCAGTTTTGTCACAAAAGTTTTTCACAGAAGAATACTTTAACTATTCATTTACGTACTCATACTGGTGAAAAGCCCTTTACATGTGAATTTTGTAGTAAAGCATTTTCGGATAAACGTAATTTAAAAGTGCACGAAGAAGTTCATACCCGTAAAGAGCCATTTGTTTGTGAAGTTTGTAGCAAAAGTTTTTTTCATAAGAATTACTTAACTTCTCACTTGCGTATTCATTTTGCTGAAAAGACATTTATTTGTGGAGTTTGTAGCAAAGCATTTTTAGACAACAGTAGCTTAAATAAGCATTTACGAATTCATACTAGTAGAAAGCCGTTCGCTTGCGAATTTTGTAATAAGGCATTTTTGGATAAGCGTAAATTAAATACGCACATTCGCGTTCATACTGATGAAAAGCCATTTATTTGTGAATTTTGTAACAAGGCATTTTCAGGTAAATGTTATTTAAATAAACACTTGCGCATTCATACTGGTGAAAAGCCATTTGTTTGTGAAGTATGCAACAAAAAATTTGCACGGAAAGATAATTTAAACTGTCATGAACGAATTCACACTGGTGAAAAGCCATTTGTTTGTAAACTTTGCAGCAAAACATTTTCATATAAGTGTAATTTAAATCAACATGTTTGTCCTTTTAGTGATAAAAAGCCGTGTTTATAATACTTTTTTCCCAACATGTTACTGTAAGTTATGCTTTTGTAAGCTGTAAATAAATAATTTACAGTTAATATCATTAAAAATATTTTTATTTGATGACAAAAATGATTACTTGTAATTTAAACATTTTTTATTACTTTTATTATTATTCATTAGTGATGTAATAAGGAAATTTTGTAACAATAGTCCACTTAAAGAAAGAAAAAAGTGTACAGTGATTGTTTTCAACTTTGTGTACTACATGGTATAAAATAGATTTTTATACCATGAAAAATAATTGTGTTATTTAGCTCTCTTCTAACCACATAGGATTTATGAAAAATATTTTATAAGTGTTGAAATAATACATAAAAGTAAAAGTTTTATTCTTTGTATGAGAACAATTCTAGTGCTCAGTAAAGAATTGTTAGCACAATAAATGTGCTCTACATTCTCTTGCCAAAAAATAGGCTTAAAATAGGCCATTGGCGCTGAATTATAAGCTTGTAAATACAGTTTTTCTTTTCGCATTAAAAATATTCTGAATATTTAAATCTATCTGTGTTTGATTTTAGTTTATTTAATTATCTTATTTAGTTTTAAAAGCTTTTTTTTTTTTTTGTAATTTTGATTGATTAGTAGATGTTATCTTATGAGTAAAGTAATCTGCTTATTGTGTGTTATAAAGAAAATAATATATACAGTGAATAAAAATCATTCAGTATAAGTAACGTTGTAATAATTATTTTTCGTCTGTTTCATTTTACTACTCTTCAAATTAATGTCAAATACAGAGATCTTGCACCAAACATGATATTTAAGCCTACAGGTTTATTAAAACTGAGATCATTCAAGTTTACAATTGGCAGCAAAATATATATATCGAATATATATATATGTATGTATATATATATATATTATTATTTTCTTTCATGAATTTATTACAAAGCTTATTATTTCCACTTTTTTTAGAACGAACAACACCTAATCTCCCCGACGCGATTTATGAAACAATTTCAGCGACGAAGATTATAAGCAAATACAGAGCAGCAATTGGTCAGACGTAATTACTGTAGGAGGAGCCAAAGCTGACAATTCAATGAATCGTTCTTTTCATGAATCTATCAACACAAACATAATGACAACATGGCTCCGTCTTCGTAGACTATCGCTTTACAAATACAAAATAAAACGTTAATCTGAGTACGGCGGTTTTATTGTATTTACTTAAAAATTCTTATTTCTACAGCACAAAGTTGTTCAGATTTACTGTATTAAATTTTTAAAATATTTAGTAATTATTGCACTGTAATTATCACATATATTAGTTGAAACGGTATTTTCCATTAAACATAAATATACCATATTTTAATCCTGTATTTTGGTTGGCTTACTTATTTATTTACATTTATTTAGTCACTTACATAAATAAAATGATTCATTAATATCCAGATTAAAGAAGATTGTCATAGAAATACTTTTTATGATAACGTTAAAAAAGCCAGCCTTAGCCTCCTCTTTTTTTTTAATGTGCATTAAAATATTTTATCTTGCTATGTGTTTGTATAACTAAAAGGTAAAAAAAATCTTATCTGGTATCTTGTGAAAAAATATGTACACTGAATTTCATATTGAGTTCTATCTCAATTTCATTAGTAAATATTTATTTTTCATAATATTATGATGATTTTATTTTTATGAAACATAGTGTATTGCATGTTACTTGTGGCTTTTTTTAAATTCCTGAAAAAATTAAAAAATGTCCTAAAAGACCCTAATTATAAGTTGTCTTAAATTCCTAAAATTTTGTAGATGTTGTGCTACTTATTGTTATTTTAACAACCCAAATCAAGCAATATAATTCCGAACCCCTTTTTTAATGCTGCACTGTGTTTACTGGAAAAAAAAAAAAAAAAAAAAACAGTTATGCTCATTTTTTTTCATTATTATTTTATTTTATTATTTATTTATTTTTGTCTAATTTGCAGAATTCCGTGAATTTATTTCTTCAATCTTTAAAAAAGTCACGGATATCGTTCATTTTAAAAATAGAAGCTCCATAGAACGATCGGTGATCAAATGTTCTACGAAAGCTCCCAATTTCCAGTCTTGTACCATCTACAACATAAATGTCAATATTCGTTTGAAACATACTTTATGAGATTCTAGAACCTGTAAAGAAATAGTATTATTAAATATTTCTTGCTCATTTAATTATTTCCTCCCCCCACCTTCAAATTTATCTCCAACTAACGATCAGCAATCAAATGTTCAGCAGAAGTCTTTTATTTCCCAATCTTTATGTAACTGTAATATTAATTTAAAAGTTGTTTTATTAAATTCTAGAAGTAGAATTGAAAGAGTTTAATATTTCTTACTCTGTAATTATTTTTCTGTCCCCCCTCCTTTTCCAATCTCTGGAAAGTGAGCAACTCTAAAATCTATAAAGCAATAAAAGTGAATATTACTCACATATGTAATTATTTTTAGACTTCATTGCTGATCTTAATCAATCTATTTATTTTTCCACAATTAAATTAAATATTTACATGTCATATCTATAGGATGTGTAAACATGTGGAAAAAATTAATAGATTTTTCAGGGAAGTAACATTTTGCCAAATCAATGTATGCATGTATATATATTGTTTCAGTATGGTTAGAATTTAGTATAATCTAGCTGTATTTTAAATTTAGTATGTTTTATTTATTTATTATTTTATTCATATGTATTTGCAATAAAAAGAACGTCTCATACAAAATCTCTCTAATTTTGATTCTCAAAGGTTGGCAACTATGCCTTTGGCAACGACTTATGCACTTTTTACTCCCCGCTTCCCAGTTGGATAAGTTAGTACTAATTATAAAATCCCACCAAAGTGCATATTAGGGATGCACCAAATATCAGTTTTGGCAAAATACCGAATATTCGGCCAACTAAATACTAACTTCAGCTGAATACCAAATATCCTTCAAACTAAATAGTAACTATTTAGAAATTTTTATTCGTGAATTCATCAACCGTGAATATTTATTTAAATCAAATTGGAGTGTAAAGATTGATATTTTTATTTATTACCAACTATGCGAAAAATACCAGAGCCGGAAATCGAACCCGCGTACCTCCGCTTAACGCACGGATGCTCTACCACTGAGCTACCCTGGCTGACAACCAGCTAGGCACTTCTCGCATAATATTCTTTGGGAAAGTCACCGAGTCTGCAAACGCAGATATATCAGGTGAGACAATAACAATCGTAGCACAACTCCATAGACCACGAAATTTCAATTTAGAATTTTTTATCCATGAATTCATCAACCGTGAATATTTATTTAAATCAAATTAGAGTGTAAAGGTTGATATTTTTATTTATTACCAACTATGCGAAAAATACAAGAGCCGGGAATCGAACCCGGGCACCTTCACTTAACGCACGGATGCTATACAACTGAGCTACCCTGGCTGACAACCAGCTAGGCACTTCTCGCATAATATTCATTGGGAAAGTCACCGAGTCTGCAAACGCAGATATATCAGGTCAGCCAGGGTAACTCAGTGGTAGAGCATCCATGCGTTAAGCGGAGGTGCCCAGGTTCGATTCCCGGCCCTGGTATTTTTTGCATAGTTCATAATAAATAAAAAATATCAACCTTTACACTCCATTTTGATTTAAATAAATAGTAACTATTCCATGGTTCATACACTTAGGAGTAAAAAAAATTCAAGGAGTTATCAAGTACTTTTCAAGCACTTCCCGGGAAATTTTCAAGCACTTTCAACCAGGATTTTAGATTCGTCCACACTTTTGTTTGTGAGGGTGTGTGTGTGATTACCTACATAAATAACCTAGTATCAAATGTGTTTATTATTTTTTTAAAACATAACTGGGGGGGGGGGGGTTCCTGCCTCCTCACTCCACTCGCCAATTCTTGACTCACTTTGCTTTATTAACACCTGCGGGGTTCTTCCTACCTTTTTGCTGCTTTTCCATGCAATAAATATGAATATAAATAGTGCATTTCATAAGACAAAAGCAGAAAAATATTATAGAAATCCCCATATCCAATGCTGGATAGAACATAACATAACATTTAAAAAATAATAAGGCAAAATAAAATGTGTTAAAAATCAGTAACTTATTTTTTAAGAATAGAAGAAAATTTGTTATATCTAGACCACTTTGTGCTACAGATTTAGTATGATTCCCTTTGGTGACATTTAAATTTTTTTCACTATTTGACGATGACTTTTTTGATAATTGTTAAAAAAAAAAATCTAGTACATACTTTTTCTAATGCTTATAACTTTCACTATTGAATTTTTTAGTTAATTTAGGGCAATATATAACACTCTATATGTATATTTCTAATATACAGTTAGGAAATAATTTCATTATTTTCATTTTAAGTTCCAAAAATGCCCCACAGCTTCAATTTTCAATTCTTTCCTGCTTATTTCTCAAAATAACGAAGGATACTCAAGGAACAGATTTCATATTTGTAGTCCTTGTTAAAAAAAAAAAAAAAAAAAAAAAGAATATCTAACTCTGTAAAGTTAAAAAATTATCATTAGGATATTAAAAGATGCTTCATATGAGTTTGAATTTGACTAAAATGTTTTTATCCCAAAATATATTATCCGGAGTATATCCGATGTAATTTAAAATATGTTTTTAAATAACAAGATACAATAAACGACATATGTATAATAATAAATGGAAAGGTTTGTCTGTCTGTCAGTTCTTTTATACGTTCAGCCCCTACTGAACGCAGAAATACAAGAATTGACATACTGATGCTCTGGAGCCTTTCCGAGGTCCTCCTAAAAACAGAATTTAAAATTTTTAATTAGTTGTGGAGGTATTAAATAAAATTTCGACTCATGTCTAATATCAAAGCGATCTCAATGAATGAGAATTCACCGCCATTGCATAAAAAAAAGATATTTTAACGGAGTTAAAAGCAGAAAAAAAAAATAATATTAAATTAGAAATATTTGTTCGATCGTTACGATTTTGGTACCATATGAAAGGGGAATTTTTTCTGAATCTAAGTGTACAAATGGCTTATCGGTACAACAATTAAATTTTTAAAAATTAACTAAAGTATGAATTTTTTGTGGCAACATCATTTCAAATGCCAAACGACCGTCTGCCATGAAAAAGGAAATGATTGTAACAGATCAAGATGTCACGTGTTTTATAGTGGAGGGGAAATTTGCAATTTTCAAACTTTTTCAAATTTTCATTCACGTTACATTTGAATTAATATTCGGCCTAGACAGCATATTATAAACCTAGTGTTCAATTTCCATGAAAATATGTGGACAAACAAAAAAATTAGATTAAATTGTTTTATATTTTGCAGTACATATTTTAAATTGAGATATGCTGTTGAAATTTTGCAATATTTGGTTTTAATGCCCGATAATTCGATTCTGAATATTTTTGAAAGTGTAGAATTATTAGGAAGGGCTTGAGGGGGAGGGGGGGGCGAAGGGAAAAAAAGTTACAGCGTTTGAAATTGGTATTATTAGGTTTTAAGGAAAGATAAATCGATTGCGGATATTTTCAAGTGTAAAATTATTAGGAGGGACGAAAAGGGGCAAAAACGTAGAAAAAGAACAGTTGTTTTGGAGAAAACAACGGAAAACCGAGAACGCCTTTATTCTTTTATATTTTGCAGAGTTTCGAATTCTGATACTCCTTTCACATTTCATACTATTGATTTTTAACAGTATTTAGCCCGGAATTACACAAGTTACAGAGAATGGTGTTTATATCATTTTTGTATCTCAGCTTCTAATTAGCATAATTTCAAAAGTAATATGTCACTTTGAAACTTATTTGAGTTGAATTTGAAGAGTAGATGCCACAAATTTCTGTCACCTTCCGTTAATCGACTACTGTAAGTAATGGAATTAGAGATTTCACGTTATTTCCACATTTTAAGGTGTCCTGATTAGGTTTTTTTTTTGTATCTCAGCTACTAATTAAAATAATTTTATAAGTAATACATTATTTGAAAGCTTTGTTGATTTGGAATTGAACAGTAGATCCTACAGACTTTTCTACCGCCAGATGGCACTGTAATATATTAAAATTTCAATATTTCGAATTCTGAATATGATTAAATTATTTTTAATACATCATTCGAAAGATATTTTAAAGAGCTTTTATATTATCGAAAGTGAAATTCGAGATTTCACCAGATTTACACGTTTTAAGGTGACCTGATTAGGTTTTCTTTTGTATCTCAGCTACTAATTAAAATAATTTCATAAGTAATACATCATTTTAAAGCTTTGTTGATTTAAAATTGAACAGTAGATTACAGAAATTTCTACCGCCAGATGGCACTGCAATATTTTAAAATTTCAATATTTTGAATTCTAAATATTATTAATTTTTTTTTAATACTGCATTCCAAAGTTATTTTAAAGTACTTTTATATTATCGAATAACCTACATTAAATTTATCCAAGAGAGGGCACTAATCGCAATTATTCGAGATTTCACCTGATTTATATGTTTTAAGATATCCTCAAGGGGGCCAAAAAATTAGAAATTGAGTTAGATCGTTCGAAATTGGTATATATAGGTTTTGAGTGCCTACGAGTCGAATGAGGATATTTTTGAAAGTGTAAAATTAAGGAGGGACAGAAAGGGTGGTGAGGAATATGTGCGCGCAGCGAGCATACATATGAATTCGTGATCACTGCGCACACACGGGTCTACGCTGACGAAAGCAGAGGGGACCCGGTGTGACTTTTTACCCGATTAGAAATGATTTTTTTTTAAATTCCTTTTTTTAAGAATAAAAGTTTATGAGTAATAACATGCAATTTTGAGAAATCATAAGGGTGGTGAAGGAATACGCGCGCACAGCGCTCATATATATGCATTCATGCGTGCGCATCGCGCACGGGTCTACGCTGCCGAAGGCAGTGGGAACCTGGTGCGACATTTTTCCCCGATCATAGTTCTTTTTTTTTTCTCTTTTTGTTTCACATGATAAAAATTAATGCAATTTTGAGAATTCATTAATTATAATGATTCATTTAAAAATAGTGTCCAGCGAAGCAGGCGTAGCCTGCTAGTCTTTAAATAAAAAGATACAATAAAAAAAAAACATAGAAAAAAATACAACATAAGAAATTGCCATACCAATAGAAAGGTTGACATTTCATTTTTTTTGTATCATTGATCATATTTTAATTTTCCAGTGGAAAATGGAAAAACCATAAAAAATGTTGCCTGAATATATATTTTATTATACAAATCTAATATTGCTGTGACAGAATACTTTTATGCTTTCTGTGACAATCATTGTTTGTGGAAACATTTTCATTCAGGGTTGGCAAGATTATGTCGCAGTGGTTAAAACCACTGGTAGAAACCGGCATGGCGAAAACCCCTTTCTGCCACATTTGTGGCAGAAACTCAGAAAATGACATAAAAGTAATTACTGACCTACAATAGACAATGCATAGGAAAATCAATTAAATGTTAACCAAAATATAATTTATTTACAATGTTATCGCCATTGAAAATCGAAGTTTACATTGTTTACACTATTCAGTCTTCTATAACAAAAGACAAGTTTTGATGCGGTTTCTAAACCTAAACGATTTTTCAATTTGTGATGCACAAATATGAGAAATTTGAGAAGATTCTCTCAATTCCAGCAGATCTAACAGGCATTGCCATCAAGGAACAAATAAGATTTGTGAAAGTTTCATCTATTGCACATTTTTTAAAACTGGACCACCATGTAAATAGTAGCTGGGGTAGTTGCCAAAGTAGCTTAATTCAGTTATGTTACGAGTTAAATGAATGAATTTTAGAGTTTGAAATAATACAAAACTAAAATCTAGTATTTATGTTCATTATTTTATATAAATATTTGATATACTCTTTATATTTAATACTAGCAGGCTACGCCCGCTTCGCTGGTCACTATTTTTGAATAATTAATGTATTCTCAAAATTGCACTAATTTTTATCATGTGAAAAAAAAAAATCTGATCAGGAAAAATGTCACTCTGGTTCTCCACTGCTATCGGCAGCGTAGACCAGTGCGCAGTTATTTTAATTAGTATCTGAGATACAAAATAAAACCTTATCAGGACCTTAAAACAGATGAAATCTCAAATTCCACTTTCGATAATATAAAAGTACTTTAAAGTGTAAGTATCTTTATGATGTATTAAAAATAATTTAGTCATAATTAAAATTTAAAATCTATATGCAAAAAAAAAAAAAAAAAAAAAGGATTTCTCTCTTAAAAGATTTTGAGTTATGAAATGTTTTGTGAAAATATCGATGTTTCATAATGTCTGACTTTTTCATGGTTTTCTCCGAAACTTGCATAATTCCGGGCTAAATACTTCCATAGTATGAGAAATGTGAATGGAATATCAGAATTCGAATCTCTGCAAAATATAAAAGAATAAAGGCGTTCTGGGTTTTCCGCCATTTTCTCCGAAACAACCGCTCCTTTTCTACATTTTTGTCCCTTCCCGTCCCTTCTAATAATTTTACACTTGAAAATATCCACAATCGATTTATCTTGCCTTAAAAACTAACAATACCAATTTAAAACGCTGTAATTCTTTTTTTTTTTTTTTTTTTTTTTTGCCCCTAGAAATCACCACAAAGCAGTTTTTAAAGAAAATTTGGTATTTACGTGTTAACTGCATGTGATTGGCAGGCTATACATATGCATAAATACAAATATGTAAGAAAGTACAATATATTTTATAGGATTACTTCTATGATAATCATATGTAAATATATATATATAAATATTGAAATACATATGTAATATATATTTTGTATTAACCACATGCCAGCAGTTAATCTCTGGCAGGCGGTTATTACATAAAAACTGAAATTTTCATTTAACTAGTATGTTGTGGCGACCACAAGACTTTCTTCTATATTTTCCTATACAAATTCACTCAGTAACAATATAAAAAAAAATTTCTCCCTTTTTTTTTTTTAAGTTAAAAGTAAAAAAATTCAATAACTTTGTTTTGAAGTATCACAAATTATTTATATAGTTCAACCATTCCTTTTAAAGGTATTGACGAGTCCTTTCGAAAGATACCCATCTTGAAAATTTACTGCCCTCGAGGGGAGACTTCCCCCCAGGGGGGGGGGGGGGAGGCGAGGCTCCTACACATACAAAATTTTTTTCCCAGTTGACTATCTCTATTATGTAAATTTCATAATGATTACTAAAAAAGAATTCTCTTCATGCACATTTATACAAATTTTGTCCTATATCACCATGTTAAAAATTTAGAAAAAGCGGGATGGCAATGCAACCTGTAAGACAATTTTTACCAAAAGTTGATAGGCACTAATTTATGTCAAGGTGCAACTACATACCAATTAGTATGAAATTCTGTGCAGTAGTTCCTGAGATACAGTTGCCACTAAATTTTGTCACACACACACACAGACAGACAAAAATGGTCAAATCGTGTTCTACAGCTCTGAAAACGTGTAAATCCATCAAAAACCCGAGGTCAAAAATTTTTACGAATCCAATACTTTCTTCCATTGAATATAGAAGAAAGTAAAAATAACAAAATTATAACCAACTACAATTAAATAAATTTTAAATCATTAAATATATATGATTGAATAATATAAATGCACAAAATCCCAGTATGCAGCAGTTGTTATTATGCATGTATCTACGCTCCATGTACATTAAAAAGAAAAAATAACATTGGTTACTGCTACCTCACTCTGCATGAAATGTTCATAAAATGCATCAAATAACATACTGCAGTAATTACTGTAACATATGTATTAGTGCTTTGTGCACATGAAAATCAAAGCGCCCATTACAAAAAAAGACAGATTATACAGATGTAAAAAATCACCTTTTAAATACAAAATACATGTACAATAATGTATGATAATTTAAAGCAGCAGATAATTTCAATATTAATTTACATTTGTATATAAACTTCCCCTTTCAAAATACTCTTGTTCCAAACACACACATCTTTAAAATGCAAAATATCTGTTATTTACACAATATTTATTTAAACATTAATTTTAATTCACTGAATAGAATAATATTATGAAATAGGAATTAAAATTTATTAAAGAAATTACCTCTAAAATATTCCATGTTCGCAGTTCTAATTACTACTACAAATTACTACAACTTTTCAAATTACTACTACAAAATTCCACAGTAACACAAACAAATATCTAAATAATTAAAATTTTCATTATATTTCTGTTATTTACCTCAAAATTGACATTTCAGTAAAAATATAAATCAAATCAATTTATGTGAAATGATTGTTCTCAAAATATTTTATTTACTTTTTACAAATATCCAAATAAAATACATAATGAAAATCAAGATTTATGTATTAACGCCATATATAATTGAGAGATAAAGTTGATAAGAAACAGATTATTTCTTCAATAATAATTAAATTAATGAATCTCTTTAACTCACCATTGAAGGTTATGGTTAGCATCTATTTTTTTCCCTTAGTGGCTGGAATTTCCCTCGTAAGATGCAGGTGGATACTTTCATTAGATAAAGTCTTCAAGTTGTTGTTTTCATAACCGAATCGATAATACCTTTGTACGTACATTTTTAATAATCACATACATAAGGCAATATTAATTCAGTTGAAATAAATGTTTGGATTCTGTGAAATAAAAAATGAAGTTTATTTTCTTAGCTAAGCATAGATATATGTAATGATAAATAATTGTACACACATAGAAAGGAAATAAAAGTAATTAACTATAAAAATTTAAACAGACAGCCTGTATAAGTAACACTTTCAAACATTAACAGCCACTAACAGCAGCACAAATAAAAACTGTATATGCAGCAACTAATTACATTACATTAAAATTTTAATAACACAAAAGCAAATTTTATCTCTTATTGCAAAGAAACACATGGATATTTTTTATCCCAATTTATCTATTCAGAATCTTTAAATCTGAAATAACGCTAAATTATTTTTAAAACATGAATATATTCGTAATCGTAACAAAACAAATGTATATTTACATCAACGTTAATTTTATAAACGTGGCAAACAAATTTCGAACATGTTATTTATATTAGCAATGTTTTTCAGCAGGTAATGACATTGATATCTAATTGTATAACTAATTCATATCTATAAATCTCGAATGCAGTAATTTCTATTGTTTACCTTAGTTTTGCATTTACATTACACAATAGATTCGTCGATTGCAAGTCTCCAATAAATTAAAATGGACGTTCGCGCTTGTTTTCGATGTTCTATGTATATAAAACGAGTAGATTAAGAAATTTAATGTTTAAAAATAAGCTTACCAGGAAAAATAAGTGAAAATACCTTTTCTATCGAAGTGCCGATTACTGATTACATGAAATAATCTAGAGCGGGTCCCATTCCCATAGTTCGTGAATCGTGATTCATTCAACATAAACTCCTCCTTCGGTAGTGACGCATCAAACCACACCTCAAATGGTCGTAGCTAGGAGTGTTTCATAAATCGCCTCCCCGACAGCCGGGGGGCCCTATAATAACATGGGAAACCTACGGAAAAATTTGTTTCCATAATTATCCATTCCCTAACGCATTTTTTCTTTCTTTTTTTCCCCAATTCCGTTTTTACATTCAGAAGTTCACGATCATTAATTAGTATTCTTTTTCCAAAAATTGATTTTTTAAATATTTAGTATTTCATTTTGCGACTAAAAAATTAGAAAAAATGCACTTAGAGAAAATTCACACTCTCGAACTCAAAATGTAAAAAAAAAAAAAAAAAAAAAATAAATAAATCAATTTTTCAAAAATGAGTACTATATTTATGGTTGTGGATTTTCTGAATGTGAAAATGAAAAAAATAAAAAAAAAAAATAATATGAGTAATTGTGGAAACAAATTTTCCATTAGAATAACATTAACCTTGAGGATTAGGTACTGTTCCCTTTTAAGCAAAAACAAATTAAAAACTGATTTTTGACAACAAGGAATTTTCAAGTTTATAATATATTTGAATTGTCAAATACGATGTTGCCTATATGTATATTAGGTAAATGTAGTTGTCAAATCTGCCATAATTGAATATGGTAGGAAACACCATTAATAAAAACGCTGTTAGGGAAAGATTACATTTTTTAGGTGTCTAAAAAATGTCATATTTTAATGTATGTATGTCTCATAATAATAAGCTGATTATTTAAATAAAAACTTTTTTGAAATAAAGCTGCCAGTGAATTGGGAGCTTATTTTTATTTTTCATGTTTCATTTCGTTTTTCTAAATATTGCAGAATAGGAGATATTTTGTAGCAGAATATATGTATATATATCTTATTCAAAACTTTTAACATCCGATTTTAACTGAGGCATTTAAATTTACAAGGAGTAGGGACACTTACTAAACATAGAATGTTTTCTGTTAAGCACACTTATGGAGTCGGAAAGGGGGGGAGGATATTTTCTCATTTTTTATGTTATTAATGGCTTAGTTTGTTTAGTACTCCTCCCTGGGAAAAATTCAGAAGTGACAGCCAATATTTTCTGATAAAGACAAAATATTAAAAGTAAATAATTTAAAACTTGCCATACTATTATTTAAGGATTGGGGAAGGGGGGGGGGGGGGAATTAGAATACAGAAAGAAACTATTTCTGTTGCAGTAAGTAAAAAAGTTTGCAGAAAATAATAATAAGAATAATGGGAAGACAATTTATTTCAGACTAAAATCAATGTAAGATAAAAATTGTATAAAAAAAAAAAAAAAAAAAAAAAAAAATATTGCTCTCATTTTTCAGTTTTTTTTCAAAACTGAACTAAGTGGTCTTTGAAAACTGGATATGCGCTATAACATGGTAATTAAAATTCATAACAGCCCATCTTCTTATCTATATACTAAATCTAAAAGCAAGATATTTTGAATAACCAAAGAAAAAAAGAAAAAACATTAGAATATATTGAAGCAGTTTTTTTTTTTTTTTTTTTTTTGACATGCAAACTTTTCTCCATTGAAGGATTTTGAATTAATTTATTAAAGTGTAAAAGTGCTGGAATGATGAAAAGATCAAGAAGACATTAAAAAGTTTAATATCTAAATACTGAAAATTGTTGAATTAATTCTAACAGTGAGAGTAAGTTTCCTTCTAATCGGGTTGTACGATCTATAAAACTTGTAATGTTATTCAAAATATTAAATATAAATTCTGTAATTAATTATACTTAATTAAAAATTATACTCTCAGTCAGAAAATTATAAGAAAGAAATTAGACAGCTAAAACTTAGGGCGAGTAATACATATTAAAATCATAAAAATAGGAGGTTAAATTTGGAGATAAGTTGATTGATATTATTTGAAGATACATATACTGATTGATATTATTGATATTACTTTTCTTCTTATTTTATTTTATTTCAATTAAAATCCTTCCAAATATGGTGTAGACAAACAATGATACAACTTTAAAAGTTAACATTTGCGAGTAAAGCACCGATATATTTTTAATGAGAAAATATCTAACATTGCCATCATTATAAATGAAATTACATTAACAACGACAAAAAAATCTAATGAAATACTTTTTTTTTTTTTTTTTAATGTAAAATATGGTAAATGTAATACTATTTCTGTTTATCATATTGTAAAATGTTACTTCGATTTGACTAAATATATTATATAATATTTAATTATATAAATGAATTGTATGGGTAATTTGTTTTTAAATTACTAAAAATACTTTAATTTAATTAACTGTTTTTATTAAAGAAAAGAAATCTAAATCGAAAAATCATTTTTCAAATTAAAATATGTAACAAATGTTTGTTTTTTTTCGCGGGGGGGGGGGGGGGGTTATAAATATTAATTTTTATTTGACTTTATTTTGTTATTTTGTGCTTCAGAAAAACCTCAAGTGCAAATAAATATTATTTAAGGGAGACATTGTACGAATTTAATAAATAAACAGAAAATGAGGTTCATTTTTTAGATGCAATTTCTCTGACAAATCATGGATGATTTCACATTAAAAGCTGAAATGTTTTATGCACAAATGTTAACTTTTAAAGGTGTAAATTTGTTTCTCTATCCCACCTGAATTGTAACAGGAATTAAAAAAAAAAAAGAAAAAAAAAAAAAAAAACACATTTTATGTTCTGTAAGTAAAACAATCTTAAATAACAAGTAAGTAATCGTAAGTAAAGTAATCTGTACACTCATATTTGAAACATTCATAATACATATTAACTTATCTACGAATTTTAACCACCCTCTTCCACAAAAAAATAGCATAAATCCTACTATTTTACAGATTAAAAAAAAAAAAAAAAAAAAAAATGCATGTGAATCTTATATATTTTCATTTTAAAAATATTCACTCCTACAAATTTTGTTTAAAAAACATCAATAATTTGTTTGTGGGAAATAATAGTAATAATAATAATAATAATAATGTAATGTCTTAAGTCCAAACAAATAAAAAATAAATAAATAAAACTGTAATTAATTTATGTAAATGATCCGAGTCTGACTAAGGCAGGGGCATACGGGGCAGTTGCCCCGGGCCTCGACATCAGAGGGGAGGGGGGGGGAATCCAATAGAAAGTGTATCTTACGTTTCCTTCTTTAATGAACTTTTTTTTAACAAAATATCAGAACAGTGTAAAAACCGGCTTAATTGAGCCATAGTAATTGCAAAAATTTAGCTGAATTCCGCCCTAATGTCAGCAAGGATATGAATTTTTCGCAGCTAGATGACAAAATTAACAATAAAAAATAAAATGGATCTATAATGGTATGAAAATTTTACCTTCATAAAGTTCGGTTCATTATTAATGAAGTAGTGAAGCAGAGTGGAAGGGTGCTCCCAAAGAAGTTTTTACCCAAGTAGTGAAGCAGAGGGGGTCACCCTAAGAAGTTTTTGCTCCGGGCCTCATTTAGGCTAAGTCTAAGACTACTATATAACAGGCTGAATCATTCGCCGCCATTTGTACGTCAAGTCCGTCATTTGCTAAACATAAGATTACTATATAATAGTCTTATATAGTCTCATATAATAATCTTATATGGTAGTTCGTCACTGCCAAACCTAAGAGTATTATATAATAGTCTTATATAATCTCATATAATAGTCATATACAATAATCTTAGTTTTAGCAATGACGGACTTGACGGACAAATGGTGGCGGATGATTCAGCCTGCGGGCCCTATAAATAATCTATAATAGTACTAAAAATGTATTTTGAAAATATCTGTAAATGTTTTCACTAAATTTCAACACGAAATGTGGAATAAAAAACTATTCTGATGCCCAATTTGGTACTGCTTTGCTTCCCCGTGGCCAATCACACGGGATTATTTCATCATTATGGACGAACTATGTAGGCATAGGGCAGTTCCTTGTTTGTAAACAAACATCTCAACTCTCGGGAGTGGTTGGCAGAAAGCACTCGTTCCCACCATTGACGACTATGGCTGTTTTTGCTCACAGAGATATTTTAATCGTTTATATTTCGTTCTACTTATGCAGATGTTTCAGAATGTGTTTGAAATAAAAAATACATTTAAAAACTAAGCTCGACGAAGCCCATATAAAAGGATATAATATCATACAGATTCATATTTCTTAGGGAAAAAAAGCGATCGGCCGTTAGGCCAATCAGTGTTCCATCGAAGGCAATTTGTTGGGGAAAAATGGGATGATTAATGTAATAAATTTTTCATAAGATTTATTCCCGAGTTGATTTATTTAATAATGTATCCATAATACTTATGGATTCTATTACTTTATAACTAAAACATGAATATTATTCGAATACAGTAGTTGCTGTATAGCATTGCATTTTGCACCTGTCATGTTACGAGATTTTGTCATACTTAATAATACCTTTCTGTTGTCGAATTATTCTTTTATTAATAAGTTTTCCATTTTTATTATGTATTTAATTTATGAATTTTGTCAATTATTTACCTCAAAATGTTAAAATTTAACAGGAAATTTTTATAATTCTAGAATTAAATCTTTTTTTTTTTTATTATTACTATTATTTAGGACTGAATTAGTTAGTCAATAGAATGTTTTGAAATGTATACCTTTTTAAATATGGTGACTGGTTAAATTATTAATACTATAACGATTAGCTTATTTATTTGATTTTTTTTTTTTTTTTTTTTTTAAATATAACTTTACATTCGAGTAATTTCTTCATCAGAAGTTTTAGTTAATTTGTCATGAAACTTGTATTTGAAAGAATTTTTTTAATGTCTTAATTATTCATTGAAAATTGAGCTGAAAAATATTTTAATTTTAATTGTAATTTTTCCAGTCGAGAGTTAAACCTTATGCATCCTAAATTAAAAATATTTTCTAGCCTCTTTTACAAGAATAGTCCATAAGAAATATTGTTTTAAAACATATTTTTACTTTCTGCAATATTCATAAAAGAAAGTATTGGATTCGTAAAATCTTTCAACTTCTAGTCTTCAATGGATTGCACATTTAACCCCTTGAACTTAAATAATGAGTCCAGCTCGTCATGAATTTTGTAACACTAATTATGTTCTAGTTCTTATATGCATATATAACAATAAACATTCATATGAATGTGTGAAAAAAATATTATTTTTAATAATAACAAATTATTTGAACAACAAAACCGTAAGTTTCTATATGAATCCCACTTGTTAAAACTAAGAAAATTAAATTGTCTGCATGAGCAGTGCTGACTGAAAATAAATTGCAGTTCAAGGGGTTAAAGATGCTCTAAACATGATTTAACCATTCAGAAACTGACTGTGTGTGTGTTAGATGTGCTGAAGCTCTGTACCTGTGAGGAGAAAAAAAATAAATCCCCCTCCCATACATACACTCTTCTACCTCAATTTACTATCAATTTTACCTCTAATTTGTTATTTCAAAACATTAATTTAGACTATTAAATATTAAGCATTAGCACTGTAGGAAGAAAAAATTAAACTTTATTGTTTTTTTTTTTTTTTTTTTTTTTTTTAAGGCTGTTAGTGAAATGTGTATTAATGGTTTTTAAAAGATTCGAGTTCAGTGTGTCATCAACGTTTTAGACTGTCTTTCAGAAAAATTTATTATGCTGTGTTTAGTAAAAAAGCTGAGCGAAATCCCTCATGTGATATTGCCATAAGGGAGAAGATGCTGGGTTCGATCCTAAGTCACATTCATCTTAGCTGTTTGGAGTTTTACAGGGTTTTCCCTGAAACTTGCATAAACATGGCCAAGAACCCTTGCATAGTCAATCAGTCCCAACCTACACAACACGATCCAGTTTTGCCCTTTACCATTATTGGATATTATACTGGTTGTTCATGTCAATTTAAACTTCACAATTTTCTGAATTACTCGCATTTGTACACAAGATTTCATTAAAGAAAATCCTTAAAAGATCACCCCCCCCCACATACACACATATCACATATAATGGAGGGTGTTGTATTGTTTAACATAAATTGACTATGAGAGGACCCTAAGCCTAGGTGGTGGCCTTTCCGTGGGTCTCTTTATAAAGAGCCCTAGCTCACATTCATGTAAGTTTCAGAAAAATCTCTGAACTGCCAGGCTGACAAGCTAGTCCTGAGTTTGAACCCCACATTTAATGGATTCAAAATTATTAACTACAATAGATCAAATTATGAATCACTCTCGAGTTATAATTGATCATGAACGAAAAACAAAAACAATCTGAAAGCTGTATTCCTCTCTATAAGATTAATTTTTGGCTCTCTGTAAAATGTAAGTTAGAGTAAAAATCATTGAAAAATTCACAACTTGCAACAACATAAGCATGATTGTTTATTTATTCATTTTTTTTTTTTTTTTTTAAATCTTATAAACAGCTTCTTAATAATAAGCTAATCTTTTAAAAGCTTATTTTCTTTATTAATAAGCCTAATAAAACAAGTGCCCGAAAAGTAACACTGTAAACTGTTATCATTGCTAAAACACTTTATTGAAATAAAGAAATAAAAATTTATTCTTTATTTGGAAGATTGAATAAAAAATGGGAAAGAAAAAAAATCACAAATTTCGCCAAGAGAGTCTCATACTAAAGTTATGCCCTATTTTCAGCAAATGAAAGTCATGGTTAAGTACCATCATATACAGCTGTTAAGAAAATATAAATTACATTCAACTATTTGAGGTTCATTATGTTGATTAGAAACACGGTTACTTTAAAACAAGGAATATAAAAAGAAAATTTTTTAAGTCAATTCCTACATACAAACACTATCGAAAAAGTTTTTTTTTTTTTTTTTTTTTTTTTTTTAAACAATTTTGAATTAGGAAATAAAAAGTGCGTGTGAAAAATTAAATAAAAATAATTATAAGATTTAAAAAAAAAAAAAAAAACTTTTTATATACCATGTTTTAAATTTTCTGATGAATCAGAGAGGTCTTATCAATGTGCATAGAATTTTTAAAGTGATAATGACGTCAATTTTTGTGATATGCATAATTTAACTTTTTATATATTTTTAATGGTCACGTTTAATTAAATGTATTTATTTTTATGTCGAAAAAAAATTAACTCGTAATTTTTTTTTGGCAACAATTAAATTATAGCTAATATTTTAATGGTTATTGAAACGCTATTAAGATGTTATTATTTTCATATTTTAATTAATTGTAAGAAAACTAATCGAACTTCGAAGTATTGTGTTGTCACCGTGTTCTGAGCAATCCTGAAAATTTCAAATTTCTAGCTAGTCGGGAAGCTAGTTAAAAATCGATTGCAAGATTTGTACAAGATATAGGGAAAGTGTGAACTAATAATAGGAATTGAATGGACTAAAAATGCATTGACATTAAGGAACAGTTTTAGTATAGGACCACTTAACGAAATTTGAAAACTGGCTCCTAAGTTGCTCGGGCGATTTTTGCAAAGTTTTTTTTTTTATTATTATTCAATTGCAATAGCCATTTTAATTCATCACCAAACTGGCAAAAGATAATAAAAGTCGCCAAGGGGATTCTTTAATAAAATTAGTTACTTTACTTTACTAATACTTTAGTTAGTGGATATAAAATCAAGGGGAAAACCTATAAGGCAATTCGATTAATTTAAATGAATATTTTAAAAATAAATAAATTAAATAAAATTTTAAAGCTATTATGACATTAGTTTTATCAGATATTTTTGTTAAACAGGTATAAATTTAAATTTAATGTTCATGTGTAAGGAAGTTTTTTTTTTTTTTTTCTTTTTTAATTTTGAAGTGAAAATGGGATTTTTATTTAATATCTTGCAAACTAATTATCCTATTGATTTAAAAGTTACAGCACTAGATAGATTTTTGTCTGGTTAATAAATGTACCAATTTTTGTAGAGATCAGTGAACTGTTTACTTTGTATAACGAAATATAATCTAATATAACACATCCTGCAATTTATCAAAATAAATCACCGTCCAGAAATTTTTTTTGGAGTGGTTTTACCTAACACCGTTCTAGAAGCTTTCTGCTTAATAGTTTGATTTATTAATAAAGATCTGTCTTCCAGAAGGCTTAAAATGAAATTGTTATACCTACTCAGTATTCACCGACACCGAGCACATACTGAGTTCTTGGTGCAGCACTTGTAAAAGTATAAAATTTTAAAGGATTGTCTTTTGAAGTGTGTTAATTTTTACGTACATGAAAAACTTTGTAATGAAACACAAATTATGAAATAAAAAATGCTCCAACTGTTTCAGATAAAAATAATAGTACAACATATCATCAGGCAGAAAAGTAGACATAAGTGGCATTTTCATGCACTCTTGCATAACTTTTTTTTTTGCCTGATGAAGGGTTAAGGCTATTATGTTTACTTAACAAGGAAACATTCAAAAGGTGTCGTCTTCAAAAAATATTGAAAAAAATATGTGATTCTACTTTTCATAAAACACCAGGAAGTGAAAAAAATATCGGCTGAAATGAATTACAGTGACCACAAAAAATTATCAAAATTAAGCCTATTTGGCGATTTATCGCTGTTAGGCGTTCAGTTTGCTAGCACCGAGATTGCCATGTACAAACAGAACCGTGTTTTGTTTCTTCACTGAGTACTCAAAATCAATCTCCAAATATGCTTAATTTTGATAATTTTTTGTGGTCACTGTAATTTATTTCAGCCGATAATGTTTTCCCTTTCTGGTGTTTTAGGAAAAGTAGAATCACATACATTTTTTTTTTTTCAATATTTTTTGAAGACAACACCTTTTGAATGTTTCGTTGTAAGATGAATTTTTTTTTTTTTTTTTTTTTTTTTTTTTTTTTAATTTATCGTATCTGCTGACAAAAATTATTTATTAAATTTGAACAACAGATTTTTAGCACATTGAACTGTTAGAATATATAATAAGACTTGATATTAAACAGAAATATAACATTGTAAATGCCAACGTATTTAGTGCAGTATACTATATGGTACGAAAACTGCAGTTTGCTCTTAATATTTTTTACATTGGCATTTTTAATGTTGTGTAAATATTTATACATTGAACTGTTATTTAAATTTATAATTAAAATTAACATAAATTGAGAAACTGACCCAAAGTCCTTTTTTTTTTCACTACTGTTTGGATACAGTTTATTACCATCTAATTACAAGTACAGTTATATTCAAATAGTAGTAGAGAAAACAAAAAGTCCCCTTTTACTTTGGTGTGTCTCTGTAATATAGTCATCACAATTGAGCTTTGCGAGTCATAACAAAACTATCTTTTGATCAGGGATGTGATTATCAAAAAGACGAAGATTAAACTGTATTACTATATGCCAAGACAAGACATTGATATTAAATACATAACAAAATTTATTGTATTAGAGTAAGAAACATCTATATATTAATAGGCAAGCATAAAATTTGTAGTCCCTTTTTAACATATTAATTATGGGAGTAGAGGGTTGAAAATGGTATCATTCGAAAGGTACTGTGCAACCGCGAAAAGAAGGCATTCGACCTTGGAATAGTTCATTTTGAAGAAGGGGCGGCCGAATGAAATGCAAATGATGCTTGGCGGCAGTTCTTTTCGCCAAACAATTGTTTGACTTATCAGCTTCTTTGGCACCAATACGAACAGTCAAAGAGTCATTTGTTGCTAATTCAATAGAAAATTGCTAAATTTTTGTCAATTTAAATATTGTTTTAATTATTTCTTATAATTTTTTTTATCAGATATGCAGAAAATCGATAAAACAAAATAGCTTTAAACATTGCTTATAATTTGTGTTCACATGTATGTTTATTTCTAGTACTTAAATTAATTGAATCCCTAAAATTTACTCGTTTAGCTTTTAACTTCTCAAAGTATACGTAAAACAGTTTTTTTTTTTTTTTTTTTTTGTAAATATTCACTATTACGATTAGTTCAATTATTTAAATCTAAAAATATATCATAATTGAATGTTTTGTAAATATTAACTATCGTGAATAATTAAATTTCTTCCTTTCTACTTTTATTACAACCATTATATGATTATGTCATGTTATTTAATGACAATTACAATAATTAATTTAATGCTTATTTTATCAAAACTGTAATGGTATTAATCATGGTTTCTTTTATTTCATACATTGTAGAAAGAAACTTTTTTAAAGTTTAATTAAGTTACTTCTTTCATCCCTTTCTGCTGATAATGATTGCACTTAAAAATTACTTCTCGGAAGCCATTAAGATTACTTTATTTTAAAAAATCAAAATTTCTTTTTGAATGTTATTTGATCGCCGAAACTTTAAAATTTGTAAACAATAGTACCTCCGAACTCTTCTTTTAAATAGCAATTAAAAATACCTCCAAACATTAAGTTTATCAACAACTTCAAATTTTAATTTCACACTAAGAAACGGGCTAACAACGCCAAATCTGGAAGCCACTCTACTCTGTGTTACCATGGAAACACAACCTCTTACCTTATTTCATTAATGGAATCATCTGAAAACACGTGAGTCGAGTGCCAAGTTATCGCGGTTGTACAATACAGTCGGCTGCAAAATTATTCGAGCACTAGCCAATAATTCCTATATTTAAAAAGTACACTTAAGACTGTTTTGCTAAGTAAATCCTTGTCGAATCATGTTCTTAGACTGATTAAGAACATGACTCGACAAGGATTTATTTAACAAAGCTGTATTAAGTGTACTTTTTTTTGGCAAGGATTATTGCTAGTGCTCGAATAATTTTGCAGCCGACTGTATGGTTAGCCGGAAGGTGAGAATACAAATTTTATTTTCTTACGATGTCAAGAAGGTATTTAAAAATACATTTATTTTTTATGCATTTTCCCCTTTTATACACATATTTCTTTACATTAAAAAATACCTAAAAGTAGAAAGTTGTTAAATCTGGCAATTTCATAAAGCTCAAATAAAACCATAGACTTTGTATAATGTAGCATCACTATATGCAAGCGAAGTGATGACGTCACTGTCTGTCCATGGATGGAGCCATGAAAAAGTTTTTCTATGTTAATCGTCCATTGGATTTTTTGTAAAAAATTATTAAAAAATAACGGAAATTATTCCAAATTTTAATTCCGATATTTGGGTATAGTTATATATAAGTTACTGTCTACATGTGTTTGATTGAGTTATTTTTTCTGTGAAATTGATAAAATTTTAATTTAAAATCACAAAACTCCAGAAAAAAAAATGGCAAACTTCCAATTTCGAATGTAAACATAAACATTTCATTTCAAAGGGTGATATTTAAACAATAAATATTCAACTAATATACTAAATAAAAGGAAAATGGATTTGTTACTAACTGCTGCATGTAAGTATAAGTAGACGATACGGAAAAAATTCCGATTTCCGTTTTTTGCTGAATTTACATGTTTTGAGCTTTCTTTACGTTTCAATTAACTGAAATTGGCTACTTATTTTTTAAAAAAGTGTCTTTATTGCTAGCTTTTGTGGGTAGACGATACATAAAAACTTTTGATTTCCGGTTTTCAATGAATTTACACGTTTTGAGATTTCCTTGCATTTTAATTAAGTGAAATTGACTACTTATTTTTATTTTTTAAAAAGTGGATTTATTATTCTTTCCTCTGCATATATAAGTAGAAAATATAAGATTCAGAAAAGTTTTCGGTTTTCGATAAAGTACACGTTTTTGAAATTTCACGAACTCAATTCGACCATTTTTGAAAAATATCTTTTTTTTTTTTTTTTTTTTTCTTTTTTTTTGTTGAAACACTGTACTTTATGAACCAATAGAATTAATTAAACAGAATTTGATACTTGGTTGGGCCTTGGTTTGACATGGTACCTATTAGCTTCTGGGCTGTATCACACAACAAGGGGCGTTTTCACGTTTCGATTTTCTCTCATTTCAGGAAAGGCTAACATCTACAGAGAGAAATAGTTATATTAAGTAAAACTCTGCTGATTCAGTTAGAGTGAATATCGACAAACAATTGCCGCAGCTGTGTTGCAATTGCATTCCGTTTAGGACAAGGCAATAACTTTGCTTTGCCTCGCTTTGCAAAAAAATGGTCGAGTTTCGACCACTGGGCGATACTAGTATTTTATAATCTTCAATTTGTAAAAAAGAAATGATTTTATGATTTAGTATTCAATTACGTTTTATTTGATTAGCTGATTGAACAAATTCACACACAAAAGACAAAAAGTTAATAAAATAACATTTTTACGACAATTAATATTTAATAGAAGTAATTTAAAGCAACAACATAAAATCAAGTAAAAATTAATTTCAGTTAAAAAGAAAAAAAAAAATCAATTTAAACTTAAGTGAAAAAGAAAATATAAAATTACCTGTATATAGCGTTTCTTAGATGATATCGATGTCCACTCATTTATTGCCAGGGAGAAGTGCCTCAATCGTGCAGCTTTTTAATACACACCACACAATTTAGACACTCACCAGGCTTTTGACTTTAGTTACACTGTCCTCTGCAGAAGGGGTGCCTTAGAGGGTGGTCATTCAGAGTTCTGTAGAAGAGCTGCCTCAGTGTGGACTTTCAGAGTTCATGGTTGAATTGAGGAGAGAGAAACATCTTTTCTTTCGCTCTTTTGAAAGTGACTTATTTGAAAGTGAGGAGAGAGAAACCAATGAATGTTAAAGAATTAAGTACTTGAAATATGAGTAAAAATAAATAAAAAAGCAGAAGGAAATTAAAATATATATACATATATATATAAAAGTGACTTATTTGAAAATATAGACTACTATAGAACCACTCAAAGGATTGCTTCACCTTTATAAGTAATATTTTGGATTGAACTACAAAAAAATATTAAAATCTTATCCTCCCCCTCCACACACATATAAAAAAAATAAGATAAACATATATTAAAGATATTTATTATACAGTATTTTCTTACAACTATCAGTTATACAACAAAATATATCACGTATAATAATTAAATATAAAAAATAAAGTGTTTTTAAATAATCATAAGACATGCAGCGGTTCGCTATGCCAAAATAGCGATAAAGAACTGCCCTTACTGCCAGTTGGCGGAAAAACTGTAATATGGCAACCTGCCAAGAGGGAGAAACATTCGCGCGTCTCTCTCAGCATCAGTCTGTGCTCTGTTTCTGTTCCCGCTGGTATCGTCGGCCGTTGGGTCGCTGGCAAATGCCTGTTTGTACTTGAAATGTTTTTGTTTATTCACTAATCTCTAAATTAATGTTTATCGTTTTATTTTATTTTCTATTAAACAATGTTAATATTTAATTGGCTGGTGTTTTTTAGTTAAATATATTTTCTGACTCAAAATTTATCGGCATGCAAAACGCACGCCGAATTGGTGACCGCGGACAATCTATTTTAATCTTTCAAAATTAGCGAAATCCAGCCTTAATTAATTTAAAATATGAGGGTAATTTATTGATTAATTTAAAATATAGGGTTATTTATTGGTTCTATTTATTTTTTACTTCGCGGCAACCGTGTGCACGTGTTATATGTCTCTACCTGGAGGAGTGCCATTCATCATAAATAAAAGTATGTGTTCATTTTATTTCTATTACTTTGTGATTGGTCGATTATTTTTATAATTATCTTTATATCAGCAAAAAAAAAAAAAAAAAAGGCGTTATATATATTAAATATTGTAAATTGCTACGTGTTTGATAATTTCTGTAAATTTTGTGCAATTTTCTATTTACATTTTGTGCAATTTTCTATTTACATCTACTTTAAAACTTGGTATGTTTGCTGATATCCTCTAAGTTTTTGACTAAAAATTTATTTTACCTCTCCATTCAATCGATATTTTCATTATGCCTGGTGAAGACCCACAAAATAATACTGCAGGTACAGAGTCGCAGGTATCGCATGTCTCTGTAAAAATCCCTCCCTTATGGAAATCTAACATTAAACTGTGGTTCATTCAGGTAGAAAGTAACTTCGCGCTTGCTAAAATTACCCAGGATTTAACAAAATACAACCATCTTATTGCCTCTATAGATCCCGAAACCTTATCCACAGTATCGGATATTTTGTTTACCCCACCCGCTATAGATAAATATGAAACTTTAAAAACTAGATTAATAGCTGAATTTTCTGCTTCAGAAACAGAGCAGGTCCGCCGATTGATTTCCGGACTTCATTTGGGCGACGATAAGCCGTCCCATTTACTACGAAAGATGCGAGAATTAGGGGGTTCAGGAATAAATGATGATTTCCTAAAAACTTTATGGTTGCAAAGGCTGCCATCTAAAATACAAGCTATTTTGTCCATTAGCTCCGAATCGCTGGATAATTTAGCCAAAATGGCAGACAAAATTTCAGAAGTCCGTACTTCTCCACCAGAAAACAGCGTCTTTGCCGTCGGGCAGTCCAGTGTAGCAGCCACTGAGGGTATTTCTCCACTAAGCGAGTTTAACGCAATTAAAGGCGCAATCGCCGCCCTCAGTAAACAAGTCGAACATCTTTCTCGCGATCGATACAGAGTGCCATTTCATCGTGACAGTTCCAAACACCGCGATTTTTCTCGTGGACGCTCCCGTGATGGTAAAAGAGATTTTTGTTATTATCACAAACGGTTTGGGAAAAATGCAAAAAAATGCCGATCACCTTGTTCCTATTGCCCTACTACTACCGATCAGGAAAACTCTCAGTAGCGGCTGTCGATCGAGATACATCGACGGCAGTCGCACAGTCATATCGCCTGTACATTTATGATAAAAAATCTAATTTTAAATTTTTCATCGATTCAGGCTCTGATGTATCTTGTATACCTCTTCCTAAATATCTAAAAAATCTAAAGCCTGATCCCTTGCAATTATTTGCTGCTAATGATTCAAAAATTTATACTTACGGATCTAAACTAATGAATGTAGACCTAGGCCTCAGGCGAAATTTCACATGGAAATTTTTAATAGCTAATGTTCCTATTCCTATAATTGGAGCCGATTTTTTACAAAACTTTGATCTCCTAATAGACCTTAAACGACGCAAACTTATCGATAATGTCACAAAACTTACCCAACCGGGAATAATTTTAAAATCTCCAGATTATTTTTCAGTAAAACTTATTTCTGGCGATTCGGTTTACCACCAAATTCTAGCGGAATTTCCCGAATTAACAAAATTATCATCCCGGGTAAAACCTGTTAAGCACAACACAGTCCACTACATCGAGACAACCGGCCCACCAATCCATAGTAAACCGAGACGATTAAATCCAGAGTTATATGAGGCCGTAAAAAAAGAATTGCAATATATGATAGATCAAGGCATCTGTCGGCCATCTAAATCACCATGGTCGTCGCCTCTTCACGTTGTTTCAAAAAGTTCCGGTAACATCCGTCCCGTCGGCGACTACAGGAGATTAAATTCTCGTACCGTGCCGGATCGTTATCCCATACCCCACATCCAAGATTTTTCTAATGCATTACATGGAAAAACTATCTTTTCAAAACTCGATATTGTCCGAGCTTATTTCCATATACCAGTGCACCCTGATCATATACAGAAAACTGCAGTTTGCACCCCATTTGGGTTATTTGAAATTCCGTTTTTAAATTTTGGTCTGTGTGGGGCAGCACAGACTTTCCAAAGATTTATGCATGAGATTCTAGGTGATCTTAAATTTTGCTATGTTTATTTAGACGACATTTTAATTTTTAGTACTACGGAAGAGGAGCACAAAGCCCATTTAAGAATTGTACTTGATAGGCTAAATAAATACGGACTGGCTTTAAACATTTCAAAATGTATATTCGGCGCATCAGAAATTCCTTTCTTGGGACATTTAGTAACGGGAGTGGTACCAAACCTTTGCCGGACAAGGTTGAGCCAATTATAAATTACCCACAACCAAAAACTATTAAAGACCTTCAGAGGATTTTGGGTTTTTTGAATTTTTTTCGTAGATTTTTGCCTAATATAGCACAACATCAAGTGCATTTAACTTCTTTCCTAAAAGGGGCTAAGAAAAATGATAAAACAAACTTAGAATGGTCAGATAAGGCAGAAGAAGAGTTCCAAAAATGCAAACAATTAATCTCAACTGCAGTTTTATTGGCACATCCCAAGCCAGATGCAGAATTAATTTTACAAGTTGACGCATCAGATTTTGCAATTGGGGGATCATTGTCGCAAATTGTAAAACAGGAATTACAGCCTTTGGCATTTTTCTCTCGGAAACTTTCCCAAACAGAGAAAAAGTATAGCGCATATGACAGAGAGTTATTAGCAGCTTACGCTGCCATCAAACATTTTAGGCATATGCTCGAAGCGAGACAATTTTCTTTATTCACCGACCATAAGCCCTTAACTTATGCCTTCCAACAGCGTTCAGATAGATGTTCCCCAAGGCAGGCTAGGCAATTGGATTTTATATCCCAATTCACCACAGATATTCAGCACATAAAAGGCTCAGACAACATTATAGCAGATACACTTTCACGTATAGATTCCATAAGCATGCCAAATCCCATCGACTATACGGAAATTGCCCGAGCACAACAAACAGACCCAGAGTTAGAAAATTTAATTAAAAATTCAAAAACTTTGCAATTAAAAAAAATATTTTTATCAGATAATCAAACACATATTTATTGCGATTTGTCAACAGGCACGGCTCGTCCATACATTCCTCAATTATTCCGCAAAAAGGTATTTTTATCTTTACATAATTTATCCCACCCTAGTATTCGCAGTACTTCAAAACTTATCCGATCCCGATTTGTTTGGCAGTCCATTCGAAAAGATTGTGTCGAATGGGCTAGGACTTGCATCCCATGTCAAAAGTCAAAGATAATTCGCCATACAAAATCACCTGTAGGTAAATTTTTAGACCAATCACAAAGATTTGAACACATACACCTCGACCTTATCGGTCCCCTTCCTCCTTCACAGGGAAATTACTATTGTTTAACTATGATAGACAGGTTCACTAGGTGGCCAGAGGCTGTTCCAATACCAGATATATCTGCACAGACAGTCGCACAACTTTTTTACTCAGTGGATTGCTCGATTCGGATGTCCATCCCGTATCACCACGGATCAAGGCAGGCAATTCGAAAGTGCCTTGTTTACATCGCTTGCTCAGCTGCTAGGAATTAAAAGAATTAGAACTTCACCATATCACCATCAGGCAAATGGCTTAATAGAAGAATTTCACCGCCCATTAAAGGCAGCCTTGAAAGCCTACGACACTGATCAGTGGTCTACAGCATTACCAGTTTTACTGCTTGGTTTCCGTTAAGTCTTCAAAGAGGATCTGAGATCAACAACTGCTGAATTAGTGTATGGTAAATCCTTACGACTACCAGGTGAGTTCTTCGATCCAACCCCTGTGGATATCTCACCTAAGCAGCTGGTAGAAGATCTAAAATGCCATTTCGCCAAGGTGCGTCCTATTCAGACTTCCTGCCACGGTCAAAAAACAATTTTTGTGCATTCTCACCTCAAAATGTGCTCGCATGTGTTCCTTCGGCATGATAGTGTGCGTAAACCTCTCCAAGCACCATATGACGGACCATACAAGGTCATTTTCAGACGAGAAAAAACTTTTGACATCGAAATTAAAGGGACTTCTCACACGGTGTCTATAGATCGTCTCAAACCTGCTTTTATAGCTATGGACCTTTCAACCACTTCACCTCAAAGTGCTACTGTACCATCCACACCACAACCAGCTCGTGAAGGACAACAGACCCACACTCCTCCTCAGGATGCCAATACACCACCAGACGTACGAACTGTTCCAGTTGCACAGACGACCCGTACGGGCCGACCTGTTCGTCCCCCACGTCGTTACGTGCATTTTCAATGACACTGCGGAGGGAGTGTGCAGCGGTTCGCTATGCCAAAATAGCGATAAAGAACTGCCCTTACTGCCAGTTGGCGGAAAAACTGTAATATGGCAACCTGCCAAGAGGGAGAAACATTCGCGCGTCTCTCTCAGCATCAGTCTGTGCTCTGTTTCTGTTCCCGCTGGTATCGTCGGCCGTTGGGTCGCTGGCAAATGCCTGTTTGTACTTGAAATGTTTTTGTTTATTCACTAATCTCTAAATTAATGTTTATCGTTTTATTTTATTTTCTATTAAACAATGTTAATATTTAACTCTATAATTCCCACGGCCTGGAAATTCTGAGGGCCTCAGGATCCCAGAAACATAGCCGAGTCTTGCGGTCACTACTTTCCCCTCTTTTTATTCTTCACTCTGCAGACCATGTCGTTAAAGGAGGTCCCTCAATGTCTGGAGTAAGAAGATAGTCTTTTTTCCTTTCATCAGAATCTGACATAAAATTACACCCCCTCGGTTAGCGTATAAGTAGCAGATAAGAAGAGAAATCGTAAACATATGCGTTGTTTAGTATTTCATTATTTAAATCTATTTTAGAGAATAAATATTTGAATTCGGGGTTTAAATTTCAGAATTATAATATCAAATAAATTGGTTTGTGATATAAATTTTGATTTGTTTCCGCAAAGTCAAGAGAATATGGCCAATGTAAATAGCTCGGAAGTACATAAAATTTACAATTATTTTCAAAATGTAACATGAAAATAATTGTAAATTGTTTAAATTGTAAAAATTTTAATAATTGTTTCATGAAAACAATTACATGAAAATTTATTAACAAAGAAAAGGAATTCATCTAAAACAATTAATTATAAACTCAAACGAAAATTAACGGGACCCATGTGATAAGCTTTTTTTTTTTTTTTTTTTTTTTTCCCCTTACAATAATAAAAATTTGACATTTTTTTCCTTTTTATTATGTCAAGAGAAATTTACTCCATATTATTTGAGAAAAATACTGAGCTATCGGTAGTTGATATTCATGAGTTATAATTATAATATATGAAATATTTTAAATCGGAGTAGGTATGGTGGGGTAAAAAATAAGGCTAATTGTCTGCATTAGATACCTAGGTCTGGGTAGAGTTACTTGCGTGGGGGGTCGTTCTAATAGTCCTACCGCATATTAATGCGTGTTTCGGGGAAAACTACGAAAAATTCCAAACTAGTTCGATCTGGGATTGAATCTCTCGGCCACTGTTGAGCTTTGGGTATCTGTGAAATAAACTTCAGGGACTACTTCGTAAATTAACTTTCTGAATACTCTCCCTTAAAATGCTTATTATCACATTTTAAAATTACATTGAATGGATAATTAAAAAGTTCACCTTTCTAACTATTAAGCAAGTTAAGGTTATATAGGTACAGCCAAAATTTCGGCAGTGTAATTTTGGCAATACAATTTTACTAAATTTTAAAATATAATGATTTTATACCTACATTTAGCGAATTCTTTGTTGTATTAGTCTATGATTTATTATTATTTTTTTTTCCTTCTTTCCTCTTTTTTTTTTTTTTTTTTTTTCATAATATTAAATGATTTTATAGAGGAAAATGATTTCACCAAGAATATATGCACAATTTAAAACAATTCATACAGATACAATTTGCAAAGAAAGAAAGAAAAATAAATAAATAAATAAGAATAAAGAAAGAAAGAAAAATAAATAAATAAATAAGAAAAATTAAAGAAAGAAAAATAAATAAATAAATAAGAATAAATAAAGAAAGAAAAATACTTTTTTTTTTTTTTAAATCCATTTTTTCTAATACTTTCTAACATTTTGCGACAGTTTTTTCTCTTTCTATCTTTTTTTTTTTAAATAACGTTTTAATAGAAGTGTTTTTTATAATTTTAAATATTTCTAAAAAAAAAATCACTTGAGACAAAAATTTTAAATATTGACACATAATGTTAAAATTCAAAAGAAAGATTGAATTTTCAAGCTTAATTTTTTACTGTTAAAAGTTTTGGCATGCCCTGAATATGAATATGTGTATTATCTGATGCAAATACGTAGAAATAATAAATGCTTTCTTTTGCTCTTGTGTGACAGACAAAATGTCAATTTACAGGCAAACTTTTGAAGCAAGGTTTTGGTTAAATTACACGTTTTGAGTTCCCCTGGTTAAAAATATATTTTATGGGGGGGGGGGGGAGGAATTGCATAGGAAGGATAATTTTCCTTACTTGCTTATAAACCAAGATTTATATGTTTCATTTCAAATAATGAAATTTCAAATATGTATATGGTTAAATTTAAGTTTTCAATATGCAATTTAACTGTTTGAAGTTTAATTCAAAATTCTCTACTAATAAATAACACACATGCTTTATAAATGTGATGTTTTAAGAATTACTAATTTAAATTATTTTATATTGTAAATAAATGGATTATTTTTTATATTCATATTCGTAGATGTTTTTGCTTATTTATTTATTTATTTATTTTTCATGGCTTAGATTTTCTTTGATAGTATTAAATTTATCACAGTTTTATCATTATGGTCTGTTATTGATATAAAAGAAATTATATCATATCATATTGTTATCAAAAGCAGTCTTTGCATGAGCAAATTTTGCAAATCTCACATTCCCATAAGCTCTGCACGATGTGTCCTAATTTTGTCTTTTTATTCTTTTTCTAAAAGCCATTTTGCATTAAAAAAAAAAAAAAAAAAAGATCAAATGTTTTGTCTCCTAAATATCTCAAAATGAAAGTTGTTGTCTTCGAATGCAAAGTCAAAGAAGCAACGACGATTTTCAACCAAAGAGAAATGACACTTGTTTCTCTCTCTTTTGTTCGGGAATGACAGCGCTATCCATCACTGACCTGTTCCCACGCCTCCAAGACTGTCCGTTCCTTATCGGTAGGGGGGATGAATTTTCTTGAGCTAGCTTCGGCTATAACGGGATTCAAGTAGCTCGGATGATTTCGGCTATAACGGGACACAAAAGGTTAATTGGCTGGTGTTTTTTAGTTAAATATATTTTCTGACTCAAAATTTATCGGCATGCAAAACGCACGCCGAAGACACTTTAAATGACTATTTCAGCAATGGCAAATTCTTCTGTAGTTTTGTTTATAACAGTAAAGAAAAATTATAGTTTCTCTAAATTATAATAATGATTTATTATTTTATACAAAAGATATGTGTTATTTCATTTACAAGAACTATTTTGGAAAATTAATTATTTTAGCAATAGCAAATCACAGTAATGTTTAGTTTATCTATGGTAAATGATAGTTAAGAAGAAAAAAAAAAAAATCTAACTGCACTATAATAACTTATTTGTTTATTTATTTTTTTTAAAAGTAATTTGGTATAACCACATGAAAGATAACTTATAAATATTTTTACAAGATTTATTTTAAATGAATCTATAGCTATAAATATTTTAACAAAACTTTAGTTAATGTTTTAGTTTTCTGTGGCAGAGTGGAAATAAAAAGATAAAACCAAATAGTGATTATTTTTACTTAAATATTTATGCAACATATTTTTCTCACATGAAACACAATATCAAAATGCTTTTTATAAGTTTTACAAATGCAAATTAATCAGTACTTATTTTAGTGAAAGAAATTTAAATTGATTAATTTTACTTTTCTGTGGTAACATACACTGATGGTGCTAATATATTTACTTAAATTTTAATGTAACTTTTAACTCTCTTCTGCATTAGTTTATAAGCAATCAATTTTTAAAAAGTGTCACAAATTTCAGCAGTGTCATCGATTTTATATTTCATTATTTAATCTGTTTATTTCTTTCATTTGATATTTTTATTTCCATTTCGCTGTTTTCATATAACGCTCATTAAGAGTTATCTACTAAATTTGGATATTTCCCCCTTTTTCATTTTTAATAAAAAGACATGAATATGTTTTTCTTTAATTATAACTTAAATAAGGTTCAAATACTCGAGTTACTCGATACAAATTTCGAGTACATGAAGCAACAATAAATTAACATATAAGCATGGTTAATATGTTTATTTGTTTTTTTACACCCAGAACAGTATAAAAATTATGCAGAGAGAGAGAAACCAAACCAAGTTTTTGTCAATCATATGTACGTACACTATTAAAAATAAAAATTAATAATTATGTAAACTGTAAGAACTACTGAAACTTTTAACACTGCTCTGTTTTTAAATACTATATTACTCAACTTTTATTTTAAATAACGAAATCAACTTAAATAAAACTTCGTATGAAATAAACACAATACAACAAATGATTATTAAGCCTTGCGTGATAAGTAAACGAGTCACACAAGAAATTAAAAATAGATGCAAAAATGTAGTACGTAAGTAAAAAATTCTTACCAATCTAAAGATGTTATCCACACTTTTAAGGTGCAACAGTGTAATTTCTCTCTATAATGGCGTTGATCCATATATTTTTTATCGTTGCATACTTTAAAATTATTTCAACGTCTGTGTGTAGCACGATAGTAAGTATACCCGATTGTGTACCAGTTTGTAACCATATTTACTATAAAAAAATGAATTGATAGGAAAAAATAACGAAGAAATATTATTAATTTTTTTTAAATAAGGCGAATGATTTAAAAAACCACAAATATAGCGAAAATAATAGCATATGATAAAACTAGGATCGTCAATTGAAAACAATGGTGGGCACGGGAAAGTCGAGCTCTTTTGCCATCCACCAGGGTGCCCTTTAATTATTGACGTCACGAGGAAATGCTCTATTGTGAACTTGCCGCCGGCTAGACGCCAGTAACGGTGATGGCGATATGGCGGTGAGAGTTCGAAGTCCCAAATTCTTTTTGTCTTGTTATTTTTCTTTCCTTTCAAATGCATTTACATTTTAGACTATGGGATGGATACCAATATTGTTTCAGTTCGTTTGCCACGTTTAGGGACCACACAATTTCTTTATTAAATTATTCTAAATACTCAGTTTTATTTAAAATATCAATGTTCCCACGCTAGAAAGTGCACATAATTTATGAAATAACAAATAAATTAGGAACTATATTTTTTATTCTGTTTACAGCTACTTGCCGAATCGCCACCAGATGGCGCAGTTAAAGTCTAGTTAAAAATAATAAAAGTAACTTTTTAATAACAGTAAGCACTTTTTTATTTCATTTTATGTCATTAAAAATATTAATACAGCGTAAATTTAGTGAACATATGTTTTTTAAAGAATTTTTTGATGCATATAAATGATCTCTGTATCCTTCCGCTATTTGTTTGTTTACATTTAACGTTTGTTTACAATATCGTACTGGTAGATTTTATTACAGAAAATACTTGTTTAAAGCATTAAATATTTGCTTAATATGGATGCTAATTCCGCGCTAGTTTGTTGTATTCATATTATCGATAATTCGGATGAAAATTTAATATCATTATCGCAGAAAAGCTTTGAAAAAATAAAACAGTGTATGCAAGAGTGGCTATATCTTTATGGTAAAGAGAAAGAGATATCGGAATATTTAAACACTTTAAAAGGTTTTGATTATGATGGTAATTTTGAAAGCTGTGTTGGCTATAATTATGCATATCACAGAAAATGTTACATGAGATTTACTGATAAAACTAAAATTGAAAGAGCTAAAAAAAGAGTTGAAGATATCCAAGAAAGTACTGCAGATGCGACCTTGGTTCGACCAAAACGATCCAATCAACCATTGTGTGATCGTACGGGTATATTTCCCCATAGCTGTGTGATTTGCATGAAGGAAAAATTCCTTTTTGAAAAACATTCTTCCAAAAGAAAAAAAGAAAAACTTACATTGTGTCAAACTGTCACGGCAAGTAAAGCATTATTGAACAGTGCTATTAAAAAGAATGATGAAAGAATTCTGCTTAAAATACGGGGTATTGATTGCATTGCGAAAGAAGTTAAGTATCACAAAAGTTGCTATAAAACATATACCAAAGAAAAACCAGAATATACACAACCAAAACTCCCATGTTCAAGATCTTATTCTGTGTTTTGTGACATTGTGAATAGTAGAATAGTAAAGAACTCTGAAATTCTATCAATGGAAAAGTTATCTGAAATATTCCACTCCACTGTACAAAGTTTAAACCCTGCTGAAACAATAAAAGTTACTAATCGTCAGTTAAAGAGGTGGTTACAGCGGGATTTTCCTCAAATTGTGTTTGTAAAGCCCAAACAAAAAAATCTCTCTGAACTTGTTCTGTGTAATTTAGCTTCTGATAAACCTGTCTTGATTGAACATAAACTTTGTTCCACCGAAACTGATACTGATGAAAGTGATGAAACTACTGAACAATCAGCGAAACCCCTAGTCAATTATGATAGTGAAAAAAAGGCAATACTCTATAAAGCGGCATTAATTTTGAAGGATATTTTGAAAAATAGCCCTCCACTTGAATGCGAATGGCCACCCACTGCTGAAGATTTGAATGAAGTGAACCAGTGGCGCACCCACGGAGGGGGCTTAGGGGGCTCAAGCCCCCTCCAGGACCAGCTGACATGGTAAAAAACTTTAGATTCGCATGAAAAAAATATTATTCAAACACTGATATTGTAAGCAAAAATAAAGTTTATAAATTATACATTAAATATTAGGAAATTTTTACATTTTTACATTCAAACACAAAAACAATGACCTAGTTCTTTTGTTTTTTATCTGAAAGATACCCTAGACATTCCATTGCAATTTTTAGGAATCGGCTTCTATGGCCCTAAAGCATATACTGTTATCATGAAATCGAGGGAGTGTTTAAAAAGTCAGGCAGAAGAAGCAATCTGATGTGGAAGTAAGCAGGGATGTATTTGTCCGAAAAATGGGATACCAGGCTCATACAATTTTATATTTTAATTCATGAATATTTATAGCATCTTTGTGAAAGTTTGTTTTGTCCTTGGGCAAAATTAACACATTCGCATCGGCAAATGAAAATTCTCGTTTTATATAAAATAAAAATTAGCCCTGCTCTTGAGTCGTTCCTCTAAAACAATATTTTAAATTAAAAATGAAATTTGCATATTCATTAAACTCTTTATATGCCACTAGCACATATACATGCTAGTGAAATTTCACATCAATTGCTGAAGATAAAACTTTAATCTCAAATTTAGTCTCATATACGCAAAATTATTTCTCTTAAAATATAACGATTTAGAGGAATGCCAAAAGGCGTAATTTACTGTTCAAAATAGGAAAATGCCCCGATAATAATATGTTAAGATATTTTACAGATGCTTCTGAGGATGGGGTCACTTATTATTATTATTATTATTTTTAATCATGGTAAGTAAAACATATAGTAGGGTCCATGCACAGTTTTCATATTTGCCTCTGATGTCACTGAGATCTAAGCTCCATTTTTGGATTATGCAATTTTTTCCTGTTATAAAAATTCAAATTTCATAATATATATAAATATTATACTGGAATACAATATCCTGTAATGAACTTAGAAAGGTAACGCTTGAAATATTTGCTAACTGAACAAATTAAAATTCTAAGTAATATATTATATATTAGAATAGAATTAATGTTTTAGGATATTAAGAGGTTCTTTCTGCCCCCTGCTTGCTGTGTTGACTAACACCCACGAAGACTACGCGCCCGACTTGTTTCTGTTAACCAAACCTAGAAGCATCACCCCAATACTCCAGATAATTAAATAAAAATAGCCACGTAAAAATCTACACTGAAATTCTGTTATAATTCCTACATATCACAACTGTAACTTTTATTTGGCTATAATTATAATAATTTCTTAATTATTTAAGTATTACTGCATATGCATGTGAAGCAACGCAAAAGAGTATTAAATTTGATCAAATTTTATTTGCAATAGAAATTTGGGGGGGGGGGAGGGCATTTTATTTCGGACGCATTTTGTGTTCACTAGCTTGTCATATTGTACACGATGTTTTTTTTCAATCATAGATGAACAGACAACTTTATGTTTACAAGCTCAGTGCCAACCGCAAACGACCGAACTACTGTAACTTACCAGGTTATATACTGATATACATTCCTTGATTGCACTATTCAACTTAAATTCAATTTCATTTATTCGTTTACTTATTTCAAAAGAAATACTTAAAGCAGATTCTTTACTATATGTATGTATGCGTATATACCCTTAAACCTATTTACAGTACTACAGGACACAAATATTCTTCAGCCCCCTCCAGACAGAAATTCTGGGTGCGCCACTGAAGTGAACACAGAAAAAATGATTCCTTCATTATTGTTCAACTTTTTAGCATGGTGTGTCGGTGAAACAGATCAATTAGAAACAGATGTGTTTGTTAACACATCTGAAAACATAAAACGAAAACTACATTCAATTGCCCAAGATATGATATATATATCTTCAGGAGGCAGAAAACAAACTCCAAAACATTTATCATTAGCTATGGCTGTAAGGCATATTACTGGGTCAGCTCGAATGATAAACATTTTAAATGGATTAGGCCACTGCATTTCTCACTCAGCTGTACTTGAGTATGATACTCAGCTTGCTGAAATGCAATTAAATTCAGAAAATTCTCTTCCTGTTGGTATTGTTGAAAGCAAATTTGTTACTCTTGTCTGGGACAATATTGATTTTTGTGAAGAGACAGTCACTGGGCATGGTACTACACATAGTACTAATGGAATAATTGTACAACCAACAGTGCAAGAAAATTTAAATATTAACTTATACCTGAAATGTGGTCAAAAATCAAAGAAAAGAAAAATTGACCCACCAGTGACTACTATTCCCAATTATTTTATAGGACAGCGTTGTAATCCAGAAGTTCCAGAAGTTACAACAAATAGTAAAAAAACAGATAAATTGTCTGAAGCAAAGGTTATAGATACAGCATATATTATATCAAAACTTTCTGGAAAAGATGAAGATCCACTCCCTGGTTGGACTGGTTTTAATTGTATGCTGGAATGCGAGAATATTCCTCGTATAACTTCAATAAGATACCTTCCTGTGTTGGAAGCTAATCCGACAGAGTTTTCAACAGTAAATGTAATCCTAATGAAAAGTTTAGATATAAGTAATAAATTAGGTTTAAAAGAGATAGTGTTGGTCTTTGATCAAGCTATATATTCAAAGGCCCAACAAATTCGCTGGAAAGAAGAAAAATATAAAAAGTCTCTAGTAATACGTCTGGGTGAATTTCACATACTAATGTCCTTCCTTGCAGTGATAGGCAAACGCTTTAAAGATGCTGGGCTATATAATATATTAGTAGAGTCTGGAATTGTTGCTGAAGGTTCAGTCAATGGAGTGCTGAGTGGAAAATGTTATAACCGTAGTATACGCTGTCACAAAATAATGTTTGAAGCAGTAAGCAGACTGTTGTGGACTGAATTTCTAGATTGTATATCGAGTGAAGAACGCCTTCACTGTTTAGAAGTGTCGTTACAACTTCATCATAGTTATAAGCTTGGAACGTTAAAAAAAAATGAACTTCCTGCAGATATCTTGCCCATTTTGGAAAAATTTAATGAATTTGTTATGCAAAATTGTCAAAATAATGTAACATTTGCATTTTGGCTATCATATTTAGAGATGGTTGGCTGTTTATTGAGATTTCTTCGGGCAACAAGAAATGCAGATTGGGATCTACACCTTGCTGCTGTTGAAGAAATGATACCGTGGTTTTTTAGTTATGATCATGTAAACTATGCTCGGTATTTACCGGTTTATTTGTTTGAAATGTTAAATTTATCTAAGACACATCCTCTTGTATATAATGAGCTAAGTACTGGTAATTTTGTGGCTCAAAGACAAGATAAATATGGATTTTGTGGAATTGCTATGGACCAAGTAATTGAGCAGACGGCAAATCGTGATTCAAAAACAAAAGGTGGGTTGAAGGGATTTACAAGAAATCCTGCTGCCGTTCACAGGTGGATGCTTTCGCACTATTTGCGAGCTCGCATCTCTGCATCTTGCGAACAACTTGCTGGGAAAGCAAAGGAGGATTATATTAAAAAAGACATTTATCCAGCAGAAATTCAAAAATTGGAGGATATGATAAATAATGTTGAAAATACAATTAAATCTATGATAAATCCCTTTACTTCAAGAGAAGATATATTAGTTAATATATCCAGTGGAGCTTATGCCACTGATTCAGTGCAGTTAGATCTGATCAGGGCTAAAGATATCGGTAAAGATGCATATGACAAATACTGCAAGGAACGCCTTACAGAAGGCCATAATATGGATATATACAGCCCAATAAAAAAGCAAAAGCTTTTAACATTTTCTAACTGCAATAAAAAAAGTGTTTCCAAAGACCAAGTAAATGAGCATGTTTTAAAAAACTCAACAAACTTGCTGGCACGCATAATTGTTATGGGGCAGTCTTCAATGCTCGATATGCAAACAATTATGACGTATAATCTAAATCAGTTTCCACCTGCAATAGCAAACATTGATGGCTCACTAGTAAAAAATTGTAAGTCAACTTTAATTAGTGTAGTATTAGGACTGTCAGATAATGATACAGCCGTAAGTGATTTGCCAAGTTGTAATAATAGCATCATTTTTGATGGTATGTCAATGCTTCAGCAACTAAAAAAATTACCTGCAACATTCGGAGAATTAGCTTTCAGCCTTTTAGAATCTGTTGTTATGATTAGCAAAAAATATAATTGTAAAGCTGCCCATTTTGTTGCTGATACCTATCCTGTAATCAGCATTAAACACAATGAGAGGGAACGAAGAAGTGATGGAAGTGAAGCTGTGATAAGCATCAACAGCCCAAAACAAAAGCTACCAAAGCAATTCAAAAAATTTATTGCAAATGGATGCAATAAAGAAGCTTTGATAGACTTCATTTACGAACAGTGGATAACATATGATCCCATTACTTTTAAAAATGTGGCTATATACTTCTCACGCAATAAGGTTTGCCACTCAATATTGCCAGAAGAAAATCATACTGTCGTTATCAAAGAAGTCCCAGAATTATTTAATGATCATGAAGAAGCTGACACTAAAATTCTTTTGCATGCATATTATGCATCTAAAACATCTACTGCTGTATTAATAAAAAGTATAGATACAGATGTATTTATACTTTCTTTGTCAATAAGCTATAAGATACCTGTTGATATTTATTTGATAATGAGCCATAATCACTCATTTAAAATAAAAAATATCACATACATTTCGAAAACTTTAGGGATTGAGTTTTGCTCAGCTCTGGTTGGCCTGCACATTTTTACTGGTTGCGACATTTGCAGTGCGTTCAAAGGCAAAGGTAAAATTAAACCTCTAAAATTAATGCAATGCAATGCAGCATATAGAAAATTGTTTCAGAATCTAGGTGATTCATGGGAATTGGATATTTCATTGATAAGAAATCTTGAAGCCTTTGTCTGCGACTTGTACGGTTTTGCTGGGGTTGACAAAATTGATGAAGTTAGGTATAAAATTTTTAAACTGAAATACAGAATTGATGTAGCATTGCCGCCAAACTTTGATTCTTTATGTTTACATATTAAAAGAACTAATTATCAGTGTAATATTCATCGTAGATGTTTAGAGAACTATATCAATGCTCCTAGCCCATCTGAACATGGGTGGATTATCTCGGACAACATTTCAATACAGTGGAGTACTCTGCCTGTTGCACCAGATTTTTTATTAAAACACATCTGTTGCGCTTGCATTAAAACTGCATGTTCCTCAAAAAAATGCACATGTGTGTTGATGAATTCCTCATGTTCTGAATTTTGCTCCTGCAAAAATAACTGTGAAAACTTCAATAATGACAGTAATAATGTATGCAGTGGTGATGATGACATTTCAAATATTTGCAATGGTGATTTGATTGATGATGATAGTGAGTTTTCAGATTAATAGCGATAAATTTTACTCACAATCTTTTCATATATTAAAGATAAATGTATATATAATCAGAGGCAGGTTTTATTAAGTATTTTCATCGTCTTTTTCATTTATACCTTTGGCGCTGAAAACAGGAATATTTTGTGCTATGTTAATTGAACTTATTTTAAATTTTTATAGTAGTATGTTATATATATTTGTTTAAACTGCTTTTAAATTTATACTGTAGTAATATTAATTTGTTCTTGTCTCCTAACCAACTTATGAATTTTTGCAATTCACTGATCAACAAATCAGTCATGATGAAGTTCGTTTACATTACAAATAATATTAAGATTTCAGAGAATTATGAATTTTAGAGTTCCTGTAATTGTTTATTTAAGATAATTATACATATATAATATAATCAAGAGTATAAATTGCTTTGTTTTGCATTTTATGGGTAAAAAATTAAAAATTGGCAAAATGATTACTGCAACATTAGCAAGTTTTATTAAATATTTTCATCGTCCTTTTCATTTATACATTTTGATGCTGAAAACAGGAATATTTTGTGAAATTTTGATGCTATGCTTATCTATATTGAAGTATTTTGATTTATTTGAACTTATTTTAAATTTTTATAGTAGTATATTATATATATTTGTTTAAACTGCTTTTAATTTTATACTGTAAAAATATTAATTTGTTCTTGTCTCCTAACCAACTTATGAATTTTTGCAATTCACTGATCAACAAATCAGTCATGATGAAGTTCGTTTACATTACAAATAATATTAAGATTTCAGAGAATTATGAATTTTAGAGTTCCTGTAATTGTTTATTTAAGATAATTATACATATATAATATAATCAAGAGTATGAATTGCTTTGTTTTGCATTTTATGGGTAAAAAATTAAAAATTGGCAAAATGATTACTGCAACATTAGCAAGTTTTATTAAATATTTTCATCGTCCTTTTCATTTATACATTTTGATGCTGAAAACAGGAATATTTTGTGAAATTTTGATGCTATGCTTATCTATGTTGAAGTATTTTGATTTATTTGAACTTATTTTAAATTTTTATAGTAGTATATTATATATATTTGTTTAAACTGCTTTTAATTTTATACTGTAGTAGTCTGCTTACTGCTTCAAACAATATTTTGTGACAGCGTAACTCTACTAATATATTATATAGCACAGCATCTTCAAAGCGTTTGCTTATCACTGCAAGGAAGGACATTAGTATGTGAAATTCACCCAGACGTATTACTAGAGACTTTTTATATTTTTCTTCTTTCCAGCAAATTTGTTGGGCCTTTGAATATATAGCTTGATCAAAGACCAACACTATCTCTTTTAAACCTAATTTATTACTTATATCTAAATTTTTCATTAGGATTACATTTACTGTTGAAAACTCTGTCAGATTCGCTTCCAACACAGGAAGGTATCTTATTGAAGTTATACGAGGAATATTCTCGCATTCCAGCATACAATTAAAACCAGTCCAACCAGGGAGTGGATCTTTATCTTTTCCAGAAAGTTTTGATATAATATATGCAGTATCTATAAGCTTTGCTTCAGACAATTTATCTGTTTTTTTACTATTTGTTGTAACTTCTGGATTACAACGCTGTCCTATAAAATAATTGGGAATAGTAGTCACTGGTGGGTCAATTTTTCTTTTCTTTGATTTTTGACCACATTTCAGGTATAAGTTAATATCTAAATTTTCTTGCACTGTAGGTTGTACAATTATTCTATTAGTACTATGTATAGTACCATGCCCAGTAACAGTCTTTTCACAAAAATCAATATTGTCCCAGACAAGAGTAACAAATTTGCTTTGAACAATACCAACAGGAAGAGAATTTTCTGAATTCAATTGCATTTCAGCAAACTGAGTATCATACTCAAGTACAGCTGAGTGAGAAATGCAGTGGCCTAATCCATTTAAAATGTTTATCATTCGAGCTGACCCAGTAATATGCCTTACAGCCATAGATAATGATAAATGTTTTGGAGTTTGTTTTCTGCCTCCTGAAGATATATATACTCCTGATCTTGGGCAACTGAATGTAGTTTTCGTTTTATGTTTTCAGATGTGTTAACAAACACATCGGTTTCTAATTGATCAGTTTCACTGACACACCATGCTAAAAAGTTGAACAATAATGAAGAAATCATTTTTTCTGTGTTCACTTCATTCAAATCTTTAGCAGTGGGTGGCCATTCGCATTCAAGTGGAGGGCTATTTTTCAAAATATCCTTCAAAATTAATGCCGCTTTATAGAGAATCGCCTTTTTTTCACTGTCGTAATTGACTAGGGGTTTCGCTGATTGTTCAGTAGTTTCATCACTTTCAACAAAGTTTATGCTCAATCAAGACAGGTTTATCAGAAGCTAAATTACTCAGAACAAGTTCAGAGATATTTTTTTGTTTGGGCTTTACAAACACAATTTCGGGAAAATCCCTCTGTAACCACCTCTTTAACTGACGATTAGTACCTTTTATTGTTTCAGCGGTGTTTAAACTTTGTACAGTGGAGTGGAATATTTCAGATAACTTTTCCATTGATAGAATTTCAGAGTTCTTTCCTATTCTACTATTGTATTTCCTATTCTACTATTTTGGTTGTGTATACTCTGGTTTTTCTTTGGTATACGTTTTATAGCAACTTTTGTGATACTTAACTTCTTTATCAATGCAATCAATACCCCATATTTTAAGCAGAATTCTTTCATCATTCTTTTTAATAGCACTGTTCAATAATGCTTTACTCGCCATGACAGTTTGACACAATGTAAGTTTTTCTTTTTTTTTTTTTTTTGGAAGAATGTTTTTCAAAAAGGAATTTTTCCTTCATGCAAATCACACAGCTATGGGGGAAATATACCCGTACAATCACACAATGATTGATTGGATCGTTTTGGTCGAACCACGGTCACATCTGCAGTACTTTCTTGGATATCTTCAACTCTTTTTTTTAGCTCTTTCAATTTTAGTTTTATCAGTAAATCTCATGTAACATTTTCTGTGATATGCATAATTATAGCCAACACAGCTTTCAAAATTACCATCATAATCGAAACCTTTTAAAGTGTTTAAATATTCTGATATCTCTTTCTCTTTACCATCAAGATATAGCCACTCTTGCATACACTGTTTTATTTTTTCAAAGCTTTTCTGCGATAATGGTATTAAATTTTCATCCGAATTATCGATAATATGAATGCAACAAACTAGTGCAGAATTAGCATCCATATTAAGCAAATATTTAATGCTTTAAACAAGCATTTTCTGTAATAAAATCTACCAGTACGATATTGTAAACAAACGTTAAATGTAAACAAACAAATAGCGGAAGGATACAGAGATCATTTATATGCGACGCAATTTGAGGAAAATCCCTCTGTAACCACCTCTTTAACTGATGGTTAGTTACTTCAGAGGGGTGCAATGTAGATCTACCTCCGCGTGGTGCACCCTGGACAACGGCTAGTACGGCAAAATGATCTACAATCAAGGCATTCAGTCTATCGCTCAATATTTACTAAAGTTTGGAAGCTCGATTGTTCAATAATAACCGATTTCTTGAATTTTTCAGAAAGATTTATTGATTTCTAGCACAGAACTAACTTCTTGGAAAGTTTTAGAATTGACTAATAAGACTATAAAAAAGAAACTCATTATTGATGATTGTGGACTAGAATTGCTTATTTTTTAGATACGTGTTACTTTCTATACAGTATTACAGTAAAACATGAAACAGATGGCAATGTCCTTAATTTGGCAAAGGAGAGCACTGACACAGTGAGAAATTAGAAAATTTAGCTAAAAGTTGTTGTTTAAGATTTCAAATTTTAGAAATCCTAACTTTATTTTTCCCCAATTTTGGTATCTTTAACTTCAATAGGAGTCCAGTTCTGGAATTTACCAGAATAATTTGTTATAATTCTACTGCAGTACCACTTTTAAATTTCTACAAATCCCTGACAAGATTCTATGAATTCAAATTCTAATGACTTTGAACTGTGTAGTTGATTATTGTTCCTGGAATAACAAAATTCTTGCTTTGTAGTGTATTTAACTCTGTTTACTTGACTTCTGTAGCAGGGGTGCAGAATATGTCCGAACACCCGAACAAGGTTCGGGGGAAATTTAAACAGACTGGGAAAATTTTGAATATTTTTTTAAGAGAAAATAAAAATGTAAATCAAAAATAACAATTTGCTACTTTGAAGTGCTTATATAGTAACAGCGATATTTTTATGTTACACTGTATACTTATTCTCTTAAAGATTTATTACATAGAACAAATGACTTTGTATAGCAAAGTAGATTTTTGCATTATTGAGGGAAATTTATACTGTGTTTGGGGGAAATTTCCGAGGTTTGAACATTTTCTGCACCCTTGTTCTGTAGTAATGATGAGTATTTTGATGGATTGTATCGAGAATATTCATTTATTATTGATTTTTGTATACAATTGTATTTAATTGGTTCCAGAATATTCATTAAATAAAGTGCATTTTTTGACTAGAACCTGTTTATGTCTTTACAAATTACTTTCTACACTCAAAAATATCGACAACTTTCATAACATCATTACGGGCTCTATCATTAGTGTCTTTTGAAATCTCTATAATGGTAAGTCATATATATATAAAATCGTGTAATATTGTAGATATATCTAAATGGGAGCTCATGTCTAGACCAAAATTGGAAGTGTACAACTGCACATCATGACAGCCACAAATATAAACCTGTAACATCCTATGATCATTTTTGATTTATGTGAGATACAAAATCCATTTCGTAAATCGGGATTACAATACAGTGAAACTTGAATAATTCGAACTTGTTTAATTCGAAATTCTGGATAATTCGAATTTTTTACTCGGTCCCTTGAATTTTGTATTAAAACAGTGTTAAAAATTCATGGATAATTCGAATTCTATTTTGGATTATTCGAATTTTTCATACGATTACCTTTAAAATATTACAGTAAAATTTGTTCCTGAGATCTTTCTCAGCTGAAGTGCATTATTTTTTTAACAGACTTTCAAAAGAAGGATAAGGAAATACAAGAGTACTGTGAAACTTAAGTAATTCGAACTTGTTTTATTCGAAATTCTGGATAATTCGAATTTTTTACTTGGTTCCTTGAATTTTGTATTAAAACAATGTTAAAAAGTCATGAATAATTTGAATTCTATTTTGGATAAGTCGATTTTTTTTATACGATTACCTTTAAAATATTACAGTAAAATTTGTTCCTGAGATTTTTCTCAGCTAAAGTGTGCATTATTTTTTTAAACAGACTTTCAAAAGGAGGATAAGGAAATACAAGAGTATATATTTCCTACGTATCGCATCAGAAGATATGGTCCATATACATAAACTTCGAGGATTTTTTTAATTGAAAGTCAAATCTAATGTAGAAGATTCTATTTTTGTATCAGTTGATAGGTTGAAGTCATATGCTATAACACAAAGATTGTACTTGAAGAAGCAATCAAAAATATCTGACTATTTTTTAAAAAGTGATGAATAATTAAGCTCGTAAAAAAATATTGATTTAATGGAGGGGGGGGGGGTGAATGTACCAGTATTCTTAGATATAAAGTTTATGTGTTAAATTTTTGATCATTGATTTTATTTTCTTCATTTATCTCTTCTTTTTGACAAAATAGTATATGTAATTCGAATTTTTCTCTGGTCCCTTCAACTTCGAATTATCCAAGTTCTATCGTACTTTGTTACATATTTGCATATTACAATACTCTTGTAATATGCACTATTAATATTTCTTTTCAGTGAAAGAAAACAGTGAATAGGCGAGCAGAGCTCTGCATATATTAATAAGTAAAGTGAGTCGGGGGAGGCGAAGCCTATCTCGGGGGTTGGTGAGCGGAGCGAGCAGGGGGCAGAGCCCCCTAGTATATTTAAAAAAAAAAAAACTATTTTTAAAAGGAATGCTTTTTTATAGGTATCCTAAAATGTAGTAAATAAGGCAAAATTGTAAATAAGGCCAATTAAAAGATGAAAAGCATTCATTGATGACTACATCCTCCTATATAACTTTACTTTGTTCTCAATGAATGCTTTTGATCTTTTAATTGGTTTGAGTATAGAAAATTTTGCCTTATTTGCCAAATAAAACTTAAAAACCAAAATTCAAATTCAAAACTGAAATGAAGTACTATGCAAAAGTTTCAAAATAGTTTCAAATACTGTAAATTTGATATTCTTATTACTTATGAGTCACTTCACAGGTCATCCATTTTCATTGAGTCAAAACATATTAGAAAAGTGGCTTGATTACATGCTGACAGAATGACAAACTGGCTGAATAAAAAAGCATTCTAAAAAAATTTCTGATACTCTGAGTTTTTTATGGGTTACTCATTGATCATCCAGGGGTCACTTGTGGTCACTCATATTCATGGGGATTTACCCTAAAGTCATAATATAGCAGAAAAGTGGCCCGATGCCACACTGACAGACAACCCAGCTATATAAAAAAGCATTCTAAAGAGTTAAAAAAAAAAAAAAAAATGAAAATTCGAAAAAAAATTATTTTTTTTAAAGGATCATGCAAAAATATCTGCATTTATGTGTAAGATTGGGTGCATAAAAAATGTAAATTTCTTCTAAAATTCACTTATGAAACACACGGCTTTTTACTCTCATTTAAAAACAATGTAATTTTTATAAAAGTATCACAATAAACACAAATTTAGTTATATATTCACATGTAAATTGTGAATTTTGCTGAGCAAGTGTGTAAAATACATATTTGTTCGAAAAATAACAAAAAGACAAAAATGTGAAAATTTATTAAAAAACATGATTTTTGTTATAAAAATTAATGTAAAATGTGTAGTTTTTTCGAAATTTCATGATAATAAATATGAATTTTCTCAAAAAATGCACATTTTGTCAAAAGATTGTGACACGAAAAATGTAAATTCCTCCAAAAGCTTATTGCCCATATGCGAATTTTGTCAGTTAGTCACTTCACAAATGGAGATTATATTAAAAAATAATGTGAATTTAGTCATGGAACTGCATGTAAAATTGCCAATTTCATAGCTGTATATATACATGAATGGATTTTTTATATTATAATCATTATTATTTCCCATTGCAGCCTGATCTGCACATATTGCACATGCATGAAATATGGTATGATTTCATCAAAATGGGAGGGGGGGGGATTTTTTTAATATTACATTCTTTCAGTACCGAGGTAGCTTCAGTGATCACCTCTTTTCAAATAATCATCATCCTTATGTATATACGACTCCCCTTGTAAACAAACTGATGCTGCACATAAAATTACGCATATTTTGAAAATAATGCATAAAGAGGTTGTGATAACCAATGATGCATTTGCACAATGCTGTTTGTTTTTATATTAGACTTCTCAGATCTATATTATTACATAAGCATCAAGTCTATAATATTGAATTCCTTGATTGAGTTGAAATTCTTAGTGCTTTTTCCTTTTCTGTGTACACAAAGAGTACACAGAATATTGTACACTATTGTACATATGTGTACAATAGTGTCTGATGCAATATCAAATTTCATGCATCTTATAATTCATTCATAGAAAGTATTATTTCAAACATGTAATATATGAGTGCATATATTTAAAAAATGATAGTTTTTCCAGTTCCAAATTATACTAGTTCTATATTATACATATATTTACAGAAAGAGATTTTTATAAACGAAAATTTAGTATCAAATAGCTTTTTAAGATTTGATTCACTTGGGACTTAACATATTTAGGTTTCATTTGTGCATTTTTACTTAACAAAAATAAAGGCCTTAAATAAACAAAATAATTCATAACATTTACTTATTAAATTTGAAATAATACTTTCAAACTAATATTTGATTTACTTAGAATTTAATATAAGCTCTGGATACAAAACATTGTATCACATCTATCAGACAAAAACATCAATTCTCTCCTTTAATGGAGAGAATTGATACAGAACAATTATTATAAATAATATGGATTATACATATATATATATAATTCAGCATATTTAAATTATATATATATATATATATATATATCATTTAAAGCAGAAAAAGCTTTATGATAACTCTTAAAACAAATCATATTTAAAAAGGTGTATCAAGTATATTTATTTATCGCACATATTTCTACAATATATCGTGAAAAATAAAGTAATTTTGCCATCTACATTTAAAATTTAGTATTCAGCGAAACATTTGGTCCGAAGATTAACCGAGTATTTCTGTCATATTTTTAATAATAAAGAAAGTTGCTTAAATGGATAACTCCGATTATTTACATTCGTTTCCTCGGAGCCGTCACCATCACACCAATGTCTGGCGAAAAGTAAACAAACTAATGCGGAAGGGTACAACGATAATTTTATGCAAAAAAATAAAACTAAAAGAGGGAAATTAACTGTATTTATCATAGCATTAATATTTTTTATGACAGAATATAAAATAAAAAGAAGTATATTTTGAAAATAAAGCTTTTTTTACAGTTTTTAATTAATTTTAAGAGCGCCATCTAGTAGCGATTTCAAGAAAGGCTGCAAACATTAATAAAAAATATAGTTCTACATTTGTTTGCTATTTTTTAAGAAATGTGCACATTTAAAAGTGGGAACATTGTAATTTTCGATTAAATATAGTTCTTAGAACGTTTTAATAAAAAAATTGCATAGTCCTGAAAGATGGTAAACGAAACTTCATTTATAAGCATGTTTTTATACTTCGTCCCATAGTCTATTTGCCATGGAACTTGGAACGCAGACTTTTTCTTCTATGTAATTTGACTAGCAAGAGAGTTGTGATTTTTTCATTTTACCACACAGCAGCTAGAAATTTAAAAATTAATCATTAATTGATAGACCTTACTTTTGTTTTTTCTGTTAGTGAGCCTCATTATGCATATATTTCATATTTCATTTATTCATATAAACTTAATTTAATAATAATAATAAAAAAATACTATTTATAATAAAATCACAAAACCCACAGTGGTCTTATAATTTTGTTACACACTGTATTGTTGCCACATATTCAATATATATTAAATTAATTTGTATGAAAATGTGATTCACTATTACTAATTTATCTTATTTCTCACTATACACTGAAGGAAGGTTAAAAATGGAAAATCTAAACGTAGATGCATGCTCTGACATAGATGAAAAGCCACACGTGTGTGAAATATGTTCTAGAGGGTTTTCTCGAATGGAAAACTTTACGAGACATCTACGCATTCACACAGGTAAAAAGCCGTATGTCTGTGAAATATGTTCTAAAGGATTTTCTGAAAAGCAAAACTTAAAAACGCATTTTCGAGCTCACACAGGCGAGAAGCCATATACATGTGAAATCTGTTTTAAAAAGTTTTCTAGAAAGCAGGCTCTAAATAATCATTTACGAACTCATACAGGAGAAAAACCACATGTTTGTGAAACGTGCTCTAAAGGATTCTCTATGAAGGTTGATTTAAATGTGCATTCACGCACTCACACAGGCGAGAAACCATACGTGTGTGACATTTGTTTGAAAGGATTCGCTAAGAAGAGTGCTTTAAATGTGCATTCACGCACTCACACAGGCGAAAAACCATATGTGTGTGAAATTTGTTCTGAAGAGTTTTCTAAAAAGCGGTCTCTTCATTATTACTTACAAACTTTGAATAAACACCATAAAATGCAATAAACTCAGTCAATAATCAGTCTCTTCATTGTCATTTACGAACTCATACAGGAGAAAAGCCATATGTTTGTGAAATGTGTCCTAAAGGATTCACTGAGAAAGGTAATTTAACAAAACATTTTCGCATTCATACAGGAGAAAAGCCGTATGTGTGTGAAATATGCTCTAAAGGATTCTCTCTGAAGACCAATCTAAAAAGACATTTACGCATTCATGTAAAATATAATCATGTTTAAAGCCGTATATTTGTTAAATGTGTTTGTCCTAGAATGTTTTCTGCAAGAGGCAGTTTCAATACACATTTCCGAACTCATACAGAAGAGAAGTCATATGTGTAAAGTGTGTTCTAAAAATTTTTCCAAAAAATATCTAGAATAATATCTGCAGATTCACACCAGAAAAGAGTTATTTGTGTGTCTGAAATTGATTCTAAACCATTCGCAATAATGAGAAGTTTTGCTGGACATTTATGCATCCAAGGGTGAAGCCGCAGCCTCAGGACCAGTGTTGCCAATACAAACTTTTTTTCTTCGCTAAAAGTACACGGGAAAATCCGCTAAAAATCCACTAAAATTTCAATTACCCATAGCGTAGTCCTAGTGAAATGTAAAATCCACTCACCCACTAAAAATTCATTAAAAATTTAAATAATGAAACTAAAAATCAAATATTTAAATGTACTTTGTAATGACTGAATATATTGCACATTTACTTTAACAAATAACGATAAGCTTTTTGATTTACAAGAGTTTATAAAATAGAGTCGGCAGCAAAATTATTGACTCGCTAACAATAATTCATCTTAGAAGATGTGTACATAATATTGTTTTGTTAAGTAAATACTTGTTGAGTCATGATTTTAAACTTATACTGTTTGTAAAAAAGTAAATGGCAAAAATTAGCGATCAAACTAAAATATTATACACGAAAAGTGTGGATGTGTGCTTCAATAGTTTTGCTACTGATTGTATTTCATCTATATCATTGTTTTCAGCCTTCTCCGGTCTTGTGGTTGAAACACTTAGTATGCAACCATCATTCCTGTTTATTTTAGAATGTTTTATGGTAAATTGCAGCTATGCATGGCAAAAATTACTTACACGTAGCAGTCCTGTACATATTTAAAAAAGTTTATCATTTCAGCTTGCATTCTATTTCTATGGGATGTTTTGACAGCATTCAACATACTAAAGGCCCTTTCTACATCAACATTATACCATGGCAAAACCAGAAAGATCTTGGCGAAATCTGATAGCTCATTGAATGGATGGATAGCTCATTGATGTCCCCATGGAGAGTTTAAAATGCCCATACATTGATGATAAAAATCCCTATGTTCATGAGAACAGCCCTATTTTAGTGCTGAGGACATCCGCAAGATGTATTTTTCATCCTCACGCTATTATGAACATGTCCTGGGAAGAAAGAGTACCTACAAAAAATCCCTACTCTGTTTGCACATTTTGATGATAACTGATAAAAGTCCTTGCGCGTATGGATAAAGTCTTACAGTCGGCTGCAAAATTATTCGAGCACTAGCCAATAATTCCTATATTTAAAAAGTACAGTTAAGACTGTTTTGCTAAGTAAATCCTTGTCGAATCATGTTCTTAGAAAGATTAAGAACATGACTCGACAAGGATTTATTTAACAAAGCTGTATTAAAGCTGTTTTTTTTGGCAAGGATTATTGCTAGTGCTCGAATAATTTTGCAGCCGACTGTACAGTGCACTAGTGCCTTTATTTACAAATATCCACTGAGAAGACCGCTATCTTTAAAAAAATTCGCTGTCCGCTAATTCTTTATTTTTCCCGTTCACTGAGTCAAAAATCCACTAAATCCAGTTGGCAGCCTGATGTACCTTGCTACTGTTACAAGACCAGATCTAGCATACGCTATCAGTATTGTTTCTGAAAATCTGGAAAGTCCAAGGACGTCTGATTGGTGTGCAGTGAAACGAATTTTCAAGTATCTGAAAAAAACTGTAGATTTTGGTTTGCTATATCAATCTAAGACCAATCCCAATGAGCTTGAAGTGTACAGTGATGCTGATTATGCGGGTGATTTAAAAAGAAGACGCTCAAGAACTGGAATGATTTGCAAGTTGAGACATCTCATGGATGAGCCAAAAGCAGAAAAGTGTTGTGTTGTCTACGACAGAAGCTGAGTATGTTGCTGCAAGTGAGAGTGCGAAGGAATTAATTTGGCTGAAACGCCTGTTCAGTGATTTAACATATGTTAAAACATCCTCTCTTCTGGTAGATAATGCAAGCGCTGTAAAACTTGCCAAAAACCCTGAATACCATAAACGCTCCAAACATATTGATGTCCGTTATCATTTTGTACGAGAAAAGTTCATTAACGGCGAACTGCATATTAAACATGTTCCCGGAAATTTGCTGTTAGCAGACTTAATGACAAAGCCTTTGCCTAGTGTTAGGTTTAAGGAACTGTGTACTCTTTTAGGACTATTTTCATTTAGTAGTCTAGTTGGAAAGCAAAATTAAATTCGTGTTAAGTAAGTTGTGGCTTGTAGAGAAAGTGTTGTGGTAAGTTACAAATCAACTCGTGTAAATGACAAGCTACAACTCAACTCTATCACTGTTTCAAAAAAAGGAATTGTATTACCCGACTGTTGTATGCGATATTAAAATGGTTATATTGCTTACTCTTAAAACGCTTTCTAATTATTTATTTGTATGTTTCCTTTTTGGTATTTAGATCATTAATTAATGATAACCTTAGTAGAAATGATTTCATTGTCTTTGTTCTACAAAAATGTGAACAAATATGAAAATTTAAAAATCTTAGTCGACATAAATTACATGAGTATGCATAATACATAAAATGAGAACAAACTGAATTGAAGAAAAAAAATTAAAACAAATGTTTTAAGCAAAACGTACACATGTGTGTATATAAATGATTTAAATGAGCATTTAAAAAAAAAAAAAAAAAAAATCTTCAACTGCTTTTAGCAAAGAACAATGGTTTTAATTGATTAATGATTTTTCTATGCATTCCGTATAGTACTACATATACTGGGTGATAAAAATTAAATGTAAAATGGTGTCTATATTAAACGTGAACAATTCGGATAATTTAACAGTCAGGAACAACATAAATTATTTCAGTTTATCTCCAAGACTTGGACCTCAGTTAAAAGTACCTTTCCTTATCTTATTAAATTCAGTTTTTAAAAAATCACCATAAAAAAAAATAAGCGCTACCCTGATTTTTTCCTGTTAAACTTTACTATAAACTTCATTGTTTAGATTGGTTGTGTTACTCAGATTTCTAGGAGTCTACAATAAATTTGAATAAAACTGAAAGAATTTAAAAATAAAATAAAATAAATATGTACAACAACAAATCTTTAGGATAAGCAAAATTATAAAAATTTAACCTTAAGTATAAGGTGGAATAACACTCTATCTGGTATGCACAAAATGAAAAAAAGAAAAGTATAACATTAATTTTGCAGTAACAATGAAGCATATAGGAGATTTATTGGAAGAAATGAAGTAGAAAATTCCCTATTTTCTTATTTTTTCATTAAAATTTAAATTATAAAATACGGGTTCCAAAATTAACTGAAAATGCTGACATATAAATTGACTAATGGAGGGTGGTAACACAGTATATGGTATGGTGCAGTCTAAAAGTTTAAGTAAGTTAATGCGCCCAATAGCTCTTTCGACATGAATTCTATGTCGTGAAACTTTTTTCTTTACCTTTCTTTCATCAAATGAAAATTGAATTTTGTTTTTTAAAAGGTGTGGTGTAACTAACTAAAAACTAAATATAGGGGCTTACTTTATTCTTCTCGAGATCGAGAGTGACGTCTTTCGTTATTTTCTGGAAACGATACTTCAATAACGAAGTGTGCAGGAATTGGTACTTTATTCCTCTCGTCCGATAAGTGAAATCGAGATGATATCGTCAGTGAATCGACAGTAAGTCCCTCCCTTCGAAATGACATAACAGCGAAGAAGGGGTTACTTTTAGCTTCTTCTTTGCATTTTTTAACCAATGAAAAAATAAAAAACTATTTTCTGAGATTCATAGCGAACGTTAACTGTAATCAGCTTCGGATCGCACATGCGTGCTGTTTGTTTGTTGTCGAATTGTTTACAAACAAATTGCATGCGTTTATTATTTTAATGATAATAGTGCTCTCCTTCTAAAAAAATGAAAACATTATTTATGTAATGGGACTGGTGGTTTCTAGATGTACAAATTATAGAATAGATGCAACCGAACTTCAAACCTTTTTAGTTACTCATTTTCTTTGTATTTAACATATTAAAGTATTTATATTTTTAATATAAGATGTAATTTTTTGTGTGTGGTGTGTTCAGTCTTTATTACATTTTAGCAATGCTATTGAGCCTATTTTAAAGCATGAAGCATGCAAATTTTCTTTCACTTAAATGCAAGAAGCAAATGTATTTAAAGTGACTGCAAGAAGAAAATTTATTTAAACTTTGTCAGTCTCAATAGAAACAATAAATTGTAAACAGGAATTCTTTCTCTAATACATTTTTTTAATGATCATTAGTTGATTATGAATGTATCGTTAAGTTATCTTAATTTACATATTGCACTTTTATTACGTAGAAGTTGCTTAATAATATTAATACTTTAAATTAGCCATATTAAAGAAAATATAGGAATGGAGGTAAGTTTTAAGAATTAATTAAAAAATTAAATTTATTAGAGCTAGTAAATTTAATTGTTCTTATAATTGAACTTAAGTCATCAAAGGATAATTTTATTTGGTAAAAAATAATTATTTTTGATCAATGTAGTATTCAGTGGCATTAAATCTTCTGTTACTCTGGTTATTGCTGCATTTAAAAAAATACTTTACTATATATGTATGTTTGTAAATACAGTCAAACCTCATTAACATGAACATTGTTAATATGATTTACTTTTAACATGAAGTGATTCCACAATCCTCATCAAAATGAATGTTAGTTTCTGATAGCATGAACAATTCGAGTACAATTTCATATACTCAAAGTGTACACAAGTACCTATTACTAATTAATAGAGCACAAAATTTTGTTTGAGATAGAGTTATTCAGTAATATTTTTTCTTGTACACGATGCATACAGACATGTCTATTACTTTTAATAAAAAAGCACCACAAAACTGCTGTTGTAAAAAATGTTACTTACAAACTTTGAATAAACACCATATAAAATGCAATAAACTCGCAACTTATTCAAAGTTTGTAAGTAATATGTCTATTACTTATTCCTGCGATTGGTAATTTTGAACCTGTACATATGTGATTTTGAGTTTTAATTTTTTTTATTTGTGACAATTATAATTCCATACTTATTCAGTATTTTTTTTTTTTTTTTATGGTGATTTTCTTTTATATATGTATTGCTTCTGATTAAATTGCTTTTCTTCGATGTGTTTTCTTGTTTGGTTATATCGCTGAAAAGCTCCCTTTTCTATGCTGCCAGTGGAGGGTCACTATTCGTAATGGTGCCATCCTGGCGAATTCCAGAAAGTAATGAAATAGAAAAGAAAAAATATTATATGATAGGGATGTACTGAATATTCGGTATTCGGCCGAATCAAACTATTCGACTAGCCGAATATTAAATTATTCGGCTAGTTAGAACGCACAAAAATTAAAAAAATAATAATAATAATTATTTGAAAAAATTTTGCCATTTTTAATTAAGATTTTCAGAGTAATTAAGAAATATAATAACTACAGAACTTTGGATAAACACCATAAAATGCAATAAACTCGCAACAATTGTTTTGGGTCAAAATAACACACTTCGTCAGGCGAACAAAGTAGGCACGAGTGCTGCAGTCAAAGTGGCTATGCACCGTTGCCGCTTTGACTGCAGCATTCGTGCCTACTTTGTTCGCCTGACGAAGGGTCATGTGTTATTTCGACCCAAAACAATTGTTGCAAGTTTATTGCATTTTATGGTGTTTATCCAAAGTTCTGTAGTTATTACTTTAAAACATCAGTTCTGTGGTGCTTTATTATTATAATTATAAAATAGTTTATATTTAAAGGAAAACAATTATTTCATCTAATTTCAAGTAACATTAAAGAAAATTATTAGTTACATTAATCTTAACAATTAATAATATCTAACAAAAGTTGTCTTTATCAATAACAGTATAACAATACGTTTCTAATTTGAGTTAAGAAAAAACATACATAATTCACATGATGTTACAAGTTACAATCTAGGAAACTTGAAGAGATCAAACACAGGTCGGATCTAAATCTGGCAAGTAAAATGACACAAGTCATAAATTAGCAGTTTTTAACTTGTCACTAAAAAAAGTATATGAAGTGCCCCAACAGGCACGAAGAGTATCGCATCCCTATCTCACAATTTATTCACATGAGAGTGAGAGGCATTTACAACAGTTTTGATATAGGTTATCCAGTACGTTGTTACTTTTAAATTGATTTTTCTCAAATGCTGCGTTTCTGTTTTTTACTTTCTCTTACCCATAGGGTCGAGAAAGTATTGTTTTAAGGTCAAATTTTTGTTATATTTACATGTTCTGAGGTCCCCTGAATACGAAAATCATGTTTTTAGCGAATGGTCTGTGTGTCTGTCTGTTATCAGCATATTTCAAGAACAAATAGTAGCAGAAATTCCAAACTCGGTATTCTAAACGTGTATTATATAGAGATGCTAAAGTAAGCTTTTTGTTGAGATGAAGCAAATGGTTCGTGTACAGGGACACTCAAAAGTATTCAAATGCATTACGTCTATGGGGGAAATTGCAGTTAAGTAGAGTTTAACACTTATAGACTGCACTAAACCAAATGAAACGAATATATATTTGGAAGGGGGGGGGAAGTCCTCCCTAGAGGGGAGTAATTTTTCATGATGGGTATCTTTCAAAAGAGCTCGCCAATACCTTTAAGAAGAATTGTTTAACTATCGATCTGTGATAATTTAAAATAAAGTTATCGACTTTTTTCATTTTTAACAAAATTTTTTTTTTTAATGTAATATTGAGAATAAATTTTTACTTTCTCTTACCCGTAAGGTAGAGAAAGTATTGTTTTTGGGTCAAATTTTCGAAAGTGAGATTTTGTTATATTTGCATGTTTTAAGGTCTCCTGAATACGAAAATCATGTTTTTAGCGGTTGATCTGTGTGTGTATGTGTCTGTCTGTTATCAGCATTTCTCAAAAACAAATTATGGCAGAAAGTTTAAACTTGGTATTCTAAATGTGTATCATATAAGGATGCTACACTAAACTTTTCATTAAGATCAAGCAAATGGTTTGTGTACAGGGACATTCAAAAGTATTCAAATACATTATGTCTTTGGAGGAAATTGCAGGTAAGTAGAGTTTAAAATCTATAGAGTGCACCAAACAAAATGAAACGTATATTTTTTGTAACAGAGATAGTCAACTGGGAAAAAAAAATTGTGTATGTAGAAGCCTTGCCTTTTCATGATGGGTATCTTTCAAAAGAGCTCGCCAATACCTTTAAAACGAATGGTTGAACCATTGATCTGCGATAATTTAAAATAAAGTTATCAATTTTTTTCCATTTATAACAAAATATATATATATATATATTTTTTGTTATGTAATATTAAGGATAAATTAAACTTTTTTTTTTTTTTTTTTTTTTTTTATTTAGTGTTATACTACTTCTCTAATATGGAAATCGTCGATAACTTTTTTAAATAATAATTTTAATAAATTATTTTTTTAAAACAGAATTATTTTTTAATAACCGAATCAAATTCTACTGAAATGCAGGTGCATTAATGAAACGGGGGTTTGAGGTGGGCGGTAGCCCCCCCTCACACAGAACTAATTATCACATAAAACTCTTACGAAGATTGACTTGTTTAACATAGGTTTACAAAGCAGTACTTGTTATCTTACCTCTTAATCTCCAACCTGTATTTCAGGGGCAAACATACAAACCGTGTTTTCTCCTTCGGATACAAATTTTCAGACAACACAAAGACTAATAAATTAAAAAATAACTAAACTTAAAAACTAATTTTCGTTTGTTTAAATGTATTACTAGATACTAGGACAATATGTAGACATATCTAGGAAGATATGTAGACATACTACTTTTATGTTAAGTTTAAAGAAAAATCACTAACTCAAGTTTTTATTTTTGGAGAAAACACGGTTTGAATGTTTGCTCCTCATTTATAGTATTAAATTTCAGGGTAAGAGAAAGTCGTGTGAGTGACACTCCAGATTATTTTATTTGTATTTAGTGCGATACTACTTCTCTAATATGGAAATCGTTTGCATTATCATAACAGATAATTTGTTTAAATAATAATTTTAATATATTATTTTTTAAAAACAGAATCATTTCTTAATAACCAAATTAAATTCTATATAAATGTAGGTGCATTAATGAAACGGAGGGTTGACAGGGGCTAACGCCCCCCTCACACAAAACTAATTATCATATAAAACTCTTCCAAAGCCTAACTTGAATTGTTTAACATAGGTTTACGGAACAGTACTCGTTATCTTACCTCTTAATCTCCAACCTGTATTTATAGTAATAAATTTTAGGGTAAGAGAAAGTTGTGTGAGTGACACACCAGATTATTCGTTTTAGAGTGGGTGCAAAAGAAAGCTTGCGCGTTTATTAAGAGGCCAGACAGTTAATAATTTTCTTTGACTGTGAGTCCAGCATTACACCACTACTTATGTTTGATAATATTTCCTAATATTTTTCTACATTTATATATAAACAATAGTTTCTGAATATTAGTTTTTTGTAAAAAAATTTTTACAATTAAAAAAATAAAATATTACTAAATGTAAATGGTATTACTAAAAAAGTTTACAAAAAATTAGCTGATTGACACTTGAATATAAGTAAATTAGCCAGCCGATTATTCGGTATTCGACCGAATAGTTACTATTCGATTTGAAAAATATTCGGTATTCGGTCAAAACTTCTATCCAGTGCATCCCTAATATGAATACTTTTTTTCAAATGTATTTTTTGAGGTGCTTGCATATTATCCTCCTCATGCCACTAAATAATCGCCAATTTTTAAATATAAATAATATGGTAAATTTATAATTAACTAGCAGGCTTTGCCCGCTTCGCTGGTCATTATATTGAAATTAATTCTCAAAATACCATATCATTAATTATAATAAAAAAAAAAAAAAAAAAAAAAAAAATCATTGAAATCAGTCAAAATCCAAGTTAAAGTTCTCGCTAGCTTCGGTAGCAGTTTTCCTGCTCGCCACACTTCAAAAAATCCTTTTACAGTGCATGTTGCATACACATACCTAACTGACACATTAAAAAAATCGGGATTCTGAGATTATTTAAAGCAGAGTTATGTTTTAAAATGTGTTTTTTAGCTAACCTCCCCACCCCGCTCTTAAAGGAAAGGAGGAGGGAATTTCGCAAAATATCTTTGTATTATGAGTTAAATACATATAACTGACCCACACATTGAAAATCTTCCTAAGATAATTTACTGCAGAATTACACATTTGTGTTACACAATACATGTTTTCCCCCTGCCTCTCAGGGGAGGTAGGGTGGAGTTTCACAAAATCACTTTGTAGTGTGTGTTGAATACGCATATACAGTCCACGCATCAAAAATTGCTATTCTAAAATTATTTGGATCAGAGTTAGACATGTAAACATGTTTTTGCCCCCTCCCCCCCCAACCCTCAAGGGGGGATAGCATGGCATTTCAAATAATTCCTTTCCATTTTGTGTGTTTGAGTATGCATAACCAATCGACATATAAAAAAAATCGCCTACCTGAGATAATTTGGAGCAGAAATACTCTTTAAAGCGTGTTTTTCCCCCACCCCTCGTCCTTAAAGGGGGGGAGGGGAATTTTCAAAAAATCCTTGTATAGTGCGTGTTGGGAACATATAAGCAGCCAGCACATAAAAAATCGCCTAAGATAGTTTGGAGCAGAGTTTCGCATGGAAACATGATTCCCCCACCCCACCCCCTAGGCGAATAAGGTGGAATTTTGCAAAATCCCTTTATAGTGTGTGTCTTGATTATGCATAACCAATTGACATATAAAAAAAATTGCTATTCTGAGATAATTTGGAGCAGAGTTACTCTTAAAAGCGTTTTTTGCCCCCTTCCCCGCCGTTGAAGTGGGGAGAAATTTCATAAGATCCCTTTATAATGCGTGTTGGAAAAGCATAAACAACCCACACATAAAAATTAATCTTATTGAGATAATTTGAAGCAAAGTTATGCTTGGAAACATGCTTTTTGCCCCCCCCCCATCCCCCAAGGAGGGAATAGGACAGAATTTTACAAATTCCCTTTGTAGTATGTGTCTTGAGTATGCATAACCAATTGACATATCAACAAATCGTTATCCTGAGATAATTTGGAGCAGAATTACTCTTATATTCGTGTTTTGCCTCCCCCATCCTTTAAAGGGGGGGGGGGGGGAAGGGAGAAATTTCATAAAATCCCTTTACTGTTCGTGTTGTGGAGGCATAAACAACCCACATATAAAATTTAATTTTGCTGAGATAATTTTAAGCAATGTATACTTGGAAACGGGTTTATCGCCCCTTGCGCAAAATTTCATTACAATGGGTGTTGGGAACACATAAATAAGCCAGACACTAAAACTTGTAACCTCAGCTCCTATAGATTTTCCCGGATGAGTTCAGCGCTAAAATGTGGCTTAAATTTGTCCCCTCATAACTACCCCCCAAAATCGCAAAAACACAAAAATGAGTTTTTGGAAATATCCTCAAGAAGGTTCTTGGCGGTTTTCTATATCTTTGTGCTATTATTGGTAGAGTTTTACTCGAAAATCCGTATTTTTCTAAATTTGCCTCCGAAAATTGTTTTTACCCCCACCCTTAAAAATCCAAAATCGCAGAAAATAGTTTTTTGTGTACTCAAGTCTAGTCTCTCCCTCTGAAATTTCTTCACAGGGAAGCAATTTGGAGTTGAGTTATGCTTATAAAGGGATTTTTGCCTTTTGCCCCCCTCCCTCCCAGGGGGAATGAGGGGATATTTCACAAAATCCCATCTTAGTGGGCATCAGTGTCCTAAAACTAACGTGATTACCAAAATTTGCGACTCTTATCTTCCACGGCTGTGTTGAGTCGGTGATCAGTGAGTTTACTCTTTTATATATACAGATAACTGTTTATAATTTATTTTTATTTACTGATACATTATTACATGTATCTGCGGTACTGTACACACCAGTTACAATAGTACTTAAATGTACCAATAAATTTAATTTATTTGGCTGAGTATAAATCTCAAAATGTACAATATTCGATTCTGTAGCAATTATTATCACGAGTGTATGTATGTAAGCTTCACGCATATGAAAAACAAAAAATAAATAAACAAATAAAAAAGATAAACTATGGAGGAAATTTGAAGTGGAACACATTAAATTGGTAACGATACAAAATACCAGATTGAAAGAAATAGTCCTGTCGTACTAAAAAAAAAAAATTGTGTGCCGCTACCATATTTTCTATAAATCTATCTGTATTGTAGAAATCACTTTCAAGCACGTTTGTAAGCTACATGCACAAGAAAATTAAAAAATATATATATCATTGGCATTGCTACCTTATTGTGTATGAATCACAAAACTCGGTTCTGTAGCAATTACTGTCATGCACATATGTACTCTTTTGCACATGAAAAGAAACAGCCTTCACTGTTTGCCGCTACCTTGCAGTGCATGAATCTAAAATATGCAGGAAAATCCATATTACAACATTCACCACAGTTCACGTATGCACACTTCACACACATAAAAAAAACCACTGGGTTCTGTTATCTTGCTGTGTATCAATCTCAAAATGCACAAAAATCTGTTTCGTAGCAATCACTATCATACATGTATTTACACTTCATGCACACAAAAACAAAAAATTCTAATTCTCCTATTTTGTGCATGATTTTTCATGCTTAATACTGTTCTATTAAATAAATCTTTATAAACATATTTAAAATATACAACCTTTTATTAACTTCATGTCTTTGAGACAAGAAGTTAATAAAACGTTGTATATTTTATAAGTTAATAATGTCTTTGAGGCATGAAGTTAATTGTATATTTTAAATATGTTTATAATAAGTGCTTCATGGTATAGTTTTTTTTTTTTTTAACTAAATCCTTGTCTAAGAACATGACTCAAAATGACTTTTTTAACAAAACAGTATTAAGTGCAGTATTTATTTGCTGACGACTGAAATATGAAATTGTTGTCAGTAAAGACAAATTATATTAGTCATTCGAAAATAATTAATTGCTTACAACTGTTGTGTGAGTATAAGTGATTAAAAATTTTCCGAAGTTAAAATGAAGGAAATAATATTGTTATAAGTAACAATTTTATGCAATATTTATATTTTTATATAATGTGGTATTTTATATTAATGAAATAAATATAATAGGTAGATGATGAAAAAAATTAAGTCATTTTAGATACACCAAGTATTTATTGTTATTACTATTAAAGCATCTGAATTAATTTGAAATTTATGTTAAAGCAAATAAAGATTATTTAGTGTTTATTAGCAAAATGTTAAAATCGAAATGACAACAACGACGATTACAAAGCATATAACAATTTGAAACCATCGGAATTTTCATAACTATTCAGACAGAGCGAGAGAAAAAAAGCATAAAATATGAATGTGATAAATATTAAGGAAAAGAACTGAGAGAATGATGTAGTTATTTATGGCAGTATGTAGTTATGATATAGGTAGGTTTTATTTCGTCGCAGAGAAATATCACAGTTTCTTTATCCAGACTGTATAGTTTGGTGAATTTCACATCTAGAAGAAGATCGATTTTTTTAAATAATTTCTCGGAATTCTCCTATTTTGTTCGAAATCCATTAGAAGTGACAGAAATAATGTAGACGCCATATTGAAAAATTCTTCTACAATTCGCTTTCGACAACGTCTCGCAAACACAGTGGGCTTCGTTTTGATAACGAATGTTTACTTTCGAGACCGTCTCGAAAAATGTGGAATAAAGTAGCAAACTGAGAAAACGGTTTGAGGGTTATTCACCGTTGGCAACGTTTGTGCGGAAGTCACGTGTCGGTGGTATTCCATGATTTGTTTACGCTGCAATGCGAAGTTAAAGAAAGCCACATATAAAAAAACTGTGCATATTTTAGATCCACAAATAATTCAAGCAAAGAAACATGCAAGCAGAAACATGTAAGTTTTCATGCATTTCCTTTAAATTCGTCTGGTTTATTAAAAGAATGGCTTATCAAACTGAAAAGAGAAAATTTTACACCATCTGAACATAGCGTATTATGCTCAGAGCATTTTACCGAAAATGACTTTACTTACCAAAATTTTAGAGAGAGAATATTTCTGAAAAGTGACGCTGTATCGTCTATATTTAGTTTTAAGTTAGTTACACCACACTTTTTAAAAAACATAATTCAATTTTCATTTGATGAAAGAAAATAAAGTTTCACGACATAGAATTCATGTCGAAAGAGCTATTGGGCGCATTAAATTACTTGAACTTTTAGACTGCACCATACCATATACTATGTTACCCTCCATTAGTCAATTAATTTATATATCAGCATTTTTAGTTAATTTTGGAACCCGTATTTTATAATTTAAATTTTAATGAAAAAATAAGAAAATAGGGAATTTTCTACTTAATTTCTTACAATAAATCTCCTATATGCTTCAATGTTACTGCAAAATGAATGTTATACTTTTCTTTTTTTTTTCCCCATTTTGTGCATACCATACCGGATACAGTAAGGTTATTCCACCTTATACTTAAGGTTAAATTTTTATAATTTTGCTTATCCTAAAGATTTGTTGTTGTACACACATATTTTTTTTTAATTCTTTCAGTTTTATTCAAATTTATTGTAGACTCCTAGAAATCTGAGAGTAACACAACCAATCTAAACAATGAAGTTTATTGTAAAGTTTAACAGGAAAAAATCAGAGTAGCACTTATTTTTTTTATGGTGGTTTTTTAAAAACTGAATTTAATGAGATAAAGAAAGGTACTTTTAATTGAGGTCCAAGTCTTGGAGATAAACTGAAATAATTTATGTTGTTCCTGACTGTTAAATTATCCGAATTGTTCATGTTTAATATGACACAATTTTAAATTTAATTTTTATCACCCAGTATATGTAGTATCATACGGAATGCATAGAAAAATCATTAATCAATTTAAACCATTGTTCTTTGCTAAAACCAGTTGAAGTTTTTTTTTTTTTTTAATGCTTATTTAAATCATTTATATACACACATGTGTACACTTTGTTTAAAACATTTGTTTTTAATTTTTTTCTTCATTCCAGTTTGTTCACATTTTATGTATTATGCATTGCATACTCATGTAATTTATGTCGACTAAGATTTTTAAATTTTCATATTTGTTCACATTTTTGTAGAACAAAGACAATAAAATCATTTCATCTTGTGTAACTATGCATTAGGGTTTCATTTTTTCTCAATTTACATTTGCTCATATTCCTATATTATTTATACTCAAATAACTTTTTCTTGTACATATATTATTTTCTAAACTGATAGCAGTGTAATTATCAGACACAGCAAAATTACTTTGTGTGTTAATCATCACTTTTCAGAAACCTTTTTATTTTTAAGTAAAAACTTTTTTTTACTTTAAGACTTCATCAATAAAACTTTTTTTATTTTGTAAAATTATGGTGAGCAAAGTCATATTCTGTGAAATAATCTGAATATAATATGCTGCATTTTGTTAAAATTATCTCTTTCCTGTTTTATTTGTCATTCTTTTAATAAAGCAGTTGTATTTGAAGGAAATTCATGAAAATTTATCCGCTTCTGCTTGCATGTCTCTTTACTTGATGCATTTATCCATATAAGCATTGTACTGTTATATTGTAGTACTCAAATAAGATTATATACCATAGTGCTATTATAGTACCCTTATAAACGATTTAAGGAGCAGGGGATTCATCAGTATCATTAGGGATTATCTAATTTTTTTTTTTTTTTTTTTTTTTTTTTTTTGTGTGTGTGTGTGTGTGTATAGTGTTTGAGTGGTATGTCTTGTGTATAGTGCTTGTAGGTACACCAAAGAATTTGGTGACATTACAGTCTACAAACTAGGAATGCACCGAATATTCAGTTTGGCCGAATCTAAAACTATTCGGCTAGGCCGAATATCAAATTATTCGGCTAGTTGAACATATAAAGACTGAATTTAAAAAGAAATATTTAATCATTTGGAAAAAATTCTGTTATTTTTAATTATCTTTAAATTAAGATTTTTCAGAGTAATTAGGAAGTAGATTTTATTTAAATCAAAACAATTGTGTTATTTAGTTTCAAGTAACATTAAAGAAAATTAACTATTAGTAGTGCTGCACCGAGTAGCACTTTGGCCGAATAACGAGTACTTGACCTTTTACTACTCGGCTGAGTACCGAGTAGTTGTAAGAAAGAATAATTGATGCATGTATGAAGAAATTTGCACATCTTAAAATTAAAGAAAAAGTTTTTTGAACATAAAATTTATTTAAATGGTAAACAGCATGCTTTCATGAAAAACTTTTGTAGTGCATATACATAATTAGGTTCATTGCTATATTTTGATACTTTCAGCATAGTGGATTACTAAAACCATAACTGATAACTTTATTCTTAACATCTTTTTTAGATGCGAAGTTATCATCCTCAGATAATTCTTAGATAATATAAAAGTTACTAGCACTAAGGCTTAATTTAAGATACATGAAATTCACATATAAAAGGAAAACAGTAAAATATTTTATAATTTCAAACATGATAGGCTTCATTAATCTTCAGATCATAGAAATGTAAAATAACAGGTGGTTTTGGGCCATAATTTGCAAAACAAGATTTGATTATGAAAATAAGTTTTAAATAACGTTTTAGTGTATTTACATTTTTTTTTATACAGGGTGGCTACAAAATTTCAGAAGAAAAGTTCTCTGATTTCCCTGATTAATTTTGACAGACTTCCATGATTTCCGTTACCTATATACATTCCATAATTTTGTGTATATCGCATTCTTGTGTAACATGTTTTCTAAACCACTTCAATTAAAAAAACTATACTGATTAAGAAAACTATATGAATCCTTTTATTTTTTTATGTGTTCACTTACAAAAAGAAAATAAAAAATTTGAGAGAAATTAACAAAATTATAAAAATCTGAATTATTTTAATTGCACAGCATATTCGCATCAGAACATAAAATTATTCCACAAATTGCACTAAAATTATTATTATTATTTTAATAACTTGATGAGATTTAGCTAGAAAGTGTTGTTTTTCTTAAAATATTAAATAAACGCACCTTTTACTCAACGGTAAACTGTATCCGAATTGGTGATAGTTTTTTACATTATTTTATAGTATAAAATTCAAAATCAATCGTTTCTTACCGATTTGAAAGTGTCTTACTTTTATTTGCACAAATGAATAACGAAAATTTTGTGTTAATATTACATAGAGGTTCTTTTTTTTTTCTAAAATATGTTATTTTTGTCTGATTTATAAATACAATTTCATGTACTAAGTTTTTATAAAATAATGCATATTACATTCATACAAGATAGTTATAATTAAAAGCTCATATCATGAATCATCTCTATACTAAGTTTGATAACAGCCCGTTTTAACTGCAGACAGCTGTTATAGCAAAAATTTTAATTATAATGACTCTGTATTTATATTTCCATATTTTTTAGTTTAGTTATAAATAAATATCTTTCAATAATGCATAAAAATAGTGAAATTCCCACAACTACTCGGTATTGGCCGAATACATAGCCTACATTTGGCCGAGTACCAAGTACTCGGCAAATAGGTCGAGTGCCGAGTATATACTGAGTACTCGCTACAGCTCTAATTATTAGTTACATTAATCGGTAATTTTCCTTTATCCGGGCGTATGGGAAAACTTGCCAAATACTATTAAGGGCTTGGCGACTTGACTCGCATGGAAAAATTGCCAAATAATGTAGAATTCCACCAAAATTTCTTACAACCCTAATGTGAATGTTTGTATAGGGTCAGGGCTTGGTTTAGCGAAAAATGATTTGGGCTTGGCGACTTGGCAACTAGTGAATGTTTGTATGGGGCCATGACTTGGCTCACTTCGAAAAATCACCAAATAATGTAGAATTTCACCAAAATTTCTTACAACCATAATGTGATTGTTTGTATGGGGCCTGTGATATCGAAAATCACATATTCTAAATTATGTATTACATTTCTGATAATTTTAATTCTTTCCCAATTCATTTTCTATCTGTATAAAAAGCGAGTTGATATGCGGTTTCATTCTTTATTCCTTATTACAAAAAGAGCAAGCCATACTATTCCTTTCATTTAAAAGAAATAATAATAATAAAAGTAAGAGATGATCTTTCACTCGCTTAATTCTGTGGCGAACAATTCGTTTCATCGCAATTAAATAAAACAGAATAAAATGTTTCCTGATGTCATTTTTAACATTGAACAGATTTCGCATCTGTTACTTATAAATAGAAATCGCGTATTCTTCTTAGACTAGGGTTATGAATAAAAATTTAACGATAAAATTCTTGTGGTTAAGAGTTAAGGTTAGTTTGCCAGATTCTCACGAACTGATAACGGATTTTTGGCTACGAAATCAATCGCCAATATATTTTAAAAAGTTGCACTAAATTAGCTGTAACTGAAAAAGTTCGGTGTTGCCTTGGCTTAATTTTTATGTGGTTTTGGGTAATGTATCCAGCCAACAATTTGATCACTTCTGCATTTTCTTTGCTGCTGAAAAGACGTCTCTTGATTTGCGTCTCTCCCCGTGTCCATCCCGTTCCATTTTGTGCATTAAATCATTTTGTTAAAAAGGAACATTGTCTTGATGTTTTCAAAAGGATATTTATGCTGTAACTCTATAATGCTGAAATATTTGATTATAAGCGTTATTGTTTCAAAATGGAGATAAATAAAATATTTTAATGTCAGCAACGAACTCTGGATTATTGTTAACAGTGCAATGTGCACGGCCAACCACCTCAATGATTTTGATCCTTTATCACTATTTTACCAGTGAATTGTTTCATAGTAATACGGAAAATTTATGCATTCTCAAAAGTGCTATTATCATTAAGTCGTTTATACAAAATAGTACAACAAACTCTATAGCACAGGGCCATGGCTTGGTTTCTTATAACCCTAAATTTCTTACAACCCTAATGTAACATTTCGACTTTTATTCCGTAAACTATTCTTACATTTGCTTCGCTTGGCAACTTGGCTCGCATTTGGTGATTTCCATGAGCCTGGATAAAGGAAAAGAACCCATTAATCATAACAATATCTAAAAAAAAGTTTTCTTCATCAATAACAGTATAACGATATCTATACTAATATATAAATACGAAAGTTTGGATGGATGGATGGATGTTTGTTACTCAATCATGCCAAAACGGCTAAACGTATCTGGATGAAATTTGGTACAGAGATAGAGAATAGTCTGGAATACTTACATATTAATCAATTTATTTATTTTTCTATATACCAACTACTATTAACTAAGCATGAAGTATATATAACCACAAAATAATAATAATAATAAAAATAATTTTCTCATGCGATAGAAGTAGCCGATCATAGCATATTGTAATATTATAGGGGGCTTGAAATTGCTGTCATTCTATGATTGATCGGTTAGATCAAATAAATATAGGAAGTAACTTGAGAGCAAATATTATGTACATCACGTATCATGTTGTTCATATGTAACTGGGATTCAGATATAAAAGAGCAACTTCAAATTTTTCGATACTGTCCGTATCAAAACTGTCATATATGATAAGCACCCAAATGGAAGCCCATGGGTAAGCTATTGTCGCAGGCAATAGGGACAGGCACCAGAGAATGCAAGGACGAACAAGTCGCTGCCAAAGGCAGCGGGAACCCAAAGCGAGCTATTGACCGATTTCAGTTTTTTTTTTTTTTTTTTTTTTTTTATAAAGCTATGTAGAAAAGAGTTTGCCAACGAAGCGGGCAAAGCCGTCCAAAATTGTTTAAGAACTAAAATATTATTCAACAATTCGCTGGGAGATGAAAAAAAAAAATCATTTCTTTGTAAAAAAAAAAAAAAAACTTAAAAATTTGAAACTCATAAATATTATATGAAATTCACCACATAATTAAAATTTTAATTCACCAGTCACCAAATTATTATTAGAACCAGATTAATATTGTGCAATAGTGAACTAAAATCATACAAAGAAAGGTTTCGAAATAAAATTCATAATTGACGACCCAGTTTTTATACTTCCGCAACACAGTACTGTTTTAGTACAGGATCCCTATGAACGAATATTTAATTTTTATCGCCATGTTGGTGATAACTTTTTATTTATTTATTTTGGCATTAAAAATAAATAAATAAAAACTAATTCCTATTTTGATTATACTTTTTATGATGTTTTTTAGTCAATTTATGATAATAAATCATATTCTGTATATACATTTAAAGTATTGCTAGATTTCAAAAAACGCTTGCAAAGATTCTTAAGATTCAACTTTTAAAAATATATTATTTCCAAATATTGCAATTTCCATCTAAATTGGCTTTTACAATGACGATCAACAAATCCCAGGGTCAAACCTTAAAAATGACAGGCATTCATTTAGGAACTCCATGCTTCTCACACGGTCAATTACATGTTGGTTGTTTCCGTCTTGCAAGTGCCCAGAACTTGCATGTGCTGACGGAAAATAAGTCATTTAATGTTGCATACAGATCGGTGTTAGAATAAAAATAAATTGTATTTTTTTCCCATAGATCTTTCAATGAGTTACAAATTTTTTTTAGTATACATTATCAGACTGTTTTGCACAGCACCACAATGAAAAGGCTTCATTACATTACATATTATGTTCAAACCGTCAGTTCCCACACATACACATCAAAATTTCCACGTGAACGAAGTCGCGGGTAACAGCTAATATGATTATAAAGTTGAGTTAAGAAAGAGTGCATATAATTCACATGATGTTGCCATCTAGGAAACTTCAAGAGATCAAACAAAAATCATACTCAAATCTGGCAAGAAAAATGACACAAGAATATAATAGCAATTTTGAATTAGTCATTGAGAAATGCATATGAAATAAAGTCTGAACTCACATGCGGCTCAACAGGCAGTAAATCACAATAAACTTGATTCCTGGAAATTCCCAAGAAAATTAATTCCTGGGTCATGCCTTTGTTTTATAAAAATAATGAAATTACGGTACAGTTAAGTATGTACAATTTCAGATTATGTACTGATGATGACGGCATCAGTATATTGTGTCCGAAATGAATGTTGTACATAGGTAGGCATTTTTACTCTAAAGGTACTGGCAATAACTTTGAAAATTTTGGCTTTCGACTTTTTTTTCGATTAAGGAAAATGAGTGCAAACTCAGAGCAAATACTTAAAAAGATACTAGACAAAACAATGGGTCATCCAGTTGAACCGTACAAACCGCACTATGGGGAATACCGGCGATTCAATAAATTTTGAAGATGAAGCGCTTCCTAATATTTCAGATAATTCTTTATTGAGAGATGATGATTTAAATGAAAGAAAATTGGATTGTGACCATCATTGCAACAAAAAACACAAACATGAAGAAGGCGATCAGAAATCTGGATAATTTCCCTTGATTTTTAATAATTTTTTTACAAAAAAATACAATGGGCGATTAACATAAGAAATATTTTTCTTGCATCCACGGATGGTCAGTGACGTCACACTTCACTTGCGTATACACACGTTCCGGAAAATGCACAGGGTCCTGATCATTCATATAATAACAATCATTATTTTAAATATAAGTGTTTAAATAAATAAGTATTGTCATAAAATTCTGTTTTTTTATTTACATGAAATTAAATTAAAAAATAAATTAACTAATAATTTAATTAAAAAAAAAATTAAATTATTACCTCCATATCCTTTGATGAAGCGATGTGCATTAACTTTGTGTTGCCAGGGAGAGTTATCTTAGTCGTGCAGTGATTTTAATAAACACCACACAACTTAGACACTCACCAGGCTCTGTGTCGGCTGTTGCGGGGTGCCTCAGGTTGATGGCTTTCACCAGTGGGATGGTGGGGTGTCTCAGGTTGTGGACTTGCTGGCTTTAGATATTGAATAATCTTCATCTGATGAAACTTCTTTAAGATGGCACGTTTCTTTGCGGTTGCTAGTCGAAGTCGCCTATCCTTTTTTCGTTTTATGGTCTGGGTCTGCTGTATCTCGTGTTTCAGAAGTAGTCGGAGGTTCAGGCTCACCTTGGTTACCCATCTCTATTTGTTAAAAAAAGAATAACAAACAAAAATAACTAACAAATAAAATTGTTTTATAAAAAATGAAAAGTCTGAACTTGCACACAATACAAATTTATCACAATAAAATGCAAAAATATGTATTTTTGGAATTAAGACACAAAAGTGTACAATTGTTAACTTACAGTAAACAAATCAATTAGTAAATTCATTGAAGTTGGCAGAAAAAAGAAAAAAAAAGAATCAGCAAATTTTACATATTTGCTAATCATACATTTAAACACAAAAGCAGAAATTTTAATGAAATAATTACATATTTCAGACACACATATTGAAAAAAAAAATAAGTTTTATTCCTGGTAGTGCCAAAATATTCATTATTTTGGAAATTGGCAGCAGAAATTACCCCTAACTTAAGCATTTAATTTAGCTGTAAATAAATGTAATTTCTTTTTAACAGTAGTGAAATAAACCCACAATTCCCTAATCAACTGTGAAAATATTGCACGTTTCAGAAATTTGCTACCAAAAAAAGCAAATATATAATATTACACATTTCTGGAATTAACTTTGAAAATAGTACAAAATTTTATCATATTTAACAGCAAAATAATCATGTTATTTCAAAAATTTGCAGCAAAATAAAAATTAAAAACAGTGAAGCAGTAATTTTGTTGATTTTTCAGCAAAATAGTTACATAATTTGGGAAGTTAAAATTATTTTCTCCCCCCCCCCCCTCCACCCCAACATAAATTTTGGTTATGGTTTCTCTTTGGATTTACACAGATCTCAGAAACAGCCAACACGACCTTCAAAGGGAAGGATTTCAGACTAAAGTCTGAAAACTTTCATGCCTGATTAAATTAAATAACAATTTAACAGTAGACAAACTTTTCTCACAATCTTGTGGAATTATAAAATTACCCAAATAATGAATTAATATCTTCAAATAAAATAACAGATTTTTTTTTTTTTTTACTAATTACTTTGTTATACTTCCAGGTTTAGCACAGAGAAAAAATGAAATTTTATTCATTTGATTTTTTCTGTAAATTTCAAGATGCTTCTAGTGTGCAGTATTTCTTTATTTGTGTAATTTGTTAGCTTTGATTAAATTCATGTATAATGTATTTAAAAAAGACAATGCAGTCACTTTAAAATTCGACTGGCTTGTATTGAAGACCAAAAAATTTTAATCCTAACTGTCAAAACTGATAATTGGATGTAATTTTACAGTTATCAAACTAAAATTTTTAGGTAGAAATAGCCTGTAAAATTTGAAAAATGAATAAATTAATTTTTCTAATTTAAGAAAATAAAATAATATTAGCAATAATAAATCTTTAGAAAGCAAGAACAAATTTAATGATTGTGCTTTTTCTGAATGTGAACATGAAATTTAAAAACCTACATTAGGTAGTGAGTAACTTTTGTAATAAAATTCCTCACAGAATATATGATGGTCTTAGGCTTCAGCAGGCAATAAGTAGAGTCTCCTTGTACACGCTTAAAATTATCCATGCAACATGCAACATAGTTAAAGCATGTTATAAGAATGTTTAAAGGCATGGTTTCCATAAAAAGTGGTAGACACAGAATTAGTAATTATTTTTATAATGCTAAAACAAATTCTGATACTTTACATAATCCTTCAATTGACTGGAAATTTAGTACAACAAATATTTGATTTACATGCAGCTATATGATTTTCGGATTAACTTAGTTATTCTGGCTTATTCACACATAGCTGGCACACATAAGAATTCTTATGCATTTTACACAACATTTTTTTTTTTTTTAAATGCATTTGGTCAATTTCTTATTTAAATCAACAAAGTGGAATTAACATATATAAAAAATATTTAGGTAAAAAAAGGGGTGGGAATATATATACATACATTTTATATCCTATAATATTTAATTTGGATGAGGGGTGTAATTTATATGAATAATGTGATTCAAGGCTGCCATATGATATAAAGGTGTTGAAAAAGTGTAAACATAGCCATTCATTGAAATCATGTCCATGACTCTGGCTCAAAACACAGATATCTATAAAATTTCTTACAAACAGATTTCTCTGAGACGAATAAAATAACAGTTTCTCTAACATTAATCATTTATAAAAAATGAACTATATATTTCGTGGCACAATAACTTACTAAAGTTGCAATTTTTGAAGAATAAAAGTTATTGCATGAACTTTCATCACTGAAAATAAAATCAAAATTATCTGGAATACGTAAATTATAAACAATAAATATCTTTAAATATATGACATTAGAACTGCGCAACTACCTCTATAATTTATCAAGCTGGGTGTCTTTGTAGAATTCGAAGTTTTAAATATGCTTTATTGCACAATATGTAATTACACTAAGCTTATTCATTAATTTTAATAGGCACTTCCAAAAATACGGGGGGAAGGGGATTAAATTGGGTCATAAATTAAAAATAAACTACTTAATTTTAATACATTTCACCATACATGCTTCGCTCGAATAGCCTAAAAAGTTTCTCATTCTAGCTACACAACAAACACAGCATAATGAAAAAAAAAAAAAAAAATCATTTAAACAAGGAATGGAAGAGATACAATAATGAACTATAGTATTACAAATATATTTACAACTAATTTTAATCACATTCAACACTATGGAATATGAAAACATTCATACCTCATTGTCACTTGCGATGGTCATGTTTAAATTGCATTTCTGTTTTTTATATTCAGCTTTGACATCTGCTGATACAATGGTAGCAGTATTTCTCTCATTCTGAACTTCTTGAATTATGAACTTTATTACAATATCTGCTTTAAAAAGCTTACACCCATTAATACTTTCTTGTAAGCAGCAGAACTTCCGTGTTCTTCATTCTGTGAATGAGAATGTATTCTTGGATGGTTTCATGGGAAAAATATTCGGCCGATCAAGGATAGAATAAACTATGATCTTAAAAATTCACTGCTGAGAAAAAGGGGAGAAATTTTAACAAAAAGTAATGAAAAAATTTAATAAAAATAATGGCGCTCACTACTTAGTTCAAGAAGGAACAATCCACGAGGTTAGAAGGTAAATACCACCGACACGTGATCATTACGTCACCGGGATAAACCTCATTCAGGTTTCGTTTCGGTACGTCATGTTGATGTCACTCTCGATCTCGAGATGATCTCGACGAGAATAAAGTAAGCCCCATAGACGGTACAGCATCACTTTTCAGAAATCTTCTCTCTGTAAAATTTTGGTAAGTAAAGTCATTTTCCGTAAAATGCTGTGCACATAATACGCTACGTTTAGATGGTGTAAAATTTTATCTTTTCAGTTTGATAAGCCATTCTTTTAATAAACCAGACGAATTTAAAGGAAATGCATGAAAGCTTACACGTTTCTGCTTGCATGTTTCTTTGCTTGAATTATTTGTGCATCTAAAAGATGCACAGTTTTTTGGCTTGTTGCTTTCTTTTACTTCGCATTTGCAGCGTAAAGTAAACAAATCATGGAATACCACCATCACGTGACTTCCACACAAATGTTGCCAACGGTGAATACAGTGATGCCAGATTGGGGATTTTGTCCCCATTTTGGGGATTTTTGAGGCTTCTGGGGACAATTTTGGGGACTAAATGTTTGTGGGGACTTTTTTGGGGAATTGTAAAATTTTTGGGGACAAATCTGGGGAAATCTGGACAAATTTCAACTTTCTGTCAATGATGGCAACGTAATGATTTATCCCTACGACTAGAGACTTTCAATAGCTTTATTGTTATTTGGGAATTTTTTTTTCAAAAATTACCTTCATTTGGGGAAAAATCTGAGCTTAAATCATAGAAAAATCTGCTTGATATTTTTTTTTTATTTTCCCTTTTTAGTGGAAATCAAGTTGGGTATTTTTTCGAAAAAAACCCCTGATTTGGGGAAATTTGAAGACCTGTTTGGGGAAATAATTTTCGACCATCTGGCATCACTGGGTGAATAACCCTCATTATATTCTGTCGGAACAACCTGTTAAAACCATTCACGTAAAAATCCATTTCTTTTGCATGTCTAATAGAGAGCATTCATTCAAAAGAAAAATGACATAACTGTAACATCTTTTTTAAAGGATTTTTGTGTGAATTTACGGATTTTTATTGTATTCATATATATAAAAGAGAAACAATGTGATATTCACCTCAAAGAGTTAACAAATGAATGTAAAAAGCCTTTTATTATCATCTGGAAAAATTTCGGTGTTATGTTTTTTATATAACTATTTTTTAAAATTTCCTCCAAAATCAATTAAGAAATAAATTGACTGATCGCAGCCGAAGACGGGAAAAAAAAAAAAAAAAAAGACTAAGTAACAGACGGATGTAGATAAATTTTTTGTTGATTTCACCCCACTCCTCCTTAATTTTATCTTCAAAAATATATTTATTATAATTGTTGTAATTCAGATGAATCTTTTAAAAGATTTTCTATGAAAAAAAAATATCTAAATATCATTACTTTTATTTAAAGAAAAGACCATATGTTTCTGACATATATTCAATAAAATAATTTGTATGAAAAATATGAATACACATAAAGTCACTCATACAAAAGAAAAGTCATATGTGTGTGGAATTTGTTCTAAAGGTTTTTCTCAAAAAGGACATTTAAATTTACATCTAAACACACATACTGGAGAAAAGCCATACGTTTGTGAAATTTGTTCAAAAGTTTTTTCGACTAAGGTTAATTTGAATAGGCATTCACGCACTCATTCAGGAGAAAAGCCATATGTGTGCGAAATTTGTTTCAAAGACTTTTCTCAAAAAGGACATTTAAATTTACATCTACGCACACATACTGGAGAAAAGTCATACGTTTGTGAAGTTTGTTCAAAAGGATTTTCGGCTAAGGTTAATTTAAATAGGCATTCACGCACTCATACAGGAGAAAAGCCATATGTGTGCGAAATTTGTTTCAAAGATTTTTCTCAAAAAGGACATTTAAATTTACATCTTCGCACACACACTGGAGAAAAGCCATATGCGTGTGAAATGTGTTTTAAAAAATACTCTGAGAAAAATCATCTAAAAACACACTTACTCACACATACAGGAGAAAAGCTATACTTTTGTGAAGTTTGTTCTAAAGGATTCTCTAATAAAAGCGATTTAAATAGGCATTCACGCACTCATACTGGAGAGAAGCCATATGTCTGTGAAATTTGTTCTAAAGGTTTTTCTGAAAAAGGACACTTAAATTCACATCTTCGCATACATACAGGAGAAAGGCCATACGTTTGTGAATTTTGTTCGAAAAGATTCTCTAAAAAAAGTGATTTAAATAGGCATTCACGCACTCATGCAGAAAAAAAGCCATGTGTGTGTGAAATTTGTTCTAAAATTTTCTCAAGAAAGGAAATTCTAAATAAGCATTTACGCATTCACACACAAAAAATGTGATGTGTGTGAAATATACTCTGTACAATTATCTCGGGAAGATGATTTAAACTCACATTTTTCCGTAGCATCCTTATGTGGGAAGATATTCGAAGGTCTTTTCTGTAATGGTGTATCTAAAAACACATACACGAATTCCCACAAAAAATAACCTCCCGTGAGTAAAATATCAGGCATAAGACTTTGCAGCTGATTTCAGCTTATTTTTCTGAGGAGTATTTGCTAAATTAAATAATGACAGAAATCTTATTTTGCTTGTCTAACGCTAAATCAAAATCATCCTTTTTTTTTTTTTTTTTTTTTTTTGGGGGGGGGGGGGGTGTTAATAAATTGAAGATTAAAGATATTTTAACTTTTACTGTAGTGCAATTTTTTTTCAGTTAAATTCTAATGCTTAATTTCAATGTCTTGCCTTTCCGTTGAGTCTCAGCTTTTTTGCCAGTCTCATCCCTGCATATGATTTACAGAATTTTCCAGCAGTGAGGAACTGAATAATCATATTTGCACTCATACCGGGAAAAGCCGCATGTGTATGAAGTATTCCCTAAAGGTTTCTCTCTCTCTCTAAAAAAAGACAAAAAAATATATATACATATGTATAAACATCTATTCATTCGTACAAATTAAAAGCCATTTCTGTGTGAATTATGTTCTACAGGGTTTTTTTTTTTAAATATGATCTTAATTGATATCTACGCACTAATACCGTAGAAAAAGCAGTGTGTGCGTGTGAAATCTTTTCATTTAAAAAAAAAAAAAAAAAAAAAAAAATCTAAATATATACGCATGTGTGCATACAGAAGGTCTGTATAAAGTGCGATATATATATATATATTTTTAATAAGTCTGAAAAAAATTTTATGCAAATATACAGAATAAAAACCATTTGTATTAAGTACTCTAGATGATTTTCTTCAAAAGTTTACCTAAATTCATATCTATGCACTCATACATCCAAAAATATCATCATATAATCCATCCAATATAATTGAATTACGTTCTAAATTTATATTTATGTACGAGATTGCCTTATGCAAAGCTTTACAGAGTATGCTTGTTCACACAATGTTAAAAATGTCGCAAAATAAACTCGACGTTAGCGCTTCTCGTCCTGCAGTGACTACGAAATCCCGGAAAACTCACCAGAAAAAATTGCACTCGGAAAATATCGCACAGGAAAACATATATGTTTGCATACATGCCTCTCTCTCCAGGGAACAAAATTCATTTTAAGATTCATATGGGCCTCACGCAATAAATTTTAAATTCTATTTAATCTTATAAATGCAGCTGAAGAAAAAAAAAAAAAAAAAACGGAGAGGGGATTAAATTATATTATATTCCCTGTCCCTCTACACAAGAATGATTTTCAGTTGATTTGGTACAACATTCATTTAATATATACTTGCGGAAGGAGGGGGGGGGGGATAAGAGCAGGCCGAAAGAAAACGGTTGTTTTTATATCACCTTTTTACAGATTTTAATGAAACTAATTTATAATCACATGCAATTTGTGAAAAAATTACAGTAAGTATCACACTTGGGGTTGGAGGATTAAACAGGGGGCAGCAGAGGAAAATAAGATGATTTTTTATATCGCAATTTAACCGAATTTAATGATATACTAGCGAGCTTCGCCCGCTAGCGGGTTAGTATTTTAAATGAATCTCTATAATTAATGAACCACAAACAGTAACTTGTATTTTAAGAAAATAAATTTAAAAAAAAAAAATCATTTCTGATCGGGTAAAAAGTCGCACAGAGTCCCCACTGCCTTCGGCAGACCAGTCCCGCGCGTTTTTCTTCCCCGACCCTTCATGCTCCATAAAAAAGAAAAAAAAAATCTGATTGGGTAAAAACTCACACCGGTTCCCCACTGCCTTCTGCAGCTCAAACCCATGCAGGCTGCGCGCGCACGTGTGAAGATATACGTTCGCTGCGGGCACATATTCCTTCCCAAATCAAACTTTTATTCTTAAGAAAAGAAAATTTTAAAAATAATTTCTCATCGAGTGAATGTCGGACCCTGTCCCCAATGCCTTCGGCAGCGCGCTCCTGTGCATGCGCGCTCTGCGCAAGCGAATTTCTTCCCTACCCTTCCTGCCCCTCTTAATTAACGTATGTATACCAATTTTGAACGGTCTAACTCAATTTCTAATATTTTGTCCCCGCTGCACTTTTCTTGCCCCCCCCCCCAATAAGTTTACACTTTCGGAAATAACTTCATTTGACTCGCAGGCCGCCAAAACCTATATACAACAATTTCGAACTTCTGACTCAATTTCTAATCCCCCCCCCTTGTAGTACCCTCTGTTGGTTAAAATTAATGTAAGTTATTGGATAATATAAAAGTACTTTAAAATATCTTTCGAATGATATATTAAGAATAATTTAATCATAATTTGAAGTTGAAATTTTAAAGTATTACAGCGTTATCTGGCGGTATAAATTTCTGTAATCTACTGTTCAATTCCAAATCAACAAACCTTTCAAATGATGTATACTTATGAAATTATTTTAAGTAGTAGTTGAGATAGAAAAGAAAACCTAATCAAGAAACCTTAAAACGTGTAAATCAGGTGAAACCTCGAACCCCACTTTCGATAATATAGAAGTAATTTAAAATATCTTTCGAATGATGTATTAAAACTAATTTAATCATAATTAGAATTTAAAATACGCGTATTAGAATAAAATTTAATTTGCAATTAAAATGTAATTTTTTTGTTTATTCTCCGAAATCGATGAAATTTAAACTGCAACATTGTCTTGAGATGTACACTCTGTATAGTAAGTTTTGTGTGCGACAAAGGAAAATTGAAAATTTTTGAAATTTGCAAATTTTAATCACAGTCAAAAAATACGTGACTGCAATCAGTAACGCAAGAAGCAAAAACACTTCTTCTTTCGCCCCACTTTCGTGATATCGTCTGCCAAGTTAAAAGAGAGTTCCCACTGTAATCAAAATACCAAGTAGTGTTTTCGATCAGTAAACGACGCGAGAAACGGGTATCTCATGAAAAACTACTGAAAATTTATAACTGATTCAGTTTTTAAATTAATCTCTCAATCTTTTGAGATCTCATTCGTCTAATCGAAGTCTATATATAAGAAAAAAAAGAGAGAGATGATTTATCTAAAAGATTTTGAGTTATAAAATGTTTTGTGAAAAAATCGATCTTTCGTAAAATCTAAAAATATGGATCGCTAATCCGTATTTTGTTAAATGGTTTATTGTTCGAAAAAGGATTAAGTGACCTTTCAAAATATACTGGTTGTTAAGAAATGGGACTATTACTCTTTCATAGAGGGCAGTTCAAAAAAGACAATCGAAAAGAAGAGAAATTTTGGACCCTTTTTAAACTTTTTTTAAAAATATAAAAAAATCCGTATTTTTCAAAAAAAAAAAATTATATTGTAAGAATCGGTAATAAATGCTCTTTCTCGTGGTACAGGGGTATTTTCAATATCTCGAATCATTTTTTAGGAATGGCCACCTATTTGTATCAGTGTTAGGTGATTTGATGGCTATAAATTTGATTTTTTGGAGGGGGGAATATTATTTTAACCGTTAAATATATTCTGAGGGGCTAAAGATTTGAAAAATTCCAAAACATTTTCGACAATTTAAAATTTAGGTTTGCGAGGGGGGGGGGCGGGGGAATGGGAATTTGCTACTGAAATTTTGCGCGTTACATATCTTATATTATATTTTTTTAATCTGTTATTAATATTATTTTTTACAATATATTATTTTGTTTTAAGGTGTTAAATTAATTATTTTCCATTCTTCAAATCAAATTCATGGTCATTAAATTATCGAACAGGGAAAGAAATTGGGGGAGGGGGTGGTGTATCTAGAAAACGGTGGGTGACTGGGCAAAACAGGGGTCATATTCGGATTCACGAGGTCATTTTACATAATCAGTAAAAATGATACCAGATCTCGATTTTTTTTTTCTCAGAGCAGTGTAATTTTGAAAAAACGTGTCTTTTACAAGCAGGCATTGTGAAAAGTGTCTTTTTTAAGGGCACTTTTCTTTACTGTTACTTGTAAAATACTTTCTAAACATGAACGATAGCAAAAGTTTTTTGTTTTCACGAAAGAGGGAGGAGGAGGAGATGGGACAGGTTAAACAAAAAAGTTCTGTTTTAGAATAATGTTTTACCTATGTTTGATATTAACTTTTAATTAATGTCTGATATCAATAATGATTTGAATTTTTGCATACTAACTTAGAAACTGAAAGATACTGCGATATGTAAACCTTTCTAAAAATTTTTATAAAAATGTTAGTTACACAAAATTTCCTATAAATGTGAAGCAGTGTGATTTAAAAACAATCATATTTTTCCCTCTTCCCCCAGGTATAGGTAACACTCACCGTAATATTTCAATAAAAGTAGGTTACAGTAGTTGGAATTTTAATTGGTAACATTGTGATATTTACACAACCATTTTTATCTTCTGCGTCCTATAGCCCCCAAGATATTAAAGTAAATATTCTTAAAAATTAAGTGATATTTATAATAAATTTTATTAAAGTGCAAAGCATAATGATATAAAACATCATTTTCTATCCTTATGTCTCCACCCCTTCCCCCTCCCTCTTCCCCACACACACAAGGACATAAGTAACTCGTACTGTAATTTATCATTAACCCGTTAGTAGTCGCTATCAACAGTGCCACCTATTACAGATTGCGAACTTTTTATTTAACTGTCACCAATAATTTTAAGAAGTGATGTGATCGACGTTAAATCGATTTTATTCGCGTTTTAAGTATCTCAAATGCTGCTTCTAAAAATTTTTGGTGGCTATTGAATAAAAAAATCTGGAAAAACTGAAGGATGGGCGGCAAATCGACCAACTAGCGACTACTAACGGGTTAACAATAAATGAAATTTGCTCAAAATGTCAATAACAAAAAAAAAAAAAAAAAAAAAAAAAAAAAATCTAAAATATGTGTTGTTTAAAAAGATTATTTTTTTTCAATCTGCCCCCACCCCTCACACTTGCCCCCTTTTTTAACTACAGGTAACTTTCTCTATAATTTTAATAAAAAGTATATGATAGTTATAGAAATTTTTATATAAATAACTATGGTGATATAAAAACAACCACTATTTTCACTCCACTATTTTCACTCTTAGCAACTCCCCCACCCAGATATGTGCAACACTCACTTTTTTTTTTTTTTTAAACAGAATCTGGTATATACACAAAGATTTACTTAAATCGATACTAGGGTAGTTTAAAAAATATTTTTTATTTTCCTTTGCAATCGCTTTTGGCACCCCCCCCTCTCTCTCCCCAGGTATATATAACCTCATTTTGATGTCGATAAAAAAGTGAGTGATAATTATAAAATATATCAGTAAAATTGGTAAAATGATGACATAAAAAAATCATGTAATTTTCCTCTGGCCCCTCTCCTTCGTCACCCCTCCCATCCCCAATTATGTCAGACACTAATTTTTTCACAAATTGTACGCGATTATACAAAGTTTCCTTAAAATCGGTAAGAAGGTGAAATAAGAAAAACTATTTTCTTTCGATTTGGCCTTACCCTTTCTCCCAGGTATATACTAAATGAATGTTGTACCAAATTAATTGAAATTTCTAAGAATATAATTTAAAAGTCATTCTTTAAATTCATTATTTCATGTTTATTATTTTACGATTTACGCATTGCAAAAGTGCCCTTTTAACCAGGTGTCCTTCTATCAGTGCTCTTTTTTTTTTTTTCGGGATCCGAGAAAACCATCCGTGGAAAAAGCACCCTTACATGAACTATCCAGAAAAGGAGACCAAATACTAATGTATTAAGAATTCTATTATGGTATTACGGGTAAATCAAAAATAAAAATTATGAAATGGAGGTATTTGTAAATAACTCTTTTAAAACGAACATTTTTAATGATATGATTGATAATTCTTTATTATATCTTTACTAAATAATTTGTTCTGGAACGAAAATCATTGTTGATATACTTTAACAGGTCTATGGCATCCATGCTGAATGAGTGATTTCTTTTCTTTTCTTTTTTCATTCATCGTATACAATAGTCAAATATATCCCTTTCACCGTCTACCCACCTGCGAACAACAAATGGACAACTGAAGCTGTCACACATTTTAAAACTGACAAACATGCCAAATCCTCTTTTGAAAAATTATCTTTTACTGCATGAAAATTACACATTCAGAAGCAAACATCAGTGTATTATAAGACAGAATTTTTGGAAAAACAATTTTATAAATTTCAAAAGAATTTATACCCTGCATTTGAACCCATCTTATATATAATTTTTAAAACTGAATTTTCATTAAATAAATTTAAATACTCTAAGATACTAATACTTGAATAATAATAATAATAGCGATAACTATTAATGGTTATTATCAGTTACACACACACACATATATATATATATTAATTATATAACAACTATCGTTATTATTAATTATATAAACTATTAATAATTATTAATAACTATTAACAGTTATAGTGTTTCAAAGTAAAAAATATCTTTAAAATAGATTTTCTAAGCAAAAAAGTATAAAGCAAATGTTACCACAAATTTAATAAAAAATAAAATGAAATAATGAAAATCCAACACTTCAGCTGCAGGGGATATTTCACCAAATTTGATTAGCAATGTAACTCTGTTAATTAATGGAGAAATTAGTTTTTTAAATTACTTATTTTCTAACCTTTTTTTTTTAAAAAAAAATCCGTTTTCACATTTCAAAAATACGCATCCATTAACATTTTTATCGTTTTCCAAATATTAAATTTTTAGATTTTCAATGTTTCATTTTGAAGCTAAAAAGTGATAAAAATTATATAATTTTTCTCATGTCACACTTTTAAAGCAAAATGTTAAAAATTTTGAAAAACAAGAAGAATTTTAGTGGCAGTAAGTAGAATTTACACAATGTTTTATTTAAATCGATAACATAGTGGTAAAAAAAAAAAAAAAATCTAAGTACACAACCCTCTTGTTCCCCTCAGCTATATACATTCCTTCTCATAATTATAAGGACACCCGTTTTTCTATATTAACTAAACACTGAACACTATTATTAAAACAAATATATTTTTTATTAATTTGAATTTCATTAATAGACGATATTTATAAAGTTTTGTCGTTTTTCTATCTTAAAAAACTTTAAATACGGTCAAAAAAATTATTTTTCAGGTGTTCAAAATTATAAGGACAGCTCGAATTTTAGTAATTTTTTTTACAGTTATTCTTTAAATTAATATTTTATGCGGTCTCTTTTCAGGGTTAAACATTCAGACATTCTCTCTGGTATATATATACATATATATACATTTTTTTCTTATTATTATTATTCAGTTTCAATACCATTTCATACAGCATATATGATATTCTTAATACAATTTAAACTATTTAAAATTGCTTTCCACTTGCATGCACTTTTCTAATATCATAAGTTAAGGTTTTTTCAACTTTTAGGCCATGGGAAAGGCAATAATACAAAAGTTTCTTTCTTCAAACTATTTCCTATTGCTCTAAAAGTAGAGCAAAAATGTAAGTCTTGTTGAAAAAAATATTATTGCCCCACAAAATCTAACAAAAATCTGATAATTCCACGTTTAAAATTTGCGGATATTCTCTTGTTGCTCATAATAATAGAAAAAACTATTAAATTCATTCTGCCTTCACTAGAAGCAGCTCCCCAGAGCACCATAAATCATCCTTTAAAATGCCCGATTCGTATCTGCCTTTAAAAAATCTGCTCTGTCTTTTGCTATCTTCAGATCGTGCCAGTAACTGTTAAAACCGTTTGGTTAATCAAGAATAAAATGTTCTTCATCCGAAAATGCAACATTTTACCATTTAATATTGTCTTTATTCAACTTTAACACAGACGTTCTTTCCCCCATTAAATGCTGATTGATTATTACAGGTTTTTTATACATTTTAACATATTATTAATTATTTTAAACATGCATAAATGTGGACCCTAACCTTTCGTTAAAAATTCCGAGCAAATTCAGCAGCAGTCATTATGAGTACAACAGTAAGAGGAATTATGAGTCTTCGATATCTGTAAAACAACTCTGATTTTGCATCAGATCTCTGTCCTATCGAACCCGCAGTTTAACGTTTGATCATATTTCCTTCAGCAATTTTAGACCTTCGAATTTCATTAGAAATTCGGCGGATTGAAATTATCCTTCCACTTAAAAAACACATTTATCATACTTCACTACTGGAACGTTCATTGTTTCGAGGAATTATCAGTAATGTCCGTCCAAGAAAAATTGAAGGCTTATATATTAATTAATCTAGCCCAGTAGTTAACAAATTCGTATCTCAACTGTAATTTATCCGCTAGTAAGTTACATAAAACGAAAAAATCTGGATTGTCCCTATAATTGTGAACATCTAAAAACGTGGAGAAAAACACATTTTGCATAATTTTTTAATAATTTTGTTTTATATTAAAAAAATTATAGCAGTTTTGGTTTTTAGAAAACCAGATATATTAAGTGCACTTAGTATAATCTTGTTTACAATTATTTTTACATTAGTTATTTCAAAATATAAAGTGTCCTTATAAATATGAGAAGGAGTGTATAACACTCAGTGGGACTCATATTTATATATATTGAAAATTTTTCAAACATTGCATTATGTGAAACCAAGTATCACATCGTATATGGGACACTGTAATTTTTTCATAAATAGTAAGTGATTGTTATACAAAGTTTCATTAAAATCAGAAAGACAGTGATATAAAAACAATTACATTCTTTCAGTCGTCTCCTAGCACCCCCCCCCCCCCTTTCGAACTTTCAACACGAAAGTGAATATTGTACCAATTCAACCCGAGAAGTCCTAGCGGTACCGTTTGGTACCAGCAATCACTATTTCAAAAATACCCCTTTTCTGGGGGAAAATACCTGACGTTCTGAAGGTAATACACATATACTAAAGGTACGCAATAAACTGCAATATCTGAATAAAGGCAATATTTGAAGAGAAGGCAATAAACTTATATTAAAGAATAAAAGAAAAATTGAGAAAAAAAAAAAAATTCAGGCTTTGCCGGGTTAATTAAAATTTATAATTCCTAATTTTTCTTCTAAAATTTGACTTAAATTCAATACTTTTTATAAAATTTCTATAAAAAGTAAAAATTTCAATAGTTTTTATTCATAACTAACAGGATACGCTTGCTTCGCTGGTCACTATTTTTAAATGAATCACTATAATTACAGAATTCTCAAAAGTGCATTAATTTTTATCATGTGCAAAGAAAAAATCTGATCGGGAAAAATGTCGCACCGGGACACCACTGCCTTCGGCAACGTACACCCGTGAGCGTGCTGCGCGCGTGTATTCCTCCGCCACCTTTATGATTTCTCAAAATTCCATGATATTACTCCTAAATTCTTTTTCTTAAGAAAATGAACTTTAAAAAAATCATTTCTGATGGGATAAAAACTCACACCGGGAGCCCGCTGCCTTCGGCAGCGTATACCCGTAGGCACGCGGCGCGCGTATTCCTTCACCACCCTTCCTGACCCTCCTAATAATTTTGCACATTCGAAAATATCTTCATTCGATTTGTAATCCCCATAAACCTATATACACCAAAAATTTAATCGCAATAAATTTGCGCTCGGTAGCGCCTGCGGCGTCCTCTTCCCGTTTCAATATCTGAAACAGACTGTTCACTCTCCGTGTTACAATCTTTCAAAATTTTGACTTTAGCAAAGTCCAGCTCTGTAGCGACTGCGGCACCTTATCTAGAGACGGGCGTTATATAATAAATAATACTGTTATTGCATTAGAAGCCATTCACATCGTAATATATTATTGAAAAGTTCATATTGAATAAATAACACTTTAAATTTATCTCTCTGCACGCAAAAAATGAGAGAGAGATAGTGTCATATCTCTCTGGCTATGTGCCAATAAAACACAGACAGAAATTAGATTATTTGTTGGAGTGAAAGTTATTCGTTAACAGGAAATGAAGGAAGCACTGAAATATTTGCAAATATTTGCAAAAAAAATAATAATAATAATAAAATAAATAGAAATTCTACTTACATTCTATGTAAACAGAATTTAATTTAGTACCACTGGACTTATTTTAATAACTGTGTTTCATTCACTAGCATCGATTACTATATTCATTTCTTAAAATGTCTTTGGTATAACTTTAGCAAAGGAGCCCCTTTGTGGTTTTTAAATTTTTGTTGTCAATTTATTGATGAATTAAAGTGGCTATAGAAAATTTTGGAAAGAAATATCCGGCATATTTCGGTACCAAATTTAAATTTCGCAAAGGGCTGTGCTGAAGCGGTTGCATTTCTTTAGCACTGTTTTCTTTTTTTTTTTTTTTTTTTTCAATTCTATTTTAATTATTACAAAAAAAAAAATGTCGGTACATTTATATATTTTTTTCGACATAAAAGCAATATATTTACTTCCATATTCATTCATTTATTGAAGTGAAAACTTCTTTAGGCGCGTTGAGCACTTTTGGGTGAACAAAAATCATTGAACTCGCGTCATCGTCAGCGAACGCTTTCCATTTGAAGTGAAAACTTCTGGGTGAACAAAAATCATTGAACTCGCGTTATCATCAGCGAACGCTTCCCATCCTTGTATGATACAAATAATGTATCATACAATTAACTTGCTAATGTGAAGTGTTAATAATTATATACTGTATATTGTTTTACAATCTGGTGCGGCTCTACACGACTTCTCTCATCTCTGGACGCTGCCTCTTAAAGATTGCATCCGGAAACATTGCAGTTCGACCTCACAAAACCGTGAGAAAGGCCAAAGCCGCCATTTTTCACACGTTTTTACAATATGGTGTGGCTCTACACGACTTCTCTCATCTCCGGACACTGCCTCTTAAAGATTGCAGCCGGAAACGTGGCAGTTAGATCTCACAAAACCGTGAGAAAGGCCAAAGCAGCCATTTTTCTCACGTTTTTACAATCTGGTGTGGATCTACACGACTTCTCTCATCTCCGGGCACTGTCTCTATTGCAGTTAGACCTCACAAAACCGTAAGAAAGCCCAAAGCCGTCATTTTTCTCACGTTTTTACAATCTGGTGCGGCTTTACATGACTTCTCTCATCTCCAGACACTGAAAACAATCCACGCTTGTATACATTAAAATTGGTGTTCATTTATCTTTAAAAAGTAGCAAATGTCTATTTTCCTTTTCTTGAAAAAATATCGATAATATCATTAATATCGATATTAACTTGGCGATATATCGCGATATTTGATTTCTGATATCGTCCAGCTCTAATTTCAATACAGTAAAAACTAAGCAAGTTGTTGCCATAAAAGGGGGTAGATTTTAACTATATACAGGCCCGAATATTCATAAGGGGTTTTTCACATGCCAAGCATTTAATTTGAAGATCCAATTTCTTCAACCATGTTTCAAAATTTCTTCTTTGTGAAAAAAATCCTTCCGGACTTGTAACTCTAACATGCTTTTATTTATTTAGTGCGATCTGTGAGTTCATAAGGGGATTTTCACAAAAATGAACTTTTGTAACATGGTTGAAAATATCTAAAATCTAGCTCGTTCTTTTACCAATAATTTGCTTAATTTTTATTCCATTGAAATAAATTTTTGTATAAGTTACCCAAGATATCTGGCTTTCGACTTACGTAATAAAAAAAAAAAAAAAGAAAAAAGAAAAATTGAATGTAAATGCTCAAATCTCCTCGAAAATTACACATATGGATTTTATGTTTCAGAATAATGTTTCTTTAATGTTTTATCAATTTTTCTGCAAGTTTTGTAAAATTTTATGGAAACTCCTTCTTGTTATAAGCAAAAAACTTGCCAAAAATGTAATAATTTTTGAAAAATAAATGAATAAATAAATATATATATATATATATATATATATATGCCTAAAAAATTGTGTATTTCCCATACAAAAAACTTACAAATATTGTATATAGTAAGAGTAATAATGTGTTAAAGTTACAAGTCATTTGTAGCTTTTTATGACACAGGGTGATCCAAAATATTTGTGCTTGTCTTTAACTTATAGTTGATCCCTTAATTGAACTTTGAACTAAATCGGTAGTAGAAAATGTGAGCTTTTAAACGTTTTTACATGTCTGCATTTCAAAATCATTTAGTCAAGCATTTTTTTTTAATCAAAATGAAAAAAAAGTGTTAAAAAAATAAAAAATACACAAATAAATAATAGTTTGATTACCCTCTGTTTTTACAAAACCAAATTAAATCTTGGATGCATAGAAATTAGCATTAATAAAATGTAAGGTATCACAATAAATAAATAAATAAATAAAATAAAATAAAATAATAGTCATAACCAAACTACTGTTGGCCCAGTAATGGGAAAATATAAAGGGCCAATAAAAACAACCGGGTAATATAATTATTTACGTTTGCCACAACTGGCCCACTGAAGATTTTTGGTGTCCAACAGTGGCCCACTGACTTATTCCGATCGTACTGCCGGCTGCAAGCAGTGGATCGGTCGAATGTGGCCACCTGATGGCCGGCGTAACATATTCCATTCGGCACCTTAACTCTTGCCACCAACGGGCCATCAGCTGTTACTGTTGGCAGCCAACACTTGGCCTTGTGTTTGCCATCATTAGGACTGGGCGTTATATCGATGTAATGCATAAATCGATTTACAGCTAAAATCGGCGATCCGATTTGAAGATAACATCTACTACGAAATTTCGGAATGACGATGTTAGACGATGTAATGCTAAATCGATTTAGAGATAAAAATCCGATGTTAGCTTGGGATCAAGTTTCCTCGTCACGCTTGCGAGTTAATGCATCAAAGGAAGTTTTATCGATTTAGCGATAACGATTTAACAATAAGTGCAAAAGCCGTCTACGATTTATCGTAATATGAATTGTGCTACGTGCCGGCTTTTCATTTCAAAGGAGATACCAGGAAAACGATGCGCTTAAATCGCCTGTGGCCTGTCGTCTGCTCCGTCTATTCCAAAGGAGAGACGAAGTGCTGCGCTTGCGCTATGCTAAATCGGGGAGAAAAGGAAATACGATTTTAGATGAATCGTAACTGTTCCAAACTTTTAACTTCTTGCGGTTTTACGGCGACTCCAATTTGTTTGCTAAGTAATGATTTCTTTCTTTTTGTAATAAGTATTAATTTTCGGCAGTTACAATATGCATTGTTGTAATAAATATTAATATAAGTACATAGATTTTTTTTTTCATTAAATTAAATAGAAAATAAATTTATTTTTTACAATATTTAAGAATACAGTAAATCACGATAAAAATAGTTTCATAATGCAATACGATTTAGTATTTTATAAGAGGAGGGGGGGGGAGGATTTTTAAGGAATGTCCACAAGAACTTTTAAAAGTGCTGCTTATTACGTACTTTTTATTACGCCCTTTATAATACCATTAATATGCTTCAAATATTACTTTACTGAAGTTATTAAAATCTACTATGTTAATACTTTACTATTAAATGGAAATAGAATTTAAAATTTTTTCAGCATTTAAAACTAAATTTCTTTTTCAAACTCTGCTACCTATTTCATCTAACGAACAAATTGGTCGATTTATTTTTTCTTTCAGAATAATGTGTGGTTTATTTACAGGCTGATTAAATACTGACCGCCAGAATATAACGTATTTCGGCAATATAACACAAAAAAGCAGAAATTTCGTTACATTTTAGTAAAATGATAAAAAATTTGGGAATCATCTTTCGAAATTTTTTTACTAAATTATTACTTAACTGGGCAGTTTGTTAAAAAATATGTCATAAAATTTATCAATCGACTTGATTTTTTTTTTTCTTAAGAAAGCGGAAATTTAATTTACTGACTGTGGTAAAAGACAAATTTTATAAATCAAAATGCAAAGTTCAATATTCCATCATATATCAGGAACACACTGAAAATGGCAAAACAATTTAAAAGGAAAAAAAAAAAAAAACTGTTGTGCCAAAGGCCATAAAAAACTCTCTTTAATATCAATATTTATAACAACGCTGCCTAATGTTAATCACCCAAAAATGTTCAATCAACATAACTTTTCTTAATAAAAACTTTACAGTTTGAACTGTATAATTTAAATTTAAATTTAAAATTTTGCAGTTTGGCGTAATTTTAAGCCATAGATACTCAGTTATAGCAATATGAGAAATCGCAGAAAATAAATGAATAATAGCAGCGTTGCTTTTCGGTCATTATACTATTGATTAAAAGACTTGTATATGTAGGAGGGGTAGGGAGGAGGTATTTTCTGAAACAGTGTTAAATTGACAATATCCTCAGATATGAATTTCATTAATGGTGATTCTGAAATTGTACGAAATTATATGATATGTGACGAGAATTTTACTGCTGATTCTATACAGAATACGATTTGAAAATAATTATCATGTAAGTAAGAATCATTTTATTTTATTTTCATTTCTAATGTTTGATTTTAGTGTAATAATGCATATTATCCCAGAAAAGATTTATTATTTTTAAAATTTAATTTCATTGGTGGTTATAGTTTTTGCTTGCTGTGTAATCATTTGTTATTCATTGACGTATAGTTCCATTGATATTATTACATGGCCAAATGGACCTTTCTTTTATTTTTGATGAGATATAAAAATGTCAAAAAAAATTTTTTTATTGTAAACTTAATCCGAATTTCCATTGCTTTTTAACCAGTCAAGCAGGGCCGGCGCCATTGGTGAGGCAGCTGAGGCAGCCGCCTCAGCGCGCTCTACTGATACAGAGCGGCATGTGGGTCGTATACATTAAATATAAATCCAGTACTTGTGTTAAATGAATGTAATAAACATTAATTCATGCCTTCCCAAAAAATTAATATACTGAAATCTCTCTCTCTTTTTTTTTCCTAACTTTAGAATGAAGCAACACAAATATATTCCATGCATATTTTTGATTGAAAACATATTTTGAATTATGAAAATTATTTGCAATTTCACTTTTCAAAAAAATATGTGTTATGTCCTACATTATTTTTTGCACAAATACAGTGGGCATCATAAAAAATATGGGTTTCTAAATTTAGAGTTCAATCCTATCATTATGTTTCACATTATAGTGATATTTCAATTTTTATTGCTCTTAGGGGGCTGTCACTTGTTATCATTTGTGTCATATATTACTTTGCTTGTGCATTATTTAAAATAGTTATTAAAATATGTTTATATGCACACATAATTTCTTAATTAGCATTATTTTACTTTAGTTTATATTAAAATTGTTATACTTCTTTTCCGATTATTATCTGAAAAGATATAATACTTTTCCCAGTGATATCTTATTATTATTATTATTATTATTTTTTTTTTTTTATATATATATATATATATAGAGAGAGAGAGATTTACCCCTGATTAATTTTTGCTTTCAACTCTATGCAAACTTGATATAAGGAATATAAAATATACCTTTTTCCGAACCGCTTTGACTTCCGAAATTCGAATATGTAGTCAAAAATGGAATTATTCGAAAAAAAAAAAAAAGTTTATGTAAATTTTAATATATAGATGACACCCTAAACAAAATTTAGCAATTGAATTAAAACTAGATGTTATTACCAATCGTTAGGCATCAGCTGCTGGTTTCTACGATAATTTACAGTGAAATTAGTCGGGGGAGGATATTATTATTATTTTATGACTGTACATATGCATATATGTATGTATGTTTGTGAGTATATGATTCATGTATGTATACTTTTTTCGGGGAAGGGCAGGGTGAAAATTCGGAGGAAAATACATTAATTTAAATTATTTTCATTCATAAATTAACAATGGAATTATGAAAAATTTATATTTCATTACAACAGTTCTTTAGATACTGTAATCGCTAAAAGTTATTTTCACTTCGAAAAGTTAAAACGTATTTATTAATTTTTTATCCATTAACCATTAATTAATTATCGTCAGTCTCTTCACGGGCCGCAAGAAACTACGCGTTTGGGCGCACGCGGCCCACGGATTGGCCACCCCTGATATAGACCACTCGATTTTCCTCATATTAAATAATGTGAATCGTTACACATAATTTTAGATTGAAAAATATATATAATATATTATCAGAAAGCTTTTAGTTCAATATAATTAGTTTCATTCTTATATATTGAATTTCTGTAACACCTATAAAGACTCAAAAATAACATTTACTTTTCTTTATTTGATTAGTATCACACTTTATTTACTTATGATAGCAGTCACTTAACTTTGAAGTTGATCAATTGACACAACTTTTCATAGAAGATTATGAGAAACTTTTTTTAACTAATAATTTCCAAAAGTAACATTTTATATTGCCACTGAAAAGTATAGTAATCTTCCATTTCGCTAGCACTGGCGATAAAATTGCCAAATATAGTACTGCCGACAGCAAACTGATTATGCCTGCTGGTAACCTTTTTTCACTTAATTTCTTATCAGCCATTCCTTTTTCCTTATATGTCAAAAGTGGACTAAAAACAATGAAAATTTGGAATTTCAACAGAAGACAGGAAGAATTTGTCAAATTTTTTTAAGCGAAAGTAATTTTTAAGTAATTTGTAAGTAATTTTTTTGCATTATTAATATTTATTTTAAAAACTTTTATATGCATAATGTGTGTTGTTATCAATAAAGTCTGCTTTGGGAGATTTGTAGCATTAGTATTTTTTTTTTTTTTTTAAGTGTATACTATGTGTTGTCACCAATAAAGTCTGCTTGGCAAGGTTTGTGCCAGCGGAATGAAAAAGAACGAAAAAAAAATATATATCATGTTTATTCAACGGCGAAAAGTAAATGTATTGTTTGAGAATTTTTTTTTTTTTTCAATAATATACTACTTATAGTACAGTTTTATTATCCAAAGTTAAAAAAAAAATTACAACCTTAATATTTTATTTAAAAAAAAAAAATGCGGAATTAAATATGTATTTCAATTTGACATTAAATATGGGAATTACGGTAATTTTTTTCTGCTTTTGTCTTGTGTTATGCATTTTTTACATTCCTATCCGTTTAAAGGCAAGGCAGGGAATAGGCTGGAAGGGTCCTGCAGAGATGAATGAGAGAAGAAAGTCGAAGGGGGCGAGTAGAGGTAAGAAATCCCTCGTAGATTTAATTTTTTTTGTGAATGTGCTATTATATTAATTAAACGGCTACTCCATATTATTAATCTTTTATATACTTATTTATTTGAAATTGTGAATTGACTTTAACAAGAATTAAAAAAAAAAAAAAAAAAAGAAATCGACTACAAATTGTGATTACGATTTCACAGTCAAAAAATCTTTCAATTTTGCTAAAAAGAAATTACTTTAGAAAAAATAGAAAAAAATTAAAAAAAAAAAAAAAAAAAAAAAAAAATCTTCCAAAAATTAGAACTGATTTAAGGTTTTATGAATTTTCTGGATGTAAAGATGTAAAGTAAAAATATACCTATTAGGTAATGAGTAATGTTGTGAAAACAAATTTCCCAACATGGACTTTGGCTGTCAGTGTGATTAGGTATTGTACACTCTTAAATGATGTGGTAATAGGAGTTGAGTAAAAAAAATACATATATAATAAGAGCAGGAATTTTAATCAAATAGGATTGTCAAGGATTACAAACAGACTGGTGGTGTTTGCCACAGTCACAACTGTTTCAATAAAACACAGAGAGAGTAAATGAAATGCAATGAGGCTATTTGAATGGTAGACAGCAGTTGTACCAGGTAAACATTCTAGTCGTGGCAACTCTGATAGGATGACTTAGTAGTAGAGCATCTGCATGGTACGCAGAGTGCCCACCTTCGATTCCTGCCGTTGGCATTTCTCGCACAGTTGGTATGAAACAAAAATCATTCTTATGCACTAGAATACCTCCAATAAATTTTATGGTTGATAAACAACACTTCTAAGCAATTTATATGATATATCGGAGTTGCGATGATTATTATGCTTCCCTTTTACGTCTGCAGTTGCAGACCCTGTGGCCTTGTCAATTGATGTTATTATGTAAAAAATGCCATGTGGATAATCAGCGCAGTGGTAGAGCTTCAACAAGGTAAGTGGAGGATTCGATTCTCGGCTCTAGTATTTTTCGTATAGTTAGTATAGAAATAAAAAATTTACCTTAGATACTGCAGCATCTTTAATAAATAATAATAAATGAGAGGCAAACATTTAAACCGTGTTTTCTCCTTCCGACACAATATTCCAGACAACACAGAAACTAATAAGTTAAAAATAACTAAACTTAAAACCTAATTATCGTTTGTTTAGATGTATTACTAGATACTAGGAAAACAGGGTTCGTACGGACCTTATTTTTTCCCTGAGTCTCACACCAGTATTCTGAAACAATAAAATTCATCTTAATCAGAAAGACTTGTTTTATAACGAAAATCGTTCTAAAAAATGACTGGTATAAGACTCAGGGAAAAATAAGGCCTGTACGAACCATGGAAAATATGTAGACATATCTAGGGTGGAATTGCGGTGCCTCGTTCTTAAGTCTGATCTTAAATGCTACGAACTTTCATAGAATAGGCGTGGTTAATAACGATCTTATTAACTTGGTATTGCGGTGCCTCAAGCGCAAGTCCTCTGCGTGTCCTCCTAAGAGAAAGAAGCCAGCCAATGGGAGGCGCAGAGCGAGCTATGTTGGGATTGCGCGCGCATCCAGTTACGATTCGACTAAGATAGCTCTGACCCAAGTAGCACAGGAACGTTCTGTGAACGTCTAATAACGGTTTCAATAGTTCAAACACCGTGTTTCGTGTCAAAAGAACGTTCTAAAACACGTTCAGAAATGGTATTATTTAGAACGTTCTGAAAATGTTTGATTTGTACCATCTATAAAACGTACAATTCTAGTTCTATATAGAACGTTCAAGTGTAACACCGTCATAACACGTTCTGTAACAGTGTAATTATAACGAATATGACAAAATGACTTTTTAGTACTATTGGTTGAGAAACTAGGTTAATCATGAAAATTTTTGACTTCAGTTTTTGATTTTTTTTACACGTTTTCTGGCGTGAGGAATCCGGAAGTCAAAAGGTTGGTATGGTATCGGCACCTATTAGCGTGATAGCCCGTTAGTCCATGTACACGATATCTCAAGAACAAATGATTGCAGAGAGATCGGACCAGTTTTAAAATATCGCTTATGATATTGATAAGAATCCTATTGAGAGATTTGAAACATTCTAATTTAAAAACTTCGTAAGTTATTCAAAATGTATAATTTTTAGCTTGATAGAGAATAGAGCATTTTTTACATTTTCAGTTTAACGTTTTGTTAGCACGTCAGTAAAGAATGCTTTTCAAGAATCAGTAGCGGTGAGGTGAAAAAAAATTACAAAATTTTAAACTCATGGAAAAATTTTGTGAATTTTGTATTTCATGAATCAATGTATGGAATTCAACCAAACTTGTTACATAATTAGATCTTGCCCTAAATTGGAGGTTATTTAAATTTCATTTAGGATATATCGTCCGATAGATATCGTCCGGTGCTATGTAATGAAACCCTCCATTTATGGGACGGCTATATCTCAGCTTCTATAGTGTACAAATGCATTAAACTTAATATATTGGTATATATCATTATAACCTCTGCTAATACAATTTGGATGTATACATTGTCCAACAGGTGGCGTTGTAATCTGCAATTTAATCATTTTAACGGAAAGGCAATATTTTAACTCTTGTGATTTAACACTTAAATTTTGTGATACACTGAAGTTATAAGTGAAATCGATTTTATGTAAAGCTTTACTGGTCCATTTTGGATGCACATCGGCCAACAGGTGGCGTGGCTATGTTGCAATGTAATCTCATAACGGAAACGAAAAATCTCAACTTCTGTGATTTATAAATGTTGTAAATTTGGTACGTGAAATTAATATTACGTAAAACTCTACAGATTGCCTTTGGGTGCATATTGGACGACAGGTGGCACTGCCACGTTCCAATATTTTCCATTCACAGAAAGGCTATCTATCAGCTTCTGTAATATATATACTCACCAAACCTTCTGTGTGACATACATTTGATATACATTATTGATTCAATTTGGCTGTATAACGAGTAATAGTCAAACAGTTTTTTTTTAATTATTATTATTCATAGGACATTGTTTTTTCCCCTAGGAATAAGTATACGGGGATGGGGGAGGGGTGGATAAAAATTTTCACTATGATTATCTTTCAAAAGAATTCGATATCACCTTTAAAACGAATAATTGAACCATCGTTTTCTGATAATTTAAAACAAATTTACCGTTTTTTTTTTTTTTTTTTTTTTTTCTCATTTGTCATAATAATAATAAACCCTTAGAAAAATAATTTTTCTAAGATCTTCTACATAGCATAAAAATGATTGTCTTCTGTCATGAAAATCTGCTAATCAAGGATGTTATTGAATAAATAATCTACTGCTTGATCAGCAAACTGCACAAGGTTCGGTCTGCATTGCATCAACATAATTGAAGAATGTGACAAAAATTTTCGCGCTTTAACTTAACGATAAGCAAGCATCTGCTATTACAGGAAGTCAAACGGTTTGGCAGTTTTATCGCTAATTTGGCTATTTTTTTCCTCTCTTTAATTATTGCTTATATTTTTCTTTCTTTTCTTTCTCTCATCCACAGATATGGATAAGAAAAATCCAAAATTTGACCCGAAAGTATTGTTTTTGGGTCAAATTTTGAAACTGATTTTTTGCAATATTTTTGCACATTTTGGGGTCCCCTGAATCCAAAAATCAGGTTTTTGTATTTGATATGTGTGTGTGTGTCTTTGTGTATGCCTGTACGTGTATGCCAGTTATCAGCACATTTCAAAAACAAATAATTCCAGAATATGAAAACTTAGTATTCTACATTTGAATCATGTAAGGGGATGCTGCACTTAGCTTTTCCTTGAGATCAAGCAAATGCTTCGTGTACAAGGACGTCCAAGATAATTCAAATACATTAGGTATGTGAGCGAAATTTTTTTGCTATTTACAGTTTAATATCTGTAGCCTGTACTAAACAAAAATAAGTTATCATATATTTTTTTATATGCATAAAAGTATGTTTAGTGTAAAATATGGCATGAAAATCATTCCCCATTCATCTACAGGGCTACCTAGGAATGCTAATTAATACTTCAAACCTACAGAGTAAACAAAGAAATTTTTTAAGTGGAAATTTTAACGCTTTTTTTTCCCCTATAATTACACGTTTTGAGGTTCCCTGAATACTAAAATCAAATTTTTAATGGTTAATCTTTGTGTATGCCTGTTATCAGCTAATTTTAAAACAAATATTTGCAGATAATTCAAATTTTGTATTTTGAAGTTTATTTTGAGGTTGCTAAAAATGTTTGTTCAAGATTAATAAGCTTGAAAGAGTGGTGAGAAAGAAAGTTGACTGAAAAATTTGGAATGAACTTTTAAATTTAATAATAGCCAAGAATTTTTTATAGTAGGCATTATGCAATATATTTAAACGGGGTCCCCCCCCCTCCTCATTGAGAGAGTTATTCGTCAAATAATATCTGTTCTTAAAACTAGTTTGAAATTTTTGAAACGTAGATTTATATATAGTATTTGTTATCTTACACTTTAATCTGCAATCTGCATTTATAGTATTCAAATGTTAGGTAAGAGTAAGAGACAGCCATGTGAGTGTCCCACGAAATTATTATTAATATTTAAATAAAAACAGTCTTTTTTAAATACTGATAATGCATAATTAAGTAGTAATTTTTATTTTATTTTTATCTATTTATTTATTTGGGTTGAGAAGTGATGTGTCTGTCAAATGAAAGAAGAGATTTAATTGATGGTCTACATTCATGATGACGGTCGTTATAAAAAAAAAATAGCGATACCTTCAAATTTCACACATTATAAAATCCAAAATTTTGCTTCAAATTATCTTGGAATGGCGAATTTTGGTTGGTGGGTATTGATTAAGTGTATGTAATAGGCACTTCGGTGGTATTTCGCGAAACTTCTAACTTACCCGCCGAAGAGGGAGAGTAAAAAGTGGTTAAGACGCTGCCGAAAGCAATGGTAACCCAGACTAATCATGTTGCGAGCGGAAGAACCATTACCAAACGCAGCTGGAACATCAACTTAAGTTTCGATTGATTTCAGCGATTTTTTTTTTTTCTTTTGAGATTTTGTTAATAAATGACATGGAATTTTGAGAATTTATTTAAATATACTATGCAGCAAAGCGGGCAAAGCCTGCTAATGTTTATTTAAAGCATACTTAGATATGCTACACGAAACGTAATAAAATTATCAAATACTGTTCGTATGCACATAAAACATGTTTCATATAAAATATTTTATTGTTAGCTTATGATTCATAAGGCCATATAGAAATATTTAGATATATTAGAGGATAATAAGCGAAAATTGATCGAAGTGTGTTTTAAATTTTGTTAAACGTTTTCAACTTTCCAACAAGTTAAAAATATGCTTAAAATTTAAGTTTGTCAACACCATTGTCTGTCTATTCGTTCTCTAATTTCAAAAATATATTTTATAATTCCTCAGTCACATCGTAACCGTACTCATTTTTTATTGAAAGTATATGTGTATACCGTAAGCGGTTTGATATGGGGACTCACTAAAATTTTAAACGTACAAAAGTGTATGTTTAGGTGTAGGGTGCAGGTGTTTTATAAACTAAGTGGTCCGCATGATTTTTCTCTTTTGTTTATTACTAAATATAGTAAAAATGTAGCAATTTCTGTAATATTTCAATAAAAATATAAATATCTTGCGCATTAGTAAAACAGAAAAAAAAAAAAAAAAAAAAAACTTGTTATACTGTGACGGCTTTAAAAGTTTTTTTTTTACTCCATTCTATATAATAGCGTCACCAACGATTTATCCGCACAAAATTTCAAGAAACTTAGCTTCTCACAATTAACTTTCTATACATATAATTTCGTACAATTTTCACCAATAGGTGCTGCTGTATAGGCAACTGTGCTGCTGTATAGGCAACTGGAAATCCCAGACACTAACAGCAACGCCACATTGTGGATAGATTACATCCGAATTGAATCAGCATACATTTTAATAATATAAATATCATATACCAATTTTGGTGGATTTAAATAACAATAAATAACATACGAAATATATATACCTTAGAAGAACTACCTACTCTGAGAAGCAAGGTTTTACCTTATCAGAAACGAAATTAAATTGTCGTCTGTTAGCTTTTTGTACCCAAATAAAATCAGTACAGATTTACATGATTTCCATCACATGTACAAGCTTAGTGTATTTATAACTTTAGATGATTAGATGGAGCCTGTCCAGTAGGATTGCAATATAGAAGCAACATGTTATTAAAGCCACATATTAAAATCTAATTAGCAGTAATTTAAGTCTAGCCAAATATTAAGTTTGGTTAAATGCTGTCCACTGGCTCGTGAGAAACAGAGTCCAAAATTTTCTTTCTGACACACATACAAAGACATTTTCTAACAATAGTCGAATCATATTCCAAAAATCACAAACTGTGTGAATTTATCGAAAATCGAAAGTAGGAAATTTTCACGAATCCAATACTTTCTTCTTGACAGATGTAAGTAAAATAATAATAATAATAATAAACGGTAATCATACGCTTGATCAAATCTTGAGGTTGAAATAATTAAAAACAGCTAAAAAAAATGTTTTATTTATTTATTAATTTATTTATTTTCTCCTATATTAACCCTTTGCCGGCCCTAGTGCTCTAAACCGCTATACATAGTATTGCCAAATTGAGGGACTCTTTTATTTAACGAACACCAATAATTTTGAGGAGTGATATTTGATATACATAATGGACGAATAAACTTCGAAGTGATTAGACAACCGATGCAGTAGAAATTTATTGGTGGATATTGAACAAAAAAAATCCTTAAATTTGACAACATTCAAAAAAGGAGAGGGAAATTCAATAGGACCGGCAAAGGATTAATCTAAAGGTTTAAAGGATAAAATTTCGATCCGTGCAGTCATCTAGAATAACGTTTAGTATAAAAATACACAGATTATTTTTAACTAATGGTTGTGAAATGATTATATATATATATATATATACACAATACTGATAATTATTCAAAAAAACTTTTTGTACATTCGGCAGAAAAATTACTGAAGCACACATCCACGTTTCATATATACTAGCAAACCCGTGCGGTATTTTCGCACTTTATTTCTTTTCTTATTTACCTTTAAAATTTGAAACTTATAAATATTATATCAATTTCACCCCTTAATTAAAATTTTAATTTACCAGAAGCCAAATTATTATTAGATCCAAATAAATATTGTGCAATAGTGAAACCAGAATTATTCAAAGAAAAGCTTCAAAATAAAATTCATGGTTTATGACTCAGTTTTCATACTTCCGCAGGCAGTACGGTTTTAGTAAAGGACCCCTGTGACGCCTTTTAAATTTTAATCGCCAAGTATGCAATGGCATTTTATTTATTTTAGCGTAATTTTTTGTAAAAAAGAAAAAAAAAATCCTAGACTTAAATTGATAATATTTTTTTATGATTGCGTTTTGTAGCCAATTTATGATAATATATCATGTTTATATCTTTGAAATATTGCTAGGTTTATACTGACTCTTGCAAAGATTTTGCAGAAATAACTTTCAAAAATACATTTCTCATAAAATAATGTCCTCAAACAAATATCGTCATGTTTTCTTTATTAGATCATTGAACTGAATCCGCGTGTTTAAATATTGTTCATTTTTAAATACTATTTTTTATCCTCACGTATTTTATTAATTTTACCACTATCGTATCATTTCAAAAAATATTAATTGAAATTGGTCCACGTTAGAGAAATATTATATAGATATTAGTTTGATCACTAATTTTTATCATCAATCTACTTTTTTATAAACAGCTTAAGACTAAGATTATGACTCGATAAATATTTACTCAACAAAACAGTTTAGGTGCAAATATTTTGATTTACTAGAGCTTCAATAATATTTCTGCCGGCAGTATATGGAGTAGCATCATTCACAACCGCTCTTTCGTGCCGGCAAAATGTTTTTAATATTTTTTGAAATAGCTCACAATTTTTAAAATGAATAGTTGAATCAAGCTTCTGTAATAATTTGAAATAATTGAATTTATATATATATATATATATATATATATATATATAAACAAATAAATAAATAATATTTTTTTCCATTATTGGTTTTTTTCCTTTCTCTCATTTTTTTCATAAATGTAAAATGCAGAAATAACTGCTTTTAATTGAACAACGTGGATTTGTTTAAGAAATTATAAAATACAGTTTTGTAATGGCCACGACATACTAGCTTGATTTTGTAATTATCATCCTGTTTAGTTAGATAAGCTTTCCTTGAAGTGGCATTTTATGTAATTCAATAAAACAAGCATGCAACATTTTAAATACACGACGAATTTTTATATCTTGCCTCATCATAAAAATAAACTATTTAACAAAATATTGTTAAATACAAACTCTGTAACATAATATTTAAATAACATTTTTTTAATACAATTGTTGAGTTCTGCATTTTTCATTAAAGTAACTACATAAAACAAAAATAGTTTTTTCCCCCCCTAATAATTAAATAATGACTATGCCACAAAATGAAAAGGACTACTTGTGTTGTTTTATCTCAAAATAGAAAGCTGCCAAATTTGACTAGACCGCCAAATTACCAACAAGGGTTGCCAGTTCCATAATTTTCAGGCGCGAAAACCAAATGATTTCATATCAATTTTCTCATGTTGATGACTTTCTGATTATCAAAGAGAGACGTAAGAGTGAATTTACTTTATATATCTTACATACATATATTTTGATACATTATTAATACTTTATTCATACTTATAATAAAAGTTTGTATATAATTATTAATCAGATGCTAAAAAGTTTGACTTGTTATTTTTAAGTTTTTTTTTTTTTTTTTATCTCGAGAAATTGAAAAATGCTGTTAATGTAAATCTAACTACTAATTTGTTTTCTAACAGCATTTGAATTAGTATTACCAATGAATAAATTTTACAAGCAAAACTTGTCACATAATAGTATTATGACATCAAATATTTTTTCTGTTATAAATAAGCGGGATTTTTGTGTAAAAAATAAACATAATTTAAATTTCTCATCAAGAGAAAAAAACATATATTAATTTCTTATAAATCTAATTTTAAGGTATGTGTGCTTGTGTCATTTTGTCAGTCTTAATAAGGGTATGGTGGACGTTGAAAATCTTTCTTTGAAATTATTGTCTTACAATGGGGAAGTTGCACACGGAAGGAAAAACAATTTCCTTTAATTGTAATCGATAAAATCAATCTTGGGAATCCGAAAAATCCAATTAAAATCGTAAAATTATTTCAAATTAACTTTTAATTAACGTTTTAAAATCGCTAAAAACCAAAACAAAACCACGTGATCCGAAAACGCTCCGTGAGGGGATTGACGTCACAGTACACGAAGTGTGAATGTTTACACTCTTTTACCGCTTGCTTTTCTTTTCGTTCGCTCTATTCTAATCTGTATTTTATAGTTTATTCTTAAAATTTTTACCTTTTGTAAGAAATAACTTAAACCTTCCATAACTATACTATATCTTATATATATATATATATATATATATTTCTATTTTTATTTGTATAATGTCGATTTTGGATTTGTAAAAGAGCAATCGGATAATGTTCCGAAAATAGATGCTCTTTCCATATTTTCATTTTTGAGAAGATACCTCGATTTTATTAGCGCATAAATATGAGAGTAGCTAAAGCTAAACGATCTAGATTTGTCCTGTATTCATATTTTGAAAATTATAAACGTCTTCATAATAGAATTTTAGCATTGCTTTAATATATTAGTAGTATTTTTTTACATTTCTCTAATTTTTTAGATGCTTGTATATGAGAATATTTCTTTTTTCATAATGTATGCTTAAAGATTTAATTATAATTAAAATATTCATTAAAATTTCATAGTACATAAAAATATATTTTACTGATTATTTATTTTATTATTATTATTTTTTTAACCAGAATTTTTTTATTATGTTATTTTATAAATTATATATGATTATTTTATAGATCAGTCATTAATTATGTATTTAATATTTACTTCATGTTTTTGCAACGAAAAAAAAATGTTATTTTCAAATTGCATTATTTATTTATTATTTTTATTTTATTTTATAAAAAAAAAAAAAAAAAAAAGTTTACTTTTTATAATTTTTTAAGTAATTTATATATATATATATTTCAATTTTATCCATTTATTTTTCCATTTAATTTTCTTAAATTTATTTGAATTATATTGTTCTACGTTGTTTACATTAGCAACGGCTGTTACACAACTATTTATTTATTTAATTCATTCATTTCAAAAGGAAAATATAATTAAATGTTTTTATCGGGAAAATGTTAATATCGCATAAAGGATTAGTCTTATTAAAATTTAAATTTAATAAAAACTTATTTATTATTTATTTAATGCCTTTGAAAGGAAAATCTTTTGTTATTTGTTTATTTATTGTACTAATCGAAATGAAATGGTAACATAGCAGAAAAAGTGATTGCAATAAAGTACATGGTGCCAAAATTAAAGTATATTTAATAGATGCTGAGATACAGCTATCCTTAAAATCTTAGTTTTTTAATAATAGCAGCTTTCGCCTCCTGATATGTACACAAATTGAAGTGCCCTCGAAAGACATTGCTGCCAAAAAAGCAGGGTACACTGGAGGGAAAGAAGTAGCCGCAGGCTGCGAATAACCAAAACGATGTTAAGAGCGATTTCAATGAATTTATTTTTTAATTATCTATTTATTTATTTTTTGTTTATAGAATGATATAAAAGAAATAAGTTATTTTTTTCTTTCTTTTTTTTTTTTTTTTTTTTGTTAATTTATTAAATTTAGCGACCAGCGAAGCAGGCGAAGACCGTCAGTTATAGTATATGCAAGGGTTGTTCCAGGTTTACTTTTTGGGGCTCATTTTTGTGAAAAACGATTTTTTTTTTTTTGTGAAAAACAAAATAATTTTGTGAAAATTTATTTCTTTTTGTGATAAAAAGAATTATCACACGAAACCTTTCACTTAGGAAGTTACTCTATCTAATGTTCATTATCAAGTTAACAGCATATTACTGAGCCAAGTATACACACTCATTAAAAATAATATTGTTATCGTGGAAAACTTTTACAAAATCATCATCTTTTTAAAAATAAATCTTGAGAAAGGCCTGTTGTTATGAATCTGAGTTTTGTGAAGAGACCCATTTTATGGATTTGTATTTTCTAAAAGGGCCCATTTTAGATATTTGGATTTTGTGAAGGGGAAGCAAATGGGTCCCAGTTTTTACTTGGATCGACCCCTGATATATTCTAAACATATTTGGATTTTACATTAAGGCTTCATTGATAAATGAATTTAATATATATATATATATATACACTGGTGGACAATTGCTAAGGACGGGTGACAATAGCTTAGTTATTGTCATCCGTCCTTAGCAATTGTCCACCAGTGTATATATTGCGTATGATTGCTGAAATTTACTGCAAATTTTTAATTAATTATTTAATACCATTCATATTTATAACTAGATCATGTATAACTTATAAGGTATTATTACATTTAACATATATTTCATGTGTTTATTTTATTTTAAAGTACTTTATATCTTTCCTATTGCTAAATGTTGTTATTATTATTACTTTCTATTTCTATTAATCTTTTCTTTCTATTTTTAAATTTTTCCAAATAAAAAAGTAATTACATTATAAAAATAACTAAACGCGTTTCTATATATTTATACATATATAAATGATATTAATATTTTTGTACGGAGACCTTCTTTTAATTTTATTTATTTATTTAGAATGGATAAGCGCATGTAATTTTCCTTAAATACTTTTCAATTTCTCAAACTGCATCACTATAATGTTTTTAATTATTCACAATCTTCAGCTGCTATTTTAATACAAATATTGTTAAGTTATAATATTGAAATGTATTAAAAAAGTTATATATATATATATATATATATATATATATATATATATATATATAATATATATACAGATATACTGGCATCTCATAATTATAAAAGTAATCTAATTTAGTTAATTTAGCATAAACTATTCTAGATTATTTAAGCAATGAAAATATGCATATTATTCAGTTAAATATTATTACTCAATATTTTATTTCTGTACTCAGTCTATAATAATAATAAAATAATAATAAATCTATAAAACATAATAAAATGAAACAAAACAAGTATTTAAAAGATACATCTTTGGCATAGCATACTAAAAACATTCTTTAAGAAAATTCTATTGATCAACTATTATTTCGATTATAGTTTAATTTGGATTAATAACAGCAGGCGAGTACAAAAAAATATCATTGAAACTTGGTGTCATTTATAGAATGAAGTGATGTTTAATAAGTTCAAATAGTTTTAATATTTCTTTTTTAAAGAAAGGATACAAAATTTCGCTGAATGCACGATTTTTCTTTACAATACAAGAGGGAGAAATTCAGCCGGCAGTTCATTTCATGGATAGTGACGTCACGATAGGTTTTATCACGTGACGCAGCGTTTTCCCGCCAACATGAGAACTACGTCTTTTAAAGTTAATTTATTAAAGCATCCGGCTTTCAAATATGCATAAAAATGGTATCAAAATGTTTGTATTTTCATGCTCTATCATTTACAAGTCAAAATGAAAAATGTGCAATTTCCCCATTGTTTGTATTGCATATAATGGGTCGTTCAATGTAAAGTGAATTATTTCCTTCTAAATAGATTTTGAAATAACGAACTTTTTGCAAATTTATATGTAGGAAAACAATTTAAGATTTTGTAAGCATTACCTATTTTTAGCGTTTAAAACAAATCAGAGTAGTAAGAATTTATAAATTATAAGAAAAATAACTTAGAAGTTTCATTTTTATAATTATTTAGAAGTTTTAGTTTTCTGAAAAAACAATGTCAGGCCATTTATGGGATTTTAATGCAATAATTAGAGGTTTTTCACTTTTATAATGAAAGATGTAACTAAATGTGGTAAAATTAAGCAAAAATATTCATATTTAAAAAATGTGGAGTTTACACCGGTTTCACAGCGTATGTTTCACAGTGTCTGTATATGCATTGAAATGTATGAATATTAAATATATTAAAATTTCCTGAATACTACCAAAGTTTAAAAATTTAAAATTACAAATTTTAATCTTTTTTTTTAAATTGTTTAAAATGCTTTAGTCTTAAGTTTTTACTTCGATCTTATATTATTATAGTTTATAAATATACTCTAAATGCATCTGTACATTTATTTTGTGGATTTATTTATAAATATATATATATATATATATATATATATATATATATATATAATTTTTGAATTAGAAAAAAAATAATTGCATGAAAATTCCACAGTTAAAAATATTACAAAAATAAAAATTAACTCATCAATTGATCCACAAAGTAAAGCACAAATGTATTCAGATTATACTAATAAACAATATTAGTGCAAAATCAAGGAGAATTTTCAAAAATTAAATAACGTAGATAATTTTTTTTTTTTTTTAATATTATGAATTGTATTCTTTTAATTTTTATAACCGTTTATGACCATGTACGTGTGATTCTACTGGTCAGACAGAAAATTATATTTCAGTTTCAATATCCATGTAATAAATGCTAAAAAAGAGATTATGTATTAGTTTTCTTAAATTCAATAACATCGATTTTCTCAAGAGATGTGAGTAAAAGCCTGCTTATAAAAATGCTAATTTAATTTAATGTTGTAAATGTTTACAGTCAGTTACGGTTAATATTAAGAGAACATGTTTAAAAACAGAAATTTATTAAGAAATAAAAACAGAAATTTTACAAGAAATTTTTATAACAACAGTTTCTAAAATTTCCGTTTTATGGCAGAATTTCTTGAGATTATTAATTTCTTATCCAACATTCATTTTAAATTCGCATATTTTTTAAAGTAAAAAAGTTTATTTTACATTTAGCTATTTAAAATATTGTATTAAGTTTCATGTTTTTATATTTTTGACAAAATATACATATATATATATAGAGAGAGAGAGTTTGAAATTAAGATAATTTGTGAGTTGCGTTTTACTATATAGCAGTTCGTAAGATATCTTTCTTGTAAAATACTAATAGATAGCAGCACTACTCCGAAATTCACTTAAAATTTACGAATGCGTAGTTGCTTTAATAATATTTCGGTGCTTTCTTTTTTCACTTGAAGAAGAGACGGACTGATAATTTGACCTGAAACAGCTATTGCGTTTCTTTTATTTTCAATTTATAACCTATTTGTCACCTTCAAATCAAATGGTAATGAAGTAAAAGAAAAAAAAAAGTGCACTAAAATTTAAATAAAATCTTATTTATAACCGTTATGTTTATGCATAATGTATAAATTTCATAGTATAACAGCTTTTTACTTTTGTTTATTTTAAATAATTTCTTTAAAAGAGAAATCTTTATTATTTATTTATTTATTTATTTGTAGTATTTATTGGAAACAATGGTAGTATATAGCTGAAAAGATTAAACTTATTTAAATTAAAATTTAATTAAAATTAATTTGTTTTTTTTTTTATTCATTCATTTCTTTTTAAAGGAAAATGTACTTTTTCGTTTTATTATATTCATCGAAATCAAATGGTAATATAATGGAAAGAGCAGGGGCTATAAAATACATGCTTCAAAATCTAAAGAGGTACAGTTGACTTTAACATTGTAGTTCTTAAATAATAACAGATCCACCTGTTGTTGATAAATACTCATTTTATCATGAGATATTTAGATGTATTTTTTTTTTTTTTTTTTTTTTTTTAGCTTACTTACTGATTTTTTACCAAGCAACATACATTATATATAATATATATATATATATATATATATCAGTCGAACCTCGTTTACGGGAATCTCATGGGGAATAAAAAAAAATTGTTCATGTTATCAGTAGTTTATATTGTCAGTAACTGAGAAACTGACCTTTGTTTTAGCGGGGATTGTGCTATTCACGATAAGCGGTTTACGTTAATTAGATTCGACTATATATATATATATATTGTATCAGAAAAAAAAAAAAGTAAAAAATGTACAAATTTAAACTCTCAAAGTACAGAGTATTGTTATAAAGTTTGGAATAAAATCACAACACAAAATATGGAATAGAGTTTCATATTTTTTTCCCTTTATTTTTCTCATATTCCATTTTCAGATTAAATGCATCTTTTTCAGACGTGAATTTTACTGTAATAATTTGCTTAAGTCAACTCTGATAGACAAGTTTAATGCATCTGAATGTTTGCATACATGTATTTCAATTTAATCGTTAAAGCGTTTTTATTATACCTCTTTAATTAATTGATTACGAAAATATGTCTGCTATATTCAATATTTAACATTCTTCAATATATAGCTAATAAAGAAATTTCTAAAAATATTTCTTCTTGTAACCAAATATATTTATGTTAAATGTGTAAAAGTTATTCTCACTTAACCCTTTGAGGGACAAGATAATTTTGATCATTTAAAATTATCTGCCACCAGTACGTACAAACAAATATAAGTGATTAAAAAGAAAAATGGAGTTTTTCTTCTATATTATTAAAGTAAAACTTTGTAAAAAAAATTCTTGGAAAAGTTTTTACAGTTGGGAATTAAAATTAGGTTTGATATAATGTATTCCAAAGCCTTTGAAAGGGTTAAACGAATTTAAATAAATAAAAATGTATAAGTCTGCGTAGCTTTATATTTTTCTTTCATCTGAATTATATAGAGATATACAAAAATATAATTAAGTGAACCTGAACATTAATGTTACAAACAATACTCTGGTTAATATAATCCTTTTTTTTTTTTTTTTTTTTTTTTTTTTTTTTGTATCTGGTTGCGTAAAAACATTATGTAACATTGGGCATTATGTAAAATCACAATGCACAATATTGTTTTAATTTAATCTTTTAAAGTTTTATTTTCGTATGCATTTCGCATTATTAAGATATATATTTTTGAAAAATTTAAACTGTTGTTCCGAATTTATCATTTTTGGTGTATAACGTACAAAACTCATAAATATTAAATATGTACATAGTAGACATACGTTGTACAGTATCTAAGAACTACAATGCCGTATATTTATTAAGAGTATATTGTACTGTATGTAATTAATGAATCTGTCAATTTTATGATTAATAATCAAATAGTAATTCAGATAAAGCTAGTCTGAATACACACAAATGTAAGCACATATGTAATCCACAGAATAATTATTGTGCATCTTTATATACGTATACAGATGATGGGGGACCAAATAAGAAAAAAAGCGATACTTTCGAATTTAAACATTTTGTCGGAAATATTGAGAAACATTTGATGGATACTTTGTGGGTGTAAATAACATGTTATATCACATATGTTTAAAAAAAATGCCCCAAAGATAAGAAAAGAACCACTAATAAAATTATATTTTTACATATTTGGCACCATCTTGTAATTAATAATGCTTGAAATTTATTGTAGTTTTAGCATGTTTTTATGACGCTCTTTTTAATTATCATTTATAATTCACCATCACAGAAAATTTCTTTAACGAAATTAAAGACTTTCAAGTGTTTTTTATTTATAATAAGCACGGTTTTTAATTTATTATAAGTCATTTTTAGAAAACTTGACATAGTACATTAGATACAACATTCTGTAATCTGAGATTAAGAACATTAAATTTATGCAAAAAAATGAGCATTTTTACTAAAAGATATTTATCTGCGCATGCACAAGATTTAACGAAAAAAAATTTTTGGGTTTTATTTAGTGAAATGTATAGAACTCATGCAAACATTGTGAAAAATCAAAAAGATATCGTCAACAATATTAGTTGAAATTTAAGCACTATGAAAGACAAGCAAAAATATAAGTATGTAATGCATATTTTTATTTTTAATAAGTCCTTGGGAATACACTGTAAGTTAATTAAATTGAAATCTTTATAAAACCACTTATCGTTCGCTTCTCTTTCATACTGCTTTAAATTTAACTAATTCTATCGATGATATGTTTCTAAATTTCCCTGATATTGCTTTGGTTATTTTTTCAGAGTATTTATGTATTTGGATAATAAATTTTGTAAAAAAAAAAAAAAAAAAAACTTTGTCACCATTTGTGGATGCAAAGTTAAAACTTATTTAGAAAAAATACTCATATTTCATCTTATATTAATATTTTTATATTATATTTGTATTATGTTATGTCTAATGCACTATGTCAAATTTTCTAGAAATGGCATTAAATTGATCTGAAAACCCTTTATGTTATATAAGCAAAAAATGTTTCGCAAATTTTCAATAAAGTAAAAAAAAAAAAAATATTCTCAATGAATGCGCGTGATACTGACAAAATTATGAATACACATAAATTAAAGAAGCCACATAAGAATAAATGCTACAGCTACAACGCATTTCAAGTGCAAATTTTTATTAAAAAAAAAATTACACCCCCCCCCCCCCGTTAAGATCCCTTCTTTTCTTTCTGGACAAAATCTTTACATAAATATATGTGGAATAACATGTTTTTTATACCCATGAAGTTCTATGCACTTTATCAAGATTTCTCTATGTATTTGACAAAAAGGCTAAATCGGAAAATTACACATTATTTTGCCACTCGTCTGTATATCATGAAAATGGCTAAAAATTGACTTTTAAAGTTTGGAATTCAAGCATTCTCTGGAATAAAAACTATTTATATTAATGGATACAACACGATAAAATTGTTGTGAAATATAATTATATATATATACAAAAGAGCAATAGTTTTATTTATAAAGTATATATACAAAAGCTATTTCTATATGTTTTCTTTCTTTAATTTTTCTTTCTTTCTTTTTTTTTTTTTATACTAACCTTCTTAACCAGAAACTAATGGCGTCCAATAAGTAAAAATTATGTTTTTAGCATAATCATAGACAGAGATTGGGTAAGGACGGCTTTCTTTCCTTTTACTTATGTCTAACATAATATAAAAACGGAAAAGGGAAAACGTTATCAAAACAATAAATAATATATTTAATAAGTAAATAAATATTATACTAAGAAATGATATATTAATTATAAATAATATACTTACTATATTTTTTATTAAAAATAATAATAATAATTACATTTGTTTATTATTTAATATGCCATGATAGCATAATTACATCAAATGAGTAAAAATTGCGTTGACTCATTTTAAAGAAATTTAAACATTTAATGATTACCAATTACATTGCCACGTGGAAAAAGTTTAAATATCTGTAAACATAATTTTTGTAAACTGCTGCTGTAAACTGAAAATATGAATACACACATGCACTGAAATTTAAAAATATGAAGTATGTTAAATATTTTGATTAAAAAAATTATATTTAAGTATTTGGAAATTTTTAAAATTTCTTCCTTCTAACTAATTTTTAAATTTTCGTTTCAATTTCTTATTATTATAAATTAACAATATATTCTAAACTCAATTGCATATAATTTTAGCGGTGTATTGGTGCATTAATTTTCGAAAATATTTTTTATGTTGGAATATTAAAACTTTCTATGAACTTCAGCATTCAAATATATTTTTAAACTATCCATGGACTTACAAAGTAGTACCCAGAAATGTTTAGAATATACAGGGTGCAAAGTCGAGAGCAGGCCTTTATTTGCGCAACAATTGGTCTCAGACGTTCTCCAATTACAAAATGTATTTTTTTTAAAAATGTAAGCATTCATTATATGACATGTTTAAATTAAAAAAATCAATTTATTCAAAATCACAAAAATTGGTAATTTTTATACGGTTTTCAGGACGCTAGTAGTAAAAGTTGACTTTCAACTTGAAAAGTTTCACTTTTGTGCGCCCAAAATTGTCTGAGATAGTTAGTTTCAAAATTTAGGATTATTTCGCATTTTCTCGGGCTTTATTAAAAAGAAAATGAAAAATTCTTTAATAAAGCCCGGGAAAAAGCAAACAAATTTCAAATAGGATATTTAAACCGATCCCTTATTGAAGGCCGAAATATGTTAGAAAATCTAAACTTTAAATATCTTGTTCCATTTTGGGAGAATATAAATGAAACTTTTTGTTAGGATGAGTGTCAATTTTTTTAAATATCACTATAGGGATCTGGAACTGTATAAAAATTTAGTTTTTGTAATTTTGAAAAAATAGATATTTTAAATTTAAACTTGTCATACCGCTCATATTTTTATAAAAAAAATTTTGTAACTGAAACTATATGTTTGCGACCAATAGTTGCGGAGATAAAGACATTCTCGTGATTATCTTTGTACCCTGTATTAAAAAAAATTAATATATATATATATATATATATATATATATGTATGTATAAATGAATTTTTAATCGTAGTTAAAACCAGGCAACCGATATAAGATCACTGAAACCACATAGAACAATGAGAAGAAATTACAACAAATTTAAATAACCTGTGGAGACTGATTGTGATTTATTGAAACATTTATTTTTGTTTATTTATTTTTATTTTATTTAACTTCAATCTAATCATACATTCATTCCTAGATTATTCGTTGCAATTTTAATAATTTTGCCGGTGCGTAAAAACGACATGAAACTCAAATCAAAAGATACAAACAAGCAACGAGAAGAAAAAAAAAAAAAAAAAAAACAGCATTTTTTTTTTTTTAAAGGAAAAGCTCAGAACGGTGAAAAAGAAGAAAAAAAAAAAAAAAAAAAAAAACTCGTCAGGGGTGACCTTTTTCACCGTTGAGCACCAATGTACGATTTCGTTCGTTAGCAGCTATACCAGCGGACACCCAATCGTACAAGAAATTAATTGAAGTTAAAAATGAAGAATAAAGTGGAATAAAGTATAAACTATTAATTCAAGAACACAGAGAATCAAACAGAAAACAACTATAAAAAACAAACATTACTCACAGGATGATGCATCCGGAATCCCAAGGATTAAAACAAGCAAAATAATTCAAAAGTTTAGTTGTACATAGCAGATGAAGAATGATACAACACAGCAACAGGGATATGAATTACTTTTTTTTAAATTCAAATAATGTTTGAGAAATTTGAACATACTTAATTTAGACGTATATGCATGAGAAATTCCATATTCTACGACAGTAATTCCCAAAAATTGTCATAACGTGAAAGTCAACACTATATCCCTTAAAAAATTCCTTAAATTTTTGCATTTAAAAAAAAAAAAATTCTTTTTTCCCCCTAATCTGAAGATAATGGCGTTATAGTATTAATAACGAAACTTTAATAAACACCATAAAAGGCAAGAACTCGCAGCTGCTACAAAAGAAAAAAAAAAAAAAACCGGCAACGCATTCAACACACTCAACGTGCTTGTTTGCAGCCCTCGCGCTTACATTGTTCGCCTGATGAAGGGTTGTGTCTTCTTTTAACCCGAAACAATTGTTTCGAGTTCTTGCATTTTATGGTGTTTATTCAAAGTTTTGTAAATTAATACTATAACTTCATTATCTTCAAATCAGGGGCAAAAAGAAATTAAAAAAAAAAAAAAAAAAAAAACAATGAAAAAATTTAAGAAATTTTTTAAGGGATAAAGAGACGTAATGGCACTTTTTTCGGAAAACTGTCATATAATATCGAATTTTTGATGCATATTACGTTAAAATTAAAGGAATAGTAAGTATGTTAAAATTTCTCAAACATTATTTGAATAAAAAAAAAAAAAAAAAGTAGTTTATAATCCTGTTCATGTGTTGCATCATCAGCTATGTAATTTTTAATAAAAAAGCACCACAAAACTGGCGTTGTAAAAATTATTACTTACAGACTTTGAATAAACACCATAAAATGAAATAAACTCGCAACAATTGTTTCGGGTCGAAAAAACAAACGACCCTTCATCAGGGGAATAAAGTAAGCACGAGTGCTGCAGTCAAAGCGGCAACGCACCAATTGCGTTGCCGCTTTGACTGCAGCACTCGTGCTTACTTTATTCGCCTGATGAAGGGTCGTGTGTATTTTCGACCCGAAACAATTGTTGCGAGTTTATTGCATTTTATGGTGTTTATTCAAAGTTTGTAAGTAATAATATGTACTTTTTACTTTTAAACGCCCGTACTGTGGTGTTGTTTTTTTTTTTTTATAATGACGTCACAGTTTTTTTTTTTTTTTTTTTTTTTTTTCTACACTATTTTAGAACGTTTACAGTACGTTTTCTAGAACGTTCTGAAAATGTGTATAACGTTTTGAAAACGTTCTAAAGACGTTTAGAACGTTCTGAGACCGTATACGTAGAACGTTCTCAGAACGTTTCTATAACACCGATGGTGATAGTTACACGTTCATTGAACGTTCTCTGAACCGTAATATTGTACGGCTTCAAGATGGACAAATAGATGTCTATAACACGTTCAAAGTGAACGTTCTTAGAACGTGTTTGTAGAACAATTTTTGAACGTTCAGAGAACGTTTCGGTGCTGCTTGGGGAGGTTATCGTAAGATAGCGAGGCAGTGCAATATGACTTGCGTTTTGTTTACATCTTAAGAGGATTCTTCAGTCACCTGAAATATGAAAATCCTCCCCTACCGCATCCTCCCGTACCCCTATGTTGCCAACAAAGGGCGTGTCTTCTTTAGAAAGACTGACATTTTAAATATCCAATAAAGTCACCTCCGAACGTCACACTTACTGAAGTCCGAATTTAGCCCGAGAGAAAACATCACACTACATAGTACCTCCTTTACAAAAGTGTGGCTATGGAGGGAGGGGGGAAGGTATCTGACCTGACAAGAATCACTTCCTTAGATAAGAAATCTCTTAGAAAAAGTTTAGAAAAATGTTTCTTGCTTCTTTTCAATTGTCTGATTGCTACAGGTGCTTGTATAAATTCTAACTAATATTTTTACAAACAGTACTGAATTGCGTGTATAGCATTTTGTCAGATGGAAAAGTGGATTAAACAAAGTCATTAGATAATAGGATGATTATGGCAAATTTTGTATAATTTATTAAATAGTAAAGAACTGTTTCGATTGCATTGAGTATGTATTTGTAAAATACAAAAAAATAACTATGGGCCCATGAGAATTTATATAAACTATATCAAATAATAAAATAAAATAAATCAGCATTATTTATCCAAAATACGTATAGTGTCACAAATGAAAATTTTAATTTCTGAAATTCTCTATCAAATACTTACACTGGGAAATATATCACCAGACGACATTAAATACTATATTAGAATATAGTGAAAGAGTTACTGTAACTTTTATTAAATATTTCAACAATGACAATAAGGGTTTACATAATTTCCGAGCTATCTTTCTACAGCTGTGAAAAACTTGGACATATTTACGTATTGAAAAAAGAGGATTAAACAACGTCATTACATACTGTGTGAAAAGACCTGCAGCAATTTTTGATTAATTTATTGAATAGTAAAAATCTGTTGAGATTTTATTTTTGATTATTTATTTGTCAAAGAAAATGAAATGAGAATGTATTTGTAAAATGTAAACAAGTCCTTCCGGCTTATTCGGAAGGGTAGGTTGATTTCTTTTTCCTTATCAAGTAGCCGTCATTTTGTTTCAAAATGGCGGCTACAAATTATTAATGCACTTGGTAGAAATATTGATGTAGGCTATGTTCATATGGAGTTTTAAGCAAATCTGTTCATAAATACCTTTTTATGTGAATTTAAAATTTTCAAGTGGCCGGCGCTTGGAAACAAAATGGTGAGTTAAGTTGACAAATATATGAAATGTATTTGTGAGATAAGTCTACTGTACACATACAGTTCGAATTAATTCAAAATCTCAAAAGTCATCGTGTTGAAAAATTAAGTGGCTGGCACTTCGATCAAAATGGCAGAGAAAGTTGCTCATCTAAGATATCGTTGCAAATTTGAAAATAATTTTTTTTGTAGAAATTCTTTCAAAGAGGCTTAGTATTAGTACGTTGATAAAATGTTAGTTTTCTGCATTTCTAGTTTGTTTTAGCATTAAAATAGCCTAATTTTTCCTTAAAAACGCATTAAAAAGATCCAGTAACGCAGGTAATGGATTTGGTGCCAAATTTGGTGACTTTTCCCCTATGGCGACTTTTGCAGAGAAAATACTTATTATCGATATACCAAATATGGACGCAATAACATGATTGGTCCACGAGTTACGTGAATTTTCTAGATTTTTGTTGTTTGAATGATAAATCCATTTTTTAACTTTGATTATTTCAAAAGTAACCGTGATAACAAATTTTCAAGTGGCCGCCAGTTGGAAACATTACAGTGGAACATGTTGTCCAGCAAACATATCCAAGATATTTGAAGCATATTTTCACAGTCCAACTGTGGTTTAAATCAGTGCCGTGTTTCAAAAGTTAATTTTATGGCAAATTTTCAAGTGGCAGTCTAAGTGGTTTTAACTTGGAAACAAAATAGCAAAACAACTTGCCCAGCGAAATCATCCAGTATACTTGTATGATAAGTTCCTTGTCCAGTTCTAGTTCAAATTAAACCAGTATTTCAAAAATTATCGTCATAAGAAATTTTCAGGTGGCACCACTTGTAAAAAAAAGCGGAGTGAGATGCCCAGTGACCTTACCTGATATATTTGAAGGATAAATCCACTACCTAAATTTGATGTGAATTGATTCTGTATTACTAAAGTTATCATAATGACAAATTTTGAAGTGGCCGACACTTGGAAATAAAATTGCGGATCAAGTCACCAAGTGAACTTATCCTGGATATTTTAACCATGAGTTCACTATCCAACTTTTATTTGAATCATTTTAGTATTTTAAAAGTTATCGTGATGGCATATTTTCAATTGGCTGGAACTTAGAAACAAGATGTCGGGACAAGCTGCCCAGTGAAAACATTCAAGATAATTATATGATAATATCACTGTCCAAATTTGGTTCGATTTGGAGTATTATTTCAGAAGTTATCGTGATTTTAAATTTTCAAGTGGGAGCCTGATTTCAAGTGGTCCAGCTTAACTTAAGATATCCGCCACTTTATTAAAAATGGCGGATAAACTTCATTGAGATTTTTATGTGGCCTGTATTTACAACAAAATTCAAGCAAATCTTGCTTTAAATATGCTTTTTACAATGTCGGTTTGAAATTTTCAAGTGGCTGCTACTTGAAAACAAAAAGTCGGAGCAACTTGGTTAACGAACTCATTTAAGATATTTATAAGATCAGTTCACTGTTCAAATTTGGTTCCATTTCGAGTATTATTTCGGGAGTTATCGTGATGACAAAATTTTCATTATATATAGGGGAAAGTTGTCCAAAACGGGGACGTTAACATATCTCTGTCCACAAAAAAAAAAATCTATAAATAAGAAAAATTCAGCAAAGCATTTCCTGATTAGAACATGTCTTGGACTATCAGATGGCAAAGTTATTTTTAAAAAATATCATTAGTATAGGCAGAAAAAACATTTTTCTGAAAAATGTGCAAAGTCCCCTTTTGGGGCAACCGGTTGGGTAAAATGGGGTACTCATAAGAAATAACTTAAATTCAAGTTCTAATGCGAAATTTTATTGGAAGAACTTGGATTACGATGCAAAATCAAGATGCAGATAAAGTATTTTGTTATCTTTTCCAACAGTAACTAGAATGACATAAAAAATAATGAAACACAGACGTCTCATATGAAATTGACATCGCTTTTTTCAACACTTGAACAGACTTCATGTGCCCAACTTTGACAGCTGCTACATTGAATCTACCTCTATTTGTCTTTCGAGTCAATGTAAAGTTCATTACAAAAAATGCAAGCGTCCTCGCTAGTCTGTTTCTCATCAGATGATAATATTGGGTCTTATTTTTTTTTCTTCTCTTTTTCAGCTTTTGGCTATCTAGGATTTGGTTCGGTGGGTATCTTGACCAATTTTCTTTTCTGTTTATTCCGATTTGAATTTTTCGCCTGTTCTACAGTCTTTTAATTTTGCTTTGTAAGGTGATGAAGTGAGAATGACTGTTTTACCTCTCCTCATGTCATTCACTTTTTTTGCAAACATTCAGTTTCTTGTGGTAGAGCCATTATTAGACGAAGTGCTAAAAGCTGGACATTTCTGGGTTTCTATATCTGGAGATATTTCAAATGATGAACTCTCTAAAATATAAAGAGTGAGATCTCACTCTCAAAGAGTGGTATATCACTCTTTGAACATGCCAAAATGGAGCCAACCTCTAAAGAGTGAAATGTCTCTTTTCGAAAGAGTGAGATTTCTCACTCTTTATTAAGAGTGAGATTATTCAGAACAATTTAAAGAATATGACAGTTTATTTTTCCTTAAAAAATTGTGTATATTAGACGATGTTGCTTCATTTCACCTGGCGAATCGACTCCAATTCAACGGTGCAAAGAACGCAGTTTGGATCTGTCGGGAATCGAACCCAGGCCGTTTCCGTAGCAAGCGAGTATCTTATCCACTGAACCACTGAGCACATATACAAGCTGCTTAATTTACATTATTAAGTCATTCTCATACGTGATCAATCATATTTTTAAATTTTTACTTCATTTATCAACAATATAAAATTAAAGAATTCTAAAGGATATTTTAAAATTTAAATTATTTTGAAATTGCTAAAATTAGAATTATTTTAAAAGCTGTATACTTTAAAAAAAATCTTTATGACAAGAAGTCATTTAAAGTAGCTTATGCGGAAAAGAAGTTATTCAAGTGTACATGCTTAAAAAAAAAAAAAAAAAAAAAAAAAAAAAAAACTTTTCGCATACAAATCTACAGAGTTTCCTGAATAAGTCGCCTGTTCAGAAGCATAAAACTTGCTGTTGATTTTAAATATTAGTAAAATATTATAGCCAAATTTTTGGATATTTCACATGTGTTAGCTGTCAATAAATATAATAAAAATATAAACTGTTACAGATTTTAAGGCGTTGTGCATTAAATATTTGCATTGATATTTTCTTTTATACCTTATATATTTCTAAATTAAACTATTTACTTTCTAAGACTAATTTCGTTATGTTTCTTGTGATTTTCGATTCTCCATTAATAATATTACTTCGATTTTGTCAATCGTATAGAAAAAATAATTTACCAAACTATCTTTTAACATAATTATTTTCTATTTTTATTCTTCAAAAATCTTCAACACGTTCTGTTAAAGAAATAGATACATGAGATCGTTCGGAAATCGTCCTTCATATTTCGTTCGAAATATGATAACCAGATGGCGCCAGCAATTTCTCACTCTACAAAAATTTCATCTTGCAATAGATGACGACCTCACTCTTTGTGAGAGAGTGACTATACGTCACTCTTTCACAAAAAGTGAGAAGTGTCACATTTTCCAGAGTGATAATATTGTTTTCTCACCTTAATTGGTGTCAAAATAGGGGTCACTTTTTTAAGGAGAGAGATTCTCACTCCAGGAATTTTAGAGAGAAGTGGAAGGTTGGGGTATGACATTTTCACACCTTAATGCTAACTGAGACTTTAAAGAGTTGTAAGCAGGTTTTTCAGTTGTTTCTGAAGGCGCAAATAAATGTTCAGGGAAGCCATCTCTGTTAAAGGGATATATGCCAGATTTTTAAAATCCATCCATTGCATTTTGCACAGTAGCTGCTCTTGAAAATGCAGTTCCGAAAAGTTTTCCGACCTAGTAAATTGTCACGTAGCGTCCAGGGTGAAGTATGAGCCATTTTCTTGTCTCTTATTCGTCCTCTCCACATATGTATTACACACATAAATAAGCACTTGTACTCATTTAAAACACTTTAAAAAGGAAATAACAATTACAAATTTATCCTACTTCCATGGCGTCCAAATTCGGGACGACCCCGTTTTGGACTACCGTCAATGTCCCCGTTTGAGCCGACCACGACGTATTCTAAAAACGTGGTGTCCCTCCGCATACGTGTCAGACAAAACTATAAAACAATATGTGAAAATGTAAATTAAATCTAGACGAATCCATAACGTACTTACCAAAATCGAACGTTCAACGGTCACTTGATAAGATCCAATGAAGTGTACGGCCACAATCGAAATGAAAATCGCAAAAAATTGAAAACTTTGTAGAAAATAACAGAACCGGCTAAATATGTCAACAACTAGATTCAAACTTGCATATAGCCGAATTAGAATTATCGTAAGCTATTGGATTCAAAGAAGGCAGCACTAATCAATGAGAAACTGTTCGTCCCCATTTGACCCGCCGTCCCCGTTTTAGACAACTCTCCCCTATATATATATATATAGAGAGAGAGAGATAGATAAACTAAGTGATTGCAATAGGTCGATTTCTAAAGAAATCAACCTAAAACACCTATCAGCATATTTTGAAATTAATTTACTCATTGCACAATATAAATAATCTGGTGTGTCACTCACACGACTTTCTCTTACACTCAAATTTAATACTATAAAAACAGGTTGGAAATTAAGAGGTAACATAACGAGGACTGTTATGTAAACTTGTGTTAAACAATTCTAATTAGGCTTCGGAAGAGTTTTATATGATAATTAGTTCTGTGTGAGGGGAGCTACTGCCCCCTCAATCCACAGTTTCATTAATGCACCTACATTTATATAGAATTTAATTTGGTTATTAAAAAATAATTCTGCTTTTAAAAAGTAATTTATTAAAATTATTATTTAAAAAATTATCTTTTATGATAATGCAGACGATTTCCATATTAGAGAAGTAGTATAACACAATATATATATATATAAAGAAGTTGAATTTATTCTCAATATTACATTTAAAAAAAAATGTTAAAAATGAAAAAAATCGATAACTTTATTTTAAATTATTGCAGATCGATGGTTCAACCATTCGTTTTATAGGTATTGGCAAGCTCTTTTGAAAGATACCCATCATCAAAATTTACTCCCCTGGAGGAGAACCTCCCCCCAGGGGGAGAGGCGAGACTCCTATATATACAAAAACATTTTACCAGTTGACTATCTCTGTTACAAAAAATATATATTCATTTGCTATAGTGCAGTCTTGAGTGTCCCTGTACACGAACCATTAGCTTCATCCCAACGAAAAGTTTACTGTAGCATCCCTATATTATACACATTTAGAATACCGAGATTGGAATTTCTGCTACTATTTGTTCTTGAGATATGCTGATAACAGACACATAGACCATTATTTAAAAACATGATTTTCGTATTCAGGGACCTCAGAATATGCAAATATAACAAAAACTCACGTTCGAAAATTTGACCCTAAAACAGTACTTTCTCAATCCTATGGGTAAGAGAAAGTGAAAAGGATAAATTTATTATTATTATTATTATTAAAAAGAAAAAAAAATCACTGGCATTATTGAAGGTTTTAAATTCTATAGTTTTTCTGTCAGAAATTCCTTTTGCATGAATATATATATATATATATATATATATATATATATTGTAATTTTTTTTTTTTTTTTTTTTTTCGAGGATGGTGCATCCCAAAAATGACCTCAAATTATACTCATCGCGTTCGATTTCTTTTCTCTTTTTTTACTTAGTATTATATTGGCTCCAAAAATTCAATAGCGATTTTTCAACTGATTTACATGTTTTTAAGTCTCCCAAGTCCAAAAAAAAATTTTTTTTTTTTTTTTTTTTTTTTTTTGGTCGTGGTGGTGGTGGGGGGAGGTATCTGACTATTGTATCTCCGAAACTAATAAGTTAGATTGAAAGAACTTCAAAAAAATTAAGTTATGTCTGATGTCTGGTGGACAAATGATTTTTTTTTTTTTTTTTTTTTTTTTACTTTTGGCGTAAATTGGAAAACGGGAGTAGAGTAATAAGTCCATATCTCAAAAATGTCTGTAGAGATTTTTTTTTTTTTTTTTTTTTTAATTTTCTATATAAGCACCCTATTAGAGGCCCTTTCATATGTAATAGTTTGTTAGTTCAGGAAAATTGATAGGCGTCCTGTACATAAATATGCCAATTTGAGGTCTCGCAAGTGCTATCCTATAAAAACTGCTGTACAGATTATTATTTATTATTACCTGTTTTTCAAATTTTCCATATTAATTATCATTTAGATATAATTCCCTGCGTAATTATTGTTTTCCGGTCAGTAATTCATTTTGCCAAGTTTTGATGAAAATCGATATATCAAAAACCGCTCTAACGGTTTCTTGAAAATTGCTACATAAACCTCTTTTTAGATATCCTTTCGCATTTATAACGTAGTCATTACAAGAGAAATGGCAGTCGTTCTGATTCGGTAGCTCAGGATGACTGTTCTTAGATACGAGATATGGGTATTTCAAAAGATGGTTCCACCGACATTCGCAAAATTTCTCGACCTGTCATTATTTTTTATTCTAAATAAAACATATTTTTCCTAGAAAGCGTCTTTCCTGGAACACAAGAAAGATCGAAGAATACTGATCAAAGAATGTATTGAATTCACAGTAGAATTTTTAATTCTCATAGACAAGCAGTAAATCAAACGAATATTAAAGATTTTCAATGTTATTAAGTAACTATCTGCATAGACATAAATCATGTGCTTGATATTAAAGATACACAATATACAATATTAATGTTCAAAATGTGTTCAGATAATTCTTAAGAAATGTAATATAATACTCAATATGTGATATATGTAATTTGTACCCAGTCATGCATGAATAGTATGATTTTTCTCACATTTAATAATAAATATTGTCTTTAAAAAGTATGATATACATTACTAACTTAAGAAACTTTATTAATTAGTATTTTCATATAAATTTTGTTTAAGTGTCATTGAATTTCTAGTAATCAATGTTTTATTATTAAAATTTCGATTATACGTCTTTTCATTTATACTCCTTTTACGCCAGTCTCAAAGGTTTTCGTTGAATACATACGAAATAACAAAATGATTAGTGTAATAATCATGATATACTTATATTTTATTATTTATATTCAGTTATTATTATTTCCATATTTTGTGCTTATATAAAGAATGAAATTCAACGTAATTTATAATGCTTTCAAAAAAATATGTGTAATATAAACAATAAATATGGAGAAAATATTTGGCTGTTTTAGAGAAAAACGCAACAAAATAGTTAAAATGCTTAAAAAAATGAACAAAAAGTTTAATAATATTAAAAATAATATAAATGATAATAAATCCAAACAGAAAAAAATACGTATGTACTTTTGTTTTATCGGGATCAGATTCAGGTAGAGTGAAAAGAATAATAATAATTTTTGGTTATTTATGTGTTATATCTCTTCCAAAAAAAAAAAAAAAAAAAAAAAAAAAAAAAAAGCGTCATTCGCCGAAGATTTCCTTAAAAAAAATGAATCAGCTGCGCTGTATATGAATTAGAATATGCGAGAGTTGGGAGTTGGGTAAACTTGTCCCGTAAAATAACTATCTACCCAAAATCCAAACACGAACTTGCATCATCAGACCCACAACCAGACCCGCAATAATGTATAGTTAAATTTATGTTACATAAGAAACAAAATTAAGATTTTAGTACATAAAATACAGTTAATTATTGAGTAAATCTTTAAAGGGATAAAATGTTACTAATTTAACATAATGAAGTTTTGTTTATTATAAAATTAGTAATTCTTAATATAAATATAACATTATAATTATATTAATAATTACTAATCCAGCTATAAATTTCAGTGTATCGTATCGCAAAATTTCTTATATATTAAATACTGTTCGAAATATTTTGACAATATATAAGAATAATAAAATAATGAGGCAAATATACATTCGGAGGCTAGAAAATTTGTCTCATAGAAAATTTAAAATATTAAGTATTAATAATTACGCAACTGCAATTAAATTCATGTCATGAGTCATGTTACTTAGAAATGTCATCCAATTTCTGCATTTAAAAGGTTCTTATATTCATCATGAAAAAAAAAAAAAAAAAAAAGAAAAGAAAAGAAAAAGAAAAAAAAGGAAATTCTTCTGAAAATAATACACACACATATATATTGCAAGTGAAAAAATTAATGCAAATTCGAGCCATACCAGATCGGATTACCCGATCCGATGTAATACTATAATAGAAATTCCTGTTTCATTTGCATACACATACGTACACAATAAAATTACATCACGGAAGGAAAAAAATATATAGATATAAAATTATTAGTGCTACCACGAACACATCGAAACGTTTCGATCGTCGAAAGATGACGTAGATCGAAACTCTTTCGTTACGACGGGAGTTATTCGATAAATCGCATAAGCGGTACTCTAAAGTCATCGATCGAAAAGAGGGTTCGTTTACGAAAAGGAATAAACTCCACCCAAGCGGACATGACGTCCAGGATAAGGCGGAACTTAATTTGATTTCTTCTTCTTTTTACTCTAGCCAATGAAAATTCGAGAAATATTTTGGGAGATCTCTTTAAACAGTTAACTGTAATCCAGTTCATATGAATATTTGTTGATAAACAAGAAATCTTGTACTCATGAAATAAATAAACAAAAGAGAGTTCACAGTTATTTACTATTGTATTTCGCATGATTCATTTTATAAACATATCGAAATAGCCTTTGTTTTTAAAAATTGTTAGTTTAAATTATAAACGCATCTAAACCTTCAAGATGTGACATTAAAGTTAGCAGTAAAATTATTGAAGGGCTAGCAATAATTCGTATTTAAAAGATGTACACCGAATTCTGTTTTGTTAAATAAATATATGTCGAGTCTTTATGCTGTTTATTAAAAAGTGAGACGATGATAAAAATTAGCGATAAAACTAAAAAACAAAAGAAAATGGGGATATGTGATTCAATAATTTTGTTGCCGACTGTATACTCATTTTCTTTTATTGAAACAGAAAAATTGCTCTTCAAAATTAGGTTGTTTTCCTTCACAAGTCTCAGTAAATACTTATTTAAAAATGTACTTTTATGTACTAATGAATAAAATATTTTTCAGTAAATATTTTGCTCATTAGTACATAATTTTAAAATTTTCACAAATTACTGATCACTTTACTGCTATCCAGGTTCGTATTTCACTTGTCATTTTGGCAGTCAGCCTGACTCATATTTACAAATGTATTTTGGACTATTTTTAATTTAATTACTTGAAATATTTATGAAACTTTTGGATAAGATATCTTTTTAATAGATAGTGTAGTGAAACACTTTAAAATTTCTGTTGACATATTACAAATGCAGATTTTTGTAGATGCAGAAGGTGTTGAATAATTTTTCCTTTTTAAAAAGTTTTTATGCAAATAATTTCCATGTGAGTGTTAAAAGTAAAGTATAGAGGAATTTCATTATAATTTTTGGTAACAGTCAATGTTATTTTTGTTCGAAGATTTAAACCTGTAAAGGAAAACTATTTTATTTTCAATGAAGTACTAATCTTGTGATTTATTTTCATGTTATGTATCATGATCATAAGGACATTAAATCCTTTTTGAATTTACATTCCCCTTACACAAATACCCGTTTTATTATGTATTATATATTTCTATAGTGGCCTCACAAGATAGCTACAGCCCTGCCTTTTTACTCTGATGCTCTCACTAGTATATTTGTATGATGATTTTTTACTGTATTAATTGTGCAAAGTTATTAATAAAAAAACTCGTGGGATCAGGGGAAATTGTGTAGCCCCCAAGGAAGTCATGCTCATCAGGTTAAGAATTGCAACAAAGTCTCCTTACTTTTAATGTCTATTTCAAAGATAAAAAAATTCTGCCATTTGTGCTATCTCTATTTTTACACAGAAATTTTCACCATAAGAGATTATTGTATAAAAATAGTGGTAGCAAAAAAAAAAAAAAAAATTCTCTAAAAGTGTCATGAGAAAAGATGAAGACTTCAAGTTCTACAGATAACTAACTTGCACTTAAAAGCCATAATCTAATGGCGCCATACGAAAATTCTTTTATGTGTCAGAAAAAATTATCAGTTGATTGCCAGAAAAAAATTACAAAACAGTCAGTCAATTTGACGTATTGCAAAATTCGTCAGTGTGTTCTGTAAAGAAAATCTCAAAATTTACTTGTCAATTACAAATGAAATAAAAATTTACTGATTGTCAGAGAAAAAAAAAAAAAAAAAAAGAGTGATTTTCGCCTATTCAAAAAGGAGTTGTAAATTTTATCCATCGATCGCTGGGGAAAATATCTTACATTTAGTAAATATAAGAATAAATGTCTATAGACATTAAGAATGTAAACACAGACACAGATGGACAAATGTCGGTTTCACGCTGCTCCACTGTGCATATAGATTGCATTTACAAATTTTTTGTTTTAATAAAAAAATGAAATGTTTTTGATGCATAATGCTAATTAAAAAATTATGATCAATTTTTAAATGATCCTTAAACAAACAAACAAACAAAAAAAAAAAAACTCAGAAACTTTATTTAATTTAAGGGGCGAGGCACTTTTTTTAAAGCTATTTTTGTATATTTATTATTTATATCCAAATTAAAAAATTGTTTACTTTTTTTAAATCAAATTAGAGAAAAATTACATGAAAGAAATGGAACAGATTTAGTATAGAATTCCCTGAGCAAAATATGAAATTTAGCACCAAAATAATTCGGAAATTCTTGCCAAGGACTTTACTTACAAAACTTTTTAATTCATGGCCAAAATAAATTTAAAAGTTGCCAAGAAAATCTTATGCTAAAGCTGGGTGAAATTGCAGTTAGTGGTGCCCCTTGGCACAGCTTAGCGACTTTTGCAGCATGATCTGTGCTAGCTCGTAGGCATAATTTACTTTCCAAATGTAAATCACACCAATGAGCTAATATGGATTGCATCAAAAAATGTCAGATTCAGTCTAATAAAGAAAAGTGCTAAAATATATATTTTTAAAAGAAAAAAATTTAAAGGCTTCTTTTTTTTTTTTGCCATGAAAATCTGTAGATTAAAGTGGTCAGTATTTCGGTTTATGCTCACATTCCAAACATCAAAACAGAGGAGGGAAAAAAATGTTACTGAAAACCGTTGATTTGTTATTTATGAAAATCTGTACTGTCACAATCAATATTTTAATGTGTGCTTACTTCAGAAACATTAAGATTAAAATAAAATAATTAAAAGATAAAAAGTACTTTTTAATGTATCGTGTTTTTTAATTTTCTGAACACCCCAAGACATGTAAATCAGGTGAAATCTCGACTTCCACTTTCGATAATATAAAAGAACTTTAAAATATCTTTCGAATGATCTATTAAAAATAATTTAATCATAATTAGAATTTGAAATATTGAAATTTTAAAATATCACAGCGCCATCTGGCGGTAGAAATTTCTGTAATCTACTGTTCGATTCAAAATCAACAAAGCTTTCTAATGATGTATTACTTAATGAAATTATTTTAATTAGTAGCTGAGATACAAAAGAAAACCCATTCAGGAGACCTCACAATGTGTAAATCGGGTAAAATCTCAAATTCCACATTCGATAATATAAAAGAACTTTAAAATATCTTTTGAATGATGTATTAAAAATAATTTAATCATAATTAGAAATTGAAATTTCAAAATATTACAGCGCCATCTGGCGGTAGAAATTTCTGCAAGTTACTGTTTGAATCCAACTCAACAAAGCTTTCAAATGATGTATTACTTATGAAATTATTTTAATTAGTAGCTGAGAAACAAAAGAAAACCCATTCAGGACACCTCAAAACGTGTAAATCAGCTGAAATCTCGAATTCCACTTTTGATCCCATGGAAAGCCTTCGCTGACGATGACATGAGTTTCATGTTTTTTGTTCACCCAAAGGTGCTCAACGCACCTAAAGAAGTTTTCACTTCAAAAATACATTGTCACCGTGTTCTGAACTATTCTGAAAGTTTCAAATGTCTAGCTTGTCGGGAAGTTACATGACTTCTAAAAATATAATAAACGCTGCCGAAGGCAGCGGAAACCCAAAACAGTTGGCTAAAAATATTTTTAAAAATGCATTGTCACCATGTTCTGAATTATTCTGAAAGTTTCGAATGTCCAGCTCGTCGGGAAGTTACATGACTGCTTAAAAATATAATAAACGGTGCCGAAGGCAGCAGGGATCTGAAACAGTTAGCTAAATGTATTTTAAAAAATGCATTGTCACTGTGTTCTGAGCTATTCTAAAAATTTCATATGTTTAGCTTGTAGGGAAGTTACATGATCATTGAAAAATATAATAAACGCTGCCAAAGGCAGCGCGGACCCGAAACATATGGCTAAAAGTATTGTAAAAAATGCATTGTCACCGTGTTCTGAACTATTCTGAAAGTTTCAAATATCTAGCTAGTCGGGAAGTAAGTTAAAAATAAATTTTCTTGTTAAGTCATATAAACGCTGCCGAAAGCAGCTGGGATTCAAAACAATTGGCTTAAAATATTTTAAAAATGCATTGTCATTTTCAACCTTTAGTTTTTATAACTAGAGGACGCAACTTTCTACCCGTCTCCAAGAAAAGTAGAACTATTATGTCTGGAGTTACATAACAGTGTATTTCCTCACTAAATATTTTTCTTCGTAGAGTGAGCAAAATGTTTCTCTAGCATTGGCTAACCCTAGCATCAGGCTTATCTACTGTTTTCTTTTTTACTGTCGCAATTTCCACCTTTCTACTCATGAATTCCACTAAATTCTTAATGTTTACATCTCAAAATTATGAACTGCTGGATTTATTTTTTATTATTTGGCTATTTTTATTAAGTTTTTTCAGTTTTTTTTAATGCTTTGTTAGATCAGGAAAAATTACTAAATAATCATGAAATCATAACCAATCACAAATAAAAAATAAAACTTACAGCACACAATCACAGTCACACTGCATAAATGCTCAAAATTCCCAATCGCGGGAATTAGCAATGTGTATGTCTGTATGCTTCGCATAGATAGGGGAAAAAAAAAAGAACACTGGATACTCATATCTCAAAATGCATGAAACTTGAACATGTAAAACATTTTCTAGTTCAGCAGTCAGTTAATAAAACTTAGAACATGCAATCACATGATATAAATACTCAAAATTCCAATTCGCAATATCAGTAATACGCATGCCTGTACACTTTGCATAGATGAAAAATTAAAAAAAAAAATGGTTATCCCTATCTCAAAACACATGAAACTCAAAGTTTTAAAAACTTTGCAGTTTAGTAGTCAGTAATATGTACTTATGACTACACTTCGCTTACATGATAACGAACAAATAAAAAAATAAAAATAAATAAGCATCATAAATATTTGAAAAGCTTTAGAAAGTTAGCTTTTTAAAGTTAAATAAGCATCATTATAGATACCCCTATCTTAAAATACAATTTTTTGTTGAAGCAATCAGTAATATGCACGTCTGTACACTTCACATACATGAAAATCAAATAATAAACATCACTGGATACCCATATCTTAAAATGCATAAAACTTAAAAATATACAAAATTTTGTAATGCAGCAATATGCACGTCTGTATGCGTTATGTACATAAAAAAAAAAAAAAAAGTAAGAAAGAAAAAGCAACAGTTTAAACAGTTTTTAACCAACAAAAATCACATTTTATAAACTATTTAAAAAGCACAAAAATACGTAATAATCAAACATATTTTTCAAAAAACAAGTAAAGCAAAAATTCATGGATATTTAGATATTTTATAAAATAGAAAATCACAGCTCACTTACCTCTGTTTCATGTCTGTAATTCATGAAGCACCTTTGTCTTTGATATACTCCCCCCCCCCCTCCTCCAAACTTCCTTCTGATTTAATGTCAATATCTGTCATTTGATTTGGGGGGGGGGGGAATAACCAAATGACTACTAGAAAACCACAACCCTTTCTTTACATTATGACACATATTATGCCTCATTTCTTTCACTTTAAAACAATTTCTATACATCCATGCAAAACCATTGATTTTAACTTTACATTCTGTTAAAATCATATTTTCATTACACACAGGCCAAACATAAAAAGACACAATTAAACTCTCTTTCATACACTACTCAAGCACACCCTTATTTCCCAAACTATGCCAATAGAAAAATATCTTTCATTGTACTTATCATATTTCCTTAACATTCATTGACGGTAATATTCATTCAGAAATACGGAATGGACAGCCATATGGACTATTTAAGTAATATATATACAGAAAGTACCTTTAACCAACAAACCAGACCACCACTGACATAAACGTCAGAAATATGTCTAAAAAATCAAATACTTTCTTTTTCAAAGAAAAAAAGAAAAGAAAAAACATGCATGCAGTCATGCTAAATAACAAACTTCAACCCAATCTGTGTTACACAGCAGTGAATTACATAACAGATGATGCAAAGAAGCAAAAGTAAACAGAAAGCTCATAACTTCTACAGAATGTTTATCTAGTGTACTCACGAAATATTCTAAACATAAGAGGCAGTAGAAAGTCAATCTTACCCTATTTTTTTATTTTTCCAACTTTTATGCAGTATTTATATTATAAATAAAACTCTTAACCTTTACTTTAAAAAAAAGAAAAAATTCCTTTTTAAGAGTTTGAAATAAAAATGTTGGTTATGCTTTGCTGTCCCAGCTCATATAAAAATTTACTTTTGTTTACTAGCTCATCTTGTTCAGACTTCTGATTCACATAAAACAATCTCATTCTACGAAGTCATTGTCCTGAGAGATGTGTCTTGCTAAAATTTATAGGTAGTGCACAGAAAATTATTCATATGTGTTAATTGCTTGGAATTCCAAAGAAATTTTTTACAAAGAATATTGCGAAATAAATAAAATAAATGAAAGTATGTCACAAACACACATTAATATGGTATATGAAACTTCAACATCATTTCAACAATCTCTTACACAACTTATGAATTTTTTGTAAAAGTCAGGGTTCAATCAAGGCAAAATTTGGGTCCCTTTTGCGGCCCTTCATAAATTTCTGCATCATAAAAAGGGACCCTTCACAAAATTCAAATTCATAAAATGAGCCCCCGCACAAGACTTTGTTTTATAAAAGTGATCCTTTTATTAAATATTTTCATGCTTTCATTTCAGTATTATTTTTAATTAATGCCTTAATTTGGCTCAACAAAACTCTATTAACTTGACATTAAGCAGTATAAATGGTGATTGTAAAAATGGAAGATTAAACCTGGATCAATCCCTGAAAGTTTGTATGTATACAAAGTATAAAAGGTTTTTTTTTTTTTTCGAAAATGCATTCATTATTGCATTAAGTGTAACACATTCACATGTATTAATTACGAAAAATTACTTTACAAGCTTTAACATATATACAGACTTAAATATCAATGGAACACACAAAATAATTAAATCTATTAATACTTACATGTATGAAGTCACTGCACTTCACATGATTTAACAACTTCTAATGAAAAATGATAACAATTTCTGATGAATATGTGATGAAATTATTTTCATTCCACTAAATTCCAAAATTTTTAAATATTCAGAATTGTAGACAACACACAGAAGATACCTCATCAGGCTGATTCACTTTTGCTAACAATAAATCTGGAAATTGTTTGTAGAACTTTCTTCGAATCAAATCTTTCAATTGGATTATAGCTTTTCAAGAAACACAGACATGCCATAATGGCCCCAGTTTTGAACTTGAGAGCACAAAACAAGCATGCCGCATCACTTAAAATTTGCCCCATAATATATTATGTTTTATCTCACTTTGTTTCTTATTTACAATATATGTTTATAAATAAATAAGAAAGCTAGATGCCCAAATGGTGACATTTGTGATATTCTGTTACAAGAGGGTTTTTTCATCCAGTTAATATCAAAACAATTTAGAAAAAATTATGTATATACCTAAAAGTGAAAAACCAGTATATTTACCAATGAAAGAATTTTATTATCCCTAAAAGTTAAAATTTACTGCCTCATTTAGCTATTTAAATTAAGAAAACTTTACATGTTTTGATAATAGGCGAATCACAGCATAATATAAAACTTTTTAAAAAATAACGATCTTTTTTTTTTTTTTTGATTAGTTATTTTTTGATAATTAACACTTCTGAAAAATATTACCAATATAAAGTTCAGAAATTGAAATTATAAACACTGCAATCCGTCGGTGAAGTTTTAAGATATCTTTATTTAAAAATAAATAAATAACCGTGCATATTACTCCGTAATACGTATGTAGAAGCCCAACATAACAATAAAATTTACTTCAATGTACATATAGAGAAAAAAACTTATTTTACCCATTCATATTCACATTAAAAATAAAAACAAACATGTTTCCCTTTAGCAGTAGCAGACGAAAAGTATGAAGAAACGAGCTATCGTAAACAGTTTCACTCGGTAATTCCTCATCGAAAGTGTTTCGATGGATTTACCATCAAAACTTTTCGATGCGCTTGGCTCAGAGTACGAAGTGATCGAAAATTCAAATTCGCATCGAAACATTACGTCAAAGTGACGTCACATTCGATCATCGAAACATTTCGATGTGTTCGTGGTAGGAAGGTGCCTTTATAGTGGCCGTTCCGTTCCGCTGTCCGCAAGCACTGAGCTAGAATATAAGGAGTGATAACTATCTATTGAATAAGAAATTGAATAGAATTGAACTGAATATGAAGTTATCACTCCTTGTACTCTAGCTCTGTTCTCGCGTACAGCGGAACGGAGCGGCCACTATAAAGGTGCCTTAAGTCACTGTACAAAAATCTAAGAAGTCGGACTACAATGTTGCAATATTTTCGTTGCACAGTATATGTTTTGAAAGAAACATGAAATTACATATAGATAAAGTTAAGGTGTGTGTGTTTGGGGGGGGGGGGAACTCCATACAAAACCAGTTTCCCCTGGAGATTCACTCTGAACGGTCCTGAAAGAATTCTCACCCCACCAAAGATAATCAATCACCTGTAATTACTTCCTTCCAGTTGTTCGGGATGAGAGGCGTGGTGGCTTTACATAAAAATGCAAAATTTTTAGCAAATTTTCATACTTCGGAACTGCTTTATTAATACGCATTTAAACGTAATTTTTTTCTTAAGAATTAATAATAAGCTTGATCATTTAGAAAGAGCTGCCTATTTTAAGCTATTCGATATAGTAATTTCTTAAGACCAATGAACAAAATCAAGTGAAAATTCGAATATTTCAGCTTAAAAATAAAAATAATCATTTTTTAAAAACAGATAGCTCATGTAACAGTTGTGAATTTTCTGAATGTGAAAACTGAATTTAAAAATATTCATTTGTTAATGAGTTATAAGGGGGCGAATTTTACTATAGGATTACACTGGCTTTAATTTCCGGCGACGGTGACGGAAGTAGCCTCTTAAGACAGAATTTGTGCGTAAGATATTGTTGAGCGAGGCAGCACAATCCCAGCCTTAGGAAAGTATGTGTAGATGTACTATTTTTATGTTTAGTTTAAAGAAAAATCACTAACTCAGTCTCTTTATTTTTGGAGAAAACACGGTTTAAATGTTTGCTCCTCAATTGTTTAAACCCATTCAAGTTTTTCCTGGGATTTGATTGAGATTCCTAATTTAGAATTAAAATGTAAACCAAACAATTTAAATCATCAGTACGTAACTTCTAACTTCCAATTTTTAACCTTTTACGCAAACTAATAAATCTATGCCAAGAGCGTGATTGAGAGCCAATGCTGTGAAACATACATGTGTACTAATGAATACTAATGATTGCTGCATTACGAAATTTCATACATTTTTTAATGAAATATTACATATACCTGACGCTTACATATATGCATATTAGTGAATGGTGCAATTCATGCATTTTTTAGCGACGAGTTAGGCGTATTCAGTCATTTATTTGCTCTCATGTATGAAAAACGTACATACAAACATACATGTACATTAATGACTGCTACGATTGAGAATTTCATGAATTAAAAAATCAAAATGTATATATATATATATATATACACATATAGTTATCTATATATATTGTTCAATGCTGCTAATTTGTCATGCATGAAACTGTGTACAGAAGGAAACACTAGCACGCACATGTATAATAAATAAATAAATCACTGGATACAGCTAATTAATTCATCTTACATAAATCTGAAAGTGCATGAAAATTTGTTTAGCAACAATTACTATTATGCACGTGTTCATGCTTTTCAGTTTTGTTTAATAACACAGTTTAATAATGCAGTTTTGTTAAATAAATCTTTATCGAATCCTGTTCCTAGTCTAACAAAACAGTATTAAGTGCACTTTATTCATACAGGAATTTTTACTACTGCTCAGATACTTTTGCTCTGACTAAAAAAAAATTCTCGTTAAAAAAATTGCGAAACTTGGTTAAGAATTTCAATCTAGATTTTTTATACACGTATGCACATATGGCTATTTCCTTTTTTTTTTTTTTTTTTTTTTTTTGTAAAAATCTTTTATAACACTTGCACTCGTTACACAGATATATGTTTTAGACTCAGTCGTAAGTGCATAAATACTCTACATAAGTACTTACAATTAAAATATGCTTTGATAAACTATACAAAGAAAAATTTCTTTTTTTTGAAAAAAAAAGCATTTGTGCATCTGGATATACATTTAAAAAAAATTTCAGAATACTTATTTTACGTATTAGGCTTTTCTTCTGCAAGACAACACAGATGTTTATTTAAATCAGCTTTTCTAGAATATCCTTTAGAGCATAATCCAGAAACATATGGTTTTTCTCCTGTATGAGACAGCAAATGCCTATTTAGATAATTTTTTAAAGGAAATTGTTTAGAACATATTTCACACCCGTACGCCTTTTGACTTGTATGGGAGCGTAGATGTGTAATTAAACTCCCTTTTCTGGAAAATCTTTTGGAACACACTTCACACATGTATGGCTTCTCTCCTGTATGGAGGAATAAATGTTAAGATTACTTCTTCGGGAAAATCCTGTAGAACAGACATCACACACATACGGTTTTTCTCCTGTGTGGGTACGTGCATGTATAATTAGATATACTTTTTGAGAAAATCGTTCAGAACATATTTCACATGCGTATGGTTTATTATCGGAATGACTCTTCAGGTGTACATTTAGGTTTCATAATCCAAAAATCATATATCATAAATGATAAAATCATAAGCTAAATTATAAATCATAAATCCAAAATAAATAGCATGCAGGCTGCCGTATTATATCGCAAACAGTCCAGAACGGCATCTTTATCGTTCATGTCGGCGCCAAAGAAAAATCGCCAAATTCAGCTGTGGGGAAATACTATAGTTGTACCCATATTTCACACAAATATGATTTTTCATTTGCTTGAGTGTTTATATGTACATTCATTATCTCTTGTAAAAGGCTTTTTTAAAACACAAGTCACAAATATATATATATATATATATATAGTTTTTTTAAATATCAATCCTGTTACACAAAAAGTTTTTAGAACATACTTTTCAGTTAGGATAGAGCCTTACCAAAATTTAAAACATACTTTTTTCCTCCCAGAAAATTCAACAAAACATTCGAATCATATATATATATATATATATATATATATTTTGTAAGAATCTTTTATAACACTCGCTACACAGATATATGTTTTGAGTCAGTCGTAAGTGCATAAATACTCTATATAAGTACATACTGTTAAAATATGCTTTGATAAACTATGCAAAGAAATAGTTCTTAAAAAAAAAAGTACTAGTACATCTGTATATACATTAAAAAAAAAAAAAAAAAAAAAAAAAAAAAATTAAAATGCTTATTTTACGTATTAGGCTTTTCTTCCGCAAGACAACACAGATGTTTATTTAAAATAGCTTTTCTAGAATATCCTTTAGAGCATATTCCACAAACATATGGTTTTTCGCCTGTATGAGACAGTAAATGTCTATTTAGTTCATTTTTTCGAGGAAATCTTTTAGAACATATTTCACACCCGTACGGCTTTTCACCTGTATGGGAGCGTAGATGTGTAGTTAAATTCACTTTTATAGAAAATCCTTTAGAGCATACTTCGCACACGTATGGCTTTTCTCCTGTGTGGGTGCGTAGATGTGTATTTAAATTACCTTTTTTGGAAAATCTTTTTGAACACACTTCGCATATGTATGGCTTCTCTCCTGTATGCAAGAATACATGTTTATTTAGATGATTTCTTCGGGAAAATACTGTAGAACAGACATCACACACATACGGCTTTTCACCTGTGTGGGTGCGTGCATGTATTAATAAACATACTTTTTGAGAAAATCGTTTAGAACATATTTCACACACGTATGGTTTATTATCGGAATGACTCTTCAGGTGTAAATTTAGGTATCTCTTTTCAAAAAATATTTTATAACATATTTCACACAAATATGATTTTTCACTTTTTTGAGTGTGTGTATGTACATTCATTATCTTCTGCAGCAGATATATATATATATATATTTAAATATCAATCCTGTTACAGAAAAGGTTTTTAGAACATACTTCTCAGTTAGGATAGCACTTTACCAAAAATTAAAACATATTTTTTTCTTCCCAGAAAATTCAACAAAACTTGTATATATTTTTTTTACACTGTATGAGATCAATAATATTTATTTCGAAATTACATTTACATGTAAACTCTTGGCAACAAGTTAAAGGAAACACTTGCTTCTCATTTCATTTGCATATTTCTCTGATTACGGAACTTGTTCAGATCCAATGTATTCTCCATTATAAAAGTCACAAACGTACAAGTAATAGATCAAGAGACTCGATAGAGGGCCTTACTTTTTTCGCATCGAGATCGTCTCGAGATCGAGAGTGACGTCTTTCGTTATCCGCGATTGTAATGAAATGCTCGCCCTCTGGTGGGCTAAGGTGAAATTACAATAAACATGGTTTAATTCGAATTCCATACAGCCGCCATTGCTTGCCGATATTTAGTTTCACATATATTTATTGAATAAAAATGAATAAATACGGTAAAAAAGATAACACATACTTTTGTGTGCCACAGTGTAACTCCAAAGGATCAAGAAATCCAGAATTGAGCTTCCATTTATTTCCAAATGACAAATTTAAAATTTCAGTTGCTTCGGCTAATGGAAGTAAAGAATTAATCAGATGATTTAAAATTAATATTTGCTCAACTTCAGTTAAAAATCTACTTCCGATCGAACTTTGAATAAACTGAAGTATTTTTTCCAAAAGCAATCAATTTTCCATAATGTAATGGCGGAGAAATTATAGTACGAATATTAAGTAGAATAACAGAATACTAATGGAACACACGTGGCTGTAATGTTTACTAACAACTGCAGTGTTCACAAAGCGCCGTCTATCGATCATTACAAACGCGGATTGTCTGGAAACGATACTGCAGTAACGAAGTGTACAAGAATTCGTACTTCATTCCTCTCCTCCGATAAGTGAAATCGAGATGATATCGTCAGTGAAACGCACGGAGTAAGAAATAACTGGAGGGGAAACTCCAATGGCCGAAACCTTGAAAAACTGCAATATACTTTTAGGTAATCCGCGATTGTAATGAAATGCTCGCCCTCTGGTGGGCTAAGGTGAAATTATCACACCACTGCATATCCTCATATTATGCAATCGACTTTCCATGATGAAATGACGGAGAAAGAATAATAATTACACGTGGCTGTTATATTTACTAACAACTGCAGTGTTCAGAGAGCGCCATCTATCGATCATTACAAACGCGGATATAGAGGCGCTACTCGTCGGTAGATGTCCGATTATCTTCGCTCCGTAATGCTTTTCAGTTGCAAAAATGCTCATTTAATAACTTTCTTTAACAAAAATAATGATTTCTGAGAAAGTCAACGAAAAATGAATTCGATTACACAGAGTTTTCTTAACAACATATATTTTTTACAAGAAGTATGTGATACTTGTTATTTTAAAAAAGCCAGTTTTGTATAAGCTGTCATCAAAAGGAAAATTAATTAAAAGAGACATTTAATTTTAAATAATTTATAAATAATTCTTAAAAAGTATTTTGTTATAATTTTTATTATATATAATTATTATTTTTTTCTTTTATCCCAATGAAATATGAAATTAATTCCATAAAAAAAAAAAAAAAAAAAAATCTACGTAAAAGTAATAAATATTTTTGATTGTCAAATGCAATTTTACTATATGTAAACTGTTTGAAAAAGTAAATTTTAGACCTCATTCGTGGTGTGATGTTGGGATTATAAGGCCAATTGACAGCACTTGGGTTTTAGACCTGAGTAGAATTAGTAGACCTGAGTAGTGCCTTCAGTGTGTCTCCTTATGGGATCCTAGCCAGTAGCTATGCAAGTTGCGGAGAAAATCACGGAAACTCCGATCGGCTAGGTCCGCAAGTGCGACTTGGAATTAAACTCGGCATTTCCCGTCTATCAGCTTGAAAAGAACACTATATTAAAGAAAAAACACTCTGTTTACCGAAGGTGACCTATTGTCTTCGTTCTGTAATGCTTTCACTTGCAAAAATGTCCATATATAAAAATGTTTTTTAACAAAAAAAAAAAAAAAAAAAAAAAGTTTTTTGAGAAATTTACGAAAAATGAATTTGATTATACTGGGTTTACTTAATAATATATATTTTTTTACAAGAAGTATGCGAGGCTTGTTATTTTAAAAAAGCCAATTTTGTGTAAGCTGTCGTCAAAATGAAAATTAATCAAAGGGATATTCAGTTTCAAATAACTTATATAAGCAAATTTTTTTTTTTTTTTAATATATTTTATAATTTTTATTTTATTATTATTATTATTTTTATTTAATCCCAATGAAATACGAAATGCATTCTATTAAAAAAAAGTCTACATAAAAGCAATGGATATTTTTAATTTAAGATAGAATGCAATTTTAGAGTCTTAGACCTGAGTAAATACCCTGCCCTCTATAGTAGTTTTTTTTTTTTTTTAAGTATATTTACATTTTATTCCTGCGAGTTTCGGAGAAAACCACAGAAAACACTTTGCGATAGGTTGGTGAACGCGACTTGGTATCAAACCCAGCACTTCCCGTCAAACAACTTTGAGAACATAGCCATTCGGTCAATCGTGGGGCAGGTAAAAAACAAAATTCTTTAAAGATATATGTTTAAACGAAATAATATGTTGGTATTAAGGCAATTAACTACACGAGGCTTTTGTGACTCAGTTATGTGTCCTCAACACATAACCCAAGAAGTGAAAAGAGGGGGACTTTCTAAGGGATCCCAGCACATATTTACCTGAGTTTCAGAGAAAACCATGGAAAACTTCGAACGGCTATTCGACGAAACAACCTAAGATCGAACCCAGCACTTCCAATCTACCAACTTCAAAAGCAGTATGACGCCACTCAGAAATGTGTGAAGATTGATATATTATAAGGTGAAAAATAAATTGTTTTATAAATATTAATATTTATAAACTAAATTAATCATAGATATTATTTTCAAATAATTAGTTATATTTATAAATTAATTTTATAGAAACTAAATTATATATTAAAAAAAGAAAGAAAGAAAGAAAAAAAAAACACTTTGTACAGCTAAATGTAATAATGACAAATCATAATCATAAAATACATTTATACTATTAAGATATTTAAATAATGTATATAATCATCCATAACTAAGAAGTATAATAACAATAAGAAAATAATAATAATATTAAATAAAAAATAATTTTTTTCTTCTACTTATTTATAAATTGCTTATAAATTAAAATTGAAATTTGATTAAATATATATATTGTTGGTATTTTCATCTATCTTTCATTTGCTGAGTGTTGTAAAGGAATTAAATTATTCAAATTATATACATATATATATATATATATATATATATATATATATATATATATGTGCGACGAAAATTTATTATATACGATAGATTTCTTTTCAATCTACATTTTTCTTTATTATAGATATCATTTTCCTCCCTAGTCCTTTTAAATATCCCTGTGTCCCTTTAATTCGTTATGATCTTAACGAAAGTCTATAAAAATTGGCTCTTTTAAAATAACAAGTGTCCTATGCCGCTTGTGAAAATTTTATGCTGTTAAGAAAACCCTATATATTCAAATTCATTTTTCGCCGATTTTCGCAAAAATCATTCTTTTCGTTAAAAAAATAAAATAAATGTGCGTTTTTCCCATTGGAAAGCATTACGGAATGGGAATGATCGGACATCAGCTGAAAGTGGCGCCATCTTTTACTCAAATAATTGGATAACACACATTTTATGCTAGTTTCCGCTCCAGTTATTTCTTACTCCGTGGTGAAACGACAGTAAGTCCCTCCCTTCGAAATGACATAACAGCGAAGGAGGGGTTACTTTTAGCTTCTTCTTCGCATTTTTTAACCAATGGAAAAATAGAAAAATATTTTCGAAGATTCATAGCAAACATTAACTGTAATCGGCTTCGGATCTCACCTCCGTGTTGTTTGTTTATTGTCGAATTGTTTAGAAATTGCATGCATTTATTATTTTAATAATAATAATGCTCTCCTTCTAGAAAAGGGAAAACATTATTTATGTAATGGGCTTGGGGGTTCCTATATATACAAATTATAGAAGAATAGATGCAATCAAACTTAAAAATAAACTATTTTCTTAGATTTAAAATTTGTACTTTTTCTTTATATTTAACATATTAAAGTATTTATATTTTTAATATAAGATGTAATTTTTTGTGTATGAGTGTGTTCAGTAAACATTACATTTTAACAATGCCATTGAGCCTATTTTAGAGCATGAAGCATGCAAATTTCTTTCATTTAAATGCAAGAAGGAAATGTATTTAAACTGACTCAAGAAGTAAATGCATTTAAACTTTGTCAGTCTCAATAGAAACAATAAATTAAAAACAGGAATTTTTTTTTCTAATACTTTTTTTTTAATGATCATTAGTTGATTATGAATGTATCGTTAAGTTATCTTAATTTACGTATTGCACTCTTATTACGTAGAAGTTGCTTAATAACATTAATACTTTAAATTAACCATATTAAAGAAAATATAAAATGTATGGATATGAATACCAAATTGTTGCATTATGTATATTGCTTGTTTACTTCTTTTGTTTTGGTTCAGTTTTGATTTATTGTAGAGTATCATAAATTGTAATGAAGAGAATTAAGAAGGAATAGAGTTATAAGGAATATAAGTTAGAAGGAATATAAGTTTTAAGAATTAATAAAAAAATTAAATTTATTAGAGCTAGTAAATTTAATTGTTCTTATAATTGAACTTAAGTCAACAAAGGAAAATTTTATTTGGTAAAAAATAATTATTTTAGATCGATGTAGTATTCAGTGGCATTAAATCTTCTGTTACTCTGGTTATTGCTGCGTTTAAAAAAATACTTTACTATATATGTATGTATGTATAAATACAGTCAAACTTCATTAACATGAACATTGTTAATGTGATTTATTTTTAACATGAAGTGTTTCCACAATCCTCATCCAAAATGAATGTTAGTTACTGATAGCATGAACAATTCGAGTACAATTTCATATACTCAAAGTGTACACAAGTACCTATTACTGGAGCACAAAATTTTGTTTGAGATAGAGGTATTCAGTAATATTTTTTCTTGTACACGAAGCATGCAGACATGTCTATTACTTATTCCTGTGATTGGTAATTTTGAGCATGTTCATATGTGATTTTGAGTTTAAATTTTTTTTTATTTGTGGAAATTGTAATTCCATACTTATTCAGTATTTTTTTTTTAATGATGATTTTCTTTTTTATATGTATTGCTTCTGATCAAATTGCTTTCCTTCGATGTGTTTTCTTGTTTCGTTATATCGCTGAAAAGCTCCCTTTTGTATGCTGCCAGAGAGGGTTACCATTCGTAACGGTGCCATCCAGGCGAATTCCAGAATAATCGCCAAGAGTTGGGTAAATGTAAATTTCCCCCTGTGTCAGGCGTAAGGCCCTCCCTATTTACACAATGCAATTTTCGTTATGTAACACCCAACCATGTTGAAATTTAAAATTTCATAAATATGTGACAGTGGGCCAACTACCAACTGCGCTTCTTTAATTTATTCCCATTTAAAAAAACTATGAACTGCATGCAGATGTGCAAATGCCTCATGCTTTCTGAAACTCCTGCTATGAATTAGGATCATCTTTCTTAAAGTAATGAAATAGAAAAGGAAAAGTATAATATGATAGGGTTGCACCGAATATTCGGTATTCGGCCATACTACCGAATATTCAGTTTGGCCGAATATTAAATTATTCGGCTGGTTAGAATGTATAAAAATTCGATTTTTAAAAAAATTTTAATTATTTGAAAAAAATTTGCGATTTTTAATTATGTAATTAAGATTTTTAGAGTAATTAAGAAATATAATAACTACAGAACTATTTATAAACACCATAAAATGCAATATACTCGCAACAATTGTTTCGGGTTGAAATAACGCACGACCCTTCGTCAGGCGAACAAAGTAGGCACGAGTACTACAGTCAAAGCAGCTACGCGTTGGCAATAAGGTGCGTTGCCGCTTTGACTGCCACACTCGTGCCTACTTTGTTCGCCTGACGAAGGGTCGTGTGTTATTCTGACCCAAAACAATTGTTGCGCGTTTTGCATTTTATGGTGTTATCCAAAGTCCTGTAGTGATTACTTTAAAACGCCAAATCTGTGGTGCTTTATTATTATAATTAAGAAATACTTTATATTTAAAGGAAAACAATTATTTCATCTAATTTCAAGAAACATTAAAGAAAATTATTAGTTACATTAATCATAACAATTAATAATTTCAAACAAAAGTTGTCTTTATCAAAAACAGTATAACGATACATTTCTAAGTTGAGTTAAGAAAGAACGTACATAATTCACATGATTACAATTCAAGTTACAATCTAGGAGACTGCAAGAGATCAAACAAAGGTCGGATCCAAATCTGGCAAAAAAATTACACAAGTCATAAATTAGCAGTTTTTAACTTGTCACTGAAAAATATATATGAAGTGCCCCAACATGCACGAAGAGTATCGCATCTCTATCTCACAATTTTTTCACATGAGAGTGAGAGACATCTACAACAGTTTTGATATAGGTTATCCAGTACGTTGTTACTTTTAAATTGATTTTTCTCAAATGCAGCGTAAAGGAGGGGAGGGGGAGAGAAATTTCGTAAAATCCCTTTACTGTTTGTGTTGTGGAGGCTTAAACAACCCACACATAAAATTCAATTTTGTTGAGATAATTTGAAGCAAAGTTATACTTGGAAACGAGTTTATTGCCCCTTATGCAAAATTCCATTACAATGGGTGTTGGGAACACGTAAATAAGCCACACACTAAAACTTGTGACCTCAGCTCCTATAGATTTCCCCGGACGAATTCAGCGCTAAAATGTGGCTCGAATTTGTCCCCTCGTAACTCCCCCCCAAATCGAAAAAAACAAAACGAGTTTTTGGAAATATCCCCAAGGTTCTTGGCGATTTTCTATATCTTAGTGCTATTATTGGTAGAGTTTTACTCGAAAATCCGTATTTTTCTAAATTTGCCTCCGAAAATGGTTTTTAACCCCCCCCCCCCTCTTAAAAATCCAAAATCGCAGAAAATACTTTTTTTGTACTCGAGTCTAGTCTCTCCCTCTGCAATTTGGAGTTGAGTTATGCTTATAAAGGGGTTTTTGCCTTCTGCCCCCCCCCAGGGGGGAATCAGGGGATATTTCACAAAATCCTGTCTTAGTGGACGTCTGTGTCCTAAAACCAACGTGGTTACTAAAATTAGCGACTCTTATCTTCCATAGAATCGCCACGGCTGTGTTGAGTCGGTGATTAGTGAGTTTACTCTTTTATATATATAGATATTGTTTATAATTTATTTTTATGTACTGATACATTATTACATGTATCTACGGTACTGTACAACACCAGTTACAATAGTACTTAAATGCACTAATAAATTTAATTGTATTTGCCTGTGTATAAATCTCAAATTTACAATATTCGATTCCGTAGCAATTATTATCACGAGTAGTATGTAAGCTTCACGAATATGAAAAACAAAAAATAAATAAACAAATAAAAATAAAAAAGATAAACTATGGAGAAAGTTCGAAGGCATTTTCGAAGTGGAACACTATAAATTGGTAACGATACAAAATACCAGATTGAAAGAAATAGTCCTGTCGTACAAAAAAAAAAAAAAAAAAAAAAAAAAAAAAATTGTGTGCTACTACCCTATTTTCTATAAATCTAAAAAGTGCGAGCAAGCATGTTTGTAAGCTACATGCACAAGAAAATTAAAATATATATATATCATTTGTATTGCTACCCCAGTGGCAGAATCACGGCGACATAGTCGCGGACACAGAAAAACGGCTTGCGGACAGTTTTTGTCTGCACTGAGAAAAAAATTTGTCTGCAACTTTCGGATAACAATTCACTTATAAAAATTTCTGTATCAAAACTAAAACTAATACTTGTATTATTTATATTGTGTTGTGTCAAACATTGCTATAAAATATTTAATAAAATGAGATGAATTGAATGAATATAATTGTTTATACTATATCGTTTTGTAGTAAAATTGTATTTGTGTATTGTTGCACAAGACCACCACTGATGTTAAGCCCCCCCCCCCACGCCATCAGCTTTCAGTCTTTTTGAGTGTAAGCCATTTTCACCCCTGATTACACGCAAATTTTGCAAACTTATTATGAAATTTTAAAAGCCTGTCGCAGATAGCTTCAAAACATTCTGCCACTGGGATTGCTACCTTATTGTGTATGAATTACAAAACTCGGTTCTGTAATAATTACTGTCATGCATATATGTACTCTTTTGCACGTGAAAAAAAAACAGCCTTCACTGTTTGCCGCTACCTTGCAGTGCATGAATCTAAAATATGCAGGAAAATCCACATTACTACATTCACCACTGTGCACGTATGCACACTTCACACACATAAAAAAATCACTGGGTTCTGTTACTTCGCTGTGTATCAATCTCAAAATGCACAAAAATCTGTTTTGTAGCAATCTATATCATCAGGGTTCCCACTCAATTTCAAAAATAAAATTCCCTTACTTTTCCAGGTATATTTTTAGAAAATTCCAGTCACAAAATTTGGTTCGTGATCGTGGCAAAAAAAAAATAGCTCACGGTATAAAACAAAACATAGCTTGCAACATAAAAGACGACATAGTAACGTGACTTGTGATATAAATTGAATGTTTAAAAAACATTTTCCAGGTTCATATCAGCATTTTTGAGCCAGGTTTTTGAGCAATATTTACAATTTTCTCTGGCTCTTCTCAGTAATTTCAAATTCCCTAACTTTTCCAGTTTTTACCTGACCCATGGGAACCTTCTATCATACATGTATAAACACTTCATGCACACAAAGACAAAAAAATTCTAATTCTCCTATTATACATGATTTTTCATGCTTAATACTGTTCTATTAAATAAATCCTTATAAACATATTTAAAATATACAACCTTTTATTAACTTCATGTCTTTGAGACATGAAGTTAATAAAATGTTCTATATTTTATAAATTAATAATGCCTGAGAGATGGTTAATAAAAGGTTGTATATTTTAAATATGTTTGTAATAAGTGCTTCATGGTATAGTTTTTTTGAATATAAATCCTTGTCTAAGAACATGATTTAAAATGACTTTTTTAACAAAACAGTATTAAGTGCAGTATTTATTTGCTGACGACTGTAATATGAAATTGTAGTCAGTAAAGAGAAATTATATTAGTCATTCGAAAATAATTTAATTGCTACCAACTGTTGTGTGAGTATGAGTGATTAAAAATTTTCCGAAGTTAAAATGAAGGAAATATATTGTTATAAGTAACAATTTTATGCCATATTTATATTTTTATATAATGTGGTATTTAATATTAATGAAATAGATATAAAAGGTAGATGATGAAAAAGTTTGTCACTTAAAGATATACCAAGTATTTATTATTATTATTACTATTAATGCATCTGAATTAATTTGAAATTTATGTTAAAGTAAATAAAGGTTATTTAATGTCTATTAGAAAAATGTTAAAATCGAAAACAAACTTGTCCTTGTAAAATTAAAACAATGACGATTACAAAGCATATAACATATCAAAAACAATTTGAAACCATCAGAATTTTCATAACTATTTAGACAGAGAGATAGAAAAAAAGCATAAAATATCAATGTAATAAATATGAAGGAAAAGAACTGAGAGGATGAAGTAATTATTTATGATAGTATGTAGTTATGATATGGGACGGTTTTATTTCGTCGCAGAGAAATATCACAGTTTCTTTATCCAGACTGAATAGTTTGGTGAATCACATCTGGAAGATCAATTTCTTAAATAATTTCTCGGAATTCTTCTATTTTGTTCGAAATCCATTAAAAGTGACAGAAATAACGTAGACGCTATATTGAAAAATGCTTCTACAATTCGCTTTCGACAACGTCTCGCAAACACAGTGGGTAAGGCTCCTATATATACGAGCTGGCGCATCCGATATTTTTTTGCCTTAGGGTTGCCGCATGTACCCAGCGTGATAAACAAACGGCATCCATTGTTTCTACCGTCTTGCTCGTAATTTTAGTGAAATAAACTGCAATATGGGAGGTTGTTCAGCAATAAACTGCTGTAAACACTCCAGAAAAGGACAAAAAATGTTTAGGTTTCCTTCGGATAATGCAAGAAGGAGAAAATGGGCTGTGAATTGTCGTCCAGATTCTTGGATCCCGGGACTTATGCACAGCTTTGCATAGTAAGCTTTATTGTTATTCACTTATACTTTTCTTTGCATTTCTGACATTCATAAAGTAAAAAATTTAAAAAAAAGTATTATTTAAATCTAAATATGTATTTTAATAACCATAAATTATTTTAAGAAACGCTTTTTTACTGTGTGTTTGTAGAGTCTTGGCGACGTTTTTTCGGTTCGCCAAAGTTGTCTTGTTTCCGTGTCTTGATAGTATTAGGTCGTTGAAAAAACTTTCCAATTTTAATTGGTACGCTCTTTTTTTTTTCCCTTTCAAATGTTATGAATTATTTAAGAAACAGAAACAGATTACTTGTGTTGCTTATCATTTTTGGTCGATTTTATTTTTAGATGAAAATTTCTTAAAACCACCAGTGAAGCGATAAAATCGCCAAGCGGAAATGCTGTCCTCTTACGAGGCAAAAAAATGGCGGTGATGCGCCGGCCTATTATTTATTTAAGGGGCTCTAACAGTGGGCTTCGTTTTGATAAGGAATGTTTACTTTTGAGACCGTCTCGAAAAATGTAGAATCAAGTAGCAAACTGAGAAACGGTATTCAGTAGAACTCCTACATAGACAGGCTGACGCATCCGCCATTTTCTATCCCACAAGACCTCCTGACTATTTATTATTGGTAGTTTTTCTGCAATAAATTGCACGAATAACTCCAGAAAAAAGCACCGCCTGTTTATATTTTCTTCTAATCCAGAAAGAAGGAAAAAGTGGATTATAAATTGCAGATGTAACTCGTAGATACCCGAAGCAGAAGCACAAATTTGTAGCGTAAGATTTCCCTTATTTTCAAATTATTTCATTTTATTTTCAAAGTTGTTTGACAAATTTATTATGAATGTACTGTTTTTTTAAGTTATTGTTTCAAATTCTTTTAAAATTAACTTTAATATTACATTTCTTTTAACGTGAAGGGTTGCAGTTTTGAGAATGTTGGCGATGTTCTTAAAATTGCCAACTTGTTTGTTTCCTGATAAGAAGTTCTAGCTCACTTGATCTGTATAGAAGTTTAAAGGCGATTACAACGCTAATCAGGTAACCTAGCTTTTTCTACCGCCAACACTTTCCCAGACGGGATAGAAAATTGCGGACACTGCGCCAGCTCTTATCATATAGGAGTCTTAGTATTCAGGTTTCGTTTCGGTACGTCATGGTGACGTCACTCTCGATCTCGAGATGATCTCGATTATAAAAAGAAATTTTCCAGTTTAGAAATTTTTCAACCAACAACGCAGAAACACACTTCTGACAATTGGAGTTGAAGGCTGATTTTTACTAACATACGTGAATATATGAGCCGCGATTCCAACCCGGGCCTTCCGCTTAACGCGCAGATGCTCTAATGGTGTGGAAATCTGATTTTTACTAACATATGTGAAAAATGCCAGAGCCGGGAATCGATCCCGGGACTTCCGCTTTACGCGCGGAAGCTCTAATATTAAGCGGAAGGCTCGGTTTCGATTCCCCACTCTGGTATTTTTCACATATGTTAGTAAAAATCAAACTTCCACTCCAATTATCAGAAGTGAGTTTCTGGGTTGATGCTTGAAAAATTTCTAAATTAGAATGTTGTGGCCTATTGGAGTTGTGCCATGTTCAAATTTGTCACTTTATGTAGCTGGAGCGAAATGGTTCCAATACCTTTAAACAGTAATCGTGCGTGTCAGTTTTTCTGCAGTCTTTTGCAGACCTTGTAGGGCAAGCAACATTTGTCGGGTCGTCTATTACTATTATAGGGACTTTAAGGAATTTACTTTAAGGAATAAAAATTAAAAATTGTAATATCATGTTCTGCATATGATTGTTCGAACAGACAAACTTTACACAATTTTACTTTGAAATATAAAGGCATCAAATGCATTCTGCCTTACAACCCTCGGAAGACAAACCTTCCAAAGTCGGCACACGAAAACTGGTCTAGTTTTTTCTCCAGTTGTTCTTCAGCTCAGTGGGAAGAACAAACTAAAAAAAAAGTCCCATTGTCCTAAATGAAATCTTTTTTGTACAGAAATTTTTATTCTACAAAGAAAAAAAAAGGTTCTTTTTTTTTTCTTTTTCTTTTAATGCAATTTTTCATTTTTTAGACGCACTCTTCAGGGGCGCGCCGACACGGTGTGCGAAGTGTGCGGCAAACACAGGCGCCAGGTAAAGAAAGCTGCCGACCGAGGAATTTCTTACGATACTGTGTAGACAATGAATTTTTCTTTTACAATTGACATCTTATCTATTAATTATCTGCAAAAAAAAGCAACACAACCGCCCTCGAGTATCCAACCATCACATTAACAACTTGACGCTTTAACCGACTGAGCCATTGACCAACATAAAGAACACCTCAAATTTACTTTCAAATGGTAACGCCTTGTTTTTTAACGTGACACGGAAACACTATGGCAAAATCCAATTTCAACAACAACAACAACAACAACAAAAAACTTCTAGTTAAAAGAAAACTAATTAAAAATTCAAAAATCGGGCTTCGAGGTGCATCAGGAGAGGGCATTACGAACCTCCATGCAAATTTGTGTAGCTCTGCGTTCAGCTGTTTTCTTAAAATGCTCCGGACATACATACACAATGACAGACACACAAATATCTTATTTTATTGTATATATATAGATAAAGAGAGAGAGAGAGATACATGTTAAGACTCACCCGAAGCGACAAAAAACGAAACACTTGTGTTAGATTAGGGAGCAAAACAGTGTTACTGATGCTATTTGTAGAATTTAGTTAAAATGGAGCTGGGCTGGGCACTTACAGTTGAAACTATGATAGATGAACCCCCAGTACTATCTTAGATGCCGAGATACAACAAAAGACCGAGAAAGAGACCAGTGTGTCGTTAGAGACATAAAATTGTGAAGTTTGGATGAACAGAATGGAGAAGAATTGCAGAAAACAGGGCAAATTGGAATCACATAGAAGACGCTTTAATCCTGCAGTTGACTGATAAAGATTGAAATTGATGATGATAATGATATATAAAATATGGAGTTAATAAAAAATATCAATGATCTAATGAAGAATGAGTGATGACAACAGGATCCTGCTGATCCAGTAGTTATTAATATTTTACTTTTTTTAGCACTTTTTCTCAGGAGTATGATTTTAGCACATGTGTGCAAGATATTTTTAAATTTATTCAACGAATCACATAATTACCAGAAATACATTACACATAGCTTTAAATCAGCAAAATCAGCATCGTAAATGTAAACGCAATTCCTTCAAATTGGAATCAATTTTCCATGTTTAAGTGCAAAGTTTACTTCCAGAACATTTGATATTTTCATTACCTACATCTTAAAAAGAATATATTAGCAACAGCTTCAGATTGCCTCGCCGAAAAGTTGAAACGAATATGTTTTTAAATGATATTTTTAGGATATGGCCCACGGTCTAATTATGAAAGTGCATTTTTCAAGATGTTATTTACAGATAATAAAATTATCTTTTTTTCGTTATTTAGTGTTAGTTTTCTCTATGATGGATATTGTTTGAATTCATCATGTTAGATAATTTAAAAATAATAGTTTTAACCCTCGAAGTGCTATCGTTTCGCTGCGAGACGATTCGGATCCCCGCAAGAGTGCTGTCGTCTCGCAGTGAGACGATTAGTAAAATCGAGATATCAATTTGTATTTATTATAATTTTTTAAAAAATATATCTGCACGGTGCCTTAAAAATGCTTAGCACTTAAGAGTGAAACGATCAGCACTTGGAAGGTTAATAAATTATTTGCCCTTAGTGAATTTGTATAGGAAAATATAGAAGAAAGTGTTGTGGTGGACACAACATACTAGTTTTCCATTTGTTTTTAGATACTATATGTTTCATTCTAAAAGAAAATATAACTATTAACACTCAATGCTTTTTTTTTTTTTTTTTTTGTGGAGAAAATATTTAAACGGAAAATAAAATATTAAGAAAATGGAGTAAATTTATTTTGCTTAAATAGCATAATTTTCTCCTAAATTAGTGTAAAAATCTTTCCCGGATGTCATTTTCCGACTTTCGTAATCCAAGTGTGCAGATATTTGGAATTCGTTTAGTGGTCATGAGATTTTTTTTTTTTTTAATTTATATCAGAATTCAGTTGGTGAACTTTTTTCTTTAAGCAAACTAGTATATTGTGGCCACCACAAGACTTTCTTCTATATGCTCCTATATTAATCCACAAAGTGCAAATAATTTATTAGAAAAATTATTTATTAAAATTATCTAACAGGATGAATGCAAACGATTTTCATCTTAGAGAAAACTAACACTAAATATCTAAAGAAAAACAGTTTTATTATCTATAAATAACATCTTTAAAAATGTGGCTTTGTAATGGATATCTCACATATCAGGTTTCGTACAGTTATATGCCATAGAAGTTGAGATATAGCCCTCCCATTATCAAGGAAAAATCACTGTATAGCAGCGCCACCTATTGGACAGTATGCATCCAAATTGAATGAGCATAATGTCTAATAATGGACTTCTCACATATCAAGTTTTGTTTGATAATACGCAGTAGGGCATGAGACCCCAGTAGCACAACAATACTGACCAACGTTAGCCCATCATTGGCCAACAACGGCCCAATATTGGCCAGTATTGGCGTATGATTGACCAACATTGGCCAATATTGTTATGCTACTGGGGGATACAGCCAGTATCTATAGCCTTCCCCTAAATTGCAGAAATCGCTGTGTAGCAGCACCACCTGTTGAACAGTTAATACCAAAAGTTGATAGGCATTAACTTATGTCAAGGTGCATCTACATATAAATTTACATGCAATTCCGTGGAGTAGTTCTTGCGATATAGCCTTCCCTTAAACTGCAGAAACCTCTGTATAGCAGCGCCGCCTGGTGACCGACAAGCATTTAAATTTAATCAGCATAATGTTTAATATATTAAGTTTTGTTTGATGACTCGCAATAGAACATGAGATATAGCCTTCACCTAAATTGCAGAATTCGCTGTGTAGCAGCGCCACCTGTTGAGCAGTTGACATCAAAAATTGATAGGCATCAAGGTGCATCTACATATAAATTTATATGGAATTCTGTGCTATAGTTCTTTCGATATAGCTTTCCCTTAAACTGCGGAAATCTCTGTATAGCAGCACTACCTGTTGGCCGATAAGCATTAAAATAAAAAAGTATAATGCCACATAATGGCCTTCTCATATGTCAAGTTTTGCTTGATTATACGTAACAGAACCTGAGATATAACCTCCCCTTAAATTGGGGAAATCTCTGTATAGCAGCGCGGTTGACACTAAAAGTTGATGGGCACTACCCCAACAGCACATCTTCTCCAAGTGACATCCTCAGGATACCTTATGGATGATAGAGACGTCTATGGATATCCTATGGACATCTTCAGGATATATTGTGGAAAAGTGCGTTGTTAGGGTAATTTAGGTCAGGTTACATATACATATAAATTTATATACAATTTTGAGCAGTAGTTCCAGAGATGCAGTCGCGACAAAATTTCTGAAGCACACTCACAGAGACAGACATTTTTTAAAAAATGGTCAAATTGTGTTCTAGACGTCTCAAAATGTGTAAATCCGTCGAAAACCAGAAGTCGAAATTTCTTACGAATCCAATACTTTCTTCTATATTCAATAGAAGAAAGTAAAAATATTTTTATGGTAAATTCTCATTTGTAAATGTATTATTAGTTGGAAAAGGACATATGGCAAGTGAAGTTGCAAAAAATAATAGATTCATATTTTATATTACTTTTTCTTTTTTATTGTTTAAATGTTATGACTTTACTTTGGACATTTAAACTAGATCAATGCATGCAACATCGCTTATTTCTAGGTTTGTGTTCCTTTTCGTATTTTCAAATTTCGAGCTTTACACAAGAAACCTCTGCTACAATGTGAAGTAAAATACAAAATTATTTCAAAGTTTCCTGCGCAGAAACTTAATGAAATTTTATGAAAAATAGTAAAGCAAAGTATTTATTTATTTATTTTTAATAAAGATGCATTACAAGGGCAATTAGAGTTCATAAAATACGAGTATTATAAATCTTTGACGGTATTTTGAATCTTCAAATATTGATCCAGTACTGCCAACTAAAATTTTGACCTATCCCTACAGTGATGCTAAAAATTTCTATTGTAGTTAAAGGTTAAAAGGTTCAAAGGTTAAAAAAATGCTGGATGTGCATTTTTTTAACCTTAGGATATCCTTCGAATGTCCAGGGGAGAAAGGATAACTCCCATAAAGTCCCTGTATCCTCCGTACATGCTGAAAAAACTGCTTAAAGTCTCTACGCATAGGGACAAATCCCTACAATTGGCAACACTGTCGTTGATGCTTTTCTGGCTTTATTTAGTTAGTATCTAGTCCCATTTGGCTCCATATCAGGAAAAGTTTGGCCTCGTTTGAAAAATATCACCTGGCAACCCTGGTTTAAACCATAGAATAATAATAAAGGAAGAAGGAGCATAAGGTTTCTACATAAGCTGTTGTGTTGCCACAAAAAATAGCGATTATTAACAAGCCTTTATTACAAACTTCAATATTGAGAAGAGCAAAAGTAGCTTTCGCTGGCATTTCCCTAGAAGCGGTTTGTAAGCATTAAGACTATTGGCGTGCTCCTTCTTCCTCTATTATTATTCTATGGTTTAAACTTACCGAGACCCTCGCTATCTATACAAGACCTGTCCAATCAGCCTCTTTCCAGCGCCGCGGAATTTGACTTGATTTAACTATGATTTCCGATAGGGGGCGCTAGGTATCGTCTAACAACAAAATAGCGGTTAGAGTATTTAAATATGCGATTACCGCGGTTTATTTATGCTATCATATTGTTTTCGACGTTTTTAATCAATTATTTTTTTGTGAAATTTATTAATGTGCTTAAAGGATGTCGTAGTGTTGCGTGCCTTTTTGCAAATCTAACAAAAACAAAGATTCTCGGGAGAAAAAGATCTCATTTCATGAGTTCCCAAGTGATATGAAATTGAAAATAAAATGGATCACATCAATATCTAGAAAAGTTATAAAATATAATAAAGTGCTAGGGTTTTACATTTATTGATTTCCAGCTATGGTTGATCAGAATCTGCAAATAATTTCACATCTATCACTATATATATTTAATGTGTAAAAAATGAAACAAACAACCCTTTAATAAAGCATTGATTAATCATCCATATACGCAAACAAACGCTGCTTAAAAGAAAAAAAAAATGGGAGACAAAATATGTTGATTCTATTAAATACTTAAGGGTTTCAAAAAACTATTGTACATTTATTTTGTTACAACATATATTACTCGTCAATATTTAAAAAAGTATTGTGCTTTTAACTTCATTGCAATATGTTATCTCAATAATAAAGCCTTTGCATTTTTCTTTCCTTCTCTTTTAATATCTAGAAAAGGTGCAAGAGTATTTCTCGATGTCTTCTAAATAAGATTCTTTTTTAACTTAATTGAAATATGTAATCTTCAGATTGTAATTGATTCAGATTAATGCTTAACTCGCAGCTCAAGAATTATAAGCAATTGCAAGAATAATTATAATTATGCTAAAAAATTTTCGCTTAATGCATCTCTCAATTTAAAGAGGGTTTTTTAGTTAAGTTTTCAAAAAATAAAAAATACTGTACACAATGAAATTGTAGAAACTAATTATAATATAGATGATTTTCCACATTAGAAAAAAAAAATGTAATTTTTTTATTTGTTACTTTCAGAAAGCTGTTTATAAATATTTTAAATTTACCCCCCCCCCCCACACACACACACACACTTTGAAAAAAAAATACTATTTTACAATTTTTCAACAGAATTCCAAATAATTCTGCAATAATTTTTAGGATTTAAAAATAATATGACTTTTTTTCTTTCAATTTTAGCTTTCTTTTATTTTTTACTTCCATTCTTCCATTATAAGTACTTTTGATAATTTTAAAACAAACTTAACATTTATATGTATTATATATATACATATATATTAAAAGCTTTGCTCCCACCAAGCAAATTTTCAAATGATACTTCTATTTAAAAATAATATAAGTATTTTAAAACTATTACTACAACAATATAAAATAACTATAAAAATTACTGATAAAGGTATTATATATGGGGCCTGATACAAAACAATATTACCAAAATTGCTCTTATATCTAAAAAATCAACAAAAACATTACTCAAAAAGTACTGATATTTTAATCAAGTATTTTATGCAAAATGCATGATGTTTTATTTCATATATATATCTGCTTTATGAAATATGCGCCCCTTGAAAAGTATATTTCTACTTTTAAGCATTTATATCCAATTGATTATGTGATTTATTATCTTTTTTCTCTTTCACAAGTTTAATGGTCCCTTTTTTATTATCCTTCAGGTCGGCGTAAGTATTTTAAGTTAATATGGTAACTCATTGGTTCATCATCGCAACTTTTTGTGTCATTCTTTCCTCTATGTTAAATTCAGTTCTATATTTTAGTGTTCTGTTATTGTTTTAGTTCTATTAATTGCTAAATTTTAAGATTAAATTTTATTACGTTATCTATTATATATATATATATATATATATATATATATATATATATATTAATTAAATTTTTACTTTCTCTTTCTCATTTATAAGGTAAAGAAAGTATTTTCTTTCCTCTTTTTTTTTTTTTTTTTTTTTTTTTTTTTTTTTTTTTTGGGGGGGGGGGGGGGGGCATTTAGCTTTTCTTGTATTTACATGTTTTTAAATCTCGTAAACCTGAAAATCACCTGTAATCTGTAAATGCTTCTAATTCACAAGTCATTTTTTAATATAAACAAAGAAATTTACAGCAAATATTTATGTCTTTAGCATTTACTACTAATTTTTGATGCAAGCATGATACGTGATCTTTCAAAATTTTATAATCACCAGCAATGTTTCTTTTTATGTGAGTGCAACATCTGTATCCATTAGTTTTTTTCTCATGCAAAAATTATATGCATTTATCAATGTCCTGAATTGTCAGCATTTTTTTTTTCTTTATGGAAGTTCAACATAAAAAACTCATTTTGTGTTGCATACATGTAGCAACCAGTTTGTTGATATTGTTTTATGCAAGAATTATATGTATTCTTCGAATACCCAGAAACTTCAGAATTGTGTTATTCTTTGAACTGCAGCATCTCTATTTGTAAATATTCTTTCACACAAGAATCATACGCCTTTTGAAAAGTATCTAGTATCATTGTGTCGTTTTTTGGAGCGCAACATCTGTATTTGTAAATATTTTCTCACACATCAATTAATACATCCTTTGCCAAAGTTCCAGAATCATCAGCATATTGTCATTTTTTTAACTGCAGCATCTGTATTTGTAAATATTTTCTTACACAAGAATTATATGCCTTTTGAAAAGTATCCAGAATCATTGTGTCATCTTTTGAAATGCAACATCTGTATTTGTAAATATTTTCTTACACATCAATTATACGCCTTTTGAAAAGTATCCAGTATCATTGTGTCGTTTCTTGGAGCGCAACATCTGTATTTGTAAATATTTTCTCACAACAATTAATACATCCTTTGCAAAAGTTCCAGAATCATCAGCATATTGTCATTTTTTTAACTGCAGCATCTGTATTTGTAAGTATTTTCTTACACAAGAATTATATGCCTTTTGAAAAGTATCCAGAATCATTGTGTCATCTTTTGAAATGCAACATCTGTATTTGTAAATATTTTCTCACAACAATTAATACATCCTTTGAAAAAGTTCCAGAATCATCAGCATATTGTCATTTTTTTAACTGCAGCATCTGTATTTGTAAATATTTTCTTACACAAGAATTATATGCCTTTAACATAAAACAACTAGCAATAACCATGGAAAAATTATTTGTATTTCACCATTTAAAAAATTAAAGGTAAGAATTTTTTTTTTCTTTTTTAAATATTACTTTATTCGTGAATGATATTTTATGCTTAAATAATTATTTTTTAACTTTTCTAGTCAGCTTAGCATAAGATATACTTGTAATCCATATAGTAATAATTTTTTGTTATTAATCTTATTGTAGTTTTTATTTGGGGGGAAAAATTAGAATTTTTTCCCCCTTGTTAATGAAACAAAATTTTCATTCTAACTCAAATTTAAAAAGAAATCCTTTAATTCATAAATTTCATAACAAAATTTAAGCCTGGAAACAAGCCAGTAGTCATGTTATTATCTCATGTTTCATCCTTTCCCATTTCTATTTCATGTAATTAGATTTTATTTCTATCATTATATTACAATTAAAGATATGGATTTGAATTTCTTATAGGGAATTAAGTGTATTTGTATTTAGTAATCATTTAATTTGATAGAAAATAAGAAAATTTATTCAAGTGATATTAAGTATTTTTGAAATATATTAATTTCTCAATGCTCCATAAGTATTATTATTTACTATATTTCTGCATTACTTCTATTGTTTTATTTGACATATAGGTTTGCATTAGGGAAAAAAAAAAGCCTCTATGTATAAAACAAAATAATAATAATAATTTACTAAAATTTCAAAATGCTTTCCAATCTATATTCATTCATAAGTGATCCACTTAAATTTTTTGTGACCATACGCTTTATTTATAAATCATTTCATTCGACAGAGATGACGGATATTGATTCGAAATAAAATAAAAATATATTTCAAACATGTTTTGCGTCAATTAAAAGTGAAAATAAAGAATAAATAACCCTCCCATTAACACATTTCTCCGTATATTAGTTCTTGTTTCTATAGACGATACGTAGTGACATCTATCGGCAGCAAGCGTCGATAAGCAGACGACGCTTCGGACAGCGTCTCTCGTAGGATTCTGCTGATTGGATAGGTCTTGTATAGATACCGAGGGTCTCGAAACTTACTAACTGTTAAATATTATCTTTTTCAGGCGTAGAAAGCATGTCTCACATTTCATCCAAGTAAGGGATACAAGTTATTTTCTTAGACATAAATTACATTTTTTTACATGTGCATAGTCCTATAAAAATTTCTATATCATTGTTGCAAATCATTTTTTATATTATTATATCTTTGTAAGTTATCTTCATATCATCATCTAGTATCATCTAGTATCGTCTTTACATTCTTACACAAACAGGTAACATATTATTTAAAAGAAATAAATTCTGTAAATACTTAATTATATGATAAACGGGAGATATCTATTATATTTCTCCAGAAAAGAGCATCTATCAATTAAGTGAGTGACTAAAAAAAAAAAAAAAAAATTATATCCTCTTAGTAGTGACATTCCCCCCCCCCCCCCCCCCAAGTCGCTTATAAAAATAGAATAATTGTTCAATAATTATTCAAATAATTACTTTGTAACAGCTTTTTAAGTGTTAGTTGTGTAATATATTCATACTATGGTTAAAACTCTTGACATGAAAAGTATGCAAGAAATTTAATTATTTAAAAAATAAATATATATATTTTTATATTTGTGTTCTAGATACACTGAAAACCTTTTTCTTTTAGTGTTTGTTGGAATTTTTATGAAGTTTGTAGACTCACAGATTGCATTCATATAAAAGAAAAACTGTTGGTTTGTGACAGGAATATTTGAATTTATACAAATAACAAGAACTTTACTATCACTTCAAAGTCTTCACAAGAATCGTAATCATTATTCAGAATAATTTTATTTTTGTAGTGTGCATTCTACAAATTTTCTTTGAAATAAATGTCTTATCATTGGATGGAAAAATAATTTTTGATGGAATGTTTTAGTTAATTTTCTGTAGAAATCGACTTTAAAATTAAGTTGTATTTGGCAAAATTCTCACGAGATAGAAATATGTTGTAAAAAATTTTCCGTGAAATAAAAAAAAAAAAAAAAATAGTAAAAAGTATTTTTTTCGTTCATTTCAAGGAAAAGCCATTTATTTATATTCAAACAGTATTTTATAAGGAAAATATAGATACACATATATCCACTCATAAGGAGAAAAATCATATGTAAGTGAAATTTTTTCTTGACAGAAAAATATGAATTCCTATCTTCAGTTTCTTGCAGAGGAAAAGCCATACGTGTGTGAAGTATGTGCTAAAAGATTTTCTCAGAATGGGCATTTAACTAGTCATTTACGCACTCACACAGGAGAAAAGCCATATGCCTGCGAAATATGTTTCAAAGATTTTTCTGATAAAGGGCATCTAAATAAACATCGACGCTCTCACACAGGGGAAAAGCCGTATGTGTGTGAAATATGTTCTAAAAGATTCTCTCGAAAGGATGAATTGAATTTACATTTGCGCACTCATACAGAGGAAAAGCCATACGTGTGTGAAATATGTTCTAAAAAATTTTCACAAAAAGGGCATCTCAATTGTCACATACGCACTCATACAGGAGAAAAGCCATATGCGTGTGAAATATGCTCTAAAAGATTTTCCGCAAAGAGTAATCTAAATACACATCTACGCACCCATGCAGACGAAAAACAGTATGTATGTGAAAAGTGTTCTAAAAATTTTACTCGGAAATATAATCTAAATGTACATCTGCGCACTCATGCAGAAGAAATGCCATGTGCCTGAAGTATGTGTTAAGATTTTTCTGTAATAGATTTAAATAGACATCTACGGACACATAATGGATAAATAAAAAAGGTGTGAAGTGTGTCCTAAAGAATTTTCTTGAAAATGCAAAATATATACGCATATATGCATTCGTACAAATAAAGTAACTTGTGTGTCAACGATGTAAAAATAATTTCTTAAAGAGCATTTTACATATCAATGCATCCATAACCTAAAAGTATGCATTAAATATGCCTACGTACTCATACAGAGGATAATCTATGACGTAAAATATTTTTGATAAGGATTTAAATTTATATCTATACATAATACCAGAAGTATATGTCTTAAATATGTTAAGAAAATCTCTTTTTTGGACAAGATATCTAAATGCACAGGAGAAAAACAATATATGTGTGTGAAATAGCATTAGCATTATTTTTACTTGAATATCAATACATCCTAATATTCATGTTAATAATAAAAATAAATGAAAGTAAAAACTCTTTAGTTACTTTTTATTGTTTTCATACTTCAATATGCTGTGTTGTGTAACCAAATTAAATTATTCTAATTTAAATTAATTTTTTCCAGTTTTAATATTTCAAAGAAAAATTCATTTAAGATTAAGATATTAATTTTACTTGGAATGCAAGAACTTTCGTCTGAAATTTAATTATTTATGTCTAATGTATGAACTAGCGTAGACTGTGTAATGCCTTTAACCCATGAGTAGTCGCTAGAGACAGCGCCACCTATTACAGATTGCACACTTTTTATTTAACTGTCACCAATAATTTTAAGAAGTGATGTGATCGACATTTCTTCGATTTTATTCGTGTTTTATGTATATCAAATGCCACTTCTAAAAATTTTTGGTGGACATTGAATAAAAAAAGCTGGAAAAACTGAAGGATGGGTGGCAAATCGACCAACTAGCGACTACTAACGGGTTAACTATAAAAAATCAATATGTTGCCTATATTTTTTTTCTTTATTTGTAATAGAAACATTCACCTTTTTTTGTACTTAATTTTATGATTGGAATCACTTATTTCGTTTAATAAAGTATTCATCTTTTCAAATTTTTCGTTCCAATGCAATCGTGTTTTCTTTCGATATGAGATCAGCTCTGTCAGATTGAGGGAAATTTTTTTTTTTTAACAACCACCACTAAATTTTAATTGAAACGGTTTCTTAATTGTTTCAAAACATCTTTTAAAGAAATTTTTTATGTGAATAGCTAACCGGTACAAGTAAAATTTAACGGCTATTGAATAAAAATTTTCCTAAAATCTGGCAGCATTGTATGAGATGTCAATTAGACCCTCTATCGAGAAAACATTTTAATTAATAGGTATTTCCTTCATTATTTACACCATAAATTTTAACTGTAGATAATAAAACATATATTTATTCCTTTCATAAATACTGGAACCAATAAAACCTTCCCTTGTTTTAAGCTTTGTGTAATTAGCACACGTACATTTCCGTACAGCACACTGAATCTCTGGAACGTTACAAAAACATTAACTGTAAAATTATGATGTTTCCTAAATGTTCTGTTTTTCTGTACACGGACTTAGATAACAAGGACCCGTTTCTCCATCAGCGGCCGTCCCTCAAAAATGACCCCGAGATGGTCGCTATTATTCATTCGCCGCTAGGGGTCGTATGTGTTCTCTGACTGTCCACTAACGCCGTAGAATAGCATTGTGAGCAGACGAAATTTTAGTTTTATTTTAGATTAATTTTTAATATTAGATTTTTCTTTTTTTATGCCACACTGTTACGCACCGGGTTGCACCTCTGGATATCGAAGTGTTCGAAAAAAAAAACAAGGAAATAGGTGAAAAGACACCAAGTTTATTTCGTCCACCTAATGTATGCTATTGATTTTAACGTTTTATTGAATGATAAAATTCTTGTCTTATAAATATTCTATTACTATACAAATCTGTTATAATAGCTTTTATCTAAAAAAAAGACATAAAATATTTTAATGTAATTTGTAATTAAACTTTATTAAAAATCAGTGTTTGCGTTAGATATTCCCCGACAGGGAGGGGGCACTAAATGTAGAAACATTTTTAGAGGCATATTTAACACCATATACCTTCCTGTCAGTGCCTATTCGCTATGTCAAATATACAATGCTTTTTTTTTTTTTTTTTTTTTTTTTTTTGTTCGCTTTTTTTTTAAGTGCTTCCGTATTATTTTTAACACCGCCTTAGATAAGAAAGAGGAGGGGGTTATGATAAGTTTGAAGCCTTTCTGTGTTCGAGGCACTGTAACGCAAGTTTCGGAGAAAAACACGGCAAACTCCGGATGGCGAGCCCAACGAGCATGACCTGGGATTGAACCCGGCACCTCACGTCTACCAGCTTTGAGCGCAGAACCGCTCGGCCGCTGGTGGGCAAAAAGTAATTCATGTTAACAGTGTTCACATTAATGAGGTTCGACTGTATTATATTACTTCTTATTCCACTGAGATTCAGATAAATATTTTAAGAATTTAATTAGCTTTAATTTTCACAGAATTTATAAACTGAAGTTACACATTTTATTTTATTTATTTATTTATTTATTCTTTGCACATTTTCATCAACATGCTATTTTTATTGTCATCTTTTTTTATTTCTTAGAAATAATTCTAATAAATATTACATGCATTATTTCTTATGCAAGCTATGCTAATATTGATAAATTTTAATAACATCTTATTTTTAACACACTTGAGTCACATTGTCCATTTATCTATAAAAATTAAGTATTAAAGCATATATCATTCTCCTTGGGACACATTGTATAATACATAGTGGCAAACCTTATATTTCAAAAATTAAGAAATGAAAGAAGAAAGAAATCTCCTAAACAATTTATAAATTGAATCAATTTTTTGAAGTAAATTTTATTACCTTTCAGAAATGTCAGGTTCGATCATAGGTCGTGCTCATCGACCAAGATGTTAAGAGTTTTCCGTGGTTTTCTCAGAAACTCGCGTAAATGCGGGCTTGCAGGGCCGGAGCTAGATATTTTGCCGCCTGAGGCAAGCATTAATCTGCCGCCCATATGACGTCATCACTACTCAAATGTTTATCAGCATAAGAAAATCAACATGCTAACTATAATTACTTTACCTTACCCACGTATATATATGGTAGAGAAAGTTTTGTTTTGGGGTGAAATTTTCGAAATTGAGTTTTTGTTACATTTACACGTTTTGAGGTGTCCAGAATCTGAAAATCATGTTTTCAGTGGTTGATGTGTGTGAGTCTTATCAGTATATCTCAAGAAAAAATAGTAGCAGGAATTCCACATTCGGTATTCTAGTGATGCTACACTAAACTTTTTGTTTGGATCAAGCAAATGATTGGTGTACAAGGCCATCCAAGAGAATTTAAATATATTACATCTATAAGGCAGGCCCCGATCATGACTGTTTGGGGCGCTGGGCAAGGCAAAATTAGGGGCCCCCTCGAAACCGTTGCAACATCATTTACGTCCGATAGATGATCAGTAGTATGTACAATGCAGAAACAATATTTTCTAGGCTAGATATTTAAATATGTTAATATTTTTTACATTTTAAGTTATTATTCATGTTAGCTACAAACAGTTGAATATGGAATGGATTTGTTCTGCTGATCCCTTTATGATATCCTGACTGACAAGCAACAATAAAAAAGCACTCTGTAGTATGTTTAATTTACGTTAAACATGAACTGTAGAACTGATATATAAATTTAGTAGTCATAAATTTGCCATCTTTGGATTATCGCTCTACTGCCATTGTTTACACACTAGGATTAATTACAGTGGTATTTACTGATTAAAATGAATTTCGAACCATTTCAAACTCTCTGCCTGAACGAACCCGACATATGTTGATCCAAGGCCCCACTATTTAAGGAATTTCATATGCCAGCAGAAATAGAAAAAACAAAATATATCAAAAATGAAAATTCTGTTTCTGAGAACATTTAGTATTTTTTAAAGATAAATTTCATATATGTAAATATATATAGATTTGATTTTTTACTGAAATAAAAGGGAATATTTTGTAATTTAATATTAGGGCTTTTGGTCCTCTCAATGTCCAGGACCCCTGGGCAAAGTCCCGGCTTGCCCATGCGATAATATGGGCTTGCTATGGGGAATGGGGGAAATTTCTGGTAAGTCCAGGGTAACATAGCCTGCCCTACAGAAAATGAAATTAACATATATATATATATATGCGTGTGTGTGTGTGTGTGCATTAAAACATGTTTTGTGTAGATTGTGGTATAGAAATCATTAAACATTCGTTTGCAAGGATACCCAAGCATATTAAAATATACAGGATATTTTAGGTCTATACTTTGAAATTGCTGGATGTGTTTTTCATATAGGACTAATTTTAAGTAAACAATATGATGTGCGTATACTTTATAGAAAATGTGCAGGATTACTCAAAATACCTTCACGTTCTTTTTTTATTAAATGTACACCCTTGTGCAAATTAATTGAAACAAACTCGAAAAAAATTTAAAACTAAGAAGAAATGCTATTTTATTTAAATTTATACAAAATTAAAAGTTTTTAGTATATAATATGATCCCCAAGACTCTTTATCAACATTTGGACACTATTTGGTATGGATTCTACCAGTTTTTTACAATCGTTTATAATATTTGTGTCCTTGCACCACACATGAATTAGTGCCGTGATTAGCTTTTTCATAATTGTACAGTCTATATTTAATAGGTGATTCTTGCATATAGCCAAGAAATTCTCCATTGGGTTGATATTAGGAGAGTTCCCAGTCCATTCCACTGTCTCAATTTGGTTCTCAGACATGAATTTCTTCACCATTTTGGATGTATGCCACGGGCCAAAATCCTGCTGAAAAATTCCCGTTCTATTAGGGTATCGTTTCTTCAATTCTGGAACAGAACAACTTTTTTATGCAAAATAGTAATATATTTCTCAGAACACATCATACCGTCAACAGGCTACAAAGAACTAACCTCATTGTAACTGAAACAACCACAAAACATCTTCTTTTGTGGGTGATTATCAAATTGGTTAATGTGGCAATCCCGAATTCTTTCGCCGGGCGACCTCTGCACGTGTTGAGTTTGGTAGCCTTAGACAAATAAAATGACTTTCGTCGCTAAATAATACTTTCCTCCAATTTTTGAATGTCGAATTCTTATATTTAATGCCACAAGTATGACTTTTTCTTCATTGGTTAGGTTAGAAGCTGTTTTTACATAGACTGGCAGGCTGGCCGAACGGCTGCAAGAAGTCACCTCCAAACAGTAGATGAGCTAATATTTATTCCATGCTCTTTTGAATCTCTATTAAGTGCAACACTAGTGTTTTGAGGGCATTTTTTACTTTGTTTTAGTAGAAAAGAGTCATGTCTTGGCGTTGTTTTCTTTTTTTGGTTAAAATTTACTCTCCGCTTTGGAGATATGGATCCTGTTTCTTTATTTTGTTTTATGATACGGCTCACAGTTGCAATACTAATGCCAATTATCTTGGAAATCTCTTTATAAGTCTTTGGAGTATGTTTGGAGAGAGTAACAATCTTTGCAAGCTTTTGCTGCGTCACATCCATCTCTAACGACTGTGGACTCTCAACTGATGTGATCATAGCTGGAGCTTTCATCTACAGAAGTTTCTGCGCATGCGCTCGACGAGCCCCTCTGTTTGTTGGAAATTGTTGCTAGAGAAAAGATTTATTCATCCCACCCATATTTTAACACATTTTAGTATGATTGTAAAAGAATAATAGGAATGGATTCAAAATTCACGAAAAAAGTAGTTTGTTTCAATTAATTTGCACAAGGGTGTAATTGATGGAACTGCTTTACTTGCGATTTATCTTTATAGCATTGAAATGAAGGATAACGAAAGTTGTGTGAGCGACAAATCAGAGTATATTTTTTTAAAAAGAAAATCTCAATGACTTAACGTTTGGTGAAAGTTATTTATTGCATCGATAATATAAATGTAAATAAATAAATAAATAAAAATAAAAGAATAAATAAAAAACTTAAGTCTGATAAAAAAAACCAAAGTTTTTAAAAGGCATTAATGGAAAAAAATTATGTTGGTGCATTAAAAAGCAGTCCTACTTCGTTGTAAAATTTTAAATAACAAATCACTATTATAAAAAAAGCAAATTACAGAGCTTTTTAAAATATTGTAGTGGGCATAAATAAAAGCTTTTTTTGATAACCTTTTAATAATAAAAGCCAAAGTTTCTCGAAAGTAACACTCGAAACTGATGCCATTGCTAAATAATAAATTGAAATAAAGAAAAAAAAGTTTTTATCCTTGTTTTTGAGTAATTGTTCAAAAAATTTATTTAATTAATAAAATAAATATTTATTCTTGGTTTGGAGGAATGAATAAAATAATGGAAGAAGGATGATTTAGCAAAAGAAATTATATATATATATATATTTTTTTTTAATATATTGATGCTACTGTGTGTTTTATTGAACAATATTTTTAACCTAAATTCCTTATTCTGAATGTCTGATGCTATAAAATCTAAATGCTAATTTGAAGGACTGGTGTCTGTAATTCTATGTAAGGACTGCCAACTGGCGATTTTCTTTCTTGACCACCCTTTCTTGGCCACAATGTAAATGATAATAAATTACAATCGATAACAATTATGGCTGTTTTCTCTGTTATCGGTATCAGATTCAGGTAAACTTGGGGGGGGGGGGGAGGGCATTATAACACCCTCGGTCAAATAAACTAGCAATGATATTCAGGCATGAGAGTGCAGAAAATTAAAAAAAGAGGAAACACGCGTGTTCATAAAATTAATTAAAAAAATAATAATAATAACGCGCGCGGGGAAAACTATACAAATGTATGTTTATAAAATTTATTTCAAATGAAAAATAATGCTCACAGGAAAAAACTATACAGAATATTTTAAATGAGACAAATTAAACTAAAAGAATAATGCACATCAACACAATAAAACGTGTTAAAAAAAAAAAAAAAAAAAAAAAAAGTTAGCTAGCAATCAACATTTAATCATTGGCTGGTGGTGGAAAATGGGAAAGAAGGGGGGGGGTGTGTAAAAAGTAGTTCATGAAAGAAAAATATTGAACACAATTCTACTTCTTTATGGGCTCTAGAATATCATAAAGTAAGTTTAAAATTAATATTGTGGATGGATAAATATTCAAAAATAAAAGGCTTCCCCCAGAATGTTTGATCGGCAATGGTTAGGGATGAAAAAGGGGGGGGGGGGGGGTTGGAGGACAAAATAAATTACATGAGTGAGAAATATTGAATGATTCTATTCCTTTCTATGTTATAGAATCTGATAAAGCATGTTTAAAATGAATATTGACATATTTATATTTTGGATAGAAAAAGATTGAGAATCTAAAGTTTTTCATGGAGCGTTTGAACACTGATCATTATTGGAGTTTGATTTTAACAAAATAAAAAACCGCGGAAATAACGAAAAGCGGAAAATCGCGGATCCGCGGAAAATTCTCATGCCTGGATATTGGTGAATTTTCGCTCAAATTAATTTTCACAAATAATTAAATTTAAATTGCATACGACTCGATTTCTATTATTTTGATAAAAAAAGTTAAATTTTAAATAGTCGTTTTGTTTTAGATTTAGTGAATATGACAAATTTGAAAATAGGTTAATTTGAAAATGTCAATTGCTGGTTGCGCGAAGACCGACTAGTATAAAGAATGAAATAAAGCTATTTATTTTGCATTGATTTTCTTTGACAAAATCATTTATTACAATATCAAACTAAACATTTTCAAGCATTCATATTTTAAAACCAGAAAAAGATAATAAATGCGCAAAAACAAACTACGTATGAAATTTTTGCTGTGATATGAAGAGAAATATTTGAAATTTCACATATGAAAATTTTTTTCATATACTTAATATTTACAAGTTAACACAAAAATGAACAGTGAAATAAATAATTCAGTATCTAACTTCTTCTTTATTTTCTTGATCAAAATCGTTCTATTGCCACAAACAATACTTAAAAATGCGATTGTATTTTCATTTGCTAGATAGAATATAATCTATATTTAATAAGCATTCTTTGGGGGGTGGGGGGGGGGGGAAAGACAATATTGCTAATTTTTAGAAAACAATTATATTGTCAAACCGTATGCACTGTAGCATAATAGTTCACTAATGTACAATTATAGTTACACTGTTAACAATACTTACAAAAACAAAAAGTCAACCATAAAACAATAAAATATTTTTTGGAAAATTTAAATTACATGCTCCTTTTTACAAAGTTCAATATTGTAATGACATAAATATCATTATATGCTAATTTTCAGATTGAAAATTTTGAAATTTGAAAAATAAGTGTTTTTCAGCAAAACACGTGAAGGAAAGTAGTATCCATTTACGCTTTATAAAAGTTTCAAATTATAAAATCAATAAAGAAGTTTATTTTAATTAAATAATACACACAAATATAATTAGACAGGACCAATGATAGTAAGAAGTGTCTAACAAAGGGCCCATTAGTCTTCCGAATTTCTATGAAATCGTAACCACTTTATTGGTTGGATTCTTTCACTTTCCTATTTAAATTACAGAAAATAAACTTACATTATATAATGAAGGAAAGAATATGGTAAAACTCTCCAGAATTTGCACATACACGTTTGAATTGATGAAAAATGTTATCATTTATGTATTTTTATTATTTACAAGAACATATCCAAAACAAGTAAATTTAAACAAGCCAACATGTTTTTAGAAGTTTTTATAAATTTATGTAATAAATATAATCGTATTTTAAAATTACGCGTTCATTTACAGTTAAGTATACATATGAATTAAATATACTTATTCATTATTAATAATATTTACAAAAATTTAATATGACAAGAATTAAGCGTTTTCTTTTAAAATTTGACACGCCTTGCCTTTAATTTTGCAAAAACATATATCGTTATAATCAATATCAGAAGCAATTTCATTTTCAATTGCCAATATTGCTAAATTTGAAACGCGCTCGAGCCATCGTAGATCTTAAGTAGTTTTTTATAATTTTTAATTTTGAAAACGAGCATTCACTACTAGCAACTGTTATCGGCAAAGTTAAAAAAATTCTTAAACAAATATAGATATTTGGAAACACTTCAACTAAGTTATTCTTATGCATGTGATTTAAAATATCAACAGCTTTCATCCCCTTTTTTACGGTATTCCTAAAAATTAACAATTCATTAAATAAATTATTTAACTCGATATCATCGGTTAAATGATTATGCAAGACATTGCAGTAGTTAAAGATAGTGCTTGAGTTTACTTTAGTTAAGGAAGGAATAGCATCCAAAAATTGAAAAACATTGCTATGGTCGTTTAATTGTTTAAACCTCTCGGTAACTGAATTTTGGCATATATCGACAAGATAATTAAACACCTCAATTTCCTCAATTTCAAATTTTTTTCATGGGTCTTCGATAGGAGTGTCGGTTCCTTCATAAGCGAATAGTTTACTTTTGCATATATTTCTTACCGATCACGATGGCTCAAAATCATAATTATTTCCATTTCATCTGCAATTTGTTTTGCGGAAGTCTTAATCTGTTGGAAGCCATTGTCACGAAGGTCTTTTAAAAATGATTTTAACGATTCTAAAACCTTAATAGATTCCGTTATGACCATTTATGGACTTTCTAAATGCTTTCAAGGAATATTTTGGTCAAAATTGCACTCCAAAGTACAGAACTACAAATGAATTTAAATTTTGCTATTTTATTAGCCAGTGATTTACTCTTACAGACTGTCTCACTATCTTTTGACATATCTAGAGAAATTTCGACTAATGCGTCATATATTTTGGGCAAATCATCCCTAAGCGGTTTTACAGTCTCAATCCGGCTTTCCCATCGATTCGTACTAACACATTTTAAAGTTAAAGAAGTTATGTGTTTTTTAACACTGACCATCTGGATGTAGATGTCGAAAAGAAAACAAAGAGCTCTTGAATAAGTAAAAAAAGTCGCATAATTCACCGGATTTTTTAGCAGCATCGTTACAAATCAAATTCAATGAATGACATGAACAAGGTACATAAAAAGCTTTAGAGTTTTTCTATAAATTTTTTTTTTGCGCACCTGAATGAGACTCTTTCATATTAGAGCCGTTATTGTAACCTAGACCACGAATATTCGTCATTTCGAGGCTTAGCAGTGGACAATAGATTGCAAAGAGTTAAATTTAAAGGTTATAATAGTAAGTACATGCAGTTAGAAAATGTTTCACAATCTATATAAACCACAAAATAGTTTTTTTTTTCCCTTCTCGTAATGAATTCTATGTTCAATGTAAATGCACCAAATGCCGCCCCTTACATCATTGCGCCTGAGGCGGCTGCCTCAGTTGCCTCACCCCTGGAGCCGGCCCTGCGGGCTTGAACCCCTTAGAAAAACCCCCACGGAGGCCATTCCACCTATTAGCCTAGAAACTTAGCGTAGGCAATCGGCCTTAAACCCAACCATTACTTTTTAATTATGTTATTATGACAGGTTTTTTTTTTTTTTTTACTTCTTTTTTTTCCCTAATTCTTGTTGCACAAGTAGAAAAAAAAAATGCATTCTAGAAAGAGAAAAAATGTTCTCTAAGCTTCAATATACCAGTTTTTAATTAAAAGTCTTACTATAGGAACTTGTATTAAAAAGCTGAGAGAATACTTTAGAAATTATGAGTACCAGGCAACTATAATGTTGTTAAGGAACAGAGTATTATTTTACATGCAAGAAACAGTGGTATCTTACTATTTGCTACAAAGATGGATGTTCATAGAATTACATTATCCAGTATATTTTTCATAATTCCATTTGCACATTCAGAAATTTCTCGACCATTAAATCTGTTCTAGTTCTTCAAAAATTGACTTCTTAATGCTGGTGGACGTGAAGTGTCGCGTTAGATCCCAAATCGCGCTTATCGGTCCAGCTGTTCGGAGTTTTGCGCGTTTTATTTTTCTTCCTGAAACTTGCGTAATTGTGGACAAAGGCCCTTTATAAGGACCGCCACGGTGGGCACACACAGGCCTTGGACCCTAATGTAGTCAGCTGGCTTTAATCTCCAACACCAACATTGATTTTAATCTATAAAGTCAGATGAATGAACTAAAAGCAGTTTTCGAATCCTTTAGAAGAAAATATTCAGAATTAAAAAAAATTCCCCATACAGTATTATGGACTTTGGTTCTAAAAATAAATAAATAAAAAAATTAATAAAAAAATGCTCCTTTAGCTTTTTGAAAGGGAATGCTCAAATTATTATGATTGACTCTGCTTTTCATTACATTGATTTTTATATCGCGCATATTTAAATATATATATAAGTTAATTTTATTTTTTGAATAAATTATTTGCTTTAAATGAGTAGCAAATAATACAGATTGAAAATCTCTTTAAAGTGCAAATTTTAAAATGAAAAATATTGATAAAAATGAAAAAGTGCTGTATTTCGGTTTATGGATTTATTGGATTTGGGAATAAGGTCGATTGACTACTGTAGGTCCTACGCCTGAAGGGGAGTGCCCTCCGTGGGGGGGAGGGTCTTTCTAACGGATTCTAGTCCGTATGCACGCAATTTTCGGAGAAAACCACAGAAAACTCTGAATAAGTAAGTAGACAAGCGCGATCAGGAATCGAACTCAGGCACTTCTCGTCACTCAGGTTTGAGCGCAGAACCGCTAGACCACCATTGGAGTCTCGGAAGAGGGAAAAGGGCCACCTTTGTAAAAAAATCACAATAAATTTTTAAAATTTTCTTTTTTACGTACTTTGTAATTTTTTTTTTTTTTTTTTTTTTTTTTTTTTTTGTAAATGCTGGAATAAATTGTGAATTTTGAAATACATTCATTGTTTTAAATTATGAAAATTCATATTTTCATATTCATTTTTTTAAATATCATATGTTTTCATTATACTATTTCGTCTTTTTTTTTTTGGGGGGGGGAGGGGAGCGAATTCTTTATACTTATAGATATATTTACATATAATGAATGTTTTCATTCTTGGATTTTGAAAAAATAAATATATTTTTTCATGGCTATGCGCGTTTGTAATGATCGATAGAAGGCGCTCTCTGAACTGCAGTTGTTAGTAAATATAATAGCGACGTGGATTAATAATTGTTCTTTCTCCGCCATTACATCCTGGAAAATCGATTGCATAATATGATGATATGCAGTGGTGTGATAATTTCACCTTAGCCCACCAGAGGACGAGCATTTCATTACAATCGCGGATATTCTTTATTCCTGTGAAATATCTGAATAGGTTTTTCACACATATATATATGTATATATGTATATTGGATTCGTTTATTTATTGATATTATTATTATTTTAACTTCTTCACAGAGAAATTTGCTTTGTTTATCTATCAAAAGGATGAATTTTTCTAGTTTCTTGAATCTAGTTGCTTGCTATTAATGGTTAAAAAGTAAGAAAATTTAAAGTATTTTATTTTATACGGTGTGTGAGAATGTAAAAAAAAAAAAAAAAAAAAAAAAAAAAAAAAAAAAAAACTATTTTATTTAGATAGTATGATATACAATTTATCTATAAAAGTCATTTATTTCTATTAGCTTTATTAAAACTATTCACACTCAGGGTAAACGTTTTTAGAACTTTTTATATTTTTAAAACCTTATACAAAATAATCTTACAGAATGTGTGATTATTTAATAACATGTGGTATTCTAGTGTTTGTGGGGAATGATGCGAAAAAGGAAAAAAAAAAAATATATATATATGCATCAGTGCATTTAAAACCGCTAAATATTACATTTAATTCTCGGGTTAAAGCGCCCTTTCAAGTCTGAAATGAGAGGCAGTCGATGCGAGCGCCATCTTCTAAAAGCGACTAAAATAGGGCCATTCTGATAACACAGCGTCGGCGGTCCATAGTGTATACGTCCATGTATCTGTACAACATCTCAGATATGATATGTTCTGGGAATCTGGAAATGTCTCAACGTTGTGACATCACATGCTACAATTCTGGTATATCGCATATAATATCTCTAGAACACTACTCTACTATGTCCCATAGATTGTTATGTTATATATCTGATACGTTCTATGGATGCGGAAATATCTCAGCTTTGCAACATTTGTGATATGCTGTATGTTATATATTTGGAAATGTTGCATGCTACATCTTTAGTTTAGCGCATGCTGCATCTCTTGCTTGTAACATTAATATTGTAGCGGACGCCATTTGTCAGGAAAGAGTATCAGATCTTACCGATGGACAACGGGTTAACCCTCTGTCCAGAGGTATATGTCGTTTGATTCCTAATTCGAAGGACCAAGGATCAAATCCAGCCGTCCGCCAAAATATCTATAGCATATCATAAAGCTCACATTTTTTTTTTCTTTTTAAGGCTAAAATAAAATAATTTATAAATTTCAGTAAAATAAAATAATTTATTTCACTGAATTTTTTAAACAACAAAACAGTCTCAATCTGAAAAAGAAATAAATGAAAAGATCATACTATTATCATAGTCAAAAGTCTACCCTATCAAGTGAGGCTTTGAAGTCCTTAAAAAAGCATATTTCCTCTGCTGTTTCTTAATATTACAATTTCTTTTATAAAAAATTTTTGAGACTATAAAAGAGCAACATTTAAACAAATTTTATAAAATTTACACAAGAAAATACATTGATAATTCAGTCTCTAGGCCCTGGTTTCTGGAGATCTTCCAGAGAAACAATATACACGATTTCTCAAACCCTAACAACACACTTATCCATAGTAAACCCTGAGGATGTCTCTAGGAGAAGATGTGCTGATAGGCAATGTACCAATCGTATTGATATTTTACACTCAATAAAATTGACTACTGCTTGAACAAAGTATTTTACTAATATTTATTTATTTATTTAACCCTCGCTTTCCCAAGATGGGATCATCTGCGCAGCACTAGTGCGACGTAAAACCCAACAAACCAACCCAAGATGGGATCATTTTGACCCCATTTTGAAGTTGCAATTTAGTTAAGCCCGCATCATTCAAAAAGTGCGCTAATTCGGAAGAGATAGCAAACCTGGAATGTTGCTCTACGATTTGTTCTAAACGATACAAAAATGCGTGATGTTTGTGATTTTCGCCAAACGTGGCAAGCGGCACCTGAAAGCAATTTTTGTCCAGTAACACCTTGATCTTGAGAAAGCGAGGATTAAAACTGAATTTTTGCAGTTGTATGCAAAAATGATGCAATTTTTGGTAATTTTTACCTCCACATATAATTTTATAAAATAAGTTGTAATAGGGAAAAAGAAAAATCCCTTTGTTTAGCAGAGCCGTCCGTGGACGAGTGGTTATGTCACCACACTGCTAATCGCTTTCGAGCGTAGAAGAGCGGGTTCGATTCTTTATACTTGACTCCCTATATCATATCAAACTTCGCATTACGGCGATCTTCTATGGGAGAAAATATCCGCCCTTGAAAGTTTGTTACTCACTAGAGGTGTATAAAGTGTGTAATGGTATCTGTGAAACACCTATTGGATAGCATAGTATTGTAGACAAAATTGTAAATGCTGTTTATTAAATACTACATAAGTATTGCGTAAAAAAGAATAGTTTACCTCCCAAAATAATCATCTGATCATTCAAAATTATAGAAAAAAGGAGCGATTTAAACAAAAAATAAAATATAAAATGTTTTTAAAAAGAGACTCACAAATCACTACAGTGTTGCAAACTATAAAAATTTGTCCCTAGGCATAGAAACTTTTAGCAATATTTTCAGGATGTAGCAATACTCAAAATTTCAAGCATTTAGTTAACATTATGAACGCTCAAGATTTCGAACTTTAAAAAGTGAAACTAATATTAGCTGCTTCAGTTTGCTGTCATTCCTGTATATCATCGATCGATCATTTCGGAGAAGTTATTAAAAATATGCCAAAAGAAGTACACTGGAAAAAATAAAATTCCATCGAACCGTATGTTCAAGACTGATAACAGAAATTATATCACCGTCAATACAGAAATATCTTCGAAATGATGTAAAAGTAAAAAAAGTATTTCAGAATTATGGGCAAAACTACCGACATAGTGTCTGAAAGAAATGTCTGCGTATGCTTATTTTTTTATAGTGATCAACTCGAATGCATAACATCTCAATTTTTGGGACTTGAATGTGTATCTGAAAATACAGCTAATGCTATTTAATGCATTGAACACTTATTACGAAATTATAATCTCCATCTGAAAGACTGCAGTGGATTTCGCACGGATGGTGCAAGTAATATGACAAGAAAACACAATTCAGTGTGGTCCAGAATCATAAATGAAGCCCCTAATTGTATAAAAATATATATATGCCAGTTTGGCGCTACGTGTAAAAAAGTATTTCGAGATTTTACCCTCTGATTTTTGATTTCTTTTAACCAGGATCCCAACACGGTTTTAAAAAATCAACAGAAAGAAGAGAAAATTTTAAATTACTTTCTGAAACTATCAACACAGAAGAAAATATAACAGACAATTCTCTACCATTTAAGAAAATTTCATGCACTTGTGGTTGGTATGAGGCACTGTATCCATTTATAATGTACTAGCTGCGTACCCGGCGTTGCCCGGGTGCATTAGGTGTTTTGGGCACAATTGCCATAAAAACGTTGTCAGCATTGCTATTTAACATAAATTGCGAAAGCTATTAGAATAGATTTTTGTAGAACATCTTTATAAACAATGTTTCGAGACTTGTTTTTTTCCGTATATATATACAAATTTTTGGCCCTAGACACACGTGAGCAGTCAACGTAGAGCAGTCCAGAGAAATAATAATCAGCTAAAAATGTAATTGAAAAGTTAGATGAAGCCTATTTTTAATGAAATCTAATATTTCCTCTAAATTCACATTAAAAAAAAAAAAAAAAAAAAAAAACTGTTGTGTTAATGACGATTATGCAAGACCGTAAGCGACTCTTTTTAAGGCTTCGCATCGTACTTTACATAGGTATCATCAGAAAAACTACAAGCCACAAATTTCGACTTTTTAAATTACCATCTCAATTAAACAAATTTTAGCTCCAATTTACACTAAAAGGGAAAATGTTTTCGAAGTTTACAAAATAGAATATTAAAGAAATTTTGTGAAAAATTTTAAACCAAAGTTGCATTTTTCTTTTTTTTTTTTTAAGATGCATTACAAGGTCAATTAAAGCTCATAAAATAATAATAGAATCTCTCGCCGATATAATACAATCTCTCACCTATGAAATTTGCCTTTTCAAAGTTTGGCTTCATTTGGCTCTATTTCGGAAAAATTTGGCTTTGTGGGAAAAATATGACTGAAAGCTAAGTCTTTTGTATGTGTGTGTGCTGAATAAACCAAAGAAATTTTCCAACTGAGAAAGATATAACTAAGCATCTTTTGGAAAATGATGGAAAATTGAATTGGTGTAGTACATCGTAAAACATTTTTGGTGAAAAAACCATTCAAGTTAACAGAAAAAAATGTAAATGTAAGTTCTATGTTCTCTTGGGAAACGTAGGCAAAGAAGGATATTTTTATTTTTATTTATAAAGAGTGCTTTGGGAATTTCGTAGCAAAGTATTTTGAACGTTGAGCAATTTAATACAGAACTGCTTCTTTTATACTAATAAAATTGCTTTTGTTTGTGAATTTTGTAACAAAACATTTTCTAAAAAATCTCTTTTTGATGCTCACATACGTGTTCATACAGGTGAGAAACCATTTGCTTGTGAAATATGTAGCAAAAGATTTTCAGAGAAGAGAAATTTAAGTCGCCATTTACGCATTCATACTGGTGACAATGCATTAATTTGTGAATTTTGTAATAAAACATTTTCGGATAATTACTATTTAAATATTCATAAACAGATTCATTCTGGTGAAAGGCAGTTTGTTTGTGAGGTCTGCAACATAAAATTTTTCAATAAAAGTTCCTTAAATTCACATTTACGCATTCATTCTGCCGAAAAAACTTTCATCTGTGGAGTTTGTAACAAAGCATTTTTGAATAAAAGTAATTTAAATGAACATTTACGTACACATACTGGACGGAAGCCATTTGTTTGTGAATTTTGTAGCAAAGCGTTTTTGGATAAGAGTAAATTAAACATACACATACGAATTCATACTGGTGAAAAACCATACACTTGTCAGTTTTGTAACAAAGCATTTTCGGATAAGCGTTATTTAAATTCCCACCTACGCATTCACACTGGTGAAAAGCCGTTTGTTTGTGATATATGTAGCAAAAAATTTTCTTACAAAAATAGTTTAAATTGCCATGTACGCACTCACACAGGTGAAAAGCCATTTGTTTGTGAAATTTGCAGCAAAGCATTTTCTTACAAGTGTAATTTAAATCAACATGTTTGCCTTTCTGGGAAAAAGCCTTGAAGATTTTTTTCCCCTTCAAATATTTCGTAATATTACTTTAAATAATTTAGTTTCTTTAATTTTTGGCATTAAGGTCACAGCGGCAGATGATCTGCAACTGTTTTTGTTTAAGAACTTTGAAAAAGATTTACAGATATCTGCATCATCAGATTATCCACGGATAATCGGTCTCTGAAAAATTGAATAAATAAAACCAGGCTGTAAAAAGCAAAATTACTAATACTGTAATTAAGTAGAAGTCTATAGACAACTGAAAATGCATAGCCTTTATATTTTTTGATGTACTATTAATATATATATTTTGAAACTATTAATGTTACTTAACTGCCACAACATTTGAAAAGAAAAATATTGTTGATGATGCCATCTATCATTCATGCGATAGTTTAACTAACATAAGTAAGAAGCGTTTGAACAATAAAACATTAAATAAAATAATAAACGCTTTGTCTAGGTAAAAATTGGAGAAAAAATAAAAATAAAATACAGAGTAACAATCTCAATTAAGTAATTTTTTAAAAATCTCATATTTTTTTTGTCAGTTTTTAATTATAAACAAACAAAATAAAAATCTAAACTATGAGAAAAAGAAATTTCTCATATCAATATATTTATATATTAAAATAATCCTGTCTGTAGGTTTTTATAAAGATGTGCTATATTGTAATATAATTGAAAAGAAGTTCTGAATAATATGTCATAGTGGAATACAGAAGTAATTTTAGTTATTGATTTGATAATAAGACAATTTTCAAAATTTTGTCTGATTTCATTGACAAACCTTATTCTAACATGGACATTATATATTTTTAAAAATGCAGTTTTCATTTTGTCTTTTCCATTTGTAATGTACCATGATATGATGTTAAACTAAATGTAATCAAGCACAAATGTAGGCCATGTGCATTTCATTAAATAAACAATCACTTTTGAACACCTTACAAAAAATAAATGTTATGTGCGGGATAAACAGTATTATAGTTTTCGATGGCACAATCTGTAGTATGAAAATAAAAAGTTTTATTTTTGTTCAAGGAGAATGAAATCTGAAAGATTTATGACTACATATCAGGTAAATAGTCAAAAGAAAGTACGCAACAGTGTGGTAAAATACACTTTATATACTTTCACCTTTTCTATGAGATTATCCGTGGATTATATGGTGAAAATTACAGTAATATTTGTATAACTTAACATCATTTTCTTGTTTAGAATTCTTATTGTCATTATGTGAAAAAAGTTACCTTATTTATAATTATGTCAGCGTTCAACAGTTTCCTATCTAATTCCTGAAAAGACAATGATTTCTATAAATAAAATATTGTTATGGTATTATTAAGTTAAATTTTCTGTTTGCCACATAGTAGTATCAAGCCCTTATTGGGCAGCTATGTTACAAATAATAATTTCTTTCTCTATATATATTCTCTTAAATAAATATTTATTATAAACTATTTATTTTTAGTTTTCTATCCATCGAACTTCTATCCATTGGCACAATGTGCCAGTGGACACATGTTGAACAAAAAATTACAAGTCTCTATTTTGCCTTGCCCCTTTTTGTTCTTATAACAATTAATTCAACTTTGCAATCAAAAGGTAATATGTTCTTATATTTTAAGTTATAATTAAAAGAATTCATTGCCATCCAGCAATGTAGATGTAGGAGTTAAATAAAATTAAAAAAAAAAAAAATCCTCTGTAAAACTACATCTGTGTCAGAAAACACATGAAAAAATTTCATATTCATGATACAAGTGCAGGTGAGATTGATCAGGTAGTACAAATAGTAGGACATTCGTCGTGGTATATTGAGCTATAGTACCCAGGATCGATTTCTGTCTTGGTATTTTTCCTTCTTGTAAATATTTTGCTTTTCCATAAAAAATATATGTAATAGAGAAGGTCAAAGTATATTCAAATTAAAATTAAGTTTCAACCTTTTAGCAATAATCTTTTTTTTTTCTTTCTTTTTTTTTTTTTTTTTTTTTTTTAGGAAACAAGAAACTTTTAAGTATGTTTAATTTTTAGCAAAAGCCCATTTGTGCAGCACTATAGTGAGATGTAAAACCCAACCAACAACCTATGTTTTTTTTTTCTCAATTTTTATATAAGATGAAATTAGAAATTTAGTAGTGTTCTGAAAAGATAAAAGTAGAAATTTGTATCGGTTAAAAAGAAAAACAAGAAAAAAAAAACTTTTTTTTAATATGTTCCAACGAAAGAATTTTTTTTTTAAATATAATAAAAAAAATTAAAATGAATTGTGATATACCTTAACATTTTGACTGCCATGGCTATCATATGTGATAGCCAGTGATGTTTGCGTTGGGACACTGGCTAAAAGATATGATAACCATGGATTTTCAACACTTCAGTCCTTGGCTATAAAAACATCAGTTACATGAAAATCGTACTGGAGTTTAATTGTTGGAGAATGAGAATCTCCCTATGTGTTGAAAAATGAATCAGATTGAAAAATATTTTTCTTATATATAATTTTGTGTCGAAAAAAATACAAATTACACAACAGAATTTTTCGGCACCGTGGTGAACAATTGCAATTTTGGCTTGGCAGTCAAAGTGTTAAAGGTGAAAAAGTAACAGCAATTTCACCAGCCAACACTTCAAGATGGCGGTTGTTATGTGTCGATGAGAAATTACAAATTGTTAAGACCAGTATATCTGAATCTGAAGTAAGCATTCCATGTAATTGTGTTATCTAAAATGGACTAAGGCAGTATTAATTTAACCTACATGAAATATCTTTATGTCGTTGAGTAATGATGCCGTTGTTCCGCTGCCTTACAGTGCGTAAATCTGAACTCAGTTGCGCAACAATCACTATCACGCATATATGCACAAACATGGATATATATTTAAAAAAAAAAAAAAAAGTCAGATACTCTTACCTCGTTGTGCACGAATCTGAAAATACAAAAAACTTATTTCACTAGCAAATACTATCATACACGTATGTATATCTTGTGTACATGGAAAAAAAAAAAAAAAAAAAAAAAAAAAACATCATTGGATGTTGCGACTTCACTGTGCATGAATCTCAAAATGCAGAAAGCATGATTCCGCTGCAATCACTATCATGCACGTTTGTACCCTTTATGCACAATGACCTCCCCTTCTCCCAAAAAATCCCTATACTAAAGATCTACCAAGTAACTGTTGCTAAAGAACGAAACAGAGATACCTTAAGCGTTTATATGGAAAAATTTAATAAAAAATACCATTGAACTAAATTAAATTCTATTTTGTACAGAAATTTATATCTATTAACACTCAGGAAACAAAAATAGACTTCATGTTTTTATAATTATTTTCTGTCACATTTTAAGGATGGTCATTAATCTCGTGTAAGTAGGATAGTTTTTCCGTTTTTCATACGAGAGAAAAAAAAATGTATTTTAAGTGAAATAGCTTTGTTATTTATTGCAAATAGAAATTTTTTAAGCAATTAATGGGTTCTTCTTATCAATGACTGTAGAGACTCTACCCCATTTATCGCAACTTTCCCTTTCACTATTCGAAATATTAAGAGTGTGTAACACAATATAGCAACAGAACATTATTATAGAAATCTCTTTACTTTATCTCAAGTGGAGACCAGACCACACAGTTGGAGATAACTCTGGATTTTAAAATTGTTATATTCACTCACTGTCTATAATATTGAATCGAATTTTAAAACGAATGAGTTAGTTCCTAAATAATTGCTTAAAACCCGAGTAAATGTAGACATCACCTATTCTGTTTTAGATATAACACCCTGACAAATAAAAAATGGCAATTTTGAGTTTATGTAATTGAAAATGTGTATGAAGTGTTTTAACATGTACAAAAAGCTTATCTCAATTTCGAAAATTATCCACATGAGAGATATTTATGTTAGTTTTACTATAATGCAAATCAGTGCTTTATTGTTATCCTCATGCTGATTTTTTTCTTAAGTACTGCATTTTTGAGTTTCTTTCCTTGTCGGGGTGTGATATATTTGATCAAAACAATTTAAATACAGCAATATACAATTATAACTAGAATAAGATTAATACTTACTTTTTGATATTCACTATGAAACGAACTGTATAGTTTCTATGCAAAGTAAATAAAAGAAAAATTTTTCTAGAATAAAATTTAAAATCATATACTTATGTATGACCTAAAATTATCAATACAAATATGCATATAAAAAAAATAATTATAATACATTTTATTTAAAAAATTAAAAAAGAAAAAATTTATGTATATTTTATTTCGCATTTATAATTTTAAAAAGTTCATTATAGTACAGCATTAGTATGTTAAATCATCTTTATATATACGCCTATCTTTTATTTTATGCTTTCAAAATTTTTGATAGCTGCATCAAAATTCGATATTACCTGTTAAATCTATGCCAAGTGGCCAAAAACTTGTCAAATTCCCTCTACTAAGTCCTCTTTTCGGAAGAAGCATTGTTTAAAACTATGATTAAGGCAGTACTAACGATTGAAGAATAGGGATACAGGTCATTTTTTATTTCATGAGATGTTAGCTTTAAACATAGTTCTCTATATGACAAGTACTTTAACGATGCACTTGCATGCTTAGACATACTAATTTCAGAAAATACTATATCCTCTAACACTGAACCTTGCTTTTCAGAGAAAAAATTATGTATTTAAATAAAGTTTTGAAAAAAGTGTGATTTTTGTCTATTAGAGATGAAATAATTGTTTATTTCAACCTCGGTTAGCAAAAAAAAAAAAAAAAAAAACAGTATTTCAGCAGTTGTGATTAAAATATAATTTAATTTTTTCAGTGATGAAATATTTCTGTATTTTAGCAACAGGTCGCATGAATGTTACATTTTATTTGACACAAAAAAAAGGTGCAAGTTTCATTAACTGAATATAGAAAAATGACATTTAACAGAGTCCATGCAGGAAAAATGTAAACGAAAACAAACAAATTCATATTGTCAAATTAATTCAAACCAATTCATATTTCAAAATATTCAATTGATTCTTTAGTAGACAGCAGAACTGCTGAATACATGAGTAAAGAAAAAACCACATAACTTGAAAAGTACTTACAAAAATAAATATGATAATCCTTAAAGTTTTCTCAATTTCTTTTCTTCTGAAGCACTAGCCCTCATTCAGTTTCAGATCCTTTTGAATACTATCCAGCTGTGAGCTACAGGGTAAATGATCATCTTTAGTCGCTTTTTCCACAATTCTTGAAAAAATATTTTTGGAGGAAGCAGTCACATTATATATAAATCCGAAAAAGAATCTAATTCGTTACGTTAATACATCAAAACTAGCATAACAAATTGGTTCTCATTCAGACAAATCTCATTTTATAAATTAGGAATTCACTTTATTTTTCACGTGGTGAGGATTTCAATACAGATAAAATCTAAAAAAAAAAAAAAAAAAAACTTAATGAGCAAATTCAAGTACAAAATATTGAAAATATTTACAGCTATAAATCAATATTCTATATATTTATTGCTATCAAAATTTTAAAAAAAGTAAATAAAGTGATTACGAAAATAATTACATTACAGTCAGTTTTCTGAATGCAAATTTGAGCAGCACTTTAAACAATTTATATATCAGTTAAAAATGGACAAATAACTGAGGATGAAATAGTATTAAGGGTATCGAATCTAATACACAGTATATTAAATCTGCTTAACATGATTGTTATTAAAACAAAATATTTAAAATTCAATCAAATTTCGATTTTTTAATGACTTTGTTTTTTTAATAATATGCACTTATTAGAATTTTTATTAGTAAGGGAAATACTAGTATTTAACATCTGCTACATTTTCAATATATGTATGTGCACATATTTAATAAAGCAGCATTAACACTTCCCTTTTCTTTTCTTTGCAATTTTACTCATCCACTCTCTCCTTATAATAATTAAAAGGATATTTTCAAACCATATAAACAATAATAAGGTTAAAAAATTAATTAATTAATAAATGCAAATTGAACAAACAGTACAAATAACAGACATATTTAACATTTAATGCAACATTTATTCTTCAGCATACGATAAAGAAATTTATACTTTATTAAATAAAAGTAGTTTATAAAAATCTCGAAAGAAGCTTTAATTTAATTTATGTTATCTGTTCTATGAATTAAGTAGAATATATATATATATGTATATATATATATATATATACATATATAAGATGTTGGTTAAACATTTCTGTGGTGATGCAAGTATAAAAATTCTTCATAAACAGATAACCTGTATTATACATATAGTAAAACGTAAACACTAAAATACATTATAGCTTTACGGGCAAGCTATCGGTAAACAACATTAAAAGAAAGTATAATTATTTCTAATTAAAGATCATTGCATAAAATTCTCTAAACAGATACTTCACTTAGAGTTGAAAAAGAATATCTAAATTCTGATAACTACTAGAATGAACTGTAGAAATATATATAATAAACATACATGATATTTTCTCCGTTTTTAACTCATACACCTTACAAAAAAAAAAAAAAAAAAAAAATGAATGAAAAAAAAAAGAAAGAAAAACTTACTTTCGATAGTCTATAATTCTGAATTTATATATTTTTTATTTCCACCAGCACACAGAAAAATAAATTGGTCACAGTGACCTGGCAAAATGCTCAATTGACAATACAGAATTGACTAACCAAAATAGCTGACTAGCCAAAAAGTGTACTTGCTGAACTAGTCTCCAAAACTAAAAAGTGTACTTGCTGAACTAGTCTTCAAAACTAAAAAGTGTACTTGCTGAACTAGTCACTAAAACACTACTCCAGACTAGGAAGGTTAATATTATCAGACAAAGAAGGCTAGTCGACAATCATAATTATCTGACCAGGAAGGTTAGTCAACAACCGCAGTTTCAAAGACAAGGCATGTTAGTCAGAATCTACGCTTGATTAAGAAAGTTAGTCAACAGATCTCAGGTATCTGACTAAGAAAGCTAGTCAATTTTCAAAGAATATTTGAAGAGGCAGGATAGTCAAGATTATTTGCCTGACTAACCTGTCTGGTAATATCTGAAGAGGAAAACGAGTCTCTATTTGATTAAGCTGCCTCATAATATTTTTGGAGGAAGATTAGTTAGGAAAAAAAAAAAAAAAAAACCAATGACTAGCCTGTCTCATAATATTTGAGATAGATTCATACTTGCCAACATATCAGTTTTAAAAATCAGTACTATTCATAGAATTGTTAAACTAAATTTTCACTGCATTTAGAAATTAAAATGTTCTCCAGATTTTTATAAGATAATGAGGATCAAAATTCAGTTTTTAATTATCTTATCTGACTGAAAATACACTCACAATGACTATGTAAATATACTATTTAATTACAAAGCATTATTTACAAATCTGGTGTGAAAAACCACACGACTTCCATTACCCACTATTTCACGAATTATATGCATTTTTACTTTCATTACCCGACTACCGTAGGTAATGGAAGTATTGTATTCGGTCTAAAAATTCAATGTCGAGTTTTCGCTTGATTTACACGTTTTAAGGTCTCCTGAGTCCAAATCAGTAGTTTTTGTCAATAGTGTGTATGTGTGTGTATGTATGTATGTACGAACGAAATCTTCTGGTTATGATATCTCCTAAACTAATAGAGATAAAACTACGAAACTTCAGCATTGAAGCAGGTCTGGTGTACAGATGAAATTCTGGTGTACAGGCACCCTGTATAAATAGCTTAATTTCAGGTCTCGCAAGTGCGTACCTTTAAAAACGGCTGTACGGATTATTTTCAAACTCGCTATAACTCACTTTTAAATATGCTTTTGTATTTAATTATTGTTTTCCGTTCAATAATTGTGTACGCCAAGTTTTGGTAAAAGTTGGTATCTCAAAAACGCCTCTAACGATTTTCTTGAATATTGCTACATAAATCCATTTTAGATATCCTTTCTCATGTATTAAGTGGTTGTACAGGAAAAATAACAGTCATTCTGATTAGGCAGGTCAGTTTTAGATATCGGAAATTGGTGTTTGAAAAAATAACTCATCCCTCCCCCCCTTATTTTCTAACTCGCTATATAAATTCTGTTTTACATGTTTACATATATATATATATATTTATACATACATGCATGCACACACACATACACACACACATATATATATTAGCTTTCTCTTATAGGAAATTTGTTTGGTGTCTACTTTCGTTAGGTCAATTTTACGTGTTCGCTGACCACATTATTTCTAAAAAATGCATATAATACGTGTAATAGTGGGCAATGGAAGCCGTGTGGTTGTTTCACACCAGACTTTTTTTTTTTTTTTTTTTTGAGAAAAGTGAGTTAAAATGGCGACTTTGAAAAAAATCCGTACAGATGTTTTTAAAGGAACGCGCTTGCGAGACCTGAAATTGAGTTATTTATACAGGACGCCTATCAATTTTCCTGAACTAACCAACTATATCATTCGAAAGGACTTCTAATAGAATGTTTATATAGCAAATTTGAAGAAAATCGTTAGAGCCGGTTTTGAGATACGGACTTACGGTCCCACTTCTGGTTTCTGATGTCCCACTTCCGGTTTTTAAATTTTTATCAACATTTGGAAAATGCATCTGTACACCAGACCTGTCTTAATTCTGAAGTTTTGTAGTTCTATCTTTATTAGTTTCGGAGATATGATAGCCAGGAGATTCCACACACACACACACACACTTACCAATTGCCAAAACCACTTTTTTGGACTCAGGGGACCTAAAAACGTGTAAATCAGGTGAAATCTCGATATCGAATTTTTGGACCGAATACAATACTTCCAGAGCTGCCAACCTAATCCGGCAAATTGTTAGTACCGCCCCTTTTTCTATACCACTTAATTTTTAAAGCAATTTTCTTCAAATGTATTTACGATGAATTAAGAAGAAAAAACTCTAAGAAATGACTGGTGTAGAAAAAGGGGCGGTACTAACAATTTGCCGGATTAGGTTGTCAGCTCTGTACTTCCATTACTTACGCTAGTAGGTGATGGAAGTAAAAAATCCAAAAAATTAAGTTTGTTTTGAGTTAATTAAAATCAATATTGTAATTTTTACACATACATTTAATAAGCCTCATTTCATTATTATATGTATACTCTGTATATTTTCCAGTAAAATTGCTCAATTTTACAATTTTTCTTGTAAGTTCCTAAAAACAGCAGACCAGTAGAAATAGCTAAAAAAAAACGGTAGTCTACTGGTAAAAACAGTGGAGTTGGCAAGTAAGCAGATTAATCAAAATTTTGATTGGTTAAAATCCTTCATATTTTATGAAGAATAAGAGATTCGTGCTTGTTTGCAGGGGTTTTTTGTAAAAGCATTGTTATTAGTCTTAACCTCTTTACTTTTGTAATTGTTAAATCTTTTCTCCCCTTGAAGGTGTTCAACCTTGAAAATACATTTAAAGAACTTTTCTGGAAAATATTACTTGTCTATCAATTAAAAAAAAAAAATACTCATAGCTGCCAACTTTTTCAAATTATTCCAGAATGTTGTTAACATTCGCCCTTTTCTTCATACCATATTCTTTCTAGAATAATCTTCTTTAGCATGTAATTACAATTAAATATGAAGAAAATTACTCCTCAAAGAATATGATTTGAAAAAAGGGCATTACTAACAACATTCCGGAATCAATTAAAAAAGTTAGCAGCTATGAATACTGGAAATTTAACAAACCACTGAAACAAAGAATTCGCTAGTTTAAACATTCTTCCCTACATTTATTTATTATTAACGCAAGCATTTATCCAACACCTTCTTATCAATACTTTCCAAATGGACTGTGGCGCCACATGATTTAGTCCATTTTTTATGCACATCCTCATATATGGATTTAGAATTATTTTTAGAATTTATTATATTTAGAATTTATTTTTTTTTTCTCCTCGGTGCTTTCGTTTTATACGCTGTGGTTACAAAAATAAATATAAACCTTTTTTTTTTTAGTTCCTTTTTTTAATATTACCCATTTCATTCCCAATTTTTTCCCTCCATAAAACAATAAATCTTATATTTAGTCATAAATTTATTTCAAAGGTAATATATATATATATATATATATATATATATATATATATATATATATATATTAAATAGGAGTAATAGCAGAGTACGAATTAATATAGCTAATAAAGCAACTGAGAGGTGTTTATTTATGTTTAATATAACCACTGATGCCATTAATAATCACAAATTTTCAATAAATAAAAATATGAAAATTTTGGGAAACATACATGCTGTAATTAGTTAAAATACAAATTATAAACATTAAAAAATAAAATAAAAAATGTTTCAAACACTTATTTTACTTAACCCTTTACATACCAAATCACCTTATTTTTGGAAAAAGAGTTTGAAACTTTTTTATTATATTTCTTTGCTGCAAGAGAAACATCTCATATTAAATTTAGCTTACTTTTGCTTAACAATAGAGAAAGTTTAAACTATAGGGACTTTGAAGTTCCAATGAAAGCCTGTAGTAAATTTAGGCTATATTGAGGAATGTTTTTGGTAGGACTTTAAAGTCCCCGTGGGATACAAAGGATTAAGCCACCTGAATATATGCATATATTTTTTAAATAATGGATTTTTTCACCAGATTAAAATTATAAACAGGTACGACGATACAATGTATTGATATAGACAATATTAACGATATATAAGGTATAGAAGTTACAATGTACTAAATTATAAATAACAACAAACTCCAAATTACCGGTTATTTAAAGTTTTAAAATCATAAATATTAATGATACACCTTTTTTTTTTTTTTTTTTTTTTTTTTTTTTAAGGTGAGGGTGGACATAAAATTTGCATTAAAAACACCTTTTACCGTATATAATAAGATTTTTTTTTTCCTTTAATCATCTCTGTAAATTTTATGCACAGATAAATTTTAATATATAGCAATAATTTATAAGTATTTGATCATCCAAAATAACTCTCACTTACGTGATAACATACTTTCAACATTCTTTAGACCAACATTTTAAATAAGATTTTAAATAGATTTATTTGCTTATTTAAAAAAAGAAACTAAGTAAATAAAATAAGACATAAAAGACAAAAATCAAGAAAAAAATAATTTTATTGTAAATTATAAATATGTTTCATATACATAAAGAAGATTTTTCTATCATTTGCATAAAAAGTAATCATAATAATAATATAAAAGCACAAATATCATTAGGTAATAAAACGTAAATTTTTTGCCTTGGCTTTTGCAATACTTCTCAATTTTTTTTAGTGATTATTTGATAATTTTTTCCAACTTAATTATTTACAAATCTAAATAGCTCTTTAAAAAAAACGAAATATTTCCACAGGACTTTGTCTTCATGTACTTGGCTTTGATAGATATGATGGCAAATCACTGAAAATCGTAGGAATAGCACCATCTTTAACAATTGGTTTATTTCTTGGGACTTGATGTAACTTTTCTTCTTTTTCATTAAAATATGTTATTGTTTGTATAATTTCATCAGGTTTAAAATGGAGCTCGCAAACCTTAAAATGAAAAAAAAAAAAAAAAAAAGTCATTAGGATGTCGCTAAGAAGTACGTTATATGAGGTGTAAATTTCACCTCATTGCATAGGTTGCATTCAGTTAGGAAGTTGCATATATCAAAACCTTTCTTAATCTATGCATAAATTATTATATACTCGTTTATAAATTTTTATGTGAAAACAGGGCACTTTGGAATCACCTAGGAGAGGCCTTCATCCTGCAGTGGATTGATAAAGGCTGAAATTGATAATGATGATACATATATATATTGTCATATTTCACTTACTTTATAATTCGTATGATTACTTTGGGTATGATTCGTATTCGTATGATTACTTACTACTTGATTACGCACGCACAAGCTTATTTTTTTAATCGATTTTATCGATTTTTTGGACCGAATACAATACTTCCATTACCTACGGCAGTCGGGTAATGGAGTAAAAATATACTGAAAAAGCAAAAATTCTAATATTAAATAACAAATTGGCAGCTGTTTTCTTCTGTTACAAGTGTTTTTTTTTAATTATTATTATTATTATTATTATTATTATTATTTTTTTTTTTTTTGAAATACCTATTACTTACATCCTCTCCCCCCCCCCCCCCCTAAAGTTAAGTATTTGAAGTTCGGTGATATATATTTAGTGATTCATTCAAGCTAGAGAAAATACCAAATCTCCAACTTTTTTTTTTTTTAATTGACTAAAATGCTACAAGAATAATAATCCAGTTCACATAAATAAACACTTTAATGACCGCGGATGGGAAAAATTACGTATTTGTTTACTTTAGCCGATAAGAAAGGGGGGGGGGAGAAGGGCAGATAGAAATAGGAAAAACATTTTTTCTTTTTTTCATAGTTTTGAGTCTGATTCAGTTTCGATTGTGCAATCATCAATTGCCCCGCCCCTTCCTCGCAACCAAATTCCGCGCGTACACACACGAAATAATAATAATTTTAATAATAATAAATAAAACAGAAGAAAGAAAGAAAAAGCACTTGAGCAGTTAGCTGTGAGTGATAAAATATAAATTTTTGAATGAGTTGGTTCTTTTTGTGTCTTAAATTTTAGTTTTCACATAAGAATTTTAACACTTAGTTAAAACCTCTGTTGTTCTTCTATGGATGTTTATAGAAGCCCAATCATTTCATATTAATTGTTATTAATCTAAACTTATGCTTAATCTTTTTTATATTATTTTTTCAATTTAAAATTATTTTGCATTACAGTTACACACATACTATTCTTTAGTTTTTTTTTTTTTTTTTTTTTTTTTTTTGTATTCAATAGAAGAAAGCATTGGATTCGTAAACATTTTCGATTTTCGATTTTTAATGGATTTATGCGTTTTGAGAGGTCCAGAACATGTTTTGACAATAGAAAATGTTTGTATGTGACAAAAAGTTTTGTGGCGACTGTATCTCAGGAACTACTGCATAGAATTGCATATAAATTAATATACGGATGCACCTTGACATAAATTAGTGTCTATCAACTTTTGGTGCCAATCGCTCAACAGATGACGCTGCTCTACAGCAATTTCAGAAAAGGCTATATCTTAGAAACTAATGCACGAAATCGCATATTAATTTATTCGCAGATGCGCCTTGTCATAAGTTAGTGTCTACCAACTTCTGGTGCCAATTGCACGACAGGTGGCACTGTTATACATCGATTTCTGCAATTTCAGGGAAGGTTCTATCTCAGGAACTACTGCACAGAATTGCATATAAAATTATATGTAGATGCACCTTAACATAAATTATTAGTTTATGTCAACTTTTAATGCTAATCGCTCAACAGGTGAAGCTGCTATACAGCTATTTTTACAATTTAAGGGTTATATCTCAGGTTCTAATGCGTATAATCGAACAATATTTAATGTATAAAAAGGCCATTAAGAGACATAATGTTTATTAAATTGGGTGTATATAGCCGATATGTGGCGCTGTTATACTGCAATTTTCCCCGTGATCATCTGTACGGTAAAAATTTACTTCCGTTGAACCTTTAGACTACCTCTCTGATATGAAAATCGTCTGCATTAATAATAGATAAAAATAAAAATAAAAAATAATTTCCATTGCATGATTTTATATAGGAAAAGGTAGAAGAAAGTTAGTTTTGTGGTGGCATCAACATGACATTTTTTTTTTCTACTTTTTTTCTCCTCGGGAGGAAAAAGGCAGGCTTGGAACTCTTATACTTTTTTTTTTTTTTTTTTTTTGTAATGATACATATCAACAAATGTCTGATAGCTGCTGATTCTGTCATTCAGCTTTTGAGCACTATTTTCTCAGACTATATGACTCGTTTTGTCCAAGGTTAAAATTTGCCCAAGGTTAAAATGTTTTGTGCATTTTGTATCTTTATAGTTATTTGTCTCATTTTTATAGCATATAACTTTTATTTTTTCAGTTTGTTCAGTGAAACAAATAACATGAAATTAAGTACGTATTTTTAACAAGATACCTTTGTTTATAACTAATACTTAATAGTATCTAATAATTTAAACTCATATTATTTTTGATTAAATTTATTCTAAAGAAAAAAAAATATGTATATGATATCAAAATTTTAATAACTAAAAATATCAGCCTTTAAAAAACAATCATCAATCATTTGAATGAAACAAGTAACATGAAGTTAAATCTCTTTATATTTTAACTAAGACATCTATTATTTATCGCTAATAATTAATATTGTACACAAGAACAATTTAAAAATTGAGAAAAGAATATAGTATGTGATATTAAATTCATATCATTTTTGCTCAAATTTGTTCTGAAAAAATTGTTATCAAACATTTAATAATAAATGAAGACATTTTTTATTACATGCAATTATCAACCATTTCCCAAAAATATTTAAATTATAAAGATATATTTATTTATTTAGAACTGGAAAAAAAAAAAAAAAAATAGAACAAATAACAGATAAACGAGGAACCTTTTAATTTTTTTAATTCATCTCATTAAAAATTTTAAATATAAAAAAGTATGAATATTATTCTTGTTCTGAGATAAGATACATAAAATGCAGCAAAAGATAATTTAAAAACATACCTTAGAATTCGAAGTTATTCAAAATCCTTATAAATAGCATTTTTCCATATCTTTTTTGAATTTTTATCTCTTGGAATCCAAATACCTTCTGAACCACCTTTAAGGGAAAAAAAGCGTTACTATTCTGTGTATAAAAAATATAAATATGAGCTTAATGTTAAAAATATATGTAAAAAACTATAGTTTAGACAAATTAAAATACTTATTTTTATAATACAACGATACGCAAAACTAAGATTTATAATAACGTATTTTAAAATTTATACGTTTTAAACAACTTTATAAATTAAAACAAATTCTAAATACCATTGATACTGTTAGAAGATTGCTAAAGCTTAGAATTTTACAATTTTACAATTTACTATTCTAACAAAGCTTTACAATAAATATATATATATACACACAATAAATAAAGTATTTAGCACTTACTTTTGACCGCAAACTCGATTCGCAGATAATTAAAATCTCTCGGTCTATTTCTAAATTGAAAATTATCACAAATATGGAAATGGAACCGAAACAACATCAACGGATCCACGATTTCAGACTTCTAAGTATTTGGATTTCGAATTCTGCGATTGCATTATGCCGCCAGATTTAATAGGTTAAATTATTCGATTTCGGTTGACTAACTCAAGTTGTCAGAAGGAGACAAAAAAATAAAAAATAAAATAAACAAAAAAATAAAAATAATAATGCTGAGCTTTTGGACTAGCCAAACAAATTTTTCTTAGTCAATTGACAAAACAGGAACAATTTATTTTTTTTTCTCTCATCTGACTAACCGGTCAAATTTGAGGAAAATGAAAACTGTACCTGGGAAATTAGTCATCTGACAAGTTTTAGAGGCAAAACGGATCATCAGACGAAATACATTAAAGATACATGGTAAAATAAAACGACTTTTGTGTCTCATGACTAAATGGGATTGTCAGGTAGTGTTTTGATTGTTTCAAATGTTGCGTAATTTTGTGCAAATTTGTCAATATACTAGGAAAACGTGTACTATGACAAAGATAACACGTTTCTTGACAAGTTTCGACTTTCCATTTTTCTGTGTGAGATTATTACAATACTTTCAAAGATCCTCGAAATTATAATTTTTGATGATTTTGAAATAACATATTAATTAAAAACATACCCATCGACGGCCATCTTAAGCGATTGTTATCAGTTTGCAGAGGTTTCCAGCATTTGCAAATATCACCCACATTGCAAAAGGTTTGCAATCGCTTTGCAATTGAAATATTCTGTTTGAATTGAATATTGATTGCAACCGCAACTGTTCTGTTTGAATGTATCCGCCACGGATTGGAAACCGCAAATTAGAGGTCTGCACGGACCGGAATTTCGAGGCTCGGGCCCGGCCCGGCCCATACGAAAACTTTGCTTACCCGGCCCGACCCGTTATGAAGTCGAAAAATGCGGCACGGGCCCAGCCCGGCCTGTTTATTTTTTTAAAGTTTATGGCCCGGCCCGACCCGATTCAAAAATATGTAAAATAACAAAAAAAAGAATGCCTTTTTATGAAAAAGATTTTTAGTATGTGTTTTGCTGAGGTTTTATATGACCAAACAATAGTACGTTCTTTAACAAAACTGCCGAAATTTTACAAGACAATTATATATAAGCAGAAATTCATTATTATAGACAAGGCACAAAGACAAACAGAAAGTCAAATCGAAAATATTAGCATTCATCAAACAATATAGGATGGTATTTAAAATGGTTAATACTATTGAAAATGCACTTTCAACCATTTCCTCTTATATACCATAATGTATTCGAATCTTTCATGCGCTCCGTTAAATAAAACCATAACCGTTAAACAAAACCGTTAATCCAACCACATTCAATAGAAAAGTTGCTTTTGCCACTGATAAAAATGATGCTACTTTCGTCCATTGAAGAAAAGGAAAAGGAGCCTTAGAGAAAAAGTTACAGCGGAAAGGATTTTTATAGCCTTTATACCACATAAACTTAACAGATCATAAGAAACAAACCCTTATACACAGTAATGTATCTAATTTCCTTTGTTATGCGCATGTACGCAAACTGGTAGCGACATGCATACCATTTTGAATAGGAAACCATCTAATATTACTTTAAATAAAATATATTAATTTCGAGGCATAATAAAAATATTTGCGAAAAATCAGATTTCGAACACACAGACTGATAGGCAATTAAATTGACGTTACAGACACTTTTTTAACAAAATAGAACTTTATGTGACATACAAAAATGTATGTCACAATTAGTTTATGTGACATACAAAAATGCCTGTAAAATTACGCAAAATAAATGACTGAAGAAATAATTTATCATTTTCCTTTTTCGTTGATTAACGAGGAAACCAGAAGAAGATTCGGGCCGACACGGCCCGGAGAAAGTTTCATTCAGGCCCGGCCCGGCCCGAATATACACAAAAAAACTGAGCCCAAGCCCGGCCCGGCCCGGCCCGAGAACAAATTCAAAAATTCAGCCCGAACCCGGTCCGAGGGCCGGGACGGACTCAGGCTCGGGCCAGAAGCCCGGCCCGTGCAGACCTCTACCGCAAATGAATGATTAGTTGTTATGAAAGCAAAGCAACTAGCCAATCATCATATGATATCTGTGGGCCAATACATAAAATTTTGCCTTATTGGATTAAATTGTTTTTGAAATAAGTAGCGGAAGTGTAAATAAAGATTAAATATTTTAATTTCTTAAAGTTATTCAGATTAAACCTCAATAAAAAGGAAAGATAAATTAATATAATTATAAAGGTAAATTATATTCGTAAATAACATTTAACTTTTACATTTACGTATAATGTTACAATACTTACATTTTACTTTTCCAATATTAACTTAGCCCTAAAAATAACACTAAACTCTATTATATTTAATAAACTTTCTCCATAATTTAATGACTTGAAAATTATACTGATAAATATTAAAGGATATGGGAAAGGTATATTTATGCAACAAAAACAAAATGATCACTTTTATACGAATAATGGCTAGTTTAGACACAGGAGGGCATCACATGTGAAAGAGAAGCCTTCACACTATCATTTGTTTGTAATTGTATTTGGCACATGCATACTTCTGTAAAAGCATCAGTCTTATTATCGTATAGCCACACCTCATATAGTATATATAATATTTTAATTTTCAACTGTAAAAAAAAGAAAAAAAAACTTTTTGGTGGAGGTTTATTGATTTATCTTTTATTATTAACTGTTTAATAACATGTATAATTAATTGAAACATCTATGTATTTCAAGGGAACTGGTATGTGAATTCCAGTGAGTCTTGATGACAATCGGTGATGAATGTTTGTCTTTTGATCCTGCATGGGTTTTACATTAACGCTAAAATATTGGCTGTCCCCTTAACAGTAAATTCGTATTTAGAAATTTCATTTGAAACCTGCGTGCCTACTAGATAGGATCTAATTTTTAATCATATCCTCTGGCAAAACTCACCGTAGACGTTCCTCAAACAATTGTTAATTAGTATCATTATTTTCATTTATTTATTGTATATTTAGTTAAGTCCGTATGAAAATCATTCCTTGCTCTGCTCACCAAAAGTATACTGGACGGACTCATGCCATCTATAATAATAAAAATAAATATATATCATACGCTAATATTTTATTATATTACTACCAGGCTTTGCCCGCTTCGCTGGTCACTAAATTTAAAGGAAACTCTTTTCTATATAGCTTTATAAATCAAATAAAATACTAAAATTGCTCAAAAGCTCGCTTCGGATCCCTGCTGCCTTCGGTAGCGATTTGGTCATCCGCTAAAACTCGGGCGCTTGTCCCTATTACCTGAGACAATGGTTTACCAATAGGCTTCCATTAAGTCCTTATTAGATAACAGTTTCGAAATAGATAGTATCGAAAAAAAATGAAGTATCCCCTTTATATTTGAATCCCAGTTACATATGAACAACACTATACGTGGTGCACATAATATTTGCTTTTACGTTATTTCCTATGTTTACTTTGTTTATCCCCGATCAACCATAAAAATGATAACAATTTCACACTAAATATTATAATATGCTATGACCGGCTACGTCTGTTGCATGAGACAATTAATTTTTTGTGGTTATATATAATTCATGGTTTTTAAGCATGATCATAGTACCACCTTAATATAGCTCTCTTTGGCGACTTTTGAATTTTTGTCACCATTTTAGATTTAATCTCTTGTAAAAATAAGACTTAATACTTTGTAACAATATGCTATGAGCGCTATTTCTGCCATATTTTAGACAACTAAACTTTTAATGGTTATATATATTCCCCATTAAACATATTTTTGTTTTCATTTATTTATTTAAATATTGATGAATTTTGAACTTCAATTTGGTCTAGTGTTGTACAGGCTGTATACTATATGTTTGTGTTTGTGAAAGAAAATTAAAAAAAAAATTCAAAACTGCAATTTTTAATCCCACTTTTAAAAAATCATGTGACTTAATCAGTAGCACATTTAAGAAAAATTTCCAAACAATTTCCATACAATCTCCTTCTCTTGTCACCTAAAATACATACATTAGTTAATTTTAAAAAATCTAATTGTCCGATCGATAAGCTGTTTAATCCGTTGGATTCACAAAAATTGCATCTTTCATTTGGTATCATATTTGTAACGATACGACTGATATTTCCAATTTTTTTAATTTACTTTTCTCATTTTAAATAAATGTAGTTTTTATTGTTCACGTTTTTTTTTTTTTTTTTTTTTTTCTATCGAAAAAATAATAATTTTTTTGGCAACAATTAAATTTAGGAATAAAATTAAATATTTTAAATAAATGTAATTTTGCCGGCCAGGTGGCTCGGTCGGTAGGATTCTGCCTTCCGAATCTACTGGTCCCAGGTTCCAATCCTGGTGCGGGCATGGATGTTTGTGTTGTCCTATGTCTTCAAAATATTGTGTACTTGTATAATAAAAACTTGTAAACCCTTGTGGTGTGGATTTTTCGAGATATAAGCGGCGTTAAAGGCAAGCAATAAATCTCAGTACTCATCAAACCAAATGTAATTTTTATTGTTCACGTTTTTTTTTTTCTTTCTGTCCAAAAAATAATGATAATTTTTTTTTTTTTTTTTTGGCAACAATTAAATTAAGGATTAAAATTAAATGGCCAATTTATCAGTAATTAGAAGGTTTTTATTTTAACATTTTAATTAATTAAAAGAAAACTAAAACAAAATTCTAAAATCGGGCTTCGAGGTGCATCAGGAGAGGTCATTACGAACCACCATGCAAATTTTTGTAGCTCAGCCATCAGCCAAAGCTCTGGAAACCATACACAATGACACACACACAAACATCCTATTTTATTATATGTATAGATAACGATGTTGTTTTTGCTAAGAACAAATATGATGAAAATCAAATTTTTTTATTGCTGCAGTGTGCTGTCTTATAAAATATTTGTTAAAAATTAAAAAAACATAATTTTTTGCAAAACCGATCCTTTCTGAATTTGTTCAGTCATCTTTATCTTCTTTTTGTCTATCATTTGAAATCTGAAGTTTGTATCTTAATTTTTATTCTGTTACAGAATTAATTGTAAGAGGCAATAAATATACATAGTTAAAATAAGATATTTTTATTAGTAACTAAAAAAGATAGAAAAATAAGTTAGTAGGGCAAAACTTATACATATTAATATATTTCGCCATAAATTATTTTCCTTTTTTGTAAAAGAAAAAAAAATTGCTTTTTTCTTTTTTTTTAATGATACAAATGATGTTATTTAGATTATTATGATCGAAGTATATCCATGACTGATCTGAACATTACCTATTGTTTACAAGAAATTCTGTTTGTAGTCTGTTCTTATTATTTAAAAGAAATCTACCCTTTTCTTAATATATTGATTATTTATTTAATGAGTCATTTTTATTAAGTTTTCATATATTATGCTGGCAAATTCCATATTGTGATAATTGTAATCATTAATTTAGATTTATTTATCACTTTACAGTTATACTGATATTCTTTTTGAAATCTACAATTAATGTGAATTAATTTAAGAATGAGGTAATTAAAATAATGAATCAAATATAAAGCTAAAATTTCGAAGAAAATTTTTTAACTTTGAAATGTTTTTCTGTTTCAGGTATACAAGGCATGCCAGAGACAGTTTTTTAATAAGAGTTACTTTTCTGTATTCTACACAAGAGCACTGAGCAAATTACTGAAAAGAAATTTTTACCAGTAATTTATATTCTTTGAAAGTCCTTTTTTCGATCTCTTATCAAAACGCAATATTTTGAGAAAAGCTAAAAATTTAATTCTAAAATACACTTCAAACGGTTACTATGTAGTAGTATTTTAAATATAAATTGCATGATGTACTGACATTCTGGTAAAATCTTTCATGTAAGAAATGTGCTGTAAAATGTTTTCATGAGGTAAAAAAAAAAAAAAAAAGTATATAATCGAGTAAAAAGAAAAATACCCGTTTTTTTTAGTCATAAAAATTTTGACAGAGTAAACTTCTTCGAAAGTATTCATGCAAAAAAAAAAAAAAATCTGAACGAATCAAAGTCTGTGATGTTCATTTCAAGGTGTAAACAAGATACTAAAAAGAACTTTGGTATCAATAAGAAAAATACAGATTTCTACAGTGGGCATTCTAAAAATTTTCTGTAATTGTAACTTCGAAATAAATATCATTGATCTGATATGGTGAAAAAAATATTTTGAAGGCACGATTTGAGGAATTTTCTATAAAAATGCGTTTTTAGTGTCCGTTTCATACTGGCAATGTTGTTCTGATCGAGAAGTATGTTGAAAAAAATTTACTGTAGAAAGTAGTTAAATACTTCTGTGCAAACGTTAAATGGACAAATAATATATTTACTATTTATGTTTAAAGAAGTTTTTTCGTAGGAGAAAATGTATGCACATATACCCACTCGTGCTGGTGCCATATTTTTGTAAAATGTGTTCTAAAGACTTTTCTGAAATGGAACATCTTAATTCACATTTAATCATTCATACTAGCGAAAAACTATATGTATGTGAAGTATGTTCTAAGGAATTCAGTAAAAAGAACAGTTTCAATAGACATTTACGAACTCATACAGAAGAAAATAGATATATATGTGAAGTGTGTTTTAAAGAATTTACTCTCAAGGGAAATCTAATTGTGCATGCACGCATTCACACAGAAGAGAAGCCATTTTTGTGTGATGTATGTTCTAAAGGCTTCTCTCAAAAAATACATCTGGATACACATCGGTACACTCATACAGGAGAAAAGCCGTATGTGTGTGGTACGTGTTCTAAAGGATTTTTGCGAAAAACTCGTCTAAATAGACATTTATTGTCTCATACAGGCAAAGCGCCATATGCTTGTAAAATATGTGCAAAAGAATTTTCTGAAATTACACGCCTAACTTCACATCTACTCATTCATACAGGGGAAAAATCATGTGTGTGCGAAGTATGTTCTAAAACATTTGCTCGAAAAAAGGACCTAAAGGAACATTTACGCACTCATACAGGAGAAAAGCCATACGAATGTGAAGTGTGTTCTAAAAAGTTTTCTAGAAGGGGACATCTAAAAAGACATCTACGCATACATTCAGGAGAAAAGCCTTATGCTTGTGAAGTATGTTCTAAAGAATTTTCTCGAAAAGACGATCTAAATAAACACTTACGCTTTCATACAGCAGAAAAGCCATATGTGTGTGAAGTATGTTCTAAAGAATTTAGTGAAAACAACACTCTTGTTAGACATAGACGCATTCACACAGGAGAAAAGCCTTATGAGTGCGAAATATGCTTTAAAGCATTCTCTATTAGAATTAATCTAAGTAGACATCTACGCACTCATACTGGTGAAAAGCCATATAAGTGTAAATTGTGTTCAAAAGGATTTTCCATTAACAGTAATCTAAAAAGACATCAGAGCATTCATGCAAACAAAAATTCATGTGTGTGAGAAAGATTTTCTGGAATGAAACTTTGAAATATACCCTATGCACTCACAGAAGTGGATTTTATTCTAAAGGAGATTTTATAGAATTTATCAAAATAATTGTATGTGCTGTTGTATAGAAGAAAAATCTATTATATGCAATATGTTTTGTAAATATATTTTCTAAAATTCTGTCTTGTTTGTACATTAGATCGACAATTTCCCAAGTTGGTTTTAAGCCCCTGTTTATAATGCTTCAAACATTCTCAACAAAGAGATACAGTGACCATGTACCGTGGTAGTGTTAGATAAGAACAAAGATCATCAAAAGAATGTATGTTAATGCATGGGCAAGCGTTATCAGACTGCAATGCAAGCCCAGGATAGTCTAATATGTAGGGAAACATAATGAGGCATAGAATATTTTCGAAGTACTGCTGTGCTGTAAGGATACAATGGATAACAACCAAAAGCGGCATCCTACGAAATAAAATGGTTACCCCCCAAATCATTTCCTGTTGTCAAGCCTTATGACTAGAAACAGTTAAGTTAGTTTTGTTGTTGTGGGATTTTCTTTCAGACCTAGAGCTGCTGGGTCTGTGGTTTCAATTGTTCCAATATCAAGTTCGTTTCTTATCATTATTCAGGACATCTCCAGACATGCTTTGCTGGTCTTCGGATCTCAATTTAGAGTAGAACTAAATCACTTAAGACTGTTCTACACCAGTCAGTGACATTCCAGGTCAAATGTGACAGATACTACTGGAAACAGGCTTGATGGTGTACAGAGTTCAATAGTAGTCAGCGCTTGAGTTCCCCTTTCTCTGAGCAGCCTATTAATTGTCCTTGCAGTACTGAAACACAGTACTTTTGGACCGATGTTTATGATTAATCTGGGGCTCTGAGTACTACTCAAATGATTGATCAATACTATTATATTGTCATCTTTCTAGGCTGACTGTTTCCTTCTTGATCCAGTGTTCCACCATGCTTTATCCATTTATGCCTACACCATCAAATAGTGGTATCTCACCTATCCTTTTGTCGAGTAACTATAGGCCAAGAAAAATCTGATAAACCTTTAAAAATAAGCCATACTTGAAATAGCAATTATTGTAAATTGTTAAATTATTCTCTAATTTTGTTGAAAATAAACACCGTAAGTCTGGGATGAAGTGAAAAATAGACATGAAAAATCAAGGAATTTGGAAAAGGTTTAATGTTAGCCACCCTGTTTAATATCCTGCCATTTGTGAAGTTAATATGTGCTGCATTATTACATGTTCATTTTTTGACCTCCAAATTTTTAGATTTACTTGTATTCTGTCAAAATCTGTAAACATATTAGTTTATGTTTAATTTGCATTACTATTCTTTGCATCATTCTTCCTTTTTTCTTTTATTTTTTGTCTTACAAGGAAAGTCTCTTTAAAGAGCATACTCAGAATATTGTGAAAACAATTACAGAGATACTACTTACGTAGGTAATACAAGATCAGTCAAATTTATTGGCAGAATTCCAGTAGAGTAGATAGCCTGTAAAAAAATAATATAGTATGGAATATTTGGCTCCAAAAGACAAAAAGTGCATGCAGTTTGGCGGGCTACTTTCTTTCTCGTCAAATGCAATTAATTTTAATGTGATTAATATTTTCTTGCAACACAAATCTTGCTGAATAGCGTTATAATGGAAGCGTAATCAATGGAAGAGTTGCCTGTTTCTCATACAAGCTTGTTTAGTATACGCATGTGGCCTTTTATTAAAATTATTTCATTTTAGCTTTGAAAATCTTTATATATATATATATATATATTTTTTTTTTTTTCCCTTGCGAGTTGCGAATATTTAAATAGCAGCCAAATAGACGTTTAACTTATACATATCTTTTGTTTTTTATTTGGTAATTGACACATTTTCTGTATTTTGCAAGTTGCAAGTATTAGTTTTTACTTTTAATTAGCGTTTAAAATGAATTTTACAATTTTGAATGTTAAATTAATTTTTTTATTTTTTTTATTTAAGGCAATGTCTCTGAAAATTAACGCGTACAACATTGGATGAGGTATAGATAAACGGAAAAAAATAATGCACTCACAAATGTTATTCAAGAAGAAGAAAAAAAAAAAAAAAACACATTGTTGAAATATTAAAAAAATATGAGTTTTAAGTTATGAAAAATTTGAAAGCATTCCTGATGATGCATATGGAGGCATCGTCTAACAAAATACAATTGAAACTCTTTATCGTTAATCTCAAGGAGAATAAAAAATTTGTTCATGTTATCAGTAGTTCATGCTATCAGAGAGTTCATGCTAATCAGAAACTACTCTTCATTTTGACGGGGATTGCGGAAACAGTTCATGTTAAAAGGAATTCACGCTAAGCGTGTTCACATTAACAAAGTTCGTCTGTTTAGCAAAATTCTGTATAAATATATATATATATCATGTGACTATAAGAGCGGCTGTTAATTACTAACGTAATGTGAATTCTGGAAATTCATGTCATAGTTTAAAAAGTGTCTAAACATAGTTTAAATATGTTAAAAAAAAATTATGTGAATTGAGTCATTTGGAGAAATAAACAGAAAATGTGACTAATCGTAGAGAAAATAGGAAAGAAATAACAATATTTTTCTTTTAATAGTGGGGGGGGCTATAATTACATATTCTGATGAAGCACCTTTCTATATCAAAGTTGATGCTCATACAGATTAATTTGTTTTTGTGCATTTTGGCTAATCCAAAGATTATTTTACCACCCTTCTAATCTATGATTACTATTTAAGTTCATTAAGAGCTTAAAAATTTCAATTCACAATTTCCCATTAAAATTTGGTTTAAAGTTTGAATAAATTTACTAAAGGTGCACGATTAAAAAATTATAGTTATACAAATACATTTTCTTTTAAGTGAAACTTACTTAAACTAATTTAGTAAGAAGGGTTAAGAAAATTATTTGGTAAATTTTTATCTAATCAGCGCAATAAAAAATAATTATGATGAAACAAGTTGTAAATTTTTAATATTAATGTGTAATCTATACTGAAACTCTCGAAACAACTCTTCGAAATACTCTTCGAAAACAAATAGCGCACTTATCAGTGATTGCCGTTTACCATTGTTTTGTTTCATTTCCAAAGTGTTATGTACGTTCTTTTAAATTTATTGTGCAATATAAATAAATGTGTATGCTGTTTTACTTTAAGCGATAATATTTAAAACTCAAGTGAAACTTGAGTTTCGCTCCGCAGTAGCTGCACAATTTCAGAATTACACAGTTCTGAATAAACATTCCTGCAATTTTAATTTGTTTTGGGCTGAATTTTTTATGGTGTTAATAACACATTTTTCAAACGTATTTATGAGTTTCATTAAGATTTTAATACTTTTATGCAGAGAATAAAAATTGTTAAATAAATATTTCAAAAAGTTATGTATTGTGACCTATATTGTTTTAACAGAAATCTATTTCTGGCCCCTTTAAATACGAGTATACAAGTTTATAGCTCATTTTTGACCAAAATCGTTTTCGAGTTATGCCCTAAAAACTATCAAAAGTTAAGTTTGGGGGACCATATAATGATTAAAAATTGTTTTTAAAAACAGCATTCACAACAATCAATTTTTAATTCAAATGCAGATGGTCATATACAAAAATGTTTTATTCACATTCAAATTTTCTAATTATTTCAATAATGGTAAATGTGTTTTAGCTAAAATAAATTGTATTGTATTGTGTGACATGTGTGAATCTAAATACAGGACCACAATGAAGAATTGCCTTATTATTATTATATATGTAAAGCCTAAACTTTTAAAATAAATCTAATTTCTTACTATACTGTATTATGTTTTCGTAATCTGTGCAAGGGGTACATACAAATGAAACACTTCCAGTTGCAAAGCAGTTTGAAGGCGTTCCGAATGTATGATTGCAGTCAGCAGCAAGAGTATCCGAACACTAGCAAAAATTCCTATATGAAAAAAGCACACTTAACACTGCTTTGTTAAATAAATCCTTGTCCAATCATGTTCTTAGACTGACTAATTCGACAAAGATTTATTTAACAAATCTGTATTAAGTGTACTTTTTATTACATAGGAAATTTTGCGATTGCTCTGTTACTTTTGCTGCCGACTGTATTTGCAAAAAAATTGCAAAATTTACGTTATCGAAATTGCAAGCATTCCGTTTGTATGTAACCATTAGACGAATAACGATTTTTATAGTCGATATTATTAGCAATGTTGAAAATATAAATTAACCTATTAAAAATAATATATTATTACAGAATAAATCCTTTCTTTGTGCGGGTTTGCTTCGTAGTTGAGAGATCAAATTTTTATTACTTCTATTACCCGACTACCGTAGGTAATGGAAGTATTGTATTCGGCCACGAATTCGTTATAGAGTTTTCACTTGATTTATATTTTAACCCTACAAGGCTCAATTTTTTTTTTTTTTTAGTGCGCGACAAAGTATATAGGTTGTAATTAGTGATCAGAAGATAGGGAAAACTTATAAAAATAAAAATAAAACCATATTTTACGGAAAAATAAAATTTTTAGCTCAACGTACCGTATGTGGAAGATACATAAAAATATGATTTACTAATACGTTTACTATTGTAATATAAAAAAGAACAACTTACCTCTGCAAAATATACATTTCGTTATAACACACAGTATTTTTTTTTTTCGAGTCAAAACTGTTCAATAACTATTCTTTTTTTTTATTTTTGAAATCAGACAAACGACTAACGTATCACTTTCATTCAAATTTCACACCGAGTGCACTATAACAAAAACACGAACGACATCTTTAGGTAAAGATTCGTATTACTACATTGCTAAATGTCTGTAGATTCTATCAGGATGTCAAGAGATGTCGCTACTAATAGTTTTATAGCTATAGGAACGATTAAAGTCAGTCTCCACATATGGAACTGGGTGCTTTGTAGGGTAAGATCTCCTGAATCCAAAAAAGAAAAAAAAAAAAAAAAAAAGAAATTTTGGCAATTGGTCATTATGTGTTTAGGGAGTGTCTAACACTGATATCTCCAAAACTAATAAAGAAAGAACTACGAAACATCAGAATTTTTGAGACAGGTTTCATGTGGAAATGATTTTTCCAACTTTTGGTAAAAACTGAAAAACAAGAAGCGGGATATTAGGAACCGGAACTAAGACCGGAAGTCCGTATCTCAAAAAGGCTTTTACGATTTTCTTGAAATTGCTATATAAACACTTTATTAGATGCCCATAGCTCAGTTTCAAGTCTCGCCAAGTGCATTCATTTTTTTTTTTTTTTTTTTAACTCAGCACATTAATCCCTTTTGAATATCTTTTTGTATGTAAGTGTTTTCCGGTCAACAATTAAGTGTGCCATTTTTTATAAAAGTCGATATCTAAAAAACAGCTTTGACGATTTTTTTTTAAATTGTTACATAAACCCATTTTAGATATCCTACGTGGTATAGAAAAACAGAGTCATCCTGATTAGGTAGGGCAGTTTTAGCTTTATGTCATCTGAAAGCCTGTATTGTAAGCTTTCTAATGATATCAATTTTATACTTCTAAGTTAATTAGGTAACAAAATACTGATGCATTTGTAGTAGAACAATTTTAAAAATTTGCATTTTTCACCCAATTTTCTAGCCCTGTATATCAGACATAAAAAAGATAGGGACTTATTGATTGGTATACATTTATTTCGCAATAGAAAAAGTAAATGAACCCAATTTCATAAAAATCTGGGGAATCAGGTTAAAAATACAGGTTTTTTGTGTTGGTTTGACATGGAACGACCCAACATTATCTTTATGGTCTCTATCTACAAGCTTAGTGTACAGCCTATGTATTATACTCACTATTCATAAAATGCATATGACAACTAAAACTTGCTTATGTACTTTCTACATGCAAAAATGTCGACAACTTCTTAACAATTACATTACGGGCCCTGAATACTCCTTAAAATGCATTTGTTGACTAGAATTTGCTTATGTACTTTCTACATGCAAAAATGTTGACAACTTTCATAACAATTTCATTATAAGTTCTATTTACAGACTGAATACTGATTAAAATGCATTCGTCGACTAGAATTTGCTTATGTTTTTAAGAATTTCTTTCTACATGCAAAAATAATGAAAATTTTCGTGACATTGTGGATACGAGCTCTACCTACAGGCTGTTTATACATTAAATATAGTGCATTCATCATGTAAAACCTGGTTTATGTCTTTAAAAAAAACTTTCTACGTGCAAAAATATTGATAACTTTTGTGACAGTAATCATGACAATATTCATTAAATAAAGGGCATTTTGTCGACTACAACCTGCTTATTTACTTTTTACATGCAAAAATGTGGACAATCATAACAGGACAATCATAACATTACGGGCTCTATCTATGGGCAGAGTATTCAATAAATAAAGTAAATTCGACGACTAGAACTTTTGAGAATTACTTTTCTCACACAAAAATGTTGATAACTCTCATGAGAATGTCACTATGGCCTTTATCTGCATGATGACTATTCATTAAATAAAATGCATTTGACGACTAGATTCTATAGTGCAATCACGTTTCCTAAAACTAGCAGTAAAGACTAGTTGAAATTCTTGGAGGGGTTCCAAATGTAATAAAAAGTTGGAATTTTCAAAATATCCAGTCATTTCATGCTCTCTTCTCACTTATTTTCTCTCTATCGCCCCATTTAACACTGGACTCATTGAGTCAGCACTTGCACAGAAGCACAGAAGCTTCAATGGTTTCAAGAAATGTGGCTGAATAATACTTTAAGAACTAGTTTCTTCTTGCAAAGATATTGACAACTTTCTTAACAACATTGTAAGTACAATATTTTGAATAAACACCATTAAATGCAATAAACTTACACCAATTGTTTCGGGTCGAAAGAACACACAATTCTTTGTCAGTCGAACTAATTGGCACAAGTGCTGCAATCAGGCCCTGACTAATTGCGGGGCAGCTGCCCTAGGTCCCCCTTCTTCAAGGGGCCTCCCCACAGGCGTATGCAGAAGTTCTGCAACTTAAAGACCTCTTATGCCACTGCAAAATGTCCCCCAGTATAAGCTTGCCCCAGGGTAGAGCCCCTAAATAAAATAATAGGCCGGCGCATCACCGCCATTTTTTTGTCTCCGAAGAGGACAGCATCCCCACTTGGCGTCCTTATCGCTTCCCTAATGATTTAAGAAACCGAGATCTGAAGCTAGTCAAGTCAAGATAAGAGCAATAAGCAACAATAATATTCCTAAAAACACATTTTTTTCACAATACATTCTCAGGATGTCATTTTACTCTGAGGATATCCTATGGATGTACTGGGGTAAGATGTGTTATTAGGGCGGTTTCTGTTTCTTTTACAAAATGTCGCCAAAACTCAAATACACAGTGATAAAAGATCTGTGAACACTTTGTATTCACTTCTTGGATGATTATAGCAGTTTATCGCTAAATAAATTTCCATATCATAGCTAAAATTATGAAATATAATAAAACAAGTTACTCAAAAGTAACAAAAGACGATAAAAAAAAAATGTTTGTCGTTTGTTTATCAGAGAAACGCGCTGGGTACATGTTGCAACCCTAAGGCAACAAAATGCCTGATGCGCCAGCTCGTATATATAGGAGCCTTACATCAGGGCATCAGATAATGTAAGTTGGGCTCTGGCTGCAATGAAAGTGGCAATGCACTTGCACTGAATTTGTGCATTGTTGCAGTCAAAGTATCTCTAATAATAAAGAAGGGAAGGCTTTAAAAGTTGTAACTATCGCCATCTGTTGGACGAATATTTTCAAAAAGAAAAACTTTGTATTGCAGGGAAACTAACTTGAGGGCGAAACAGTTTTTACAGTTGCCAGTTAGGGTTGCCTGAAATCGCTCCAGTAAAAGAAGCAACTGGCTAGCAAAGAATGTTTGGCAAGCTTGGCTGTGGTTTATGTCTCGCGCGCCATTTTCAAAATAGACAGACGCTATTTCATTGTGCTGTAATTTTAACGTTCAGTCAGAAAAAAGTATTTTTTGTGTTTTATTTTTAAGCAAGATAAATAGTAATCGACCAATCATCAATGTGTCAATTTCAAGGAAATATTATACATTCATTTCTAAAATGCTCTGTGATGTATGATGTGTGTTCGTGTTGTGTTACTGGTAAAGATATGAAATCAACGCTCATTACCAGTTCGAGTTCGAACCGATTATATTGTTTACAGCATAATTCTACTTATTTTTTATGAATTCATGGATTACTCTTTCATCATTCACTGAATTTAAGATGCTTCGGTTTGGCTGTTTATAAACAAATGTAGCCATCCATAGCATCTATTATTTCAGTATTCAACTAATATGGATATCTACATTTTTAGTAATGGTGAGTACCTATCATTTGTTTTTATCCTACGTTTTTTAAAAAGTAGTGGTCATTTTCTGCATTTTTATAAAATTGCTTTTTTCTAGACATGATTATTTCTTTTACTTTTAGCTTTTTAAACCTAGTTTTTTTGTTCATTTCATGAAAAGTTTTTATAAAATTCTGTGTATGTGCTATATATATGCATTTCTCTCTCGAGCTCACTTTTTTAAATAACAAAATATAAGATAAATACTGACAAATTTCATAAAATCTAGTAAAACAATGCAGAAGAAAAATGAAAACTAAACTATTTTCAAAAGAGTTTTAAAATGTTTTAGTGCTATTATGACATTTTTTATTAAGTAAATAACACTTGAAAGTGATATTAAATCAATTTTGCAGTTATTATTAAGAAATGTAGCCCTTTTTTAAATTTATTTTGTAAAATAAATATCTATACCTTCCATTATAATTGATAATCAGATATAAAATTATCTCATTATGTAAAATGTTTAAAATTTTAAATAAGTGATTGCATTAAATATTTTCCCCTTGTTTTATATATGTATATTTCGTAAAAATATTTAACAATTTTTTTATGTGTATGTGCTAGAAATAGACGTATCCTGCGTTTCTTTTAAAAATAAATAATAACAAGGTTCTTAAAATGCTATGATAAAATGTAAGGGAGGGGGGATTTATATTAAAAAATTTCAGCTGATTTCAGCTTTTTTTGTACATTTACAGCTTCTTTTTTTTTCAGCTTTTTTTTTATGTTTCTGATGTGTATTCGTTCTTTTTTCATACAATGAAGATAAAAATAAATATGTATTACTCTAATATAATAGGTTTTGTCATCAAAATTCTAGTAATTTCATTTCACTGTCTAGTCTTTGCTTACAGTTTCAGCTTTCTTCTACTTTTGCTAATCTCATCCCTGAGAGTTAGAGTATTATAAAAGTTTTTTATTTACTTATTTAATTAATTTGTTTAATAAGTAAATATAATTTGAAAATATTGTTTAAAATATTATTCGATGGTTCATTTTATTTATTGTTATTAAATTAAAAAGCAGTCCCTTTTTGTTTTAGTGTAAAATATTTTAAAAATAAATCTTCATCTCATATCGTAAAGAGCATTTAATCGTGAATCATGACATTAAAAACAATATACAGTGATTTATCGCTACTTTAATTAGCCAAATTTCGCCAAATCGCCAAGAATCCGCCAGAAGCTGTTACCCCTGTAAATTTGCTTCACTGCAATACGAATTTTTCCTTTAGCCGGGGGTCATTCGTTTTACATTACGTCTACGGAGCCAACCCTTCTTTCCGGTTTAGAGATTCTTTGGCTGCAGTGGCGGCTCGAAAATTGGTGAAGAGGCACACTCTATTTTACACTGTATTCATTTCTAGAATATAAATTTACATTTTAATAAGTATTTTTAGTTAATTTTAGTTAAGACCATGCTTAATAAAAATTATGCATTAAAAATACTTAAATATTATTTTTGTGATCTTCACTTATTTTCCGTTCAGGAGCGGCCACTGCATTGCTGCTTTGATTGCAGCTCTTATGTCTAATTTGTTCAAATGTCGAATGGTTGTGTGTTTTTCTGACCTGAAGCAATTGCAGCAAGTTTGTTGCATTTTATGGTGTTTATTCAAAGTTTTGTACTTATTACTTTAAAACACCAGTGCTGTGGTGCTTTCTTATTATTCTATCATTAATAGTTTCTTCTGAATGAAATCTACTGATGGTAGGTCATTGATAATGAGCAGCTAAAAATTAGGTCTACAAAAATTGGCTGTTAGTGTTTTTTTTTTTTTTTTTTTTTTTTTTTTAAATACATATAAAAGAGAAAAATCTAACTCTTGATAACCTTTCATTTGTGGCAACCCAGCAATTTGTCAGGGCATCTATTCTTCGACCAGACTATACCTCAATTCCTACTGGGGCAGTCGTTATTTTGGTCACGTGACGTCACATTCCAACTTTTGATTTGACGACTGCCGTTGTTTAAGGACGGCCGCAATGGCTGTCGGATCGAAGAATAGACACCCAGTATAGTTTTGAGAAACAGAGAGTGGAAAATGGTTTGAGTTGCAAAGTGTTCTTTTGTTAAGGCTTTGTTTGCTTATTAATACTCTTGTGATTTTTGTAGTGTTTTTAATAGTAGAATATCATCAATGCATAGTTCCCATGCCCTGGAGGGCGAACTATGGCCTACCCAGTAAACTTTTTTACTCTGTAGCGGAATTCGGAAAGGCCATGGTTAGAGAACCGGCAGCCGGGTAAGTATTATAGACCCGGCAGTCTTCTGTGCTTGCGTATTAGAACTTCCGGGTATGGCATACTTGATCTGTAGCTGAAGTGCCGGGAGAAACAGAGAAGGAATATTTTTTGAATGATGCTCATTCCTAACAGATAAATACATAAAAGTAAACAATAAATTAAATAGTGTCAGTGAAGCATATAAGTTTGATGTATATTTTAAACAATTAACAAACAAGCAAATAAATAAATAGCGCCGGTAGCGGTTTTTCAATCAGTCAACTTTATAATCAATCCAAGCGGTGCTGCCCTCTTTCGAAATGATTTCACACGACAGATTTTTTTAAAATGAAATCTTTGTAGAAACGACGCAAATTTGAAAAAGGAAATTTCTTATACTATACTGATTAAACTAAAATTTAGATTATTTTTTTAAATAACTTAGTTTTTAAAAAAAATCTTAATATTATAATAGAAACTATGCAAAGTTGAAAATTAAAATTATTATGCTATACTGATTGAATTATTATTTTTTCTTTTTTTAATATATTTAGTTTTTAAAAATTCAAATATAACTTTTTCTACTATACTGGTTTTTTTTTTTTTTTTTTTTGTATGTATATATATATACATATATATATGTATCTAGTTTTTAGAAATCAAAACATAATAAAATATTAGAATAATCTTTCGAGAAATCATTTAAAGTTTAAAAATTAAATTCCTTGTACTATATTGACTAAATTAAAGTTTAAAAAAATACATTTAGTTTCTAAAAAATCCAAATATAATAATAAATTTGTATAATCTACGAAAAAAACCATACAAAGTTGAAAATTTATTTATTTATTTATTTTTTTATTTACTATACTGATTAAAATAAATTTTTAAAAATATATTTAGTTATTAAAAATCAAAATATAATATATAAAAATAATCTTTCAAGAAATTATGCAAAGTTTAAAAATTAAATTTTTTGTACCATACTGATTTAACTATTTTTTTTTTTTTTTTTAAATATATTTATTTTTAAAAAATCTAAATAAAATGTAGTATAAAAATCTTTGGAGAAATCATACAAAGTTTGAAAATTAAACTTCTTGTACTATGTTTATTACATTGAAGATTTAAAAAATATAATTAGTTTTTAAAAATCCAAGTATAATAATGAATTAGAATAATCTTTGGAGAAGCCACAAGAAATTGAAAAATTAACTTTTTTTGTATTATACAGATTAAATTAAATATTTTATAAATATATTTAATTTTAAAAAATAAGAAAAAAGTAATACAATAGACTAATCTTTCGAGAAATCATGCAAAGTTCAAAAATTGAATTTCTTTTACTATACTGATTAAGTTAAAAAAAAAAATGTATTTAGTTTTTAAAATTTAAGTATAATAATACGTTAGTAATGTGATGTTTTTTGTGCAATATAAACCCCCCCCCCCCCATTTTATACGCGTATATTTCAATCATATGTATTATCAGTTTTCTTAAATTTTTATTTTTAGTTTGCATTGTGAAGTACAATAAGATCTCAGAAATATCTATAGCAATTTGAGAGATTTATTTAGCTTAATTATATTAACTTATTTAACGAAAGACAACGTAGCAGATAAAACAAGAAATAAAAGTGAAAGTAAAAGGGTCATTCTCACATAATGGTAAATTTTGTGTCCTTGGCTAAAAAATGTTACTTGAGCAAGTCAGCTATGAAAGTTAAAATTTTTTTTAACAATTCTTTTCAAGCACTACACTGTGCAGTAATTTGAATATCAAAAAAAGTAAAATTTCAATATTTAAAAAAAATTTAAAGTTGTAAATGTCATTATCAAGGCTCGTCCCAAACTCCAAACTTTATTATTTGAACCTTTATTTTAAAGAATTGAAAAATTTAAAGATAAAGCTAACAATTTTCTAGGTATATTTAATGTTTCTATTTTTAATATATTTGGAACTTTAGACATAAAAGAAAAAATTCTATTAATTATTCTTATTTAAAACTTGTCCCTATGTGTAACTGTCATTACCAGGGTGCGTAAGTTCTTTTTCAGTACCTTACTACTAGATGGTGCTGTCATAATTATCAACCTGTCAAAAGTAAAGTATTTCATGCACTTACAAGCAGACAAGTTTTTTTTAGTTTAAGTAAATACAAATTATATCTTTTTGCTGTTTTTGTTCTAAAATTATAGTCAGTGTATTTATTGTGTGTCATTACAAAGTCCATTATTACAGAAATACACAATTAATAAATTTGAATTTGCTGAATGATTTATAAAGATCCTTGGGACCGCATACAGAATAAATATTGCATTAGATTTTAATTGTTATAATTTAGCCATAAATTGGCTTGACATTAAAAATGTCATTACCAAGGTGGTCATTACCAAGGTGGTCATTACCAAGGTGTTCTGAAAACATGGTAATGATGTCTAGGAACACATCAATGACTGTTTTAGACCCTTTTTTTTTTTTTTTTTTTCATTTCATAACTGTTCATTAGCAGAAATTGCCAAAATTCCATTTTATGGACTAATTTAGTCTACCATAAAGCGTTTTGTCTCATTTGACAGAAAGTTATAGGATTCATAAAGTGAAAATTATTCCAAAAATCTCACCATTGATATATCATCTGGACATTTTAATTTTTCTGTTGCAAATTAGAATGATAAATACAGCTATCCATAAATAAATGTGTAGTTATTTGGCCATTGGTCATTTCCATGTTGCAATGGAAAATTAAAAATTTAATTTAAGCTGTAAGGCAAAAGATCTCTGCTGGTAATTTTTTCCTCTATAGGAGACGTGGATATTTGCATTAATGTAAAAAAATCAGGAATTAAAACAATTTTTTTTATATTTTTTTCTGAAGACAATATTTACCATTATCTGAGAATGACCCAAAACTGAATAATGAAACAAATATTTAACGAGATAAATGAAGAGAGAGAATTCAAATATAAAACGTGGTCGATACAAATGAATACGAATTAAAGCGGCAATATGAATCAAAAGCACGTATGGCCAAGAGTCGTTCACTTTGCCGGAAAATGAATAATAAATCACCCGGCAGTCATACTGCGCAAGCGTCAGAACTGCCGGGAATATAATAGACACCCGGCTGCCGGTTCTCTAACCACTGCGATTCGGAAATTTATATAATGCTATCTTCTGCTATGGTTTCTCAAAAGCGATGTGAAAATTTGTTTTTTAGGGTATGTGAAAGAAAATAATGATTCCTGACTTCCCCCACTCAATAACAAGCATTCCGGTTTTAGATGAGGTAAACCATCTTTTTTTTTTTTTTTAGGGGATGGGGGACTTTAAAAATATAGTTCATAATAAACCCACATATTTTCCCTTCTTAAATCATTCATTAAAAATCTTTCCCCAACATGTAGTATCTATTTCTATAGACAAAAAAAAAAAAAAGCGCGATTGGTTTAGTGGAGCTAGTCTTTATTTTTATCGTATATGATCTACAGTTATAGGAGAAACTGTCTTTTTAATTTTGTGATGGAAGACAATGATTTACTTTACTTATTTTTATTGTATATGATCTACAGTTAAGGGAAAAACAATTCTTTTTAATTTTGTGATGCAAGACAATGATTTACCTTTTCTTTATTTAATTTAAGTAAAGTACATATATATATCACAGGTAAAATTTTAAGTAGATAATCGAATTTTTAAAGAAATGAGGTACTTTCAGTAATTTAATGAAGATATTTTCTCTAAATGTACATGAACATTTTTCTTTTTTTAAAAGACAGATTTCTATATTAATTACTATTTAAATCTATTTTTCAAATGTATAAGCATTACACATTTGTAATTATGAATTATTAGAACGCCATCAAAAAATCTTTATTCAATTTTCAAAAAAAGAACATCTGCAGATAGATAAATGTAATAAGAAAAATACTCCTCACTGTAAAATAGTTTGTGTCTTTTTAAATTTAGGGCAGAAGGCAGAAGTAAATGCAGAACACGGTACTGAATATATTTCAGTACTGATAAGTATACAGGATTTAAGTCCAAAAATGTCGATTTTTAGTTAAGTACATAGACTCAGGAAAAAGTTCTCTATCGATTGGTATAAAGGATTTAAGGCCACCTCATTTAATCTTTGAGAAAATCCATTGATAAAGAAAGATTCAAGTCAAAAATTTAGCACTCATGTTTGGTATAAAATATTTAATTCAATTTTCTCCATTTATTAAATGAAGATTGACAATCACTGAATGGTATGAAGGGTATAAATCAACATAATCACTTTTTCCTAAACAATTCTTCTGATTAGTTTTTAGTTAAATAACTTTATTTTTCGCATCCTGAAAAATCAAGAATATGGACTTAAATCCTTTATACTTAATCAGTACAGATTTATCAGCTCATAAATTTTTTTTTTTTTTTTTTTTTTTGCTTTCTTCTATATTCAGTAGAAGAAAGTGTTGGATTCGTAAAAATTTTCGACGGAGTTACACGTTTTGAGAGATCTAGAACACGATTTGCTCAAATTAACAATATTGCTCTTTAAATAATTTGAGCCCATTGATGAAAAATTTCCGTTGTTGTCCCCGTAAAAATCTACGTGCTAGACTCACCAAAATCTATAGAGTTCATGTGACATGTATATAAATTTTCAGGTTAATCAAATAAAGCATTCCACCGTTATTGCATTTTAAGTAATTTGAGCCAATAAGTCATAATGATAAATAATTTTTTGTGTCTTGCTGAGAAAAAAAAAAAAATGCAAGCGCTACATAGTCCAAAATGCATATAGTTAGTGTGATGGTGATCTATAACAGGCCTTTAAAACCAAAATTCTTGGCAGGGAGCATTGGAATTCTATTTTATATAGGCAGGTATTGTGTAAAGCACAAACCATATACCTTATAGTAATCTTTTTTCCAGTGGGCCCATGAGGATTTAGAACAGGAAAGATTTATCTTATTAATAAAAGAGAAATGGCATCTGCCTGTCACCTGTCTTCAGACTAACATACCTGCAAACATCCTAATGAACATTTCGTAGTACTTTAGTCCTGCCCTTTTTCTCACAAGTAAATTTTTAGAGTAATATTCTACAGACGCAATTACGATTAAATAAGAGCAAAAGTATTCTAAAAAAAAAAAAAAAATACTGGTGTAAAAAAGCTGTGGCTAACGATACTACGGAATATTAATTAGGATGTTGGCAAGTATGAGACAAATCGACTACACTTACAGATATAACACTGGGCACACAGATAGTCTGCATTGTCTCCATGTGCACCTAGAAGCCAGATTTTCGAATTGTTAATTAGGAAGAAAGTTATTAATTGAAATATATTAACATGTTTAACTCTATTAAATTTCTACCTTTCCATCAAAAATATGCATCAGGTTTAATTGATATAGCACATTTAATAGTCTATCAAATATACAAATACAATATAGTCGGAATGTAATCATAATTTATTCTGTAATTTAGCAATTCAAACTTTATTTTTTTCTCTTAACAATAAGTGGATAAATAAACACACTGACATTCTAATATATAGTGTAACCACGTTTTCTATGCCTAGCAGTGTAGACGAGTCGAAAATCTTGGAGGGTTTACAAGTTGACGAACAGGTTTGAATTTAGTAAACATCCAGTCATTCGGTATTCCCTTATCGCTTATTTTCTCTCAACGAAAAGCTTGTCTCCCCTATTTTACTAGTGGACTCGTTGAATCCGCACTTGCGCAGAGGCTTCCATGGTCGCAAGAAATGTAGCTAAAGCAGTGCCGGCGTTAGATATTTTGCCGCCTGAGGCAAGCATGAATCTGCCGCCCATATGACGTCATCAATACTCAAATGTTTATTAGCAAAAGAAAATCAACATGCTAACTATATTTACTTTCTCTTACCCATATGTATGGTAGAGAAAGTTTTGTTTTGGAGTGAAATTTTCGAAATTGAGTTTTTGTTATATTTACACGTTTTGAGGTCTCCAGAATCTGAAAATCATGTTTTTAGTGGTTGATCTGTGTGTGTCTTATCAGCATATCTCAAAAAAAAAAAAAAAATAGTAGCAGGAAGTCCACATCAGGGCCTGATTACCCAAAAGGCTCAGGAAGCACAAGCTTCCCTTCTAAAATTTAAGAGGGGGCCCCAAAATGACTAAAAACAGGTTCTTGGATTTTCTGTTTCATATTTTCACCCTCAGATTGAATTTTTTCTGCGAAAGGTCGCCTAAAGCAAGATAAAATACTCACTATTTCCGGAAATATCTATTATTTAACCTCAAAAATCTGAATGTTCTTAATTAATAAGTTATACGATTTTAATGTTGTGTGTAGAAACCACCCAGGTATATGGATGGAAAAAAAAAAAATTCCGAAATGAAAGGGGGGCCCAGAAATGATACTGAGCTTCCTCTAGCTTCAAAGCTTAATCGGGCTCTGGTCCACATTCGGTATTCTATATCTGTATCATGTAGTGAGTGATGCTACACTAAACATTTTGTTAGGATCAAGCAAATGGTTAGTGTACAAGGTCATCCAAGATAATTTAAATATATTACGTGTATGGGATGGGGAATGGGGGAAATTTCTGGTAAGACCAGGGCAGGGTAACATAGCCTGCCCTAAAGAAAATGAAATGAACTTTATATATATATATATATATATATATATGCATAAAAACATGTTTTGTGTAGATTGTGGTATGGAAATCATTAAACATTCGTTCGCAGGGCTACCCAAGTGTATGTTAAGTATATTAAAATATACAGGATATTTTAGGTCTATACTTTGAAATTGCTGGATGTGTTTTTCATATAGAACTAATTTTAAGTAAACAATACGATGTGCATATACTTTATAGAAAATATGCAGATTACTCAAAATATCTAAACATTCTTTTTTATTAATTGTAATTGGGGGAACTGCTTTACCTGCGATTTATCTTTATAGCATTGAAATGGAGGATAACGAAAGTTGTGTGAGCGACAAACCAGATTGTTTATTTTTAAAAAGAAAATCTCAATGACTTAACCTTTGGTGAAATTTATTTATTGCATCGATAATATAAATGTAAAAAATAAATAAAAAATAAAAGAATAAATAAAAAACTTAAGTCTGATAAAAAAAAAAAAAAAGTTTCTAAAAGGCATTAATGGAAAAACATTATGTTGGTGCATTAAAAAGCAGTCCTACTTCGTTGTAAAATTTTAAATAACAAATCACTATTATAAAAAAAGCAAGTTATAGAGCTTTCTAAAATCTTGTAGTAGGCATAAATAAATACTTTTTTGATAACCTTTTAATAATAAAAGCCAAAGTTTTTCGAAAGTAACGCTCGAAACTGATGCCATTGCTAAACAATAAATTGAAATAAAGAAAAGAAAGTTTTTATACTTGTTTGTGAGGAATTGTTCAAAAAATTTGTTTAATTAAGAAAATAAATATTTATTCTTGGTTTGGAGGAATGAATAAAATAATGGAAGAAGGATGATTTAGTAAAAGAATTTATATATATATATATATATATATATATATATATATATATTTGTGCTACTGTGTGTTTTATTAAACAATATTTTTAACCCAGACTTCCTCGTACTGAATGTCTGATGCTATAAAATCTAAATGCTAATTTGAAGGACTAGTGTAATTCTATGTAAGGACAGCCAATTGGCGATTTTCTTTCTTGGCCACAATGTAAATGATAATAAATTACAACCGAAAACAATTATGGTTGTAACTCTGTAATGGGCATCGAATTCAGGTAAACTTAAAAAAAAAAAAAAAAAAAAAATGGGAGGGGGGCATTATACCCTCGGTCAAATAAAAACTAACAATGATATTGGTGAATTTTTGCTCATATAAATTTTTACGAATAATTAAATTTAAATTGCATATGACTCGAATTCTATTATTTTGATAAAAAAGTTAAATTTCAAATAATCGTTTTGTTTTAGATTTAGTGAATATGGCAAATTTGAAAATAGGTGAATTTGAAAATGTCAACTGCTGGGGGTGCGAAGATCGACTAGTATAAAGAATGAAATAAAAGTTTATTTATTTTGCATTGATTTCCTTTGACAAAATCATTCATTACAATATCAAAGTAAATATTATCAAGCATTCATATTTTAAAACCAGAAAAAGATAATAAATGTGCAAAAATAAACTACGTATGGAGTTTTTGCTATGATATGAAGAGAAATATTTGAAATTTTACTCATAGAATTTTTTTTTAGATACTTAATATTTACAAGACCACAGATATGAACAGTGAAATAAAAAATTCAGTATCTGACTTCTCTTTAATTTTCTTGATCAAAATCGTTCTATTACCACAAACAATACTTAAAAATGCGATTGTACAGTCAGTCAAATAATTAACTGTACATGAAACCTTTCTCAGAATGCCAAAGAATGAGTCAATATTAAAAAAAACCTTAAAAAATCTTTTATTCTTTATGAATTCTGAGAAAGGTTTAGTGTTCATTTAATTTTTTGACAGACTGTATTTTCATTTGCTAGACAGAATATAATATATATTTAATAAGCATTCTCTGGGAAAAAAAAAAAAAAAAACAATATTGCTAATTTTTAGAAAATAATTATATTGTCAAACCGTATGCACTGTAGTATAATGGTTCACTAATGTATAATTATAGTTACACTGTTAACCTTTTGAGAGGGGCTCTTCCGAAATCCTATGGTGAAGCGTGACAGATGCTGTCACAGCCCCTTTCAAAAGGTTAATAATACTTACAAAAACAAAAAGTCAAACATAAAACAATAAAATATTTTTTGAAAAAATTAAATTACACGCTTTTCTTTACAAAGTTCAATATTGTAATGCCATAAATATCATTATATGCTAATTTTCAGATTGAAAATTTTGAAATATGAAAAATAAGTGCTTTTCAGCGAAGCACATGAAGGAAAGTGGTATCCATTTACGCTTTATAAAAGTTTCAAATTATAAAATCAATAAAGAAGTTTATTATAATTAAAAAATACACACAAATATAATTAGACAGAAACCATGATAATAAGAAGTAACTAACGAAGGGCCTATAGTCTTCAGAATTTCTATGAAATTGTTACCACTTTATTGGTTGGATTCTTTTATTTTCATATTTAACTTACAAAAAATAAACTTACATTATATAACGAAGGAAAGAATATGGTAAAACTCTCCAGAATTTGCACATATCCGTTTGAAATGAGGAAAATTGCTACCATTTACGTATTTTTATTATTTACAAGAACATGTACAAAACAAGTAAAAAACATAAACAAGCCAAAATGTTTTTAGAAGTTTTTATAAATTAAAGTAGTAAATATAATCGTATTTTAAAATTACGCGTTCATTTACTGTTAAATATACATATGCATTAAATATACGTATTTATTATTAATCATATTTACAAACATTTAATACGACAAGAATTAAACATTTTCTTTTAAATTTTGAAACGCCTTGCCTTTAATTTTGCAAAATCATTAATTATATCATTAGAATCAATATCAAAATCAATTTCATTTTCAATTGCCCGTATTGCTAAATTTGAATGACGCTTTTGAGCCATCGTAAATCTTAAGCAGTTTTTTTTTGTTTTAATAATTTTTACTTTCTTCTATATGTATATATAGAGAAAGTATTGGATTCCTGAAAGTTTTCGAACTCCAGTTTTCGATGGATTTACACTTTTGGGATAGCCTGAACACGATTTGAGTGTTTTTAGAAAATGTCTCTCTGTCAGTCTGTGTGTGTATCACAAATCTCACGAACCTTTGAACAAAATTTAATCAAACTTGGTATTTAGTTGGAGCCTGACATACACTGGTGCTGATTAGATTTTGGGATCAATCGCTCAACAGGAGGCGCTGTAATCGCAATTTTTCTTAATTTTTAACATGGCAGTGTAGGACAAAGTTTAGTATACATGCACATAATGAGAGTTATTTTAAACGTGTGACTATAAAATTAATATGAATTATTGATAATAGTAGTAGATAACCCGGAAAAAAATTTTGGGCATGTGGGAGCAATGCTTCCCTCCCCCGGGGGGAGTAAATTTTCTATTTGGGTATCATTCGAAAGATCTCGTCAATACCTTTAAAACGAATAGTTGAACAAAAGATCTGGGATAATTTAAAACAAAGTTATTGATTTTTTTTTATCTTTTAACGAAAAAAAAAAAAAAAAACAGAAAAAATAATCGTTTTCTTCTGATAACTGCAAAGAATTGACTTTCTTTCGGCATTTAGTGATATGTATAACTCTGTCAGATAAAACTCGTCTGCATTTATAATGGAAAATAATTTAATAAATAATATGTATTGAATGAATTTTGTGTAAAATTATATAGAAGAAAGTCATCTGGGACCACATTATACTAGTTAATTGTGAAAACGAGCGTTCACTACTAGCAACTGTTATTGCTAAAGTTAAAAGAATTCTTAAACAGATATAGATATTTGGAAACACTTCAACTAAGTTATTCTTATGCATGTGATTCAAAATCAACAGCTTTCATCCCCTTTTTTACGGTATTCCAAAAAAATTACAATTCGTTAAATAAATTATTTAACTCGATATCATCGGTTAAATGATTATGCAAGACATTGCACTAGTTAAAGATAATGCTTGAGTTTACTTCAGTTAAAGAAAGGAATATCATACAAAATTTGAGAAACATTGTATGGTCGTTTAGTTGTTTAAACCTCTCGATAACTGAATTTTTCACATATTTGAATTATCGACAAGATCAACACCTCAATTTCAAATTGTTTTGATGGGTCTTCGATAGGAGTGCCGGTTCCTTCATAAGCGAATAGTTTACTTTTGCGTCTCATTCTTACCAAACACGATGGCTCAAAATCATTACTTATTTCCATTTCATCTGCAATTTGTTTTGCGGAAGTCATAAGCAGTTGGAAGCGATTGTCACGAAAGTCTTTTAAAAATGATTTTAACGATTCTAAAACCTTAATAGATTCCGGTATGACCATTTTTGGACTTTCTATCTAAATGTTTTGAAGCAATATTTATTTTCGTCAAAATTTTATTCCAAAGTACAACACTACTGATGAATTTAAATTTTGCTATTTTATTAGCCAGTGATATACTCTTACAGACTGTCTCAGTATCTTTTGACATATCTAGAGAAATTTCGACTAATGCATCATATATTTTGGGCAAATCATTCCTAAGCGGTTTTACAGTCTCAATCCGGCTTTCCCATCGAGTCGTACTAACACTTTTTTAAAGTTAAAGAAGTTATGTGTTTTTTCAACACTGACCATCTGGACGTAGATGTCGAAAAGAAAACATAGAGCTCTTGAATAAGTAAAAGAAGTTGCATAATTCACCGGATTTCTTAGCAGCATCGTTAATAATCAAATTCAGTGAATGACATCAACAAGGTACATAAAAAGCTTTAGAGGTTTGTTCTAAAATTATTTTTTCCACACCTGTATGAGACCCTTTCATATTAGCGCCATTATCGTAACCTTGACCATGAATATTCGTCATTTCGAGGTTTAACAGTGGACAATAGATTGCAAAGAGTTAAATTTATAGGTTAAAGGGCATAATAGTCAGTACACGCAGTTAGTATATAAACCAAGAAATAGTTTTTTTTTTTTCCTTCTCGTAATGAACTCTATGTTCAATGTAAATGCGCCAAATGCCGCCCCTTTCATCACTGCGCCTGAGGTGGCTGCCTCACCCCTGGCGCCGACCCTGAGTTAAAGAGTAGAATAAAAATCACCTATTGGCAATAACATTTCTACAAGAATAAATAAAAGATGATTTAACTTTAAGTACTCGGCATGTAAAATCATAATATAGATTTTATAAAATATTCACAGCGTGATTTTTGACTTACAAGAAAAACATATACAGTAGACTCCCGATTATCGGCGGTTGGATTATCCGCTTTGCGGATTATCCGCGGTCCTCAAGGGCCTAAATTAAAAAATATAGAACAAACTTATTACAAAAAAGATCGAAGAGAGTAATGACTTTCAAGGCTTTTGGAGATATTACACGATTCTTGACAGCATTTATGGCATACATACTGCTTGGCAGGCAGTTAACAGTCTACATTGGTAAGGTCTTGGAGAAAAATTTTACCAAATGTAAAAACTACTTTGGTAGATTTTTATAGAGGAGGAAGAAATTTCTGCTCATGATTTGGCAAATTTGGCTAAATCTGTTACTGGAGGAGAAAAAGTCAATGAAGGAAACACTGAAGAGTGAATTAATTGTGACGCCAATGATCCAGGTATTGAACACCTTACAGATGGACAAATTGTGCGCCAAGCATTAGACCTAGTTTCAGAAGATAGTGAAGAAGAAGAAGAGGAAGAAGGAGATAAAACTCAGCAGAGGATGAGCCACGACGCAGCCCTAGTATACATGCAGATGGACTTATAAAATATCTCAAGGAACAGGACGATGTATCACTTTGTGACAAAATGCTGAAGAAACTGCAATCGCAAATTAAGGAAAAGTGTTTTAGTACAAAAAAAAAAACAAAAATGCTTGACCGATTTGAGCAAAATGCAAGTAGAAATTTTTATTAGTATGTTAAATTGTATATATATTCCATGCTTAACTGTTAATTAAAAAGTATTGCTCAAAAGACTTTATGTATTGATTTATATCCCCTTTTTGCCCATTTTGCGGATTATCCGCTGATTCGATTATCCGCGGTTGTCTATTCCCCGTTCACCGCGGATAATCGGGAGTTTACTGTAATATTGAAGGCAATCCAACCATAGCTTTATTAAAAAAAAATATTTTATTGAAATATACAGTTCTTTTTTTTTTTTACTTTGATTCATCTTTAACCTAAAGAAAAATGATATTTTTCCTTAATTAGAATATAATTAACAGAATACACACACACGCCAATATATATATATTCCTTACATTTCTTTATTCATTTATTTTCTTTGCAACATACAACAAGATTCCTTGACTCACCAGTAAACACCAACTCTAGCAATAAAACAGTTAATTTATAAACTAAGATGAATATATAAACAACAATTAGTTATGAAAACAATACATAAAAGATAAGATCTTACATAATTTTGAATATTGAAACATATTAACATATTATATACACAATAATAATAGTAAAAGAAATTATTATAATGTTTTTAAATGTTTAAAATACTGTAAATATATTAAGAAAATTCTCTTTGATAGATTTCAACTTAATGTTAAAGGCATATTTCATTTGACGTACAAAAAAGCAAGATAAAATTTGTTATTCAGCTTTGCAAATACTGCATGGAAATTTCAATTCATATATGACAAATAGTTTGCAGTTTTATGCTTTATTTCAACATTCATTACAAAATATTCATCATGAAATTCATGTGATTAAAGGCACTAAAAAAAATTGCCTTTTGTTGGCTGAAATCCCGTTCTAAGAGAAAGTGGTTTAAAAAAACTGAAGACTATCATTCCATTAAAGAAAATTTTAAGTACAAAAGTGCCATTTTAGATATTCAGCTAATGTAACCTAAATAAAAAATATTTTCAGGTTAAATGTAAATAATGTTTAATGAAGTGGTTTTAAATATTTTTGTAGAGAAGATAAATATGAAAATTCCTATGTGTAACACAGCTGTGATATTATAAAATTAGTTTAAGAAAAATCATTTTGCATTTTATATACAGGATGACCCCAAAGCCTCTTTACAACTTTAAAAATTCATTTAAAAACTCTTGGCTAAAATATTAAAATAAATTTTGTTATAAATATGCAGTTGCAACTTAATGTTTTTATTAATTATTGTTTTGTGTATTTTAGATAACATTTTGAAGAACTAGATGTCCAAAATATCAAAATGACTATGCCTCAAAAAACAGCCCAATGTCGAGACCGTTTAATGTATCATGCAATGTTTTAGGGAAAATCAGTACACATAATGCAAAAGTTTGAAGCTCAGAAAACTCCCATGTAAGTAGGGAATTCAAGAGACATAGTCCGAAATTGAATGTGTGGTGTGGCCTGACATGCAGCAGAGTCCCTAACCATTTTTATTTTATTAAAAAATCAATAACTGCATGTGTATACCTAGACCTTTTATCTGATTTTACACCACCAGTGTTGGATAATCTTCAACCAAACGTCTTTTTCAGCAACATGGTGTACCATTACATTCAGGGCCCGACTTAGACTACCTGCAGCCCCAGGGCAAGCCTATTCTGGGGGGCCCCTTGCAGTGGTATAAGAGGTCTTTAGGTTGCAGAATTTCTGTATTCGCCTGTAGGGGGGCCCCTTCCAGAAGGGGGGCCCAGGGCATTTGCCCCGTATGCCCTGCCGTAAGTCGGGGCCTGATTACATTGGGGCAATGGTGTTGTGTTTGTAATATTCTTGATGTAAAAATTCTAGGTTTGTAGATTTGCACGAGATGACTTAATTCCTTGGCCACTTCGTTCACCTGATTTCACCTCCATGGATTTCTGTCGGTAAAGTTAGGTTAAATATTGTGTACACTGAAGAAAGATGAAGGGAATTACCGACCTAAAGTAAAAGACCATAGACACCACTGACACTGTTGACTTTGTTATAGAGATAGAGGGTGTAGCTGGAAGCTGAGAATCACTTTGATGTGTTTTGTGAGATAAAAGCTTTAATTTGCTGAAAAAAAAAAAAAAAAAAACTTTACTTGCATTTTAAATTATAATAATTTTTAAGTTTGTGTCAAGTGCGTATGAGTTCGTACCAGTGTTCAGTATTTTATAAAATAAATGTCTGTATTTGTAAAGAGACATAGTGGACACCTAGTATTTTTAATTTTGAAAAATTAAAGAAGAAGTTGGTGTACACTAACATAATTTAAAATAAAGGAACTTATTCCGCATGATGAAAAGAATAGTAACTATAGTTTATTTATTTACATAATAAAACTAAAAATTAAAATCCTTATGGCTTTTTATCAGTAGGATGACAAATATGTTGATTTAAATTACATTTATATGAAAATGATTTGTTACAAATTGCACAAACAAATGGCTTTTCACCAGTGTGAGTGCGTTCATGGCAGTTTAAGCTATTTTTGTACCGAAATTTTTTGTTACATACCTCACAAACGAATGGCTTTTCACCAGTGTGAATGCGTAGGTGGGTATTTAAATAACGCTTATCCGAAAATGCTTTGTTACAAAAATCACAAATGTATGGTTTTTCACCAGTATGAATTCGTATGTGTGTGTTTAATTTACGCTTATCAAAAAACGATTTGCCACAAAATTCACAAAGGAACTGCTTTTTACCAGTGTGAGTACGTAAATGTTCCCTTAAATTACTTTTATTCAGGAACGCTTTGCTACAAACTCCACAGATAAAAGATTTTTCTGCAAAATGAATACGTAAGTGTGAATTTAAAGAAGTTTTTTGAAAAAAATTTTTGTTGCATACCTCACAAACAAACTGCCCTTCAGCAGTATGCGTTTGTTTATGTATGCTTAAGTAATATTTATCTGAAAATGCTTTATTACAAAATTCACATATAAATGCCTTTTTAAAAGTATGATTATGTAAATGGCGTTCTAAATTTTTCTTCTGTGAAAATCTTTTGCTGCAAATTTCACAAGTAAACGGTTTTTCACCAGTATGAACGCGTAAGTGTATATTTAAATGGGCTTTTCTGGAAAATATTTTGTGACAGGATTCACAATGAAAAGGCATTTTGCCAATATTAAAGAACTATTAAATTGTCTTAGGTTCAAAATGTTTTGCTACAGAATTCACAAATGACTTATTACTTACAGAAATTAGTACTGCTTGTTCATTTAGATTTTGTAACAGAACAATCTACATGTACATATTTTTTCTTTAATTTTCAATGTCATTTAATTCTAACATAAAATTTTAGACGATGTAATACATCAAAATTTTTCATCAGTATGATAGCAAAGAAGCTTGGTTGTATTATTCTTAGTAAAAAATCTCTGTTGTATATAACACACACACAAAAGTCTTAGCTTTCTAGATCACACTGTGGGATGAAAAACCTCTTTTCTTGAACTTCATAGATGTACCTGTAACATTTAAAATTATATAAAAACAAAAATTTTATATTTAATTATAAACAACATAAATACTGTTTTATACTGAATGCAATTTACATTAAAAAATAAATAAACTACACTAAATGGAGAATAGAAATTTAAAAAAAAATTCAATTGCTGATTAGTGATCATGATTTGAAATGACATTAGTCCATAAATACGATGAATGAAGCAATAAACAGACTTTTTGTCTCCAAAGCAAGAATTATTTTTACCTTGCTTTTATTAACTCGCTTTGTTGTTCATTTGTCCAGTACAAATCTTGCAATAGATTTTTAACCAACTTCCCGACTACCTACATATTTAAAATTTTAGAACATGATCACAACACAATCCGCGTTTGTAATGAACGATAGATGGCGCTTTCTCAACACTGCAGTTGTTAGTAAATATAATATCCACGTGTATGTATTTTGTTCTTTCTTGTTGTTCTATCATAGTTTCAGCGTGAAAGCTTCCAGTGGTATGATAATTTCACCTTAGCCCACCAGAGGGCGAGCATTTCATTACAATCGCGGATACCTCTAAGCGTGATTTTCAAATTTTTTATTAGATTTCTTTTAATTCATTAAAATCTGAAAAAAAAAAAAATAACCTCCTAATAACTTTAAAATTAGTCATTTAAATATTAGTTATAATTTAATTGTTGCCAAAAAAATTTACGATGTCATTTTCTTTCGACATTAAAAATACCAAAAAAACAACAACAACAAAAAAAAAAAAAAAAAAAAAAAAAAAAAAAACATATAATTAAATAGGAACAATAAAAAATTATGAAAAGTTAAATTAGGCATCTCAGAAAAATTAACGTCATTATAACTTAAAATAGCTCAGAACATTAAAACAATGCATTCTTTTAACACTTTTATTCAACTAATAAATGTTTGAAAATTTCTTATACTTACTCTCTTTATTACGGATTTGATCGTTTTCTTTCAAGTTGATGGTATTTATCGAAAAAATTAAAAAAAAAAGAGTATTGATTTATACATAGAACTGTCAAGTTTATACGATTCAACAGAAAATTAAAAAACACAGATTTTTTTTTTCTTATAATTATTCTAATTAGCATCAAATTTCTTTTTGTAGTCTCTAAATTTTTATTTTCTTCAATGGCTTGTTGTATCAAATTACAATTAATTTTTTTGTGTGTGTGTGTGTGTGTGTTTTTACTGATTATTCAACAATCTTTTTTTTTTTTTTTTTTTTCGAAGTTTAATTTTTTAAGCGTTATGCTCGTCTTTTTGTGGGTTTTGAAATGCACCTTCGTCAAACCAATGTTTTTCTGGATAAAAATTCTCATATCTGAATGGTTGAACACACTTTTTTCTGGGCACATAAGTGCTGAAGCATCAAGCCAGTTTCATTCTATATTTAATATTTCACTTACCTCCTTTCACAAAGTCATGACTGACGTGGAGCAGGATGGATAAAAATGGTTACTTAGCAAATATAATTGATTCCCAGCAAGATCCCACCTGTATCTTTAAAAATAGTCATGTACAGAAATTGGTCCTATATTTGAAAAGTACTATTTATTTTAATGTAAAGTTGTGGAATAATAATTTCTTTTGAAAAAAAAAAAAAAAAAAAACATTTTTTCATATGCATATATTTTTTATGTTTTTTGTGAAAACAGATACTATTATGTTTCATTAATTTATTTCTGTTTTATAATTGATAAATTTTAAAACTGTGTAGTACCAACATAATATGAATAAACATGCTGCATGCGAATACAAGAATTTGACCGTGTCAAAAAAGGGGGATATTTTTTTTTTTTTTTTTTTAAATATCATTTAATATCTTTCTGTAGCTTAAGCTGAAATTTTGAAACTTCCAAGAAAAGTAAATTTTTGTAAAAATAGCAATAAAAATTGGAGCTAAAAATGATGAAGAACAAATTTTCTATTGAAACAGATAAAAAGCTCAAAAACATAACAACTGTTCCAGGTGAAATAAATTTAGTCTTACCTTTCATCAAGGTTAAAAAATGTGCATATGTGCTATATAAAAAGAGCAATGCCAAAATTACATTATTTGATGTTCTGAGTAATGTGTTTTCAATACATTTTAAACTATACATTGAGGTAATTCTGACGTACCGACAAAAGTAAAACAAAATTATTGTTTTTAGCTTTTCAAAAAGTAATTTTATAAGAAATACATTCAGAGCACATTAATAGTAAATACCAGTGGCATAGCGTGATATTTGAATCTGGGCATGCTCGAAAGCCAACTATCGAAAGAACAGTACTCATCAAGGTGATGCCGTTTCATCAAATTTAAGCGTGGATTTTTCCAATTTCTTGGTTGGTTGATTGACTGATTACAGGATTCAAGTCCATTTTACTACTTTTAAGTCCAAGCCTATGGGTGGATTGCACTCCTTTGCGGACTTTCTAAGAAATCATAGCTCGTATCTATGCGAGTTTCAAAGAAAACCATGAAAATATATGAATGGTCAGGTCGATGAGCACAATCCAGGATCAAGCCTGACACTTGCGATTTACAAGCTTTGAGCGCAGTCGCAGAACTGCTCGGCTGCTGGTGAGCTACCAATTTGTCAGAATCATATATAAAATTTTATATACAAATTTTGTTACTGTAACTTTAAAGCATTTATCTAAAGGTTTCTTAGGTTAACTTATTGAAGGCCGCTTTGATTGATTCACTAATCGCTGTATTTAAATGAATTTCAAAAAAAAAAAAAAAAAAAAAAAAAAAAATCGCAATTTTTAATATTACTTCAGGAAAAAAAAAAAATGGAAAAAAATTAGAAAGAAAGAAATGTGAGAAAAAGAAAGAAAAAAATCCACTGTTTTCGCTGAAAACTTGGCTTTAGGTCCCATCAGCTTTCTGCCACGTCTTCCCCAAATGCACAATGTTGGATTCGGGAACCCACTGCTAGTGGCAGCACCTTAACAGAGTGCCTCAATGTAGGTGTTTATCTGACCTCTGATACAAGAAATTAATTGCTATAATTTTTAGTAAAGTTAAAAATTTAATAAGTTTAATTCTTTCTATCATAATATCATTTGATTAAACATAATAAACATTGCTCTTCAAAAGGAGGTATTACGCCTTTACATAATAATTTTTTTTTTTTTTTTTTTTAATTTACTAAAATAAAATTCAATTTATTAAAAAAGAAAAAAAAAATCACTCAGGAAAACATATAACCAGATTGAGAAAATTTTTCTTATTCAAAACATGGGAGCAGTATTGAAATTGTCATTATGTAAAAACTATTTGGCCACGTGACTTTATGAGAAAGTATGAAAAATAAATAGAATAGTGACCTTTGCTAAGGTATGCAGATGGATGAAAAGAAAAACATGCAAATTAAATAAAATTTAAGAAAATAAAGCAGAAGAATTAACAGAAGGTTCCAAAAATAAATAAATAATAATAAATTAAATAAATAACTAAATAACATAATTTAAAAAATTCAAATTCGAAAAGAAACAAAGAAATAAAATAAACAATATTAAAAAAAGGGGGGAGGGAGGGAAAAGAATGAAAGGAAGAAGAAATCTGTGCACACCTGCAAGCTATGCATCTAAGGAGTAGATCGATGTATCACATTTGCTCGTCTAGACTTCTGTTTAAATATTCGTTTTGGCACCATCCATATGTTAAATATATAGTTAATCGTTACTCATATGTTAAAAATAACGTTCTTCAGTAGTTATATTTTTAGGAATCAAATTTTAAAAGCTTTAATTCTATAAAATTGCATGCGATATAAATAGAATTAACTTATTCATTCTTCCTGTATTTATTAGAAGTAATAAAAAAAAAAAAATGACACTATAGTTTTATCCATTTAAACATACAGTCGGCTGCAAAATTATTCGAGCACTAGCAATAATCCTTGCCAAAAAAAAGTACACTTAATACAGCTTTGTTAAATAAATCCTTGTCGAGTCATGTTCTTAATCAGTCTAAGAACATGATTCGACAAGGATTTACTTAGCAAAACAGTCTTAAGTGTACTTTTTAAATATAGGAATTATTGGCTAGTGCTCGAATAATTTTGCAGCCGACTGTATATATATATATATATATATTCCCTTTACTTTTCATTTTTAATAACAAGAGCAACATTCATAAAAGTTAATTTAAATATTCGGTAAATATGCCTGTTATCTTTATTAATTTCATAAATTAATGAAGATTTTTTTTTCTCTCTATTTTAACAATTTAAAATTAAATTATATTGGTCAATATCTTATGTGAGACAGATATACAATAATCATCTGAAAATTTAATAATTATTCCTAAAAATTAAAATCAATCTTAATCCAAATGTTCTAATAATATTAAACTTTGTGTGTGTGTGTGTGTGAGAGAGAGAGAGAGATAGAGAGCATTTCTTGTAAGTTGAACTGTATTAATTCTCTTCTCTTTTTATAAGAATTCCTTTTCTAAAATTCAACGAAATCAGTTTATCACGATGTTTTAATTTTTTTTTAATACATACATAAATAAATAAATAAAATAAATAATTAAATATAAATAAATATATAAAATATACTATCATAAATTTTAGAAATTAAGGGATGTAAATTATCACAGAAAAAATAATTTTCAAATTATATTATATATAATAGTTCATTATTATTATTATTTAACAACAAAAGGTAAAGAGAAAATAAATTAATAAAAACTATTTCATGTTTCTTAATTTGAAAATAATAAAATACTTTGGCGCCATCTAGCGATTGACATATATAAAAAAATTTAATCTATATGTAATTTTAAATAAATATGTAATGTGATGTATATTCTGCATTTTTAGGCAAATTTTTAAAATTATAAAAATTCAAAATTTATTAGGAATCAAATTTTAAAGGCGTGAATTATATAAATTACATACTAGTATATAAATAAAAATAACCTATTACTTTCCCCTGTATTTATTACGAGTGGGAAAAAATATACTTAGTGTAGTTTTATCCATATTTTTATATTAACTTATATTCATTTAAACTTTAATTTTGTTTCTTTAGTTTTTTTTTTTTTTTAAACCTTAAGAAACATGAGTAATGCTTTAAATATCCAGTATATAACCATGCAATAAATATTCAGTATATTCTGACCTAAGCAATAACCAGCCAGCAGGATGCTTCCTAAACAAAGCAGGAGGGAAATAACAACAGTAGTATGAAGAAAAGCACTCTGATTTATTCAGGAATAATGTAACAAAAGAAATTTTCTTTCACTATGACAGAGAAGACAGAATTTGCCAAAAGAAGAGACTGCCAGCATAAATTTGAGAAAGTTGTTCATTCCAACACTTCCATTGACGACCACAATTAGCGAAATAGCTGTATTATTTCCTAAAGCTGTGCAAATACAATTAGAAGTTTTCCCTGCATATAAGACTGCCATTATAGACTTTATGACCGAACAAGATGCTGCGGAAACCTTAAAAGACATTAAAACTGAAAATGATCAATTAGAGGGTCTCAAGTTCGAGTGCCAAAATAACTTCGAGTCCCAAAGTAAAGATTTGCGTAATCATGACAATAAACAATTTTCCAAACGTAAAAAGAAAAATAAAGTAAAATATAAATTGAGTAGACAACCACCAAAAACTGTTACCGTAGGCAACCAAGTTGCCGTAAAGCCAAAGCTGACTTTTTCTTGTGACTATGAAACAATAAAAATTAAAAATGAAAATGCTAATGATATAATTAAAGATGGATGCCATGAAGGCTCCTATTGCACACTTACTCATGCTAAGAACCTCAGACATGGGATCACTTAGTTTAAAAGCAAAAATATGAAGATTTGTACATAAATTGTAAATAATGTTATTATTTATGTTATTATGTTAAAATATGTTATTATTTTGTGTTGCATTTGTGTGTGTGTTTTTTTTGTATTTTTCAGTGTGACCGCCTGAAGGACCAGCCGATGCAGGACGGCCGAGCTTATAGTGACGAACCCTTGCTTCCCGCAACTGCTGAATCCAAAGCTACAGTCGGTAACAAAAGTGTCCGAACACTAACAAAAATTCCTATGTAAAAAAAGTACACTTCATACGGTTTTGTTAAATAAATCCTTGTCGAATCCTGTTCTTAGTCAGTGTAAGAACATGATTCGACAAGGATTTATTTAACAAAACCGTATGAAGTGTACTTTTTTTACATAGGAATTTTTGCTAGTGTTCGGACACTTTTGTTACCGACTGTACGTAATTTTCCTTTGCCGTACCCGAAATCCTAATCAGCTGAGGTTCGACGGAGAGAGAGCAGAATATGAGCGGAAGTTCGTGCTTGTGACGTGAGTGACACCATTTCCGGAACGCGCCGCTGCTAACGGCGTTTGAAGAGAAAAGTTCAGATTTCACGAGGCATACACACTGGACGGATGTACTGCTTGTTTTTATAAACTTCGTGTTTCATGTTTCGACGTAATTAGAAAGTGAAATAATAAATAAATAATTTATGTCACGAACTGTACTACTTAGATGGACATTGGCAAACTAACATTTAGATTCACTAACGTTTTATGTAAATATTTGTATATATCGATTTTCCATTAAATTTTAAATGATTACTAAATAATTCAATTAGTACGTTATTATTTCAAAAGCCCACATAAGCTCGATATTACATATATAAGTATCATTTGCAAATCAAATCAAATTTGTAACTTATTACTGCGTTGTGAAGAATACGTTCCTTGAAATTGTTAGGGAGAAAAATTATGGGGCTTGTTTAATTTGTAACTATGCTGCAAGTGTAAAATTTTCGACAATGAAGTAACGGGTACTTTAATTTCTTTTTTTATTAAAAAAAAAAAAATACAATGTAAAGATTTTTTTTTTAGTGTGCATAAATGATAATTTTGGCTGTTGAGGATATATTTTTGAGTTTATTAACCGGCGATGCTGATTTTATTAAGCGGCGGTTCCAGCAAAAGTTTGTATTGATTTGATTCTGGTCCTGGCAATTTGAACAGATTAAGCGGCTGATTTTATTAACCAGTGATTTTATTAAGCGGCGGTTACTGTATATATATATATATATATTTTTTTTTTTTTTTTTTTTTTTTTTTTTTTTTTCTGGAATAGTCTTTTTTTGTTTTACTTCTTCGATTTACTTGAGTTAGAAAGGAAGGAGAATTGGCCATCTAAAGAAAAAAAAAAAAAAGAAAAGAAACCTTCACTTTATTAGTAACCATTTGTTGTGATTTTTCAAAGTTTCAGAGGGAAGAGGAGGTAGAATCAATTTTTCGTTGATTATGAATGGCAATGCTACCACCCTTGAAACCAACATTGTTTTTCCTTTACGTTTTCTTTACTAGGCTTTTCCTTAATCAAACTTTTTTTTTTCTCCCGGCACTTTGCTGTGTTTCTTATGTTAATATCAAGTGTTAGCACTTACAAATGTGATTTGATTGGCAAATATTTTCAACAAGATTTATATTTTGTCGCCAAGAATTTTATACGGGATAGTACTAATATGAGACAAAAACATGCTGTTACTGTTTTATTTCATTTAGTTATTTTTATTTTTATTTTATTTTATTTTATTTTTTTAGAGTTGAAATAATTAATCATTTTATTTTATTCTGTTTTATTATTATTATTATTTACTTTCTCTTCGTCAAATAAAATTGTTTCTAAACCTATTATAGATTATTTGAAAAGTACATTAAACTTTACATTCTTACGCTATTGATCTTAAGATTTAATGTGCAATCTGTCATTATAATATTGAAATGCTGTGTAAAAAAGAAAGTCGTGTGAGTGACGCACCAGATTGTCATTATTATGATCATTATTTAGTTTATTTTACCCATACATTGTAAGAAAAGTTTTATTTTTGATTCAGATTTTCGAAATTGAGTTTTTGCTACATTTGCTTAAATATCCTGAAACAAAAAATTAGGTTTTTAGCGGTTGCCTGAATGTGTCTGTGTGTTTGTTATCACCATACCTCAAGAATAGATATTGGGACTCGGATGAAAAATTAAGTAATTCGTGTACAGTGACTAAGAAAAGAATTCAAATTCATTAAGTCTATGTGTGAATTTTCTGGTAAATACAATTTAATATTTTTGGATGAAACAAAAAAAAAATAAATTGAACTTATATTTTATGTGCATGAAAGAATGTTTCGTATACAATGTAGAATGTATATCCTTTATTAGAAGTTTACACAGAACCCCACAAAAGAATTCAGATACATTCATACAATGGAATTGCTGAAAGGTCATTTCATATCGTGCTATGTGTTTTAAATTCTGTGCTAAATTAGTACACTATATTGTATTTGTAAAATATATAGTAAATATACAGGTCTACCCCAAATTAAATGAAAGCATTTCTTTTTATAAATAAAAATCAATGTAATAAATGCAATTAAAGTTTAATTAATTTAAAATTATTCTCTTATTCTAATTTACTTTATCTTATCCGTAAAAGGTCGCGAAAGTATTGTTTTCGGATCACGTGTTCGAAATTGAATTTTTGTTACATTTATATGTTTTGAAGTTTCCTGAATCCAAAAATTATGTTTTTAGTGGTTGGTTTATGTGACTTGTCTGTGTGTATTACAGATATTGAGTTTGTAAAATGGGTGCATCATTTTTAAAATATCACTTATGTTATTGATAAGGACAATATTGCTTTGGAACAATGTAAGTTGTAAACTTCACATGTTATTCAAAATTTATGTTTTCTTTTTAACAATAGAGCAAAATTTCGTTTAAACGTCCATTATGCCAATATTTTGTCGTAAACATGTCAGACTAATATTTTAAAATATATTTTTTAATATACTTCATTAAATATAAACATTTTAATTTGAAACTTTAGTAATTAAAAATTGTGTTTCCTTCATTTGACAAATTAGGCCAATACTTCCCACGAACTTGCAATATGGGGATCAGTTGTGTTGGAAATTAATGTACGAAAACAATCCTAATAAAATTAGTCATTTAATTACGATAAGCCAAATGTATCGAATCGGATAGAGGGTAGCCTATGAGGTGCGGCATTTCAGTCTGCGACTGTGTTGAGTGTTCTATCATACTCATTCCTTTTAATATGAATACATTTCGCTCTCAATAGAAATTAGTAACAATAAATATAGGATGAAAATGGTTATGCGCATCATTATTACTTTGATTTGTATAACATATTAAGTTAGATTGTTTATGATTACTGAAAAACAAATAGAATAGCATTAATAAAATGTTTAACGTTTTATTTTATAACTTTGTATGTTGGGGTTGGGGGGGGGGGGGTAAAGAATGAGAAATGGACATGTCCGAGGAGGGTATTATACGTAGAAAATTTTATGAATTTCAACCATAAAATTTAACACGAAATATCTATTTTATTATGATTAAGATGTTCTTTAAAAATACAAAATAGATAAATATAAGGTGATAATTTATGAAAATTCAAGTATTGCATCGTAAGAGAAATATTTTATAAAGTTGTACATTTTAAAAATTTAAATACAAAATAATAATAAAAATAGTTGAAATGTAAAATGGCGTACTACTGATTTGGACTTATGAACATTTTTCATGCATTTTACTAAGAATTTGTAATTTGTTTGAACAATTTTTACAAACTTTTTGGCCTTATACATGAAATCGGATCTCAATGCTAATATATTACAATTTTTATTATCTACTTCTCTATTCTGATAACTATTTCTTAATTTCAAGATATGTTTCGTTTTGCGATTTAAATCCTACATTAATAATCAGAAGAAAAAAAAATAATAAAAAAAAAAAGAAAGAAAGTAAAACGCAGGATGTTTATTTATACAGGTTAAGCGGCGTGAAGTTTCTCTTTGCACTTCCAGATTTGGCGAAAATCGCATTCTCTGGCGAAAAATTGTGAATTTGTTCTGCGTGCGCCAACAGTTCGGAGATACGCTGACCGGTCGTCGATATAGAAATGAGATCAACAGTTCTATTGCTATAACGTGGAGCCGGTTTTGGACAGTTTGAGTAAAAAATGTAGCTTCAGTAGCCGAGAAAAGGTAATTGGTGAAGAAGAAAGGCATTTATATTTCGGTATCTCCGAGCCGTTAACGTTAAATATCGATGTTCGTTGGACGTTGTTGCATTCTATGACCTTGCCCTTGACCTTCAGACTGCATTTTCAGTCTCTAAAAGTTGGTTTGAAATCCTGGAAATCACACTTTGCGAAAACTCCAGTAGTTTCGACTACTTTGGTTTGTGTTTGGACCCCCTCTAACCGACCAACAACTCTCCAAGCTACTGAATCGGTCAAATCACTTCACCGAAACAACACAGTTACTGAATACTGACCGTTATTCTCCGCTTTGTCTTTCATTTAGTGTAAAGCCTAATTTCATTCGCTGCCGCTAAAACATCATTTTTGAGGTCAAACTCAAAATTTGCATACTCCAAAGTTTGAAAGCGAGAAAAATTTGTATTTGTTGATCCTTTTCTTCCATTTTCTGCAAAAAAAAATTTCGCTTATACCGTTGTTTTACGTAAGACTTACAATATCCTTTAATTGTTTTGAGCAGTGTATTAAAAATTCCATGTATTACGATACAAGGTTTTTTGAACCCCCATATTATCTATAATAACTTTGAAATAATATATATATAGATATATATATTTATATATTTTTTTTTCTGGAATAGTCTTTTTTGTTTTACTTCTTCTATTTAGTTGAGTTAGGAAGGAAGGAAAATTGGCCATCTAAAGAAAAAAAAAAAAAAAAAGAAACCATCACTTTATTAGTAACCATTGGTTCTGATTTTTAATTTTTTATTAAAAGGAGTAAGAAACATTTTTTTTTCTGTGTCCGCACTCTGCTGTGTTCCTTATCTTAATATCAAGTGTTAGCACTTAAAAATGGGATTTGATTGGCAAATATTTTTCAACAAGATTTATATTTTGTGTTCCAAAATTTTATACGGGATAGCACTAATATGATGAGGGAAAAACATGCTGTTACTGTTTTATTTCATTTAGTTATTTTTATTTAATTATTTTTTGAGTTGAAATTATTAATCATGATCCTTCATTAATACGAAAAAAGTAAGCACGAGTGCAGCAAAACAGCTGCAACTCACTAGTACTTTATTATTTTAACTTCAGTGTAAAACAAGTGTATGAAATTACGGTTACTCGAGCATAGCTGCCAAGTACTTAATTATTATTATTATATGATTGAGGTATTTTTTGAATAGAAAATTTTATAAGCTTTTATAGTTTTTCTATGAGATAAAAAAATTCTCTCTCTCTCTTTCTATATATGTATATATATATAAAGAAAAAAATGGTAGCTAAAAAACATGATACTAGGTTGCACAAGTGAGGCCTAACAGATAAAAAAGGTATTCCAAAAGCTTAAATCTATTCAAATTCTGCTGGGATTTTATTATGCCTCTTAATTTATATTCCATGTAAACTGAATTAGCCTGTCAAGGTCACTAGACCCTCGTCAATCTTCGTAAAAAGGACTCACGTGATCCCGTTACCGCTCTTTCCTTTCCCACACCATTTGACCAGGAGAAAATTTGGTTGAGATGCTACGCAGTTTTGTTTAGACTTGTTCTTAGGATTCGTTAGCATTTAGTTTTTCTTATCGTTTCGTTTTCATATAATTTTAAGGCTGGTACTCCTGATATAAGTATATAATCTGAGATGATTATTTATTATGTTTATAGGTATTGTAGAATTGACGAAATGGTGGTGGGGCTGGAAACAGGGTTGTTTGCGTTCCGGGTTTTTTATTTATTTCCCACCAGTAATTAGGAATTATACTTTTGGTAATATTTAATTGCTAATATTTACTAGATAATTACCAATAATATCAGAATAAAAAATTCTAGTTGGAAATTCCGGGGTCGCAAACTCCCCTGGGTGGAAATCAGTTCTATCACCAGATTTCGAAGTAGCAAAGCACTAAATATAGTCATTTTAAAGGCTTAAAAAAAACTTTCTAAGGGTTAAAAAAAGTTCACGGCTAAGCTTTACCCAAGGCTAAAAAAAAAAAGATAAACAATACACTAAATAACATTTTAAGGGGGAAAAAAGCCTTTTTTTTTTCTTATAACTATTTAAGACAAACGTCAATGTTACTACCCGATTGGTTTTGCTGTGCAAGCTGGCAGACAGGCGAAGCCGAGTTTGATTCCAAGTCGCGCTAGTTGGCCTTGCTATTTTGAATTTACCATTGTTTTCTTTGAAACTCATGTGAGTTTTAGCTAGAATTCCTAAGAAATACCCCTGAAAGACATCCAGGCTTATGCAAAAAAAACAATTGGGCTTAAACTTCACACAATCACCATCATGTATATTAGATTTTAATTTTCATATTCATGATATAGTTCTTAACTCTCGGTTTAATAAACTTACTTTTATTTTAAATATCATATTCTGATAACCCAAAATGAACCTGAAGAATAAATTAGATAAATTTATTTATCTTTGTTGCTTGCTGTTAACCGTTAATGTTTTAAGATTAGAATGACGAGAATGGTCATTATAACTTAGTGTAAAGTTTTTTATAATAAGAATAAATAATCCTATACCTCATGACATAAAACAACATGATTTAAGATTAAGTGACGATTATAACTTTAATCAATTGAGAAGATGCTACATCATTCAGATTACATTATAGTATCCGAAAAGTAAACAACACACACTGTTGCCAATACAGTCATGAAATATAGAGGTTGCCAAAATGACGTATACAACTTTCATCACATTCACCCCCTTTTAATTTTTAGCCCCAAACAGAACATTAAGTTTTTAATCCCTAACATAGTCCTTTAGGTAGATAGGAGGTTGTCGGAGTCGAGCAGGTCGTTGTGATATGCTGTCATGTTGCCCTTTCGCAGTATCATCACACAGGGCTACTGAGTCTTCCTCTTGCTTTGTGTTTTGTTGAAGTCTAACACTTTCATCACAATCGTCATCATGCACCTGGAATTCTTTAGGAGCAGGATGGCGTGTTGATACAGTCGTTTCTCTTCCATCCGGAAGCTTCGCATACGTATAATCAGGATTGGCTATAATTAAGTCGGCAACTTGCACCAAAGGTTCATATTTACTGTTCCGGACATGATTCTTCATAAGTACTGGGCCAGGTTTAGTCAGCCAAATGGGACTAGCACAACCATAGTATGACCTTCTAGGATGCGAGAACATTCGCTCATCAGGTGTGGCATTTATAGTGGTGCACAGCAGAGAACGTATGGAGTGTAGCGCAGATTGCAGTACTAACTCCCATTGTTCCACCCGTAACCCTCTTGACTTTAATGCAAGCAGAATGGTTTTCCAGATTATTCCATTATAGCGTTCGACTTGTCCATTTCCTTGTGCGTTATAAGGAGTCGTACGGCTGGTTGCAGTTCCTTGGGAATTTAAAAATGATTTTAGTTCTTTTGACATAAAAGCAGGTCCTCTGTCAGAATGTACATATGTAGGCATTCCAAAGATTGAGAAAATGTTCTGCAGGTGAATTATGATTGTGGGAGCAGAAGTGTTCGAGCAAGGTATGACAAAAGGGAATCTTGATAACTCACCAACCACAGTCAGGAGGTAAGGATTCTTGGTAGAAGTGGGAAGAGATAATAGAAGAAGAGTTAAAGTCGATATTCAGCCTTTCGAATAGTAAAGTCGCCTTGATTAATATCCCCTTATTCTTTGTAAATCTAGGTTTTAGTTCTAAGCATATTGTACAGGAGTTTATTATTTTCTTAACATCATCCAAAGAAAAGGGTAGGTTCTTGCTCCTAACCCAGTGATACATGTGATACATGCGTGTGATTCCTGGATGGCAAAGAGCACAGTGCAGCTCAATGAGGTCAGATATTGAACCAGTTATTCTTGATAATGTATCAGCTGTCATGTTCTTCTTTCCAGGATGGTAAATAATATCAAATTTAAAGCAAGATAGTTCTAGCCTCCAACGCATAATCTTTTCATTTTTTACTTAACTATTGTAATGCTGATTGAACATGAAAGAGACAGACTGCTGGTCTGTAAAAACTTCAAAATGCCGACCAGCAAGGTAGTGTCGCCAATGACGTAAGGATTCAACGATGGCATAAGCTTCTTTCTCAATGAAAGAGTACTTCTGTTCTGAGTTGTTCAACGTTCTTGAGAAGAATGCAATGGAATCCCAGCTTGGCTAAGTCTTGCGCTTATAGCGAAATCAGAAGCATCCGTCTCTACACGAAATGGTATATTATTTTCAATAGCAGCCAATGTGTCATTGGCTACATCGGTTTTTAAAGAATGAAAAGCTAACTCAGCATCTTCTGGTAGAGGGGACTGCTTTTTAGATAACAGAGGACGTATCTTCTTTGAAAAATTGGGTATCCGTATACAGCAGTGGGCAAACATCCCTAGAGCACGTTGTAAGGATGCAGTATTTTTAGGAATAGGCATTTCCATTAACGGTTTAAGGCGTTCAGGATCTGGTTTGATAGTTTTGTTTTCGATTGTATACCCCAACAGTCACAGTCCTAATTGAGAAAACGCATTTATCCTCATATAATGTTAAGTTGTATTTTTTTGCAACAGTTAAGAATTTCTCTAAGTTGTAGTCATGCTCATTTTGATCCCTCCCACAGATTGTAACATCATCAAGATATGGATATGTGCCTTTCAATCCTTCATCTTGTATTATTTTATGACACTCTGAAAGCAGGCCACTCTATTGGTGACACCAAATGGAATACGTAGAAATTGATATAGCTTTCCACATGCCTCAAATGCTGTGTAATGCCTTTCAGACTAGAAGCACTCTTGAGATCAATTGCATTAAATATTTTGTTTTTAGATACATTGGAGATTACTTCTTCAATTTTTGGAAGAGGGTATGCATCAAGCATAGTGAATTTATTAATGGTTTGGGAATAGTCAATAACCATTCGAGGTTTGTGATTGGTTCTTCTAACGACAAATGCCTGGGCACGCCAAGGTGAATCACTTGCCTCTATAACACTTTCTTTTTATAGTTTCTGTATTTCTACAGCGATAAAATAATTATCTTCATCAGTATAGCGTCTTGATTTTGTGATTACAGGCATACAATCTGGAGTTAAGTTTGCAAATAATGAGACAGGTGGTACTTGTACAACGGCTAAGGAGCAAATAGTAGGAGGTGGTCTGTCACCATTGAACCCAATTTCCACAGAAAAATGAGCTTCTAATATATCATGACCAATTAATGACATCTGTACATAAGTCCTTCATAATCAACAATTCGACATCATTACAAGAATAATTCTTCAGCTTCAAATTTACTTGACAAAACCCAACAATATCAGAAGTCATGGAAGAATTGGCTATCGATATCCTTCCAAAATATGGTTTAACTTGAATACAACACTTAGCCACGTGAGTCTGATTTACGAAACTCAGGATGCTTCCAGTGTCAATTAAAGCATCAAGTTCAAACCCATTTACTTTTGCTTTGATTATAGATTTTTTGAGGCAATGTGTAGCCCCTGAAACTAATGCTAAGGTACCTGCAGAAGTAGTAGCATTTACAGTATTGCTTTCTACTCTAGATCTGCAAACACGTTGATAGTGCCCTTTTTTACCACATTTTCTGCAAGAAGCATTTCTGACGGGGCATGAAGATCTAGGATGATGGTCAGTTCCACAAAAATAGCACTTCTCTACTCTGGATGAAGTAGATGCTGCGTCATGGAAATTGTATCTTTCACCCGATTTGCTGCATGGTCGATTGCAGCTGTAGGGGTAGGATTTCGTGTAGTGAGGTACGATGCTGAATAATGCAACTCAGCTAGTTCTAAAGTTCTGGCCTGTTCAAAATCTCCATCTAATGTAACAGATAAGTTTTTTAATAGCCTTTGGCGAATACGAGGGCATCGCAGCCCGCTTATAAAGGCATCCCTGATGTATTCATTTTTGTATCCCTCTGCAGAAACAGCTTTAAAATTGCAGTCCTTGCTCATTTGCTTAAGTACCTGCAAATACTCGCTAACAGATTCGCCCGTTTACTGAGTTCTCGACGTTACACAATGTCTAACAAAAATCTCCTGGCGTTTCTTTCTGTATAACGAATCGAGCACAGCGATAGCGTCTGAATAATTTACAGAATCACATGATTCTTACACTGACTAAGCACAGCATTCGACGATTTATTTAACAAAACCGTATGAAGTGTACTTTTTTTACATAGGAATTTTCGCTAGTGTTCGGACACTTTTGTTACCGACTGTACTTCAAATGATACATGATTGCACAAAAGTGGCAGTTTATTCGCCTCTGTCACGTCAGAAATTCCATCCAAAACATTGATAAAGGTTTTATTCAATGCTGTCATTTTCCTTCGGCGTTTGCACACGTGAGGTCCACATCGAATTTGCCCGGTTTCAGTAAACGATCTATGTTACCAGTACGAGCGAATTGTTCGAAGATTATTTTGCTTCTTAGTTTAATAAATTGACATAAAACAACATGATTTAAGATTAACTTTAATCAACTGAGAAGATGCCACATCATTCACATATTACATTATAGTATCCGAAAAGTAAACAACACACACTGTGGCCAAATCAGTCATTAAATATAGAGATTGCCAAAATGAGGTATACAACTTTCATCACACCTCATATTTAAGAAGTACTTAGGTATGATTATTAAAAAAACAAAAAGTATTTTTTGCTGCTCTATAAACGAATTGTTGGTGCTAATCATATAGTTTTAGGTATTAAATAAATCAAAGTCGTCCTAAAATTATATTACAGTTTCGTAACCGCAGGCTTTCTTCAAACCGTTAACAGCGCCGTCAAGTGTCGGAGCATGGGTTCAGATCAAATTGTTACTTATTTACTCCGATATTTAGCCACTTTCGCAGAAAAACACGGAAAACTCCGAACGAACTCGACTGTTTTATTCTGTCGTTTGAATTTCAAGTTATAAAAGGACACTGCAAGCGTCCAGAAATGTGTACACCTGAAATAAATTTTACTGGTACTTTTCCGTTTGCTGGGCGAACTTAATGCTACCTGAAAAAAGGATTATGAAAGTAAAATAAAATGGAAAGTTACAGAGAATAGATGATATTGACAATTATAAACAAATACACAACTTACTAAAAAAAATAAAATAATTCTTAACCAATCTGTAAGAAGTTATATATAAATTTAGAAAGTCATGAGTAATGTAATGTGGATGACATATTATAAAAATACCATGTTTCTCACTTTAAGAACTTAGTTTTAGGTAATTTAAATTAAATTTCAATAAATAAATAAAGATGCTTTATCATCTTAAAATATACATATATATATATATATATATATATATATCCACCAATTATTTATTAAAATTTTTAAAGTTCATTTGTATAAAAGTTTCAGTATACCACTCTGAAGAAAAATATCGCGATTATAAAATTGGCGATTTTTCGTTTGGAGCGGAAAAGTACCATTTCACTATAGCAAATATAAATTAAGAGAGCTTTCTTCTCTACATCACGGGAAAAAAACTTAACATAAGAAACTTTAATAGCATAAATCACATACTGCAGCATTTTATCAATCATAATTTGCAGAATGTATACTTTAGAACATATATCCCATACATGGCTATCGGATGGATGTGTTGTGTGCAGACAAGCTACACTTCACAAAATATTCTTTAAAACATTCTTCACACATGTATCGCTAGCTATTCTGTCGCATGAATGTGTGAATGTTTTTTCAAATTTCCCTTTTGCGAAAATCCTTTAAAACATATTTCACACATGTATGGCTTTTCTTCTGTATGGATACACAAATGTTTATTTAGATCTCCCTTTTGGGAAAATCCTTTGAAACAAATATCACACACATATGGCTTCTCTCCTGTATGAGTGAGTAGATGTTTATTAAGAAGTTCCTTTCGAGAAAACGCTTTAGAACACACTTCACATTCGTATGGTTTTTCCCCTGTATGAGTGAGTAGATGTCTCTTCAGTTTTGTTTTTTCAAAAAATCCTTTTAAACAAATATCACATTTAAACGGCTTTTCGTCCATGTGAGTGCGTATATGTGCAATCAAATGTCCATTAGTGGAATATCTTTTAGAACATACTTCACATGCGTATGACTTTATCCCTGTATGATCGTACAAATGTTTATCTAACTTTTCTTTAACTGTAAATCCTGCAGAGCATATTTTACATATGTAAGGCTTTTCTTTTTTGTGCATGTGTAGATGCATCTTTAAGTGTGCATTTTGAAAAAACCTTTTGGAGCAAATTTTACACTGATATGGTTTTTCTCCTGTATGAGTGCGTGAATGAATATCCAACCTTTCTTTTTCAGTAAATCTTTTTGAACATATTTCACATACGTACGGCTTTTCTACTGTATGGATGCGCAAATGTGCATTCAATTGACCTTTATTTGAAAATGATTTAGAACATACTTCACACACATACGGCTTTTCACCTGTATGAATGCGCAGATGTCTTTTCAAATTTGCCTTTTCAGAAAACCATGTAGAACATACTTCACACACATATGGCTTTTCACCTGTATGAGTGCGTGAATGTCTATCTAAATGAACTTTTGTAGTAAAACTTTTGTTACAGGTTTCACACACGTATGGCTTATTTTCTACATGGATGCACAAATGTTTATTTAAAAGTCCTTTTTTTAAAAATCCTTTAGAACAGAATTTACACACGTATGGCTTTTCAACTGTATGGGTAGGTATATTTGCATTCATAATTTTTACTCCTAGAAAGTGAAAGAAAAATAAAATTAGAATTTTTGAAAACAATATTTTTAAAGAAAACCTTTTAAAATATTCTTTTGCACTATTATTTTTTTAGCTATTTGCTACAGCACAATTTTTATGTGGAACTGTTGCATAGGTCTGCTAAAATTAGCTAAAGTTTAAACAATTTTTTTTATAAAAAAAAAAAAATATCAAAACTTTTTCCTAATATAATTTTTGCCCTCTACATGGGATGGTAATGTATATTGCTTTGGTAAAAAAAGAAATAAAAATTATAAGGTTCATTTCAGAGGTAAATTACTTTTTCAAAAATAATTTTTTAGAAGAAATCTTATAAATATTTCTTTTCATAAAAAGGGATAGAAAAATAAATTAAGAATATTTTTAAAATTTCTTGTAACGAAAACCTTTCAAAACATTCTTTTGCACTATTAATTTTTAGGCTATTCGCTACAGTACAATTTTTACATGGAACAGTTGCATAAGTCTGTTAAAATCAGCCGAAGTTTAACCAATTTTATTACAAAGAATTTATCAAAATTTTTTCTAAATATAATTTTTCCCCTCTACATCGGATGGATAATGTATATTGCTAAGATTCTTAAGGGGGAAAAAATAAATAAATTATAAGGTTCATTGCAGAGGTAAATTACTTTTTCTATAAGATATACAAAGACTTTTTAGACTAGTCTTTGAAGTGAAAAACAAACTTTTTTCTATATTTGTAATAATCCAATAATTGTCTTAAGATTAGTTTTAAATTGTTTTTTCTGCTGCCTGTTCCACTTACTATTTTTTTGAGTTAACGAATCAGAAAATAATTCAAAAAATGCTTTAAATTAAAAAAAAAAAAAATCGAAAGTTTTCTGCTCACTAGGTACACAGAGTTATAATTTAATTAAACTATCGTTTGAAAAAAAAAATATTTCTCACTATAAAGATTTACTTAACGGCAGTAAGCTTATCCGGTGAAATCCCAGTTTGTGGTTCACAAACAGCACTCTTTTTGGCGACATTAGCTGGCGCGATCTCCGCCACAATTTGCAATTTATTTCTTCTGATACTTCTTGGGAATGCATACTCGGTGCCCATACATAATGCACCCATCTTCAATACTGTAGTGTGCTTCGCGACCTTCTAGATGTCTCCAGTACGCAGGGCTTGCAGGAGTGGACCCAATTCCTCGTCTCTCCACGTTTCTTGACGTAACTCTTTAGCAGTAATTGGCAGTGTTTCTACCTGTGTCATTTGAAATATTGAGGTATCATCCCTCATATCCTAGAGCCCCTAAATAAAATAATAGGCCGGCGCTGGCGCATCACCGCCAATTTTTTGCCTCCAAAGAGGACAGCATTCTCGATTGGCGTCCTTATCGCTTGCATAATGATTTTAAGAAATCTTGATCTGAAGTTAATCCGGTCAAGATAAAGAGCAATAAGCAACAATAATATTCCTAAAAACACATTTTTTTCACAGTACATTCTCAGGATGTCATTTTATTCTGAGGATATCCTATGAATGTACGATGTGTTGTTAGGGCGGTTTCTGTTTATTTTACAAAATGTCGCCAAAACTCAAATACACAGTAATAGTAGGTCTGTAAACACTTTATATTCAATTCTTGAATGATTATAGCAGTTTATCGCAAAACAAACTCCCATATCATAGTTTACTTAGTTAAAACTATGAAATATAATAGAATAAGTTACTCTAAAGTAACGTAAGAGGATAAAAAAAAAATTGTGGTTTGTTTATCAGAGAAACGCGCTGGGTACATGTGGCAACCCTGAGGCAACAAAATGCCTGATGCTCCAGCTCGTATATATAGGAGCCTTATCATATCCAGTTCCTCAGAAGATTTTGGCAGACGTAATAAGAAATCAGCATTACCATGCTCCTTAGTATTCCTGTAAATTATGTCAAATTGGAAGGAGTGCGTAGTGTAAAAGTCGGGTAGCTGCTAGAACTGGTAATCCTTTCTTCGAACCAAAAATTGCAACTAATGGTTTATGGTCCGTAATTAATGTGAATCTACGACCTTTTAGATATAAGTAGAATTTCTTTACTGCACACACTATTGCCAAAGCTTCTTTGTCGATCTGTGAATATTTTTGCTCAGTCTCAGAGTTTTTGATGCAAAAGCTATTGGGCGTTCGTTCCGACCCATCAGGATAAACATGTGATAGAACACAGCCGATGCCCGCTGGTGACGCATCACAGGCTAAAGTCAGTGGGAGTTCCGGATCATAGTGTACCAGTACGTTCGGTGAACAAATTTCTTTTTTTATTTGCTCAAAGGCTATCTGACACTCCTTAGACCATGTAAATTTAACATCTTTTTTTGTGAAATTATTTAGGAGATTAGCTATGGTAGCCAAATTCTTACAGAACTTCCCATAAAAGTTTACCAATCCCTAAAAGCTTTTTACTTCTTGTACATCTTTAGGTATGCGAGCGTTGAGAATCGCGGAAACTTTTTCCTGAGTTTTATGTATCCCGTTTGCATAAATTTTATGCCCTAAAAAATTTATTTCATTTTGGAAAAATGTACTTTTGTTTAAATTGAGCTTTAGTCCATGCTCTTTACATTTTTTGAAAAATTCCTCCAGTGCCATAAGATGTGACATTTCGTCCCGACCACTTATCCGCGCATCATCCATAAAGACTTTAACCCCTTCCATGCCTTGGAATAATCCGTCAACATACCGTTGCCAAATTGCAGGTGCCCCGTTTAACCCGTACATGAGTCTTTTACAAATATATAATCCCTTATGGGTGTTTATTGTCAGCAGTTTCTGACTCTCTGGATGGACTTTCATCTACAAATATGCATGCTTAAAGTCTAATTTTGAAAATTGTTTTCCCCCGTTTAAACTTGAAAATATCTCCTCTAATTTTTGCAAGGGATGCTGCGGCACAATTACATCTGGGTTTAAGGTTACTGAGTAATCGGCACATAATCGTATGCTGCTATCTGATTTCACGACAGGTACAACTGGAGTTGCCCATTCAGAACTGTCAACTTTTTCAATGATACCCTCCTTTTCTAATCTGTCAATTTCGTTTTCTACTCTATCCTTTAACGCAAATGGTACTGATCTAACCCTACAGAATATTGGTTTCGTTTCGGATTTTAGTTCGAATTTAACTTCACAATTATTTATTTCTCCTAAAGTGTCATCGAAAATAACTTTATACTTTTCCAAAAGTTCATTTAAATTCGCTTTCGTAGTTGCTGTAACCGCTTTGATAGCAGGCCAATCCAAATTGATTTCATAGAGCCATTCACGGCTAAAAATGGTGTCCAAATTCTCTTTTAGAATATACAAAATTATACTCAAATTCTGGTTTTTATACTCCACTTTTACTGTGACGTATCCCAAAGGTATTAATGAATCACAATTGTATGTTTTAAAAACAATATCCGTTGGCTGAATGCTCTTATTAGAAATTTTTCTGAAATTCCTTACACTCATAACGCTAACTGCTCCCCCCTTGTCCAATTCCATCGAACACATTCTGTTCTCAATTTTTAGAGAAATCATTATTGGTGGACGTTTCCGCGTCTCTACGCGTAATGTATCACCATTTGAGATCAATTCGTACAGCGGAACATCTATTTTGTTCTCATGTGTATTGTTGAAATTGTTTTTGCTTAAGGGGTTTTCCACCAGCTTTTTTAGCTACAAAACAAGCCTTTTGGATGTGGCCAATCCGAGAGCAAAAGTTACACCTACTCGAAATAAATCGGCACTTATCTTTAGTGTGATCAGTACCAGTACACCGTGTACATTGTAAAGGTTTCTTCGGTTTTTTGCCGAAATATGATTTTTTATTCGCTTTTTTCAATACAACATTAACAGCATTTATTCCCTTTTCCATAATGTCATTCGCCCCTTTAAATGCCTTTTCCATAGCTAATGCTATTTGTACTGTTTTATCCAGATCGATATTATCTTCTTCAAACAATCTATCCAAAATTGTTTTATCCCATTGGCCACTTACAAAAACGTCGCGTAACATAATATTCAACATGTTAGTATCATAATCACAATTTACGGCAAGCGACCTAAGCTCAGCTATATAATTACTAATAGATTCCCCCTCGTTCTGTTTTCGATTTAAAAACTTATGTCGGGAAGGAATAATTAGCGGTTTGGGGGTTAAATGTTGTTTCAGAACACTTTGTAATTTAGTTAATGTTTGGTCAGCAGGAATGTCAGGAGCCAGCAAATTTTTAAGTAACTGATACAATTTGGGACTGAGCGACGAAATAAAAACTTTCGCTCTAGTTTCTTCAGGAACTTTTTGAACATCTAAATATATATGAAATCACTCAAAGAAACTGTCAAAGTTCTCGAAATCTTCATTAAATTTTTCAAATTGAACAATAATTTTTTGACCCGTTTCCTTTGCTTGGAGAGCACGAATCAGTTCCTGATTTTGCTTCAACAATTCTGCAATATGCTGCTCCATCGCTCCTCTGACATGGAAAGAAAACTTTTACCTTTTGCAGACTTCGGGCATTTGCCCTATCCTACTTGAATTCATACGATTTTGCTTGAATCCTCGTCGCCAGCTGTGGTGTCCGAGTGGTTGAAGGCATACTTTATACTATCACACCAATATCAAAACACTTATTTAATGAAACACAGGACACATAATTACAATGAACAGAATACTACACACACTACATTCTATTACAGATAGATAGTTTTGGATCTGGTTTAGATTCTCGAGAGTTCTACGTACACTCCGGTTAACAGTTAAGGATCATTGAGTCAGTTTAGTTCAAACCATGAAGGTAGAAAGAAGGAGGAATATCGAGCCGCTAATTCTGGTTGAAAAATAATCCTTAAAATTTAGTTGACCAAGTGTCCGCTAGAGGTCGACACTGTGAAAATAGGGGCACGTTTTACATTGAAAACATATTAGAATGCATCAATTTTTATTAATTTTAAGCCATTTAAACTACACATTTAATATAATATGTCTCGAAATTGCTTTGCTCCTGGATGTGACACTGTTAAAAATAAATAAGAAAATAAAATAAATAATAAATATTTATATATTATCTTTAATTAACAATTAAACAATATAAAAATATGTAAGATTATGATTATATTTCTGTTTTCAGTATTCAATTAAAAAGATCTTAAACTACATTCCATGTGGAAATAAAGTACAGCAAAATCTTATTTAAAAAAAATTAAAACCCGAAAAAATGTCCAGATTTTAGAGATTTCCGGATTTTCGAGGTTCAACTGTATCAATTTTCCCAGGTTTTTATGGATTTAAATTACATATTTTAATGGTATTTATAATAGTAAAAATATGTAAGAAATGGCTGACATTTATGCAAATAATTTAAAACTAAATTTTTAAACAATAAATATTAGAAATAGAAAGGAACAAAATACAGTATAAGTATTTTGAAAAGTATAATTTTTTAAAAAACTTTTATTGATTATTTTACAATTATTTATTCATTTATTTAAAAAAAATTTCTTTAAAGCTAAAAAAATTGCGGTTTTTAATTAATGAATTAAAAATAAATCTATTTAAATAATGACTTAAATGGCTTATATATATATATATATATTATAATTATTATTATTATTATTTAATTCAAATCAAGGACATTCTTAAAAATTAGCGTTTAAACTTTTGAAATAAAGTTGGAAAGATTACAAAAATTAACTTTAGCATAGAAATATAATAATGCATTTTTTTTTTTTACACAAAATTTTGAAGTTAATTTTCCTTTATATATAAAAATATCTCTATGATCAGTGTGGCCGATAGGTATGCCTGTAAACGGGAAGTGTTGGGTTTAAATCCATGTTACATTCGTTACACCACCCGTTAGGACTTTTCCGTGGTTTTCTCTAAATTTGCTCAAGAACAGACAAAGACCCTCTTTGAAAAAATCCCCCCCCCCGGTGACCCAGTTCAGGCCTAGCGCCCTCGAGAGTTAACTGACCATAAACCTTACACAACACTACCCATTTATTATTTTAAAAAGTTTGTTCCAAATAAAACATAATTAGCATGGAGAGAAAAAAAAAAAAAAAAAAAAAGAAAAAGAAATCTATATTCTAAATGTTGTGATTATTTTGTAAAATAAATTTTCCTTTATCCCCATAAATTTATAGATTTAATATGTTTCATGCATTTCTCAGGCTTTTAGTTTTAATTAATTCATTTGAAAATCTTACAATCTTAAAGAATAAAATTCTTCACTGGAATAATAACGTACGGAAACATTTAGAAATGCAAAATTGTTAAGAAATGATCTAAATAATCTAAAATTATATTCTTAGAAAATTAAAAGAAAAGAAAAGAAAATATGAAATATAATTACTTAGGAAAAAATAAATATTTTTATATATATATGCTTTTAATAGCAGTTTATGTCAGTTTATTTAACTATCAACAGATGGCGACACCACTCTAGGGAGGCGCGTAAGATATGAAATCGGGATCAATTTCGGTACACTGCGTTATCTCTCCTTCCTTCTACCTTCATGGTTCAAACCATAGAGTTAAGACTCCTTACCCTCAGCACTCTTTTTGGCGACATTAGTTGGCGCGATCTCCGCCACAATTTGCAATTTATGAAGCATTCCAAACTATGAGGGGGGAAACAGTGACGCCAGATTGGGGATTTTGTCCTCATTCTGGAGATTCTTTTGGGCTTCTAGGGATAATTTTGGGAACCGAATGTTTGTGGGGAATTTCGAGGAAATTTAAAAAAAAAAATTGGGAGAAATCTGAGGAATTTTTCAACTTTTAACTTACTTTTGCCTTCCTGTTAAGTTTACAGCATTGCCAACTGTATAAATTTGGTAGTACTACTCGTAGGGACTTTAAATAATTTTCTTATACATGTAAAGCAGAACTTTTTTTCAGCAAGTTTTTCAACTTTTAAATCAGAGTTGACACCAGTACTTTTAAATGGAATATTTATCATATATTTTCGAAGATTAGTATTACCGAAATCAGTTAAATACTTTTTCCGGTTTGAAGTCGCCCGAAAAAAACAGCAGACTTGGCACCTATGATGTAAAGGCTTATAAAGGTACCCTTTTTCAACAGGACATCCTCAGGATATCCTCATCCTGAGGATGAAAGTACATCTTGCGTACATTTAAGTTCTGTACACACAGCTTTAAATTTTTCCAATAAATAGTGTGTATATTAAAGTTATTTTTACGTATGGGGATTTTTTTTCAAAAATGAGCGTCATTTGGGGAAAAAATTGGGCTTAAATCTGCTAAATATTAAAAATTATTTTTGAAAAAAAATTTACTTTTTTACTAGAAATTATGTTGGGGATATTTTGGGGAAAACCCATGTTTTAAGGAAATTTGAATGCCTGTTTGGAAAAATTGACTGTCGACCATCTGGCAACACTGGAGGGATGGAGAGTTTAAGCGGAAAGCATTACGACTTGTTTTTAATATTTGTTTATATTTTGAAAGCAAATTTCAATTTATTATCAATCGATTCGCAAGCACGATGTTCTGTGTTTTCATTACTATCATTTCATAAATATACAGTCAATAATATCATCTCTTTAATTTCAACAAAAGCTGTTTAATGTCTGTGCTGTATGTGAATATAAAAATTTGTGTCCCTGCTGTGTTATGAACGGTAAATAGCTCCTTAATTGCTTGTGTAATATACATTGAATTATAAACATAGACCCACGTGTACAATTTCCTATCTATAAACTTCTTTAAAGAATACTTGATCGTAATCGTAAGAAATTAATCTTGTTAAATGAATTTTTGTATCTGAATGGAATTAAAACTGGAAAAACATAAAATGGAGTTAAGATATTTCATCTTAAAGTATGCTACAAAGTATTGTTATTGTATTTTGTGTTGATTATTATGCAGGGCTCTCCGTAGCCGAAAGGTTATGCATCACACAGCTAATCGCTTTCAATCGTAGGAGAGCGGGTTTGATTGCCGTATAGCCCTGGGTGGTTTTCCAATTCTTCGTACTGTAATTCTTCCATGTGCTATCTGTCTTATCTGATGAAGATTTACAAGCGGGTTTTGATAGTCAAGCATAAAAATCTGATGTACATGTTATCAATAAATTATTATGCAGTATGTAATAAAAAAGTAAAAGTGTTAATAAAATGTTTCCAATATAAAGCGTAAGTCTTTTGGTTTGTTAATGTTAGATCGGGGAATGCCGGATATTGGGGTTGTAACAATGTTGCAATCTGATTCGTTGACAATATGTTGGCGAAATTTCTTAAGACTGTACTTTAAGAAAGATAGGTAATTCACTATTTGGGGTTTGTAAGCATCAGAGTACTGACGCGTGCCTTCTTCCTTGATTAGTATTGAATAACTACTCTACTCCTAAAATATCTAGGTCCCATAGATATATGTGGGGCCATCCGTGGCAGAGTGGCTATGTCACCACACTGCTAACATAGTAATAATATATAGCTTGATCATTGGTGAGAAAAAAGTGATTCCTTTTCACTTCGGAAAAGACGGCGATTTTATCAAAATACAGCCGTCTTTCACCGAGTAAATACACACACGGGAATATACACGAATATTTTAGCAAATAAAATTTATGAATAATTTATTTACTAAAAGTGAATGAAAATCTCCTGATACAGTTTGAAATTCATATTTCTTATTTATATTTTTCAATACCACTTAATGGCTGATTCGAAACCTTTTTTTTTTTTGGCATAAAAAATCTTTGCACGATAACCTGGGGGATCTTAAATCTAGGGAGGCATACTATTGTAACAATCGCAGCTATCGTAGATCACAAGTCGGATCGTACTCTCCGCAGCAAAAGTATTTGAGCACTGTCCATAATCCCAGTCTAAAAAAGTATACTTAATACTGCTTTGTTAAATAAATGCTTGTTGAGTCACGTTTTTAGTCAGTCTAAGAACATGAATCGATAAGGATTTATTTAAAAAAGCAGTATTAAGTGTACTTTTTTTAGACAGGGATTATTGCTTGCGCTCGGATACTTTTGCTGCGGAGTGTACGATCCACAGGCTAAGGAATCACTTAGACCAACACCACCTGTAATAATGCCTCCGAGCTGAGCTGTACGTCACGAAAGATCGGCCGATTTCATCCAATCCCCACGATCGAACATGCATCATAGGAAGTGTTGATTGGATAAAATCTGCCGATCTTCCATGACGTAGAACTCAGCTCGGAGGCATTATTACAGGAGATATTGCTTAGACCCGGTCAGACGACTATTTCGAATGGGGAAAGGTGAAGTAACTGTAAGGCGCTTAGAGTACTGACGCATCAGAGTACTAACGCGTGCCTTCTTCCTTGATTAGTATTGAATAACTACTCTACTCCTAAAATATCTAGGTCCCCATAGATATATGTGGGGCCATCCGTGGCAGAGTGGCTATGTACCACATTGCTAACATAGTAATAATATATAGCTTGATCATTGGTGAGAAAAAAGTGATTCCTTTTCACTTCGGAAAAGGCGGCGATTTTATCAAAATACAGCCGTCTTTCACCGAGTAAATACACACACGGGAATATACACGAATATTTTAGCAAATAAAATTTATGAATAATTTATTTACTAAAAGTGAATGAAAATCTCCAGCTACAGTTTGAAATTCTTATTTCTTGTTTATATTTTTCATTACCACTTAATGGCTGATTCCAAAGCTTTTTTTTTTTTTTTTTTTTTTTTTTTTTTGGCATAAAAAATCTTTGCACGATAACATGGGGGATCTCAAATCTAGGGAGGCATACTATTGTAACAATCGCAGCTATCGTAGATCACAAGTCGGATCGTACTCTCCTCAGCAAAAGTATCCGAGCACTATCAATAATCCCAGTCTTAAAAAAATATACTTAACACTGCTTTGTTAAATAAATCCTTGTTGAGTCACGTTCTTAGATTGTCTAAGAACACGATTTGATAAAGATTTATTTAACAAAGCAGTATTAAGTGTACTTTTTTTAGACAGGGATTATTGCTAGTGCTCGGATACTTTTGCTGCGGAGTGTACGATCCGCAGGCTAAAGAATCACTTAGACCCGGTCAGACGACTATTTGGAATGGGGAAAAGTGAAGTAACTGTAAGGCGCTTAGAGCGACAGGCGGCCATATTTTTACATGCAAGAAACCAGTAACAACGTAATCTAAAAATGTAAAAACGAATGCATGTCTGTCTGTTTGTCTGTTATGCATTTGCATTACAACACCAGACATCCGATCGCTACGAAACTTTGGGAAGTTGTTCAGAACATTCCCACGAAGGTATCTGGTATGATTTTTTTTAAATATCGGCCCACCTAAGGATCAGGGAGGAGGGCAAAAACGGGTTTACAACATTCACATTTGCTTTATTTCTCAAGGAAAAAAATAAATATTTAAAAGGTTCCAACTTTAAAATTTTAAAAACAGATATTACAAAATATCTATAAAATAAAATCGTCAACAAGGGGGGGAGGGGGCAAAAAAAATATAAATATATATATATATAGGAGTAAACTCATTGATTCAACACAGCCGCGGGGATTCTATGGGAGATGCAGTCACAAATTTTAGGAAGCAGGTTGGTTTTAGGACCCTGATCATCACTAAAACAGGTTTTTGTGATATACCCCCTCTGTTTCCCCTCCTGGGGGGGGGCAGAAAGCAAACACACTCAGCTTCAAATTACTTCACGGCGAAGAAATTGCAGATCGGGAGACTAAAATCCAGTAGAAAGAAATCGTTGTCTGCGACATTGGAATTTTAGATTCTTAAAAGGCGGGGGGATGATTTTCGGAGGAGAATTTAGAAAAATACGGATTTTGGAGAACTCTATTAATAGTAGCACAAAGATATAAAAAACCGCCAAGTGTCTTCTTGATTCTAGTTCCAAAAACTCATTTTCGGTTTTTTGCGATTTTCGATTTTTTTTTTTTTAGGTGGGGGGGGGGGGGGGGGAGCGTTACGGGGTTCAAATTCGAGCTTCCTTTTAGCGCTAAATTTCTCAGGGGGAATCTATAGGAGTTGAGGTTAGAAATTTTAGTGTGTGGCTTATTTACATGTTAAATATATTCATATATCTTTTTATCTTATCCCTTTATTAATTCTATACACATAAGACGAAAGTATTGTTCTGGAGTTCGAAAAATTTTGACCGCCTGTTTTCGATTGATTTACACGTTTTTAATTGTCCCGATCATGGTTTGACGAGTTTTAGAAGATAATATCTGTCTGTATGCGACGAATTTTGTGAATGCTGCATCTCACAAACTGGTGAACATAATTAGATATTTAGTTAGGTTTTGACTTAAACTGCTGTTGATTACATTTGGGTTAACAATTTCCTCAGCATGGTGGCATTGTCATCCCATTTTTCTCATAATTTTTAATATTTCACAATAGAACAATTAAATGTATTTTCAAATTTAAATTATTTATAATATTAATATATATATATTCAAATTATTAATTTATATAATAAAAATTGCAAATTTAATTTAATTTTTACTCTCTCTAACTCATACAATGATGGAGGAAATATTTTGGGATCAAATTTTCGATTTTCAGTTTTTGCTATTTTTACACATTTTGAGCTTCCCGGTGTTTGTGTTAGCATTATAAGGCCAACTGACTGTGCTATGGTTTAGGGTTTATAGAGGGTCCCTTTAAGAGAGGGTCTATCTAAGGGTTTCTAGCTTGCACTTATGCATATTTAGGAGAAAAACCATGGAAAACCATTTTCTTCACAAAGTGCTGTAATTATATTAATTTAAAATAATAATAATAATAATGAAGTCAACTTTAACTCATTCATAATTACATGCATAAATAACAGTATATACCAAACTATAGAAATTTGCTCTTGTTCAAATTCATATGATATATATATATATTTTTTTTTTTTTTAATGGAACTTTAGAAGCATCAATATTAAAATATTCAGCCCCTTTAGCATTTTGTATAAAATTTTAAATTTTTTAAAGTTCAATATGTTACAGTGAAATTTTCATTAAATAAATTACACGAAACACAATAAAATCAGCAAGCTATTCTTTTAATTTGCCGTTCCAGAATAATTCGATAAATTTTGACTCTTCATGAAAATTCTTCATTCTTCATCATTTAGTATCAGCATTTTAAAAACCTTACTGATTATTGACTTGAATTTGACTAGCCAAGCTCTAACTTTTATAAACAAATTGTCATGAAATTTGAAAGTGATATTGTAATGCACAATTGAAAATGCAATGTGTAGCATTTAAAGTTTTTTTACAGTACAGTGTAAAAGAACTTATTACCATTGCAGGTATCTGAAAAATTTGTTTTATATGCATCTTGATTATGTTATTCAGTAGCAAACTCAATAAAGCTTATATAAAATAAATCTCATAGTCACTGGTCAGGTATTTAAAAAAGTAGATTAATATAAATACTTTAATTTAGTAAATTATTTACTGTATAATTAAAAAAATTTCGAAAAATTTGCAAATCCCCCCTTCCTTTTAAACACAACCTTGATAAGACCTATGAAACACACAAAAACTAAATGCTCATTCCCCCCTTATTGTTCCTTTTAATGCGTAATCATTCAATATATACACCTTGTAGCACAATTTATGTGACATAGTAACATTGTCGCAGAAAAAAGAAATTGTCATTTGCAGAAAGGTTTGCCCGAAAAAATAAGATATTTCTAACTTTCAGCAGAAAATGGAAACTCCTGTGTTGTATTTAAGATTTCGCCAACAGTTTACTAATAATATCGATTTCTGTATAATTATATGCACATATTATGTATGAATAAGAAAATATGTCAATATTGTCTTATTGAAAAGATTTACCCAAACAAGGTTTGACGCAGAAAACTTAAAATATTCTGTCGCATTGATTCCTAGTCTGTGGTTTTGCTTGTACTAATATGGCGGTTCGGTTACAGTTGAGGCTTCACTTTTAGAACCGCCTTGCCGGGTCTAGAGATTCCTTAGTCTGTGGTACGATCCGACTTGTGCTATAAGGTAGCTGCGATTGTTACAATAGTATGTCTCTTCTATATATATATTACTTTGTCTATGACTGCTAATCGCCTTCCAGCGTAGGCGAGCGGGTTAAATTCCCGTGCTGGCCCTGGGTGTTTTTCTAATTCTTCATCCTGTAATCCTGTCGTGTGCTATCTGTCTTTATCTAACGAAGATTTATAATCGAGCTTCGAGAGTCAAGCATACAAATCTGATTAATAAGTTATCTTTATTATTATTATTATTATTTTAAATATATATTTTGCCTTAAAAAGTAAATAAAGAGGATTGTTTATGCTGCATAGTGCATAGATTAAACCACGATTGTGTACAAAAAAAAAAAAAAAGGAACAAATTAATTGAAAGTTTCTTATAAAATCGTAAAATAAATAATTTTATAAATATTTTATATATCATTAGTTTGTTTTGAATCAAACCTCTATCCCAGACAGCACATCGCTTCCCCAGGATATATTCAAGATGTCTTATGGATGAAAAGACATCCCAGAAATGTCCTTAAGATGTACTGTGGATAAGTTAAGCCTAACTGTGCTGTTAGGGATGATGGTAGGTAGACTTTCAAGGCTTTCAAACTGCCCAGTTTTTTCCCGGAAAAAAAAGGGGGGTTTCCTGGGAATTTTCACAATTTCCAAAAACTGGATATTTTTAACTTATGTGTAATTTAAGTAATTTTAATGATTAACGCTAATATAAGAAACTTTTTGTACATAATAATTAAAAATCTAATAAATTAATACTGCATTGTTTTTGTTTCTTTAAAACTTCATATTAATGACAATTCTAATGCTATAATTTTCGGTTCGGATAAAAAAAATATTTGTTGTGAATGTGGGTAGAATAGAATAACTAATGCATGATATTTTATCGGAAATAATTTAAACAAATAAAAGGAGTTTTAAGTTTCTGAAATATTGCACTCGTTTTATGTAACTGCTAGCTAGTCAGTCAAAGAAGTGACATGTTATGATTACAAAAATCATCCTTTGTGTCTACATAGTACATCATTAATTATTACTCATTTCGATATTATCACATAAGAATCTCTAAACATTTTTTAACTTATGTTTGTTTATTTAAACACATTCGTATTGAATTTCGTGTAAAAATTTTTGGGTCATTTTTAACGATTTACAATTCTGATTTTAAAAATATCGAGAAAAATATACCCTTCTTTTTCAAGAAATTTGATTTAATTTTGTTAACGGGGTAATAGAGTAGATATTTTCGCATTTTTCATAAGCAAACTAAATTAGTTAATCTGGTTATTTCTAATACAATGCTAAAAGTGTATGGATTTTAATAAATTTAATTTATAATAAAAACAATAAAAAAAAAAAAGAGCTTTGTTTCTGAACATGTGAAAGACCTGTAACATATCTGTTCAATGACTTTTTCCTTTATTAAAATAAATGTTTTCAAATATGTAAATTTTGGCTTCTTTTTGTATGAAAGATAATATGTTAACTTTAATTCTCATGTATTGAATGTAAAATGACAACAATACTACGTTTTATAAGCTTGTCAACATCTAAAAGCCTTTAAAATATGATTTATGTTATATAAACAACATATTGTTTGCTTAAGATTTCTCGAATTAGTTCTTTCCCGTAAAATTCTCAAAGTTCCCGAAATGTCCAGTTTATTCCCAAAAATTCTCAGGTTTTATTCCCTTGCTTGAAAATTTCTGGATTTTTTGCATCTCTAATGGTAGCTGATATTCAGTTGCATATCCAGACACAAATCATGAGAGGGGTAATCTAGCCGTTCCTTAGTCGCGTGGTTTCTGGACTGGAGTAAAAAGCAGCTTACAAAATCGCAAACTTTAACAAAAATTGAAAGTCGACTTTAAACATCGTTTATGAGTTTACAGTTTCAAAATATTTTAATACGGTTGAAAAAAAAAAATATTCTAGAAAATTAATATTTAATTAAGTATATTTTTTCAAGCTGGTTTTTTGCATTTGCAAACACCTATCTGTGTCTCATACAGTGTCAAGACAGTGTCATAGACATCGAGCAGATATACTAGTAGAGGGAGAATTTCTTCCTATCTTTAGTACAGGAGAAAAACGTGCCCAACATGAATTGTCGAGAAGGCACATATTGGTCAATTTATTGCTTTATTAGCGAAACTTAAAACTTCTTTGGAAAAAACCCATGATTCACTTTGCGACATTTTTAATTATTTTACTTTATTGTTATTGATAACTGCTTTTCTTTTCTGCCTTACTCTTTACACGGCACTTTATTTTCATCTGTGTACATGATTTAATAATTTTTATGCGTATTTTTACTTAATAATAAATTTTCAGTTACTAAGGTATTTACTATGGTAGTTTTAACATATATTTAATTATAAAATTTTATTATTTTGAAAAAATTTTTGTTTGGTTAAACAATAGCAAACTTAAGAAAAAAAAGACAGATGAGAAATAGTATATACATCTTTTTATTTATTTATTTTTTCCGAAAAATGAAGCACTTTTAAAATAAATCTGTTGAACATATATATATATATATAAACAAATATATATATATATAAACAATGCATTCATTTTTAAATCGAAGTTACCCTGATTCTACTCACAAGGAAACATTCAAAAGGTGTCATCTTCAAAAAGTATTGAAAGAAATATATGTGATTCTGCTCTTCATAAAACACCAGAAAATGAAAAAATTATCGGCTGAAATTAATTACAGCGACCACAAAAAATTATCAAAATTAAGCATATTTGGCGATTTAGCGCTGTTAGGCGATACGTTTGCTAGCACCGAGATTGTCGTGTACGAACAGAACCGTGTTTTGCTTTTCCGCCAAGTACTCAAAATCAATCGCCCAGCAGTGTGAAATCGCTAAATATGCTTAATTTTGGTAATTTTTTGTGGTCGCTGTAATTAATTTCAGCCGATAATTTTTTTCATTTTCTGGTGTTTTATTAAGAATAGAATCACATACTTTTTGAAGATGATAACTTTTGAATGTTCCCTTGTCAGATACGTTTTAAGTTCTTCAAATAATAATAATTAAAAAATAAATAAATAAATGTTATATTTAAGGAAATACTTGCCAAACACAGCTATAAAGTTTTCAATAATTATTGATTTTTATTGGTATAATTTTAATAAATGTCAATTTTTCAAAATGAGTATTAAATTTATCTAACTTACAGCATTCAACATTTTAAAAAGTTATTATTTATATACGTATAACTAATAAATAACCTTCATATTTAATGTCAAAGGGGAAAACTATACGTATTTAAAGATTTCTCATATTCCTTTTCATTTTCCTTTAAAAATATACTTTACAGTCTATTAAATATTCAAATAATTAAAAACTTATGTATTATGAATGAAAATAAGAAATGATGGCGGTAATAAAACACGCATTAGCTAAAAATCATGCCAAATAAATAAGCTCCCATACATTGGCCAATGAGAATGCAGGGCCCGACTATGCTTTTTGCAGACCCGGGGCACTGATGCTATTTGGAGGCCCACCCCTGCTTTACAGAGTTTGTCAAAATGCCCCCCCCCCCAATTTTTTTTAAATCTATTTTAAACATCTTATAGTATTTAGTGGATTTTTTTACTTTCTCATTTGGTTGTACCTGCTATTTCTCCAGTTTATTATCATCCCATAAGAAAATCAAATTTTTAAGTTCAAGACAAACGAAAAACGAATAAAGCTTATTGGTCAGCCAATATAAGTTATCTTACTAGTTTCAGAAATTAAAGGCAAAATTAAACACATGTTTAAGCTCTTTAATGTACCCTAGAAAGAGAGTTTTAATCAATTTTTATTTGAATAATCAACTCACATAAAAATTTATACTGTTATGCTCCAGCTTTTGGAAGTGAGGCCCCCTAAATTTGGAGGCCTGTGGCCAGTTCCCCGTGCCATAATCTGGTTCTGGTATTATGACAGTCTTTGTCACGTGACAAACACTGTCATATTGGCCCCACAGAAGCTGGCCACCATTTCGCTCTCTATATAACGATAGGTCGATGGTCATACACAAAAATCGGGTCTAGGAAGTACGTAGAAGGCCTGTAGTTATAAGAATGGAGTAATTTTTTTTTTTTTTTTTTCGTATTTCTATATTATTTATTGACATACATATATTAATAAAAATTGCAAATCGGCTATATCAAAAAAGCCGCTCAAACGAAGTCATTTAAACATACATTCCAATAATAAATATAATAATGTTTTTTTCTGTGGAAGTTAAAGTTTTCGACTAGAAAAAAAAAAAAAAAAAAAAAAAAACTGAAAGAAAAACTTAAAAGGGTAAATGAATTTTTAGTCAAAGGTTTTTCACAAAATATAGTTTTAAATTAGTTTATTTCATTCCATTCAATTTCTATGGTTTGTACTTGTTTTGTGAAAGAATATGAAAAAACTATTTGGCATTATCGAAAAATTTCTATTGATTACAACAGTTACAATAAACAATAAAAAAAAAAAAAAAAACTTTCTTAGCAAAAATTATTTGAAATATTTTATATTATTGTGTATAGGTAAAAATATAAGTTGTTTCTGAGTAAATAATTTATATCTTTTAAAATGATGTCTGACATGCTTTTTTTTTATCTAAAGCAGAAAAATGAGTTATTGAAGTAATCAATATTTTTATTTAATTATATATTTATATTAAAGTGTTCAATTACTCACAAGGAAACATTCAAAAGGTGTCATCTTCAAAAAGTATTGAAAAAAATGTATGTGATTCTACTCTTCATAAAACACCAAAAAATGAAAAAATTATCGGCTGAAATTAATTACAGCGACCACAAAAAATTATCAAAATTAAGCATATTTAGCGATTTCACACTGCTGGGCGATTGATTTTGAGTACTTGGCGGAAAAGCAAAACACGGTTCTGTTCGTACACGGCAATCTCGGTGCTAGCAAACGTCAAACGTATCGCCTAACAGCGCTAAATCGCCAAATATGCTTAATTTTGATAATGTTTTGTGGTCGCTGTAATTAATTTCAGCCGATAATATTTTCATTTTCTATTGTTTTATGAAGAGTAGAATCACATATACTTTTTCAATACTTTTTGAAGATGACACCTTTTGAATGTTTCCTTGTCAGTAGTACTTAATGTCTCTCCTAAATAAATTTATAGTAACTATACACTTTCTCAGTTACATTTTTCTCCACATAAAATTATTAGTTTCGAGAAACGACAGAGATATCTTTTTATGTTCTGAGAAAAAATCTTTTACAGTAACTCTATTCGACAGTCAAAGTTATTTCAAACGTTCATGTTACGTAAGATATCAAGCATCGTTTAAATGAACGTATAAAAATGCATTGAGATGAATCAACATAAAAATTTCTTTAGATATTTCATACACGTACAGCTTTTTATATTTTAGAAAAAAAAAAAAAAAAAAAATCATATACAAGAACTGTTTCAGCGCAGGTGTGTGTAGATACCTACCGAAATTTTAGTACGTTTATAAATTCCTTGAAAGATCAAAATGAAAAATAAATGGGTCTCCTTTTAAATGGCTATTTAGATGCTTATTTAGAGATTTACCTCTCGACAGAAGAATTTACAACGTAATATACAATTGTATGTACAACGTAATATGCGAATTGAATTTCTCTATTTTTTTTTTTCTCAGAAAATATTTTAGGAGCATCCCACGTGTGAATTTGGAGTTCATGCACGTGAATAATCATTTGCATGTAGAGTGCGTAGATGTTTATATAGAGTACTTTTTTCAGAAAATTTTTTGGAGCACATTTTACAAATATATGGTCTTTCGCCTGTATGAATGCGCTCATGTACAGCTAGATAACTTTTTCTAGAAAATTTTTTTGAGCATTCTTTACATTCGTATCGTTTTTCTTCTGTATGAATGCGAATATGTGTTTTTAGATTTCCCTTGTCCCTAAAACTTGTAGAACATACTTCACAGATATGTGGTTTTTCTCCTGTATGAGTGCGCGAGTGTTTAGTTAAATTTCCTTTATTGCGAAATCTCTTCGTGCATATTTCACACACATATGGCTTCTCTTTTGTGTGAATTCTTTCATGTCTACTTAGGCCGCCCTTTTCAGTAAATTTTTTAGAACACATTTCACACACATATGGCTTTTCTCCTGTATGAATGCGCAAGTGTACATTCAGATTTCCTTTCTCAGAGAATCTTTTAGAACATATTTCACACACATATGGCCTTTCTTGTGAATGAATACGCATATGCTTATTTAGATGATAAATTGTTAAAAACCCTTTTGAACATATGCTACAAAGAAAGGGTTTCTTCTCCAAATGAATGTGCAAATGTTTATTTAGTTTATTCTTTAGTTTAAACGCTTTAGAACATACTTCACATACATATTGCTTTTCTCCTGTATGAATTTTTAGGTGTTTATCTAGCTGTTCTTTTCGTGAAAACTCTTTAACGCATATATCACACATATATGGTTTATCCCCTGTATGAGTGCGTAGGTGTCTAAGCAGATTTCCCTTATGTAGAAATCCGTTTGAGCATATCTCACAAATAAAGAGATTTGTATTCGAATGAATGCATAAATGGCTATTTACATCATCCATTTTCGAAAATATTTTAGAGCATTTTTCACATCGATATGGCTTTATTTCTGTATTTTGTAGACTGAAATTGAGATCCATTTTGATGGAAAATTCTTCGTAAACCTTCTCAATAATGATTATTAGTACTCATAAATGAGAATGGTGGTATTTAGAAATTATTAGCTAGGGGAAATTTTCCGAATTCTCATTCCATCAATAAAATGTTTCTAATATATGACTTAAAAACAACATAGACATATATCTTCAGGTATTTTTTTCTTTTACCACAACAGAAATATTTTTTCTTTTATGTATTTGTGTAAGTGCAAAAACATGTTTTTAGATTATATTTTTATAAAATTGTTCAAATTATATTTTTCAACCAAATGAAACTTTCTACTTGTTAAGTATAACATTAACATTAAAGGAAAAAATAAATAAAATTGTAGCATAGACGAAATAGAAAAAAGATATTTTACTACATGATACTGGTATACGGAAGATTCCTATAACACGAGCTGACTTCCAGCTGATCATTGTTGCCCAGCGGAAATATAACTTGGCGACGTTTAGTTGCAGACGTATTACTCGGTGTCTTTATCGCCTAAAATGGCAAGTTTGCCTAAACAGACCAGCGAATTATTGTTTGTACTTGATAAGTTTGGCGGTAATATTTGGCAAAATTTTTTTTATAACTCTTGTAAAAATGAGCCATCACTGTTGCTGTTAAATTAGTTAATTTTAAATATTTATACACGTTGAAAAGTAGTGTAGGTTGTAAAATACAACATTTACATATATAGTTCGACTTTCATGAGTTGGCACCTGTCAATCATGCGTGACGTAGGCAGCGACGATTCTATCACCTTGAAATCGGTTGAGGGTAAGGCTCCTATATATACATGCTGGCGCATCCGACATTTTTTTGCCTTAGGGTTGCCGCATGTACCCAGCGTGATAAACAAACGGCATCCATTGTTTCTACCGTCTTGCTCGTAATTTTAGTGAAATAAACTGCAATTATGGGAGGTTGTTCAGCAATAAACTGCTGTAAACACTCCAGAAAAGGACAAAAAATGTTTAGGTTTCCTTCGGATAATGCAAGAAGGAGAAAATGGGCTGTGAATTGTCGTCCAGATTCTTGGATCCCGGGACTTATGCACAGCTTTGCATAGTAAGCTTTATTGTTATTCACTTATACTTTTCTTTGCATTTCTGACATTCATAAAGTAAAAAATTTAAAAAAAAGTATTATTTAAATCTAAATATGTATTTTAATAACCATAAATTATTTTAAGAAACGCTTTTTTACTGTGTGTTTGTAGAGTCTTGGCGACGTTTTTTCGGTTCGCCAAAGTTGTCTTGTTTCCGTGTCTTGATAGTATTAGGTCGTTGAAAAAACTTTCCAATTTTAATTGGTACGCTCTTTTTTTTTTCCCTTTCAAATGTTATGAATTATTTAAGAAACAGAAACAGATTACTTGTGTTGCTTATCATTTTTGGTCGATTTTATTTTTAGATGAAAATTTCTTAAAACCACCAGTGAAGCGATAAAATCGCCAAGCGGAAATGCTGTCCTCTTACGAGGCAAAAAAATGGCGGTGATGCGCCGGCCTATTATTTATTTAAGGGGCTCTAGTTGAGGGAGGAAACACGGAGGGAGGAAACGAGGTCATCTGCTATGTTTACAAGTTTTGCGACATTTTGGCGATTTTATTTTATAATTATTATTATTTATGTATTTATTTCCAAATTAAGAGAACGTCTGGACTTTCTAGAATGTTATATTATAAAAGTAATATTTCTTTATTTCTCTTTTTTAAATCATTATTTAAAAAAAGAAGAAAAATGATTGATTATTTTAAAAATCGAATAAAGAATTACACTCCAAAAATTAGATTTCTACAAAATTTGATTTTTTTTTTTTTTTTTTTTTTTTAATTTAGACCGAATACGTAGAAATTTAAAGCCATCATAACAATAATATACGAAATTATCTCATTTATTTATAATTGATGTGAATGCAAATATTCTAAAAGCTATTGTACATAATACTGTAAATTATGTGTACAGCGCAATTTATTTTAATAAATTTCCCCATGTGTTCATTCAATATTTTAGAAAAAGATTTCTTAATAAAAAAAAAAAAAATAAAAAAAAAAAAAAAGTATTATTATTTTTTTTTTTTTCCACTTTTTATTTTTAAATCTTTTCAAACAAAATTAAGAAGTGTTAATGAGTTTGTGTCGTCTGTCTATTAGTCCTAAAGATAACTTTACTAAATATGCTTGGGTAATCATATATTAGCTACATTACTGTAGGGCATTAAATCATACCTAATGAAAAAAAAAAAACCTTTTAAGTGCATTTTAACAACTACTTTAGCGTAAATACCTCGAAATTTGTAACTGTTATAAGAGAATATCTGTTGACAATGGATTTGATCTCAGTATCTCCAACTCTGAATACTGAACTTCCCAGCAGCTAGTGGGGAGTCAATAAATTCAAATACATTATGCGATGAAAGTGAAAATTGTTCGAAACATTTTAAGCTGTAATTTATTATTATTATTAACCTATATCTTTAATATTTAATGCGCTATACATGATGCATATATTTTCTTAAACACTATACGGAACAACGGGATTGCAGAAATGCATTCTAATTTGTACTTTACGTTTAAAAGTAAGACTATTAAAGTCTCTTTCTTTGAAATAGAAATTAAAGTGAGTAGACTGGCAGTAATTTATAAACTATAATAGCAGCACGATTTTTCTTTCTTGTTTAAATGCATTGCTAACAACATCTTTATTTAAATACGGTATTAGTGCTTATCGAAAATGCAAGCATAAGTGAAGGTTTGTTGTTGTTATTATTTATTAGGTCATTAATTTTTAAATGTTAACACATGTTCTTTTTAACAAGCAAAACGGGATTTCAGCTGGCGAGAAGTAAAAACTATTGGCTTGATGCTATTCTCATAGCAGCCTTATTTTTCCCCCACCCATTCATTCTTTTCAAATCGCGCGCCCCTTCCTTAAAGTAAACTCTTCTAAAAAGAGGAGGGACGAAGGGCCATCTCGTGAAAGGTGAACTATAGGAGCCTTAGATAAGGCTCCTATACATACGAGCTCGCGCATCAAGCATTTTGTTACCTTAGGGTTGCCACATATACCCAGCGCGTTTCTCTGATAAACAAACGACAAACATTTTTTTTTTTTTTTTAATCGTCTTACGTTACTTTAGAGTAACTTGTTTTCTTATATTTCATAATTTTAGCTAAGTAAACTATGATATGGAAGTTTGTTTAGCGATAAACTGCTATAATCATTCAAGAAGTGAATATAAAGTGTTCACAGACCTTCTATTACAGTGTATTTGAGTTTTGGCGACATTTTGTAAAAGAAACTGACCGCCCTAACAACACATCTTACACCAGTACATCCATAGGATATCCTCCGATTAAACTGACATCCTGAGAATGTAGTGTGAAAACAATGTGTTTTTAGGAATATTATTGTTGCTTATTGCGCTTATCTTGACCGGATTAGCTTCAGATCAAGATTTCTTAAAATTATTAGGGAAGCGATAAGTACGCCAAGCGGGAATGCTGTCCTCTTTGGAGGCAAAAAAATGACGGTGATTCGCCAGCCTATTATTTGATTTAGGGGCTCTACGCGGAGCAAACAGTTTGAAATATTGAAAGTGTATTTTGCTATAATAAATGTGTATACAAAGGTTTACATAGCTCAAATTGTTTTGTTGGTTAGAGCAAGGTATTAAATGGAATTGAAGCTTGCGAAGGAAGTTTCGAATGGAATTACCACTTTTAATTAGAGATGTAAAAAAACCCGGGAATTTTGCTTCAGGGGAATAAACATGGGAATTTTCGGGTTTAAACCGGGAATTTTGGGAACTTTGGAAACTTTGATGGGAAGAAACTAATATTCAGTGTTTCGATTTAATTTCACTTCTTTTAAGTGTACAAACAACTTGCTTCTATATCATTTTTATTCTATTTGCTTAAATAAAAGCAATATACAAAAATATGTGATTATTTTACAAAAAATTGTAAAAAAAAAAAAAAAAAAAAAACATTTACGTTATTGACAATAATAAATGATGAAGTTTTTGTCTGCCTATTTAAATAACTCTAGAACTTTTTTCCTTTTTTTAATGAATACAATAATAAAATATGTTATAAAAAATAATACAATGAAATTAAATTATGGTTAGAATGGTTTAAAATTATTAAATTTTATTATAATTCATCGAACAAAATTTCACAACAGTTCATGAAATTTTGTTACAATCAGTTAAAGAGCACGGGCAACAAAATCGAACATGAGTTCTTCGGTTATTAAGAATTAGAGCAATAATTTTTTAATGCATCAAATCAATACATAAAAAATTCAATAGCTAATAACTAATAATTTGGCTGTTATTTCTTTCTTTCTCTTTTTTTTTTTGCATATAAATATTGTTGAAATTTTAATTGAAATAATATTTATCATTGTATTATTATTGATTGTTTTAGTAAATGTAGAATATTTTGGAGCACTTTTGTTTTATTTTTTAAATAAAATGTTAAAGATATACAACTGAAACATGATAAACTCCAATTGCGATAAAAAAAAAAAAAAAAAAAGAAGTGTTATATTGAACTCAATGTGTATACAGTCAGAACTAAGATATAAATATACTGCAATAACAGAAAATAAGTCTGTTTGTTAATGAAATTTTAAACTTGCACTTTTTTAATTTATAGACGTTAAAAGCACTATTTAAAAATTGAAAGATCATAAAAAACATCTAAATGTGAGATAACATTTTGAAATGCCTTAAAACATATCTAATCTAAGAAAAGAAAAAAAAAAAAAAAAAAAAAAAAGGCTAAACTACTAAAAGGCTAAACCACTTTTGAAAACTTTCAAAATTCCCTTGTTTTGGAAACTTTCAAAATTCCCTTCTCAATAAACCGGGTTTATTTCCTGGTTTAAACCCGGGTTTTTTCCCCGCTCACATCTCTACTTTTAATACACACTGTAAAAAAATAACTATTACCAGCTCCAAAAAACTCTCTGTGATTGGAGAAAATAATTATTTCATCACAGAGAGTTTCTTGCAGCTGGTAATAGTTATTTTTTTACAGTGCAGTTACAAGTTTTACCGGAGTTGTAGTTGATCGATTAGGTTTCACGTTGCACTAGTACTGCGCTATGGGTTGGCTACGGTAGGGGACGCACCTATAGGGATGGTCCTGACATGCCATAAATTTTGATCTTCTGCGGAGGGGATGGATTTATAGTTGGATTGGAAAGTGTTTTACCTGAAGTTTTGTTTTTGATGATCATTCAAATTTATTCTTCGGTGTGATTTAACTTTCCGTGGAGATTAAAATTGTGAAGGCATGTCTCCTGACCACTATTAGGAGGGTGTGTTCCAGTCATTTCCAACTGCCCAGAGAACAGCACTAGTGGGACATAAAATTCATTCCCTCACTCCCGGTACGACCTATTCAAGTACAGTAAGACTTTTAGTGAAATTTCCCTAGGAGAAATTTTTCAGAACAAATTTACAGGACCTACACTAATATGACCAAATGTCCTCATTTTCTGGGAACAGCCTTTGTTTGGAAACGTTTTCTAAGTTTTGAAAAATTGTATAAAGCACATTATTTATCATTTATGTTTTATTTTTATCCTTATTTATGAAGAATAAAAAAATTTATCCGTAATTAAATAATTCTAGCAATTTTTAAAATTTATCTCTTATAGCAGTATTAATACCTGGTCACTAAATCCTACACGCGAGTTTTTTGTGGAACTTTCATGTTCAAGATATTTTATTTCAGAGAAAAATATGTTGTTAGTAGAGTTAGGTTTAATTATCGCCAATATTTTAGGCGGACACACGCTCTACGCTCTCTTTTCATTTCATATAAGATAACCAAATACATAACTTAGCAAATAACTCCTCTTATACGTAATATTTCAATAAACTGTGTTTTATATTTCTCGTTTTCCTTGTTTAGCTTGAACACATATCCAGTGTGAAGAATATCTGTTTTGGAGGTTATTGAAAACAACGAAACCTCGCAATATAACCTGATTGATAAATTCAATTACAATCTAATTCTTCTGTGTGTATATATAGCCTGGTCGGTAGAGCGTCAACTTATAACTGGAAGATTGTGGGCTCGATATTCGAGACGGCTGATGACTGTCGTGTACACAATGTCATTTGTGTTTTCATCCCAAATAATATCTCTGGCAGTCACGGAAGTGAAAGTGTCATCCCCTCTGCTGAGGATCAAATTAAGATACCATGTTTCCGGACTACCTATAGAGGTATAACTCAGACCGTCGGCAACTGCCCATAGCATAGAACTAGTGTGACACAAAAATTGCTCAATCTCAAATATATATTTATATTTATTTGTAAATGTACAAAACATATCTATCCTTAAGGAGGAGGAAGGCAGACAGTCAGCAATAGCTCATTATGCAGCTCTAGCGCAACATTCATCAACTCTATTAACCCAACCCACGCGTATTTAGCATTTTATCTTGTTTACCGAAACTAGCGCCGATTTTATGTAGGCAGCTTTCACACTGACCGACACGACAGCGACTAAATCGGCTGATAAATAATGCAACGATTGGAACAATATCGTGTCGGATAGTACACTGCTTTCACACCACACCAATATCTTTCCTTGAAAACGGGGATTTTCCTTTTCATTCCATTCCGAGATTGCGCTGTGCTAGCACGCATGTGCGCAACCACACCGGACACTAGATTAGCATCCTTAGATGTCTCGTTACGTTATCCCAAAGTGACATATTAAAATTTCAACCGTTCGGTTGTTATGACGTTTTGTAGCTTTTCTTTAAAGCCCAAGGTTTTGGAAAACAACGTTCTAAACTGATGCCATTGCTAAATCAATTTTTCTATTTTGTCATAACGTCGTGTGCCATTTGGCATCTATAAATGATGTATAGATTATGCATCATTTACAGATGCTAGATGATATGCGATGTTGCTGCATTTCAACGAAAAAATCAATTTCGGATTGTAATTTGTCGCCTGCAAATATCTTCCCCCCCTACTTTCAGAAAATTATTTTTTTATTGGCAATTTCTTATATTGCTTATAAATGTCTTATAAGTTTTTTTTATTATTTTATCCCCCCAGAGCCCCACAGGGCTTAATAAGTGAAGTGAGTCTGGTGTTGGTGAACGGAGCGAATAGGGGCAGAGCCCCCTAAAAGTAATAAACTTTAAAGATTGTTTTTTTAAATGTGTGAAAGTTCTGAAAACTGATAGCTCTATATTACTGACTCTATATTTATATTTTCATAGTTTTTCAATTTATTAATAAACATCTGTCTTCTCATAAGGCTTAAAAATGAAATTCTTATATCTATTTACAGAGTAAATATTCAATTTTTTGTGCAGCTCTAGTAAAAATATTATTTTAAAAAATTGTGTTTTGAAATGTGTGAACGTTTAAAAAAAAACGTCGTAATGAAACATAAATTGTGAAAAATATTATGCCAACTTTTTTGAATGACAATAATAGTACAGCACTTCATCAGGCAAAAAAGTAGACACACGTGGCACTTTGATGCATTGGTGTATGCTTTTTTTTTTTTTTTTTTTTTTGCCTGATGAAGGGTTATGCTAATATCTAAACCAATGACAATCCCCCCCTCCTCAATTTATGGTATTTACTGACAAGGCTTATTAATTTTGAACAGATCTTTTGCATATTATTAGAAAAAATAACCAGCTTGACATTGAACAGAAATTTAAATATTCACACAACATTGAAAACGCCAAATTATCCAGTGCAGTATGCTTTTATGGTATTAAAACTGCAGTTTGCTTTAGATAATTTTTACATTGGCTTTTTCAACGCTGTGTAAATATTTATACACTGAACTGTTAATTTATAAATAAAATTAACATAAATCGTTATCTGGCACCAAAGTCTACATTTTTTTTTTCCTTCACTAGTATTTGGATACAATTTGTCAAACTTACCCATAACCCATTTAATTACGAGTGCAGTTATATTCAAATAACTAGCCGCCTTCGGCGATCAGCTGGTTCACGATCCTTGAAAAATCCGACTTTACGAAACTCCCGCTGGGTGGCGCCTGCGACGCCTTTTTCCTGTTTCAGGTCTTACAACAGCTTATTGACATATAGTGAAAATAGCTTTATTGAAAAATTTAATCGCAGTAAATTCCCGCTCGGTAGCGCCTGCGGCGCCCTCTTCCAGTTTCAATACCTGAAGCAGCCTGTTTGTTCATTGTGTTACGATCTTTCAAAATTCTGACTTTAGCAAAGTCCATCTCGGTTGCGCCTGCGTCGCCTTATCATCGTTTTAGAACTTACAACAGCTTCCACGCTCATACCGCAAATTGATTTGAAAATTTTAACTGTAACTCATTTTGACTCTGTGGCGACTAAGGCGCAGCTGTACATTTCATGATTTGAAATAACCTGTTCGCTCACTATATAGAGGACCTTGAAAATTCTTATCGTGGCAAATCCGCAACAAGGTGGGGCCTACGGTCTCACCTATAAGTAATTTACTGATAATCAGAATTAGAGATATTGAATTATTAAAATGTCAAAGCGCCCTCTGGCGACAGAGATTTGCAATATGTACTCTTCAATTTCAGGTTAAAAGACTTTTAAAATGATATTTTACCTATGAAATTTTGTGAATTAGAAGCTGAGATACAAAGGTAATATAAGCATTGTTATAAAAAAATTGTGTCTGATTTTTTTGTGGTTTTTCTTTGAAACTTGCGTGTTAAAAATCCTTAATACGAAATGTGAACGGAGTATTGGAATTCGAAAGCCTGCATCATAATTAGAATTAGAGATATTGTAATAAAGGTGTTCTGGATTTCTTTTGTGGTTTTCTCTGAAACTTCCGTACGGAATTTAACGGCTTATATCAGTTTAAAAATCCGTAATATTTCAAATGATGTGTTATAAGTAATTTAAGCATAATTAGAATTCTAGATATTGAATTATTAAAATATCAAAACGTCCTCTGGCGACAGAGATTTCCAAGATATACTCATCAATTCTAATTCAAATAACTTTTTAAAATGATATATTACTTAAGAAGTTATGTTAATTAGAAGCTGAGATACAAAGCTAATATAGACATTTTTTTAAAAAAAATTATGTCCGATTTATCCATGAAACTTGCATAATTCCGGCTATATAACGTTAAAAATCCTTAGTAAGATATGTGAGCAGAAATTGGAATTCGAAACTCTGCAAAATATTAAAGAATAAAGGTGTTCTGTGTATTCCGTTGTTTTCTCCGAAACTCCCGTTCCTTTTCTACATCTTTGCCCCTTCGCTCTCCCCTCCCCCCTTTCCGTCGCTAATAATAATTTTACACTCGAAACTATCCGCAATCGATTTACCTTGCCTTAAAATCTAAATATACCAACCAATTTTAAACGCTGTAACTTTCTCTTTTTTTTTTGCCCCTTTCCCCCCTCTCTCAAGCCCTCCCTAATGATTGCACTCTTTCAAAAATATTCACAATCGAATTATCGGGCATTAAAACCAAATAATACGAAATTTCAACGGCATATCTCAATTTAAAATACTGCAAAATATAAAAGAAAACTTAATCTTTTTCCAATAAATATGTAATTATTTGTTTATTCATATATTTTTATGAAAAATCAACAGTAGCTTTATAATATGCTGTCTAAGCCGAATATTCATTTAAGTGTAAGGTAAATGAAAATTTGAAAAATTTTGAAAATTGCAATTTTTCCCCCACTATAAAACACGTGATATCTTAATTGATTACAACGATTTCCTTTTTCATCGCAGACAGTCGTCTGCATGTTGCCAACTAAATTTCATACTTTAGTTAATTTAAAAAAAATCTAATTGTTGTATCGATAAGCTGTTTGCATTCTTAGATTCGGAAAGAATTCCCCTTTCATTTGGTACCAAATTCTTAACGATCGGTCTAATATTTCTAATTTATTTTCCACTTTTCTGCTTTTAACTCCGTTAAAATATCTATTTTTATGCAATCGCGATGAATTCTCAGTCATTGAGATCGCTTTTTGATTAGACATAGGTCTACATTTTAATTAATATCTCCGGAACTAATTAAAATTTTTAAATTCTGTTTTCAGGAGCCCCTCGGGAAGGTTTCGGAGCACCCGTATGTCAAATTTTGTACTTCTGCGTTCAGTAGGAGCTAATCGTATAGATGCACCGACGACAGACGTCTTCTTTTATTATTATAGATGATGCAAAAAACAAAAAGTTTTTTTCACTTTAGTGTCTGTCTCTGTAAATGTAGTAAAATCAATCGCGCTCTGCGAATTATAACAAAACTACCTTTTAACCGAGGATATGACTAGCAAAAGGACAAAGATGAAACAATTACTGTGTGCAAAGGCGGAATAAAATATTAGAATTTTTAAGACAAAATCTGTTATATTTTAGAGCAATAAATATATATTTTTTAATCTTCAATTTATAAAAAAGAACAAACGATATTTTGTGGTTTAATATTCAATTAACTTTTATTTGATTAGCTGATTGGACAAATTCACATTAGACAAAAAAAAAAAAAATTAAGTATTGTCCTAAAGATGTGTTTAATAGAAGTTATTTAAAACAAGAACATAAAATCTAGTAAAATTAATTTCAGTTAAAAAAGTTTCAATTTAAACTTTGTTCATGTTCAAAAGAAAATGTAAAATTTCTACCTGTATAGCAATCCATATTTTCTTACATGTGATGTTCATTCATTTCTAAAGCATTGCCAGGGAAAAGTGTCTTAATCGTGTGGCTTTTTAATAAACACCGTACGATTTAGACAATCACCAGGCTTTTGCCTTTAGTTAAAATCGTCTTCAAGTTGTTCTACAATATTTATATTGTCTTCTGCAGGAAGGGTGCCTCAGTGGGTGGTCTTTCAGAGTTTTTATATATATAACTACAAAAGTAACTTATTTGAAAATACAGATTGAAAGATACAAAAAGCTAGCCACTCTGAGATCTGCTTCACCTTTATAAATAATATTTGGGATTGAACTACCATTGTGCTATAAAAAACACTTTAAATAGCTTTAACATATGAATGATAATATCCTATTAACCTCTACCCCAACATACACACCAGAAAATATACATATAAATACTAAAAATATTTACTATACACTATTTTCTTTCAACTGATCACTTAGACAACAAAATATATCAAGTATAATAAATAAATATCAAAAACTAAATGTTTTTAAATAATCATACACGAGACTTTGAATGATTAAATTAGTTTAGTAGTGGGAAATTCTTTGGTAGTTTTTGTTTATCTTTGATAACAGTAAAGAAAAGTTAAAATTTAAAAAGAAAATGTAAAATTATTACCTGTATAACAATCCATAGTTTCTTAGATGTGATGTTCATTCATTTCTAAACCATTCCCAGGGAAAGGTGCCTTAATCGTGCGGATTTTTAATAAACACCGTATGATTTAGACACTAGCCAGGCTTTTGCCTTTAGTTAAAATCGTTTTCATGTTGTTCTACAATATTTATATTGTCTATTGCAGGAAGGGTGCCTCGGTGGGTGGTCTTTCAGAGTTTTTCTGAGGGAGAGGTGCCCCAGTGTTCGATCTTTCAGAGTTCATCATCTAAACTGAGTTCTGAGCATGACATTTCATCTTTTCTTTCCCTTAGGCTATTCTTTTTTAGTAAGAAACCAATGAACGTTGAAGAAATAAGAGACCTAGTACACAAATAAAAAATGAGTAAAAACTATATATATATATATATATATATATATAAACTACAAAAGTAACTTATTTGAAAATACATACTGAAAGAGACAAAAAGCTAGCAATCCTGAGATCTGCTTCACCTTTATCTATATAAATAAAGAGAGTTTTGTCTCTGTGTGTGTGTGTCTGCGCTCTGGTACTCACACTACTCATCACAGAGCTTCCAAATTTGGCATATAGGTACCTGGGACCCTGTAGGTGTGAACCTCATCGAGATTTTTTTCGAATTTCGAATTTGAATTTTTTAAATTAATGTTTTTTCGATTTTAAACATTGGCTTTTATGTTTCATTTTTCATAAATTTATTCTTCGATTGTAATCATCTGCGTACCTTAGGAACGGCTATTACGGAATTCATTTTTATTTAATACGTTCATTTGAAGGAGATTTTCTTTCTTTTATTATTATTATTATTATTATTATTATTATATTTATTGAAAATCAAATGGTAATGCAGTAGAAATAAATTGCTACGTTTATGTATAAATTTTATAGTATAGCAACTTTTTATTTTTCATTTTTTTAATTAATTCCTTTAAAAGAATTTTTTATTTTTATTTTTTTTATTTATAATATTTATTGGGTGAAAAAAATGGTAGTTTATAGTAGAAAGAATTAAACTTATTAAAATTCGTTTGTTTTTCATGTACTTCATTCCTTTTACAAGAAAATCTAGTTTTTAATTTTTTTTTTTTATTGCATTCAGGGACCGATTTACTCACTTGGAGGCCCAGGGCACTCATGTTCAATGGGCCCCCTTTTTCTCGTACTTTAATAGTACAACAAACCGCTTATTTCTGATTCAGCCGTCTAAAAATTCACAATACTTTTCATTTTGTTGGTAAGAGTAAGGCTAAACAAGATCCATGGCTTATCTATCGGATGGACGTACGTCGCCCTCATGTACCTGCATTGCGATGTGTGCCTCGGATTTAGTTGCCCTAGTAAAAGTTTGGAATGCAAATGCAAGTATTGGTAGTATGCAGCTGTATTTGCATTTAGCGAAAAATATTGCAATTTTTTTAATGAGTTGATAGTTTCCTTGAAAGATCATCACACCGATTTATAAAACAGCGCAGTAATTCCTCTATACATTGACGAAAAACAAAAAACTACTATCATTACAGCAAAATTTGGGAATTTTTAATTTTAGCTATTTTTTAAAAGGTATGATGGGATTTCTTGGGGCCCTTCACTGTGAGGGCCCAGGGCACATGCCCCGAATGCCCTGCCTTAAATCAGGCACTGATTGCAGTAGTCGGAATCAAATCGTAATATAGTTTAAATAAAGGGGGCTATAAAACACATGGTTCAAAAACTAAAATATATAATAGATGCTGAGATACAGTCTACTTTAAAATTGTAGTTCTTAAATAACAGAAAATCCACAAGTCCTGGATAAATACCCAGATTGAAGTGCCCGTTAAAGAGTTTTCTGTAGACAGTTGGAAACTGGATTCGATGCAGTACGGGCAGAAAAAAAGAGTTGACTTAGGCAATGGGTACCCGAAGAAGCGAGATCTAAAGCGATTTCAGTGTTTTTTTTTTTTTTTTTTTTTAATTGTAATGTGATATAAAAATTAATACTGATATCCAATTCTTTTGAAAATTCATTTAAATATAGAGACGAGCGAAGCGGGCGCAGACTGCTAGTAAGTAATATTTTGGATTGAACTACTACTGTGCAATGGAAAACACATTAAATAGCGTTAACTTATCAATGATAATATCCTATTACCCGCCCCCCTCCACACACACACGCCAGAAAAAAAAAAAAAAAAAAAAAAAAAAAAAAACACTATTTTGTTTTAACTGATCACTTGTACAACAAAATATAAAGTATAATAGATAAATATCAAAAACTAAATTTTTTAAATAATCATACACGACACTTTGAATGATTCAGTTTTTTTAGCAGTGGAAAATTCTTTGGTAGTTTTGTTTTTCTGTGATAACAGTAAAGAAAAATTATAGTTTCATCAAACTATAATAATGATTTATTCTAATTATTTATACAATACAAAAGCTAGCCATTCTGAAATCTGCTTCACCTTTATTAGTAATATTTTGGATTGAACTACTACTGTGCAATAGAAAACACATTAAATAGCTTTAACTTATCAATGATAATATCCTATTAATCCCCCCCCCCTTAGTTCTGAGCATGACATTTCAGCTTTTCTTTCCCTTAGGCTATTCTTTTTTAGTAAGAAACCAATGAACGTTGAAGAAATAAGAGATCTAGTACACACTGAAAAATGAGTAAAAACTAAATTAAAAAAAAAAAAAAAAAAAAAAAGTCTTTCCGGCTTATTCGGAAGGGTAGGTTGATTTCTTTTTCCCTATCAAGTAGCCGTCATTTTGTTTCAAAAAGGCGGCTACAAATTATTAACGAATTAGTAGAAATATTGATGTAGGCTATCTACATATGGAGTTTTAAACAAATCGGTTCATAAATACCTTTTTATGTGAATTTAAAGTGGCCGGCGCTTGGAAACAAGATGGTGGGCCAAGTTGACAAATATATCAAATGCATTTGTGAGATAAGGCTACTGTACAAATATAGTTGGAATTCAGAATCTCAAAAATAATCGTGTTGAAAAATTAAGTGACTGCCACTTGTATAAAATGGCAGAGAAAGTTGCTCAGTGAACTAATGAATCTAAGACTTTGCAAATTTAAAAATAATTCTTTTTTTTTTTTTTTGTAGAAATTCTTTCAAAGAGGCTTAGTAAGTTGATTAAATGTTAATTTTCTGCATTTCCAGTTTGTTTTAACGTTAAAATAGCCTAATTTTCCCTTAAAAACGCATTAATTGGCTCCAATATTGTAGATAATGGAGTTGGCGCCAAATTTGGCGAATTTTCCACTTGGCGACTTTTTTGGCCTTTTTTGGCGAGAAAATCCATAGTTCATTAAAAAACTTCATTGAGACACTTTTATAGTCTATATATACATCAAAATTCAAACGAATTCGGAATACGCTTTTTACAATTTGAATTTAAAAATATCAGGTGGTCTCCACTTGAAAACAAAATGGTGGAGCAACTTGGTTAAGAAACTCATCCAAGATATCCATAACACAAGTTAAGGCGCTGTCCAAATTTGGTTCGATTTGGAGTTATTTCGGAAGTTATCGTGATTTTAAATTTTCAAGTGGTAGCCTGATTTCAAGTGGCCCCACTTAACTTAAGTTATCCGCCACTTTATTAAAAATGGCAGATAAATTTCATTAATAAATTTCATTTAGACCCTTATGTTGTCTAGATTTATATAAAAATTCAAGCAAATCTTGCTTTAAATACCCTTTTTACAATGCGAGGTAGAAATATTCAAGTGGTTGTCACTTGAAAACAAAAAGCCGGAGCAACTTGGTTAACGAACTCATCCAAGATATTTATAAGATCAGTTCACTGTCCAAATTTGGTTCGATTTTAGTATTATTTCGGGAGTTATCGTGATGACAAAGTTTTCATTATAGATAGATAGATAGATAGATAGAAGATAGATAGATAGATAGATAGATAAACGAAGTGATTGCAATGGGTCGATTTCTAAAGAAATCAACCTAAAAAAGAAAACTACAAAAGAAACTTATTTGAAAATATAGACTGAAAGAGACAAAAAGCTAGCCACATATAAAAGAACAAAAAGTGTTTATAAATATTTTAATGAGATTTATTTTAAATGAATCTATATAAAGCTATAATTTAATTCAAAATGTTTTAGTTTATCTATGGTAGTGACAATAAAAAGATAAAAATTACAATTGAACCAAATAGTTTATTTTTATTTATGCAACATATTCTTCTCACATGAAATTGAATATCACAGCGGTAGTATTAGTACAAAGAGAAATTTCAGGTCATATATTTTTGAAAAATTCAGGACAAAATTATTAATCTACCTACATAAGCGAGATGTCTGAAATCTATTGTGTATCGGCGAAAGGTGCTAGTTTACTTAGAAAATAAAGGAAACATTCAATTTTTTGATGTATTAATTTTAAAATGCATTTTGAACTTTCAAAATTTTACTTATAAATAAACTATAGAACAAAATGGCAAACAAAATGGAACGTTAAACAATATATTTTAATACGAATATGAAAATTTATTACACCCCCCCCCCCAAAAAAAAAAATAAATAAATAAATAAATAAATAAATAAATAAAATTATAATAATAATAAATAAAATAAAATAAAGAATATTTAGTTCACAATTTTAGAGTTTAAAAAGTCTATCTTTAATCAGAGTATCTGAAACACTAAAATGCAGTTACAGCAATCATTTAAAAAACATTAATACGCTCGTGTTTTTTCAAACATCTTTATATCAAAGTGCATTTTTCTTGTAATTTCAATTTAGAGAGACAAACATTATAAACTTTTTTTAAAGAGATGTATGAAAAAACAATTTATGTTAGGAGCAATAAAAAGAAAACAATATATTTTTATTTCTGAAAAATAGAGGCATTTTTTTTTAGGTTCTAAAATTATGGATCATGCTCATGCATGTATTCATGTAAAAGTGCATCAGAATCTAAACATCACTCCTCAATATGATGATAGTAAAATGCAAAAACCTATCACAATATCACAACAAGGTAATAATAAAATTTGTAAGCAAACACCATAAAAACTTCCAACAAATATTTCAGGTCAAAAAAATAGTCATATCCTTCATCAGACAAAAAAAGTAAGCATTATTGCAGCATCAGAGTTGCTTGCAAGGTTTTTATTTACTTATCATAGCAAAGTGCAGCAGTACAGAACAAGTTTGAGGTTTGATTGCTTAATTTGGTTTGTTTAACTAGCAATAAATAACATAAAAGTTAAAATTTTCAGGAAATTTAGGACAGCTTATAAAATTTAAGGACATTTTTAAAATTTTCAGGAAAAGTACTACCCCTGATATCAAAATGCTTTTTTATGTTTTACAAACACAAATGTAAACTAAACAGTAGAAAATTAAATTGATTGATTTTTGTTTTCTGTGGTAACAGACACTAGATGATGGTGCTAATATGTTTATTTAAATGTTCATGCTAATCAATTTTTTACTCTCATCTGCAAGTTTCTAGAAAGTGTCACAGAGATTTCAGCTGCGAGTACCGATTTTGTATTATTTCATTATTTAATCTGTTTATTACTTTCATTTGAGATTTTCATTTTGCTGTTTTCACATAAACAAAGCTTATATAGAATTACCCGATACATTTGTACATTTTACACCCTTTTCCATAGACATGAATATGTAAATTAACATATAAACGTGATTAGTATATGAATTTTTAAAAACTCAGAATACGATAGAAAATTATGCAGACCTAACTACTAAGTACCAAACTAAGCTTTTGTCAAACATATGTAGGTAGAACATTATTATAAATACACTAATTAATAATTTTGTAAACTATTAGAACTAAATGAATTTTTAACACTTTACTCTTGTATCTAAATACTACATTACTCACTTTTTATTTTAAACAACGAAATTAACTTAAATAAAAACTCGTATGAAATAAACGTAACACAACGAATGATTACTACGCCTTGTACGATAAGCAAACAAGTCACCCAAGAAGTTGAAAATTGATACAAAAACGTAGTATATATAAGTAAGAATTCTTACCAGTCTAAAAATATTATCCACACTTCTGAGATACAACGGTGTAGTTTTTCTTTCTAATCTATAATTTTTTATCTTTTATAGTTACATGCTTTGAAATTATTTCAATGTCTCTCATTAGCAGGTTATCAAGTACAACCGATTGTGTATCAATTTGTTGCCATATATACTATAGAAAAAGGAATTTGTAGGGAAAAATAACGAAGAAATATTAATAAATTGTTTAAAATAGAGCGAATGATTCAATAAAAACACAAATATAGCGAAAATAAAAGCGGATGTTCAAATCTCGATCGTCAATTGAAAACAGTGGTTGGTGCGGGAAAGACGGGATTTTTTGCCAACCACCAGTGGTAGAGCCCCTTAAATAAAATAATAGGACGACGCCACGGAGTAAAAAGACAGGAGAAGAAGGTAACGCTGAAATTTTGTGATGTTGTTTTCTAATGTTTACAGAGGGCGCCAGCGTGCAATCCTTCCTTCTCTCCAGCTTCCGCAATGTTATTCAATGGGGAAATGTCTCGTTTTAATTTTTTTTTTTTAAATAATATCAAGCTGAAAAAATTTCGATTGAAAGCAAATTTCATTAAATAGAGTATTCTAACCAACATGTTTTTTTTAATAGCCATTTTATACTAATTTTACTTTGAAAAAAAGCTTTTAAAAAATGACGATTCTTATGAACCGAAGCTAGCTAAAACAGACAATTGGGAGGAAGGAGAATGGATGAAATTTTGTAAAGAAAAAAAAATAAACTTACTTTAGGTGCAGAAAACACGAACTCGGACTTTATTTTTCTCCTAGGGCTTTTTTTTTGTTTTTCTTATCACTATCATAGCCTGTTTTACAACTAGGAACGAAGCATTTATTTGAAACATCTGAATTATGCAGTTTTAAGAACTTACAAAGAAATTAAATTGCTTAAAATAAAAAATTTTAAATGTACTTCAGCAAAATTCTATTGAAAACAACAGTATATCCGCGCCGAAGTAGGGAGGAATGACAAGTGGCGCCCTCAATATTTACCAAAAATTTAGATCACAGTTTCGTAGCTTTCTCCCATTGGACCTTCAACTCCTATTAATATTACTCCGTGGACGGCGCATCAACGCCATATTTTTGCCTCCAAAAAGAACAGCATTCCCGCTTGGCGTCCTTATCGCTTCCCTAATGATTTTAAGAAATCTTGATCTGAAGCTATTCCGATTAAGATAAGAGCAATAAGCAACAATAATATTCCTAAAAACACATTTTTTTTTTACAATACATTCTCAGGATGTCATTTTATTCTGAGGATATCCTATGGATGTACTGGATTTTTAAAAATGTCGCCAAAATTCAAATACACAGTAATAGAAGGTCTATGAACACTGTCATTCACTTCTTGAATGATTATAGCAGTTTATCGCTAAACAAACTTCCATATCATAGTTTACTCAGCTAAAATTATGAAAAATAATAAAACAAGTTATTCTAAAGTAAAGTAAGACGATAAAAAAAATGTTTGTCGTTTGTTTATCAGAGAAATGCATTGGGTACATGTGGCAACCCTAAGGCAACAAAATGTCTGATGAGCCAGCTCGTATATATAGGAGCCTTAGCCAGGGTGCCCTTTAATTATTGACGTCACGAGGAACTGCTCTATTTAAAACATTTTCAGTTATATTCATGTATATAAAATTTCATAAAATTTAAATTTTCTTAACATTTTAATATATGTTATAGGTGTAAGGACTGGATTTTCTAGAGCAATAGAAAAAAAAAAAAAAAAAGTGCTATTTCTTTTTATGTAACGTAAAAAAATTTACTCTTTTATGAAACATTGTCTGTGTTAATCAGAGTAAGTTTACTTTAGCTTATCGACCCTATGAATTGAAATGAAAAATACAATATGTGAAACAGCATAAACGTAAGGCTTGTACAAAAACTAAAATATATTTATTTCAAGGTAATAAGTCAGTTTATTTGGAGTGAACAATGAAAACAATCTCTTAACTAGAAGTAAAAATATTATTTTAAACATTTGTTTTAGGCATATATCTATGTTAAAATTAATCTTTAAACTACACCAGTGGTAAAAATAAATATTTTTTAGGAAAAATTCTGTATACTTTTATTAAAGGGTAAGCATATTCATACAGAATTAATAAATCTTAATTTTTAGTGCTATTAAATATTTTTCAGAAATTCTATTTAAATAGTTAAAAAATGCATTCATGCAATCTGTTATATAAAAAAGATGTATAATTTGCATTGCTGTTGAATTTAGTTTTATTTATTTGTAAAGTATGCAGTAAGAAATTTTAATCTCCAAGTTCATAATAATGAAAAATTTTCTTTTAAGAGGCAAGAAAAAAATATTTTTATAAAAAATCAAATTTAAATACGTTGGGATTTTCCTAAAAATCTCATTTAAGCACAAATTTATTCATACATTTATAAAGACTTTTACGTTTTCTTCATAAAACAAGAAATTTTCTTACAGATCAGATTTCGGTACACGTCTTGTTTTTGAAATGGATAAAAAGCCTTTCAGTTGTGAAATATGCATTAAAAAATTTTCACATAAATATATTCTGAATAAACACTATCTTAGTCATACTGGTGAGAAACCTTTCAGTTGTGAAATATGTAATAAACAATTTTCACAAAAATATATTCTGAATAAACACTATCGTAGTCATGCTGGGAAAAAGCCTTTCAGTTGTGAAATGTGTAATAAAACATTTTCTCAAAAATCAGATCTGAATAAACACTATATTAGTCATACTGGTGAGAAGCCTTTCAGTTGTGAAGTATGCAATAAACAATTTTCACAAAAATGTGCTTTGAATAAGCATTATCTTAGTCATACTGGTGAGAAGCCTTTCAGTTGTGAAGTGTGCAATAAACAATTTTCCAAAAAATGTGATCTTAATAGACATGAAATTACTCATACTGGTGAGAAGCCTTTCAGTTGTGAGATATGCAATAAGCAATTTTCAGAAAAATCAACTCTGAAAAAACACTATCTTAGTCATACTGGTGAGAAACCTTTCAGTTGTGAAATATGCAGTAAAGTATTTTCTCGAAAATCTCATCTCAATAGTCACCAACTTATCCATACTGGTGAGAAGCCTTTCAGTTGTGAAATATGTAATAAAACATTTTCTTGGAAATCTAATGTCAATAGACACCGACTTAGTCATACTGGTGAGAAGCCTTTCAGTTCTGAAATATGCAATTAAGAATTTTCTGAAAAATCTGTCGTCGTTATGACAACAACTTAGTTATATTGTTGAGAACATTTCAGTTGTAAAATGCTCAATAATCAGTTGCAAAACGTTCTTATAAATCCCATCTCATTCGTACAATGTCATCCTTTCAATAGAGTTAATTTAATTTTATGTATTCGTCGAAAATATATATTACAGATTTCTTTTTAAAAATGCTGGTGTATTAAAAATTGTAATAATGGCAGGTATGTCATCTGAATGTGCACCAACTTTGTCATACTTGTGAAATGTCAATCATTTGTGAACTGAATAAGTGATCGTTATTGATGTACCTCCTTAATAAATGTTTATTACAATTTAATAATGAAAATTCACTGGAATAGTTTAAGCAGTTGCACCTGTTGATTTAGATGTTTCCTCAATTTTAAATGGATATATATTTTGTTTCATAACAATGGATAGAGAACCAGTAGTATATCCAGAGGAGCGACTGATGGGCTACAGCCCTTCAAGAAATCTTGTAAAAAATTTAAAAGAAAAAAAGATTAATATTTATGATTTCCGTATGCTATAAAACATTATCGAATTTAACTCAACCCTCACCGAAATCAAATCCTAAATATGCCACTGTAGAAGAACCATTCAATGATCAGTTATGTAAGATTAATAATTATAATAAAGAAAGAATATATAAACGGAAAAGTAAGCCTTAAAATAGGTTTTTTAGCAATTTTTTTTTTTCAAATATTGTTGAAAGAAATGAAGATATCCTTTATGAAATTTCTTTTTTATGAAATTATTTTAATTAGTAGCTGAGATACAAATGAAAACTGATTCAGGACGCCTCAAAACGTGTAAATCTGGTGAAAACTTTGGATAATATAAAAGAACTTTAAAATATCTTTCGAATGATGTATTAAAAATAAATTAATCTTAATTAGAAATTAAAATGCGCGTATTAGAATAAAATTTAATTTCCAATTAAAATGTAATTTTTTTGCAAAACCGATCAAATTTGAACTGCAAGGCTGTCTTGTGATGTTAGGTCTGTGTACCAAGTTTAGTGTGCGACATTGAAAAACTGAAGCCTTTTCAAAATTGCAATTTTTAATCGCAGTACCAAAACACGTGACCTCATTAAATACCAGGTGTTTCTCTTTCCGTTCAAGACTATAGACGATCGTCTGCGATATTAAAATTGTTTTGATCTGTTGCCACTATTTTTTTTAGTTTAGTTTATTTAAAAAAAATCTAATTGTCCGATCGATAAGCCGTTTAAACCATCGGATTGAGAAAAATCGGCCCTTTCATTTGATACCATATTTGTAACCATACGCCTGACATTACTAATTTAGTTTCCACTTTTCCCGTAAGAATGTCTCTTTTTAAGGAAATAGCCGTGAATTAACAGTGATTTTTCGATCGACATAGCTCAACGTTTTAATTAATATCTCTGCTAATTAGGGCCGCATCGCTTAGCGAATTATCGCAATGTCCAGATGGAATTCTGCGTTTGTCGACACCGGTTTCGAGGCGCTGCGACCATTAGCGCCGGAGCTTTAGAGGGCACCAGGCATTTCTCACAGCTCCGGCATTTCTCACAGCCAAGGCATTTCTCACAGACAGATGCACAAATTTTAATAATATAAAGAGATAATTGGAAAACATGTATTAAAAATTGTGTCAAAACACTCCAATGAAAGATCCTTTTGAAAATCATAAAAAACAATTTTGTCTCAAAATAAACATTCTTTGACTTTTAAAGCAAGAAGAATTTATTTATTTATTTATTTTAAAGTTTAACCCTTTTAGCTGTATACAATGTGCTTTTTAAAAAATCTTATAATAATAATAATAATAATAATAATAACGGTTTTTAAAATGTATTTTAAGTAAAAAAAAAAAAAAAAAAAAAATGAAACTGCTTTAATATAACTTAATTTATTTATATTTTATAACTTTGTGTCCTTTTTGATTCGCTTTTTGATATTTAGAATAAGATTGACTAACATAAACCTTTAAACTTAAATAATTTTTAAAAGAAATTTCATCTCCTGTTTTTAATCCATTATTTAAAAAAAAAAAAAAAAAATGTACCAATATTATATATATTATTAAACTACATGTTTTCCTCATTATATTTAAAAGTTTGTAATTTTTTTTTTTTTTTTTTTTTTTTTTTTTTTTTTTTGTAAGAGGGGTGGGGGGTGGAGGAGTACTTTAAAATACATTTTACTTAATTTTGTTTTTTCTATGATACTAAAATCACGTAACTTTGAAAAATATCACCTTTTACATGCAGTAACTTGGATTGGAAAGAAATATTTCTTAATAAAATAACATCTTTTTAGGAAGTACTCTTTAAATATGAATTATAATTTATTTTTTAATTTATATGTAAATATATAAAAGAGGGGGATTTTTTACGTTTATTTAAAAAAAAATGTGTGCGTATATGCATAAATTCTTTATACATTAAATTAAAGAAATCATACTGCTATACAAAATTTGTCAACTTCGAAAGCTTATTTTATTTTAACTGGCAGGCTTCGCCCGCTTCGCTGGGCACTATATTTAAAAGATTTCTTTTTAATTGAATAATTGAAACGTTTAAATAAATATATTTCGATTGACGACTATTTTCTTCACAGTTTTAGTATGGCTTTGACAATTGCGAGATTTTTTTTTTTTTTTTGAACTTCTCGAATCTGTAAAACAAAACTATTATTAAAACGAATATTCTTGAAAGCAGTCAAATAGAAATGGTAATTCTTCGGATATTTTGGAAACAGTTGAAGCTATTACTAGTGCAGTAAAAGTCACTATTCGATGAATGTTCGAGTCAGAGAACGCACGTAAGTCGTTTTCGCAGCAATCACTATAACGAACGTATGTACGCTTCACGCGCATGAAAAAAAAAAAAAAAAAACACTGGATAGCCCTTTTACCGCTGTGCATGAATCTCAGAACACACGAAACTCGGTTCCGCGGTAATCACTATCACGCATGTTAAAACCAAAAAACATCACTGAACACCCCTACCTCACTGTGTATGAATTTGAAAACGCACGTAACTCGGTTCCGCGGCAGTCACTATCATGCATGTTAAATCCAAAATAAGCGTCACTAGACACCCCTACCTTGCTGTGCATGAATCTGAAAACGCACGAAACTCCTTTTCGCAGCAATTACTGTCAAGCATATTAAAAAAATAAATCAATGAAAATCAAATAAACCAATCAAATCTCTCGTAATTCCTCATAACGTAGCTCTAGTTCAACGTAAAATACACTTAAGTCAATGAAAATCAAATAAACCAATAAAATCTTTCGTAATTCCTCATAACGTCCCATCATTCCTTTTTTTTTTTTTTTTTTTTTTTTTTTTTTACACAAAATTTTTAAACAATCTTACAAAATATTATTGGAAATGAGGTTTGTTACATTAATAAGATAAACTAAACTAATCTATTACATACAAAAAATAAAAAGTGTACGAAGTTTTGAAAAAACGCGCGAATTCATTTAAAAAACAAAGTTATCTTTTGCGCTCGCTTCAACTCGCACGAACTAAACTGACTTTTCCTTCAGTGCATTTAGTTGGAAAACTAAATGCACTAATTTTAGTTTACGAACACAGTTTGGAAACGCACTAAATGAACTAAGAGACTTTACGAATGGCTATTGCAAAAACTAACTGCACGAGTTGAACTATACTAGGGCCAAACCTAACTTGATAGCATTGTTAAGCCTGGAGAAATTCTATATCCGCGAAAAGAAACAGTTCCTTTATGAATTCGAGTATAATACTCTTCCTACTTGACTTTTCCCCTCCTACTACACTGAAAAAGGTCTGGCTTTTAAAAGTAGTATTATTTATGACCAACCGTGATATTTTTTGTAACAATGAGACGTAAATTTAATATAAATGTACTGTTTCGCGACTAATGTCTCATGGCGAAATATTGGCGAAAGACTAAAATCCGGAAGCAACCTTGGAATCCCAGCTGAGGGTTCGGAAACAGTTTGAAATATCTTTAAATAGCAGAAATAAAAGAAATTATTTTTAAACAAATACGTTTTGTTCTTGTATTCATATTATTAACTCATGATGGGCGCATTCGAAAGTATTTCCCGGTCACTTCCCGAGTTAGGAAATGACGTCAGGCGGGAAGTTCGGGAAATTAGAACTACCATATAGGAGCCTTACGAAAAATTACCGAGATATAACTACTTCCGTACACATCTCATCTTCCCGGGAAACAAATATATAAACAAACATGGCTCCTATATGGTAGTTCTAATTTTCTGAACTTCCCGCGTGTCGTCATTTCCCAACTCGGGAAGTGACCGGGAAATACTTTCGAATGCGCCCGATATAATTTCCATTTACATGTAAATAAAAATTATAAATATTTTTATTCTCGTTTCAAACGACTAATAAGGTGTTTTTATGACTGTTATATTATTTTATACTTTACATTATGAAAGAAAATTTAAATTTATTTTAATTTAATTTTTTCTTTTATCGAAACAATCTCTATATCTTTCACACAGGGAAGAAAATGTAAATAATATTAATAATTTTTCTAACAATGCTTGACACAATATTATATTAAGGTGCCTGCCAACCTTTAAAATGCATTTTTCGGTCAAAGCTTGATATTTTAGCTTTCTAAGGCCCGTTCCACCACACTGCGCCAAAACGGAGATTAGCAAAACGGCCGTTAAAAATAAAATCTGATTAGGAATTCCTCCGTCCCACCAAGCTAAACTCCGGTTAGTGTTTCCGCGGTTAACTAACGGAGGGATTTTTTGAAGAGATTTTAAAGAGGTATTGTGATTAGTTCTTTGGGAATGCTTAGTAATACTGTCATTGGTTGATTCACTTGTGGTCAATACAGGAATTAGGCAGTCGTTATGTTTACGGTCTGTCGAAATAAGCGAGAAAGAGTAAACAATTTTTCAGTTGAAGAAGAAAAAATGGATTTTAGAATTTGTGCAAAAGCACTGGCCCAGAAAACACAGAACTATCATATTGACACCAAAATGATATCTTACGCCAAACACGAAAGATATCATTACTATTCGTAACTTTTCTGTGTCGAAACTGTCCGCGAAATTGGTACCCGTAGCGATACGGGAATAGGTGTCGGTCTGACATCGCGTATCTGATACAGATAAGAACGCCACCGATAGCTCTGATACGAAAATGTTAAAAAAACGACACTTTATCGATACCTTTATGTTGCCATTTCGATCCTTATTTTTGACGCATATATGATACACATCGGACTTGTGCCAAGCTGCCGACAGTTATTCGAAAGTCGGCGTTTCCTGTCAATTTTAATAGGCATATTTTTAATATTTTCTATACATTTCTTTTCTAACACAAAATAATTATTTTTACAGGTATCGATTTCTTTTCTTTAAATATATATATATATATATATTTAACTATATTTTAACGGTACAGTCAAATGGTGGTAACTCTGACAAAAATAAATTAAATAAAAATCAGTAGTTTAAAAATATATTTACTTGAGTTTCGAAAATATTCAAGATATAATATGCCCTTTATTTATATAACTCTTTATTTGTAAAATAAAAAGAATTCTACAAAATTTCATCAAGATAAAGAATCAGTTAAAGGACACAGAATTTAAAAAAAATATTTCCTTAGTATTTATTTATTTTTTAAATCTCACAAAATAAATACATTCACATAATTTAAAATTCTGCTTCTTTCAGTCATGTTCTCTGCTAGTAGCACTTTGTCCATATTTGTAGGTGAAGAAGAAACCCTAGAGAAATATTAAGAAAAATATAAACAATTAGTACATTTAATATAAAATAGGAACAAAAAAGTTCAGCTTTCACTTTTCAGAAGCAAATATATATATATATATATAAAATACAAATAAGATTTTGTTTCCTCTTGTCTTTCCAACCAGTGTTCAAATAAAAAGGAAAAAAAACCACCCTTCACACCAACATCACATTGTCTCCCAAGTGGATGTATGAAGCACCATGCCATTGCAGTGTTAACTCGAACACACAAAGCAGGTTTCGAATCGAGTCACAATAGCTCTGCTCATACACCTAACTTGCTTACTAGATTTGCCAAAAGCAAGTTCCAAATCATGCTTTGGATTTCTGCCATCTGCAAAAGGGAGTATTCAATTTCTCTGGAAGAGGATTCTATCAAAACTTTTAAAGTTAGACAGAGATTAAAAGTTCTATCATTTTTCATTTCTTCTCCTCCTTCAATGTTTAAGTGTGAAAAGTTGCAATGCCATGCTTATTTATTTAATTTTTTATTTATTTATTTATTTTTTGCACTAAACAGGCACTAATGCAATTCGTGTGTGACAGCCCATAATTTGCAACAATCAATACTTCATAAAAGTAGTCAAATTTAAAACAAATGCTACAGAAAAATCTGACAACTTAAAGAAATTAAAATAAATAAATAAAAATAAAAAAAATTGACATTTAGAAAAGGATAACTATAAAATGCAGGAACTCTCGGCAATTGATTCGGGCTGAAAGAAAACATAATCATTTGTCAGCTGAACGCAGTATGTATGAGTGCTGCAAACAAAGTGGTAACGCATCTTACACAAATAAATGAAAAAGAAAATTCAAAACCCAAAAGTGGGCGGAGTTAAAATCATAAAAGTAAAAAAGGTGGGGTAAAACAATTAAAAAATAATTGGTAAAAGAAAAATTCGAAATGATACGCACAATAAATGAGAAAAAAAAGGGGGGAGGGAATTAACAAATCTATAATAATAAAGGAAGATGTCTGATCATCTATACGTTCAGCCCCTATTGAACGCAGAACTACAAAATTTGACATACGGGTACTCAGAAGTCTGCCCGAGTGCATAGTGAAAAAAGAATTTAAAATTTTTAATTAGTTCCGGAGATATTAATTAAAACGTTGACCGATGTCTAATTAAAAAGCGAGCGAATCGTATTTTACGCCCTCCAAGTAGAATTCAGCGTGTTCCTCAAAAGAAGAAACACTGAGAGAAAAGTTCGCGCATTTTTGTAAAGCCATCCCTGTTTAGCGGTTGCAGATATTGAAAATACACCTGTACCACAAGAATGAGCATTCCTTTCCGATTCTTACGGTACAAATTTGTTTTAAACATACGGATTTTTTATATCTTTTAAATTTTTTGTTTAAAGGGTCCAAAATTTCTCTTTTTCTCGATCGTCATATGTGAATCGCCCTGTACGAAAGACTAATTGGTCCCTTTCTTAACAACTGGTATATTTTGAAAGGTTATTTAATCCTATTTCGAACCATATAAACATTTTTAGAAAATACGGATTAGCGATCCATATTTTTTGATTTTACGAAATATTTATTAAAACATTTTATAACTCAAAACCTTTTCAGATAAATCTTTTTTTTTTTTTTTTTTTTTTTGTGTGTGTGTGTGTGTGTGTGTGTACATAGACCTCGATTAGACGAATCATATTTCAAAAGCTTGAGAGATTTTTTTCAAAAACTGAATCCGTTATACATTTTTAAATTTTCTGCATGCCTGCAGTATTTGATGACATTCTGAATCCGCGTTTGCTTTCGAAAAAAAGTGGAAACTCTCTTTAAAGTTCGCAGATATTTCGAAAATAGAGCGAAAGAGAAAGATCTTTTTCTGATTGAGTTCACATGTTTTTGGACTGCGATTAAAAATTGCAAATTTCAAAATTCTTCAAATTTCCTTTGTCACACACGAAACTTACTATACAGAGTTTTTCATCACTAGACAAAGTTGTAGTTCATATTTCATCGATTTCGGAGAATAAACAAAAAATTTAGATTTTAATTGCAAATTAAATTTCATTCTAATACGCGTACTTAACATTCTAATTAAGATTAAATTATTTTTAATTAATACATCATTCAAAAGATATTTTAAAGTTCTTTTATATTATCAAAAGTGGAATTCAAGATTTCACCTTATTTACACGTTTTGAGGTCTCCTGATTAGGTTTTCTTTTGTATCTCAGCTACTAATTAAAATAATTTCATAAGTAACACATCATTTGAAAGGTTTGTTGATTTAGAATTGAACAGTAGATTACAGAAATTTTTACAACCAGATGGCGCTGTAATATTTTAAAATTTCAATAATTTAAATTCTAATGAGCGAGGAAGGAGTTGTAAGTTCTAAAACGGGGATAAGGTGCCGCAGGTGCCACCGAGCGGGACTTTGCTAAAGTCAGAAATTTGAAAATTTATAAAATGGTGAGCGAACAGGCTATTTCAGATATTGAAACTGGAAGTGGAAGAGAGCGCCGCAGGCGATACCGGACAGAAATTTACTGCTATTAAATTTTTCAATAAAGCTATTATCACTATATGTCAATAAGCTGTTGTAATACCTGAAACTAGGGACCCTCGATAGAGAGAGACTGGATATTGGCGCGCCGGCTTTTTGACGAAATTCTCTATTTTAGTGCCAGTTGCTCCATTGCTTATCACTACGCAGAGAAGAAATTTTGATTATTTTACTTCATAATCGAAAAAGAACTTATTTATTACATTGTTACTTTGTTGGGAGATAAATTGCTTTAATTTTGGAATACTTCTAAAAGATGAAAATGCATAATTATTTATTTTATATCATGCTTTAAATACTTTGAATTCTCTTATTGCATGCTGTTTTACTTTTTTATTTCCTAACATATGAGATAATTATATTATTTATTTGCCAGCTATTAGATTTTAAGTTCTGTTGTGCAATATATTTAATATGGTAGATCTCAATGTATTTTTCTGATATATTTTAAAATGCATATTTAAAATAACTATATATAAATATATTTTTTGTTTTTTTGCTAGTACGCAAAATGTATCAGATTTCTTGAAATAAATTAATAAAAATAAAGAAAATAACGTGCATATTCTTTGCTAACATATGAAATATAAATTTCTTTTAAATAATAATTGCCATAGTAAAATTTATAAATAATATTTAAATAAGTAATTATTTTTATTTACATAATAATAATAATAAAAAAAAAAATCAATGAAATAAGCAAACGTAAATAAAATAAATAAAAACATTTTTTAATTTCTAAAGATATTTGTTAATATTTTTACAAATTATTATTAGTAAAATTATTATTTTTAATATTTAACTAAGTCATTATTATTAATAATGCGTAATTGAAATAAATAAAATATGTATTTTTAGCTTGTAAATATATTACGTAAATATTTTTATAAAATAATAAGAAATAATTTCTGTTCTTCTGCCGTAGTTTTACATTTATTCATGAATTACTTGACAAAAACTAAGATTACCATATTTTTGTTAAAAATTTTCTAACTTTTTATGTATAGAATGTATGTCCTCAGAAAAAATAAGGTAGAAATACTTTCATTAATGTAGAATTGCTTTCACAATCAACGTATTTTGCTTAATATAGAAATATACAACAAAAAATTCCTCTGTTTTCCAAAAGGAATTGAAAAAATAACCATGTCGAAGGTTAAAACAAAATTCGTTTTTCTTCACATTCTATTTCTCTAAGACGAAAAAAATTACATATTTATATTCTGCATTACTTTTTGCACAAATTTAGCACAATTTCCTTTCATTTATGTTGTATAGTAAAGTGTCAATCACGAAGAAAAAAGCATTACATTCTACGGGGATCGCTCCGAATTGGCACTAAGATGGCCGACTTTCGGTCAATGTCCAGTCTCTCTATATATAGGGTCCCTACCTGAAACGGGGAAAAGGCGACACCGAGCAGGAGTTTCGTAAAGTCTGATTTTTCAAGGATCGTGAACCAGCAGGTCACAGAAGGCGGCTAGTAAAATAATTAAAAGAAAACAGAATTATTCACAAATCTATTCACTTGGTGCAAGAAGCCCAAAGAAGAAACAAAAATTATATAAATATATTGAAAAAGCACCACACAACTGGCGTTTAAGAGCAATAATTACAAAACTTTGAATAAACACCATAAAATGCAAGAACTGACAACAATTGTTTTGGGTCAAAAGAAAACACAACTTTTTGTCAGGCGAATAAAGCAGCAATTCACCTTGCCGATATATCCGACATTTAAATGATGAATATTGTAATGAATATAGAAATAGTACTTGTTTTTATGTAATTTTAGGTGTTAGTTTATTTTTCCAAGTGAGACCCTTACACGTGGTGTGGAGATTCTGCAAAATTTAATTTTTCCTGAACCGAAATTATATTAGTACATGAATTCAGCCAACACCTCCTGTAATAATACCTCCGAGCTAAGCTCTACGTCATGGAAGATCGGCCGATTTTATCCAATGAACTCTTCCTATCATACATGTTGGATCGTGGGGATTGGATGTAATCGGCCGATCTTTCGTGACGTAGAGCTCAGCTCGGAGGCATTATTACAGGTGTTGATTCAGCCCATATGCCGGTTTTTACAGTATATATATATATATATATATATAAACAGTACCCGTCACTCAGTAAAATCATGTTTATTCTGAGCCAAAGTAATTTTATTTTAAGCGACTGATTTTTATATCTGACAAATATTCCCAAACTGTAGAATATATATTTCTTCTACTAATTTGGAAAGAAGTTTCAAAATGTAACTAATAAACATGATTTAAATTTCAAAATATAATTAACTAATTATTAATTGAAAATTAATAAATTAATCTCTATAAAATTAAGAAACACATGCTACACATCGAATTAATTAATATTTCTACATTAATTAAATATTAGGTTTCTAAAAAAGTATTAATGATTTTTTTTTTTTTTCACGGAGAATTAAACGTTTAAATTTTTACAAAAATGTAGCATTAAAGTAAAGGCCTGCTCCCAAACTTTCATTATCCATCTGAGTTTATGAACAAGTTCATACGGTCTATATCAGGGCGCGAAATTTCCGCTTGCCAGCTTGCTAATGGCGAGTGAAATTTTTACTGTGGCGACTAAAAATTTTGTCTAGTTATGTAGACAGAATTCTTACACGATTCAGTGACAGAAAACATTCCTTTTATAGATTTAAATATGACAAAACCACGCCATCTTATAACCACATATTTAACCTCTCTTTTTACTCTCGGAATGTCGCGTCTGTGTGTGCGCTGCCCGACGATCGGCCAAGCAAAGAATGGCCCTAGCCAATACATCCTACAAGAAAGCCAACGCACAGATTGAAATTGAGATACTGACGTCACGTTCTATCGTCATTCTTCATAACAAAACCAGTCCCACAAGTATTGTAACTGTACGTACTATCAACTAAAATTCCACTGTCGGCAGTCAGTAATCTGTGGCCTTCTCGTGTTCGTTTGCACGTGGTTAAGAAAAAGAATAGCTTGTTTCTTTTATTTTGTGATGTATAATTATAATAAAACGTCTTAAAAATGCCACATAAATGTGTGGTGCTTACATGTCGCGGTAATTATAAAAAAGGACCGCGATTAATTTTTTTAAACTTTCCATGGGATGAAGAACTCAAAAGAAAATGGATATGAAATATTAAACGAAAAAATTTCGAGCCTATTCTAAGGTAAGCCAGATTCTTTAATTATTTCTTTAAGAATTTAGTGTAAAATCACTCTATATATTTTACACAAATTTATTATGTCTTTATTTCATGATGTAAATTTTATAAAGTAATATTATACAAAAAAATTAACGTAATATTGATGTAATAATAACGCTGTATGATAATAATTAATTATCTTAAGGTTTAAAGTGATATAAATTAGTAAAAATATTGAATTATAACTTCAAAAACTTTTTTATAAAAGCAGTCGAAAAAAGAAAATTTTGTTCAGAACATTTATTAATTATTTTTTAAAATGAGATAAATTTTATCTAGGTGATAAAAAATATAGTGAAAATACAAATTGTTTAGAAATTTGCCTATAATAATAAGTAATGGAAGCTTAGAAAATAATAATAATATATAGGTATCATAATAGAAATAAATACTTTTGAGTATTTATCAGTAAAATTGTTATGCTAAATTATGATAAAATAATGTTTTTAAAATCTAAAAAAAATGTATATGTCTTTGTAGAAGTACATGCATATTATTATTATTATTATTATTACGATACAAAGTATTTCTATTTCTTATACTGTTTATAGATTTCTTCTTTCATATAAATCAATTATTTCTGAGAGAATATACTTTTAAATTTAATTGCAAAAAATAAAAATAAAAATGTATTTAGCTAATATTTTAAATTAGGCAAATATTTTTTTGAATTTCCATACTTAACAGTTTCATTTAAAAATAATTACTGTTTCAAATTATTATTCTAATAATGCAAAGTATGAATTGAAATATAATTATAATGTATCACATTTGAATGTTTAAGGAATAAACTATTTGAGGTATTTATATATTACGCATGTTGTTTAATAAAATCTGAATAAACAGATTTTTTCTAAATGATTTGAATATAATTTTAATGGAAATAATCGGTAAAATAGAAAATATAACAACAGCAACAACAAATAATAATAACAATAAAATGAAATGAAAATAAATGAATAAATAAATAAAAATCCATGTGATTTAAATTATTAGTTATGTAAAATCATTAAGCTAATATTTGAAATTGCAAGAATCTCACCAGTTTTAAATTGCTAATGATAATAATGGTAATGTTAGCTCATTAGTTACATTGAGAATTTATAACTAATTTTATCATTAATAAATAAAAAACTTTGAAGAAGAACTTGAGCCTACTTTGTTCTCCTGAGGAAGGGTCATAATTTCTTTCCTTTTTCTTTCTTTTTTTTTTTTTTTTTTTTTAAACCTGAAACAACTGATGCGAATGTTTGCATTTTATGGTCTTTATATATAGTTTTTTACTTATTATTTATTATCGTAATTTCTGTGGTGCATTTTTTACAATTCTATGACGAAAAATATTTAAAATATATTTTATATTAATATATATATATATTATTCATTTAAAGTACATTCTATGTATATATATATATATACTAGCTGACCCGACAAACGTTGTTTTGTCATATAAATTATTTCTAGAGAATATTTTGCTAGAAAAAAATAACTAACTTATTGTAAGTGTGTAAGGATGTGGTATATAAGTGGAAGATGTATGGAGCGCTGTGAACGGTGAAAGAATATAAAAATAACAAAACACCAATCATTTATTTTTTTAATTTATTAAAATTGATTCTTTAAAATTATATATATATGGCTACTTATAACAATATTACTAAAAAACAATATCAATCCTTTAATGCAACAGAGTGTACAATATTTTTTGCCAATACAAACAAACTGGATGGTTTGCCCACTCGAGAGCCACGTATAATTGTCCGTGTGAAAAACATGATGTGCTCAAATCTAAGCCACAGACTGACATCGTTTGGCCCTGAGACTTATTGATAGTCAATGCAAATGCCAATCTAATTGGAAATTGAGGGCGTTTAAATTGAATTGGCACATCTGTGGGTATAATAGGGATTCGCAGTAGTAATATATTTTCACCTCGGAGTTTGACATTTAAAATGATGGCTTCGACAACATTTTTCATTAATTTTTTTTATGACTAATCGCGTGCCGTTGCACAACCGTGGTGGGTTGAAATTACGAAGCAAAATAACCGGAGATCCAACCTTCACTTGTAAAATATGCGGTGGCATGCCTGGTAAATCCAATGAGTTTAAAAACTTTGTTGGATAATTTACTGCTCCGGTGGCATCGCAAACTGTATCATTAGATTTGTATGACACCAAGTCTCCTGGTAACAAATGTTGTATCTTGAGATTCAATTCGTTGACGTCCACATTTTTTGCTGCTAAAATTGCTCTTTCTGCCAGCCACTCATGATTAGTGTATCGTCTGTGTACATCGCGAAATATCTGGTCAATAAGAGCATCTTGAGAATCAATGATTGTTCAGAAATCGGTCGGTTATTTTATGCATCCAGTTTCATCTGTAGTAACTTTTCCATCGCCGATATCTAACAATTGTTTTGAGAATGTTTCAGCGGATGGATCTTGAAGCTTTTGAACGCACAAATTTACTTTCAGTTGTACTTTTTCAACATTAAGCCACAATGACGATGATTTTAAGCATGCGTTGATCTCATCAGCGTATGTTGAACGCGGAATAACGGGAAGTGCTTGTCTGAAATCTCCCGAAAAGAGTAACAGAGTGCCGCCAAATAGTTTGTCGTTGTTTTTTTATATCATTAAATGTCCTGTTCGACGCATCAATCGAATGTTTGTGTGCCATAGTGCATTCATCCCAGATAAGAATTTTACACTATTTCAGCACTGTGGCCATGGACGATTGTTTTTTTATGTTGCACACTGCGTCTGGGTTATTTTGAATATTTAGTGGCAGAATAAATAATGAATGAGCTGTTCTGCCTCCATCCAATAAAGTTGCCGCAATGCCAGATGATGCAACAGCCAATGCGATCGTATTTCGGCGAGAATTAGCGAAATAAGCTTCCACCTGGTGCACCCCCCCCCCCCCAAAAAAAAAAAAAAAAAAAAAAAAAAAAAAAAAAAAAAAAAAAATCCACCTTGTCCTGCCAAAACTGTGAGCATGATGCGGTCGTAAACGGTTCTTTGTTCTTCATTCATTAGTGGGACATTGCGAGCAACAATCGCTGCCATTTCTATAGTATTGTATTGTAGTTCACGATTCAATTCAGTGCATATTAAATCAGATGCATTTCGATTTGTTGAATGCATACCGAAATGACTGAGTGGTAAGTTGGCAATGATAATGCAAAGATCTTCAGTAGCAATCAATGCTTCATTGTACATAGCGTCACTGAATACTATCGTTAGATCGTTGCACCGTGAACGATGTTGATGCAATATATCATCAGTCATTGAATCTTTGTGATTATCCCATAATGTCTCTGCTCGGGCCGGGAAACATGTAGTCAACACTATAGCGAATAGTAGATGAATTTGTTTTGCTGTACAGTTCAGTCCTACTTCAGCAAGCATACATTCCCACTGGTTGTCGTCTTCCAGCAAGCCGAGTGCAAGGCATGCATCTTTATACGTTGGATACTGTTGTCCATTCACTTTACGTAAATCTTGAAATGACAAAGGGCCGATTACATTAACCAATAACAGTCGAAGATAAAAGCACCCAGTCTGCCTTGGATTGACTGTAAATACTCGTCCCAAGGTGTTTGATTTGAATAAACCGGGACATGCATCAATCGGCGTGCCTTGCTTGCGGGGCATCATTTTTTTGTTGGAGCCCATGTGAAATAGCGTGGTACTTCTGAATAGAGTAATGTCCGTGCAAAAGCACCAAAAGCATCCGCACGATTACACAATTCAAAAAATTCGGTGAGTGTAGTTTTTGGTGAATTTATAGCACGATCAATCGCTGTCTCGCTCGTGAAATATATGCGCTGGCCATTTTCAAGATGGACGGCCAAATGAAGAACTGCTGGATCCCGTTCATGAATTGGGAAACCAAAGATACGCCAAACAGCTTCATTGGAGCTGACGTACCGGCCAATTTGGTAAAGTGTTATTTCATCGTTGTTATTCACCGGAGGAGCATTCACATTGGTATTTTCAACTCGAAATACAGCCATATCACTGCCTTTATTCACATACTTGCAAATGTAATTGATGCTCTTCACTGAAAAGCAGAACTGAACATTAATATGAGCATTGAATGTTTTGCTCACCAGAGGCGAATATGGGACCACCCAACGGTTATCAATGTCAATATCTATGTTGTTGACATAGATGACCGCCATAGATGATAAGATTGTCCGCCATTATCGGGATTTCTTCGACGATATATTGGATATCCGTCAACATTTGTGATCGTGAAATTTTTCGGAAAACTTTTAGTACATTTTCCATCTGCACTAATGGCCTAAAAATCCATTTTTCATTTTAACATAAAATAACTCCGTCGGATATTGACGATTTTTTTAAAAGAATATACCATTTTAACTAATTTTAACATTTTAACAATATTAACGTTGGAAAAATATTTTAAACACTTACAGTTAAAAATTCATTTTTCATTTCAACATTAAATAAATTCTGACATCGTGTTTACGATTCTAAAATATTGACTTTGAAAAAATATTTTAAACACTTCGTAAGATACGGTTACGATTCTAAAAATATTAATTTTGAAAAAATATTTTAAACACTTCTTAAGATACGGTTAAAAATTCATTTTTCATTTCAACGTTAAATAAATTCTGAAATCGTGTTTACGACAACTCACGCCATCTACGTGGAAAAGTTGTTGAAAGAGTTGGTTAAAAATTAATTAAGAAAGAACTAATTAAGTTATAACTTTCATTTGTAAATCTAAACCATTCTCGAATCCACCTGAAGACACACAAAAATTTTCATTAAACTCAGTCCAGCCGTTTAGGAGGTGTTCAGTGACATACACACGCACAAAAGAAATATATATATAAAGATATACATATACAGTCCCTGGCCAAACTATTAGACGCACTATAGTTTTTTAATAATTACATGTTTTGCAGCTCAGAGAATGGTTTCCAAATGGATAACCGCATTCATTTTTATGCAAGATGGAGCTCCCTGCCTCACAGAACGGCCTGTTAAAGATTGTTTGGAAGTGCCAAAAATCCCTTGTTGGATTGGCCGGGTAATAGCCCAGATGTGAAACCTACTGAAAACGTGAGGGAGCTGATGACGAGAGAAGTGGCTAAAGGTGTGATCATAAACAAAACGCAACTCTTAGAAAAGGTCATTCATGTGTGGAATGACCATCGTCAGATGCATAATTGAAGCTCGCATAGCTGCTAAAGGTGGCTCAACAAAATATTAACATTTAATTGCATTAATTTCAATTTTTTTCAAGAGTTAATAAATACATATTTTTTCTATAACTATGGTATTTTATTTGTGTTAAAAAACAGGTAATAAGGTGGATAATAAAAAGAAAAAAAAAAAATACATTGTATCTAGTAAAAACAATAGAGCTGTATAGTATCACCTGATAATTAAGATTTTACATAGAATCTTACAGTGCGTCTAATAATTTGGCCAGGGACTGTATATGTAATGAAACCGTGCATTTGTACTACTTTATTTCTATTAATTGATCCTTTTAAAAATATGCTTTGATAATTAAATAATGATTTTTTTCTTTTTTTTTCTTTCTTTTCTTTTCTTTTCTTTTTTTAAATATAAAATAACTCTGTTTCTTTTATAAAGTTTTAAAATATATATTACAAAGATAATCATATATTCACATATCTTAATAAATTAAAATTAAATTATATAAAACTCTGTTTACATTTTAACAATTTCATTCTCATCTCTTACTTTTAAAATCTTCAAAAGGAATTGGAAATGCCTAATGAGACTTGTTTGTTTAAATTGCAAAATAATACCTGTTAATCAAGAATTATTTAACATACTTCAATGATATAAAATAAAAGTTTTTAAAATTTAAAATAAGATATCATAAAGAAAAGCATAAATTAAAAATTTTAATTATTTTGTTTATGTATTGAAAGTTAATTCAAAGAAATTATTTGATTAAATAAGTCCATTAATAATTAAATGGTGTCATAAACTGAATTAGAAGAGAAAAAATCTGGTGTGAAACATCCACACGACTTCCATTACCCGCTATTACATGTATTATATGCATTTTTGAGAGAGAATGTGATCAGAAAACATAAAAGTGACCAAAAAAGAAAATCGTTAGAGCCGTTTTTGAGATACCAACTTTCACAAAAAATCAATTATTGAGCGGAAAACAATAATTACATACAAAAGCATATTTAAAAGTGAGTTAAAATGGCGAGTTTGAAAAAAATCCGTACAACCGTTTTAAAGGAACGCCTTTGCGATGCCTGAAATTGAGCTATTTATACAGGACGCCTATCAATTTTCATGAACTAACCAACTATATCATTCGAAAGGATATCTGATAGAGTGTTTATATAGCAAGTTTGAAGAAAATCGTTAGAGCCGTTTTTGAGATACGGACTTACGGTCCCACTTCCGGTTTCCGATGTCCCATTTCCGGTTAAACTCAATTATTGACAGGAAAACAATAATTACATACAAAAGCATATTTAAAATTCAGTTAAAATGGCGAGTTTGAAAAAAATCCGTACAACCGTTTTTAAAGGAACGCCCTTGGGAGGCCTGAAATTGAACTATTTATACAGGACGCCTATCAATTTTCTTGAACTAACCAACTATATCATTCGAAAGGACATCTAATAGAGTGTTTATATAGCAAGTTTGAAGAAAATCGTTAGAGCCGTTTTTGAGGTACGGACTTACGGTCCCACTTCCGGTTTCCGATGTCCCATTTCCGGTTAAACTCAATTATTGACAGGAAAACAATAATTACATACAAAAGCATATTTAAAATTGAGTTAAAATGGCGAGTTTGAAAAAAATCCGTACAACCGTTTTTAAAGGAACGCCCTTGGGAGGCCTGAAATTGAGTTATTTATACAGGACGCCTATCAATTTTCTTGAACTAACCAACTATATCATTCGAAAGGACATCTAATAGAGTGTTTATATAGCAAGTTTGAAGAAAATCGTTAGAGCCGTTTTTGAGATACGGACTTACTGTCCAACTTCCGGTTTCCGATGTCACACTTCCGGTTTTTCAATTTTCACCAAAATTTGGAAATTTCATCTGTAGGCCAGACGTATTTCAATTCTAAAGTTTCGTAGCTCTATCTTTATTAGTTTATGAGCTATAATAGCCAGAAGATTCTCCACATACATACATACACACACACACACACACACACATACATACACACTGACCAATTGCCAAAAACCACTTTTTTGGACTCAGGGGACCTTAAAACGTGTAAATCAGGTGAAATCTCGATATCGAATTTTTGGACCGAATACAATACTTCCATTACCTACGGTAGTAGGGTAATGGAAGTAAAAAAATCTCAGTGAAATTTGTTTATAAAAATTTCGAGGAAAATCAGAAATTGAGCTAAAAATTAAATATCCTTAGTGAAAATTCCATATTTAGGTAATTTATAGGTACATAAATAAATATAGAATATCTACATTCATATTCTCTCACATAAATGGAATTTTTCTAAATCTTTCAAAATAATATACTTAAATTCAAGAAAAGTATGTAATTAAATTTGTTTATGCATTTTTCAAGGAGAGAAATCAGTAATTAAGGTAAAATAAAATTATAAGATAAAAATTTTTTTATAAACCATGTTTTTTAATTTTCTGTTGAATCATATAAACGCTACTGAAAGCAGCCGGAACCCCAGCAATTGGATAAAAGTATTAAAAAAATTCCTTGCTATCGTCTTTTGAGCTATTATAAAAGTTTCAAATGGCTATCTAGCCGGGAAGTTAGTTAAAAGTTGATTGCAAGCTTTGTACTGGAAACGCTACCAAAGGCAGCAGGGTCCCGAAGCAATTGGATAAAAATATTTTTAAAAAGAATTTTACCGTATTCTGAACTGTTCCGAAAGTTTCAAATGTCTAGCTACTCGGGAAGTTAGTTAAATGAATTTTCTGTTGAATCATATGAACGCTGCCGAAGGCATTAGGGACATGAAACAGTTGACTAAAAGAATTTAAAAAAATATATTGCCACCGTGTTCTGAGCTATCCTGAAAGTCGGGAAGTTAGTGAAAAATCGATTGCAAGCTTTGTTCTGGTAACTCTGCCAAAGGCAGCAGGAACCCGAAACAGTTAGCTGAAGGTATTTAAAAAACTGCATTTTCACCGTGTTCTAATCTATTCTAAAAATTTTAAATGTCTAGCTAATCGGGAAGTTAGTTAAATAAATGTTCTGTCGAATTATATAAGCGCTGCCGAAGGCAGCGGGACCTGAAATAATTGACTAAAATTATAAGAAAAATGTATTGTCACCGTGTTGTGACCTGTCCTAAAAGTTTCAAATGTCTAGCTAGTCGGAAAGTTAGTGAAAAATCGATTGCAAGCTTTGTACTGATAACGCTGTCGAAGGCAGCAGGAACCCGAAACAGTTGGCTAAAGGTATTAAAAAAATGCATTTTCACCGTGTTCTGAACTATTCTGAAAATTTTAAATGTCTAGGCTATTCGGGAAGTTAGATAAATAAATGTTCTGTCGAATTATATAAGCGCTGCCGAAGGCAGCGGGACCTGAAATAGTTGACTAAAATTATTAGAAAAATGTAGTGTCACCGTGTTGTGAGCTGTCCTAAAAGTTTCAAATGTCTAGCTAGTCGGAAAATTAGTGCTCTCTAAAATTTCTGGAGTGGGAATCTCACTCCTTAAAAAAGTGACCATTATTTTGACACGAATTAAAGTGAGAAAATACTATTGTCACTCTTGAAAATGTGACATTTTTGACTTTTCTCGAAAGAGAGACCTCTAGTCACTCTGTCACAAAGAGTGATGTCATCATCAATTGCAAGATCAACCTGCTGAAGAGTGAAGATTTGCTGGCGCCATCTACTTTCCATATTTCGAACGAAATATGTAAGACAATTTCTCGGCAAACTCGTGTATGTGATTTGTTTAACAGAAATTATTGAATTTATTTGAGTTAAAAAAAAAAGAAAATAATTATGTTAAAAGCTGTTTTGGTAAATATAATTTTTTTATACGATTGATAAAATTGAAGTGTTATTAGTAAAGAATCGAAAATCATAAGAAAGTTATGGAAATTCGTAATGAGAGCATGGAGTTTTATTTGGAAATATATAAGGTATAAAAGAAAATATCAATGCAAATACTTAATGCATAACACCTTAAAAGCATAATAGGAATTTATATTTTTATTATATTCATTGATGCTTAACACATGTGAAACATTAAAAAAAGCTGGCTGTAATATTTTACTAAAAATTAAAATCATCAGCGAGATTTAATACTCCTGAAAAGACGAGTTTTTCAAGAAACTGTGTAGATTTGTCGTAAACATTTAACTGTTTTTTTTTTTTTTTTTTTTTTTTTTTTTTTTTTTTTTAAACATGCACACTCCAGAATTTTTCTTTTCCTCTAAGCTACATTTAAAATAACTATTTGTCTTAGGGAATTTCTTTTCAAGTATACATTTTGATTTGAGAAATAATTCTAATTTTATTAATTTAAAAATAATTCTAATTTTAGTAATTTAAAGCAATTCTAACTTTAATTTTAAAATGTACATTAGAATTCTGTAATTTTATATTCTTAATAAATGAAGTAAAAGTTTATAAATGCGATTAATCTCTTATGTGAATGATTTACCACTGTAAATTAAGCAAGTTCTGTGTGTCCCCAGTGGTTCAGTGGTAAGACACTCGCCTGCCACGAAGACGGCTACGGTTCGATTCCCCGCAGATCCAAAGCAAATATGGAAAAAAAAATTAAGAAAGGAAAAAAAAAAAGGGAAAATGGTAGAAGATACCGTCTAGCGTATCCATATTATTTTAGAAAAAATAAAGTCTTATTCTTTGAAATACTCGGAATAATCTCACTCTTAATAAAGAGAGAGAAATCTCACTCTTTCGAAAAGAGACTTCTCACTCTTTAGAGGTTGGCTCCATTTTGGCATGTTCAAAGAGTGATATGCCACTCTTTTAGAGTCAGATCTCACTCTTCATATCTTAGAGAGTGAAAAATCGATTGCAAGCTTTGTACTGATAACGCTGCCAAAGGCAGCAGGAACCCGAAACAGTTGGCTAAAGGTATTAAAAAATGCATTTTCACCGTGTTCTGAACTATTCTGAAAATTTTAAATGTCTAGCTAGTCGGGAAGTTAGTTAAATAAATGTCCTGTCGAATTATATAAGCGCTGCCGAAGGCAGCGGGACCTGAAATAGTTGACTAAAATTATTAGAAAAATGTATTGTCACCGTGTTGTGAGCTGTCCTGAAAATTTCAAATGTCTAGCTAGTCGGAGAGTTAGTGAAAAATCGATTGCAAGCTTTGTACTGATAACGCGGGCGAAGGCAGCGGGAACCCGAAACAGTTGGCTAAAGGTTTTAAGAAAATGCATTTCCACCCTGTTCTGAACTATTCTGAAAGTTTCAAATGTCTAGCTAGTCGGGAAGTTAGTTAAATAAATTTTCTGTCGAAACATTTAAGCGCTGCCGAAGGCAGCGGGACTTGAAATAGTTGACTAAAATTATTAGAAAAATGTATTGTCACCGTGTTGTGAGCTGTCCTGAAAATTTCAAATATCTAGCTAGTCGGGAAGTTAGTTAAAAATCGATTGCAAGATTTGTCCCTGACAAACACACAAACAAACAAACCCACAAACAAACAAGAACCGAAGTTAATAAAAATATGGTAATAATCAACATCAGTGAAAATTTCAAATGTAGATAATTTACACATATACAAATAAGTACAAAATATTGCCATGAATATTTCCCGTCATACATAAGAGCGTTTTTATATATATATATATATATATATATATATATATATATATATATATATGTATATATATATATATATATATATATCATTTAGAGGTAATTGTTTGTTAGGTTTTATGTTTTTCTAAATAATAGTTATTCGCTTAATATATTTTCTCATATAAAAATTTGTTTAGTTATTATAATTCCTTATTTCAGAATGTTAACTTACCATATTTCCCAATTTCCTGATTATTATTATTATTATTATTATTATTATTATTTTTCCAAATCAATTTTTAGTGACTTGAGAAAATTCTATTGTATAATGAAAGATTATGCATAACTTTTGTAACTGATTGATAATTTTTTAGATTAAAAATAGTAATAATAAAATAAAATAAAACTAACATTCAGATAATTTTTTATTACCTTGAATTTCATTATTTTTAATGTGGGGCTACAATCAGCCTTGTATGATAAAAAATAAACAAAAAAGTATGTGAAAATAAAAATTATTTATAAGAAATTAAAAAAAAAAAAAAAAAGATGGCAATATAAAATAATAAAAGAATATTTTAAATTTTTAAGAAGAAATTGACTTAACGTATTTATTTTATTTTATTCAATAATATAATTTCTTTCTATCAGATTTTTATATGCTTCACAATGAGAAAAGAATATAAAAATGCTCAATGATCGGTGTTAAAGGTTTTAAATCCTACAATTACATAATCAATATTTATTAAAATTCTCCTTCTTTCTTCTTAAAAATAACAACTGTCCATGTTTTATAACACTGGAATTAACCATCGCAACGAATTTCCTTTTCACTTAAGAACGGAGGTCCATTACCGTGACGTCGTACAAGAAAGCTTCCGCACAGGGTGTATGATCATACACCCTGTGCGGAGGCTTTCTTATAGGATGTGTTGCCCTAGCCAAAAATGCTTAGTGCATGCCTAAAAGTTTTAATCTCTTCGGTAGTTTCATTTCTTCCACCGTGATTTCTCTAAGCAGAGAAAGAATAGACATGCAGATAGCCTCTTTGCCCGTTACCCACTATCCGAGAGAAGAGAAGTGAGAAAGTTTGCCTATGTGATAATGGCGCATAAAAAAAAAAAGAGCCCGAGCCCTTTTAAAGATGCTGCCTAAGTTTAATAATGATAAAAAAATACTTCACATTTTCCAGTGTTTAACTGAAACCCTAAGGATTGGCGCTTCTAATGATTTGTAAGCAACGCTTTTATCGAAAAAATTATTCCAAAATGGCTATTTCAAATGACAATACAGGACAAGTTATACACATCGACATTCTATTACAAAAATAAAATGGACGAAAAAGACATTTCTCATGTAAAAAGTTATATATATATATATATATATATATATATATATAAGTAAATAAGGAAGCTTAAACTTTCATAATAAAAAGGTTTTCACAGGATATTGTTTGACAAAGAATTTTCTTTTTCTTCTTTTTTCCTTTATTGACTCTTTGCATTTACGTTTTAGATATTTTAATCTTTTTCAAATCTCTAATACGATACATTAATGATTTTTAATGGTGGCGTCAGAAGGGGTGCCGGGGGGGGGGGGGCACAGGCACCCGTCGGGGAGTTCGTGCCCCCCCCCCCCATCGGGGCAGATTCTCAAAATCTGTCGGGGAAAAAATACCCTTTTTTTCCCTTTTGTTCAGCAACAAAATATTTTTTCCCTTTTCACCATTCGGAGTTTGTCTTTCTAGAGAAGTTTCTATTTTTTTTTTTTTTCCAGAAAAACTAATGGCATGCAACTGCTTTGTTTTGCTAGCATTGAATTATACTATGTCAGTTGGTGGGAACGACAACCAGGCCCTGACTAACGGCATGGCATACGGGGCAAATGCCCTGAGCCCCCCTTCTGGAAGGGGCCCCCCTACAGGCGTATGAAAAAATTCTGCAACCTAAAGACCTCTTATGCCACTGCAAGGGGGCCTCCCAGAATAGGCTTGCCCAGGGGCTTCAGGCAGTCTAAGTCGGGCCCTGACGACAACAGGAAAGTAAAGAAAGCGGCGAGTATTATTACAAGAATTGGCCCATTCCTTATCTTCTAAAATCACACTTGCGATGCTTCTGTGAAGAAGTCCCTTTTTTATTGCCTATTATCCAGCTCTCTTTGAAATGGACAAAAAGCATGTAGGCTACGTATGTTTCTATTTCCCTTTTTGTCTGTGAACAGCAACTAGAGCACACACACACATAAGTTTTTTTTTTTTCTTCCCTGGAAATTTTTAAGAATAAGATATCTCTTTAAAAAGAACATCGGAAAAAACTTAATTCCCCCCCCTTCCCCCTTAATAAGAATAAAAAAGAAAGAAATTTTATTCAAATAGATCACGAAAATATAATTTGCATATTGATTTAAGTCACATTTCCTTTAATTCTACTAATTCTTATTCAGGATACTGTTTTCAAATATTGTGTGTTTATGCCGGCTGTAGGTGTAGGGAGGACCATACATCCAAAGAAAGTATCTAAGAAATAAGATGATATGTGTCGCTTTTGCTTTAGAACTTAAAGACAGCTTTAACAATGAGAAATGAAATAAGTAAAATAATTGAGACCTTTTAATAAGATTTTTTTTTTTTTGCATTCTATTTCTAAAGAGAAAATTCTTTTAACTCTTTGTGAAATTTCATAACGATAATTTGTTTAATATCTGTCAAATTCAAAGCATTAAAATATTTCCGTGTAATTAAGAGTCGTTTTAATAATTATATGACATTAAAATTGTTATATTTATTTTACATCGCGACACTCTGCATCACCAACAAATTAAAAATGTATTTCTCTTTTTAAAATTTACTTTTAATTACTTTTTGCTAGAGGGTCAGGGAACAAAAGGGAAGAAAAAAAAGGCATTCGGGGAACAATACAACTTTTACCTATTTTTAATGCTTGTTTGTATGAAAATCAAAAATTTCGGAAACAGTAAAGAATGTTCTTGCTCTATTTTATCAATTCAGCCGCTCATGAATGTTTATATTTTATTATTATCTTCAAAAGTCATATTGCAATTTTTCATTCAGCATTTTTTCTTCTTTTTTTTCATAAAAAAATATTATCCCCTCCGTGGAAGATCAAAATTGTGATGGCACGTTTCCGGGCCGTCCTTAGGGATAGGGTGTGTCCCAGACCGTCAATTGTCTATTGAGCAGCACTAGTGCAACGTTAAAACCCAACCAACCAACCAACCAACTATAAAATATATTAATAATTATGAAATAATTCAGCCAACGACTGAAACATCTGTCGGTTCAATTTATAAATGTTAGAATAGTGAAAAACTACCTCAGAACTTACAGTGTAGAAATCAGGTTGCAAAATTTGATGATTTTAGGGCTTCACGGTGCAAGATCAAAGACATTAGATTTAGAAAAAATAGTAACAATATTTGATAAAACCTATCCCACAAGCCGAATTCAGTTATAATAATACGTAAATGGATTTTATTTTTTTTTATTTTAAATTTAAATTTAATGTGTATGCAGGAGATTCCCAGAAATCCACACAAATTGGGAAAAAATTATTTGTATTTTGGAATTTTGTGAAAATTAGCATTTATGAAACGAGATTTTGATACTGTAATGCATAAAAAATGAGGAAAAATACAAATAAGTATGCTTGGAAAATAATTAACATAATTAAAAAATTAAAGAAAAACTTAAAGAGAATGAGCAACTTAGTAAAAAATATGCATATAATGAAATTTAATTTAATTTTTTCTTGAATTAAGAAATTAAAATTTATCTAATAAAGTAAGATACAAAATTTTACACAACATGTGATACAATATAAGCTTCTTTTACAAGTATATTACCTTGTATTATATTTTTTTATATATATAGGCAAAAATAGTTTTTTATTTTTTTTATTTATTGTTATTTATGAACAATTATTATTTCTTGTTTATAGCATTAATGCATTTAAAATTTATCATCAACAGAAAGTAATTTGCAAAAAATTGACTTTCTGTGTTTCGCGAGATACAATTTCTGATGAATCATTGTTAATATCAGTGCTATCTTGAACTTTTCATATTAAAAATTTTACTGTCGGTTTGATAGTTACATTGGTTACAACATGCGGATATCTGGAAGTCTACTGCATTTGTTCATGAAGTATTTAACATTATGAAGATTAAATAACGTAATTTTAATATTGATGCTGTATGATTATGAGAAAATTATACTTTAAGTGCATATTTAAATCAGCATATTGTAAGTAAAATTTGAACATTTAAGAGAAATGCAATATCTATATACTTGGTTACAAATGAAATGTATACCATGTTAAGAAGGAAGTTTTATCTGACATTTGTTGGATGTCTTTGACTCTATTTATTTTTTCACAACTATGCTCATGCTCTAATATGCATGATTTACTTTTTTTTTTTTCAATATACATATTACATATATATTATTTTAGGAGGGTAAGGAATAGCGCGATACATCGACGAGATGACACGGCGATTAAGTGAAAAGCTAACTTTATAAAAACAATCTACCTTGAATTTAATACTCTAATTTTTCCATAAAATCTCTAATTTTCAGCTGGAAGAACACTAGCTTATAAATTATGAAATGTGAATGTGGCACTGGTGATGAATTTAATTAAGTATAATTTTTCTTTAAAAACTCCAATTTTCAACTGAATTTAGGATTTTTTTACTGTGAAATCATAATCATTATTGTTAATTTTTGACAAAACCAATTAAAAATTTCTTTTTTGTTAAAAACAGTACATTTCTATAATATGATAATAATATAACGTGATTTATCATCTAACATGAATTGAAAGTTAAAAGGTTGGCAGCTTGTAAAATTAATTTAAAATGTCAATAAAAAGTGGCCTGAAAGGAAAAAAAAATCACATTTTTAATTATTTTAAAAATATCTTAAAACTCAATAATTTTGAAATGAATTCAAAAAAGTTTGTCTGTGAACTCATATTATTTTTAACTCTTGCCAAAATTGGTTTACAATTCAAGATTTTTAAAATACTTGTTTTTCAGCTCCAATGCAAAAAAAAAAAAAAAAAAATACGGGATTTATAATCTAACATAATTTAAATTCGGAAGATGGCAAGCTCGCATGTCTTAGCCGAATAATACACTGCTCGACATTGAAAATGCAACAACAAGAGGGAATGATAATAACGGAATGAAATTTGTTGGACACATACATTATAGTAGGAACAGCAATTGATTAAAATTTCAGGAAATTTGGAGCAATATGTACTGAGAATACAGTACATAAAGCAGTGACTTCTGTGAGCAATAACAGCACATATCTGCCTAGGCATTGAATCGAACAGCGATAGGATTACATGTACGGGTAGAGCACTTCATGAAGCTTCAACACGATGCCGCAATTCATCGATCGAAGTTACTGGTGAGTGGTGGGGGGGGGAATCGCTTTTCAATGATTAAACAGTCATTTTCATCGGTGCGAGATCAGGAGAACGCGCTGGCCAGAGCAACAGTCGAACACATTCTGTATCAAAGAAGGTCCGGACAATACAAACAACTTGCGGTCGTACATTACCTTGCTTAAATTTTGCGCTACGGAGGCCTCGAATACAGGGCAGAGGGGCGGGCCGTAATTCGTCAGAAATGCAATGGCTGGTATTCAGAGTGGCGGGAATGAAAACAAGAGGTGACCGCGACGTGTATCCAATGGTACAACATACCATCAATCCAGGTGGTGACTCAGTATGCGGCTACCAAAATTCTGATTACCCTCAAAACTGCATCACTGATATGGGCGCCATTAATGTGTGATCAACGATGAACCTGGACGCAGGAATAGCGTGAAGTCACTTTTCAGACAAATCACAATCCTGTTTACAACATCAAGATTGCCTTATCCGTATTTAACGGCATTATGAATAATGCACATTGCCAGCTGGGATTCAAGATCATCATACTGTCCATCATTTGCAATGATGTTATGGGTTCCCATTGGATACACGTCTCGATTATTTCATGATCGTATTCCTGGCCCTCTGAGCAGCGGCCATTAAATTTCTGATGAGTTAAGGCCCGCCCCTCTGCCCTGTATTCGAGACCTCTGTAGTGCAAAATTTAAGCAATATAATGCACGACCGCAAGTTATATGTATTGTCCGGACCTTCTTTGATACAGAATGTGTTCGACTGTTGCTCTGGCCAGCGCGTTCTCCTGATCTCGTACCAATGAAAAAGACTGTTTAATCATTGAAAAGCGACTGCCCCCCACCACTCACCAGTAGCTTCGATCGATGAATTGTGGCATCGTGTTGAAGCTTTCATGAAGTGCTCTACCCGTACATGTCATCCAATCGTTGTTCGATTCACTGCCAAGGCAGATATGAGCTGTTATTGCTCACAGAGGTCGCTGCTTTATGTACTGTTTTCTCAGTACATATTACTCTAAATTTCCTGAAATTTCAATCAATTGTTCTTCATACTATAATGTATGTGTCCAACAAATTTCATTTCGTTATTATCATTTCTTCTTGGTGTTGCATTTTCAATGTCGAGCAGTGAATGAAAAAAATAATACTGCTAGCACACAAATATTAAAATCTTAATGCAAAGTGACCTGAAAAATACATTTTAATTAATTAAAAAAAATCAATCAAACAGAATTTTACTAAGAACCATCCTGATTAAATTAGCCTTTATTTATTTTATTATTATTATTTTAATAAGGGGAAATTGCATTAAAGACAGTCTATTCATTTGGACGTTACAGTGCCTCAAACACACAAAGGCTTCAAACTTATCATAACCCCCTCCTCTGTCTTATCTTAGTCGGTGTTAAAAATAATACGGAAGCACTTAAAAAAAAAACAGACAAAAAAAAAAAAAAAAATACCATTGTATATTTGACATAGCGGATAGACACTGACAGGAAGGTGCATGGTGTCAAATATGCCTGTAAAAATGTTTCTACATATAGTGCCCCCCTGTCGGGGAACCGGTGCCCCCCGTCGGGGAATTTCTGTCGCCACCACTGATCGTCCCAGAGAGCACCGTTCCCCTTTTCTTATCGATCAAGGGAGTGACTGCTTTTGTTAAAAGCTGTCAGAGAAAAGAGCGATAAAGTCTGACTATGGTAGTCTTTCATACACATTTTTGGGGAGACGTGGGTCTACCATTACACACCAGAAATGATAGAACATAGCAGAAAGGCCGTAGATGAATATTTTCACAGCCTTTTAGACTCTCACTTCCGGGAAGGAATACTGATTTAGGAGAAACACTGGACCAAGTATGTTGAAGTCAATGGAAAGTATGTAAAAAAATAAAATCATTTTTAAACTCAAAACCGCAGTCTTTCATTGTCAGGCCGAGAACTTTTCACTTTACCCTCGTACATATTTAAAAAACTACTGAAAAAATTATGAAAATTTAACTTCCTGTTCTTTTTTTTATATATAAATAAATAGAAAATAGATAAAAAATAAATAAATAATGCCTTTGCAAAATAATATTTTTCTCTTTGCAAAAACAGGAAGTAAATATTAAATACGACTGAACTCATAATATAGTCATTAATAATTAATGATTGCTCTTTAAAAAAAATCATAAATATTTTGTAAAATAACAAGATTAAAAACTTCTTGTTAAATTTAAAAAAAAAAAATAATAATAATAATAATAATAATAATATAAGTAAATCAGTAAAATATATTTTTATGCAATATAAAATTCTAATGAATATTTCAATTATAATTAAATCTTCAAGTATATATTACGTAAAAAGAAAAAATCTCACATACACGCGTTTAAAAAATTAGAGAAATACTACTATTATATTAATACAATGCTAACATTCTATTATGAAGACGTTTATAATTTTCTAAATATAATTAAAGAACAAATCTATATCTTTTAGCTTTAGCTCCTCTTATTTCGGCGCCAAATTGAGGTTTCTTCTCAAAAATGAAAGTAGGGAACGAGCATCTATTTTCGGCAGATTATCCGATTGCCCTTTTATAAATCCAAAATCGACATTATAAAAATAAAAATAGAATTAAAAAATAGAAAAGAATTATTTAAGTTATACTATAGTTATTGAAGGTTTAAGTTATTTCTTCCAAAAGGTAAAATCTTTAGAAATAAAATATAAAATACTGATTAGAACAGAGCTAATTTGAATTAATTTTACGACTTTTATTGGATTTTTCGGATTCACAACACTGAATTTATCGACTACAATTAAAAGAAAGTGTTTTCCTCCCGAGTGCAACTTCCCCATTGCTGTGAGTTCTTATATTTTATGGTGTTTATCCAAAGTTTTGTACTTATTACTTTTTTAAACGCCAGCTCTGTGGTGATTTCTTATATATATATATTTTTTTTTTATGATCAATATAAGCTATTTCTAACATTTTAAATGCATATACTTTACGATATTATTTGAAAAATCAATATTGAAATATGCAGTTGGCAGCAAAATTATTCAAGCACATATCCACACTTTTAACGCATTTTTTTTTTTTTTTTTTAGTTTGGTCGCTAATTTTTATCATCAACTTACTTTTTTATACTAAACTTTTTTATTACTTTTTAAGACTAAAATCATGTCTCAACGAAGATTTACTTAGCAAAACAGTATTAGGTATTGAAAGGGTTAAAGAAATGCCAATAGCGACTTAAAAATTTCAATAGTACATTATATATATAACTTTCATGCTTATTTGTTGATGAGACAAACTGAATTATTGATTTATTTGAGAATAAAATTTCTTAGTGAAGTGAGAAGCATCATTTTGAAGCAGATTCGGTAATTATCAATATTTACAAAATTTTAAAACCATGAAATATACACAAATTATAAAATAATAAAATTAAATAAATATAATTTGTAGCATTTCGGTAGGCATTAAAAAAAAAAAAAAAAAAAAAAAAACCCTTGACTTGAAATTTGAGGACTTTTGAAAACTGTTTGGAGAAACTGATTTCCGATCATCAGACAACACTAGCCCCCGAGCTTTTTATTATTATTATTATTATTATTATTATTATTAATTTTTTTAACGTTGACCAATCTTACTTTTTCTTGCTTTAATTTGTGTGTATATATATATACACAATTCTTTAGCTAATTTTTAATAAAATAATTACAAATTCTTTTTAGTTTTTCAATCCTGATGTTTTACAGAGCAATTTCAGCACCTAAATCTTTGCCCATTATGTAATGTTTATTTTTAAATAGATAAAAGTGCAATTTTTAAATAAAGATTCTGAGGGGGGGGGGGGAAAGGGGGGGGATAAAGCCAGTTCTCACTTAAAATAATTAGAATGCGATGGTACTTTATTCTATTCACATTTTTTTTTTTAATGGGAATAAAACTGGAAAAAAACTTCAATACCAAGTATAACAAAAAACGTAAATTCATAATTTAGATATAAAATACTTTTATTAATAGAGGGTAATTTCTATATATATTAAATGGAATAATTAAAAAATACATAATACAGAATGAAAAATTAAAGCTATTGCAACATAACTGAGAAATATTACAGGTTAAAATAAAATTTGAACAAAATTATTAATAATAATTTGCAAAGTTTGTCTTAATTGGATTCCTGCCTTTACAATTACATTATTCAAGATGTATGAATAACAATAATAATAGTAAAAAATAGGCTGATCTTTAAAAAATAGAGATAAATAGATTTGACTCACCTGAAATGATTGTATCTTGGAAGATTGTTTAGCCTGCAAGTGTTTACATTAAAGCAAAATAATAAATCAAACTTTTTGCTATTAACGAATTAACGTTACACCTTAGAGGAGAGATACTGATAGAGAGCGCATGCAGGGAAAAGTGGGGCTGAAAAGTTTTTGTCATCATTGAATGATTTTCACCTTAGTCACGTGACAGGGAGGCAACCACATTTGGCTACAGTTCGCCGTTAGAAATCTTTTACTTTGTCGAAATTACAGAACATTTTTCTCCATTATCTTACCTGCTACAAATATAATTTTGCTAGGTTCACTTGAATAGTTCGAAATATTAGTTATAAATAATTTTTAAATGTTAATTCGAGCCGTCATTAAACGTGAAAATGACTATCTGATGTTTATAACAAATGTAAATGGGAACAATTCTCTGGAAATTTAAATACAGTTAGTACTGCATCCTTTTTTAACCAAGTGCTTCCAAATCTATTTTTATGAAAATTATCTGGCAACAAATTTTTTGAACATAAACGGGAATGGTCAATGGCTTTAAAACCTTTTCTCTTAAAATCTTACCTTCCTGTAATTTCCACCTGTTTTTATCTTTAGGAAAGCTAAATGAAAATAACATACAAGATACATTGTACATTGAGTGCATTTATGAAGGTTTAAAAAATATATGTTAAAAAATAATAATAATGTGGTTTAAGGGCCATTAATTTTTGAATTATTTAAAATATTCTTTGTTACGCTTAAATCCTGAGAAATGTATTGTTGCATTTTGAATAGTATACCCTTCTTTGAATGAAAAAATGTTTATTATTATTAGGACAAAAGGTAGAGGATAATTTGTTTCAGACATCAACAATGCCTTGTAATCGTTTTGCAGTAGACAACCTCAAAAAAAAAAAAAAAAAACAGTAAATAAATAAATGTATATCAGAGGGAAAAAAAATTTAAAAGGTCGAATTTAAATACACCATGAGAAATAATTATAATGAAATAAATAAATGCATGAACAAGATATTACACACGTTTCCGATGCATTTTTCTTAATTTTCTTTTAAAAGCTGTGATATAGCCTTTCTGCACAAGGGAAAAAAGCTGCATCATACCAGCGCCACTGTCGACCAATATGTATTCAAATTGAATTGACATAATTTCTGTAATGATCCTCTCGCATACCAAGTTTCGTGTAATTTTACTGAACAGAAGCTGAGACACAGCATTCCCGTAAATTAGATAAATCACTGTACAGCAGTGCCACTTATTGGGCGATTTTCACAAGAAGTTGATAGGTACTAAATTCAAGATTGAAAAAAAAAAAAAAAAAAAAAAAAAAGTAAATTAGTGCATTAGTTTTTGATATAGAGAAGCCACAAATTTTTGGCCTCTCTCTCCCCCACACACAGAAGAGACAGGAGACAGGTGGATATTTTCTAAAAATGCTCCAAACGTGTATAGATCACCTCAAAACTGTAAATTCATTGAAAACCGGAAGACGAAATTTTTTATAAATCTTATCATTTCAAATCCTTTGAATAAAGAAGAAGAAGAAATTAATCATAAATAAATAAATACACTATATTCTACAGAGCTTAGAAAAGCAAGGTAAAGAAATTATAAATTATAATATTTATAAATTATAATAATAAAATATTTTTTAAATAAAAATTCTTATATGAAACAATTTGTTAATTTTATATGGGAGTAAATTTTGCCTAGTAAGAAATAAAGAGACAAATTTTATTATCTCAATCTAACATTATAAATACAGACAGATCGTCAATACGCAAAAATCTCTAAATTCATAATAAAGTACATATGGGGAAAAAAATAATTCTAATTTGTAAATAAAAAATAAAATATATTTCTTTATGCTTTTTGCAAACAATACAATCATTTATTTTTCGAACACCGCAAAATGACGTAAAATACAAAAATACAATCATGCATCAAACTTATTAGACATTTCAATATTTCGCCAAATCGCGCCAAATCTGGATTGAAAGATGTAAGTGAAATTTCTTTCATTATTTCTCAATTTTTAAGAAAATAATAAGTAAAAATCATGAAAAACGAAAAAGTCAAACATATAACTACTCAAAAACATTAATATAATAAATTATTTTTCCATAAATTTTCAAAAAACTGTATATAAAACACATGATTATGTGAATAATTTGGATTTCCTTCATTAAAAAGTCTATTTGTTTTAATATTATGATTTTATATGAATACTTTTTAGAAGTATATATATGACTGTGAAAGGTTATAGGTTCTCCATTGAGAAATTTTTCTCTAGAACCAAATGCAACGAAGTATTTCACCATTTCTTCGGTAGCATAGCAGAGATCCCCATTCAAATACATGTAAAAAACTCCCCTGTCCGAATACGGTGTCCCCCAGTCACGTGGTTTCGATGTTGGCAAAAGATTTCGTTCGGGGATGCTCTCTCTAGGGTTATCTCTCCTCTAAGCGTTACACCAACTGGCTAAAGATTTGAGAAATACAAATTAGGGAGACCATCTTACACTTCAGTTACATCCATACATATTTTCTCTAAACATCAAAACATGTGACACCTCTGGAGAGTGGCGGATCCAGAATTTGACTTTGGGGGGGGGGGGGCTAAGATTTCTCAAAGTGTTATTCTAGACCAATAAAAAATTTACAATTGCAATATTAAATTGTGAATGCAAGTATTTTTTTTGGGGGGAGGGGGGCTTCAGCCCCTAGCCCCCTCCCCCCCTTAAATCCGCCACTGCTTCTGGGCGTATATTGTAAACACAAAAATGGAAAATAATTCCATCATTTCAGCATTGACACCTTTTTCTTTAAACACTCAACAGCGAATTAAATATTTCAAGTAATGCGATAAATAAAAAAAAATTAGCCAAATTTTTAAAAGGAGTCAAAATGAACATAAAATTTGTCAAGAAAGAATCAAGCAAAAGCAAAGCAGTGACTAACAAGAGCAAAATCGTGAACATAAAACACTCCCCCCGTGCGCGCAGTCCCAGATATTCCCATCCATCTATCTACTGATTTACATGCAAATTAAATAGAATGATCCACTTCGTACAGATCGAGCTTAGGATTTAACCGCTAGTAAACAAGTATCCGTTCTATCGATTCATTATTAGTCTTTGAGTTAACTCAAGTGTCATTATTTTCAGCAAAATGTAAGGCATGTTTTCAGCATAATCAATGTCAACAAACCAATCTTATAGCAATTAAAAATTAGAATACTTTTCTAATTTTTAGTTAAATTCAAATATCATCTCAATATTCAACAACTGTTTTATTAAATTTAAATCTACTATTTTATTTTCCCATTACTTTTGTTTTTAAATAAATTCAGCATTAAATAATATTAATTTACTATTATAATTTTTGAAAGGATTTTCATCTTTTTATTCTTAATGTGTCAGCTTTTGTTTTCGTTGCTTTTCTTAAATAATTTCTGTCTTTAATCTTTTTTTTTTTTTTTTTTTTAAACTTATATTAATCAGCTTTCCTTTAACAATTCGTATGTACTAATTTAAAACATTATTTTCAGTTACATTCATGTGCATAAAATTTCATAAAATTTAATTTTTTTAACATTTTAATTTATTTTATAGGTGTAAGGACTGGAATTTCATGAGCAATAGAACTAAATGAGCTATTCTTTTTATGGAAAGTAAAAAAAAAAAATAATAATAATAATAAAATAAATAAATTACTCTTTTTGGAAACCATTTATTGTCTGTATGAGTGAAGTTCACTTTAGCTTATTGACCCTATGAAAAATCCTGTATGTGAAACAGCATAAACGTAAAGCTTGTACAAAATCTAAAATATTTTTTATGTCAGGATATTATGTCAGTTTGTTTGAATTAAACAGTGAAAGAAATTCCTTAGCTAGAAGTAAACATATTAATTTTAACATTTGTTTTATGCATATATCTGTGCTGAAAATAATCTTTAAACACATTTATTAATGACACTATTGGTAAAAATGAATATTTTATTATAGGAAAAATTCTGTATACTTTTATTAAAGTATAAGCATATTCACAGAGAATTATTAAATCTTAAATTTTTAGTGCTATTAAATATTTTTCAGAAATTGTATTTGAATAGTTTCAAAATGCATTCATGATATGTGTTATGTAAAAAAAAAAAAACGTGTAATTTGCATTGTTGTAAAGTTTAGATTTCTTTATTTGTAAAATATGCAGTAAAGGATTTTAGGTACTTACGTATTATCGCAACCAAAGCGAGTACAATATTAAGCGGCACAGCATAATACAAAATAATGTCCGCTTACTGCAGCGCCAATTGCTATTAGCGGTCGGGCGGCAAATAAAAACAATCGTTGGAAAGGATTGCGATTCAGCCAAAACGTGTACCACATTTGGCAAGTTAGCTTTTTCTTAAATTGCCAAGATTTAATCGCCAATTTTGTTTGTTGTTTTTCTCGGACCTCGGTTTCTTGTTGCTTGTTGTGTGAGACGGAAGAAGAAGAGTCTGTTCAAGTTGATGTATACGCCGTAGAAAAAATTATGGAATAAAGTTGAACTTTTTACAACAAAGTTTAATTTTAGGTAAACGTAAACAAATGATAAAAAGCTTGCTTTGATAGAAAGATTGTTTAGTATGATGGTTTTTAAATGCAAAATTATGAATTAACGCCATTTAAAAACATATTAGAATATTTGAAATACATGAAAACTTTTAGTAGATTTAATAAGAATGAATCAGTTTTTGATGAGTTTCCGTTTTCAAATGGAATATTTTTAAAAATAACACATACTTAGTGTTTAGCTAATTTTAAAAAGCATTAAATGTAATTCATGTATCTGTAAAAGTGTTATAAGGTAAAGACACCAGTGCTTGTCACCCTTAAAATCTGCAGCAGTGTTTGTCACCCTCACAAAATACATTTTAAAATAACCGTTAGTTAACATCTATGGCAATCTATGGATTTGAATCCGTACAAGCTAGATTCTCCGGTTTTAGGGACTCTTGTGCCGGCTGTTTTAAATTCATAGATGTTAATTAAATGTTTTAACATGTCTTTTGTGAAGGTGACGACCACTGGTGCAGATTTTAAGAGATCACTGAACTCTTTACCTTAAATATTTCTGATTTTGAACATTATAATAAAATACTACTATTACCAGAATTTCACCGAATATTCGGTTCGGCCAAATATGCCTATATTAGGCGACCAAATAGTGGAATTAAATTTAAAATTAAGTTAAAATATTAAAATTGGTAAAAATATTTTTTGTCATATAAAATTATTATTATTATTATTCAAGTGAAAACTTCTTTAGGCGCGTTGAGCACTTTTGGGTGAACAAAAATCATTGAACTCCCGTCATCGTCAGCTAACGCTTTCCATTTGAAGTGAAAACTTTTGGGTGAACAAAAACTATTGAACTCGCATCATCGTCAGCAAACGCTTTCTATCCTTGAATGGTACAAATAATGTATCATACAATTAACGTGCTATTGTGAAGTGTTAATAATTATATACTGTATATTGTTTTAAAATCTGGTGCGGCTCTACACGACTTCTCTCATCTCCGGACACTGTCTCTTAAAGATTGCAGCCGGAAACGTTGCAGTTAGACCTTACAAAACTGTAAGAAAGGCCAAAGCCGCAATTTTTCTCACGTTTTTTATAATCTGGTGCGGCTCTACACGACTTCTCTCCTCTCCGGACACTGTCTCTATTGCAGTTAGACCTCACAAAACAGTGAGAAAGGCCAAAGCCGCCACTTTTCTCACGTTTTTACAATCTGGTGCGGCTCTACACGACTTCTATCATCTCCGGACACTGTTTCTATTGCAGTTAGGGCATTAAATAAAATTGTAATATAATTTTTGTAGTAGTAGTTTATATTAATGAATAAAAAAACACTTCATTTAAAAGTATTTCCCACACAATGAAATATTTTCTGACGATTCAAGAAATACACACGTAATTGTTCACGTTTTCACTTCTGTCGGCACTCCCGAAGTGCAACTGTTTATTATTTTATTATCAACAGTTTTATGAATAATGCATTTGAATTAGAAAATTACAGAACAATAATTTATTTAGTCATCATTTCATGACCAGTCAAAAAAAAAAAAAAAAAAAAAAAAAAATCACATAGAACTTTTTCTGTAAGATATTTTTAAAGTAACAAAAGAATTATATTATTTGAGTTTTTAAAAACATAATAAACTCACAAACACATACTATATGTATGTGTAGGCTTGTTCTTGTAGTTTTTGAAATATGATATTTATCAAAGGTCTGTTTTCAAGAGATAAAAAAAAATGTGAAGAGTCCTTTTTCAGGTTAAAAAGTTTTGTGAAAGGCCCTTCATCCAGTGGCGGATCCAGAACTTGACTTTTGGGGGGGGGGGGGGGGCTAAGATTTTTCAAAGTGTTATTCTAGACCAATAAAAAATTTACAATTGCAATATTCAATTGTGAATTTCAGTGTTTTTTTTGGGGGGGGGGGCTTCAGACCCCCCTGAAATCCGCCACTGCCTTCATCAGGATATAGAATTTTGCAAAAGGTCCTTTAACAAACCCAGTTTTACAGACTCTAGAATGACCCCTGATACACTCACAAGTGCAAGTTTTCATATAAATTAGATCAATTTTTGAAATTTATTCTTATTTAATGAATCTGGCTATTTTAGTCAATTTACATATATTTGAGATTTTATATGCGGGAAAAAAAAATCAAAGATTTAAACAAATAATAATTATGATATTCTGATTTTGATTTGAAAATTTCTTTTATTGCTTCAGATTTACGCTGATACTTTTAATGCACATTGTATTGTTTTTCATATGCAAGAAATGATAAAAATAATTAAGCTGTTTTGGTGTGTGAAAAATATTTACATTGAAATTTAAGTATTTGGCCCCAATACTGACTATTTGGTACTCGACAAAAATCACTATTCAACTCTAATTATTATATTCTATAATACAGTAGGCTAATACAGTAGTGACATATTACAGTAGGCTGAGTTTTATCTTTTGATAAGGTCATACTTATTCACTGGGCTTAATTTGCGTGATTTTTTTTTTTTTTTTTTAATGAACACCACCTACATCTGTCATGTAGCTTGGAACAGAACCCTTTTATCTACCTTTTTCAGTTATGGATTACTCTCTCTCTTTTTAATACAGTAGCCCAGAATGTTTAGAATTAACCAAGTGTAGTTTTTACTTTCTTCTATATTCAATAGAAGAAAGTATTGGATTCGTAAAAATTTTCGACCTCGGGTTTTTGATGGATTTACACGTTTTGAGAGCTGTAGAACACGATTTGACCATTTTTAGAAAATGTCTGTCTGTCTCTCTGTGTGTGTGTGCGTGACAAAATTTTGTAGCAACTGTATCTCAGGAACTACTGCACATAATTTCATACAAATTGGTATGTAGTTGCACCTTGACATAAATTAGTGCCTATCAACTTTTGGTAAAAATTGCCTTACAGGTTGAGTTGCCATCCCACTTTTTCCAAATTTTTAACATGGTGATATAGGACAAAATTTTGTATAAAGGTGCATAAAGAGAATTATTTTTTAGTAATCATTATGAAATTTACAAGAATTATTTATAATAGAGATAGTCAACTGAGAAAATTTTTTTGTATGTGTAGGAGCCTCGTAAACCCCCCTGGGGGGTAATACCCATCTTGAAAATTTACTCCAGGGGAGTAAATTTTCAAGATGGGTATCTTTCGAAAGGTCTCGTCAATACCTTTAAAACGAATGGTTAAACTATAAATCTGTGATAATTTAAAACAAAGTTATCGATTTTTTTTTACTTTTTACGAAAAAAAAAAAAAAAAGAAAAAAATCGTAATTAAATTAAAAAAAAAAAAAAAAAAAAAAAAAAAAAAAAAAAAAATTAACCAAACTCTGTATTTAGTTGGCCCCTGCCATAAACTGGTGCTGATTAGATTTGAGGATCAATCGCACAATAGGAGGCGCTGTGATAGTATTTTTTCTAAATTTTTAACATTGCAGTATAGGACAAAATTTCGTATAAATGTACATAATGAGAGTTATTCTTAACCTGTGATTGTAAAATTAATACGAATTATTAATGATAGTAGTAGCTAATTAGGAAAAAAAATTGTGCATTTGGGGGCATCGCTTCCCCCCCCTGGGGGGAAGTACCCCACGGGGTAGGGTAAATTTCAAAGATGGGTATCTTTCGAAAGGTCTCGTCAATACCTTTAAAACGAATGGTTGAACAATAAATATGTGATAATTTAAAACAAAGTAATCGATTTTTTTTTACTTTTAACGAAAAAAAAAAAAAACCCAGAAAATAATCGTAATTGAAAAAAAATTAAGAAAAAAAAGAATCCTATTTTTTTTTTTTTTATTGAGAATAAAATGGACTTTTTTTAAATATTTAGTGTTATTCTTCTTCTCTAATATGGAAATCGCCTGCATTATCATGTAAGATAATTCTTTTTAAATAATAATTTTAACAAATTATTTTTACTGAGTGAATTTGTATAGGAAAATATAGAAGAAAGTCATGTTGTGGCCACAACATACTAGTTATTGAGTGAAGTTACTTTTTCTTAACACAGACTATCCCTTAATTAACACATATACGTAGTGAGAGAGATAATTTTAAATACTTTTTTTTTTTTTTTTTTCAATTTTCCTGATATGAGGAGCAAACACTCAAACATTGTTTTCTCAATAAATAAATAAATAAATAAATAATAATAATAAAAAAAATTGAAAAAGAAAAAGAAATGTATATGATTTAGTGATTTTACTTAACATAAACATTTTACTCAACATAAAATATTATGTCAACATGCCTTTCAAGATATGTTTACATATGTGCCTAGTAACTAGCAATACATCTAAACAAATGATAATTAGGGTTTAAGTTTAGTTATTTTTTAATTTATTAGTTTTTTGGGTATTCTGAAAAATTGTATCCGAAAGATCAAACATTATTTGAATTTTTTCTCCTCATATCTAATTATACACATAATTTCTAATTTTTACACACATTAATCATTCTTTTCTTTTAGCTCTTTCTAACTAATGTAATGTAATTCTGTTTTCTTTTAGGAAAAAAAAAAAAAAAAAAAAGTTTTCATTTAAAAGATTACAAAAGACATAGGAAATAAAAATCAAGAACATGCTCTGGTTGATCTTTTAAAAAGTGCATCTTGATTTATAAGTATCAAAATGCACTTTTTTTTTTTAATCCTCATTACATTAAATAATTAAATTGTTCTCTAAAAGTTTCTTAAGTATTATCTAAAACACACTTCCATTTTTTTTCCTTTAGCCTTCTGCATATTACGTATTTTAATATTTTTATTAAAGACTTGTACTCGCATTTTTTCATCTGATAAAGGGTTGTGCTTGTGTTGTAACTTCAAACTGAAGCAATTGTGAAATTTTAAGATTTGGCTGGGTTGTACCCTATGGGTGTTTTTTTTCTAAAACCCCCTCAATTTTACTCACTTTTCGGTTTAAAATCGATTAAAAAATTAGGATTATATAAATATATTGAATTAAACTGCGGGTAGCGTAATAGATGGGACATTTCACTCTGTCACTGCTTTCAAACAATCAAAATTCCCTTAACATGACTGTAGTATGCTTTGTATTAAAAATTTATGATAAATACATAATGGAGAACTGAGCAGATTCCACCTTTACAAACTAGTTCACTTTTGTAAGAATTTGATAAAATAAATTAAAATACTAAAGTATTGAAACTTAATTGATTTTGAGTATTAAATAAAATAGTTTGTTTTGCTAATTACTTATAAAATAAACAGTTTACATGCAAAATGAGATTTATTTTGAGTGTTGAGTATTCTTACAAATGTAAGATTTGGCATTATATTCAGATGCTTAGGGCAATAATGTTACAACCAAAAACTAGCTAGTATAATAGATATCTGCTGTGTTCCCCATGATATATTTGTTCTAAGATATATTTACTATAGAACATGCTACATTAATGTTTAGAGCTATGAACTCTGTTGATGACAGTTTTCCAGTCAGAGACAGAAATGCCCCATCAACTAGGCTACCACTTCATCAGCTTTGATACATTTAACTTATACAGATTTGCTGCTTAATTTTATGGATATCAATTTTTCATTTAACTTTTCATGTGATAATTCTTAACTGTCTGACATGAATGAATGTTAATAAAAATCGTTATACGATGACGCAGGTTTCAATACAATAAATATAGATTTCTATAAACACTGAATGACACTTTTAAATAATTTGACCAAACTAATTCATTGGTCATTTCATTTCAATTCATAATGATCATTAATCACTGGCATACAGTTAATATGAAAGTACTAAAATTTTTAAAGTTTTGAATAAAAATTTTAGCTATCTCTTAAAAATTAAAGTTATTCAAAAATATGTAAACATATAGCCAGAAGAAAAATAAATGTTTAATTTTAAAACATCCAATAGGTACTCTCATATAATTCTTAAAAAAAAAAAAATCTGAAAGAACCCTTTCCCTTTTCTCCTTTAAAAACTTCTTTTTCTTAAAAAAAATAAAAATAAAAATAAATAGAATAATAAATAAATAAAATAATTCTTTTTTTCAGGTTCTATGTGGAGAAATATGTGAAAGAAAAAAAAAAAACACCTAATCCATTTGGGTTTTTTTCTAATATATATGTATTATTTTACACACACACATCAGGCTTTATGTCTTTTTTCCAATTATGTTATACATTAGTTTCTTTAACATATTTTTAACTATACTCACCTTAATCACTCTTGTCTTAAGTCATGTGTAATTTGTATATTTCTTCTTCCTTTTTTTCTTTTTTTGCTATATTTGAACCTACTTTTTATACTATATGAAGCATTGTAACATTGCTTCAACTCAAAACAATTATTGTGAAATTTTCCATTTTAAGGTATTGGATTATCAAATTTATTACTTTTAACTATTACAAATACTAATTACTTTTCTCTTTAGTCTTATGTAGTTTTTTAAAAAAAATTATCTTTTTAATGTTGTATTTCTTTTTCTTCACCTGATGAGGAGCTGTGGCAGGGCTGCCAACCTCTGGGAGTGCTAAAGTGTAGTTAAAAAGCAAAAAAAGTGTAGTTTTAAGCTACAAAGTGTAGTCGCTAAAAAATTAGAAAATACTTAAAATATAAATAAGCATAAAATCTTTTGTTTACATTATGACTTATTTTCTGAAATTTATTGATTTTTAATAATCAAACATTCAAAAATAATAGAAATTTTATCCAAATTTACCTTTTATATTAATATGGATACATGAAAATACACTAATTCTAATATAATACACTAATATGCAGGGTTGCCAACTTTTCAAAAACAGTATGAGGAGTATTCAGAGAAAGTTTGAGGAGCATTTCGGCTACTTTGAGGAGCAATTTTAAAAATTAAAAAAGAAAAAGAAAGAAAGAAACTACTAACAAAAATAAATTAGCAATAATCATATGAAATTAAGTGAAGAAAAAAAAAATAAGGTAAGATGTAGGTATGCATCAAATTTTTAGTTATTCAGTATACTGAATATTCATTATTCAGTAATAATCAAACATTTAGTGCATGCCTATTCAAAAGAAACTTGTTTAATTACAAGAACAAGACAATTGATGTGAAAATAATTTCAATGCTATACTTCAAACAGATACAAAAATTGGATTTTTTTAAACAAAATCTTAAATTTTTGGAGTAACAAAAGTCAAAATAATGAACAATTTTAATAGTTTAGATATTAGAAAATGTAATAAAACTGAATCTACAATAAAATAATCATTGTTATTAAGGATGGAAAAGGATTGAAATTGTACAACATTAAATTCAATTTCAGTGCAAACTGACAGCCATCAACTTTTCTGAAACTTTTCCCCCCCTTAAGATTATTGCTAAATATACCTAAAAAATCGAGTTTCCGTAGAGGGGGGGAGGTAGAATTACGTTTTTATCATTAATTAAATAAATATGCTATTTTTCTCGTATTTGACAGAATTCGCAATATTTTTACGACCGATTGCCGAAATTCGTAATTATTTCACTGCAAATTTACAAAATCTACGTTTAATAGCAAATAATTGTTAATATATACTATAATTTTGCTCTAATTGATAAAATTCACTCTTCTTTAAAGGTAAATCCTAAAATACGCGATTATTATGCGGCCGATTGCCGAAACACGCTATTATTTAGCTACTAATCTATGCAAAATACGTTCATCTAAAAGCTGAATCTTAAATACTCCACTATTTTGCCACTAATCAGTGAAATTTCCTTTTTTTTTTTTTTTTCTTTTTCAAAGTGTAATCTCGGAAATCGGGAATAATTTTGAAGTAGTTTTCGCTAATACGGGATCGCTTACCCACTAATAATAAAAAATTTACGTTTTATATTCTATCATTTGGCTGCTAGCCAATAAAGTTTTTTTTTTTTTTTTTTTTTTTTTTTTTTTTTTCTTCCCCAGTTGATTTCAGTAAATCGCGATATTTTTGTAGCCGATGACGGAAATACGCAATCATTTCACCGCTAATTAACAAAATTGATGTTTAATCGCTGAAAAAGGCTTTATTTTGATGCTAATCGATGAATTTCTTGCTTTTTTCAAACATGATTTACATTATAAGTATAATTTTGTGGCTTTTTATAGAAATACGGAATTATTTTACAGCTAATTTTTAAAATTACGTAATCGTAAAGTAATTGCTAAAATAGATGTTATTTTTCTAAAAATGTCTAATTATTTAGTCATAAATCAGCTTTTTTTTTTTTTATTACTGAAATGTCATTTTTTGCGGCTGATTTATAAAATACGCAATTTTCTTGTGTTATTTTTGTGATGAATCCATTTCAAATCCGACGATTTTTGTGAAAGTCCCATTTTCAGATATGAAAATTTCTTAGAATCACCCACGCACTATAAAAACTAAGTTATCGCGTATTCAGTTATCCTAAGAAAAAGCACAGGAAATATTCTTTTTCTTTCTTCAACGGTAGATACTTGGTACGATAAAGTTCGAAATTTTCCATGATTTTTTCAGAAACTTGTATATTAAAACACTTAAGAAAGTTTCCTATTACAGAGGACAATTCCTCCGTTAAAGTCCGACTTTATACTATTTTCTCCAAAACTCGCGTGATTAAGGCTTCAGACACTTTAGAAAGTCTCCCACGGAAGATAGCTCTTCCTGGTCTTAGTTTCCTTGCGTTGTCTATCGTACTTAAAGTTCAGTAACTTTGAATCCATTATTTTTATCGATAAATAATTAAAATAAACAATTTTTTTCGTTAGAAAGTATTATTTTTTAGCGACTTATTAAGCATTAAGATAACTATAATCATAGCCATGAAGATAATCATAGCATTCGGTTTCTTTCTCCCCCCCTTTAAGCTTGCGGTGTCTGTGCTTGCGGTTTTAATTAAGCACACTCTCGGCTAATGTAAACAAATACTTGTTCCCGTTCGAGTCAGCAATATTTCGATTACGCAATGCCTAGCAGTAGAATGTTTTTTTTTTTTTTTTTTTTTTTTTTTTTCTTTACTATTTATTTATGAGTATTTACGATGAAGCATGTGGTTCTTCAACTAGATTGTAAAAGTTAGATTTGTTATTTTTATATTTTCAAGAAGCACTTTCATACATAAAAAATAAAATTCAAAGAATAATGTTTTATGCGGCAACTGTTGGAAATGCAAAATTAAAAGTTGATAAGGATTGGATTGCGATGGATTAAAAAAAAAAAAAAAAGAAAGAAAGAAAGAAAAAAGATAGGTTTTTTTTTTTTTTTTTTCCAGTGTCTGCCACTATTCAGTTTTATATTATACTTTTTTAATCCGTGGTGAAATCGGAGTTCGCTCATTGTAAACAAGATGACGATGGGGAAAGGAAAAGCGTAGCTTTAAGTGTACGATGCGTAGAGTGTAGTAGAAGCAGGCTAAAGCGTAGTTACTACGCCAATTGCGTAGTTGTTGGCAGCCCTGCTGTGGTGTTATTTCATCACAAAAAATTATTGGGAAATTTTACAATTAACAATATTTGATTTCAAAGCATATTTATTACTTTTAAACAACTTTTTTTTTAAGAAAAAAAAAATATATATATATATATATATGTTTGAACGTAGCTTTTGGTTTCGTTTCGCCAGCCCCCCCGACTAGTAGTTGGCTCTTTGCCAAATGAGAGGTGCTTTTTTCTCTTTTTGAGAATGTTACTTTTTTTTATGTTTAGTTTAGTTTCTCGGCCTGTCTTAAACAGGAAGTATAATTTTTTCTCTTGAACATGAAAGTTATGATTTAAATATTATGATCTTGGCTCCTTTATGGAGAAACAATGTTATCCTGAAATATACTGAATTAAGTTATAATTGTGAATTCTTCAAAGTATACTGCAAATAGTTTTTTATTGTGTGTTTAATCGCTAAATAAAGTTAATAAGCTCTCCCAACTGGTGCAAATTTTTAGACTGAAATTGAACACGTGAATTACAGAACTATAGATTAAGAACTTGTTTATGATTATATATTTCTGCATATTTTCATGGTACGAATTCTTCATGGCGCAGTATATATAATAATATTTTTTCATGGTGAACGAAACTCGGGATAAATGAAATCCCTTAAAAGTGAAATTACCCTTAGATATTAATTTATCTGGATTTGGATTTGAAAGCTTGGATAATTTATTGTGAAAACGAAACTGAAAAATAATAATGACTGGAATTCCGGATTCGTTATTGGATAGCTGCCTGGATATGGAACCAGGTAAGCAAAATTTAACTACTATTTATAACATTGATTAAATGAAATTAGAAATTTTAATTATTTTAATTATTTTGTTTGATTATTTGCTCGCTATGAATATTGAAAAGTTAAAAGCTAAGCGTTCTACGGAACGCTCAAATGTAACTAAATTAATAAATAAATTAGAGAATTTATTATTGGACGATCTAGAAAATACAAAATCAGACGAAATCATCGAAATCCAGGAAATGATAGGTGAAAGAGAAATTGCATTAAAAAATTTAAATAATGAAATTGAAAATTTAATAGTAGATATTAAAGAGTATGAAAAAGATATCGCGACCAGCGATAAATACGGCGAGCAAATAATTTCTGCCAAATGCAAAATCAAGCTAAGATTAAAAAGATTATGTAATAATAAAGATGAAAGTAGTTCAAACTGTTCTGTCAGTGAAACCCAAACAAAAACTGGTTCGGCAGTGAGATTGCCGAAAATTTCCTTACCAAAATTTGGTGGACAAATAGAAAAATGGAACGAATTTTTCGATTGTTTCGAAAATTCAATCCATTTAAATGAAAATCTTACAAAGATTGAAAAATTCACTTACTTGAAAACGCTTTTAACTGACAAAGCGTACAATGTTATTGAAGGGTTTTCATTTACGGAACAAAATTATGATAATTGCATAGAAATATTGAAAACACGTTTTGGGCAAAAGGATATTATCATTAATGCTCACATGAATAAATTGATAAACTTAGAAGGCGTAAAAAGTTCATCAAATATAACTGCTTTGCGAAAGTTTTATGACGCTTGTGAAGTAAATATTCGCAGTTTATCTAATTTAGGGGTGACAAAAGGCCAATATGGTCATTTACTGAATCCAATTTTATTAAAATTATTGCCAAACGATCTAGTAGTTGAGTATTACAGGCAAAGTGATAAAAGGAAGGATGAGTCTGATGTGACAGACTTAATTAATTTTCTTAAAGTAGAACTTGAATCGCGTGAAAAATCACTTAGTATGATTAATTATAAAAATGCTTCGGTAATTGTAAATAAAAATAAAGCCGAAATTAATGACAGAAAATTTCCAAATAAAATGAATTCATTGAATGTAGGTGTAAAAAATATATGCATATTTTGCAAGAATTATGATCATCATTCTCTTGAATGTACTAATTTAACTGATGTTGAGAAAAGGTTAAAATTAAAGAAGGATGGCAGGTGTTATAAATGTTTTCTAAAATCTCATCTGTCATCACAGTGCAGGGTGAAATCGCAGCCTTGCGAAAAATGTAAAGCAACAGATCATAACAAATTATTTTGTTTTTCAAAAAACTTGAAACCAGAAGTAGTAGAGAACACTATAGTATCGAATTCACATTTAAAAAACAGTAATCAGGCAGCGTTATTGCAAACATGTTGCGTCATAGCCCAATCTAATTCTAGATCAAAAACTGTCAGACTCTTATTGGATTCCGGAAGTGAAAAAAGTTTTATTACTAAAGAATTGGCCCACGAATTAAAATTAACCCGTGTAAGAACAGAAAAGCTAACTGTTTTTGCCTTTGGTATAAATAAAGGTAAAGAAGAGGAATTCGAGGTTTTTAATATTGAACTGCGTAGCAAAATAAATCCTCGTCGGCTCATCCATGTTGAAGTATTAGCTACAGACTTAATAACCGCGACTCCCTTGAAAAGCCCAAGGGGCGAACCAGAAATTGAAAGTTATATTAAAAATAAAAACTGGAAATTGGCAGACAATTCATTAAGTGATTCCAAAATTAATATTTTGCTAGGAGCTGATTATTTTTGGAAAATACAGAGAGGTATCATTGAAGAAATCGGTGATAATTTATATGTTGCTAATACTATTTTCGGATATACTGTAGTGGGGAAATTGAATAATAATAGTACAGAAGTAATTAATTCGCATTTTGTATCTGTAAATAAATTTGACAGTTTTGATTTGCAGCGTTTTTGGGATTTAGAATCACTTGGAATATGTGACAGTAAGAATGATTCTATGTCACAGAGAGATATAGAAATTATTAATTCTTTTAATGAAAATTTAAATTTTGTTAAGGGAAGATATGAAATTCAATTTTTGTGGAAGGAAAATAAAAATGAATTAAAATCGAATATAGAAATAGCCAAAAATAGACTTTGGGGTTTGAGAACAAAACTGTCTAAAAATGAATGGCTTAAAAATGAATATGAAAAAATTCTTGAGGAACAAAAGAAAATGGGTATAATAGAGGAGTGTAAAATAAACAAAAATGAAACTGGTGTATATTATATGCCCCACAGGCCGGGAATAAGAACAGATAAGTCCACTACAAAGGTCAGAATAGTGTTTGATGCTTCTTCCAAAGAAAAGGAAGCAAAATCTTTAAATGAATGTTTATTTGCAGGCCCCAATTTAAATCCTAATATTTTGGATATTATTTTAAAATTCCGCCTTCATAAAATTGCCTTTGTTTGTGACATTGAAAAAGCTTTTCTGCAAATACAGGTTGCAGAAAATGACAGAAACTTTTTGAGATTTCTATGGTTTGAGGATATAAATAGTAAAAATCCTCTATTAAAGGTTTTCCGCATGACTCGTGTAACTTTTGGTGTTACAACATCACCCTTTTTGCTCTCAGCTACCATTAAACATCACATAAGGGGCTATAAGAACTTGTTTGAGAAAGTCGTAAATATGCTTGATACTTCCTTATATGTTGATGATCTCTTTCATGGCGCTAATTCTGTAAATGAAGCATTTATTTTATCGTCTGGTGCTGTGAAAATACTTAAAGATGCCAATATGACATTAAGAAAATGTAAAAGTAATTCTTACGAATTAAGCAAATTGTGGGAAAAACATGGAATAAACGTTGATGAAGAAATAAATGAGGGAAATATCTCTAAAGTATTGGGAATAATGTGGTCAACTAATAATGACACGTTAAGAATAGACATTCAATCTCTGTTAGAAGGGTTTGATAATGAAATTATCACTAAGAGAATTGTTTTACAAACTGTAGCAAAGGTGTATGACCCTGTAGGGTTTATTTCCCCTTTTATAATAAGAGTTAAATTTCTAATGCAAGAACTATGGGAGCAGGGTGTTGATTGGGATTCTGCTTTACCTGATGCTTTAACACAAAAATTTAAGAAATGGCATCGTGAAATACAGGATTTAGAAAATTTTGAAGTGCCTAGAAAATATTTTACGAATTTTGAAAAATTAACTCCTGAAACTATTCAAATTTGTGTTTTCTGCGATGCCAGTTTGAAGGGATATGGTACAGTAGCTTATTTTCGTGATCCTTGTTCCCGTGAAACTTCATTTATTATGTCAAAGACAAGAGTAGCTCCTCTCAAAAAACTTACTTTGCCTCGACTTGAATTGATGGGAGCCTTAACAGCTGCTCGATTAGCTCATTATCTTGGGCAGCTATTTTCAGTTCCCGTCAAAAACATACTATGCTTCTGTGATTCCCAAATTACCCTTTATTGGGTCAAAGGAAGTGCTAGTAACTGGAAGCCCTTTGTAGAGAACAGAGTGCGTGAAATTCAACGATTAGTAGCCCCATCTCAGTGGAGATTTTGTCCAGGGGTTAAAAATCCCGCTGATGTGCTATCTCGTGGTTGCACAGCAACTGAATTGTTGAAGAATGAAGAATGGTTAAAGGGACCAATTTGGTTGAAAGAAGAGCACTTACCGACACCACTACCGGAAAATGAAGTCAAAATACCTGAAGAAGAGATTTTGAGAGAACAACGGAAAACTACTGTTTGCTCTTTAACTCATGGCAATAATGAATTTGAATTATTATATAAGTTTTCATCTTGGTCTAAATTAAGACGTGTTACAGCCTGGTGTCTTAGATTTATAAAAAATACTAAATGTCGATCTGCGCGAAATACTGGCGTTTTAACTATACAAGAACTTGATGAGGCAACTAAAATTATTGTGAAGTTGGTTCAAAGACATGAATTTGGAGGGGAAATAAAGACTTTAAAATCTGGAAGAAACCTGAATGCTAGTAACAAACTCCTTTCTTTAAACCCTTTTCTAGACAAAAATGAAATTCTTCGTGTTGGTGGAAGATTAAGACACGCAAAACTACCTGAGAGTCAAAAACACCAAACGATACTTCCTAAAACGCATCACATTACAGATTTAATTATAAAGTATTTTCATGAAAAACATCTTCACAGTGGAACTCAGTTAACAATTTCAGTCCTGCGACAACAATATTGGATAATTAATGCAAGAGACGCCGTGAAAAGGAATCTGCGGAACTGTATGAAGTGTTTTAGAACCACATCGAACTTAGCCTCTCAACTGATGGGTGATCTTCCAGCTGCTCGTGTAGTGCCATCGCGAGTGTTTTCGAAAGTCGGGGTTGATCTTGCAGGCCCCTTTCTCATCAAACCTCGTAAGGGCCGAGGTGTTAGATCTTATAAAAGTTATATTTGTTTATATATCTGTTTTTCCACAAAAGCAATTCATTTGGAAATACTCAGTGATCTCACCTCTGAAACATTCCTCGCATCCTTGAAGAGGTTTGTTGCTCGACGAGGAAAACCTGAAGAATTGTTTTCAGACAGAGGAACGAACTTTGTAGGTGCCGACAACGAAATGAAAAAAATGATGTCCTTGATCTCTTCTGACGAAAAGATCCACAGATATTTGTCCGAAGAAACAATCAAATGGAATTTCAATCCCCCATCGGCCCCCCATTTTGGAGGACTTTGGGAGGCTGGAATAAAACAGATGAAGGGTCATTTAAAAAGAACTATTGGCGAACAAATATTAACTTATGAACAGTTCCTTACTTTAATTCCTCAAATTGAATCGTGCTTGAACTCCAGACCTCTTGTTGCGCTCTTAAATGATCCAAGTGACTTAAATGCTCTAACTCCAGGACATTTTATCATAGGCACTGCCTTGACTTCAATACCAGAACCTGACTATTCTTCAGTTAACCTAACCCCGCTAGAAAGATGGAAACTTCTACAAAAAATTTTTCAAAGTTTCTGGAACAGATGGTCTTCAGATTACCTATCAGACTTGCAAAGGCGATCAAAATGGTTAATAAATAAACCAAATTTCAAGAAAGACGATTTGGTTTTAATAAAAGATGATAATCAGCCCCCTTTGAAGTGGAAACTGGGACGCATAATCAAATTATTTCCTGGAGCAGATGGCAAGATTCGTGTTGTTCTACTGAAAACTATTTATGGAGAGTTGAAGCGTCCGATCGCCAAACTATCACCTCTGCCATTTTGAACTTTTTATTTTACTTTTATTTTATTTTATTGTATTTATTATTATTTTTTTATGTTCCTGTTTTTAATCCATTTATGTTAATCATCTAGTACAATGTTTCATATGTATATTAATCTCTTTTTTTTCTTATCTATTTGCAGTTGAAGACCAAGAAAATGAAAACCTGTAACAACACTAATGTTGTTATTGTACTTGTAGAATATTTTTATGAACCTTCGTTCATGGGGGCGGAGCATGTTTGAACGTAGCTTTTGGTTTCGTTTCGCCAGCCCCCCCGACTAGTAGTTGGCTCTTTGCCAAATGAGAAGTGCTTTTTTCTCTTTTTGAGAATGTTACTTTTTTTTATGTTTAGTTTAGTTTCTCGGCCTGTCTTAAACAGGAAGTATAATTTTTTCTCTTGAACATGAAAGTTATGATTTAAATATTATGATCTTGGCTCCTTTATGGAGAAACAATGTTATCCTGAAATATACTGAATTAAGTTATAATTGTGAATTCTTCAAAGTATACTGCAAATAGTTTTTTATTGTGTGTTTAATCGCTAAATAAAGTTAATAAGCTCTCCCAACTGGTGCAAATTTTTAGACTGAAATTGAACACGTGAATTACAGAACTATAGATTAAGAACTTGTTTATGATTATATATTTCTGCATATTTTCATGGTACGAATTCTTCATGGCGCAGTATATATAATAATATTTTTTCAATATATATTCATCTCACCTCAGACACTCTTCTTCTTAACCTTTTGTAGTTTATGTAATGAAATAAATTTTATTTATAATTATTAAAATGATGCTAACACTTTCAATGCACCAACTATTTTTGTTTTCTTCAAATTTTTGACGAAATAAGTTATTTTTTCATAGTTGAATTCTCCTTACATATTAACATGTGTAAAAATCATGTAATTCATTTTGCAAAAAATTTCATATTTAACTCCCCCCCCCCCCTTCTTTTTCTTTTTTAAAAATTAAAAATGAAGATTATGTAGAAATCTGAGAACCTGTTTTCACCTTTAAATGTAGAAAGCATCAAATGAAATTGTTCAAATGAAAAAGATTTTATTTACAATAAAAGTACTTAGAATATTAATTACAATAAAAATGTTCACATTAAAATACTTACAGTATTAATTACAAGAAAAATATTCATAATATTATTTACAACCAGTCTCAAATAAAGCTTACATAAATTAACTTCAAATGAGCTACTTTACACTGTGAACTTCCTAGAAAGAAAAGAAAAAAAAATATGTGAAAAGATAACAGAAATTGCTCATCAACTAAAATTACAATTTTACTATTTCCAAGAAATAGTGACAGTGGTTGAGTCTCAAACAAAATACTGTAATATAAGCTGTGCTTGTATCGTTGCCCTGATATAAGTTTAAATTAGCATAAATCAAATAAGAGATAATTAAATTAGTTTTCGTAAAAAGAGAGAAAAAAAAAAGTAAAAATACAAGCTTAGTTCTGGTTTTATCCAAGTACTGTAAGTGTGTAATTAAATTTTAACTAAGCTGTCACTTTATTTAACAGATTGACAAATTTAAAGATTTTTGTGAAACATTAGTACAAATTACAAGATACTGAATTTTAACTGTAAAAAATACTGCAGCAGCTGGAACTAATTTACTTCAGTTATAACCCACTCATTTTTTATTAACAGTATTTGATAACTACACACCACGTAAAATAATAAGTACAAAATTTTGAATAAACACCATAAAAAGAAAGGTTACTGCTTTGTTTGCCTATTTTATTCGCCTTACGAAGGGTTATGTCTTCTTTTGACCCAAAACAATTGTTGAGAGTTTTTGCATTTTATGGTGTTTATTCAAAATTTTGTATTTATTACTTTAATTTTGTACTTATTATTTTTTATTTTAACCGCCAGCTGTGCGATGGTTTTTTATAACGATGCACAACAGTTTAAGCATAGTTTATGTTATAATTATTAGTTTTATCTTATAAACTAACCAGTCACTATTGCTTGAAAAGGTTTCATTAAAATTCACTCTTCATAATATAAATTCAGATAATCTTATTTACTTCTGAATTTCTTTGGAACATTCAAACCTCTGGAAAAAAAACCCTGGTTAAAAATGGTCGCGGATAAAATACCATTTTATTCACTTTTGTCCACAATTAATTATTTGCGAATTGTAAATTAAAAATTGTCTTTATTCTTTCCATATATATATAAAAAAAATCCTTTATTAATGTACGTACATAATCAATTTATATATTTCAAAATAGACATAAAATCATCAAAATTGACAATATTTAAAAAATAAATAAATATATTTGTCTTTTTCACAGAGTGGATGGAAAAGTGATATTTAATAATTTCAATTTTAATCTCCCCTCCCCTTTTCCCCCAGTGCTTTCAGTTACGTTGTCATTTAATCTCTCATAGTCATAAATATCTTTTAAAACTTGTTATTAAGCATAATAAAATTAAATGGTTTACATTTCTTTCCTGCAGTTTTTAACTTTCCGAACATACATATGTAAGGAAAGTATTGTAATTTTGTAATCATGATAAAAATTTGAGATGTTGGTATATCTATATGTTTTGAACTCCCATGAGTTCATTTTTGCAATTTTTATGATGATGTACGTATATGTATGCACATGAGTGAACATGATATCCTCTAAACACTTTGATTGAATGAGCTAAAAGTTGGTAAGTATGTTATAGGTTACTGTAGCACCAGTATACACTTCTTGGAGAATCTAGCTCATACTTTTTTACAAGGACACAAAGCAAAATTATTTATCATTATGGTTTATGAGCTCAAATTACTTAAAGTGTGATAGCGTCTGAATACCTTATTCGATTTAACTGAAAATTTATATAAATTGTATAGGTCACCGTCGAACAAACTGTAAAATTTATTTTGGTGAATTTTGCACTTTATATATTTTACAGACACAACAAAATTTCTTTAACATTATGGCCTATGGTCTCAAATTATTTTAAGCACTGTCTGAGCAATTTTTATGCATCATTCAATTGAGCTTTAAATTTATATACATGTTATAGGTCTATGTCACATGAACTGTATCAATTTTGGTGAATCTAGTACCAATATTTCATTTCCAGAGACGTACAAAAGAATTTAGATACATAACATTCCATTAAGCAACATGCTATTTGGGAAAACTAATTAAATGGCTTTAATAATTTTCTCTTACCAACTTCTCTTACTTTATTTAAAAACAGTGAATTATTTATGACCAGAAAGTCGAGTGGAGTCACTTGAGATTTTTATTATTTCAGTTAAAGTTTTTGCATGTTTACCAAATTGGTTATAAATATATATACAGTATATACACACATTACTATATGCATTACTTTTGTGATAAAAAAATATAAATATATATATATTTGGATTGGAAGTAAAATTTAATTTTGTACTTTTTTCATCTACAATTCCAATTACCAATTAATTAATATGTTTACAAAATTATCAAATCATTAAACATAAATTTAATTTTTAAAACCCCTGGATAAAAAATAAAATAAATAACAAGTTGATATTGTAAGTAAAATATTAAATAAAAGCTATGCCCTGAAAATACTTATTGACATAATTTGTTAAAAACATTTAATTTATATTTATTGTTATTTTACCTAGATTAGAAATGTTAAGTAAAATAAAATATTTCTATGTTTAAGTACATAATGACAAGTAAACATCATAAATTATTTTTAAAATTACAATTGTCTGTGTATTTGTCTATCATGCTGATCATGGAAAACTAGTATTGAATAGTCTCTTTAAAGGGAGTAGTAGGGTGTTTTGGGGTTAAGTTTTATTCTTCATTTTTAACTGACAACATTATTTACTGAACCTAACTCAGAATTTTGTTTTTCTTTTTAAAGATTTTGGGTATAGCATGAAATAACTTTATATATATTACTCTAAATATCCAATATATAACACTGCAATGATAGTCAACAACAGATTTACTTTGTTGCATTTGCAAACTATACATAACTAATGTAATTAACATTTTCTTTATTGACAGTGATTAAAATGAAATCGTACTTTTTATTAATCAAATTATTATTTATACAATAAAACCTTCTTTAAGCTTATAAAAAGCACTCACCTTTTCAGGTCTTTACAAAAACACAGCAATAGTGGAGACGACGAAGTACAGAGAAGACAGAAGACATTAGTTTTTCTCAAAAACATTGTTACTTAAATCAAAAACTGATCCTGAAAAAAAGCAAATTAAATTAGCAGTTAAAGTTTACATAAGAATAGTGTAACGTTAAATAAAAACAAGTATAAAATAATCGAATATGCTTAGCTTTTCATCGTACTGTTCTTCGAATTCGAAGCTGAAATAGCGAGAGCCAAAATATTGTTCTAAAAAGAAGAAAAGTAAATCAGCACTGAAAAAAAATTATATAAACAGCATAAATTGAAAAAAAAAAGTTCAAAATAAACAGAAATACTTATCTTTTAATCGTTTTTTTTTTTTTCAGAATCCCGAACCAAACTAGCGAGAGCCAATATATTCTTCTATCTTCTAAACATCCCGCTGCAAAACAAAACACTGTAGGGTTGCATATTTAACCGAATACGCCAAGTCGCTGCGCCAAGATTTTTCCGGTAACCATAAAGTGAGACATCGTTTGTTTACATTTGCCGCCCATAATGGCCGACATTGGGAGGACATCTATTTCCATAGGAGTTGAGCTGCTTACTATTGTACGTGCTTTGATCGCAACCAGGCCAAAATTCGCAGAAATCGCCAAATTTGGCGACCCTACTTACGGCAACCCTACGTGTTATACGTGGTTTTTTGTGAAGAAATTATTTTGCTTACTGGTTAGATTGAATGCCGTGAAATACTTTAACTAATACTAATAATAACTTAATAATAATAATAATATATTTATAATAATAATAATAATAATAACTTACTAATAATAATAATAACTTAATTAATACTAATAACTTAACTTTCTTACTCAAACTTACAAATCGCGCCAACCTGGTTGCGATAGTACGTAAGAACCGAACCGGATTGGATCGTAATTTAATATAGCATTTCTAAATTCATAATAATAGAAAACGTTTCATTTGAGATGCAAGAAAAAATATTTTTATGAAAAGTTAAATTTAAATAGGTACTTACCTGTTCCAGTTCGAATTTTCCTAAAAATCTCATTCAAATTAGCACAAACTTACTTTTATAAGAACTTTTACTTCTGCATCCTAAAACTAGAAATTTTCTTACAGTTCTGATTTAGGTACACATCTTGTTTTTGAAATGGATATAAAGCCTTTCATTTGTGAAATATGTAAGAAATGTTTTTCTCGAAGATCTAATTTAATTAATCACCAACATAATCATGCCAAAGGGAAGACTTTCAGCTGTGATATATGCAGTAAACAATTTTCTGTTAAAACTGGTCTGAATAGACACCAACTGAGTCATACAGGTGAGAAGCCTTATAGTTGTAAAATATGCAATAAAAAATTTTCACTAAAATCTAATCTTAACAAACATGAAATTTTTCATACTGGTGAAAAACCTTTCAGCTGCAACATATGCGGTAGACAGTTTGCTGTAAAATGTGATCTGAATAGACACCAACTGATTCATACAGGACAAAAACCTTTCAGTTGTAAGATATGCAATAAAAGATTTTCTCGAAAATCTAATCTCGATGTGCACCAACTTTGTCATAATAGTCAGAAACCTTTCAGTTGTAAAATATGCAATAGAGAATTTTCTCAAAAATCACATCTAAATGTGCATCACCTTTGTCATACTGGTGAAAAGCCTTTCAGTTGTGAAATATGCAATAGACAATTTTCACAAAAATCTAATCTTAACAAACATGAAATAATTCATACTGGTGAAAAGCCTTTCAGTTGTGAAATATGCAATAGACAATTTTCACAAAAATCTGCTCTAAATAAACACTATCTTATTCATACTGGTGAGAAGCCTTTTAGTTGTGAAATATGTAATAAGACATTTTCTTGGAAATCTCACCTCAATAGACACCAACTTACTCATACAAGTGAGAAGCCCTTTCAGTGTTGAAATATGCAATTAAAAATTATCTCAAAAATTTGATGTCGTTAGACAACAACCTATTTAGATTGTTGAGAAAGATTTAATTTGCAAAATGTTCAGTATTCAGTTGTAAAACGTTCTTATAAATCTCATCTCATTGGTGGAAAGTTATCGTTTCAATGGAAATTTCATAAATATTTTCAGTTTATTTAATTTTATGTTTTCGTCGAAAATATATATGACAGATTTCTTTAAAAAAATGCTGGTGTATTTAAAAATTGATAATGTTGGCAGTTATGTCATCTGAATGTTCACCAACTTTGTGATACTTCTGAGGTATTATTCAGTTGTGAACTATATAATTGATCCCTAATCATATACCTCCTTAATAAATGTTTATTACGGTTTAATAATGGAAATTCATTGGCATTGTTGAAGCAATTGCACCTGTTGATTTAGATGTTTCCTCAATTTTAAATGGATATATATTTTGTAGGTGTATCCAGAGGAGTTGCTGATGGGCTGTACCCCCTTAAGAAATTTTGTAGAAAATAAAAAAATAATAATAATGATTATTTTTTATGATTTCCGTAAGCTATAAAACATTATCGAACTGAACTCAGCCCTCCTCAAAATAAAATCCTAAATACGCCACTGTAGAAGAACCATTCAATGGTCAGTTGTGTAAGGTTCATAATTATAATAGATAAAGATTATACGAACAGGAAAGTAAGCCATGAAATAGATTTTTTAGCAATTTTTTTTTTTTTTTTTTTTTTTTTTTGTGAAAATATTGTTGAAAGCTGTGAAAATGTTATTTATGAAATTCCTTTTCTTTATTTCCATATATACTTTTTTACTTTTTCATGGGAAAATGATGTTAATTAAGTAATACATTAAAGGGGTGGAGCATCCTGCAATGGTCATACATCAACCGGGACTAACGTCGTCTATTGCGTACATTAGGAAACGCTTGATTGGTGATATTAAAAGTATTTTAGCAGCATATATTTTAATGTACTGTAATTTTCTGTCCCTCGTCTCTCTTTTATTTATTTATTTTTATTTGTTCAAATAAAAAAAAGATATATATATATATATTTAATTACAAAAAGCTATAAAAAATTTTTAATTCAATTTGAAATTTTTAAAATATTTGTATCAAAAATTACTAACTGTACTAATAACTAATAAATGTAATTTAATTTTAAAAAGTGCAAAATGACAAAAATTATTTATTCTTTGTTAAGATAAATATCGAAATTCACTTCAAATTTTAGATTTAAAAAAATTTTTTGGACAAATCATTTAAAATAATAGAAATTTAACTTAAAATGGAAAATAAAAATTTATTTCTTTTAATTAGAAATATTTATGCTTGTATCTCAATATCTATTTAAATATTGAGCAAAGAAAGGAAGTGGCAATTATATTTTTGAGGTTTTTAACAAAATGACAAAAATAAAATGACAAAAATAACTTTTTCCTGGAAAATCAATTTTTACACATTTTATCTATTTTTTTTTCAATTACTATATCATTTTTTTCTTAAATTTCCTTCAGATTCCAAACCTAAATTTTATTTCTCAAAAAATGCGGATTTTTTCCTGATTTTTATGAAATTTTGTAAAATATAAATTATAAAATTATTTTTACTATGAAAATTAAATATGTACAGCAAATTCCCATTTCCTCTTAAAAAAAAAAAAAAAAAATGGGGAAAAAGTTATAGTTGTGCGGGTTAAAGCCGATTGACTACGTTATGGTACTATACTTAAGTAGAATGCCTTTCGTGGGTGTATTTTAAGGGGATCCAAGCATGTGTTCACGTGAATTTTGGAGAAAACGACGGGAAAGTTAGAAAAGCTAAGACGATGAATTGTGATACTAGATCGCATTAGAAGTTAAAAAATAAATAGATTACGACACATTGGAAATCGTGAATTTATAACCAATTTTGAGAAAAATTAAAATTTTGTTAAAAACAAGTGATTATGGGTTTAGTCTAAAAATCGTTAAATTTGATTAATGTTTCTAAGGATTTCGGTCAATTAACTATGTTAGGATCCTAGACCTGGTTAGAATAACTTTCACGGGTGTTTTTCTAAGGAGATCTAAGCATGTACTCACGTGAATTTCGGAGAAAACCACGGAAAACTCAGAGACGATGAATTGTAATATTAGATCGCATTAAGGAATATATATATGTATAAATTGTTGACGTATTGTAAATTGCGAAATTTATAACCAATTTTGACAAAAATTATTATTATTAGTATTTTTTTTTTTTTTTTTTTTTTTTTAAATAGCGATTATGATTTCAGTCAAAAAATTACAATTAAGTTGATATTTTAAGGGTTTAAAATCGATTGACTGCGATCCTAGGCCAGTTTATAATGCCTTTTATTTGTGTTTATGTAAGGAGATCCAAGCTTCTATCCACGCGAGCTTCGGAGGAAACCACAGAAAACTCAAAACCGCTAAAATGACGGATTGTGACAATGAATCGCATTAGTAAATATATAAATGAATTGTCACATATTGTAAATCGGGAATTATTTAAGAATTTTGGTAAAAATTATAATTTAGTTAAAGATAAAGATTAAATTGAGCCTAAAAATCATTAAAATAGGTTTATTTACTGCGTTAGGATCCTAGGCCTGTGTGAAATGCCCCCTGTGGGTGGATTTTCTAAAGAAAGTATCGAAGCAAGTACTCACGCGAGTTTCAAAGAAAACCACAAAAATTTCAGAACTAAGACGACTAATTGTGATATTGGATCGCACTAGAAATTTAGAAAATAAACATAAATAAATTGTGAGGCACAGTAAATCGCGAATTTATAACGAATTTTGACAAAAATTAAAATTTCATTAAAAACAGCTATTATGGGTTTAGTCAGAAAATCACTAAATTAAATTGATGTATTTAAGGATTACGGTCGATTAACTTTTTATTATCCTAATCCTGGTTAGAATGCCTTTCATGGGTGTTTTTCTAAGGAGATCTAAAGTATTCACGCGAATTTTGGAGAAAACTACGGAAAACTCAAAGGCTAAGACGATGAATTGTGACATTAGATCGCATTAATGAAAAAAAAAAAAAAAAAAGATATATATCCATATAATTGTGGTGTATTATAAATCGCGAAGTTTATAACCAATTTTGACAAAAAAATTTTTTTTTTATATAGCTTTTATGAGTTTAGTCAAAAAATCGCTATTAAGCTGGTGTTTTATTGGTTTAAGTTCCATTGACTGCGCTAGGATCCTAGGCCTGGTCATGATACCTATATGGGTCTTTTTTAAGGAGATCCAAGCATGTATTCACGCGATTTTCGGAGAAAACCACGGAAAACTCAAAACGGCTGACACGACGAGCTGTGACATGAAAGTATTGTGATATAGAAAAATATATATAGATGTGTCAATAAGTTGTTACATATTGTAAATCGCGAATTTGTTTGTTAAAAACAGAGATTGTGAATTGAGTCTAAAAATCGCTAAATTAGATTAATGATTTGTGGTAGTTGCGATCAATACACTACATAAAGGACCTAGGCCTGGGTGTAATGTCCCTTGTGGGTGGATTTTCTAAAAAAAAAAGCTAGTTCGAATTTATGTGAGTTTTGGAGAAAACTACGGAACTCTGAAAGGCTAAGATGATGAGTTGTGATAATGGATTGCAATCAATAAAAATGTATATAATACTAAATTTTGAGATATTGTAAATTGCGAATTTATTGCCAATTTCGACAAAAAACAATTAAAAAAAAAAAAAATAGAAATTATGAATTCAATCTAAAAATAGCTAAATTATATCGATTTTTTTTTTTTTTGTGTGTGTGTGTGTGTCTGTGTGGTGGTGGAGGGGGGGGGGAGGTCGTTTGATATAGTTAAGATTCTCGACCAGATTTAAATGCCTTTCGCGGATGTTCTAAGATTATCGAAGCAAGTATTCACGCGTGTTTCGAAGAAAACATCGGAAAACTCAGACCGGCTAAGGTAAAGAATTGTGGAAAACGAACGAATTGCACTGGAAAAATAATAATAATAAATAAATAAAATAAACAAATTGTGACACATTGTAATCGCTAATTCTTAAAGAATTTTGACGAAAAATTTAATTATTTTAAAAGTAGAGATTATGTGTTCTGTCTAAAAATCGCTAAATTAGATTGATTGATTTATTTGAGGGGATTAGGTCGTTTGATTACGTTAGAAACTTAGCTCTCTGTGTGCGGGGGATTTCCTAAGGAAAATTAGTTCGTATTTACGTAAGTTCCTGGGAAAACTCAGAACATCTAAGACATAGAGCATGACCTGGGAATGAGCACGGCACCTTTTATCTTCAAGTTTCACAGTAGAACCTCTCGACTACTAGTAGGTTAAATTCGGGTGAAAATTTAGAAATTTTAAAGAAAATGATATTTAATTAAGAACTCATAGAAAAAGAAAATTCAATTAAATTGCAATTTTGAGATTTTATAAAGCTAAATTACTTAATAACTTAAAAATGTTAATAACATTTCAATGAAATTGCTTATCCCTGACTTAAGTTGCGTCACTTCCTTAAGTGTACGTCTTGAGATTTGTTAAATGTGAAGTTTATTTATTTATTTTTTTATATGCATGCGTATATATATATATATATACAAATGAAATAATAATAATAATAATAAAAGGCTGTTTTGACATTTTTCCTTTCTAATTATAAACAATGATTTAATTTTAAATATGAATAACTTAAACGTTAAATGACCAACGTATCATGAAGCATATGCAACTTGACAGCAGAAAACAATGCCAGAATTCTTGTAAACTTGTCTTTATTTCGTTTATTGGCTGTTTCATAACCCGAGTCACATCCAAATACAAAACAACATCGAGATTTAGACATTTTAATTAGAAAATAAAATAATAATTAGAAAAATAATGATGTGCTCTTATTGTACAATGTGTTAATGTGGTACATCAACTTCAGTCAGCTCCACTCTGCGGCCAGTTCAGCGTTACGTCCATTTTTGAAGGAGTAATCAAAGAATCTCTAAACCGGAAAGGATGGAGGGCTCAGTAGACGTAATCTAAGACGAATGACCGCCGGCTAAAGGAAAAATGTGTATTGCAGTGAAGCAAATTTACAGGGGTAACAGCTTCTTGCGGATTCTTGGTGATTTCGCTAATTAAAGTAGCAATAAATAGCTGCCCTCTGACTGAAGTAAATAAAATATTCAAAGAATTTCTTGAAACTGATATATGTTATTAAAATTCACTATGGCACGTTCTCTATTGAAAAAAAAAAAAAAAAATCCTTATATTTGGAGGAGCACTAATGGCCGAGCAGCTCTGTGCTCAAAGCTGGTAGACATGAAGTGCCGGGTTCAATCCCAGGTCGCGCACACCGGCCTAGCCTTTCGGAGTTTGCAGTGGTTTTCTTCGAAACTTGCGTAATTACGGGCTAAGGACCCTCAGAAGACCCCTAAGGAGGGCACTCCTCCTCAGGTCTAGGACCCTTGTGCTGTCAATCCGCCTTAATTACCACAACCCAAACCTTATATTTGGTAAATATTCATTCGTTTTCTTTTTCAGCACTTTCCAACAAGGTCGAAAAGTGTTTTGACTTCACTTTGTCTGTCTGTCCTCGTTCTAACTCTCGTAAATGTACATGGAATTTCCTGAAACTGATATATGTTGTTCAAGTTCACTGTCGGATGTTTCCTATTGAAAATAGAATAAATGTCACTAATGACTTGTGTACAAGTGTATCCAAAAGTATTCCAAAGCTTTGCATTCTATCAGAGGTATATTTATGAACAATATTTTCAAAACTTTACTTTGCACAAACCTTAATGAATTTGAAATATGTGATTAATATACAGTTTATATTAATGACATATTATACACAAACGATTGCTTTCTGTAAAATGAGGAAAAACCTTTAAAACAACCAGGTTTCGAAATTCAAAATTTCTACCATCTGACGTATTTCCGAAGCCAATTTTCATTCGCAAATGTGTTGAATTGACAAATGTTTTTATTCGTTTTCTAAAAAAAAAAAAAAAAAATAAATAAAAATAAAAATAAAAATCTATAATGACATCGCATTTATTAGAAAAAAGTGCCAAAATGAACAGAGGCAATATTTTGATCCAAACTGTGAGATTCACGAAGTCACTTTTAATTATACATGCATTAAATTTCAAGGTATTCCTACTGGAATTACACCAAATTGAACTGATCTCTCTTTCCGCTGGCGTGACAGCTGTTTCTTGGAATGTAAATGTTTCTGATAAGTTATCGAGTGGTGCTCATTTATAACATAAGTAGTATTATATTTAGAGAAATATTACATAGAGAGTTTCATTCATGAACACTCTAATAGATATATCAATAAATTTAGGCATTTGCATTGTAAACAGCTCAGTAAAAAAGTCAGAAATTTGTCCCCCTTTTTTTCCCGAAAATAGTTTTAAATAGACGATTGAGGGGGGGGTTGGATAATCACTGGGAACAGAGAGGGGCGACAAATTGACTCTAGCCCCGAGGTGGCAGAAGTATAAATCCGCCCCTGTTTGCATTTCTATCTAAGGCAAGTAAAAAATGAGGTTCTCTTGTTACCCCTCGAAAACTTCAAATTCATTAAAACAGCCTTTTTAAAAGATTTAGTTTTACAAAAATGTTTCTTTAACCCTTTGACGTTCACTACTTAATTTATTTTTAAAATTACTAAACTAATTTTAAAAATGGCTTTTAGACACGTACCTGATCATAAATATTTAAAAAATAAAAAAATAGCATTTTTCCTTTTCGAGAAATTTTCGGTTTGAAACATCTGTAAGTAAACCTTATTGAATTCAAATAATATTTAATTTAATAAATAAATCACTTTATAAGTAAACATTATCGACAACAAAAACTCGTAGAAGTTGCATAGATCCCAACATTTCAATTTATTCCGGAGTATTTTAACCCTTTGCGGCGCAAGGTAATTCGGATCATTTAAATTATACTGCCTCCGCAATTTACGAACATAATTAAAAGAGAAGAAATTTTAAATTTTCATGTTATAAAAAGGGCCTTTTCTGCTGTGTTATAAATGTAAATTTTTGCTAAAAAATTTCCGGGATGAGTTTTTGCACTTGAGAATTAAAATTAGGTGTTCCATCAGCGGGAACACTGCGACTGAAAGGGTTGATAAATTTTTTCCGTGTTTTCAGATTTTTTTTTTTACCTTGAATCAATGAGAAACTATTAAATTGATAAAAATATTTATATAGAACAACTGATAGAAAAGAAGGTGTTACATGATATATATATATATATATATATATATATATATATGATTTTTTTTTTTTTTTTTTTAAACGAGAATAGGACCCAAAAATTAAAACCTAGATTGACTCCTCACATTTAATTGTTAAAAGCAGGCAGTGATAAATCTGTTTTGTATTCCTTTATTAAATAAGTTTTGAAATATAATAAAATATGTCAATATCACTATTAACAAAAATTTGAAAATTTCTTGCACCCTTTTTTACTTTAACCATATGATACTTTAACCATAATTATTTCTGTAATGAAAATCGTTCTTGGAAGGGTTAAAATATTTTTCTTTTGTTGCTAAGGTAAATGCACCACTAGTGGACACCCTGTACCTGTAGTATGCAGAATTCTTTTTTTTTTTTTTTTTTTTAATCTTGTATTAACACATAATATTTTTATGGGTGTCCACTACTGGTACCAAAAAATGTCATCATGACCAATAGTGGACAGCCCTGTCCACTACTGGCTCATGAAACTTTTAAGGACAGATCCAGTAGTGGACACAATTCTGTAATCTCTCAATTTTAGAGTTGAATTCAGTGTTATTAAATGTTACTCTAAAGCTACGCATTTAGCAATTGGCGACGGTCAGGGACACACTCCTAGGAGTGTAAGGAGACATGCTATCAAAATTTTGATTTTCTGCGGAGAAGGTGGATCCCAGGCTTTCCCAAATTTAGAAAACTGAACAAAATGGAAATTCGCTTGAATCAGGAGATAATTTTGGGATATTTTAATTTTTTTATTTGTATTTCTTTTTTTTTTTTTTTTTTTTTTAGGGGGGGGGGTTCAATTTTGGACAAGCTGATTAAGTTTGGTTCCCATTGAAACATCGACATTGAAATAGCATAACTACGGTCAATATTTAAAGAGTTGGGCATGAGTGAATTTTATGCCGCACTAGTGTTACACTATGGGCAGTTAACGACGGTCTGAAACTCACCCCTATGTATAGACCGGAGACATTTGATATCCCTCAACAGTTTAACTTGGTTGGGAACATGGAGTGCATTGCGGCCACGAGAAGAAAATTGTGATAGGATGTCTCCTGACTAGCCTTATTAGTGATTACCAGACTGTCTCCAATAACCAATAGTGTAGTACTAGTGCGACGTAAATTTCACTCAAATTTCAGCTCTAAATGTTCGCACCAACGGGGATTCGTGTATGTGTAGGCTGACCAGATCAAAGTACCTTTATAATACAGAAGCGTTAAAAATTGCTACAATTATCGAATTACGAATGTATTTTTTCATTCCGAATAAGGGTTACATACAAACGGAATGCTTGCAATTTCAATGGCGTAAATTTTGCAAGTTTTTTGCAAATACAGTCGGCAGCAAAAGTATTAGAACACTAGCGAAACTTCTTATGTAAAAAAAGTACACTTAATGCAGATTTGTTAAATAAATCTTTGTCGAATCCTGTTCTTAGTCAGTCTAAGAACATGATTCGACAAGGATTTATTTAACAAAACAGTGTTAAGTGTGCTTTTTTGATATAGGAATTTTTGCTAGTGCTCGGATATTTTGCTGCCGACTGCAGTCATACATTTGGAACGCCTGCAAACGGCTTTGCAACTGGAAGTGTTTCATTTCATCAAATAAGGACTAAAAATAAAGTATTACTGATTAAAAATTTACTTTATACAATTCTTTAAAATTTAGAAAAATGCCTTCAAAATAGAGGAAGTCTCCAGATTTCCCCAGAAAATGAGGACATTTGGTCAGCTTATGTATGTGATGATAAACTGCTAGGGTCTGTCCCCAAGACATAGAAAAATTTCGTGGCTTTAATTTTAAAGCAAAAATTCAAAAGGGTCCACTACTGGAACAAAAAAGGGTCCACCACTGGCTCATTTTAAGCTCTCCGAATTTTTGATTTTTTGCATATAAATGTTACAATTAGCAATTTTTATATTACAATCGTATTATGAAAGAGTTAGAAAAGGTGTGAAATATTAATTATTTTTTGACACTCTAAAATTTAGGAAATTACATAAAACATAGCCGGAAATTATCCTTAAAGTGTTAACTACTGGTGCGTTTACCTTAATTTGAATTTTACACAAAATAACTTAATAAAAAAATAATGAAATTCGAAATTGTGATAAAATACAGAATAGAATGAAATAAGAATTCGTTTTACCGTTTAGTTCAAATCAAAAATTAAGAATATGAAGGTCATTTAACTTTTAATTAATTTTAATTAATTACTATTATTTTGTAATACTAAGTTTTCTTTTACTTTAAAACTGATCTCTTTTGTAATAAACTTAAAATCCAAAAACAATAGTGTTATTCTACGTTTAATAAAAAATAAATAAATAAATAAATAAAATTGCTTTGCTTTGCTTCTTGAGAATCAGTGAAATAGGTTTTGTATTTTATAATAATGTCGGATATTAAAAATCGTGGTAAAAATATTGTATTTTACCACTCTGCACTATTACAACGGCTAATTCTTCTCAAAAGCTATTCTTCAGCGTTCCACAGGATCCTATTAAAGGAAAACATTGGACAACTGCCATGAAAAGAAAACAATTGAAAATAATGGTAATGGAAAATGGTGATAATGAAATTAAATGATTATAAGATGAAACAGTAATGCTGAGAAATCATATAAACGATGGTTAATTACGAAAGTTAAAACGAATTGCTGCTTGCTAACTAGGCTAACAAAATATAAACATTGAAGCATCATAAAATGTGATGTCAGACAGCGTTTTGAAGTCACGTGATTTTGGGTTAATTTTAAAGTTATTTTTAAAATTACTGACAACCTTTTTTTCATTTTTAATAAACTTGTTGAAATTTATGGGCCTAAAACTACCAGAAAAATAGGATTTTGTTCAAATCCCCCATGTGTGCAAATTCCTCATTAAAAAAGTGGGTTTTTTTTTCCGATGTTCAATATATATATATATATATATATGTTACCGCTAAAGTGCAAAAATCAGTTAATCTGCAGATTAGCTAGGTAATCTGCACATTAACTAGCGTGATCCGTTAACGTGAAGAAAATTGTTTTATTTCTCAAATTACCTATAATTTACTTATTTTAATCTGTATGTGTTTTAATTTTTATGTCTTTTAAAGCTATATTTGTTTTAATTTTTTTATTTACTTCATCTTTTTTTATTCTGTCAATATAAGTTTGATGATAAATGAATGTTAGAATTGTAATACAGTAACGATTTCTTTTCAAAATAAAAATATTGAACCATTAACAAGAAAAAAAAAAATGTTTTATTAACAACTTATATTGCTATTACTTTTTTTTTAATTATGCACTAATTTTTAGTTCTCTAAAAAAATATTAAATTAGACAAATCAAAATCATTGTTTAAGAAGTACTTCAAGTAATTAGAACTGCTTTAATAATTTTTAGAACGCATGAAAATTAAAATGATAATTTTCCAGTGCTTTATTAAACTATATTTAACAGCATGAATATATCTGTACAAGTATAGCAAATATATTAATTTTACAATAAATAAATAAATAAATAAAAAGCTTTATTGACACATTTTATGTGATAAACTACAATGAAATTATCTGAAAAAGCGAAATAAAATATCTAATCATGATATATAAAACATATATAAAGGAAACTTAAAATTGAAAGAAACAAACAAACAAACAAACAAACAAAAAAGTTATGAAATGCTAAAAAATGCATAAAAATTTCATATTAAGTACTTATTAAATAACGTCATAATACTGAATGCCATATTTTTCCGAGTTAAAAATTAATAGATTTTTTTTTTTTTTTTTTTTCAGTAAGTAATAGTAATTTAAATCAATCTTAAAATAAATTAGTTTTAAAAATCTATGGTTTAATAGTTTTATTTCGGGAGGAAATAATTACTGCGTTGTAAATTTAATATTTATAATTCAAAATGGAGTTTCACAAGAGAGAGCTTTTAATTAAGATTAGATTTCATTAATAAAATGCAGACCCTTATCGAACGTATATTGACAGAAATAAAAAAAAAGAAGAAATAAATGCAAAATTAAAACAATTATAACTTACTTGTTACTTTAAATTTTGTGTTTGCCATAGTAAGAAACCTAATAATGGCTTCGATGCTCCACGTTTTGCGTTTATCTTTTATCATAGCGGAGCGGAAGGGATAAAAGTTTTAGTTTATGTTTGAAGGTCTTTCGCGTATCTGTATCACAAGACTGTTTGACGTCATAGTGAATGTTAAAAAACTAAGGCTCGAAACAAACATTTCAACTTTAACGACACAGAAGCCGCTAATGTGCAGATTACCTATTTAAATGCAAAAAACTCTTGATTCCGCACTTTAACGGGTCAGTTTAGTTAATCTGCACATTAACGGATTTCAAGCTTTAACGGTAACATATACTGTATATATCCATGAATATATGTGGTTACCTCTTAAAAATTTATACAGATAATGAGATAATTCTTCTTAATCACATACTACAGCACAAATTAATTTCAAGCATAATTTTTTACAGGGTGGTCGAAAACATTTTGATTTTTATTTAATTTTTTACTGGTTCCCTTTACGTTTTCAGAACACAACTTTTGCTGATATAAATGAAGCATAACTATAACGTGTTCTTAACGTTTCAACATGATTCCAAAAGAACTTTCTTAGATGTGTAACAAAATGTCTAAATTCAAAAGTTTTCAAATACTTATTGATAGGTAGTGTATTTCTTTGCATGTATAAAAAAAATTATGCTGAATTATTATTGATGCTCTAAACAAAAATGTTGAGTTTCGCAATAATTCGTAAAAAATATTCTTATCGAAATTTAGGCGAAATTTTGTCCTATGCTTCCATGTAAAAAGAAAATAAATAAATAAATAAATAAAAGAAAATTGTATACAATTTCAAAAGGCTATTTTTCTACCACATCACTTATACAATCGGGATGAACAGTTTACGCGTTCGTGAAAATACACGACTTCGATTTTTTAAACTTTTTTACATGTTTTGAGGTGTGATGAATCCCGAAAATAACATAATTAATACGGTGCCCATGGTGTTCGGTGCATTAGTTTGTTAATCTGTGTACACCATACCTCAAGGACAAATTATCACAGAGAGATCAGACAAGTTTTAAAATATTACATATGAACCTGACAAGAAACCTATTGATTTGCAACATTCTTTATAAATTATTTATAATTTACGATTTTCTTAACATAGGAGAATAGGGCAAAATTTCACTTAAACGTGCATTAAAAATATTTTTACTGTATAGAGTTTTACCATCTTTAAAATATCAGTTATGAAGCAGGTATGACACAATAACTATGAAAATTCAAATTTAAAAACTTCTTAATTTTTTTTAAATTTATTAATTTCTTAACATGGCTGAATCGGACTAATTTTTGCATAATTTTCCATTTTGAGGTATATTTCAATTGTAAAGTTGTCAGACCCACTTTTAGAACTAGCTGGAACAGGAAGACTCTGCTGAGCTTCCCATCATATATATGTTCGCATAAATTTCTAGTACAGGACGTGCACAGAAATAATAGTGTCACATAATAAGCGAGGCGTATCAAAACCTCGACGATAGTTTTAATGCCCCAATCCACCCTCCCGCTCCTCGATGTCTTCTGTCCCGCTCCTCGATCGTCCTGGAGGAAGATCTTGGGAGAAAAATAAGCGAAGAGCGCAACAGGGAAGTGTTAGGAGATGAATTGCAAAAGAAGATCCGGAGTCTGGAAGAGCAGTTAACTGTCGTGCCTCTGGAAATTGAAAAGAGAGATAAAAAAGTCCAGAATCAAGAATTTATTAAGCTATCTACCTACGATGACAGCTCCTCCTGGCAGGTGTATAAGACACAATTTTCCATCGTCAGTAAAGCTGAGGGAAGGAACTCTACTGCCCAGACAGTCCAATTAGCAGCAGCACTACGGGACGATGCAACCGATATACTGAGAACTATTTCGAAGGAAGAATGGCACGACTTTGAGGTCCTGACTAGACCACTGGAGCTACGTTTCGGAGAAAAGTGTTCTAAGGACTATAGTCACTTCCAGCTAAAGTCCCATTACCAGAAAGCGGGTAAAAGTTTGCAAGAGCTGACAGCGGATATTCAGACTGTCGCACTTAACATTCTCCGACTGCCATGCTGACACTCGAAACAACTTGGCCATTCAGTACTTTATCTTTGCCGTTCGAAATCCAGAAATTCAAAAAGCACTTGCACTCTCCAGTATCAGGGATGTTGAATCAGCTTTAGGTTAAACATTGAAGGTAGAGGCAGCCCAACAAGCCTCCCGTAAAGACCGCCATAGACTGGATGACACACCAGAGGATCTGAAGGAAATAAAGAGAAATCTTACAGTTATTAGGAGGAGATTGCGCAGCCTTGGAAATATTTAAAAAGTAAAAGATCTAAAGATAAAATGCTGGGGCTGCGGAAGCGATGGACATGTGAAGAGAAACTGCCCTGTAAGACCAACTAAAGAAAATAACCCAGCTTCACAATCACTGCAGGGAAACTAATAGAAGGCCATCTCGCGGGGCGGAGGTTGCCTGAAATTACAGAGCCCCTCTTTGCAGTATTTCATGTTTCATCGATGAGTAACGGTGATAATGGACTTTACGCTTATGGCCAAACTAACAATACCACCTGCCGCATGATTCTAAATACTGGAGACAACGTAACCATCATTAGAACGGCTTTAGATCAAGAATTTAAAGAAAAGATCATCTGGACGCCACCCTGTGTTAAACTCCAGACCGTGACCGGAGACAAAATCAAAATATACAGAGAAATGAACTTCACCATACCATCACATTTGAGAATGCCAGTTACCATCATATGGCATATGTGGCTGATATAAGAGATACTCTAATCCTTGGAATTAATTACCTGAGAAAGTTTAACTTTAAATTGGACTTCGAGAATAATGAACTGCATTCAAGTTCCGAAGACATAGCTGTGTTTAACACTAAAAACTCAAACATTCAGCTAATTTGTCAGATGATAGCGAAATCTGAAATTTCCCTCCCTCCACAAACAGAGACAATAATTTCCGGAACACCTCCTAACAAGCATTACTTCCGATATGGACTGATTGAATACCCGAAGACAGACAATAGCCCGAGTGGTGGTGGCTTCATCTCTGGTTGCCCTAACGAAGAGCATTATTCCTGTCACAGTCGCCAATATAACCGATAAAGTAAGGACGGTGAAGAAAGATGAAGTGTCAACAACTTGTACTCCTGTTACATGCATCAACCGGTCCACGCAATCAACCGAGTCCAAGTCTTCCGAATTTTCTGCATCGGAATTACTCAAGAATGCAGAATTCGGAAATTGTACAGGCGTACTGCGGAGAAGCTACTCTATGAATGTAAGGATCTCTCTTCTCGAACACCTGAAGACGTTGGAAGGACTAACATCAACCAGCACCGAATATACTCAGGAAATCATCCTCCAATCAAACAACATCCGATATAACTTCCATTTGCTAAACTGGAAGAGGTGACTGAACTTCTAAATGAAATGCAGCGTACTGACATTATTGAACCATCAATGAGTCCTTGGGCCTCTCCCATAGTACTGGTGCGAAAGAAGGATGATTCAACAAGATTTTGCCAGGGATTACGTGGAGAACTGGTGTAAATCCTGTGAAGCTTGTGCGGTACGCAAAGGCCTAAAGAAACGATGCCGAGGAAGAGTACAACGATATAACATAGGAGCACTATTTGAAAGGATTGCACTCGACATTTTGGGTCCTTTGCCACGGATCTCCAGTAGAAATAAGTACATCCTCGTCGTGATGGATTATTTCACCAAGTATCCTGAGGCATATCCCATTCCCGATCAAGAGACATGCACAGTCTCAGAGGTTCTATTGCAGCAATTTGAGTCCAGGTACGGCACGCCCCTACAACTTCATACCGACCAAGGTTACCTCTGCCATTTTCAAGGGAGTGTGTCAATTACTCGGCATAGACAAAACCCAGACAACACCCTTACATCCTCAGTCAGACGGCATGGTCGAGAGGTTTAACAGTACCATCCTGAATAACCTCTCTCTTCTAGTATCAAGGAACCAGCAAGATTGGGACTTGAAGTTGCCATTGTTCCTGCTGGCTTATCGAAGTGCTGTCCATGAAACCATCAGCTATACTCCAGATCAGATGCTGTTTGGTCGCGAACTTCGTCTCCCATGTGAACTCCTGTTCGGTTCTCCACAAGATTCGCCTTCATCGCCCGAGGAGTGCATCCAAAATCTCCAGGAGCAATTTGAAGACGTAGCTTTGCTCGGAAGCGGATTTACATGGCAACGGAGAAAATGAAGACAAGGTACGATCTAAAGTCTACACCGCATAAGTTCCAAGAAGGAGACAAAGTTTGGTTGTGTAACCCTGTTCGACGCAAAGGACTCTCTCCCAAGCTACACTATAACTGGGATGGTCCCTTCAGACTTTTAAAAAGACTAAACGATGTGGTGTTAAGAATAGCTAAAACACCTTCATCAAAACCAAAGGTGGTGCATTATGATCAGCTACCCACTTACCACACGTAACGGTAATGTTCAAATCTGTAATTATTTGTTAAATTTCTGTATGTGTGATGTAAATATTTGCATATAAATATTTGTAGTTGTTTGTAAATTTTGTAAATAATTCTCTCTTCATTTTGCAATCTGTATTTTTATTTTATTGTTATATACAACTTTGATTTTTTTGTATTTTAGTTTGTTTAGTATCGCCTCCTGACCAAGGGTTGTACTTCCCGGGACGTGCAGTGTTTGGGAGGGGGGGAGCAATGTTACGAAATTGTAAATAATTGTATTTATTTTTGTATAAATTCTTTCAAAGACACTTAGAAAGTTGATAAAATGTCTATTTTCTGCATTTCCAGATCTTTTTCGCGTTAAAATAGCTAATTATCCCTTAAAGAGCATTAAAAACGCCCAATAAGGCAGGTAATGGATTTAGCGCGAAATGTGACGAGAAAATCTTTTTTATATATGTACCAAAGATGAAAGCTCTAATGTGATTGGTTAAGGAGTTACTGGAAATTACCCGAACATTCTGGGTTCGACCGAGGGATATAAAAGAAAGTCCTGCACGCCAAATCTCTATCAGTCTGAGATTACTTTCCGCCAATAATGCATTGCTATTGAAAGAGCTGTATGCCTCTTTGGAAATGCAGTTGCATTGCTGTATGTGTTAATGCTATACAGTTTGAATTGTGGATTTGCTGTTGACAGCTGTTATTTAAGCTGTGTTTATTGTTGGAATTGAAGCTGATACTCAGTTTATTGACCTGTATTCTTCAGGAATTTTGTGCAAATAAACTATTGAACTTCTGCAAGTTTCGCCTTTCATTCTCGGACAACTTACGAACCCCAAGCACGCAACAATATATATTGCTAATAGAAAAAAAAAAGACCTCTAAAAAAATGAAATTATATTTGAGACATAATTTATATTTCACTTTAATTTACTGACATAATTTCTTTAAAAATCATTTAAATATAAAATTGTTTCATACATTTTTTTAAGAAAAAAGTGTTTCCAAACTCTTTTTGAGGCTGTAAGGACTATTTCTTTTAGACCAAATAAAAACGATATTTCTTTATTATTATTATTATTATTATTATTATTATTATTTTATTTGACCCAGTTAAAATAATAATAATAATAATAATAATAATAAAATGAAGATGAAATATAGAGATAATGTTCGACAGAATTTTTCAGAAATTTATATTGTAACCTTTTCTAAGGAATGAAATTTAAAAACAAACTCAAAATTAAGACTACGCTAGGGTCCTAAAGGTGAAATGATCTCTTTGGAGGACTTTTTCAGGGGTTCTAGCCCGCATTTGCGCGAGTTTCGGAGAAAACCACTGAAATCTCCAAACGTCTAGATCGCTGAGCATGACCTTGGATCGAACCCGTCACTTCTCATATATCAGCTTTGAGCTCAGAACCGCTCGTTTGCTGGAGGGCAATAAAATTGAGAGAAAATGCTCCAAATGTTTTATAAAATTAATGTAGTAACTATTGTTAAGAAAAGCAACTTCATATTTTAAGATGAAGAATCAGTTGTTTATTTTTATTATAAATTTAAACTATGAAATAACTATTGTATTAAATTATATATAATAATGACACCAAATGAGTGAAAATTACATTATTTGACGCAATCTTACCGAATTTTAACGAGAGGATATCAATTTTATAGCCATGTAGGCAGTGGCGACTTGTGCACAGAAAATAGGTGAAGAGGCACACTGTATTTTACACTGTGTTCATTCATAGAACATAAATTTACATTTAAATAAGTATATTTAGTTAATTTTAGTTACGACCAAGCTTAATAAAAATCATGCATTGAAAATACTTAAATATTATTTTTGAGCTCTTCACCTATTTTCGGTTCACGAGCCGCCACTGCATGTAGGGATACCTGGCAACAGAAGTTTTTGAGTTTTTTGTTTGTCTTTTGAAAACAATTTCTAAGCATTTTTATGAATATAGAGGGCATTGACATATTAAAATATAGTCACATTTTTGAAGTAGACCTGTTTCGATAAAGCATAATGTGTGATAACTTTCAGGAAAAAAAAATTAATATAATGTGTCACGTATAAGACTTCCTTCATTTCAATACTATAAAGACAGATTGCAGTTTAAGACGTAAGACCAGTGAGGTAAGACAATAAAGTTGATTCTACTTTGAAAAATAATCTAAAATAGGTTTAGGGGCGGTTTAATTGACATATATTTCTATGTGAGGGGGCTGCCGTCCTCCTCAGTACCCGTTGAGTTACATTTATCAAATAATAAAATAAATGTCAAGTTTGTTATCAATTTGCACTTAAAACTTAAGTTCAAATCTGTTATTATCTTATAACATGCCAATTTTGATGAAACTTTTCAGCAGGGTGTCGACAGTTGATATTTTTTCCCTGATTCTTCCACCAGTATTTTTCTTTCTGAATTTTTAGTAGTAAGTTTGCACGAATTATTAAGTAAAAAATCATTATATAAATATACTGGTGAAAGAATCAGCAAGCCCCGATCATAACAAATGGGGGCCCTGGGCAAAGATAAGTTCGGGGGCCCTTCCCAGTAAACTTGCTTCGCAAATTTTAGGGCAAATGAACTTTTTCTCAACCCCATGAAATAAATCATTGCACCTGCACCTGAAGGCTAACGCTTAACTAATTACAAAAATAACTGTAGAGCAGTACACCAAATCTAAACTAGATACAATAGAAGAGTATCGAATATACAGGGTGATCAATTTAAAAGAGTACCTGCTGGTTTTTCTTATTACCCTTGAATATGACGGATGTGACAACTATCCTGACACTGAAATATAATTGTTTGAACCTTGTTTAAGTGTGGGAGACAATTTCCAACACTGTTGGACTGTTACAACTTTATTTGTGAGGTTATTTAATCCTGTGATAATTTTATTTATGAAAAACAAAATTTAATTCAACTTTTTTACATTACCATTCCTACTTTACATTCACATTATCATTTCATACGGTTTTCCAGAGAAGTCCTGCAAACATCGATGAATTAAAACAGATCATAACTGAAGAAATCTCGTCAATAACACCAACAATGCTGCAAAGTGTCAAAAAACTTGGTTTGACGTGTTCATGTTTGTATTCAAAATGGTGGCAAACATTTTCAACATTTTCTGTAAGAAATGATAATGTAAAAAATTTGAATTAAATTATGTTTTTCAAAAATAAAATTATCACAGGATTAAGTAACACTGTGCGTCTCATTTCTGTTTTACCTCACAAATAAAGTTGTAACAGTCCAACAATGCTAGAAATTGTCTCACAAACTTAAACAAGGTTCAAGCAATTATATGTCAGTGTTAGAATAGTTGCCAAATCCATCAGATTTAAGGGTAATAAGAAAAACCAACGGGTACTCTGTTAAACTGATCACCCTGTATATAACATATAAATAAATTTATATATTTTTTTAAACATCTTCTAAAGAGGATAGTTGACTTTAAATTAATTACAAAATTCTTTAACTTGACTCATATTCCAAGTATGAGGCAAGTTTTTGATATTAAAGTTATTTTAACACCCCCCCCCCCCCCCTCATTTTTACATTATTATAATTTAACAACATATTTTAAATATACTTGAAGATTTATTTATCTGTACATTCATGTTATTGGCTTTTTCTATTTTCTTTTTTTTTTTTTTTTTTTTCATTATTTAACAATAAATCCATAAAGTGATACCCATATATGTTTAGAATATAGTTTTAAAAAACATTTTTTTATAGACCTAAAAATGCAGTAATTTTGAATTTCAGTCTCAAATCAAATTTAAAAGAAATCTTGGGTAAAAATAAATAAAGAAAATTACTTATGACTTTATTTTATTGTTAATGTATCCTAAATATTAAATTTGTTAGTGTAATTTTAATTATATGCTATATGCATGATTGCACTATAATGTAAAATCTTAAAAAATACTGCTTGCCTTGTTTAACAGTGTTTAAAAATAAAATATTTTATAATTACATAAACTGCTACAGAGAAATTCTTTTAAAATATTTATTTTTCATGAACAATTTTAACTGTTAAATTTATTTTTAAATAAAATACTCCTTATTTTAACAGACAATGAAAGATTTTATTATTATTTCATAAACTATTTCAATTAAAAACTAACTTAAATTCATTTAGAATTAAATACCTCAAAAAGGTCAGCATTGAAGATGCTTTAGCCCAGCAGGAAAACTAATCTTCTGACCTTTTCAAAATATTTAATTTTAATTCTAAATGGGTAAAGTTATATTTTACGATTTACCTATTTTATACAGTAAAAAGTTGCTTCATTGCCAAATTTTTGTCTCCATTTTACTTGCTATCTTTATACTCTGTATTTACACTAGACCTTCCCAAGCAATCAAACTGACTACTTTAGAGGGAAAAGTGGTAAAATACTTAAATAAAACTATTAATAAATGCACTTATATGCAAAGGTCGGTCACAAATTGCATCATTATAAATATATATTAAACGAAATTAAGAAGCAATCAAATAATTTCCTTGGACAATCTAGTGTTAATATAAGAAAATGAACAGACAAGAAATCTATAAAAATTGAATTATATAACCATTTATTTATTAAAATAAAACATAATAAACATTGCAACGAATAGTTATAAAATTATTAGTTACTATTCATTTTAATCAGCTGTTAAAAATTTCTTACCTTTTCTAACAACTACATATTTAAATAGAAAATAAAGCTGAAAGGCTTTCATTCGTGCTTTTTACATTGATTGCAGATGCAGATTACACACTTAAAAAAGCAATTTTTCATTCAATGTACACACACTTAAAACAGTAAAAAATTATTTAAAAGATCACTAAAAAATAATTTAAAATCATATTTAATCAAAAATACTTTAGAATTTCCATAAATTCATGATTCAGGTTTTAATAAAAACCAAACCTATAATAATACATTAAAAAAAAAAATAAAGTTTGTTTTTTTTTCTTGGGGGGGGGGGGGGGGGGGGGGGCTTACAATAGAAAGTATAAATATTTATGCTCAATATTTTTTCACTGATTGCAGATATAACACATTTAAAAAAGCAATTTTTCATTCAATGTACACACACTTAAAACAGTAAAAAATGGTTTAAAAGAGCACTAGAATTAAAAATAATTTAAGATCATATTTACTGAAAAAAAATTAGAATTTCCATAAATTCAGATTACATTAAAAAGCAAATCTATAATAATATATTTTAAAAATAAATAAAATAAAGTACTTTTTCCTTGGGGGAGGGGGGATTTAATATAAATTGGCAAAATAATAATAATAATAATAATAATAATAAATAAATTCACTTAGCATAAAAATATTTACAATGTAGCAACTCACTTTTTTTCCGACATTTCATGCCAGCAAAATCCTGTATTATATCATTGTAATCCAATTTTTGAGTTAACTCTCCTTCAATACATAGAAGTGCCAAAGATGTTAGCTTTTCTTGTAAAATAGTTGAGCGCATAGGTGATTTTAATCTTTTTAATAGTGAGAAGGATCTTTCACCAGAACAGTTTGACACTGGTAGTGTAAGGAAGATGCGAAGTGCACTTTCAACGTTAGGAAAAGTCTCGTCTAATTGCAAAATTTTTAGTTTCACAAGCATATCTGCAATATTATTTTCCTCTTCTACAAGAGAAGAAAATCGTTGTAATTCATCTGAGAAAGAGTCGTCTAAATCTGACTGGTAACATTTTTGCAAAAATGTGGATTCAGCTCGAACGTTAGGTTTATCTTTTATTAAAGTTAGGCAAGCAAATTTTTTTATTGTGTTAGCATATGGTACTTTACGATTTGATAGATGCACAATTAATGAATCGCAAATAGCATTATAGGTATGCTTCACGTCACGAGGAGCGAGTTCAACTCCAGTGCTGTTAACTGCATGTGGATCTTTGCTTCTTGGCTTGAGTTTTTTTCGTGACGCTTCATAATCAACGCCTTCTTCACAAATAGAGCCCCTAAAAAAAATAATAGGCCAGCGCATCACCGCCATTTTTTTGCTTCCGAAGAGGACAGCATTCCCGCTTGGCGTCCTTATCGCTGCCCTAATGATTTTAAGAAATCTTGATCTGAAGCTAATCCGGTCAAGATAAGAGCAATAAGCAACAATAATATTCCAAAAATCCCATTTTTTTCACAGTACATTCTCAGGATGTCATTTTATTCTGCGGATATCCTATGGATGTACTGGGGTAAGATGTGTTGTTAAGGCGGTTTCTGTTTCTTTTACAAAATGTCGCCAAAAGTCAAATACACAGTAATAAAAGGTCAGTGAACACTTTTTATGCACTTCTTGAATGATTATAGCAGTTTATAGCTAAACAAACTTCCATATCATAGTTTACTTAGCTAAAATTATGAAATATAATAAAATAAGTTACTCTAAAGTAACGTAAGACGATAAAAAAAAGTGTTTGTGGTTTGTTTATCAGAAAAACACGCTGGGTACACGTGGCAACCCTAAGGCAACAAAATGCCTGATGCGCCAGCTCGTATATATAGGAGCCTTATTCACAAATATCTCTGGCTAACTGCTCACACTGTTCAAAATTATCTCTCACATATTGAATAAAATCAATTAGAGACTGATACAGTGGAATAATATGTGTCATGTTGATGGTTGATTTTTATAGGACTACACTCGTATCATTCAACCTTTGCAAAAGTGTATCCCAAATAACAACATTAAGTGCAAATTCAAATCTTTTCATCTTTTTAAGAAGAATTTCTGCTTCTGATTTTGTAGAGCTATTTTCATTATTATCTGAGCTTAATTTGGCAAGTGTCGATAAAATCATTTTGTAGTTCTTTCTTAAAGATTTCACAGCATGTGCATCAGCACACCACGTAGTTGCACAACGATTTTTCAAAGTGATTGGATCTGCACTCTTTTCCTTCAGCTCGTTGATCAATATTTGCCACCTGTGCGTTGATGAAGAAAAAAAGGTATAAATATACTGCACAAGAATAAAAAAAATGCACTGCACCGATGCATGACTCAACAGCATTGACACCAACTAGGTTTAGTGAATGCGCTGCGCAGGGAACAAATTCAGCAGCAGAATTGATCTTCTTAATTCGAGCTTGCAAACCAGAGTATTTTCCATCCATGTTTGATGCACTATCATAAGCTTGGCCACGGCAGTTTAAAATGTCAATATCGGCTTCCTTTAGAGTTGATAAAACAATTTATTCTAAAACTTCTGATTTGTGGCTATACATAGGTATAAATCTAAGAAATCGCTCGACAGAAATCGCCTCACCATAAAACATAGTTGGTCAAGATGGGTGATATCTGGAGTTGAATCGATAATAATGGAATAATATTTTACCAGAATAATTTCATCTATTATTTGCTTCTGTACTTTTTTAGCCATTAAATCAATAAATTCATTTACACTTGTAGATGAAATGTAATTGACATTTCCTTTGCCAGGATTACCATATTTTTCTAAATGTTTCGATAGAAAAGGGTCGAATTCTGCTAATAATTCTAAACATCCAAGGAAATTTCCATTATGGATGGATCCAATGGTCTCATTATCACCAAAAAAAGGCAAACCACGTAATGCAAGAAAATTTACAACAGCAACCACCCTAGTCAACACAGCCAGCCAATATTTTGTTTCTTCTTCAAATTGCTGTGTAAGAGAAGTATCAATTCTTTGATAAATATTTGAACGAACAGAAAAGTTCATCATTGCTTGTTTATGTGCAGTAGAATTTTCATGTTCTTTCAGTCTGGAAGCAGCATGCTTCCAGTCACAAAAACCAGTTAATAATTGTTTTTTAAATGCGATGCTGCTATCTGATAGTTTACAAACCCAGCAAAATAACATTTTTGTCGAAGCTGATAAAACTAGCCATTTTCTCAAAAGTTTTTCACCATTTATTTTGGTATGATAAAAATGATTAAAGGTGAGACTTCTTTTAATTGAACTGAAAAGTCTTTCGGTCTTTGACAGTAATTCGGTATTTTGAGGTGGATGATTAAATGTGAAATAATCAATCATTTCTTTAGTGATCACATTCCATGTGGCAGGATCAGAATTAAAAGTAATTTCATTTTTCTGTGCAGTGAAATCAGATGCTAATGCCAAATTATCAGATGCTAACGCCGAATTTATCTTTCGTAAATTCTCATTCTTTTCGTCATCAGTCGTATGAAAACCATTCAAAGCGGACTTATTTATATTTTCAACAGAAAGTTCTTTAGCATCCGCTTCAGTACAAAGTTGTATATCTGTCACTACTTGCTGTACTATCTCCTCTACTACTTCACTTACTACTTGAAGAATTTCCAAATCTGATTTTTTGTTTACGGTAAAAGCATATCGCACTAATGAACTGGATTCAGAATATTTTTTTTAAAGCTTCTTTTTGGCGTCTTAATTGCCTTTTACTATAACTAGACAGATAACTACGGGAGGACATTGTGAATATGAAAAAAAAAATTACATGCACATGTTGTTAAGGATAATTCACATTCAGCACGAGGAACGCAACACGGAACAAGTTTACTTATTTATTGAAAAGAGCTAGCGTTGCCTTTCTATAAGCTCAAAAGTCTAATTGCTAAATACGTACTGGAGTGGAGAAACGGAGCGAGCAGTTCAAGGAGTTGCAGGTGACAGATCTAGTTTAGCCTTGAGAAAACTCGTTTCTTCTATCTACTACCTACAAGATATGTTTGTTTCGTTGGATTTAACGTCACACTAGTACTGCGCAAAAGGCAATTGTCGACGGTCTGGGAACTTTTAAAGATAAAATTATTATTATGAGGTTTTTTTTTTTTTTTTTTTTTTTTTTTTTGGTTTTAATTTTAAATTTTGATTGAATGGTATAAAAAAAAAAAAAAAAAAAAAAAAAATTGCAATTTGCTATTATTGATTTGGGGGCCCCTGGGTGAAGTCCCGAGTTGCGCATGCGATAATATGGGCCTGAGAATCAGGGAAAAAATTTTAGACTGGCCACACTCTGAGCAGCAACCTCATGCGAACTTCAAAATACCAAATTGAATTTCTTTAAAGGGTACCTACAGATCAACCGCTAAAAAATTTTGACTTTCATATGCAAGGGACTTTAAAATGTGATATTATACAAAAAAAAAAAAAAAAAGGAGACAGAAATTGAATGACAAAAACTACTTTGTTTACAGCGTGGATTTGAGATAAGCTTATAATAGACACACACATAGACGTACCGCCAAAAATATTATTTTCGGATTCAGGAGGTCTCAAAACACAGAAATATGACAAAAACTCAATCTTCAAAATTTTACACAAAAATGGGTAATAAAAAATTGAAGAAAGGAAAAAAAAAAAAAAAAAAAACTTAAAAAAAAAAAAAATATATATATATATATAAATATATATATATACATTAGACATTATTTTTCTTTCAACCCGAATAAACTACTACGTCAGGAACGCTGAAAAAAAATATTTGAGATGCATACAGCTGTTTCGGTAGCCTTAAGCGTACAGTCTTCAGTGCAAAAAGAATTCTGAATCTGGAGAAGTGCTCGTATATATAGGAGAGGGATCGAATTTAGTTCAACCAATAGGATTACGGGAAAGGGGGGAAGAGTGGCCAATAGGAATTTAGGAATGTTAGCTGTATAAACAGTAGAAAAATTAAGAAAATGTGGACTGAATATAAAATTTCCAACAGTCAGACAAACAGGGAACAGCGAAATCACAATTTACGAGGTTTTTAAAATTTTTATAAATATGAAAAACTTCAAAGAAATCGAGTTCATGAATGGATTTATGTCTGCAAATTATTTTAGCTGAATTAAATTTAAAATTATGATTTTCCTCCCAGCGATGTTCAGAAATAGCCGATTTATTGGTTTCTTGTTTGCGGACTTAATTCATATGTTCTTTTAGACGAAATTTAAGACTGCGTTCAGTTTGGCCAGTATATGATAAACCACACTGACAGGAAATACTATAAATGCCCCATATCATATATTGGCCAAACTAAACGCAGTCTCAAATTTCGTCTAAAGAACATATGAATTACGTCCGCAAACAAGAAACCAATAAATCGGCTATTCCGAAACATTGCTGAGAGGAAAATCACAATTTTAAATTTAATTCTGCTAAAATAATTTGCAGACCTTAATCCATTAATGAACTTGATTTCTTTGAAACTTTTCATATTTATAAAAAAAATTAAAAACCTTGTAAATTGTGATTTTGCTGTTCCCTAATCGTCTGACTGTTGGAAATTTTATATTCAGTCCACATTTTTTTAAATTTTCCACTGTTTACACAGCTAACATTCCTAAATTCCTATGGGACACTCTTCACACCTTTCCCGGAATCCTATTGGTTGAACTAAATTCTGTCCCTCTCCTATATATACGAGCACTTCTCCAGATTCAGAATTCTTTTCGCACTGAAGATGGTACGCTTAAGGCTACCGAAACAGCTGTATGCGTATCAAATATTTTTTTTTTGGAGTTTCTGACGTAGTAGTTTATTCGGGTTTTATATTCCAACGCCAAGTCTCCTGTTATTATTATTTTTATTTCACTTTAATTTACTGACAGAATTTCTTTAAAAATTGTTTTACTATAATATTGTTTCACACATTCTTTAAAAAGAAATGTCATTATTATTATTTACATTTTCTTCCCTGTGTAAAAGAAATAGAGATAAAATCATTTTTTAGGTTAGAAGCTTTTTATTGTGAAGCCCTAAAGTGCATAAAATAAAAATTTATTCTGGCAAAGACATGCTACAATGAAATGAAGTTTCAACATTAAGTAAATTTTAGAGAAAAATATAGGTACTTTCCTTTTGCAAAAATTTTCATCTCTTGCAAAAAGTACCTATATTTTTCTCTAAAATTTTCATAATGTTGAAAAAGGAAAGTACCTATATTTTTCTCTAAAATTTTCTTAATGTTGAAACTTCATTTCTTTGTAGCATGTCTTTGCCAGAATAATCTTTTATTTTATGCGTTTTAGGGCTTCACAATAAAAAGCTTGTAACCTAAAAAATGATTTTTTTACTTAAATTTTATTTTGTACATTTTAGTTACAAAAAAAAGGAAAAGTTTCTTAACAAAAACTAATTAAAATTACTTAGGATATTGTGTAGACAACGGAATCTTTTCTTTTATCAATTGACATTTTCTTTTTCTCTTAATTATCTGCAAAAAATGTACTTTATCGTCTTTCGATGACCGAATCCGGGACCATCGCGTTATCAGCATGACTCTCTAACGAAAAGTCTAAGCACTGTCAAGAGAAATCATAAAACATTCTAGAAAATCTAACAAATACTTATGCAAAAGAAGTATTGTTATCGAATGCTTTTTAAAATATTTGGAATATTTAAAATTTTTCATCTTTTGCAAAAGTAAAATATCTATATTTTTCTTTAAAATTTTCTTGTTTTTGAAACTTTTATGATTTTATAGCATCTCTCTACTAGAATAAATTTTTGTTTTAGGCTAGTTAGGGCTCCACAATAATAAAAAAAACTTTAAGTGTTATTTTAATTAATTAATTAATTTTATTTTATTAATTAATTAATTATTTTTTTTTTTTTACTGAAATTTTTTTTTGTGACTTTTAGTAACTCAAAAAAAAAAAAAAAAACTTCTTAAAAAAACTATCAAATTTCCTTAGGATACTCTGTAGACAATGAAAGATTTCCTTTTATCAATTGACATCGTTGTTATTAATTATTTGAAAACAATTAAAATATCGGCTTGCGAAGATCGAACCAACGAGCATGGTGTTATAACCATGACGCTCTAGCCAAACGCGCTAACGAGCGACGAAAATAGGTTATTTAAATTTACATGAAAGTGGAGGCGCCCTCTTTTTCCGATTGACACAAAGACACGATGATAAAAATCCTTATTTCAATAAAAAGCTTCTAAAAGAATATTTATTTATTTTACTTAACTTTTGTGCTTTTTAGTATCTAAAAAAAAAAGCTTCTTAAAAGAAAACTCTCCAAAAATTCTTAAAATACTGCGTAGAGAATGAAAATTTTCTTTTATGAATCGACGCATTTTCTATTAATTATCTGCAAAATTTAACACAATGATCCTTCGGGGGATGGAACTCACCAGCATCGCATTAGTGACTTGACGCTCTAACCAACTGAGCCAATGAGGACGGTAAGGCCTACTGACATTTACTTTAAAGTAGAGGTGCCTTGTTTATAAGCGTGACACGAAGACGCGATAACGAAATCAAGTTTCAATAAAAAGCTTCTAAAAAATGTATTTATTTATTTTCACTTAAATTTTTAATTTGAGCTTTTTAGTAACTAGATAGAAAACTATTTAAAAAATTCTTCAAAAATTATTAGGATACTGTGTACACAACGAAATGTTTCCTTTTATCAAATGACACCCTTTCTATTAATTATTTGCAAAAATTATCATGACGCTCTAACCAACGGAGCCATTAAAAGATACAATAAATTGCTTACTTTTTTTTTTTTTCCTTTAAGTGGAGGCGTCTTGTTTTTTGCGTAACAGAAAACGCGATGACGAATTCAATTTCATATAGTAATATATATATAAAGCTTCTAAATATATTTATTTATGTATTTTTTACTTGTAACTTTTTATTTTGAGCTTTTTCAATATCTAAAATATTTTGTGTTTTCTAATATTTAAAAAAGAGAAAAAACTTCTTAAAAAAAAACACTTCAAAAATTCTTAAGATACTATGTAGTCAACGAAAAATTTCCTCTTCTCAATTGACACCTTGTTCTACTAATTATCTGCAAAAATTAACACGCCGAACCTTCGGGTATCGAACTCTCACCTACCGCGTTATTAACGTGACGTTCTAACCAACTAAGCCATGGAGAGACAAACTGAACTGCTTATATTTACGTTAAAATGGAGGCGCCTTTTTTTATTAGCGTGACACGACGACACCATGACAAAGTCAATTCCATATAAAAACCTTCTAATTAAATTAAAATAAATTAAAAATTTCGTACATAATGTAAAGTATAAAATAATATAACAGTCATAAAAACACCTTATTAGTCGTTTGAAGCGAGAATAAAAAATATTTATAAATTTTATTTACAGGTAAATGAAAATTATATCATGAGTTAAAAATATGAATACAAAAATAAAACGTATTTGTTTAAAAATAATTTCTTTTATTTATGTTATTTAAAAATATGTCATTGACATGCTTGGTAAGTATCTGAAGTGAAATTTTCTGAAAAATTCAGATCCATCAAAATTTTTACACTATTTTTAATAGTTTTGAAAGTAAAAAAACTGACAGTGCTTGAAACATCTTTAATTATCGTAAGTAAAGGAGACAATTATCCCCACCAAACTGTTTCCGAACCCTCAGAGGGGATTTCAAGGTTGATTCCGGATTTCAGTCTTTCGCCAATATTTCGCAACGAGGCATTACTCGCGAAACAATAAATTTATATTAAATTTGCACCTCATTGTAACAAAAAATATCGCGGTTCGCCATAAATAATACTAGTTTTTAAAGCCAGAACTTTTTCAGTTTAGTAGGAGGGAAAAAAATCCAGTAGAAAGAGTATTATACTCGAATTCATAAAGGAACTATTTCTTTTCGCGGAGGTACAATTTCTCCAGGCTTAACAATGCTATCAAGTTAGGCTTGGCACGAGCATAGAATATATAGTTTAGGAAAATTCAGTTTAGTTCTTGGGAGTTGAAGCGAGCGAAAAAGATAACTTTGTTTTTTAAATGAATTCGCATTCGTTTTTTCAAAACTTCGTGTTTATTTTTATTTTTTGTATGTAATAGATTTAATTTAGTTTATTTTATTAATGTAATATAACTCATTTTTAATAATATTTTGTAAAAAAAAAAAAAAAAAAGTAAATTATTTTATTATGATAGATTTATTTTTACTTTTGTAAATTAATGATCTTGTATTTTTTTTTTTTTTTCTTAATATTAATTTTTTTAAAGTGTATTTTTTTTAATAAAATGTAATTTATAAATTAATAAATACATAAGGTTATTGAGAGTACTCTATAACATAAAATAAGCTTTTGATGTTGACAATTTTTGAATAGCAGTTTGATTTCTTTAATTTAATGTATAAAGAATTTATGCATATACACACATTTTTTTTTCTTTTTTAATAGCGTAAAAAATTCCCCCTCTATTATATATTTACATATAAGCTCAAAAATATATTATAATTTTCATTTAAAGAGTACTTCATAAAAAAGATTTTATTTTATTAAGATATATTTCTTTCCATTTGAATTTGCTACATAGAAAAGGTGATATTTTTCAAAGTTAACCTTATAAGTGTGATTTTAATATCATAGAAATTAATATGAGTGAATGTTTAATATTTCTTCACATAACTTTAAAATCATCATCTTTTGTTCCTTATTTAACAAATTTAAATTGCTAAAAATATTTCTTAAAAATTAAACAAAATTAAGTAAAATGTATTTTTAATGTACTCAAAAAAAAAAAAAAAAAAAAAGCATTTAAAATTTTTTAAATATATGAGGGAAACATGTAGTTTAATAATATATATAATTTTGTTACATTTAATTTTTTTATATATATAATGGATTAAAGGTAAGACATGGAATTACTTTTAACAAATTACTCAAGTTTAAAGGTTTATTTTATGTTAATATATAGCCAATCTTATTCTAAATATCAAAAAGCGATTCTAAAAGGACACAAATTTAATAATTTACAAAAAACATAAATAAATTAGTTATATTAAGGGGGAACAACACAGTAAAATTTTCGAAAAATGAAAAAAAATTTTATTGTATTTTTTGATAGCTTATACTTTTAAGATTATAATGCCAAAATATTAAATTGATTTTCGTTAAAATGTAGAAGTTACAGCGTAATACGTAAAGCGCGTCATGCGACTCGTGACGCGCTTCAACATGTACGAGCGAGTGAACTTGTTCGCGCGATTAATTGTTACATTTGCTCACTTTTATCGAAACGTTATAGTAGAGTAACATCATTTTAACTGTTTTACGTTTTAACTAAATTAATTCGTTAATTATTTAAACAATAAAGTGTTGATGTGTTTTAATACATAGTGATGTGTTCATTTGACAGTTCTGATTTTTAAAAAAGGATTTTTTATATAAGTAGTTTGTATATAACTAAATATATAAAAATATATATACAAAAAATATAATTAATCACACATATGGATAGAAAATCAACAAAACATGATTATAAAAGACGAAATAGAGATGGGAAGAAACGGAAACGACCTTTTAATCACCATGAAACTAAAAAAAAAGATTATACAAGTACTTCAGCAAAAAAGATAAAAGCATCTGATTGCAATGTTAAAGTTGATAATTCCATTGGATACCGAATAATAAATTAAGCATTTTATAAATTATAAACGAATGATTTTTCATAAAACTTTAAACGTGTTTTACTCGAAACCAAGTTTTTCAAAACGGCTGTCGCTCTAACTACTGTAATTTTTTACCCATTTGCTTCAAATTTTGACACCGTGTTCACAGTATGTTTAGTTTTCGTTGCACGTAGGGGTTTTTTGATTTGATTTATAGTTTTTCAGTAATCCAAGAATATGTACTCCTTTTTTTGAATATTTTTTGAGTTTTTTTTAAACACTTCGCCATTTTGTGAAAAATTCAAATTTTCAAAAAAACCTATGTGCAACGAAAACTATATTTATATAGTTTAAAAAAATCTAAACAGATTCAGTTTCGCATTCTTTTTACTCAAGTTATGCATACAGCCAATTATCGATAATTGCAAAACACAGTTTCAAAGATTGTGTTATATTAAAAATATCTTTTTTGATTTTTGTAATTTTTACATTTTAAAATGAAGATTAAGGTAAGTAGAATAAGACAAAAAAAATATATAATGTTTTATTTATCTCAATCATTGCAAAATTCATTTAAAAAAAATGTATTTTACAAAGCTTCTACTGTGTTGTTCCCCCTTAAAGCAGCTTCATTTTTTGACTTAAAATACTTAAAATATTATTATTATTATTATTTTAATTATAAGATTTTTTAAAAAGCACATTGTATACAGCTAAAAGGGTTAAAATTTAAAATAAATAAATAAATAAATTATTCTTGCTTTAAAAATCACGGAATGTTTATCTTGAGACAAATTTGTTTTTTATGATTTTCAAAAGGTTCTTTCATTGGAGTGTTTTGACACAATTTTTAATACCCGTTTTCCAATAATTATTGTTATTAAAATCTGCTAAAACAGCAATTTCTTTTGTTTTCTTTATATTCAAGTTTAAAAGTTTATTTTATGTTAATATTTTTAATGACATTCCTAATCTTATTCTAAATATTTTATGATAAAGATACTCTAAAATGATACAAAATTAATAATTTAAAAATAATAATAAAAATAAAAATAATAAATAAATAAGTTATATTAAACCAGCTTCATTTTTTTATTTAAAATTTACATAAGCAGCTAGCTATATAAGCAATTTCTTTTTTAAAAAATTTTCACTACTTTCCTTATGTATAGAAGAATAAAAAGTAATCTTAATATAAACCAATTCAAAATAACAAAACACTCAAAAGAGAGAAAATGTTTACAAACACTTTAGACAACACTAGATACTCTGAAAAGCATTAGTAAACTCATAGAAAATTGTTTATACTGAACCGTTACTAACAACATTCACTTCAGTTTTGCCGCGAAAACCAGTGGACTTTGAGAGGCCTTTACGAATGCGCCGAAGTATTACTTTTCTATTTTTTTTACATCACGACTTGCAAATACAAAAACGGATTTCAGTTTTGTTAATTTTTTTTTCTCCTCTCTTTTTTAAAAATTATTCCATTCAAAAGAGATATTGTATAGATGGTTGAAATGAAAGAAATTTTTCTAACAAAGTTGAAAAATAATTATATAATTTCAAACTGGCACATATATCACTAATATATAATATAATATTTTATATAGAATAGTTATATTGTACCTTGACATTATCATATATAATAATGTCAAGGAAGAAATGCAAGTAAAAAATTAATAAATTATTTTTTTAAGTGAAAAATTTTATTATATTTCAAAAAAACCCAATGGATTTTTTTAAGTGGATAAATAATAATAAAAGAAAAAAAAAGTCCAGGTTTTTTGGGTTTCTCGGGCGGTTTTGAAACCCTGCTATGTGAATCTTGTTGACAATTCTTTATACATTAGCTATTTCAAAACAGTCAACTGGAGAAATGCATTGATGCTCCACTCCTTTAATGTGTTACTGAATTAAATTCATGTTCCCTTTAAAAAGTAAAAAAGTGTATATGAATATAAAGAAAAGGAATTTTATAAAGGACATCTTCAGTGCTTTCAACAATATTACAAAAAAAAAAAAAAAAAAAAAAAAACTATTTTATGTCTTTCTTTATTATAATTATTAACCTTACACAAATGACCATTGAATAGTTCCTCTACAGTGGCGTATTTACGATTTTACTTCGGGGAGGGCTGAGTTAAGTTCGATAATGTTTTACAGCATACGTATCATAATTATTAATCTTTTTTTTTTTTTTTTCAATTTTTTTACAGAATTTCTTGAGGGGCTGCAGCCCATCAGCCACTTCTCAGGATACACTACTGGTTCTCTATCCCTTGTTATGAAACAAAATATATATCCATTTAAAATTGAGGATACATCTAAAGCAACATGAGCAATTGCTTAAACAATCCCAGTGAATTTTCATTATTAAATTGTAATAAACATTTATTAAGGAGGTACAGTCGGGAAAAAAAAAAAAAAGTTACCCATCCACACCTAATTTCGCTCTAAATTATCTTAAAAACATGCGGTTGGTACCAATCGATCGGAATAACGTCTATTTTATAATGGTATAGTTAGATTTTGCTTAAGGGGTCATCTACATATTAAAACAGGCATCAATTTCATTTTTTCCAATGGCAACCCTTATTTTTGACCTCATATTCATATTTCTGAGATCAAGGCAGTTCGGAATAACTACAAGATAAAAAGAACTTTTTATGTACCATGTTTTTCAATTTTCTGTTGAATCAAATAAACGCTACCGAAGGCAGTGGGGACTCGGAGCAATTGGATAAAAGTGTTAAAAAAATTCATTGCTCTCGTGTTTTGAGCAATTATAAAAGTTTCAAATGGCTATCTAGCCGGGAAGTTAGTTAAAATTGATTGCAAGCTTTGTACTCGTAACGCTATCGAAGACAGCGGGATTCCGAAGCTAGTTAAAAATATTTAAAAAATACATTTTCACCGTGTTCTGAACTATTCCGAAAGTTTCAAATGTCTAGCTAGTCGGGAAATTAGTTAAATAAATATTCTGTTTAATCATATAAACGTGCCAAAGGCAGTAGGGACCTGAAACAGTTGACTAAAAGTATCAAAAAATGTACTGTCACCGTGTTCTGAGCTATCCTGAAGGTTTCAAATGTCTTGCTGGTCGGAAAGTTTGGGAAAAATCGATTGCAAGCTTTCTACTGGTAACGCTGTCGAAGGCAGCAGGAACCCGAAACAGTTGGTTAAAAATATTTAAAAAATGCATTTTCACCGTGTTCTGAACTATTCTGAAAGTTTCAAATGTCTAGCTAGTCGGGAAGTTAGTTAAATAAATTTTCTGTTTAATCATATAAACGCTGCCGAAGGCAGTAGGGACCTGAAACAGTTGACTAAAAGTATAAAAAAATGTATTGTCACCGTGTTCTGAGCTATCCTGAAAGTTTCAGATGTCCAGCTTGTCGGGAAGTTAGTAAAAAAACGATTGCAAGCTTTTTACTGGTAACGCTGCCGAAGGCAGCAGGAACCCGAAAAATTTGGCTAAAAGTATTTGAAAAATGCATTTTTTCCGTATTTTGAACTAATCTGAAAGTTTCAAATGTCTAGGCAGTCGGAAAGTTAGTTAAATATATTTTCTGTTGAATCATATGAACGATGCCGGAGGCAGTAGGGACCTAAAACAGTTGTCTAAAAGTATTAAAAAAATGTATTGTCACCGTGGTCTCAGCTATTCTGAAAGTTTCAAATGTGTAACTGGTCGGGAAGTCAGGGAAAAATCGATTGCAAGCTTTGTACTGGTAACGCTATCGAAGGCAGCAGGAACCCGAAACAGTTGGTTAAAAATATTTTAAAAATGAATTTTCACCGTGTTCTGAACTATTCTGAAAGTTTCAAATGTCTAGCTAGTCGGGAAGTTAGTTAAATAAATTTTCTGTTGAATCATATAAACGCTGCCGAAGGCAGTACGGACCTGAAACAGTTGACTAAAAGTAGTTTAAAAATGTATTATCACCGTGTTCTGGCTGTCCTCAAAGTTTCAAATATGTAGGTAGTCGGGAAGTTAGTTAAAAATCGATTGCAAGATTTGTAACTGACAAACAAACAAACAAACAAGAATCGAAGTTAATAAAAACATGGTAACATATACCTATTTATATACTTTAAATGAATTCTAGATAGAGATACAAGCGATAATGTATTAGGGGTCCGTCTGTACATTTACAAAAAATAAATCATGATCCACCACAGCATAAACATTATTTATAACGTTTCTCACCGGAAAAAAAGTGCAGAAATATTAATTATAAAAGAAAAAAACGAAACTGACTTACAAAATATATTGTCTTAAAAATTTTAAGTGGTTTATATTAAAAAAAACGTACATTATCTTAATGCATCACTTCATACGTAAAAATTTATATAGCTTAAGTCATATGAACCCTTCAATGTTGAATTACAAAAATCTAGATAGAAAGATAAAAGAATAATAGTGGTAATGATAATAATAATAATAGGGGTAAAAAGGAAAAAAAGTATTTATTATTTAAGAAAAAAAAATTATCTACTTCTGTTGGGTATATTTTTATTTTATACAGTAAGACCCGTATGAAAGTTTTACTATAAACTTTTACACTTAATTTGAGGCGTGCAAACCTACAACATAAAACCTACAATATAAAAAAATATAGATAACAAGATTTAAACTAAAATCTGAGAAAGGACATTGAAAGTTCAATAAAAATAGAGCTGCCAATTTCTTAAAACTGTTATCAGTAATGGTACTGCCATCAGAAACTGACACGCCGTACCGCACTATTTGCTATATTATATATATATAGATATAATACAGTATATAATAATATTTAATATACATTAATATTTATATATTATATATATACACAGAGGTACCAAGTTTCAATAAGAGCTATCTATCAGTAATCAGAGTTATATACTTGTGCAACGTGGAGACGTGAACCTCGTCACGGAATAATTTTTATACACAAGCCCACATATAACAATGAATTGCACTGTTTTCGTAAACAAGTATAAAAAATATTAATTAGAAAAATTTCTAAAACAAAAGTAAATATGTATTTCTTTACCTTCTTACAAAATGAAAGTAAAAAGAAACCTGCTCTGGTGGGGGGAAAAAACATTTGGATCTCTTTCTCTCTTTCTTTTTTTTTTTTTTGGGGGGGGGGGTGTGTTGCACAATTTTTTTATTATTTATTATTATTATTATCTAGTAGTCATTTTTTCATAGACAACTGTTTTCATGGTGTTACATACTAAAACATAGTTCTTTTATTTTTAATAAAACATTATTATTATTTTTTTTCTTTATGAATCTTGCATAAAAACTAACATATCTTTTGTTTGATGGTATTGTATGTATTTTAAATTTATTAAGGAAAAACAATAAATTCATCAAGTTCAGCAATAAAGCCTAAAAATAATAAATTACATATGTGAGGAATATTGAACATTTCTATCACTTTTTTGATTCTAGAAGTAATCCTTGATCACCAGCTGGGAAGCGGGAGGGGCAGTCAAAATATAAATATTAGATAAATGAGAAATTAAACAATTCTACTTCTTTATAGGCAATAGAATCTAATAAAGCAAGTTTAAAATGAATATTGACATTTATGTTGCTGATGAGGAAAGACTGTGAAACTAAAGGCTTCTACTTTTAATCGACGGTGGCTAGTTGGAGATAAGAAAAGAGGGGAGGGGGTAAAAAAATAATTACATCAGCAAGAAATATTGTATAATTCTATTTCTTTATAGTTTTTAGAATCTTATAAAGCAAGTTTAAAATGAATATTGACATTTATGTTGTGGATGGGGAAAGATTGAGAATTAGAATGCTTCTGTTGCGCGTTTGATTGTCCATCGTTAGTGGCGATTCTTTTTTTTTTTTAACGAACGATATCGGCGATTTTTTTTAAAGTGTATAATCCGTAATTTTTATATGTTGTCCGTAATGCCGTAATTATTGCCGTAAATCCGTAATAATTACGGACAAATCGTAATACTTGGCACCTCTAAAAAGGAGATACGGTTCAAAAGCATTCCTATTTTAAGTAATATTAACACGCCTTCATATGTTTCTCTAAAACTTCCAATTTTTTTACAAAATTCATGATTAACACTTTCGCGACCGCATGCTTTTACCTTTGTGATAGTAAGGTCCGTCTGTGGGCGTTAATTTTTGAAGTTACAATATTTCAGAACAAAATTTTCTCTAATCACATTTATATTAAAAATAGATATATATTATATTTATGTTCTTTCTAATCAAAGTAGTTTTATCCATTTTATATTTCATTGTAAAAATACAAATAGTTGTTATATACTTAAGATAATGCATAAAAATTTCAAAAGAAACACCAATAGGCGGTGTTACAGATTTTCAAATGTCGTGAATCTACGTCAGCGGTCACGAAAGTGTTAAATAACTGAAATTTTGTCATCATCAATCAAAAAGGCAACTTTCACTCGTTTATATATTCTGGAGTTCTATAAAGAGTCAAACTTAAATTAAGGAAACAAGAAATATTTTTTAAAGTATTGTTTCAGAAAAAGCCAGAGCAAGGGATTTATTATCCTTTTGGAATGAATCAAAATTTCCCGCCTGGAATGCGTCAATCTTACAAAATTAGAGTAATTTGTGTAGTAAACATCGAAACCTTACTTAGAAAACAATAAAAAACAACAAAATTAAATTAAATAAAATTTTTCAGTGTCAGGCTGAATGTTCATAAATTGGCCTCCCCATAATAAATGTGAATTTTACGCCGTGATGAGAAGAAGCAAAATAAATAAAATTGCGCTTTGTTTGAATAATAAATTTAATGAAAAAAAAAAAATCTTCCACTGTTTGATTTTGTATTTAAAGAAAAAACATTAACTAAAAATTTAATATTATGTTACGTCATGCGATAAAATTTAAATAAAACAAAGCTTGCAAACGTACAGTAAACAAATGTGAAAATGTCACAACAAAATTAAAACAGAAAATTCTTTTGAAAAAATGTTATAAAAATTATTAAATGTTAATTACAATAATTTAGAAAAAGAAAAAGAAGAAAAGGTCGTTCACTGCGAATTCCTCCTTCAAACAATAATCATCGCCTTACCGCGTTTCCTAAATCATGATATTTAACTTGAGGTGTAAGAATCCAAGAATATTCAAGTAAAAATAACAGGGACAACTGAGTTAAAATAGAATTTTAGCAGTGAGAAACTGGGAAAAGTTATGTAACATTTAAGAAGAAAAACTTAAGATTAAGAAGAAAGACATTTCAGGATCGGGTATATTCCTTTTTAAAACGGAATCCACGCTTTTACACAATTTTCTAAAACTTTACATTATAAAACAATTTTTCTTTTACATATTTGCAATTAAAACATTTAAAATTTGTCTTCAGCATTCGATGTATTAAATGCCATTGACATTTATGCATACCAGCGTCATACATAGAGTCAAATACGAATATGCGAACTAGTTTTTTTAATATTGCTTCCGCTATATGAATGCGGGGCTTTTTTTATTTTGGAATTATTTCACAATCTCTCGTCTGCATCGCGATAATTTTATAAAAATTCAACAATTTGTATGATAAACGTCGAAATGTTGTACAGAAAGCAATTAGAATAACAAAAATATAAATTATAATAGTTTTTTGTCAAAATATATACAGATATTTACTCACAGAGGATACAAATTATAACAGGTGACGGCCCCTAACAGCAGTAAAAAATGAAATATCACTGTAACACAAAAAAAGTTAGGAACGAGCTGTAAATTTGGAAACCCATGTTTTTGATGATCTCCGATCTATTCATGCAAAAATTAACATAGGTCATAATTCATAATTTTCCCAAATATGAAAATATTAATAATTTTCATAATTCAAAAAATGTTTTTTTTATCAAAAATATGCATGGAATATGTTTGGGTCACTTCATTTTATCGTATAGAAAAAAACAGAGTTTGAATATCATAATTATTTTGGAAGATATGAATTAATGTTTGTCACATTCATTTAACATTAGCATCCTCATATTTTGAAAGCTCATAACTGTATGAATAATTAAGCAAAATATATAAACTATACCATTTTCCGCGATGATTTGATCCAAAGAATTCAAATAAATTACAAAAAATGGGGGTTACCATTGAAAAAAATGAAGTTGATTACAGTTTTAATGTGTAGACGACCCCTTAAGCAAAATCTAACTATACCATTATAAACTAGACGTTATTACAAATCGATTGGTAACAACCACGTGTTTCTACGACAACTTATGGCGAAATTAGGTGGGGGAGGGGCTTTTTTTTTTTGCCGACTGTACATCAATAACGATCACTTATACAGTTCATAACTGAATGACACCTCACAAGTATGACAAAGTTGGTGCACATTCAGAGGACATACCTGCCAACATTACCAATTTTTAAATACACCAGCATTTAAAAAAGAAATCAGTCATATATATTTTAATATCAGTCATATATATTCAAATACATAAAATTAAATAAACTGAAAACATTTACAAAAACTCTCCAGTATGAAATCTCTATTGAAACGATGATTTTGTACCAATGAGATGGGATTTATAAGAACGTTTTACAACTAATTATTGAGCATTTTACATCTGAAATGCTTCTCAACAATATAACTAAGTTGTTGTCATAACGACAACAGATTTTTCAGAAAATTCTTAATTGCATATTTCAGAATTGAAAGGCTTCTCACCAGTATGACAATGTCGGTGTCTATTGACATTAGATTTCTGAGAAAATCCTTTATTGCATATTTCACAACTGAAAGGCTTCTCACCAGTATGAACAAGATAGTGTTTATTCAAAGCAGATTTTTGTGAAAATTGTCTATTGCATATTTCACAGCTGAAAGGCTCTTCACCAGTATGGCTAAGTTGGTGTCTATTCAGATGAGATTTACGAGAAAATTCTTTATTGCATATTTTACAACTGAAAAGCTTCTCACGAGTATGGGTAAGTTGGTGTCTATTCAGAAGAGATTTACGAGAAAATTCTTTATTGCATATTTCACAACTGAAAGGCTTCTCACCAGTATGACTAAGATGGTGTTTATTCAGATCATATTTTTGCGAAAATTTTTTATTGCATATTTCACAACTGAAAGGCTTCTCACCAGTATGACTAAGATAGTGTTTATTCACAGCAGATTTTCGTGAAAATTGTTTATTGCATATCTCACAACTGAAAGTCTTTTCCCCAGTATGGCAAAGTTTGTGCGCATTCAGATAAAATTTCAGAGAAAATGTTTTATTACATATTTCACAACAGAAAGGCTTTTCCCCAGTATGAGAAAGTTTGTGCACATTCACACAAGATTTCTGAGAAAATGTTTTATTACATATTTCACAGCTGAAAGGTTTCTCACCAGAATGACAAAGCTGATGTGTGTTCAGATGAAATTTTCGAGAAAATTGTTTATTACATATTTCACACCTGAAGGGCTTCTCACCAGTATGACTAAGTTGGTGTCTATTGAGTTGAGATTTCCGAGAAAATTCTTTGTTGCATATTTCACAAAGTAAAGGCTTTATATCCATTTCAAAAAGAAGATGTGTACCTAAATCAGATCTGTTAGAAAATTGCTTATTTTATGAAGCTTAAGTGAGTCTTCATATTGATTATCTACCTATTTTGATTTTTCATAAAAATATTTTCTTCTTGCTTCTCAAATGAATTTTTTCATTATTATGAACTTACAGATGCAATATTAAATTACGATAAAATTCCTTACTGCATATTTTACTAATAAAGAAATCTAAATTCTACAGCAATGCAAATTATACACCTTTTTTACATAACACATATCACGAATGCATTTTGTAACTATTCAAACAGAATTTCTGAAAACTAAAAGTGTAAGATTTAGTAATTCTGTATGAATATGCTTATACTTTATTAAAAGTATACAGAATCTTCCCTATACATAAAATATTTATTTTTACCACTAGTGTAATTAAGAAATGTGTTTAAAGATTACTTTCAACACAGATATATGCGTAAAACAAATGTTAAAAATAATATTTCCTTCTAGTTAAGTGATTTTTTCATTGTTTAATCCAAACAAACTAACTTATTGAAATAAAAATATTATAGTTTTTGTATAAGCCTTACGTTTATGCTGTTTCACATATGGCATTTTTCATTTCAATTAATATGGTCAATAAGCTAAAGTAAACTTCACTCTGTTTAATACAGACAATAAATGGTTTCATCAAAGAGTAAATATTTTTACTTTACATAAAAATAAATAGCTTCTTCTTCTTTTTTTTTTTTTTTTTTCTTTCTTCTATTGCTCTAGAAATTCCAGTCCTTACACCTATAAAATAAATTAGATTGTTAAAAAAATTAAATTTTATGAAATTTGATACACATGAATATAAGGAAAAATGTTTTAAATTACTACCTCGGAGAAAGAACTAACTGGAGGGGAAACTCCAATGGGAATGGGAGTACTCTAAAAAACTGCAATATACTTTTAGGTTAATAGAGATGGTGCCACTCGTCATAGAAGCCCACTTAACTGCATAACTGTAATGCTTTTCAATTCAATTGCAAAAACTTGCATTTAAAAAAGAATTTTTATGAAGATAATGATTTGTTGAGAAAGTCCATGAAAAATGAATTTGATTATTCAGAGTTTTCTTAACAACATATTTTTTTTTTTTTTTACAAGTCTGTGTCGCTTATTTAACAAAAGCCAGATTCGTAAAAGCTGTTGTTTGAAAGAAAGATGAATTATTAAAGGGACATTTAAATTCAAATAATTTATAAGTATATTTTTTAATATATTTTATAATTCTTATTATAATATACAATTCTTATTATTTTCTTTATTCCAATGAAATATGAAATGCATTCCATTTAAAAATAAATAAATAAAATAAATCTGCATAAAAATATTAAATATTTTTAATTTAAGATAGAATGCAATTTTACTCTATGTAAACTGTTTGAAAGAATATTTGGATCTAAATTAGGGTGTGATGTCGTTATTATAAAGGCCGATTGGCAACATTTGGTTTCTAGGCCTCAGTGAAATACCCTCCATGGTCTCCTTTAGGGGTTCTAGCCAGAATTTATACAAGTTTCGGAGAAGACTACGGAAAACTTCGATCGGGTAAATCAATGAGTGCAACTTGGAATTTACCGTCTATCCGCTTGGAAAGAACACCATATTAAAGAAGTCATTCTGTTTGCGGTAGATGTCCTGTTATTTTTTATCTTTAATGCTTTTTAATTGAAAAAAAAAAAAAAAAAAAACGTACATTCAATAAAGTTTTTTAGCAAAAGGAATGATTTTTGAGAATGTCCACGAAAAAATGAATTTGATTATACACAGTTTTCTGAACAACATATACTTTTTACAAAAAGTATGCGACGATTGTTATTTTAAAACATCAACTTTTGTATAAGCACTCATCAAAATGAAAAATTAATTAAAGTGACATTTAATTTCAAATGATTTATGAATAATATCTATAAAATATTTTTTATAATTTTTATTATATTATATACTAGCAGGCTACGCCCGCTTCGCTGGTCACTATTTTTAAATGAATCACAATAATTAATGAATTCTCAAAATTGCATTAATTTTTATCATAAGATAAAAAAAGAAAAAACAAATTCTGATCGGGAAACATGTCGCATCGGGTCCCAACTGCCTTCGGCAGCGTAGACCCGTAGGCTGCGCGCGCGTATTCCTTCACCATCCTTATGATTTCTCAAAATTCCATGTTATTACTCATAAACTTTCATTCTTAAGAAAAGGAAATATCATTATGAAAATATCATTTAGCATCTGATAAAAACTCGCACCGGGTCCCCACTGCCTTCAGCAGCGCAGACCCATGCGCACTGTGCGCGCACATGTGAGGATATACGTGCGTTGTGCACGCATATTTTTTCTCAACGCAAACTTTTATTATTAAGAAAAAAAATCTTTTATCATCGGGTAAAAACTCTCACCGGGTCCCATGCGCGCTGCGTGCGCACGTGTTAAGGTGTACGTGCGGTGCGCGCACATATTCCTTCTGAAATCAGACTTTTATTCTTAAGAAAAGAAAATTAAAAAAATCGTTTCTCATCAGGTAAAAAGTCGGACCGGGTCCCCACTGCCTTCGGCAGCGCAGTCTCGTGCGCGCTGCGTGCACCTATTCCTTCCCCACCCTTCCAGCCCTCCTAATTAACCTACATATACCAATTTCGAACGGTCTAACTCAATTAGCTGAGATGCAAAAGAAAACCTAATCAGGACACCTTAAAATTGTAAATCAGGTGAAATCTCGAATTCTACTTTCGATAATATAAAAGAACATTAAAATATCTTTCGAATGATGTATCAGAAATAAATTAATCATAATCAGAATTTGAAATATTGAAATTTAAAAATATTACAGTACGATCTGGCGGTAGAAATTTCTGTAACCTATTGTTCCATTCCAGATCAACAAAGCTTTCAAATGATGTATTGCTTATGAAATTATTTTAATTAATAGCTGAGATACAAAAGAAAACCTAATCAGAAGACCTCAAAACATGTAAATCGGGTGAAATCTCGAATTCCACTTTCGATAATATAAAAGTACTTTAAAATATCTTTCGAATGATGTATTAAATATAATTTAATCATAATTAGAATTTGAAATATTGAAATTTTAAAATATTACAGCGCCATCTGGCGGTAGAAATTCCTGTAATCTGCCGTATAATTCCAAATCAGCAAAGCTTTCAAATGATGTATTACTTATGAAATTATTTTATTTAGTAGCTCAGATACAAAACAAAACCTAATCAGGAGGCCTCAAAACGTGTAAATCGGGTGAAATCTCAAATTTCACTTTCGATATTATAAAAGTACTTTAAAATATCTTTCGAATGATGTATTAAAAATATTTTAAAAGTAATTAGAATTAGAAATATTGAAATTTTAAAATATTTCAGCGCCATCTGGCGGTAAAAATTTCTGTAATCTACTGATCGATTCCAAATCAACAAAGCTTTCAAATGATGTTTTACTTATGAAATTATTTTAATTAGTAGCTGAGATACAAAAGAAAACCGATTCAGGAGACCCCAAAACGTGTAAATCAAGTGAAATCTCGAATCCCACTTTCGATAATATAAAAGTAGTTTAAAATATCTTTCGAATGATGCATTAAAAATAATTTAATTAGAATTTGAAATATTGAAATTTTAAAATATCTGGCGGTTGAAATTTCTGTAATCTACTGTTCAATTCACAAATCAACAAAGCTTTCTATTCTAATAATGTGTTACTTATGAAATTATTTTAATTAGTAGCTGAGATACAAAAGAAAACTTAATCAGGATATTCTAAAACATGTAAATCACGTGAAATCTCTAATTACATTATCTACGGTAGTCGGTTAATGGAAGTAAAAAGAAAAATAAATATTTTTTAGGTCCCCAAAACCTATATATACCACGGCAGTCGGGTAATATAAGTAAAAAGAAAAAGTATTTTTTTAGTTCCTTCAAATGTATTTTGTTGCTATGGAAAGTCCTATCATCTATTAAAAGATTATGTGTTAGAATAAAATTTAATTTGCAATTAAAATGTAACTGCTTTGTTTATTAATGAAAATTGATGAAATTTTAACTGCAGGTTGTTTTTGTGCTGAATAGGTGAGTTGTTTATAGGTGAGTATTAAAGTGTTGTGTGCGAAAAAGAAAATTTGAAGCACTTTGAAATTTGAAATTTTTAACCCCAGTTCAAGATCATGTGACATAGGTTGTATATTAAGTGTTGTGTACGAAAAAGAAAATTTGAAGCACTTTGAAATTTGCAATTTTTAACTCCAGTTCAAGGTCATGTGACATTAATTACTTCCAGATGTTTTGTTTCCATTCAAGACAACAGTTAAAATCGACTGCTGATAGAATGCCTCTTTTTAAGCAATAATTCGTGGATTTTTTGTCATTTTTCAATCGACATGGGTCTACGTTTTAATTAATATCTCCGAAACTAATTAAGATTTTTAAATTCTGTTTTCAGGAGGAACTCAAAAATGCTCCAGAGCATCCGTATGTCAATTCTTGTACTTCTGCGTTCAACAGGGGCTGAACGTATAGAAGAACAGACGGACAGACAAACAAACAAAACAAACAAACAAACCTTTCCTTTTATTATATATATATATATATATATATATATATATATATATATATATATATATATATATATATATATATCCCAACGAAATATAAAATCATGCATTCATAAAAAAAAAAAAAAAAAAACTACATAAAAACAATAAATGTTTAGAATTTAAGATGAAATGCAACTTTACTATATATAAACTATTTGAAAAAATGAATTTTGGGCTTCATTTGTGCTGCGGTATTGGGATTATAATGCCGATTAACAGCACGTGGGTTTTAGCCGGGAATGGAACACTTCCGTGGTGATGGCCTTATGGGATCCTAGCCGGTATTTATGAAAGTTTCGGAGAAAACCACTGAAAACTCCCGTCAGCGTGCTCGACATGGAATTAAAGTTGGCATTTCCGGCCTGTAAGCTTGAAAAGAACAACATATTAAAGAAAGATGCCCTATTATCTTCGCTCTCTAATGCTTTTCAGTTGCAAAAACGTTCATTAAAAAAGTTTTTTATCATAAAAAATGATTTTTAAGAAAGTCCACGAAAGATGTATTTGATTTTACAGAGTTTATATATATATATATATATATATATATATATATTTACAAGAAATATGCAGTGCTTGTTTTTTTAAAATAGCTAGCATTGTACAAGCAGTCGTCGAAAGGAAAAACATATTAAAGGGACATTTAAAAGGATGCCGTAAGAAGGATACATCAAACAAACAAAAAAAATCAATATACGCTGAAAAGAAATGTATCGGATAAATTAAAAAATTCAAAGTTTATATTCTTCAATTTCAATTTATAAATAATACATATTTTCAAATATATTTCATGGTTTTTATTGTATGTATAATTTTTTTTAATTACTATATATATATATATTTAATCTTAATTAAATATGAAATGCATTCCATTAAAAAAATAAAGAAAGAAATCTATATAAAACACCTTTATTATAAAAAAAGACATAAATTTCGGTCGGTGAAGGAGAATTAAATATATATATATTCTTTACAATTATTTATTTATTAAGAAACAAAATAAAGGGGATAGAAAAGAGGGTGTATGTTATTTGTAGGAGTTAAGTCACATTCACTAACATTGGGCCTAGTACTGGGTGGAATTCCCTGCTCTCCATAGTTGTCTTTTTAAGCATATTTACACAGTATTCACGCGATCTTTGGAGAAACCCTCAGAAAACACCGTACCGTTAGGTTGGCGAAGACGACTTGGGATCGAACTCAAAACTTCTCTTCAACCAACATTGAGAACAGAGCCATTCGGCCAATAGTAAGGAAGGTAATAAAAAAATTCTTAAAAAATATAAGTTTAGAGGTTCCTGTGTGTTGGCGATACGTCATTTAAATACACTAGGCACTTGTGGCTGAGGTATGTGTCCTCAGCCCATAACCCAGGGAGTAGGGATCTTTCTAAGGGACTCCAGCACATATTTCCCGAGTTTCAAAGAAAACCACGTAAAACTCCATACGGCTACCCGACGAGCGCAACATAGGTTCGAACCCAGTACTTTCTATCTACCAATTTCTAAAGCAGAATCTCGCCACTCAGAAATGTGAGCAATTTGTTGAAGTATGTTAAAGTAATCCCTGGGAAACAAAATTCCTAAAAGTTTTTAAAACTCATATAAATTAATACTTATGAATGAAAATATATATATATATATATATATATATATATATACGACTAATAGTAATCTAAATATGAATAGTTAAAATTGTATCTAATTTATGGAATCATTTGCTTTAATTATAACTTTATGAACGACCTCTTTTAACTGATCTCCTTCCTGACCTGTCAATTTTCTATCTAACCAGTATTTATGCGACTTTCAGAGAAAACTATGAGAAACTAAGAACAACTAAATCGACGAATGTGACCTGGAATCAAACTCTTCAGTTTTCGTCTTTTAGCTTAGAGAGAAGAATTTCTCAGCCTCTCGGGGGGAGAGGGGAAGCTTATATAACGAACTTAGAGCGAAATGGTTAAATAATTTCAAAAATTATCACATTTTTTTCCCACAAAATAGGCACCGGATATTTAAAAAAAAAAAAAAAAAAAAAAAAATGCACTTCTGAAAAATAAATTAAATTTCGAAGTTCACAAAACAAGTTATAAGTCGGAGGAAAAAAAAAATCGATAGTTTATTATTACTTTCTCTTATGTGTTTTATTGATCCTAAAATCTTCGTACTGCTAAAAAAAGAAAAAAAAATGTGTCTAAACCGTTTTTGCATTATCTTTTTCTTTTGCTCTCTTTATATGTATAGATGTGAAATTAGAGTCTTGTTTTATTTATTTACTTGTTTTTTTAGACAGGAAAAAATATATCTTCGCTTAGTTAAATTAAAATAATAATAATACTTAATCTCATTAGACTAATGTCGTCATTTTTTATTATTATATAATTGAACTAAATTCACGAGCTTAAATATTGTCCATTTATAAATCTTATTTCATTTATATTTTATTTTGCACTACGCGCGCGCTTTTTATTTCCTAATAAAAATTATTGAAAAAAAAGAAAAAAAAAAAACTTTTTCATTACTGTCAGTTTCGAAACTGATTATTATTAATTTTCTTTTCTCTTTTTTAACAAAAAAAAAAAAAAAAAAGAAAGAAAGAAAGAAAGAAAAAGATTTTGATGAAATTCTGGAAAAAGCAGAATTTTTTAGTTCTGAGAATTATTAGTTTTTTTTTTTTTTTTCACATATTATAACATCTATTTCAAATTGTTCAATTATATTTTCGATGAATTTTCGAATTTGATAAAGGTCCAACTCTCGAAAAAGTGGTTTATTAAAAATCCGTACTTAATTCGTTTTTTGACTGAGACTAATAGTCCTCAGTCAAAAAAAAAATAATAATAATAATAAAATAAAATAAAATAAAGTCGTCGTCAGTCTATTTTTTGTAGACAACCTGAATGGTTTCATAATAAGAAATACATTTAAGTCTATTACAGGGTATAAGAAATTACAAATGTGTAAAAATGAAAAAATGTCTGTGTCAAAAATAGTATTCGTGTGATAATTCCATTCTGTTTAGAACAGATTTATTATTATTATTAATGGCGTTAAAAATAAAATATTGATAATTTAAATAAATAAATAAATAAATAAATAAAATCTTTGAAAAATTGAATATGCTAGTAAATAAAACTTCCTAGTAATTACTATTGCAGTTTTGAGAAAACCGTCAAATACTTTGGATGCTTACGTCAACGAATGCGACCTGGGATCGAGCTTAGTATTTCCCATGTGTGAGCTTCGAAAGTAGAATTTTTCGGCTATTTGAACAAGTAAAACAAATACAAAAATTTCAAAAGGTTAAGAGGAGCAGAGGATTTCTTAAGTAATTTATTATTATAAAAATATGAATCATTTCAGAATAAAAAAAAAAAAAAAAAAAAAAAAAAAAAAGATAGGAAATGTGATGGAGCAAAAAGAAGGTCTAAGAAATATTTCAATAATAAATAAAATAAAATAAAATAAAATAAATAAATAAGAAAATAAGAAATGCCATCAATTTAATTTCATTTATTTATTTATTTTATTCAATTATTTTATTTATTTATGTATTATTGTTAGGTTATTATTTATTAACATTATTATTGTTATTATTATTTATTTTATTTTATCTTTATTTTTTTGACGTAGAGCGCAAAATTTAAATGGAAATTTTGGAGAAAGAGATACAATAGTTTATATATATATATATTTTTTTTTTCTGTGATTATCTGATAATAATGCATTGGTCACATATGGTAAACAGAGTCTTTAACATGGCGTTTTTTACAAGCTGTTATACGGGAAATGCCTAGTTTAATTCCAAGTCGCGCTCGACAACCGAGTCCGTGATTTTCTCCGAAACTTGCATAAATACCGGTTATGACACCATATGGAGACCACCACGAATGGCATTCCACTCAGGCCTAAAAACTAAATGGTATAACTCAGATTTATAATCCCAACACCACACCACACATGAGGTCCCGAATTTATTCTTTTAAACAGTTTGCAGACAGTAAAATTGCATTTCATCTTAAATTGAAAATATTTATTGTTTTTATGCAGATTTTTTTTTTTTTTTTTTAATGGAATGAATTTCACATTTCATTGGGATTAAAAAAATAATAATAATTGATACAATATAATAAAAATTATAAAATATATTTTAAGAAATATTATTTTTAAATTATTGAAAATTAAATGTCCCTAAATAATTTTTCCTTTTGACGACAGCGGACAGCTTATACAAAATTGGCTTTTTTTTTTTCAATAGCAAGCGCCACGTACTTCTTGTAAAAAGTATATGTTGTTAAGAAAACTCTGTACAACCAGATTCATTTTTCATGGACTTTCTCAAAACTCATTTTTGTACTTAAAAAACTTTTTTAAACGAGTGTTTTTGCAATTGAAAAGCGTTGCAGAATGAAGTTCAGAGGGCATCTACTGACGACAGGCGCCTTCTTTTTTTCGAAAAATTGGATAACAAAAAATCAACATTAGTTTCCTCTTCAGTTATTTCTGACACTGTTATTACTACGTAAGAATTTTTAAATGAAAAATGATTTATAGAGGTTAAAAAAAAAAAAAAAAGATTAAAGAAAGAAATTTTTTAAGTAAAGCAGCGGAAAAGAAAAGAAAAAAAAAAAAGTTGACACTTTCAAGTTAAAAAAAAAAAAAAAAAAAAAAAAAAAAAATCCTTTTAAAAATTATAATAGTAAATTAATATTGTTTAAAGGTGAATTTATTTAAAAACAAAAAATAATGAAAAAAAATGCTAAATTAAAATTTAATAAAACAGTAATTAAATATTGTGATGATATTTGACTTTCAATTAAAAATTAGATAAGTTTTCTAATTTTTAATTTCTATAAGATTGGTTTGCTGATATTCATTGTGCTAAAAACAAGCTTTACATTTTGCTGATAATAAAGACACTTGAGTTAAATTGAAAGACTAATAATCAAGTAACGTGTAGAAAAATGTTTAAACTCCTATTCTAGTCAAATGCAGAGCTTGTACAGTCGGTAACAAAAGTGTCCGAACAGTAGCAAAAATTCCTACGTAAAAAAGTGCACTGCATACGGTTTTGTTAAATAAAGCCTTGTCGAATCCTGTTCTTAGTGTCAGAACATGACTCGATGAGGATTTATTTAACAAAACTGTATGACGTATACTTTTTTTACAAAGGAATTTTTGCTAGTGTTCGGACACTTTTGTTACCAACTGTACCCATTGCGACCAGACAATTTCAAGTACGGTATCCATCCTTGGTGCATTTATCGCTGTTTGGCTTTCCTTTTTCTTTATAAGATTTTTATATGAAATTGACTTGTTATCATGTCTTCCTGTCACATGATAATGTCTTCGTGTCACGCTAATAAACAAGGCGCCTCCGTTTTAAAGTAAAAAAAACCCCAGATTCAGATGCCTGCTCTTAAGGATCCTCAACTAAAGATCTTTAACTCAAAGTTAAAGATTTTTTCTTTAAGAAGCAATTCAGACCAGTCAAGAATAAAGATCCTCAACGCCTACGTCACGATTTCGGACCATTTCGGCTTTCTTTACTTCCGATTTCATCTTCGGTAATCTTCGGACTCTAATATCGATTATACGACTGATAAGCCAATCAGAATACAGAATCGCATAAACATATCGAATAATACGAATAAATCTCAAATTTGAATAATAGTTTGTTGCTATTATTTACAATTTACAGATCGTAAATAATTATAGATTTAATACCTACCTACATAGTCAAGCATACAAATCTGACGTACACCCCGCGACAAAAAGATAGGAACAAAGGGTTTTTTCTTTGATTTTTCATAAATAACATTATCTAAATTGTGCTTATCGTTTATTATTATCATAAAATAACACTATTTCATAACTGATTTTTGTTTTAAGACTAATATAAAAAAATTTTAAGACTAAAATTTTTCTAATTTAAGACTACACTCCGCGACAAAAAGATAGGAACAAAGGTTTTTTTTTTTTTTTTGAATATCATTATTTTAAATATGATACAAATATTTTGTATGGTTTTGATATGATAATATTTTGTAATTATAACAAATGATCAACGCAATTTAGATAATGTTATTTTATGAAAAATTTAAAAAACTTTTTGTTCCTATATTTTTGTCGCGAAGTGTAGTCTTAAATTAGAAAAATTTTAGTCTTAAAAGTTTTCTAAATTAGTCTGACTATAATATAGTACTTTAGTAATTTATGATAATAAGAAATGATGAGCGCAATTTAGATCATTATTTTATGAAAAATCAAAGAAAAAACCCTTTGCTCCTATCTTTTTGTCGCGGGGTGTATATGTTATCAGTAAACTAACAAACAAACCTACCTACCTACCTATAGATTTAGATTGTAGAAGAACAAATTCAATATTATTTCCCTTATTGTTAGATTTCGTTACAAACATCTATTTATCTGAAATCATAAATAATTTATAACATTATATTCATATTCTTTTGATTTAAAAACAACTTTTATAATATTTTAATAAATTATTATATATATATACATATATATAGGGGAACATCTCCGGTTGTGGGCACTCCACCCTATCTTTTAACAAAAGTAAATATGGTGAATTTGAGTACTATCAAACATGTATTGTGACAGTACGCAGTTATTGCGCTAACACCGAACTGAATAGACACATTTGCTTAGTAAGTGCAAGCATCGAAACAAAATTTTGAAAAAAAAAAAGCAACACAAAAGCAGTTTTTGAATTTTTTCAATGTGCGATAAATCGAAGTGAATTAATTAAAAAATATGAGTGCAATATATATTCATGCACTATATTCAATATATTTTGTAATGCAATATCGAATTTAGTCAAAATTTGAAATGAAAATAGTTTTTTCTGTCATTATATAAGTGATTGTCATTTCCCGTTGTAGGCACCTTCATGTAACCGGTTGTGGGCACCCATGTTTCTTTCATTTAAAGCGTGTTTTTTACTTACAGATTGTCAAATAAGGTCGTTTAAAACAACATAACATATTTTATTTTTGTTTATGTATTTTTAGGCTTTTTTAGCCATGTCAACCCCGGAAAAGTAAATCGATCCAAAATAAATGCATTTTAAGGCGGTGGTTAAAGCCATTTAGGATTGCTTAGTATATACAAAATCCATAAAATCGATTGCCGGATAATATGGCCGTCTTCGTAGCTTCTGTGTCCATAGAGAAGATGTCCAGAAAAAGTAAGGGAACTCCACCTGTCAAACTGCTGAACAAGCGCGCTAAAAATAGGATGGATGGTTAGATGGTTGGGTTTAACGTCGCACTAGTGCTGCGCAGATGGGCAATCTAAAAACAGGAACATTCACAATCAGGAAAAGATGTCGATTTCTGCGTCAGTTGTTGCACTCGCTACCATGCCGAACAAGAGCAAATTCAATCAAATGCAACGAGTATGATCGTCTTTTGCGTTTGAAATGTGCCAATATACATGAAAATTGTTTTAATTACAAGCATTGCACTTCTGATTTGAAGGATGAAGACGATGACGAATAAAAATGGAAAAATGCAGTTTTTTGTTGTTATTTTGGGCGCTGAATCCTTACAAAATAAATTTTGTTATTTTCTGTATTTATGGTGATTTTCTTATTATTTTTCCATTTTTAACGGATTTTTAAGATTCTCACAAACAGGATACTTTTTTTTGGCTAAAATTTATCACTTCACAAAATTGGCGGTAACATTTTTCTGATTGACGAAATCGATACAGTTGCTTTATCAAACGTTAGCTAAGGGTTCTAGCTTTCTATTGGTATTCATATGTTTGCATAATATTTACTCTACCGAAAGTTATAAGCCAAAATCAAAACTGTGCCCACAACCGGAGATGTTCCCCTATATATATATTATAAATGAAGGATATTTTGGGAATAAAATATGCATATTATTGAAAATTTATTGGTGAAAAAATATACATAGTAACGAGAACTAATGTATGATAGTTTATTATGCAAATTGTTTATATGTGTTTGTGTTTTTCCTCTTATAACAAAGTGTCTCTAAAAATGGTTTTTTCTTTTCCAACAAGCAAAACAAAGTCGTCCCCAAAACAATTCAAAGAGGGAGAGGTATATATATTTGTTTTTATGTCATTTAATTGTTTAAACTTATTTATTATCTTTCCAACGATGTATCACACATGTTTGTGTATAGAAAATGACTGTGCACTTCTAAGTGCACTTCGTAACTTAAAGTTGTCAATTAAATCATTAAATGATTTTTTTATCAAAAACGTGATTTTTCAGCTTCATATTCCTATTTTTTACATATCTATGAAACTATAGAACAGATTTTTCCTGACACTTATGTTAGGTTATATTGTATCTTAACCAGGGGTTTGATGATTTCTTGAGAATTATTTATTTTAGGCAGTGAAATTTAACCAAAAATGTAAATTTAAAAGTGATTTTCACGAAGAAATTGTTAATAATGTTTTAGTTTCATTAGGAAAAAAAAAAAAAAGTTCTAAAACGTGCTATTTTTAACTGCCATGAAAAATTTGACTATTTTTCACTATTTCTGAGAGAAAGGAACATAAAATTAATAAATTTAATATGGTGGGATAGGGCTTTTCCGGTCTGCTTAAAGGACAAATTCAACACAATAAGACAATTTTAAAAAATATTATTCTTCAAAAATCATGAAATTCCATAAATATTAAGAAAAACATTTTAATCGCCGGAAATAAATACCTCATAAACACCTGTTAATAAACCTTGTAAAAACTCTGGAAAAAATTTAGGATCTAATCTGAAAAATCTATATGGAAAAAAAACCTAGTTCAATGTTTTCCTATTCATATTTTCAAAAACTCGCCGCAATGGCAAAATTCCGTATTATATCCTGAGTCCCTTTTACTGCATACATAAGATATTATACTTTTTGGCGAACAACAAAAAAAAAAAAAAAAAAAAAAAAAAAAACCTAAATATGTTGGAAGCAAACAAAATCATCTATAATACACTTTTTGGTTTCATCCCAGAATCCGATACCCCCGTGCCAAGCTGGCGATAACGCGCTGCGCCTGGCAAACTGATCGGACGGTCGCATGAATTCACTGTCTTCCCTTCTCCTTGTGTAACTCTATCAGCGCTTCTGTCTCATTGGCTTAACCGCTTAGCGGGAGTGTTTATAATTGGCTGATTGGTTTTGCTTTCGTAACAGAGGCGAATTTTAATTGAATTAATTGAAAATTTTTCATTTGCCTTAGCATAATTAATTGTTTTAGGTGGCTTTTATTTTCGCTTCTGTTTCTTTTTGAAACCGTCATCATAGTATCTGTAAGTAAGAATAATTCTATATTTTAATGTTTTTAAATGTGTTTTTAAGGTTTAAAACTTAATTTTTTCAGTGTATTTTACGTATTTTTTAATCATTTTAGAAAGAAAAAAAAAGAGAGAAGGGGAAGCATGATAGTCATTGCTGCAGTATAGATTATTCACACATTTTTCTGCCCTTCATATTATATGTAAGATTCTTTTAATCATGATCCATGATTTTGGTGCATTCAGTTATTATTATTAATATTATTTATTTATTATCATCGGGATACTGACCGCGGCTGTTCAAATTTCCATGCATTTACTTATTCTTGTGTTGCGAATTAGGGGTATCCAGTGATTTTTATTTCCATTACCTTACTACCGTAGGTAATGGAAGTATTGTATTTGGTCCAAAAATTCGATGTTGAGTTAGCCCCTGATTTACACGTTTTAAGGCCTCCTGAGTCCAAAAAAATATTTTTCAGCAGTTTGTCAGAGTGTGTATGTATACATGTGTGTATGTATCTATGTACGGAATCTTCTGGCTACCACATCTCCGAAACTAATAACGATAGAACTACGAAACTTCACAACTGATACAGATCTGGTGTACAGAGGAAGTTTGCAAATTTTGGTGAAATTCGGAAGACCGAAAGTGGGTCATTGGAAACCGGAAATGGGACCGTAAGTCCGTATCTCAAAAACGGCTCTAACGATTTTCTTGAAAGCTGCTACATAAATACTCTATTAGGTGCCCTTTCGAATGATATAGTTGGTTAGTTCATTAAAACTGATAGGCGTCCTTTATAAATAGCTCAATTTGAGGCCCCGCAAGTGTGTTCCTTTAAAAAAGGCTGTACGATTTTTTTTTTCAAACTTGCCATATTAACTCCCTTTTAAGAATCCTTTTGTATGTAATTATTTTTTTCCGGTCAATAATTGAGTATACTAAATTTTAGTAAAAGTTGGTATCTCAAAAACAGCTCTAACGATTTTCTTGAAAATTGTTATATAAATCCATTTTAGATACCCTTTCTCATGTATTACGTGGTTATTACAGGAATATTAATGGTCATCCTGATTAGATAGTTCCATTTTAGATCTTGGAAATTGGTGTTTAAAAAATAACTCTCTCTCTCTATTTTTTTTTCCTTATTTTTCCTAAACATGGAAGATTTCGACAAATTTTCACATTAACGTAAATTAAAGGAATATTTTACTTGTAAAGATGCCAGACTACCTTTTAAATATCGGTTATGATGCTGGCAGGAAGATAACTATGAAAATTTAACTTTGAAAACTTCGTAATTAACTCGAAATTTACGATTTTTTTAATATCTCAGAATACGGCAATACTAAAATTAACAACCAAATTACTAAAATTAAATATACCAATAGTTTACCATTCTGTAACGAATTAAAAAATTTCAAACGCTTTATTCTCCGTAAATTTAATTTACTAATTCCTTTCACCTGCCCTTGTACTATTAAACATCTAGGTGTTAACGACCGTGATCTTACCAAACCTACAAGTGGTGTCTATAAAATCCCTACTAAATATAATGATGAACTGTATTACTACATTGGACAAACTCGCCGCACCCACAAAGCTAGAATAAGTGAACACATCCGTAGTAATTAAAGAAGAAAAAAAGCTCTGCACTGTTGAATTTCTTTATGATAATCCTAATGCAATTCCTCTGTGGTCCCAAGCCGAAATAATTTCTTTTCCGCGTGATTATCAAGACATTCTCCTAACTGAAGCAATCAATATCATTAAATGCAATAAAGCTATCATTTTTAAAGATTCTGCAGCTTTTCATAAAATCTGGCATACGTTATGTGAATAAAATTCATGAAATTCATATACTTTTAGTCGACATTCATTTTTCAAGTTGCTTGCTGTTTGTATGTTGTTAAAATTCCACTGTATTCCTTTTTAGCTTTCTTCAACAAATAATGTTGACATGTAACACTAATGTGACCATCCTTGAACTCAACCGTTCCTCATAAATTCATATAACTTCGCTGCCAACTGTCATTAGAAACCTCCAGTCTTTTTGCTCAAAATTTGTATTTCTTCTACAAGAACTTTTGCCATGTAGCTCTAGTGCGACCATGTAGGAACTTAACTCTACTTTCTAAAATTACGTGACTACACTGCAAGATAATCTTGGAAAGCTTCAATCTTCGTTTTCAAGTCTTATTATTTTTCAAGATTTGGTGTGTAACCCTAACGGATCTTCAGTGACTCATCCCGTTGTGTACCAGCTTTAATTTTTTGACTTTATATGCCGTCTACACTTTTCTTATGTTAAAAACATAACCTGAACATGCTGCATAATAGTAGCGAAAAGCTTCGTGTACAATTTTAATAAAAAATTTTATACGTGTTTTAAAGTGGTTTTATATATTTTTTACTATGTTAACACGTGAATGCATTGCAAATTTTAAGCTTTTAAGAGTTTTTAATTTTAACCAATTTTCATACTTTCGCAGGCAGTACAGTTTTAGTATAGGACGTTCGTGATGCCTTTTAATTTTTTGTCGCCATGTTATGGTGATGACTTTTTATTAATTTGGTAAAATATTACGTTAAAGAAAAAAAATATAATAATTCCCAATTTGATTTGTATTTTTTATGAATGTGATTTTTAGTCAATTTAAGATAATAAGCATCACTTGTGAGGAATAAGTGGTCTCCATAATCTCAATTCCTCAATCTTAACTTCATCTAACTTAAGTAGTAAATAAGAGCACGAGACAAGAGTTAAATACAAAATAACAAAGTTTATAAATGATCAGTTTCAAGGCGGGTGTTGGGATAACTCAGCTTAACTCCTAAATAACCCCAGGGGATAACTTCAACAAAGCATAAAATAAAGGTACATTAAAACTCATCAATACCGATATTGTCGACGACTGCTCTCTGGGGACCACTGAACTATCCTTGTACAAGAACCGTCGGCAGGATTCCCTTGACGCGACAAATTCTTTACTCAAATCTTACTCTATTCAACAACGCTACAAATCTCTATCATCGCTTAACACTCGCATAAGAACAATTCTCATTAACACCACTCTTCTACTCCCCTCTTCACACACCTCTTTAACACGCCTTTATACTAAAACCCATCTCCATCTTATACTACTTCCTACCAACTTCCTTTCTCTTCATTTCAATCAATACTTTTAAAATCGCTTCCAATTCCTTTACCTCTCACAACTGAATTCGTTCATTGCAGCACCATGTCGACACAAAACTAATCCGACCAAAACTTTCGCCGAGTCACTGGCGTCGATTTAACCGTCCCAACTTTATACTTTGCTGGATTCAGCTTAATTTCAAACAAGCTGTGGCGGCATTCTATAGTCTCAACCTCACAGTCCCCCTCCAAGAAAAAAAAAATTGTTTGGGAAAATCCCCAACGGGTTTTACCGAGTAATTTTAAACACCTTAATTCTACATCTAACTATAATCTCATAACTCGTAAGTGTGAGTGATCAATTAAATTTCGAAAACTAAACTTTCGAATAAGTTAGAAAAAAAAAAAAAAAGGAGGAGGGTTTAATTTACTGAGCAATGAACTGCTTACAGCTTAAAATACAACGGCGAGTAAAAAAAAATCCTAAGCGAAAAACCTGACAAACCCCGAAAAAAGAAGTTTAAATTTTAAATTAAATTGGGGAACCTTTACAGCAGGAAACTCCGGAACTAAAAAAAAAAAACGCCTCAACAAATAGGTTAGCCAAGAACTACAGAAGGGATTAACAAACATCTTCCTGTTAATCCAGGAAGATAAAATCTTGATGTGTAGGAGGATTTAGTTACAGGAAGGTCGCTTTGACATACATTTAATAGCAATGTGAAGAATATAATTTTTCTTAAAAAGAAATCTTGAAATTCCTTTTGAAGAAGACCATCCTTCGAAACTTATAACATGATGAATTTTCTTCAGACATCAGAAAGAGAGTCTAGGAGCAAAAAACATCAGCTTGTAGGTTACTACGTGGGTCATGAGAAAAATGGAGGCTTTCCATCTATGGCTTTCAGCAGACTGAGATAGTTTAAACATCAGAAACAATTCGTCACAAGTCATTCTAAAATGCAAAACTTTTTACAGTATCAAAAATGTAAATGAAGTTAAACTACATTTTGTAGATAATTAACCGAGAAAGTTTGTCTCTAAAGATATACCATAGTTTATATTACAGAAAAGTATTCTCTTCCTGGACTATAGCATGAACGAAAAACTAAGTTGTTAGTGTTTTTAGAGTTAAAATTTAAGCACGATTGATGCATATAGTAAAGAAAAACATTTCCCTATTCCAAAACATATATACAGAGAAACTTTTAGTACATATACAAAAGTTTACAATAACAAATTTACATTTTAGATATACAAAGACATTATTTATAGAAATACGAAAAAGGGGAAATTTTTTTTCCAAAGGGCTAAGAAAAACATTTTATGTTACCAGCTCTGCAGGTGTTGGCTAAAAAGTAAAAGAACTTAGCGTACATACATAAAATATATATTAAGAGAGAACAAAAATGTTGACATCGAAGCTTAAGAGCGGACAATACCTAATCTCGCCGGCAGCCTTCGCCCATGTTATTCTTTGGGAAAATTTGTTTACATAATTACTCATTACCTAATGAATATTTTTAAATTCTGTTTTCACATTTAAAAAATTCATAAGTGTTAAATTAGTACTTGTTTTCCAAAAAATTATTTTTTTAAATTTTAGTATTTTATTTTGCGATTAGAAAATGAGAAAAATGCATTTTGTGAAAAATTGCATTTTTGAACTCAAAATTAAAATGTAAAAATTAAAAAAAAAGAATTTTTCAAAAATGAGTACTCATTTAACGGTTATGAATTTTCTGACTGCGAAAACAGAATTTAAAAATATTCATTAGGTAATGTTTAATTGTAGCAACAAATTTTCCCATAGAATAACATGGGCGAAGGCTGCCGGCGAGATTAGGTATTGTCCCCTCTTAAACATGAATTTCAATATGAAAGTTCATGCACTGATTTTGAATTTTACATTTTTTTAGCTTAAGAAAGTCCTTTGCTTTCATAAAAAATTCGCACATCCAAAAGGCATACATATCGCACATTTTGGCACAGCTCTGATAAAGAAACACTTTTGAAGAAATAAAATAATCAACGATATCACCTGACTTAAGGTTTCCGCTGTAACAGCAGTAGGATCACACCGCTTAGTCAGGTTCGTCTGTCCACATGTCGGGGAAATATCAGGGCTGGCGGTTGGCAGAGCAGAATGGAGTCAGGCATAGGAGAGGCACTTTGCTGGGATGGGTTCGAACCCGGCATCTTGTTAACATCTAGAGTTCCAGGAGAAGGTTCAGCTTGCTCCCTACTCATGAATGTTGAGGTCCTCGAGGGCTTACAAGATTTAAAACATTGTAATGCATTAGTGAAAATCACATTTTCTGTTACATCGTCGTTTAAACTAGTGACACAGTTATCTGACATTTCCGTTAGATTTGCGACTTTATCGTTGAATTTATGTACAAGATTTTCAGAAATAGAGTTATTTAACATTGCGTTTTGAAATGTATTACTTTCATTTAAATTAGCTACTCGTTTTTTAGAAGCACCATTATTTAATTCTATAACTATTTCTGTGAAATGAGATAACTTTCCGGACTTGACGGGTTTAGTATTTGAGTTTGATTTATCATTGGAAATAGCAGATTCTGCAGACTTGACAGTTTTAGAACTGAAATGTAATATATTATGAGGTGCATTTAAACTAATAGAGAAGTCTGTTGTCTTAACAGGTTCAAAACATAAATTTGATTTCTTGACGAAAGGTTTAGCCGCAACATTTAAAGGTATTTCATTCTTCTCTAAATTGGAAGGTAACGGAGTGTTCAAAATAGAAACGCATTGAGAAGAAGAATTTAAATGAGTGTTATTTTCTTCTAAAAGTTTAGTTTAACTTGCACATGAGTACCAGCAATAAATACAAGGTTTTTAGCAAAATTAATTTGAAGATTATGTTTTTTCATAAAGTCTAGGTCGATTATACACGAATATTGGAGATTTTCCACTACAAAAAAAAGCCATAGCACTTCAAATTCGTTTACCTTTACTTTTAAAGAAAGCAGGCCGCGATTTACACAAGATTCGCCTTGAGCCGTAATAACATTATACTGAGCAGAAGTTAACGGTTTAAAGGAAAAATATTTACTATAAGTTTCATAAGATATAAAGCTTCGTTCGGCTCCTGTGTCACAATAAACCGGCGTAACAACATCATGCAGAATAATATTTAAATGAGGTACGCTTACTGAGCAATTAGAAATAGAATTCAAAAATATAGATTTAACTTGTGTATTAGGAGAGTTTATTTGATTTCCTGCAACAGTTTCAGGTTCATTTAAATGACTGTTTCTTGTCTGTGAAAAGTTATCTTGTTACGGTCGGTTGAAAGTATCAATTTGAGGGGGGGCGAAATTTTCTCGCTGTTCATTTTGAACATTGACGGTTTCCTGCCGGCGATTAGAATTATTCGCAGATTTAGCAGCGTGGCGTTCTTGATATTTATCTAACCTTTGAAACAGACTATTAATAAATGCGGCAGGTTGTAAATCTAGATAATCTTGAATCAGGATTGTGAACAGCGGTTTTATAATATCCAACACTTCAAGTTCCTCAAAAAAGTTAAGCACATTATTTGAGCCGGTAAAATATACTCGAGCGGGGGGGGGTTACTACTTCCTACTAACTTCCTTTCTCTTTATTTCAATCAATACTTTTAAAGTCGCTTCCAATTCTTCTACCTCTCACAACTTAATTCGTTCGTTGCAGCACCATGTCGACACAAGACTAATCTGACCAAAACATTCGCCGAGTCACTGGCGTGGAAGCGATTTAACCGTCCCAACTTTATACTTTGCTGGATTCAGCTTAATTTCAAACAAACTGTGCGATGTTCTATAGTCTCAACCTCACACACTATGCATTTAAGGGTTAAGAGACTGGAGGAAGATCTTGAGAGTAAAATAAGCAAGAGTGCAACAGGGAAGTGTTAGAAGATGATCCGGAGTCTAGAAGAGCAGTTAACTGTCGTGCCCCTGGAAATTGAAAAGAGAGATAAAAAAGTCCAGAATCAAGAATTTATTAAGCTATCCACCTACGATGGCAGCTCCTCCTGGCAGGTTTATAAGACACAATTTTCCATCGTCACTAAAGCTAAGGGATGGAACTCTACTGCCAAGACAGTCCACTTAACAGCAGCACTACGGGGCGATACAACCGATATACTGACTTGTGAGAACTATCTCGAACGAAGAACGGCACGACTTTGACGCCCTGACTAGACCACTGGAGCTAAGTTTCGGAGAAAAGTGTTCTAAGGACTATAGTCACCTCCAGCTAAGTTTCATTACCAGAATGAGGGTGAAAGTTTGCAAGAGCTGACAGCGGATATTCAGGGACTGTCGCACTTAGCATTCTCCGAATGCCATGCTGACACTCGAAACGATTTGGCCATTCAGTACTTTATCGTTTTCCTTTCGAGATTCAGAAATTCAAAAAGCACTTGCACTCTCCAATATCAGGGATGTTGAATCAGCTTTAGGCTACACATTGAAGGTAGAAGCAGCCCAATTGACCAAATCAAAGTACCTTTATAAGAGAAGCATTAAAAATTGCTACAATTATCAAATTATGGTTGTATTTTTTCATTCGTAATAAATAAGGACTAAAAATAAAGTGTTATTTATTAATAATTTAGTTTCTACAGTTTTTTTAAACTTTGGAAAATGCCTTCAGAAAAAAAAGGGCGTCCCCATTTGTCCCCAGAAAATGGGGCCATATGTTAAGTATACCAAACAAGCCTCCGTAACGACCGCCATAGACTGGATGACACACCAGCGGATCTGAAGAAAATAAAGACAAATTTTACAGTGATTAGGAGGAGATTGCGCAGCCTTGGAAATAATTAAAAAGTAAACGATCTAAAGATAAAATGCTGGGGCTGCTGAAGACATGGGCATGTGAAGAGGAACTGTCCTGTACGATCAACTAAAGAAAATAACCCAGCTTCACAATCATTGCAGGAAACTAAGAGAAGGCCATCTCGCGGGGCGGCGGTTGCCTGAAATTACAGAGCTCCTCTTTGCAGTATTCCATGTTTCATCGATGAGTAGCGGCGATAATGGACTTTACGTTTATGACCAAGTTAACAATACCACCTGCCGCATGATTCCGGATACTGGAGCCAACGTAACCCTCACTAGAACGGCTTTAGCTCAAGAATTTAAAGAAAAGATCATCTGGACGCCGCCCTGTGTTAAACTCCAGATTGTGACCGGAGACGAAATCAAACTTTACGGAAAAGTAAAATTGACCATCACATTTGGGAATACTATTTACCATCATATGGCATATGTGGCTGATATAAGAGATACTCTAATCCTTGGAATTGATTTCCTGAGAAAGTTTGACTTTAAATTCGACTTCAAGAATAATGAACTGCATTCAAGTTCCAAAGACATAACTGTGATTAGCACTGAAAACTCAGACATTCAGCCATTTTGTCAGATAACAGCGAAGTCTGAAATTTCCCTCCCTCCACAAACAGAGACAATAGTTTCCGGAACACCTCCTAACAAGCAATACTTCCGATATGGACTGATTGAATACCCGAAGACAGACAATAGCCCGAGTGGTGGTGGCTTCATCTCTGGTTGCCCTAACAAAGAGCATTATCCATGTGACACTCCCCAATATAAGCAATAAAGTAAGGACGGTAAAGAAAGATAAAGCGTTAGCAACCTGTACTCCTGTTACATGCATCAACCGGTCCACGCAATTAACCGTGTCCAAATCTTCCGAATTTTCTGCAACGGAATTACTCAAGAATGCAGAATTAGGAAATAAACACAGGCGTGCTGCGGAGAAGCTACTTTATGAATGTAAGGATATCTTTTCTCGAAAACCTGTCCTGAAGACGTTGGAAGGACTAACATCACCCAGCACCGAATTGACTCACGAAATCATCCTCCAATCAAACAACATCCGAGATAACTTCCATTTGCTAAACTGGAAGAGGTGACTGAACTTCTAAATGAAAAACATCGTAATGACATCATCGAACCATCAACGAGTCCTTGGGCCCCTCCCATAGTACTGGTGCGAAAGAAAGACCGTTCAACAAGTTTTTGAGTGGATTATCGTCGTTTGGATGACATCACGAAGGATGACAGTTACCCTCTTCCTAGAATTGACGACACATTGGACACACTTGGTGGCAATAAATGGTTCTCGACTTTGGATCTGAATTGCGGCTACTGGCAAATAGAATTACATCCTGACGATCGTGAGAAGACTGCATTCACCACGGGACAAGGACTAAGGCAGTTTAAAATTATACCCTTTGGATGTATATAATGCAAATGCAATATTCGAGCGCCTGATGTAAACAGAACTAAAAGGACTTTCCTATGAAGCCTGTCTTGTGTATTTGAATAATATTATCATTGTGGGGCGCACCTTTGAAGATCATCTAAGAAACATCCGTAAAGTGCTAAAAAAAACTCAGGATGTCTAACCTGAAATTGATTCCTAGCAAGTGCAACTTGTTCCGTCGGGAAGTGAGTTATCTTGGCCATATCATCTCTGCTGAAGATGTGAGAACTGATCCTGAGAAGTTCTCTGCAGTCGAGAACTGGAGTCGCCCTCAAAATGTGCCCTAACTACGGAGTTTTCTGGGATAATGGACTTACTACAGGAAATTCGTGAAGGATTTCTCAAATATTGTGAGACCACTCCACAAGCTGACGGAAGCCAAACAGAAGTTCCTGTGGATAGATGGATGTGAAAAAGCGTTCAAAAGATTTAAAGAGGTTGTAAGATCATTGCCTATTTTGACGTATCTACAGCAAGACCAACAATTCATACTTGATACAGATGGCAGACATAAAAGTGTCGGTGTTGTTCTGTCACAGGTAGTTGATGGCCAAGAACGCGTCATTCCTACAAGAGTAAATACCTGTCTAAACCAGAGCGAAATTACTGTATCGCCATGAAAGAGATACTCGCCATCCTAAAAGCCATAGAATATTTCCATCTTTACCTCTATGGCAGAAGGTTCCAGCTCTGAACTGACCACGCATCTTTAACGTGGTTGCTCCAGTTCAAGAACAAGGAAGGCTAGATTGCCAGGTGGATACAGCGTCTCCAGGAATATGACTTTGAGAGACGTCATCGCAAAAAGACTCTACATGGTAACACAGATGCCTTGTCACTTAAGCCCTGCTCAGAAAGCTGCAATTACTGCTCTAGAGCCGAACAGAAATACCAGCAGATGAATCAAGTTGCCTGCCAAGCTACCATCTCAAAACCACTGACACTGGATCCGTGGAGTGACCAGGAACTTCGAGAGCCCAGTTAGAAGATCCTGATGTAAAGCTAATATTACAGCTGAAGGAGACGACCAACAACAGACCTACGGGGTAGAACTTTTCCAGATTTAGCCCAGTTACGAAAAGTTATTGGGAATACTGGGATTCTCTTCATATTAGAAACTTTACAGAAAATGGAAGTCTGACGATGGAAGAAGTTACGAATGGCAGATTTTACTGCCAAGTTCGAAGATTCCAGATGTTCTAGAGCAGCTGCATAGTAGCCCGACAGGAGGCCATTTTGGAGTGATGAAGACTCTACAGAAAGTTAGGGAACGCTTCTACTGGTGCAAGGCAAGGAAAAACTGGTGTAAATCCTGTGATGCTTGTGTGGTTCCCAAAGGCCTAAAGAAACGAAGTCGAGAAAGACTACAACGATATAACATAGGGCACCATTTGAAGGAATTGCACTCGACATTTTGGGTCCTTTGCCACGGACCTCCAGTGGAAATAAGTACATCTTCGTCGTGATGAATTATTTCACCAAGTGGCCTGAGGCATATCCCATTCCCGATCAAGAGGCATGCACAGTCTCAGAGGTTCAAGTGCAGCAATGGGTGTCCAGGTACTGCACGCCCCTACAATTTCATACCGATCAAGGATAACTCTGCCATTTTCAAGGGACTGTGTCAATTACTCGGCATAGACAAAATCCTTACATCCCCAGTCGGACGGCATGGTCGAGAGGTTTAACAGTACATCCTGAACAAACTCTCTCTTCTAGTATCAAGGAACCAGCAAGTTTGGGACTTGAAGTTGCCATTGTTCCTGCTGGCTTATCAAAGTACTGTCCATGAAACCACCGGTAGTACTCCAGCTCAGATGCTGTTTGGTCGCGAACTTCGTCTCCCATGTGATCTCCTGTTCGGTTGTCCACAAGATGCGCCTTCATCGCCCGAGGAGTGCATCCAAAATCTCCAGGAACAACTTGAAGACGCACACAACACTGCCCGGAAGCGGATTCCCATGGCAACGGAGAAAATGAAGACAAGGTACGATCTAAAGGCTACACCACATAAGTTCCAGGAAGGAGACAAAGTTTGGTTGTGGAACCCTGTTTTGTTCTCCCTAGCTACAGTGTAACTGGGACGGTCCCTACACAGTTTTAAAAAGACTGAACGATGTGGTGTTAAGAATAGCTAAAACACCTTCATCAAAACCGAAGGTGGGGCATTATGATCAGCTAGCCACTTATCACACGTAACGGTAATGTTCAAATCTGTAAGTATTTGTTAAATTTCTGTATGTGTGCTGTAAATATTTGCTTATAAATATTTGTAGTTGTTTGTAAATTTTGGAAATAATTCTCACTTGATTTTGCAATCTATATTTCTATTTTTTCGTTATATGCAACTTAGTTTTTGCAGTCTGAGATTAGCTTCCGCCAATGTTCCATTGCTATTGAAAGAGCTGTAAGCCTCTTTGGAAATACAGTTGTATTGCTGTATGTTTTAATGCTATACAGTTTGAATTGTGGATTTGCTGTTGACAGCTGTTATTTAAACTGTGTATATAGGTGGAATTGAAGCTGATACTCAGTTTATATACCTGTATTCTTCTGGCATTTTCTGCAAATAAACTATTGAACTTCTACAAGTTTCGCCTTTCATTCTCGGACAACTTACGAACCAACCAAGCACGCAACAATATATATTGCTAATGGAAAATGAAGAAAAAAAAAAAAAAAAGACCTCTAAAAAAATTAAATTATATTTGAGACATATTTTTTATTTCACTTTACTGACATAATTTCTTTAAAAATTATATAAATATAAAATTGTTTCATACATTGTTTAAGAAATAAAATGTTTCCAAACTATTTTTGAGGCTGTAATGACTAATTCTTTTAGACCAAATAAAAACGTTATTTCATTTTATTTCTTTATTATTATTATTATTATTATTATTATTTTATTTGACCCAGTTAAAAAAAATAATAATAATAAAATAAAGATGAAACTGAGAGATAATGATCGACAGAATTTTTCAAAAATTTATATTGTAACCTTTTGTAAGGGATGCAATTTAAAAATAAACCCAAAATTAAGACTACGGTAGGGTCCTAAAGTTGAAATGCTCTCTGTGGAGGACATTTAAGGGGTTCTAGCCCGCATTTACGCGAGTTTCGGAGAAAACCACTGAAATCTCCAAACGGCTAGATCGCTGAGCACGACCTCGGATCGAACCTGTCACTTCTCATCTATCAGCTTTGAGCTCAGAACCGCTCATTTGCTGGTAGGCCATAAAATTGACAGAAAATGCTCCAAATTTTTTATAAAATTAATGTAGTAACTATTGTTAAGAAAAGCAATTTCATATTTTAAGATGAAGAATTAGTTTTTTATGTTTATTATAATTTTAAACTATGAAATAACTATTGTATTAAATTATATATAATAGTCAGACCAAATGAGTGAAAATTACATTATTTGACGCAATCTTACAGAATTTTAACGAGAAGATATCAATTTTATAGCCATGTAGGGTTAATTTAGATATCTGACAACATAAATTTTTGAGTTTTTTGTTTGTCGTTTGAAAACAATTTCTAAGCATTTTTATGAATATAGAGGGCATTGCCATATTAAAATATAGTCACCATTTTGAAGTAGACCTGTTTCAATGAAGCAGAATGTGTGATAACATTCAGGGAAAAAAAAATATATAATGTGTCGCGTATAAGACTTTCTTTTATTCTTCATTTCAATACTATAAAGACAGATTGCAGTTTAAGACGTAAGACGAATGAGGTAAGATAATAAAGTTGAATCTACTTTGAAAAATAATCTAAAATAAGTTTAGGGACGGCATAATTGACATATATTTCTATGTGAGGGGGCTGACGCCCTCCTCAGCACCCGTTGAGTTATAGCGCATACATTTATCAAATAATAAAATAAATAAACAAATTTCAAGTTTGTTATCAATTTGCACTTAAAACTTAAGTTCAAATTTGTTATTAATTTATCTTATAACATGCCAATTTTGATGAAACTTTTCAGCAGGGTGTCGACAGTCAATATTTTTTCCCTGATTTTTCCACCAGTATTTTTCTTTCGGAATTTTTAGTTGTAAGTTTGCACGATTAATTAGGTAAAAAATTATTATATAAATATACTGGTGAAAAAATCAGGGAAAAAATTTTAGACTGTCCACACTCTGAGCAGCAACCTCATGCGAACTTCAAAATAACAAATTGGAATTTCTTTTACGGGTACCTACAGATCAACCGCTAAAACATTTTGACTTTCATATTCAAGGGACTTTAACACGTGATATTATACAAAAAAAAAAAAAAAAAAAAAAAATGGGAGAGACGGAAATTGAATGACAAAAACTACATTTTTTAAAGCGTGGATTTGCGAAGCTTATAATAGACACACACAATGACCTACCGCTAAAAATATTATTTTCAGATTCAGGAGGTCTCAAAACAGAGAAATATGACAAAAAATCAATCTTGAAAATTTTACTCAAAAATGATACCATATTGGTAATAAAAAATTGAGGAAAGGAAAAAAAAATTATATATATATATATATATATAAATTATTTATATATATATATATACTTTAGACATTATTTTTATTTCCCTTTAATTTACTGACAGAATTTCTTTAAAAATTATTTTAATATAATATTGTTTCATACATCCTTAAGAAGAAATATTATTATTATTATTTACATTTTCTTCCCTATGTGAAAGAAATAGAGATTGTTTCGCTAAAAGAAAAAAAATAAAATTTAAGTAAAATAAATCATTTTTTAAGGTTAGAAGCTTTTTATTGTGAAGCCCTAAAATGCATGAAATAAAAATTTATTCTGGCAAAGGCATGCTACCAAGAAATGAAGTTTAAACATCACGAAAATTTTAGAGAAAAATATAGGTACATTCCTTTTGCAAGAAATGAAAGTTTTTGCAAAAGGAAAGTGCCTATATTTTTCTCTAAAATTTTCTTAATGTTGACACTTTATTTCTTTGTAGCTTGTCTTTGCCAGAATAAATTTTTATTTTATGCATTTTAGGGCTTCACAATAAAAAGTTTCTAACCTTAAAAAAGTTTCTAACATTTTTTTAATTTCCTCTTGTACTTTTTAGTTACAAAAAAATAAAAAGTTTCTTAACAAAAACTAATTAAAATTTCTTAGGATATTGTGTAGACAACGGAATATTTTCTTTTATTAATTGACTTTTTTTTCTATTAATTATCTGCAAAAAATGTATTATATCGTCTTTCGAGGACCGAATCCGGGACCATCGCGTTATCAGCATGACGCTCTAACCAAAAATCTAAGAACTGTCAAGAAAAATCATAGAACATTCTAGAAAATCTAACAAATACTTATACAAAACAATTATTGTTCTCGAATGCTTTTTAAAATATTTAAAAATTTTCATCTTTTGCAAAAGGAAAATATCTATATTTTTCTTTAAAATTTTCTTGTTGTTGAAACTTCTATGATTTTATAGCATCTCTACTAGAATAAATGTTTGTTTTAGGCTTTTTAGGACTCCACAATAATAAAAAAACCTTTCATATTATTTTAATTGATTAATCTTAATTAATTAATTAATTAATTTTTTATTTTTATTTATAATTTTACTGAAATTTTTATTTTGTGATTTTAGTAACTCAAAAAAAAAAAAAAAAAAAAAAAAAGCTTCTTAAAAAAACAATGAAATTTCCTTAGAATACTATGTAGACAATGAAAGATTTTCTTTTATCAATTGACATCGTTTCTATTAATTATTTGAAAAAAAGTAACATATTGGCTTGTGAGGATCGAACCCACGATCATGGTGTTATCACCATGACGCTCTAACCAAATGCGGTAACGAGAGCGACGAAAATAGGTTATTTAAATTTACATGAAAGTGGAGGCGTCTTCTCTTACAGAATGACACAAAGACACGATAATAAACATCCAATTTCAATAAAAAGCTTCTAAAAGAATATTATTTTTAAATTTATTTATTAAATTTATTCATTTATTTTGCTTAAATTATGTGCATTTTAGTACACACACAAAAAAAAAAAGAAGCTTCTTAAAAGAAAACTCTCCAATAATTCTTAAAATACTGCGTAGAGAATGAAAATTTTATTTTATGAATTGACGCATTTTCTATTAATTATCTGCAAAATTTAACACAATGATCCTTCGGGGGATGGAACTCACCAGCATCGCATTAGTGACTTGACGCTCTAACAAACTGAATGAATGAGGACGATAAGGCCTGCTGACATTTACTTTAAAGTAGAGGTGCCTTATTTATAAGCGTGACACGAAGACGCGATAACGAAATCCAATTTCAATGAAAAGCTTCTAAAAGGATTATTTATTTATTTTTACTTAAATTTTTAATTTGAGCTTTTTAGTAACTAGATAAAAAGCTATTTAAAAATTTCTTCAAAAATTATTAGGATACTGTGTACACAACGAAATGTTTCCTTTTATCAAATGACACCTTTTCTATTAATTATTTGCAAAAATTAACATGACGCTCTAACCAACTGAGCCATTAAGAGATACAATAAATTGCTTACTTTTTTTTTTTTCTTTAAGTGGAAGCGTCTTGTTTTTTGCGTAACAGAAAACGCGATGACGAATTCAATTCCATATATATAAAGCTTCTAAATATATATATATATATATATATATATTTTTTTTTTTTACTTGAAACTTTTTATTTTGAGCTTTTTCAATATCTAAAATATTTTGTGTTTTCTAATATTTAAAAAAAGAAAAAACTTCTTAAGAAAAAAACTCATAAAAAATTCTTAAGATAATGTATAGTGAACGAAAAATTTTCTCTTGTCAATTGACACCTTTTTCTACTATTTATCTGCAAAAATTAACGCGCCGAACCTTCGGGTATCGAACTCCCGCCCACCGCGTTATTAACGTGACGTTCTAACCAACTAAGCCATGGAGAGACAAACTGAACAGCTTATATTTACGTTAAAATAGAGGCGCCTTTTTTTATTAGCGTGACACGAAGACACGATGACAAAGTCAATTTCATAAAAAAAAAATCTTCTTCTAATAATAATAATTAAATTAAAATAAATTAAAGTTTTCGTATATAATGTAAAGTATAAAATAACATAACAGTCATAAAAACACATTATTAGTCGTTTGAAGCGAGAATAAAAATATTTATAAATTTTATTTACAGGTAAATGAAAATTATATCATGAGTTAAAAATATTAATACAAAAATAAAACGTATTTGTTTAAAAATTATTTCTTTTATTTCTGCTATTTAAAAATACGTCATTGACATGCTTGGTATGTATCTGAAATGAAATTTTCTGAAATTTTCAAATCCATCAAAATTTTTACTCTATTTTTAATGGTTTTGAAAGTAAAAAGACCGGACAGTGCTTTAAACATCTTTAATTATCGTAAGTAAAAAAAAAAAAACTGTCATCAAACTGTTTCCGAACCCTCAGCGGGGATTCCAAGGTTGCTTCCGGATTTCAGTCTTTCGCCAATATTTCGCAACGAGACATTACTCTCGAAACAATACATTTATATTAAATTTACGCCTCATTGTTACAAAAAATATCACGGTTGGTCATAAATAATACTAGTTTTAAAAGCCAGACCTTTTTCATTTTAGTAGGAGAGAAAAAATCAAGTAGGAAGAGTATTATACTCGAATTCATAAATGAACTATTTCTTTTCGCCGCGGTAGAATTTCTCCGGGCTTACCGATGCTATCAAGTTAGGCTTGGCCCGAGTATAGAATATACAGTTTAGGAAAATTCAGTTTATTTCGTGGGAGTTGAAGCGAGCGCAAAAGATAACTTTGTTTTTTAAATGAATTCGCGCGTTTTTTCAAAACTTCGTGTTTATTTTTATTCTTTGTATGTAATAGATTAATTTAGTTTATCTTATTAATGTAATATAACTCATTTTTAATAAGATTTTGTAAGATTTTTTTTTTTTTTTTACAAAATATTTAAACAAAGTAAATTACTTTAATAGGATAGATTTATTTTTACTTTTGGAAATTAATGATCTTGTATTTTTTTAATATTAATTTTTTTAAAGTACATTTTTTTAATAAAATATAATTTATAAGTTAATAAATACACACGGTTATTGCAAGTAATCATTAAAATAAAATAAGCTTTTGAAGTTGACAAATTTTGAATAGCAGTTTGATTTCTTTAATTTAATGTATAAAGAATTTATGCATATACACACATTCTTTTTCTTCCCTTTTTTTTTTTTTTTTTTTTTAATAAACGTAAAAAATTCCCCCTCTATTATATATTTACATATAAGTTCAAAAATATATTATAATTTACATTTAAAGAGTACTTCATAAAAAAGATTTTATTTTATTAAGATATTTTTCTTTCCATCTCAATTTGCTACTTGTAAAAGGTGATTTTTTTCAAAGTTAACCTCATATGTGTGATTTTAATATCATAGAAATGAATATGATTGAATGCTTAATATTTCTTCACATAACTTTAAAATCATCATCTTTTTTTCTTTATTTAACAAATTTAAATTCTTAAAAATATTTGTTAAAAATTAAACAAAATTAAGTAAAATGTATTTTGAATGTGCGTGCACACACACACACAAAAAAAAAAAAAGAAGAAAACAAAACGCATTTACAAATTTTTAAATATATGAGGGAAACATGTAGTTTAATAATATATATAATTTTGATACATTTAATTTTTTTATATATATAATGGATTAACGATAAGACATGAAATTACTTTTAAAAATTACTTAAGTTTAAAGGTTTGTTTTATGTTAATATATAGCCAATCTTATTCTAAATATAATTCTAAATATCAAAAAGCGACTCTAAAAGGACACAAATTTAATAATTTACAAAAAATATAAATGAATTAGTTATATTAAAGCACCTTCATTTTTTGACTTAAAATACTTTTTAAAAAGCTTTTTTTTTTTTTTTTTTTAAGTACATTGTATACCGCTAAAAGGGTTAAACTTTAAAATAAATAAATTATTCTTGCTTTAAAAATCACAGAATGTTTATCTTGAGAACTTGAGACAAAATAGTTTTTTATGATTTTCAAAAGGTTCTTTCATTGTAGTGTTTTGACACAATTTTTAATACCTGTTTTACAATAAGTATTGTTATTAAAATCTGCTAAAACAGTAATTTCTTTTGTTTTCTTTATATATATTCAAGTTTAAAAGTTTATTTTATGTTAATATTATATTATATAATGGCATTCCTAATCTTATTCTAAATATTTTATGATAAAGCGACTCTAAAAGGATACAAAATTAATAATAAAAAAAAAAAAAAAAAAACATTAATAAATCAGTTGAATAAAAGCAGCTTCATTTTTTTTTTAATTTAAAATTTAAATAAGCTGCTAAAGAAGCAATTTCTTTTCTTTCCTTTATATATATATATATATTAACTACTTTCCTTATGTATGGAAGTATAAAAAGTAATCTTACTATAAACCAATTCAAAATAACAAAACACTCAAATGAGAGAAAATGTTTACAAACACTTTAGACAACACTAGATACTCTAAAAAGCATTAGTAAACTCATAGAAAATTTTTTATACTGAACCGTAACTAACCACATTCACTTCAGTTTTGCCGTGAAAACAAGTGGATTTTGAGAGGTCTTTACGAATGCCCCCAAAGTATTACTTTTCTATTTTTTTTTTACATCACAACTTGCAAATACAAAAACGGATTTCTATTTTGTTATTTTTTTTTTCTCCTCCCTTTTTTAAAAACTATTCCAGTCAAAAGAGATATTGTACATAGATGGTTGAAATGAAAGAAAAATTTCTAACAAAGTTGAAAAATAATTATGTAATTTCAAACTGGCACATATATCACTAATATATGATATACTATTTTATATAGGATAGTTATATTGTATATAAAATAACATTAATATATATTGTTGTATTAAAATATAATATTTAATGACATTACTATATGACATTTTCCTCCTTGACATTATTATATATGTATAATAATGTCAAAGAAGACATGTAAGTAAAAAATTAATATATATATATTTTATTTTAAGTGAAAAATTTTATTATATTTAAAAAAAAAAACCAATGGATTTTTTTAAGTGGATAAATCCAAAAAATAAAACCCGTCCAGGTTTTTTGGGTTTCTCGGGTGTTTTTGAAGCCCTGCTACGTGAATCTCGTTGAAAATTCTTTATACATTAGCTATTTCAAAACAGTCAATTGGAGAAATGCATTGATGCTCCAAACCTTTAATGTGTTACTGAATTAACTTCATGTTTCCATTAAAAAGTAAAAATGGAAATAAAGAAAATGAATTTTATAAAGGAAATCTTCAGTGTTTTTAACAATATTAAAAGAAAAAAAAAATCTATTTTATGTCCTTCTTTATTAAAATTATTAACCTTACACAACTGACCATTGAATGGTTCCTCTACAGTGGCGTATTTACGATTTTACTTCGGGGAGGGCTGCGTTAAGTTCAATAATGTTTTATAGCATACAGAAATCATAATTATTAATCTTTTTTTTTTTTTGTCAATTTTCTACAGAATTTCTTGAGGGGCTGCGGCCCATTAGCCACTTATACACTACTGGTTCTCAATCCCTTGTTAAGAAACAAAATATATATCCATTTAAAACTGAGGAAACATCTAAATCAACACGTGCAACTACTTAAGGGGTTAGGGGTAGTCAGAGACACGAAAAAATGATAATTTTCAGTAATTTTTTTTCGCTATTAAATCATTTATTTTACAAAAGTAATAATATGGCATTATTATACAATGTTTTGACTTGAAGTCACGAAAATTTGAAAAAAAAAAATTATAATTTCCAAAGTTATAGCTGTTTCTGTTGACCCAGTCCAAAAAAAAGGTCCTTGCGGTGACAATGATAAGTCCTTGGAGATTCATCTAAAATCAATCGGATAAGAAAAATTAGTTTTATAAATAGATAATCCTGGGCCTGATCGAAGCTTTTTCTTTTTTTTTTTTTTCAAAAATTAAAAAAATGGCGGACTCAGGAAATTTTTTTCTAAATTTTTGGGAAAAAGTCAACAGTTAATTGGTCTTAAAAAATCGAAATTTTTGAAAAAAAAAAAATCCTTCGATCAGGCCCGAGTTTATTATGTATTCTAAAAGCTGTATAAATTTCATTAAAATCTACTGAGCGGTTTTCAAGTTACAGTTGTCACCAGTTCAAAAAACATAGTTTTGAGAAAAACGCATTTGAAGTTTCGCACTAGATTTACGTACAGAAATACGAATTATTTAATCACTTACACTGAGTCATCTATTCCTGGGCCATATAATAGTTCTTCAGCCATTGTGGAAGTTTCCAAAACATCAATTTGCCGTTGCCTACGGTTGCAACCGGTTGCTTGCAGCTGCCGCTAGCTACCTGCTCCCGAGCGTTTAGGAGTGCTCGAGCGCTCTTTGTTATTTGTCGAATAACTCGAAAAGTAATTATCGGATCAACTTCAAATTTTCAGAGAATATTTATAAGATATTACACTTTAAGAAAATGCAAAAAAAAAAAAAATTTGATTTTTTGAAAATCCTGACTACCCCTAACCCCTTAAACAATCCCAGTGAACTTTCATTATTTAACTGTAATAAACATTTATTAAGGAGATACATCAATAACGACCACTTATACAGTTCACAACTGAATGACACCTTACAAGTGTGACAAAGTTGGTGCACATTCAGAGGACATACCTGCCAACATTACCAATTTTTAAATGCACCAACATTTTAAAAAAGAAATCAGTCATATATATTTTCGACGAATACATAAAATTAAATAAACTGAAAACATTTACAAATCTTTTCCAGTATGAAATTTCCATCGAAACCATGACTTAGCACCAATGAGATGTGATTTACAAGAACGTTTTACAACTGATTATCGAGCATTTTACAACTGAAACGATTCTCAACAATATAACTAACGACATCACTTTTTTGGAAAATTTCTTAATTGCATATTTCAGAACTGAAAGGTTTCTCACCAGTATGACTAAGTCGGTGTCTATTGACACAAGATTTCTGAGAAAATTCTTTATTGCATATTTCACAGCTGAAAGGCTTCTCAGCAGTATGGATAAGTTGATGCCTATTGAGATGAGATTTTCGAGAAAATACTTTATTGCATATTTCACAACTGAAAGGCTTATCACCAGAATGGCTACGTTGGTGTCTATTGAGATGACATTTACGAGAAAATTCTTTATTGCATATTTCACAACTGAAAGGCTTCTCACCAGTATGACTAACATAGTGTTTATTCAGAGCAGATTTTCGTGAAAATTGTTTATAGCATATCTCACAACTCAAAGTCTTTTCCCCAGTATGACAAAGTTTGTGCACAGTCACACAAGATTTGTGAGAAAATGTTTTATTACATATTTCACAACTGAAAGATTTCTCACCAGAATGACAAAGCTGATGTGTGTTCAGATGACATTTTTGAGAAAATTTTTTATTACATATTTCACAGCTGAAGGGCTTCTCACCAGTATGGCTAAGTTGGTGTCTATTGAGTTGAGATTTCAGAGAAAATTCTTTATTGCATATTTCACAACTGAAAGGCTTCTCACCAGTATGACTAAGACAGTGTCTTTTGAGATTATATTTTTGTGAAAATTGTTTATTGCATAATTCACAACTGAAAGGTTTTTCACCAATATGAGTAAATTCATGTTTGTTAAGACTAGATTTTTGTAAAAAATCTTTATTGCATATTTTACAAATGAAAGGCTTTATATCCATTTCAAAAACAGACCTTTTAGAAAATTTCTTGTTTCATGAAGCTCAAGTTAAAGTCTTTATAAAAGTATGGATAAATGTGTACTAATTTAAATGAGATATTTAGGAAAATCCCAAATGGAACAGGTAAATACTTTTTTTAATTTGATTTTTCATAAAAAATATTTCTTCTTGCTTCGCAAATGAAATTTTTTCATTATTATGAATTTACAGATGCAATATTAAATTACGATAAAATTCCTTACCGCATATTTTACAAATAAAGAAATCTAAATTCTACAGCAATGCAAATAATACATCTTTTTTACATAACACATATCATGAATGCATTTTGTAACTATTCAAATAGAATTTCTGAAAAATATTTAATAGCACTATAAATGTAAGATTTAGTAATTCTGTATGAATATGCTTATACTTTATTAAAAGTATACATAATCTTCCCTATAGATAAAATATTTATTTTTACCACTAGTGTTATGAACCCACGTTCTGTATTTTATTATTATACTTAAAATTGTAATATTGGTTTGTGAATCTGGCAACAAGTCAGTTTCTCAAGTTTAAGTTTTGTTTTGGATTAAGTACGTTACGTTTGATTAAGTTCTTTTCCATTTACGTATAAATATTTCATATCATCTGTAAATAAACATAGTTTTAATTAGTACGATATGCGTATTCTTTGAATGCTGATAAGTAACATTTGGCGTCCGCGATATTTAACTCGAATATATTTGTTTTCATAACTGAAATAAGTAACTAGTACTTTCTTTGCTTTTGAAATATTCTTTTGTTTGCATTTACGTAACTGAAATTTATAATGAATCAAAAGAATAACGATGGTGCAAATACGAACCAAACAAATAATGATGGTGTGAATACAAATGTTTTGGATAATTTAAAAAGAGAAAGAACAAATTTACGACGTCAGTTTACGACTGCTTGTAACCAGTTCGATGAGTTAATAGCTGACACGACGATAGAAAGTAAGCAAATTTCTGTGATATTTAATAAGATTTTGGATAAGTCAGAACGTTTATTTAAGATTGATTCTGAATTGAGTGAACTTTTAGAATTAAATGATGATGAATATGATCAGATTGAATCATATAGAGATCGTTTTATAGAAATCAAAACTATATATGAAAAAAATGAACAATCATCTCACGATGAAGTTTCTAGTACAAATTCGATTTCTGGTCTTAATTTAAAACTTCCTAAGCTAAATTTAAAAGAATATGATTTGGTTCCTAGAACATGGGTTGCTTTTTGGGGACAATTTTCCCGCATCCATGTTGATGATAGCATACGAGAAGAAGATAAATTTCAATATTTACTTTCTTCATTGAAGTCAAAAACCAAAGCCAGAGATATTGTAGAAAGTTATCCACCTTCCAAGGATAATTATATTAAAGTTATTGAGCATCTTAAGTCGAGATTTGGAAGAACGGATCTTCTGATAGAAGTTTATGTACGTGATCTTTTAGCTTTAGTAAGTAATAGATCATCCGTCAAATTATCGGAACTTTATGATAAATTAGGATCATATTTAAGAGGATTAGAAACCCTTGGCGTCACTACTCAAAATTATGCTGCTATGCTTTATCCGGTAGTAGAATCTTGCTTACCTGCTGAAGTTTTGAAAGCCTGGGATAGATATAGGCTTAATAGGGAAACTAATGTTGAGGATTCTTTAACTTTGACTAAAGAAAAATTATTAGAAAATTTAATGTCATTTTTGCAACATGAAGTTGAGGGTGAGGAGCATCGAGTTTTAGCAGAAAGTGCCTTTGGCAATGCCATGAAAAATAAGAAAGAGCATAATTCGCCAATTTCACGGAACGAGCCAACAGCATCCGCTTTAATAAACTCCTCACCACCTAATAAGAAGCTTAATTGTATTTTCTGTGATTATAATCACTCCAACCAAAACTGTAACAGAGCTGCGACTTTAAGCAATGAAGAAAGAAAATCAATAGTTATAAAGAAAAAATGTTGCCTAGTTTGCCTAAAACCTAATCATTTGGCGAAAAACTGTCGAAGTAATGTAAAATGCATTGTATGCAGCAGACGGCATTATCCACTGCTTTGTCCAGATTTGAAAACAAAATCAACTGATATGCCAAGCAATCAAAATAGAATAGAGGGGGAAAGTTCTGCTACACTATTTGCTTCATCGTTACATGAAATTTATTTGAAAACATTAATTGTACGCTTACGTCATAAGAACAAGTGCCTGAATGTTAGAGCCCTGCTTGATGATGGATCTCATAGATCATATATAGAAAAGAGTTTGGTGCAAGAACTTAAGTTAACTCCAGTAGGGACAGAAACCTTATGCCAAGGACTATTTGGTGGCAGTACTACACCGTTGAAAGAACATGGGCGTTTTAATGTGGTTATAGAAAGTACTGATGGAAAATATTCAACCAAACTTTCATTTTTAGATCAATCTAAGATTTGTTCAAATTTGCCCAGAATAAAAGATAAAAATTTAATATCACAACTTTCATCAAAGGGGATTAGGTTATCTGATGTTGGCAATGATATACCTCCAATTAGGTTACTCATCGGCGCAGACATTATTGGTTCACTTCTAACTGGAAGAATTGAAGTGCTGAAAGGGGGATTATCAGTAGTCGAAACTAAACTAGGTTGGACTGTACTAGGGCTTGGTTGAAAGCGTGAAGTATTGAATACAGTATCTTTATGTTTACAAAGTGTCGAATTAGAAAAATTATGGGATTTAGAAACATTGGGCATAAATGATCCCATTCAAGAAAAAGCTAGGAAAATTTTAGACGACGAAACACTTCTTCATTTTACTGAGACTGTTAAGATCAATGAGAAAAATAGATATGAGATTTCACTACCCTGGTTGGCAGGACATCCTCAGTTATTCAATAACTATGATAAAGCAGCATTAAGACTTATGCAAACAACTAAACGCTTGCTTAAAGAAAATTACTTTGAGGAATACAATGACATTTTTCTTCGTTGGAAGAGTGAAGTGCTAAGAAAATTACTTTCAATAGTTAACAGTGTTTATGACCCAATTGGGTTTAGGTTACGTGCCATGCTGTTTCCTAAGTTACTCCTGCAAGAGGCATGGAAGAGAAAAATAAGTTGGGATGAACCGCTTCCCAATGATCTCCAGTTACAATATAAAAACTGGGTGAAACATTTTCATTGTATACAACAATGTTCTATTCCAAGAAGAGTGTTTTATGGATCTAAAGAAGATGCCACTCTACACTTGTTTTCAGATGCATCAGGTAATGCTTATGTTTGTTTTGCGTATCTTCGTTGTAAAGAGAATTCAGAAGTATTTGTCAATTTCGTTTCTGCCAAGTCAAGAGTCTCACCAATTAATCGGCCAACTATTCCCCGATTAGAGTTGTTGGGGGCTTTACTGGCTGCTCGTTTAGCCAAAACTATAAAATCTGCAATGAATTTTCCTCTTAAAACTTTCTTTTGGACTGATTCTATGGTTGCATTAGCCTGGATTTTAAAAAGGGAACCCTGGAATAACTTTGTTGGAAACAGAGTAAAGGAAATTAGAGAACTAACAGACACGGAAAGTTGGAGATACGTTCCAGGAGATCAGAACCCTGCTGACCTCCCATCTCGATCATGTACTTGTAAGGAACTTGAGAAAAAAAACTGGTGGGAAGGACCCTCGTGGCTGAAGAATTCTACCGAATTATGGCCAAATGAATGCATAACTTTTCCAGAAGAAGCACTAACTGAAAGAAGGAAAGTTGTAATAAGTGCAGCGAACATTCAAGATGCTGAAAATTTTAGCCAAAGACTTTTGTATTTTTCTGAATATCCTAAGCTGCTACGTATGATGGCCTGGATATTAAGATTTTGCCGACTTTCTAAGAATAAAAAAATGAATATATCAATCATTTTAAGTACCGAAGAAATTAATGAAGCTGAAGTTGTCCTTACAAAAATAATTCAACGTGAATGGTGTACTGAAAATAGAAAAAGATATGAAGGAACAATGAAGTTTTATGAAGAAAATGGTTTATTGAAAGTGAAGACTCGACTCATACTTGGAGAAGACAATGATGATTTTAAGTACACGATTGCTTTACCAGATCACTTGATAGTCAGGCGTTACATCGAGTACATACACAAAAACTTAAATCATGCTGGGGTCCAAACTGTTTTATCTCATATAAGGGAAAGATTTTGGATTCCTCGTGGTCGAAGAGTAATTAGAGAAGTTATTTCTCGGTGCATACCTTGTAAGAGACATTCAGTCAAAGCCATAGTCACAGAACCAGCGAATAGAATAAACAGAGTAGCAGTCTTTCAAGTAACCGGTACAGATTTGGCTGGTCCTATTTTTCTTCGAGAAGGTATTAAAGCGTGGATAGTTTTATTTACGTGTGCTGTATTTCGTGCTGTACATTTAGAACTAATTAGTTCCTTATCAACTGAAGCATTTATGCAAGCCTTACGTCGATTCTTTGCGCGCAGAGGTAGAATTTCTATTATGTATACTGACAATGGAACTAATTTTGTTGAAACTTCCAGATGTTTTGAGAATTTGGACTGGGAAGCAATTCAAGCTGAATGTGGAATGAGAAAAATCAAATGGAACTTCATCCCACCAAGCGCACCATGGTACGGAGGATGGTGGGAGCGAATAATTCGCTTAATAAAAGATCTATTAAAAAGAAATCTTGGAAAGGCCTGCTTAAGTTTCGAAGAAATGCAAACAGTTCTATGTGACTGTGAGGACACTATCAATAAACGTCCACTAACATATGTATGTGAAGATCCAAATGAGCCATTGCCATTAACCCCTGCTCATTTCTTACATGATGTACGAAATCCTTTAGAGCTCAATACAATTGATTTGGATATAATTGATGGAAATCATCTAAGGAAAAGATTACGTTATGTTCAAAGGGTAAGAGAGCATTTCAGGAGACGCTTCCAGAGAGAGTATATTTCAGAATTAGTAAGAAATCCTGATGTCAAGAGACTTAAAGATAAAATTCAAATTGGAGATATAGTACTTGTGGGATCAGAAAATCTTAAAAGAATAAACTGGCCCTTAGGAAAGGTCATAGAATTGTTTGTAGGAAAAGATGGAAAACAGCGAGTAGCTCGATTAAAGGTAGCAAAGGGTGAAATTATACGACCACTTCAGAGATCATATCCCTTGGAAATTTCTTCGAAGGATATTATCATGCCCACAAAAAATGAAGAGTCCTTACCTGAAGTTGCTGAACAACCAAAGTGTGCTATTGACAGTGACAAAATGGCAGACGAAATTAAATTTTCTAGAAAGGGTAGACCTATTGTCGAACCCAAAAATCTGGATTTGTAAAGTACTTATTTTTCGTTTCCTATGTCAAAATTTAAGTTTGATATAATTTCAAAACTCACTGTTTCTCCTTTAAAGTAAACATTGTGGTTATGTTAATAAGTTTTGTCTTTCAAATATATGTCTTTCAAGACAAAAGGTGGGAGAATGTTATGAACCCACGTTCTGTATTTTATTATTATACTTAAAATTGTAATATTGGTTTGTGAATCTGGCAACAAGTCAGTTTCTCAAGTTTAAGTTTTGTTTTGGATTAAGTACGTTACGTTTGATTAAGTTCTTTTCCATTTACGTATAAATATTTCATATCATCTGTAAATAAACATAGTTTTAATTAGTACGATATGCGTATTCTTTGAATGCTGATAAGTAACAACTAGTGTAATTAAGAAATGTGTTTAAAGATTACTTTCAACACAGCTATATGCGTAAACAAATGTCAAAAATAATATTTCCTTCTAGTTAATAGATTTTTTTCATTGTTTAATCCAAACAAACTGACTTATTATCTTGAAATAAAAATATTTTAGTTTTTGTAAAAGCCTTACGTTTATGCTGTTTCACATATGGTATTTTTCATTTCAATTGACGACTAGAACGGGGCGTGGTTTAGCACATATGGTAAACATATGATGTTTGTTTGTGGGCACGAGAGTCTTTTGCCCACATAGCTATTCACGGCCGGCCAGGTGGTTCGGTCGGTAGGCCGCTGCCTTCCGAATCTACTGGTCCCAGGTTCGAATCCTGGTGCGGGCATGGATGTTTGTGTTGTCCTATGTCTTCAAAATATTGTGTACTTGTATAATAAAAACTTGTAAACCCTTGTGGTGTGGATTTTTCGAGATATAAGCGGCCTTAGAGGCAAGCAATAAATCTCAGTGCTCATCAAACCAAACCAAACCAAACCAGCTATACACGTGGGAATTAATATAATAATGGCGTCTTGCTCGAATTACGTTGGATTAACATGGGGAAAATCATTAAAAAATCTTGAAACCTTCCAAAATTCACATATAACAAAATTTATTGAAGGCTGCGGCAGCCAGCGATTACTTAGAGAAGGTTATAGTTTGTTTGTGTCATCCTATGTGAAGGACGTGTGGACAGCTTCATCGGAAAATTCTGTATTTTTGAAAGCAAAGTAATGTTTATTTTTATTTAACGTAACTTTTTGCATGTTTTAATCGATTGCATGTTTAATAACTATTAATCTGATTATGTATTTATGGCGAAAATTGGAGTAAACCAACTTTGTTTATGTTAGTAACATTCAGTTCTTGACTCTTTATTCTCTGTATAGGTATGTATGTAATACAATGTATTGTATGATGTGTATTATATGGATCATTTAAAATTTTGCTATCATATATGTAATTTTATTTAATTATTTCTTTATTTTTTAATAATTGAAATGTTGCACCAAAAAATTACTGTTAAAATTGCAATTTAAATGACCTCATTTAGTTAAAGGGAAAATTCTTACATCCTATATAATGCAAATAAACACCTAGTGTAAAAAAAAATAATAATAATCTAGAAAGAAATGTTTATTGTTATCAAGTTATTATATTTGATGTGATGAATCAAAAACCAATGTATACAGCATTATGTAGAATTTATATTAATGGTTTTGTAGGTCAGAAGCTTGAACATCCCACTTACATTACATATTACTGAGCAGATCATTTTTATTTATTTCATATTAATTTAAATATTGATACTTTACATAATATTTCAAATAATTACAAAGTATTTTATTCTTGCACCTTATTTAATATAATGATAAGGATCAGTGTTCGAAATTAGCCGTCGTTAGTTGTCAAGTATGACTAAATTATTGCATTTAACGACTATAAAATTATTTCTAGTCATCAAATTTGACGCCTAGCTTTTTTTAAAGACTTATTCTTGTTTAACTTTGAAAGCTCCATGAGTGTATTGTATATTTTTCCCCTCCTGTGCAAGGAATATGTTGTTTAAACATCTGCGTATTTGGGGCATATTACATCCCTCCCTTTACAGAGATAAAAAAGAAAAAGTTTTCCTTAATCCCTTTTAATCTTTTCTTAAAACTGCAATTTGCAACCCTCTCACCACACATGCGTATAAATAACCTATGTAACAAACACATTACACCTGTATCTGTGTGCACATTCCACCCCAGAAAATACTATTTTACTCAGAATCGCTCGATTAGTCATGTTAAAAGTGAATTTCTGAAATTGCAACTAGAAATTTCAATTTGGCACCTAAAATATTTGCAGCAGGCGTCATATAATGCCTTCCCTTTCCTTCCCAGTTTTTATCACTGATAAGCATTCAAAAAGGTGATTGTTGAAACAGAAATGCACTGTTAATTTTTTCTGAAATCTAATTTTTAAAACTTCATTCCAAAAATTTTAATTTTGTGAAAAAAAAGAACACCTGTGTGCTCAAACTTTAAGCATTTTGATATAATAGGGGCTGAACGTATAGATGCTCAGAGAGACAGACAGACATCTTCTTTTATTATTATAGATTACATGCTTAATTATGTGTGCCATTTTCAGAGATTTCAAAATTTTCTCCTCTCATTCTTATAGATTCCAAGATTAATTTGCTGTTATTTTGGGAAAGAAAGAAATTCTGAAATCGACTGGCAGTTCTGATGGATGTCTTGAATTAGATGAAGAAGAAAAACGAATATATTTTAAGAAAACTTCTTTTATTAGCATGATGTTACTTTATCATATGTTGTGCTACAAAGAAGTTATCTTGAATCTTAAGGAAGTTATCTAGCCTGCATGGAGCCCCGAAAAGGAAGAAGGTGATTTATTTTATTTATTCTTCATAGACGGTGCAGTATCACCTATATTATAATATCTTATGACTTGTACTTTTATAAATTTTATAATATAAAATTCTTTTAGTTAAAAGTGTTTCACTAAACACATTTTTTCTAATATGTTCAGCTGTAACATATGATGTTGAAATTATTTTTCTAAATATTGGGTGCATTTAATTTTTTTCTCTTCAATTTTCTCTTATTTATTTATTTATTATTATTATTTTTTTTCTGGTTGAATTAAAGTAGTATAATAATAGACGGGTGATATTTTAGGTTTGTGTCAATAAATTCTAAAACTAAGGTGACAGAAATTATATGTCTTAATGGAACTCAAGTATAGGTCCCACTGTCTTAAAATTCATTATGAGATGAATGTCACTATTTTTTTTTTCCCTCATTCTGTTTAGTCTAAACTCTATTTGTTTTCGGATCCATGGGCAGTTTCAGAACTTGGTGGATAAAATTGTGGTGCTTGGTGGAAAAAGGTATGTGTGTGTGAGGGGGGGGGGTGCTCTCTTTTTTAAAAGTTTCATTTTTCTTACTTTTTTCTATACTTATTTTTGGTTTGACTGCTCCTTTATTCCCAGTCCCTTGGCCCTGGACAATTGCAAGCTGTTTGTGTGTTCTTGTCGTCAGAGCAATTGAAATAAACAAAAACATATTTAGGTAGAGTAAGCGAGAATGACTTATTTTGATTGAATGTGGTTTAGTTAGTTATAAGCTTGCATAGCTAATAAAAATAAAAATTTATTAAATTAAAACCTGTGGTAAAAATTGTAAAGCTTTTACAATATTACAGTTGACATAGTTACAATAGTAAGGTTAAATATACTTTACTTGCAAATAATCTGTTTTCAGTTATTTGTATTTGATTATTCTTTGTTGCCATCAGTCAGCACCCCCTTTGCAACAAGTCCTTTACAGCTGCCAATATTTTGTAGTCAATTTTCTTAGTATATTTTACTACAATTTCATGGCTATTCAAGAGTACACAGAATTGCCATACTTTTTTTTGTCATTACTTATAAGCAGTGATCTTTTGTAGTATAGTTATATGACTGAAAAAAGCAAAGATTTCTATACAAAAATCATGGTGGAAAAAATGTGAGTGGTGGCAATCCTGCATATAAAAGCATGAGCGAAGACAGACAAACTAAACTGATAAACATTTTTCAACTGTGTTGGGAAGTGAAAAAAAATAAAGGAAATTTCTTTCAATGCACCATAAAAGTAAAGTAATTTAAAATATCTATCCAATCTTTAAAACTTTAGTACCAAATGATAGGGGCGATTTTTCTTAATCCAGGACTGCAAACAGTGTTTCAACATGACAATTAATTTTTTTTTTATTAACTGAAATATGAAATTTAGATGGAAACACTTCATTATTTTATTTATCGATTTTTCAGTGCCAAACATATTAGCTGGCTATTCTGTCGGGAATATAATTGCTTTTCAACCATATGAGAAGGTACCAGAAATAAAAAAGCAGATTTTGAATTTTTTTAATTTTAAATCGATTTAAGCAGAAATTCGAAATCACCTGACGTTATTGCTCACCTGTCTGCAGTTAAAAAAAAAAGTAAAAAAAAAAAAAAAAAAAAAAAAAAAAAGGTTAAAAAAGCAAAGTTAAAAACTTAAAAAATAGACATATTATATTTATTTAAATTCATTTTTATTTCATTTGTTTATGTAAAGAGACAAAGGTTATATTTAACAGAATAATAATGCTCTTTTTCTTCTGAACTGGGCTGTAAAAAAGCAGATTTGGATTTTCTTAAATTTTAGACGAATATTTTTTCTTAAATTTTGCCTTTGATAGATTAGCAATTTTGAGTCTAAAGTATATCAAAGATATTCATTAATATTGTACATAATACATCAGTTGAAAGATATTTTAAAGTACTTTTATTGCTTACTATTGCTATATGAGCCGGGAGTCGCTATATAAGCTGTATTGCTATATAAGGGATATAAGCCGTTCAAACTTAGTATGAAACTTTTGGAGAAAACTACGGAAAATCCAGAATGTTTTTTATGTTTTACAGAATTTCGAATTCTGGTTTCCACTCATGTTTTGTACAAAGGATTTTTAACTGTATATAGCCCACAATTATGCAAGTTTCGGAGAAAACCACACATAAGTCAGACACAAATTTTTTTAATAAAATGTTTATATTACCTTTCTATCTCAGCTTCTAATTAACATAATCTCATAAGTAGTATGTCAATTTAAAACTTATTTAAATTGGAATTAAAGAATAGAGATTACAAATCTTTGTCACCAGATGGCACTTTAATATTTAAAATTTCAATATCTCCAATTCAATTCTAATTATGATTAAATTACTTACAATGCATTATTTGAAATACATTTTATTGTTACTTTTAAACTGATATAAACCGTACAATTCCGTGCAGGAGTTTCAGTGCAAACCAAGAAACACACAAAATGCCTTTATCCCAATATCTCTAATTCTAATTAAATTACTTATAATATATCATTCGAAATACATTTTACATCAATTTTATTGCGAACTTTTATTTTGATATAAGCCATTAAATTCAGTACAGGAGTTTCAGAGAAAATCATGGAAAACCTAGATCACATTTATTATTTTTTATTTTACAGACTTTCGAATTCTCACACTGTGCTTACATTCCTTATTAAGGATTTTTTAACATTATTTAGTACACAATTACACAAGTTTTGTAGAAAACCACAGAAAAGGCAGACACAAATCTTTTTACAAGAATGTTTATATTAATTTTGTATCTCAGTTTCTAATTAACATAATTTCATAAGTAATATATCATTTAAAAAGTTATTTGAATTGGAATTGAAGAGTACATGTTGCAAATCTCTGTTGCAAGATGGTGCTTTGATATTTTAATAATTCAATATCTCCAATTATGATTAAATTATATGGGAGTAGATTAGGAGACCACTGGCTCCATCAGTTTGGGATTTTCTACAATTAGAATTTTCAATGTTTTTTTACACGGTGAGAAAACAGGCTGTTTCAAATCATTAAACGTAAAAGGGTATCGTAGCCATCCGTGTGTGAAAATTTGCTACAGTTAAAATTTTCAAAGCTATTTGCATTATGAACGAGCAAGCTGTTATAACTTCTAAAATGGGGATAAGGGACCGCGGGTGACACTGAGCGAGACTTTGCTAGCGTCAGGATTTCCAAAGATCATAACTTTCATAGCATAGTTGTTAGCAAACAGGTTGTTTCAGATACTGAAACAGGAAGAGAGCACCGCAGGTGCTATCGAGCGGGAATTCACTACAGCTAAAATTTTCAATAAAGCTAGTTGCACTATTAAAGTTTTCAGTAGTCAAAAAGCACAGAAGTTGGCAGATATATAAATTTTTAAAGGATTTTTGTTTAATTATATTAATAGAATGTAGTAACGACTATTATAGTTTTACTATTTGAACAATTTGTCTGAAAGTGTAATGCAAATGTAATAATAATTTAAGTAAAATCTAAAAGCACACTGTGCATATTTCTTCCTACAGACCGAATTCATCTGATCTTTTTATAAAACAATTTTACACGTTTCAGCCTCATACTTATCTATGCAGTAAAATCATAAACCAGTTCTTAAAGGAAAAAAAAAAAAAAATCTTTAAAATTAATGGAGTTTCAAAACAAAATCTTGCAAATATAGAAAAGTTAATATTTTGTGTACAATGACCTGTAAAAGAATTTAGGTACATTACAGGCGGTCATTGTAAATACTGGAAAATATACTCTCAATTGTGTTGTGAATTTTTATTTATTTACAACAGGTAAGCAAATTGTAAAGTGACAAATATATAGACCGTAAAATTCCGATTTTAACCCCCTTTACTTTTAGAAACAAAAATTGTTAAAATTAGAAAGTGTGATATTATTGCAAATTTTTTAAAAGCTGAATATTTAGGAAAAACTTCAGATTGTAACAGCCAAGAGAACGGAAGGTTTTTGAAAAATGAAAACACCTGAAAATCACAGAGCAAGATATAGTTGGGTGGAGGGTTACTATTGGATTTTTACACTAATTAAAGCATGAAATAGTTGAAAATACACTGCTACACAGTATTTCTTTACTGACTGTTGGTAGTGATGTGGGGTAGAAAATTCTGAAAACCAAAGAAGTAATTTTTTTTATTTAACTTTTTGCAAGACATATTAAATTTTTCTTAGTCACAGTGTAGATAATAATTACATTAATATCAGATATAGTATTAAAAAAAAAAGTTTATTAAAAACATCTTTTAGAAAGGTGGGAAACTCACAACTCTAACTGTTGGTTAAAAAAAAAAAAGGTTAAACTAATTTTTATGCAGAATATATATATATATATTTGGGGGGGGGGGGACAATGTTTATGTATATTATGCATGTCTACTGATCACCAATTACGAAATGTAAGTCACTGTTGGCAACTGTACTTATTAAACCCTGATTTCAAAGAGTGATTTTAATACATTGAGAATGTGTTTAAAACAATTATAAAATTATTTTAAATATATGTACATAAGACTCCCTCTGATCTACAAAGCAAGTCATGAAATAATCAATTAAAAAAAAAAAAAAAAAAAAAAAAAAAAAAAGAACTTTTAGAAGAAATTGAAATTACTATCTAATTAAGAATAACATCACATTTCATAAAAATAAAAGGAGGTTTTACAACTTTCATTATGTTAATGAATCATACTTCCACAGATTAAGAGAAACTCAGTATAAAATGATAAAGAAAAAAAAAAAAAAATGTGAATGTTACTACTTACATTATGTTAACTTGCTGTATCAGAAAGCTTTCGATATTGTATGAGCTATAAGTTAGGAAAATTTTCTTCATTTCAGATATTTTTATGCTTTTTTCATCCAATTCAGCTCTTCCAGAGATTGTATTAAGAAAACTTCTTCTTAGCATAGTTTGTTTTGAAATAAACTTATGCTGTAAAGAATTTCACTTAACATTTTTCTATACTTTCAACGCTTTATTAAACAACATATTTCACCAGTACTTTTTTTCTCCCTCCTTTTTCACACAAATTCCTAAACTCATTCTAAATATTATAAAGAAAAGTAACAAAATCATAAACATCTAATTTCCAAAGAATTAATGCACAAAAAGAAACAATATAATGTCATACTACAATATTACTTTTAATTTAATAATTACCTAATCAACAAAGCATCTGAAAATTTTAAGGAACTTACCAAAGCCTGCATTAACAGAAACTGCATCAGTCGGTAGATAATCTTCATTCTTATAAGTATCCAAGAAAGCAAAATCCTCTGTCATTAAATGTCTAAGAAAACTTCTTTATAGCACAATGTATTATAAAATGACAGTATGCTAAAAAAAGAAATTTTCTTGAAATTATCTTCTTTTTCTCCATCTACTTTATAAATGGATAGAAATTTCCTTGGTAACCTGGAGATGCCTCTACATCATCTAATGATACTTTTTATCTCTCATTTGAAAGCACCACGACACCATTACAACATGAATATACTTTGTATGTATTTTATGATTACTGTAATAAACACATGTATAACATAACAACTGAATGTCTGTATATATATATTAGAAATACTAGTAAGAGTTGTAGTTAGCACTTATGCCCTCACTTACATTGTTACTAAAGTTCTAAAATCAATTATACTACCTCGTTTTCATATCTTCATAATATAAATAAAAAAAAGTACACAGAATAACTGATCAAAGATATCCTGGATGTGTACTGCTCTTAAACAAAAATAATATAGTTACACTAATGAGATTTGTTTACAGTCTTAGAGCAGAACTTTTTTATTAAGAAAGTGCATAGTTTTATATTTAAAATAAATAAATAAAAATCAGGTACAATGAATCAGGCATTAGTGTCAGTGCTTATATTCTATATGTTAATTATAAAAGTAAAAAGCAGTTTGATGACATTGAAATAAAAAAAATAAACAATCTACAGAAAGCATTTATGTGTTATAACACACATCAATAATTACATGCTCAGAATTATTTCTCAAAAAATATTTAAAAATACTCACTTATTTCAAATTCTAATTGCGCATTCATTACGTGTACAGCTTCTAACTCTGCTTGTGTAGCTTCTAATTTTTTTTCAGTGGCTTGTAATATCTCTTCTGTATCTTGTAATTTCTCCTCTATCTCTCTTAACTTATTTCCCAGATTTGTTTCTTCAGAAACACAAGATTCCATATCAATTTCATTTGCTGACACCTATACATTTAAAAAAAAAAACAATTGCATATTTACAAAATTATTACAAATGAAGATTTTGAAATCTAACGCTACAAAGCGTTCAGTGGTGTCGACCGATCCCTTGGAGGAAGGATAGATATGGAGAGGGCGAGAGCTCGTTTAAGTGAAGCTCCAACTGTAACCGGTTCAGCCATATTGGTGCACTCAAAACATTTACGAAAAACGTGTTGGGTAGTGCAAATTATGATCTATTTTATTAGTGTTTTTCTTACGAATCAAAGTTTCATTTTAAAATTTTAGCGTATTTATAATTATATGTATAATTAATAATGCCGTCTTGATCGGGGGGGGGGGGGATGGGTTGTTATTTTTTGCATTGAATATTAAAGCACCTAGTTTCATTGCTAATTTTTTACAAAAATGTGCAATGTAAATTCTTTATTATTATTACTATTATTATTCAAACAAAATTGTTTGTTTTTATTGCATAAGAAAACAAATTGCCACAAGTAACTCATTGAAGTGCAAGGTTTTAAAACAATTGATATGAAATAAAACAATTTTTTCATATCATTATAACTAACAGGGATCAAGAAAACTATTTTAGAAGGGTTTTATCAACTTATACATACTTGAAAACCTTTTAATTAAAAAAAAAAAAAGGTATATTTTAAAAATTGACATTTTAAACAATATAGACTGAATTTATATAAATATATAATTGATAAAAAGGAAAATATATGAATATTTACATAAGATTTTCTAAAAATAGCAATATTCTTTAAATAAATAGAACATCTTTCAAATAAAATATTGAGATTATGTATATTAAAGAATTAATTTCAAATCCCAAAAGTAGGACTAAGAAAACATCGCCTTACATTTGTAGCAGATTTTGCTTTATTAAGGAAAGAACAATTAAATTGTTCATAACAATTTTAAATTAAATTTTCATTAAATTTCAAATAATGAGGATCAGAATTCAGCTTTTAATTTTGTTATCTTGCTGAAAATACACTCATAATGACTATGTAAATATATTTAATTACAAAAGCATTATTTAAAAAACCAAACATTTAAAATTATTTTGAGATAATAAGAATCAATATTGCAAATTTTACACTTACATTTAATAAGCCTCACAGCATAGCAGCGCCACCTGTTGGGAAATTTACTACAAAGTGTTATCAAGATAAAATCCCATTAAGATCCAATTAAATATAAAATTTTACGAAATTATGCACAACAGAAGATGAAATATAGCTTTATCTTAAATGGGAGTAATATGCATAGTAGCATCACCTGATGGGCGATTTACTCCGAAACATAATCAGTACCAATTCATATGAAGATTTAACTAAATATAAAGTTTTGTGAAACTCCGCCCATTACTTAATGATATACAGCAATCACAAATTTTGATGACACATACATATATGCATAGTAGCGCCACCTGATGGGCGATTTACTCCGAAATATAAACAGTACCAATTCATATGAAGATTTAGCTAAATATAAAGTTTTGTGGAATTTTGCCCATTACTTAATGAGATACAGCACCCAGAAATTTTGATAACACATACACGATACACAGTCAGACATGCATTTTTAAAAATTGTCAAATCATTTTCAAGGCTTTACAAAACGTGTAAATGCATAAAAAACTTTTCACGAATTCAATACTTTCTTCTTCTCAATAGAAGAAAATAATAAAAATCATTATTTTTATCATTATCACAGTTTCAAATAGAAAGCAACCTATGTTCTCGCCAATTTAACATAATCTTAAAAGCTATATTTCTTATAAGTTTTTAGCATTTTCAATGTGATATTTAACTTTAAATATGAAAGTTTTTCCAGGCCGCTGTGTTGTGTAATTTTACGGCATGAAAAAAGAAAAGAATATTTAACGATGAAATGCTCCTGCTTTTATTTCATTATAAAAAAAAAAAAAAAAAAAAAAAAAAAAAAAAAAAATACAATAATCTGGTGTGTCACTCACACGACTTTCTCTTATCCTGAAATTTAATACTATAAATACAGGTTGGAGATTAAGAGCTAAGATAACGATGTTATGTAAACCTATGTTAAACAATTCAAATTAGGCTTCGGGAGAGATTTATATGATAATTAGTTCTGTGTGAGGGGGCTACCGCCCCTCTCAACCCGCTGTTTCATTAATGCACCTACATTTATATAGAATTTAATTTGGTTATTAAAAAATAATTCTGTTTTTAAAAAATAATTTATTAAAATTATTATTTAAAAAAATTATCTTTTATGATAATGCAGACGATTTCCTTATTAGAGAAGTAGTATAACACCAAATATCCAAAAAAAGAGTCTATTTTATTCTCAATATTAAAAAAAAAAAAAATTTTTTTTTTTTTTGTTAAAAGTAAAAAAAAATCGATAACTTTGTTTTAAATTATCGCAGGTCGATGGTTCAACCATTCGTTTTAAAGGTATTGGCGAGCTCTTTTGAAAGATACCTATCATGAAAATTTACTCCCCTCGAGGGGGGACTTCCCCCTCAGGGGGGAAGGCGAGGCTCCTGCATACACAATATTTTTTCCCCTGTTGACTATCTCTATTACAAGAAATATATATTCGTTTTATTTGGTCTAGTGCAGTCTATAGATGTTAAACTCTACTTACCTGCAATTTCCCCCATACACGTAATGTATTTGAATACTTTTGAGTGTCCCTGTACACGAACCATTTGCTTGATCTTAACGAAAAGTTTAGTGTAGCATCCTTATATGATACAAACTTAGAATACCAAGTTTGAACTTTCTGCCATAATCTGTTTTTGAGATATGCTGATAACAGACAGACATACACACAGACCATTTGCTAAAAACATGATTTTCGTATTCAGGGGACCTCAGAACATGTAAATATAACAAAAACTTGCGTTCGAAATTTTGACTCAAAAACAATACTTAAGGGTAAGAGAAAGTAAAAAAAAAAGATTGATACACTAAACAAAAAATATGTCTCAGCAAAGATTGATTGACGGAGCGTTTGTTTGTAAACATGCCCTTTCCTTATAGACATGGCGCCACTCGTCAGTAGAAGCCGAATTAACTTCATACTGTAATGCTTTTCAATTCAATTGCAAAAAAGTGCATTTGAAAAAGAATTTTTATGAAGATAATGATTTGTTGAGAAAGGCCATGAAAAATGAATTTGATTATACAGAGTTTTCTTAACAACATATTTTTTTTTTTTTTTTTTTACAAGTCTGTGTCGCTTATTTAAGAAAAGCCAGATTCGTAAAAGCTGTTGTTTAAAAGAAAGATGAATTATGAAAGGGACATTTAAATTCAAATAATTTATAAGTATATTTTTTAATATATTTTATAATTCTTATTATAATATACAATTATTATTTTTTTTTTATCCCAATGAAATATGATATGCGTTCCATAAAAAAAAAAAAAAAAAAAAATTCTGCATAAAAAAAAATTAAATATTTTTAATTTAAGATGGAATGCAATTTTACTGTATGTAAACTGTTTCAAAGAATATTTGAATCTAAATTAGGGTGTGATGTCGTTATTATAAAGGCCGATTGGCAACATTTGGTTTCTAGGCCTCAGTGAAATACCCTCCATGGTCTCCTTTAGGGGTTCTAGCCAGAATTTATACAAGTTTCGGAGAAGACTACGGAAATCTTCGATCGGGTAAATCAATGAGTGCAACTTGGAATTTACCGTCTATCCGCTTGGAAAGAACAACATATTAAAGAAGTCATTCTGTTTGCGGTAGATACCCTGTTATTTATGTTCTTTAATGCTTTTTAATTAAAAAAAAAAAATGTACATTTAATAAAGATTTTTAGCAAAAGGAATGATTTTTGAGAATGTCCACGAAAAAATGAATTTGATTATACACAATTTTCTGAACAACATATACTTTTTACAAAAAGTATGCGACGATTGTTATTCTAAAACATCAACTTTTGTATAAGCACTCATCAAAATGAAAAATTAATTAAAGTGACATTTAATTTCAAATAATTTATGAAAAATATTTATAAAATATTTTTTATAAATTTATTATGCATTTCATAATTTTTATTATATTATATACTAGCAGGCTACGCCCGCTTTGGTCACTATTTTTAAATAAATCACAATAATTAATGAATTCTCAAAATTAGATTATTTTTTATCATGTGATAAAAAAAGAAAAAACAAATTCTGATCTCGAAACATGTCGCACCAGGTCCCCACTGCCTTCGGCAGCGTAGACCCGTGTGCTGCGCGCGCGTATTCCTTCACCATCCTTATGATTTCTCAAAATTCCATGTTATTACTCATAAACTTTCATTCTTAAGAAAAGGAATTAAAGAAAAATATCATTTAGCATCGGATAAAAATTCGCATCGGGACCCCACTGCCTTCGCCAGCGCAGACCCATGCGCACTGTGCGCGCACATGTGAGGATATACGTGCGCTGTGCACGCATATTCTTTCTCAACTCAAATTTTATTATTAAGAAAAAAAAAAATCTTTTATCATCGGGTAAAAACTCGCACCGGGTCCCATGCGCGCTACGTGTTAAGATATACGTGCGGTGCGCGCACATATTCCATCTGAAATCAGACTTTTATTCTTAAGAAAAGAAAATTAAAAAAATCATTTCTCATCAGGTAAAAAGTCCGACCGGGTCCCCACTGCCTTCGGCAGGGCAGTCTCGTGCGCGCTGCGCGCACCTATTCCTTTACCACCCTTCCAGCCCCTCCTAATTAACGTACATATACCAATTTTGAACGGTCTAACTCAACTAGCTGAGATGCAAAAGAAAACCTAATCAGGACACCTTAAAATTGTAAATCAGGTGAAATCTCGAATTCCACTTTCGATAATATAAAAGAACATTAAATATCTTTCGAATGATGTATCAGATATAAATTAATCATAATTAGAATTTGAAATATTGAAATTTAAAAATATTACAGTGCGATCTGGCGGTAGAAATTTCTGTAATCTATTGTTCCATTCCAGATCAACAAAGCTTTCAAATGATGTATTACTTATGAAATTATTTTAATTAATAGCTGAGATACAAAAGAAAACCTAATCAGGAGACCTCAAACATGTAAATCGGGTGAAATATCGAATTCCTTTTTCGATAATATAAAAGTACTTTAAAATATCTTTCGAATGATGTATTAAATATAATTTAACCATAATTAGAATTTGAAATATTGAAATTTTAAAATATTACAGCGCCATCTGGCGGTAGAATATTCTGTAATCTTCCGTTCGATTCCAAATCAACAAAGCTTTCAAATGATGTATTACTTATGAAATTATTTTATTTAGTAGCTGAGATACAAAAGAAAACCGATTCAAGAGACCTCAAAACGTGTAAATTAGGTGAAATCTCGAATCCCACTTTCGATAATATAAAAGTACTTTAAAATATCTTTCGACTGATGTATTAAAAATAATTTAATTAGAATTTGAAATATTGAAATTTTAAAATATCTGGCGGTAGAAATTTCTGTAATCTACTGTTCAATTCACAAATCAACAAAGCTTTCAAATAATGTGTTACATATGAAATTATTTTAATTAGTAGCTGAGATACAAAAGAAAACCTATTCAGGAGATTCTAAAACATGTAAATCACGTGAAATCTCTAATTCCATAATCTACGGTAGTCGGTTAATGGAAGTAAAAAGAAAAATAAATATTTTTTAGGTCCCCAAAACCTATATATACCACGGTTGTCGGGTAATATAAGTAAAAAGAAAAAGTATTTTTTAGTTCCTTCAAATGTATTTTGTTGCTATGGAAACTCCTATCATCTATTGAAAGATTACGTGTTAGAATAAAATTTAATTTGGATTTAAAATGTAACTGCGTTGTTTATTAATGAAAATTGATGAAATTTTAACTGCATGTTGGTTTTGTGCTGAATAGATTGTATATTAAAGTGTTGTGTGGGAAAAAAAAAAATTAAACACTTTGAAATTTGAAATTTTTAACCCCAGTTCAAGATCATGTGACATTAATTACTTCCAGATGTTTGGTTTCCATTCCAGACGTTAAAATCGTCTGGTGATAGAATGCCTCTTTTTAAGCAATAATCCGTGGATTTTTGGTCATTTTTCAATCGACATGGGTCGACCTTTTAATTAATATCATTTAATTATATAAACTAATTAATTAGTTTATATAATTAACACTTAAATATATAAACTAATTATATAAACTAATTAAACTATTTAATTATATAAACTAATTAAGATTTTTAAATTCTGTTTTCTGGAAGAACTCGGACATGCTCCAGAGCATCCGTATGTCAATTCTTGTATTTCTGCGTTCAGTAGGGGCTAAACGTATAGAAGAACAGACGGACAGACAGACAGGCAAGCAAACAAACAAACAAACAAACCTTTCCTTTTATTATATATATATATATATATATATATTATCCCAATGAAATATAAAATCATGCATTCATAAAAAAAAAAAAAAAAAAAAAAGAACTACATAAAAACAAAAAATATTTTGAATTTAAGATGAAATGCAACTTTACTATATATAAACTATTTGAAAAAATGAATTTTGGGCTTCATTTGTGGTGCGGTATTGGGATTATAATGCCGATTAACAGCACATGGGTTTTAGCCGTCAGTGGAACACTTCCGTGGTGGTGTCCTTATGGGACCCTAGCCGGTATTTATGAATGTTTCGGAGAAAACCACGGAAAGCTCCCGTCAGCGTGCTCGACATGGAATTAATGTCGGCATTTCCGGCTTCTAAGCTTGAAAAGAACAACATATTGAAGAAAGATGCCCTATTACCTTCGCTGTCTAATGCTTTTCAGTTGCAAAAACGTTCATGAAAAAAAGTTTTTTAACATAAAGAATGATTTTTAAGAAAGTCCACGAAAGATCTATTTGATTTTACAGAGTTTATATATATATCTAATATATATATATATATATATATATATTTGCAAGAAATATGCAGTGCTTGTTATTTTAAAATAGCTAGCATTGTACAAGCTATCGTCGAAAGGAAAAACGTATTAAAGGGACATTTAAAAGGATGCCGTAAGAAGGATACATCCAAAAAATAAAAAAGAAAATACAATATACGCTGAAAAGCAATGTATGGGATAAATTAAAAAATTCAAAGTTTACATTCTTCAATTTCAATTTATAAATAATACATATTTTCAAATATATTTCATGGTTTTTATTGTATGTATAATTTTTTTTTAATTACTATTTTTTTTTTTTTTATCTTAATTAAATATTAAATGCATTCCATAACAAAATAAAGAAAGAAATCTATATAAAACACCTTTATTATAAAAAAGTCATGAATTTCGGTCGGTGAAGGAGAATTAAATATATATATTCTTTACAATTATTTATTTATTAAGAAACAAAATAAAGGGGACAGAAAAAAGGGTGCATGTTATTTGTTGGAGTTAAGTCACATTCACTAACATTGGGCCTAGTACTGGGTGGAATTCCCTGCTCTCCATAGTAGTCATTTCTAGCATATTTACACAGTATTCACGCGATCTTTGGAGAAACCCTCAGAAAACACCGTACCGTGAGGTTGACGAAGACGACTTGGGATCGAACCCAAAAACTTCTCTTCAACCAACATTGAGAACAGAGCCATTCGGCCAATAGTAGGGAAGGTAAAAATAAAATTCTTTAAAAATATATGTTTAGAGGTTCCTGTGTGTTGGCATTAAGTCATTTAAATACACTAGGCACTTGTGGCTGAGGAATGTGTCCTCAGCCCATAAACCAGGGTGTAGGGATCTTTCTAAGGGCATATTTTCCCGAGTTTCAAAGAAAACCACGTAAAACTCCATACGGCTATCCGACGAGCGCAACATAGGTTCGAACCCAGTACTTTCTATCTACCAATTTCTAAAGCAGAATCTCGCCACTCAGAAATGTGAACAATTTGTTGAAGTATGTTAAAGTAATCCCCGGGAAACAAAATTGCTAAAAGTTTTTAAAATTCATATAAATTAATACTTATGAATGAAAAAAAAAAAAAAAAAAAATATATATATATATACGACTAATAGTAATGTAAATATGAATAGTTAAAATTGTATCTAATTTATGGAATCATTTGCTTTAATTATAACTTTATGAACGACCTCTTTTAAATGATCTTCCTGACCAGTCAATTTTGTAGCTAACCAGTATTCATACGACATTCAGAGAAGACTATGAGAAACTAAGAACAACTAAATCGACGAATGTGATCTGGAATCAAACTCTTCAGTTTTCGTGTTTTAGCTTAGAAAGTAGAATTTCTCAGACTCTCGGGGGAGGAAGCTTATTATAACGAACTTAGAGCGAAATGGTTAAATATTGTCAAAAATTATCACATTTTTTTTTTTTTTTTCACAAAATAGGAGCCGGACATTTAAAAAAAAAAAAAAAAAAAATGTATGCGCTTCTGAAAAATAAATTATGTTTCCAAGTTCCCAAAACAGGTTATATGTCGGAGAAAAACATCTAAAAAAAATCGATAGTTTATTATTTTTTTCTCTTAAGTGTTTTATTGATCATAAAACCTTTGCTCTGCTAAAAAAAAAAGCTTGTCCATTTATAAATCTTATTTCATTTATATTTTATTTTGCCCTACACGCGCGGTTTTTATTTCCTAATAAAAATTATTAAGAAAAAAACTTTTTCGATACTGTCAGTTTCGAAACTGATTATTATTAATTTTCTTTTCTTTTTCTTAACAAAAAAAAAAAAAAAAAAAAAAAAAAAAGATTTTGATAAAGTTCTGGCAAAAGCAGGATTTAGTTTAGTTCAGAGGACTGTTAGGATTATTAAATTATATTTTCGATGAATTTTCGATTTTGATAAATGTCCAACTATCGTAAAACTGGTTTCGTAAAAATCCGTAAATTGAGACTAATAGTCATCAGTCCTAAAAAAAAAAAAAATATATATATATATATATTACAGGGCCCGAAATTTCAACTTAAATTACACTCGCTGTAAAAGAAAGTTACTCGCCACAATATATGTTTGACTTACTCTATTAAGGTAGATTCCTTATAGGAGATCTACCTATTGCAATGGTTCTCATGACACGACTTCTGGAAAATTTCTTCATATCTTCACCGATCATGACCCCTAGAACCTAAAACCACCCTCCGTTCAAAAGTTTATATAATATATATATATATATAATGTATGTATGTATAGCTTTTTCTTATGTTAAGTTGTGAACACGCTAACTCAAGTAATTTTTATTTAAATTTAACCAGCTCGGGATATGTTGTCAGGACAGTAAAAATCTCGGTCGAGTTCGTAGATGGGGTATCTAGCTCAAAGGGGGTGGAAATGGTGGTGGGGGGGGGAAATTTTCATTTGCTCATAATTTCTTTAATATTGAAAAAATTTTAATTCAGGCGAAGTACCGCCTTACCCTAAAGAACATTTTTTGTGTTTAAACTTTTTCGATAGTTTCAATTGCTTAGAAGTTACAAGCTAAAAAGTGATTTTTCGTCATTTGTGTTGAAGCCGACATTTTCTATAGCTTTCATTGCAAAAGTTTATAATCTGATGCTTATGTCACGTGCAAACGATAATAAAAAAGATCACTGAAAATATAAAAATTTAATCATGTTCTTAAACAATATAATAATCTGATTAAAAAAAAAAAAAAAAAAAGTTTAATTTAACAGAAAATATGACGTTACAATTACAACAATGTACTGAGAAAAATGAAATAAAATTTTATCCGTGATTCTAAACAAATAAAATAAAAGTTAATAAATAAATAAATATACATATAAATAAAATCAACATATCTTAGGGCTAAGCAGATTTAGATTTAGCTTTATGACATAGATGCTATAATGTAAAAGATAAATGTCATCGTTTAAAAAAGAAAAAATATATATACTCGTGTAAATCGATGCTAAACGAATTAAACTGGCATCATAGAAAAAGTAAAAAATTGGGGACATTTGGCATTATCCCTTTGACAAATGAACTAGGGACGATTTTAATGAATTTTCCGTGGAAGTTTATTTTCATAAGAACTTAAATTTAAATTAAAGTATTTCATTACTCGATGTCCCTTATTTTGATAAATAAAATTATACCATTTTAAAAAACTAAAGAACACTCTTTTATTGAAATGTGAACTAATAAAGGTTTTAGAAAACTAGTACATACTTTTAAATCTTTATTAAAAAAAATTGTTGCCACTCGACGTTATATAAATACATCCATATTCTGTGTCACATACGATAGTTTTGTATAAGTATAGATTTTTTGTTTGCCCCTGATGGGAAAAGTGCTTGGATACACTTGTATATAGTATTGTCATTGATTTGAAGTCGTGTGCAAAATTTCAGGTCTTTCGGACGACAAGAAGTTGCCGAAAATTGAATTTCAAAATTCCGTTACATACATTAATAGTTACATCATGTCAAGTTAATAAAAGTGTGTTAATTAAAAACCTTGCTAAACGCTTTAATTAATCATTTAAAAATATAAAATTAAAATGATACTTCAATCTTAATACAAATATCGTTTGTGGTGAATAGTTTAGAATGCCGGTTTAGGCAATAATTTAAAATTTACGATTGAGAGCAATACATTACAGCTTCCTTTGACTTTTTATCTTATGGAAACAAGATATTGGTCTGTGAAGAGATATGAGGTTTTCGCGTGGAAAGAAAATATAATGACGCCAAAGCTGCTATTCTCCATCGCCAAGCTATCCAAATTTTGTCGTCAGATAACAAATTTTGTCGCCAAGTCAAAAATTTCGTCGTCAACTATCAAATTTTACCACCAAATCACAAATTTCATTGCTAAGTCGCAAGTTTTGTCACCAAAATCTCGCCAAATCATAAAATTTATTAAATTCGTAACAATTAACATTGAAATTTAGTGGTGCCCAAATGGTCCAATGTTAACTAATGTTAATGTTCCAGTTCATGTGAACCAAAACAGTTTCCCTTTACAATTTTTACTCATCTGACAATAAGAATCACAAAAACACAATACAAAACTTTCAATAATTTAATAAAAATTACAATGAAATAACTATCCAAAAACCGCTACCACTTAACTGTATTTGATTTGACCATACCAACGCCAGGCTCACCAGTGCTTGACCATAATAAGGTCATGCATTTTCACGTTTCTATTATTTTTTCTTTAAAAGAAAGATATTGAAAAACAGTTATATGGATTTTAAATAAAAATTGTTTTTTTGATTCAGATTTGGTGGGGAGGAGGTGTAACCCAATAGCCCCCTCCCGGATTCACCATTGCTGGTATTGTATATATTTAAGACTTCTATTTGTTGAATGATTATGAGCTTGAATTTTAAAAATTGAAACATTTACAAACCAATAAATCTAGCCGAAAATTTTAAGTAGAATGAATAAAACCCTTTTGTAGTTGAAAATTAAATTTCTTGAAAACAGAATAGCGACGTAAATAATGTTATATGTGGGAACAAAGCCATTGGCTAAGTATTAATGCATATGTAAAATTTCTTTACAATTGTAACATTAACGTAAAGGAATCTACCTTTGCCTTTAAGCTTGCCAAAAAGGGATTTTTTTTACTATAAGGTGACCAGAATTTTTTATTGGAAAAAGAGTAGAAATTAGGCAATGTCTTTTAAATAAGACATTGCCTAAGAATTTTCTTATAAAATTATAAGAAAATAGAAGACATTCAATTTTGAAAAATAGGTCATTTTAGAGGAAACAAAATTAAATAAAAATGATTATAAAAAGCGATTCAAGCTACTTTACATAAGTGGTGCAAACATTTCTATCTCAAATAAAGATTTTGGATCAGTACACCTTAATTTAAACTAATAATATACGGATACGAGAGGAAAAATCTTTAATTTTTATAGGTCTCACTGGACAATATGGATATCATTATTAATTTTTGCTATAGACCAAAACTTTTTTTGTGGGACTTTCATGCAGTTACACAAAAAAAGAATAAAATTGGCAAATGAAAAAATAAAATTAATATTCGGTAGATGAAACGATTTGTTTTAAGGAACAGTCATTCTTTATCAACATTTTATAAAAATTCTCACAAGTATAACCTAAGCTAGTCTTCGGAGTTAATAAGTTTTTAAAATAGGTATATAAAGAGGATTTTTTTTCGCATGTGTACATTTTGTTCATTGAAGGAAACAGTCGCTTTGTGGGAGCGTTTTTGCCAGGAGGACATAAAATTAATTCAACTAACTTTTGCATATTTCTGTGAGGCCGTGGTATCATTAAAGCCGATTGTCTGCACTAGGGCTCTGGGCCAGAGTAAGAGAGAGTCCTCCGTGGGGTCTTTCTAAGAGGTCCTAGCCCATATTTACGCTATTTTTGGAGAAAACCATGGAAAACTCCTAGCGGCTAAGCCAACGAGCGCAATCGTATATCGAACCCAGTGCCTCACTTATAGCAGCTTCGAGGACAGAACCTCTCTGTCACTAGTGGGCCTATTTTTATGAGGAATATTATTCATGCAAAAGCGAGAGCACACGTCAACCCACCGCGTACCAACCGGAGCATCACCATCTTAATGATTTCATGACGATTTCAATAGTGATTCCATGTTCTGGATCAAAGAACTGTACAAATATAGGGAATAATTTTATTTCTTCGTAATTCGGAGATTCTGAATAGACATAAACATAATATGCGTTGGTAAGTTTTTTAGAAAGTTATTCTTTTGCAAACATAGCGGAGAAAAAATTTAGTGCTCACCGTTCGATACAGCCAACGTCCGATTGAGCTTCCCAGTTTTGCGAAATTTTTGAAATTAAGGACTAAATCCTTTTCATTTGAAAAAGGGGACAGAGGACGGAAAACATTAAAAAAAGAGGACTTTTTAATCCTGTAATGTCTTTTTTCGTTTAGGAGGGCAGAGCGTTGAAAAAGATGACTCTCCTCATAAAAAGAGAATGTCTGGTCACACTACCTAAGATTTGCATGGTTTTACGTTTTTAAAATGATATTATTATTATTTTTATTTATTTATTTTTTTGGTAGCACCGTCTACTGTAAGAATTCTCTCTATATTTAGACCGAAATTTTACTCGCCATAGTAAAATTTCCACTCGCCAATGGCGAGCTGGCGAGCGAAAATTTCGCGCCCTGTATATATATATATATATATATATATATTCGTCGTCAGTCTATTTTATGTAGACCACCTAAATGTTTTCACAATAAGAAATACATTTAAGTCAATTACAGGGTATAAGAATTTACAAATGTGTAAAAATGAAAATGTCTGAGTCAAAAATAGTATTCTTGGTGCTAAATTACATTCTGTTTAGAGCAGATTTATTATTATTATTATTGGCGTTAAAAATAAAATAATAATAATAAAAAGAAAAAAAAAAGTAAAATCTTTGAAAATTTGAATATGCATAGTAAATAATACTTCCTAGTAATTACAATTGTAATTTTGAGAAAACCATAAAAAAATCTGGATGCTTGACCTGGGATCGAACTTGGTATTTACCATCTGTGAGCTTCGAAAGTAGAACTTTTCAGCTATTTGAACAAATAAAACAAATACAAAAATTTCAAAAGGTTGAGAGGAGCAGAGGATTTCTTAAGTAATTTATTTTAAAAAAATATGCATCATTTCAGAATTTAAAAAAGAAAAAAAAATAAAGATATGAAATGTGATGAAGCAAAAAGAATGTCTAAGAAATATTTCAATAATAAATAAAATAAGATAAAATAAAAAAAGTAAAATAAATAAATATATAAAGATAAAAAAAATAAATAAATAAATAAATAATAAAATAGGAAATGCCATCGATTTCATTCATTCTTTCATTTATTTTATTTATTTATTTTATTCATTTATTTTATTTATTTATGTATTATTGTTACGTTATTATTATTATTTATTTTATTTTATTATTTATTTATTTATTTTATTTATTTATTTTTTGACGTAGAGCGTAAAATTTAAATGGAAATTTTGGAGAAAGAGATACAATAGTTTTTTTTTATTTTCGGTGCTTATCTGATAATGATGCATTGGTCACATATGGTAAACAGAGTCTTTAACATGGCGTTTTTTACAAGCTGTTATACGGGAAATGCCTAATTTAATTCCAAGTCACGCTCGCCAACCGAGTCCGTGATTTTCTCCGAAACTTGCATAAATACCGGTTATGACCCCATACGGAGACCACCACGAATGGCATTCCACTCAGGCCTAAAAACTAAATGGTGTAAATCAGATTTATAATCCCAACACCACACCACAAATGAGGTCCCGAATTTATTCTTTCAAACAGTTTGCAGACAGTAAAATTGCATTTCATCTTAAATTGAAAATATTTATTGTTTTTATATAGATTTTTTTTTTTTTTTTTTAATGGAATGAATTTCGATCTTCGTTGGGATAAAAAAAAAAATACTTTTTTTTAATATAATAAAAATTATAAAATGTATTTTAAGAAATATTATTTTTAAATTATTGAAAATTAAATGTCCCTAAATAATTTTTCCTTTTGACGACAGAGGACAGCTTATACAAAATTGGCTTTTTTTTTTTTTTTCAATAACAAGCGCCACGTACTTCTTGTAAAAAGTATATGTTGTTAAGAAAACTCTGTACAATCAAATTCATTTTTCATGGACTTTCTCAAAAATCACTCTTTTACCTGAAAAACTTTTTTAAATGAACGTTTTTGCAATTGAAAAGCGTTAGAGAATGAAGTTAATAGGGCATCTACTGACGAGTGGCGCCATCTTCTTTTCAAAAAATTGAATAACAAAAAATCTACACTAGTTTCTTCTCCAGTAATATCTTACTCTGTTATTACCACATAAGAATTTTTAAACGAAAAATGATTAATAGAGGTTTAAAAAAAAAAAAAAGAAAGAAGGAAAGAAATTTTTTAAGTAAGGCAGCGAGAAAAAAAAAAAAAAAAAAGTTGACTCATTAAGTAAAAAATAAATAAATAAATAAATAAAATAAATAAAAAATAAAAAATCCTTTTAAAAATTATAATAGTAAATTAATATTATTTAATGTTGAATTTATTTATAAAAAAAAAAAAATGCTAAATTTAAATTTAATGAAACAATAATTGAATATTGAGATGATATTTGACTTTAACTAAAAATTAGATAAGTATTTTAATTTCTAATTTCTGTAAGATTGGTTTACTGGTACTCATTGTGCTAAAAACAAGCCTCACATTTAGCTGATGTTAAAGGCACTTGAGTTAAATTCGAAGACTAATAATCAAGGAATATGACCCATCTCAATAGAAAAATGTTTAAATTCGTGTTGTTGTTGTTGTCGTGTGCCACTCGGAAATTCGTCTTCTAGTGAAATGCCAGAGCTCGTAACCAATGCAACCAGACATTTTCAAGTAGGGTATCCATCCTTGGTGCATTTATCGCTGTTTGGCTTTCCTTTTTCTTTATAAGATTTTCATATGAAATTGGCATGTTATCATGTCTTCCTGTTACGTGATGATGCCATCGTGACTTCGTGTCACGCTAATAAACAAAGCGCCTCCATTTTAAAGTAAATAAACCCCCACATTTAAATGCCCGCTCTTAAGGATCCTCAATTAAAGATCTTTAACTCAAAGTTAAAGATTTTTTCTTAAAAAGCAATTCAGACCAGTCAAGAATAAAGATCCTTAACGCCTACGTCACGATTTTGGACCATTTCGGCTTTCTTTAGTTCCGATTTCATCTTCGGTAATCTTCGGGCTCTAATATCAATTAAACAACTGATAAGCCAATCAGAATACAGAATCGCATAAACATATCGAATAATACAAATAAATCTAAAATTTGAATAATAAATAGTTTGTTGTTATTATTTACAATTTACAGATCATAAATAATTATAGATTTAGTACCTAGCTACATAGTCAAGCATACAAATCTGACGTACACCCTGCAACAAAAAAATCGGGACAAATGGTTTTTTCCATAAAATAACGCTATTTCAGGACTGATTTTTGTTTTAAGACTAATTTAGAAAAATTTTTAGACTAAAATTTTTCTAATTTAAGACTACACTCCCGCGACAAAAAGATAGGAACAAAAGTTTTTTTTTTTTTTGAAAATGATTATTTTGAATATGAATATTTTGAATATGATACAAATATTTTGTATGGTTCTGATATGATAATATTTTGTAATTATAATGAATGATCAACACAATTTAGATAATGTTATTTTTAAAAAAAATTAAAAAAACCTTTTGTTCCTATCTTTTTGTCGCGAAGTGTAGTCTTAAATTAGAAAAATTTTAGTCTTAAAAATTTTCTAAATTAGTCTTAAAACAAAAATTAGTCCTGAAATAGTGTTATTTTATGATAATAATAAATTATAAGCACAATTTAGATAACGTTATTTTATGAAAAATCAAAGAAAAAACCCTTTGTTCCTATCTTTTTGTCGCGGGGTGTATAAGTTATCAATAAACAAACAAACCTACCTACCTATAGATTTAGATTGTAGAAGAAGAAAAAAATAATAATATTTCTGTTATTGTTACATGTTGTTACAAACATCTATTTATCTGAAATCACAAATAATTTATAACATCATATTCAGATTCTTTTGATTTAAAAACAATTTTGTTAAATAATATTTTAATAAATTCTTATTAAATATATATATGTATAGGGGAACATCTCCGGTTGTGGGCACCCCACCATATCTTTTAACAAAATGTAAATATGATGAATTTGAGTACTGTCAAACATGTATTGAGACAGAAGCAGTTAATGCGCTAACACCGAATTGAATAGACCCATTTGCTTAGTAATTGCAAGCATCGAAACAAAATTTGAAAAAAAAAAAAGCAACACAAAAGTAATTTCGGAATTTTTTTAATGTGCGATAAATCGAAGTGTATTAATTAAAAAATATGAGTGTAATATATATTCATGCACTATATTCAATATATTTTGTGATGCAATATCGAATTAAGTCAAAATTTGGAATGAAAATAGTTTTTTCTGTCATTATAAAAGTGATTGCCATTTCCGTTTGTAGGCACCTTCATATAACCGGTTGTGGGCACCCATGTTTTTTTCATTTAAAGCGTGTTTTTTACTTACAAATTGCCAAATATGGTCGTTTAAAACAACATAACATATTTTATTAGTGTTTATGTATTTTTAGGCTTTTTTAGCCATTTCAACCCCGGAGAAGTCAATCGATCCAAAAGAAATGTATTTTAAGGCAATGTTTAAAGACATTTAGGATTGCTTAGTATATACAAAATCCATAAAATTGATCGCACGAGAATATGGACCTTCTCGCAGCTTCTGTGTCCGTACAGAAGATGCCCAGAAAAAGTAAGGGAACTCCACCTGTCAAACTGCTGACCAAGCGCGCTAAAAATAGGAACATTCACAATCAGGAGATGATGTCGATTTCTGCATCATTTGTTTGGAGCACTCGCCACCATGCAGAACAAGAGGAAATTCAATCAAATGCAACGAGTATGATCGTCTGGTGCATTTGAAATGTGCCAATATACATGAAAATTGTTTTGTTTACAAGCATTGCACTTCTGATTTGAAGAACGAAGAAGATGACGAATAAAATTGGAAAAATGCCATTTTCTGTTGTTATTTTTCGTGCTGAATCCTTACAAGATAAATGTTATTATTTTCTTTATTTGTGGTAATTTTCATATTATTTTTCCATTTCTACGGATTTTTAATGTTCCTACAACCGGATGTTTTTTTTTTTTTTTTTTTAAACTAAAATTGAACACTTTAGAAAATTGGTGGTAACACTTTTCTTATTGACGGAATCGATACAGATGCTTTATCAAACGTTAGCTAAGGGTTCTAGCTTTCTATTGTTATTCATATGTTTGCATAATATTTTATCTATCAAAAGTTATAAGCCAAAATCAAAACTGTGCCCACAACCGGAGAAGTTCCCCTATATATATATATATATATTATAAATGTATGTTTTGGGGGGAATAAAATATGCATATTATTGAAAATTTATTGGTGAAAAGACTTAAAAATATACATAGTAGCGAGAACTAATGTATGATAGTTTATTATGCAAATTGTTTATATGCGTCTGTGTTTTTCCTCTTATAACAAAGTGTGTCTAAAACATGGTTTTATCTTTTACAACAAGCAAAACAAACTCGTACACAAAACAATTGAAAGAGGAAGAGGTATATATATATATATATATATGTCATTTCATAGTTTAAACTTATTATCTTTCCAACGATGTATCACACATGTTTATGTATAGAAAATGAATGTTAGAATTTGAATTTTATTTTTCTAAGTGAACTTCATAACTTACAGTTGTCAATTAAGTCATTAAATGAGTTTTTATCAAAAACGTGACTTTTCAGCTTCATATTGATATTTTTTACATATCTATGAAACTTTAGAACACATTTCTATTCTACTGACACTTCTATTAGGTTATATTGTATCTTAACCAGAGGTTTGATGATTTCTTGAGAATTATTTATTTTGGGAGGTGAAATTTAACCAAAAATGTAATTTTAAAAGTGATCTTCAATAACAAATTATTAATAATGTTTCAGTTTCATTAGGAAGAAAAAAAAAAAAGGTCGAAAACGTGTTATTATTGACTGCCATCAAAAATTTGACTATTTTTCACTATTTCTGAGAGAAAGGAACATAAAATTAATGAATTTAATATGGTGGGATAGGGCTTTTCCGGTCTGCTTAAAGGACAAATTCAACACAATAAGACAATTTTAAAAAATATTATTCTTCAAAAATCATAAAATTCCATAAATATTAAGAAAAATATTTTATGCACCGAATATAAATACCTCACAAACAGCTGTTATTAAACTTTGTAAAAGCTCTGAAAAAATTTTAGTATCTAAACTAAAAAATCTATATGGAAAAAATCTAGTTCATTGTTGTCCTATTCATATTTTCAAAAACTCGCCGCAATGGCAAAATTCCGTATTATATCCTGTGTCCCTTTTACTGCATACATAAGATATTATCATTTTTGGCGAACCAGAGATACAGAGACTCCGAACCATCCCCGAAGGTAATCGCCTTATCGGTGAAGAATCATGGCACGGCGATGGCCATCCAACATCCGTAAAACAACCGACCGGAGATTTCTCCCAAAAAAAAAAAAAAAAATCGCTAAATATATTGGAAACAAACAAAACCATCAGTAATACCCTTTTTGGTTTCATCCCAGAATCCAATAACCCCGTACCAAGCTCGCGATAACGCGCTCCGCCTGGCAAACCCATCGTACGGTCGCGTGAATTCACTTGTGTAACTACTGACCTACCGTCAGGAGAAGGACTCTGAGGGAAGGGATGGTCACTATAGAAACGGATGTGTCCACTTCATTTTAGGTAGACTGGGTGCTATAGGCTATCATTTGGCGCGAAATATGGGAAGAAGCAAAGAAAAAACACAGTGCGCAGTTTGTTTCAAACCTCCACTAATGCTAGGCGGTAATTTTTTTAAGTCAAAATTTAACTATTCACTTATATATTTATTTCTAAATTTATTTATTTTATTTTTATCATTATTTTATACTAATTATATTTTATACCTGTCGATCACATTTGTGATTCCGTATTACTTTATTATTTAAAAAATTAAAAACAAAAAACGAAAAAAAAACAATTCTTTTTAAGACAGGGAAAGCATTACATTACGAAATCATGAAAAAATAAATTAAATTAAAAAGTAAAATAAATAATTCCTTTAAAGTGCACAAAAGTAACTAATTTCTTCTGCAAAATCTTTAAAATTCTTAGCATTTCAAGCTACAAAAAGAACAGCTGCAGAAATAGATGTATCTGAATTTGCAAAATAAATAAATAAGTAAACCAGAAATTATGGATTTGGATGGAAGTGGTAATATCTTGTTGGCTTTAGGGAAATTTCTGAAAAGGTTTACTATCATAATTACTCCACTAATAACTTTTGACAATATGTTATTGGAAAAATCAAACAGAGTTTTATATTAATAAAAAAGATAATTAATTCGATCACGAAATTATTGCTAGTCCTTCAAGGAAGAATAAATTTGAAATGGCAGAGATAATCTGTACGAAAACTTTAGAATTTTTTTCAGTGAATTTGCTCTAAAAATTATGCAGGAATCGTACAAAGATTTCACACTGAGAACTGATGTTGCATTTAAATTTTGTTAATTAATGAAAGCAATTTTGGCTCTTAATTTTGACGCATTGATTAAAAAACTATTACCAAAATGTAGGAAAAGTTATCAAATTTCCGGTGGTCGAGAAAACAAATCTGCAATTTCTATACCCTTACAAATGAATATTAATTATTGAATAATTTTAGTTTAAATTTAGCAGTCACTTAAATATTACCCTCAAATCTCATTTTTCTTTAATTTTAATAAATGTAGAACAAATATCGTATGACAGTTTTATATAATCAGTATAAATTAAAATTTCCTTGGTTTTTAAATCTAAAAACTTTATAGCACTTCAGCTTTGTAAATAGCAGGCATATATTATATATATATATAGTTTCTTTCCTTTTCCTTTTTTTTTTTATTTTTTTATTTTTTGTACATTGTGATTATTTCATCTTTTATATCCACACTTTGATGAAATGGTAAGTTTTGATTTATCTGTACCAGGCTATAGAAAATAAAATTTCTTCAACAATTGGATCATCATAGACTATTTCAACAGAATGTACTTTTAGTAGTATTTATGTAAGTTTCTAATCATATGATATAACCAATATAACATAGCTTGCATACCATTTATAAAAATTATATATACTGTAATATATATATATATATATATATATTTACTACTGTATTAATTTATACCACTATTACGTAATTATATTTTCAAAAATTGAATATTTATTTAATTGGAAAATTGATAGCTGGGACAGTTTACATGAGCATTTTTCCCCCCTCTATGAATATATTTCAATAGAATGATCCTTATCCTTAGCGAAAAAACGAAATGAAAAAAAAAAAAAAAAAAAAAAAAAAAAAAAATCAAACAAATTGCTAATTGCGGCAAGGTAGCACTTGTAATAAAAACTTAACCCACCTCTCCCTTTTGGTTTGTTCTTAGGAAGCAACCCTACTCAGGGTTCTTCTCGTGACGGTAATACAGTATATCGGCACTTCTGTCTCATTGGCTTAACCGCTTAGAATTGGCTGATTGGTTTTACTTTCGTAACAGAGGCGATTTTCAATTAAATTAATTGAAAATCTACCATTTGCTTGAAGATAATTAATTGTTTTAGGTGGCTTTCATTTTCGCCTCTGTTTCTTTTTGAAACCGTCATCATAGTATCAGTAAGTAAAAATAATTCTATATTTTAGTGTTTTATGGTTTAAAACTTAATTTTTTCAGTGTATTTTATATATATTTTAGTCATTTTAGAAAGAAAAAAAAAAGAGAGAAGGGGAAGCATGATAGTCATTGCTGCAGTATAGATTATTCATACATTTTCTGCCCTTCATATTATATGAAAAAAATTTTTAATCATGATCCATGATTTTGGTGCATTCAGTTATTATTATTAGTATTTATTTATTTATACATCGGAATACTGACCACGGCTGTTCAAATCTGGGTCTAAATGTGTGGGTTCCAACGCGCTTTAGAATGTAAAAAACGAGAGAGAAAAAATAGAAATCCATACAAAAAACATGGGATGAAAACGAAAAAAAAACTCTCAATGTTAAATGCAAAAAAAAAAAAAAAAAAAAAAAACTGACATCAGAAGGAATAAAAGGACAAAACTGACTAGAAAAGGACATCGAAGAGCGGGAGGGTGGGGTGGGGCATTAAAGCTATGGTTGAGGTTTTGATACGCCTCGCTTATTATGGGACACTATTATTTCTGTGCACGTCCTGTACTAGATATTTATGCGAACATATAAATGATGTGAAACTCAGCAGAGTCTTCCTATGCCAGCCAGTTCTAAAAGTGGGTCTGACAACTTTACAATTGAAATATACCTCAAAATGGAAAATTCTGCAAAAATTAGTCCTATTCAGCCATGTTAAGGAATTCATAAATTTCAAAAAACTTACGAAGTTTTTAAAGTTGAATTTTTATAGTTATTGTGTCATACCAGCTTCATAACTGATACCACTGCCTGCATGAAAATTGCCTCTGACACCATTTAAGCACATTCTTATGTAAAATGACCTCCTGAATCCGAATATGACCACCAATTTGCCCAATCACCCACCGTTTTCTAGATACACCCCCTCCCTCATTTTCATCATTATTTGGTAATTTTATTCACATCACTTTGATCTGAAGGCGAACGATGATAATTTAAACCGTTAAATGTGTTCTGACCTGAACAGCTATAGATGTAATAAGTTCTAAAATACGAACATTTGTAGGAAGGAGGAAATTTGAGGGGATTTGTGCCCAGAAAACAAAAGAAAATCAATAAAAACAATCAGTTTCTGTTTTTTTTTTTTTTTTTTAATATTTCTCTTATTTTTTACATATTCCAGCTTTCAGTTTGCCATTTTCTTACCCCCCCCCCCCCAAATATTAAAAATTATTTAGTGAATTTTTTTTCAAAATGTTGTTGAGTGGAGTTAAGTTTCAAAGCCCACGCAAGAAAGTTTGATTGATTCACTGTACGACGTTTGCTTTCAATAACTCCCACGTTAATTTTTTTGGGCAGTAAAACATGAACAGTAAAATCTCCTGCTTTGATACGAGTTAAAACTCATTGCTCTTATCATTGTAGTCGTCAGTCGTTATCTACTTTTAGTACACGTTTTACTATAAGAGAGTGAACTTTATAGTGCTCTCGACAGTGGTGATCTTGTGTGGTGATTTTTAACACATGTCAAAGCACGATATTTTACTGTTCATGCTTTACTACCCAAAACATTTAACGTGTGAGTTATTGAAAGAAAACGTCGTACAGTGAAACAGTTAAGCTTTCTTGCGTGGGCTTTGAGACTTCACTCCACTCACCAACATTTTGAAAAAAATTCCACTGTATAATTTCTATTATTTCAGGTGTTTTGGTAAGAAAATGGCAAACTGGAAGCTGGAATATGTAAAAAATAAGAGAAATATTGCGAAAAAAAAGAAAAGAAACAGAAACTGATTGTTTTTATTGATTTTCTTTTGTTTTCTGGGCACAAATCCCCTCAAATTTCCTCCTTGCTACAAATGTTTATGTTTTAGAAATTTCTACCTCTGTAGCTCATGAGATCTGAAGACATTTAACGGTTAAAATAATCATCGTTCCTCTTCAAATCAAACTGATGGGTATTTTAAAGATGGTAAGAATCTATACAGTAAAAATAATATTTTTAATGCATGTTTAAGTGAAATTTTGCCCTATTCTCCAAAGTTAAGAAAATCGTAAATTATAAATAATTTATAAAACTTTTAATTAAAATGTTGCAAACCAATAGGTTTCTTGTCAAGTTCATAAGTAATATTTTAAAACTGGTTTGATCTCTCTGTGATAATTTGTTCTTGAGGTATGGTGTACACAGATTAACAAACTATTGCACCAAACACCATGGGCAACGTATTAATTATGTTATTTTCGGATTTATTACATCTCGAAACATGTAGGAAAGGTTAGAAAATCGAAGTCGTGTATTTTCATGAATGCGTAAATTCTTCCAGATTGTATGAGTGATGGGGAAAGAAAAATTGCCTTTTGAAATTATATAAAATTTTCGTTTTCTTTTTTTTACATCGATGCATAGGACAAAATTTCTCCTAATTTCCGATATCTAAGAATATTTTTTACGAATTATTGCGAAACACAACATTTTTGTTTAGAACATAAATAATAACTAAGCATATTTTATATATATATATATACATGTAAAGAAATACACTACCTACCAATAAGTTTCTGGACACTTTTGAATTTAGACATTTTGTTAAATACCTAAAAAAGTTCTTTTGGAATCATCTTGAAACTTTGGTAGCATAAAAGCACGTTATAATTATGCTTCATACACATCAGCAAAAGTTGTGTCCTGCAAACGAAAAGGAAACCATTAAAAAAATTAAATCAAAATCAAAATATTTTGGATCACCCTGTAAAACATTATGCTTAAAATGAATATTTGTTGTAGTATGTGACTGAGAAGAATTGTCTAATTATCTGTATACATTTTTAAAAGGCAATCACATATATTCATAGATATATATATATATATATATATATATATATATTTAACACTGAAAAAGAAATCCACTTTTTTAATTATAACACATAGGATTTTATTCCAAGAGCATAGATATTTTCTGAAAATTTGGAATACTGCATATGACACAGTATACTGCAGGCTGAATGCAAAAATGTAAAATATGAAACGAAATATGAGCATTTTTACTAAATAATTTTTGTCTATGCATGTCCAGCTTTTAAAAAATTTCATTTGCATAATTTAACAACCAAATTTATTGAGTCATTCTATCTCTCATAACTTTAAATTTACACAATATTTGTTTGGGTTTATCACTTAAGTTTGGCTCTGTGGCCGTGTGGTTATGTTACCACACTGCTAATCGCCTTTGAGCGTAGCAGAGCAGGTTCGATTCCCGCGCTAGCCCTGGGTGTTTTCTGCAATTCTTCGTATTGTAATTCTGTCATGTGCTATCTGTCGTTATCTGACGAAGATTTACAAGCGGACTACGAGTCAAGCATACAAATCTGATGTATAATTTATCATTTAAGTTGCTTAAAACATTTGGCTATTAAAGTATGCAAATGAAATTTTTAAAAGCTAGAGTTTCCGTAGATAAAAATTATTTAGTTAAAAAACTCATATTTCGTAAGATATTCAAAATTTTTGCATTCTGATTGCAGTATACTGTGTCTGATAATGCATGCCAAATTCCCTGAAAACGTCTTTGCTCTGGGTCTAATACCCTGCATGTTATAATAAACAAAATTGGATTTTTTTTTTTTTTTTTTTTTTGCGATATTTGAAAAATACCATTATATCTCCATGCATATGTGTGGTAGCCTCTTAAAAATTTATACAAATAATGAGAAAATTTCTCTTATTCACATGCAGCACTTTTTGCAGGGTGATCCAAATTATTTTTATCTTTCTGTAATTTTGTACTGGTCCCCTTGTGAGGTCTAGCAAAGTGCTACGATTAAAATTCGCACTTTGCGAGTAAAACATGAATGCGAAGGTTTTAGGATTCGATTGAGTAATAGAGTTAGTTCCTATACTAAACTAAAATTGTAAATTGAAATATGCTAATATTTTGGAAACTGAATAGTATAATAGTAGTAGGAAGATTGCTTTTAGGTGTTAGTTGGAAGGTGTGTTAGTTGAGAGGAGGTAAGGGGCTTTAGTTGGAGTGAGCTAAAGAGTTAGTTGGAAGGAGAGTAAGAGAGTGAGTTGATGGGGAATTCGTTGAAGGTTAGTTGGATGTAAGTCGAGTAGGTAGCAGTGTCAGGGTATCCTCCTGCTATCGAAAAGTTACTGAGCCGCGAGGATGAATAAAGTTAAATGTAGTAGTTAAATTTATTGGTGATTAGTTAAGTAAAGTACAAGTAATTAAGAAGGCTGCCCATTGAAATTTATAAAGATATTATATACAATTAAAGTCCAGCGCCCTCATTCTTATTTAAGCTCAATTAAAGCTCATTTATTTTATATATTTGGACTCTGTCATTTCTTCATAAATTAAGTATTTCAGTTTGCAGCATTCAACCTTAAGTCAACTATAAGTTAAAGGAAGATGACGACGTCAAGGTCGTCACACCCTTTTCCTTTTCAGGACACAACGTTTGCTGTAATACATGAGGCATAACGTTTACGTTACCAAAATTTCAAGATAATTCCAAAAGAACTTTTCCTGATATTTTATAAAATTTCGAAAGTGTCCAAATGCTTATTGGTAGGTAGTGAACGGAACTTTTTCTCCTTACAGGTAAATATCCTCTGCGTAGCTACGTAATTTTTCCAGATACTTATTTTTAAGTTAGAACTTATCCATACTAGAAAATCAAAAATTTTGCTTTTTTTTTGGCCTACATTTCAAAATTTATGAATATAACACAAATGTATAATGAAGAATTACGTAAATCAACTAGTTTTTTCATGTATTTTGTAAATAATTATTTAGAAAACTAATCGGCATAGGTGGATCCTGCTCAGTTACAAAAAACTGTATGTATATGCAACGTTCCCCATAATACATTTCTCAAAAATTTTAGGTCACACTACATTTGTGTTAAGAGAACTGAATTTCATGAATCAGTCAACACAGTGACAGACTGAAATGTATCAGCTAATGGGCTACCCGGCTACCTACCATTAATTTCGATGCATTCACCTTATCCTAATTTGTTATTTTATTGCGATCAACTTCAATGTTTTGCTTTCATGCAATTTTAAACTATTTCAAATGCAACAATCCTCATAATCAACGCGAATTTATATGAAATATTGTTCTGTTCTACCACGTTCGGAAAATTTTAAAAATTGGAATAACTCACAAAAATTTTAAATTATAATAATACAATTTTAAAAGTTGGTTTAAGAGTTGTGTGGCTTAAATGGCGATTGATTACTTTTGGGTCCTAGGCCTATAGGTAGAATACACTCTATGGAGGCTTTTCTAAGGGGTTATAGACTGTATTTAATGAGTTTCGGAGAATACTATGGAAAATTCCAAATTGCTAGGTGGATGAGCGTGACGTGGAAAGGAACTCGGCACTTCCCATTTACCAGCTTTGAAATTAGAGCAGCTTGGCCACTGGTAAGGTAAAGGCTGGTCTAATATCTTCTTAATAAAAATATACATTTAATGCATGTTTACGAGAAAATTTGTCCTATTCCTACATTCCTTTTGTTAAGAAAATTATAAATTTGGAATATCTTACAAAGTTTTTAAGTTAGAATGCGGCAAATCACTAAGTTTCTTGCCAGTGTGAAAAGTACTATTTTAAAACTGGCCTGACCTCTCTGTGATCATTTGTTTTTGAGATACTGTGTACACGGAGTAACACACTAACACACAGACAGACGGAAACCATCATATTTGTTATTTTCGGATTCCTCTCTCTGCTATGCGTTAAAAAAAAAAAAATCGAGGTCAACAGTTTTTACGAATGCCTAAGATTTCCATACGAAGTGGAACTATTATAATTGGATACTTATTTTTTCTTTCTTACTGGATTCATATATGTATAGACTATATAAAAATTGTGATTAGACGTTTTACAGGAATAAAAGGAAATTTTAAAAGTATGTATGATGTGTGTGTATAACAGGTTTAGCACGTAACCTTTGTGCTACCCAGTGAAAATCTTTTAAAATATGCTCCGCAAAATGGAGAAGGCCAAACGAGAATCAATCAATTTCATATGACCAAAGTAAAAAGGTGCAGAAATTGAGCCCACCTGTAGAAATGAACGAACTGTAACTCGTACATTCGTGATTGGTCTGAAACCTTGATATAATTCTATTTGAATAAATATAGGTAGCTATATCAATAAACAGAATTTATTTTTCTTGATGAATTCATTACTTGTTTATAAATTTAAGCAGAATTATTTGGCCAAATATTATTAAAATGTTTCGAAAAAAAAAAATATATATATTTTTTTTTCTTTCTTAAAATTTGCTGTATTCTGCCTAAGTATTTATCTCTACGCATGCCACTACACTGCCAAACACAACTACATGCCATATACACTGTTAAAAAAATGCGACTTTGCTGCTAGAAATTTTCTATAATCAGAGAAAGATACGTTCTGTTAATGTAATTTTTCAGTAATTTAAGAATATTTTTTCAAATTACAGAGACTTTCTGGCAGAAAAGTTGCATTTTTTAAACAATGTACCCACTACGGGTGCGCCAACTAGCACCTAAGGTCAGTTTGCATAGTTGCAAGCTTTTAAGAAGTGACTTTTGAGTTGTTTAAACACGTTTTTAATAGATGGGTTTTATTTTGAAGCCAAATGATCATGATGATTTTGGAAGCCAAAGAGTTAAGCTTTCCGATGCATTCATTAGAATTTTTTAGTCTTCCAAAAACCAAAACCTGAATCTCTGCCATTTAGCCCCGATTTCCTCTACATATTACTAAATTTAGTAAATACATTTTTACATATGAAATAGCAATTTATTGTTGTAGTTAAATCTTCGGTTCGAGTTTCTGATAATATGAAAAAAAAAAAAAAGTATTCACATTGTTTCTCTACAATTGTTTTATTTCTATCAACAGAACTTAAGCCTCGTTCTTAGGATCATTTACGCTTTTCTTATTTAAAAAAACAACATTTAAAATGATTTACATTAAGTAAGCTTATTTCATATTTACAAAATAGGTAATCTCTGATTTTTATTTTAGAAATTTATTTACGTTTCTTAATCGATCTTCTTAATCCGGGGGATTTCAAATTATTAATTTGGTGGTCTGTGAAGTCAAAAAGGTTGGCGACCGCTGCTCCGACCAACTATGCCAACCTGCGACGAAAAGAATAGCTTATTTATACTTTGAAGTGGAGGTGCCTTGTTTATTAGCATGACACGATGACTTTATAACAATATCTAATTTTAATAAGAAGCTTCTATCAACAATTTCACTTCAACTGTACAGTCGGCAAAAAAAAAAAAAAAAAAGAAGCCACCCTAATTTCGCCGTAAATTATCGTAGAAACATGCGGCTGCTACCTATCGATCTGTAATAACGTCTAGTTTTTAATGGTGTAGTTAGATGTTCCTTAAGGGGTCATTTACATATTAAAACAGGCATAAACTTCATTTTTTTCAATGACGACCCCTACTTTTGACTTCAGATTCAGATTTCTGAGATCAAGACGGTTCGGAAAACATACCTATTTTTATACTTTAAATGAATTCAAAGAGAGTTACACGTGAAAATGTATTAGGGGTCTTTCTATACATTTAGAAAAAATAAATCATGATCCACAACCCAATATACATTATTTATTAATTTTCACGCCGGAAAAAAGTTCAGAAATGTTAATTATAAAATAAAAAACGATTCTCATTCGTAGAACTTTTCTGTGTTAGTTTAGTTTAATATTTAAGAAAAAGAATTATCTTTTTCTTGTTGGGTATATTTTTATTTTACACAGTAAGCCCCGCATGAAAGTGTTTCTATGAAGTTTTGCATTTAATATTAAGCGTACAAACCAACAATACATTATATACCAAAATATAGATAACAAGATTTAAACTAAAATCTGAGAAAGGATATTTAACATTTTCGCGACCGCTGACGTAGTTTCACGTCATTTGGAAAATTGGAAATCCTCAAGTGCGCGTTTCTTTCACAATTTGTGTGTTACAATATTTCTTAGGAATATTTTTTATATTCATATTTATATAAACAAAATAGTATGAATATAAACACTTTCACTAGACAGAGTATAATTATTATGTTTATTCATATGAAAATAAATATGGATATAGAAAAAAACGGTTTCCTATTGCATAAAACGAATATTCCCCGGTCTGCAGTCGTCTACTGTACTTGAATTCTTAATTCTAATTGTGTAAAATCTATATCTTTAAAAGTAATAAGACATATTACTTTGTTTTAAATTCTTTTTTCATGATAAATGTGACGACAGTTTTACGCCGTGATTAGAATAATCGAAAATAAATAATATTGCGCTTTATTTCAATAATAGATTTTAAAAACGTAAAAATATTACCTCTATATTATTCAGTATTACAAAAACATTTCATAAAAATTTTATATTTTGTTATGTTACGTTATGCGATAAAATTTAAATAGCATAAACGGTAGAGTAAATCAATGCGAAAATGTCACAACAAAATTAAAACAGAAAATTTATTTTTAAAAATGTGACAAAAATTAATAAATATTAATTATATTAATTTAAAAAAAAGAAAAAAAAAGTATTGTTCACTGCGTATTGCTCTTTCAAATAATAATCCTCGTCTTACCGCGTTTTCTAAATCATGATATTTAACTTGAGGTGCACGAATCCGAGATTATTCAAGTTAAAAACAAAAGAAATAGTGATAAAATAGAATTTTAGCAGTGAGAAACTAGGAAAAGTTATGTAATATTTAAGAACAAAGACTTAACATTTCAGAATCGAGTATACACCTCTTTGCAACGGAAGCTACGCCTTTACACAATTTTTCTAAAACTTTGCATTATAAAACAAAAATATTTTACATACTTCCAATTAAATCACTTAAATTTATATACGAATGCGCAAACTAGTTTTTTTAATATTGTTACCGCAATATCGAGGTGGAGCTTCATTTCTGTAGGAATTCTTTCACAATCTCTCACTTGCATTGCGATAATTTTTTAAAAAAAATAATGCAATTTGTATCATACACATCGAAATGTTGCTTAGAAAACTATTAGAATAACATTAAGGTAAATTAAAATAGTTTTTCGTCAAAATATATACAGATATTTACTCACAGAGAAACAAATTATTGAAAGTTACGGCCCACTAACACTAGTAAAAAATGAAATATCACTGTAACTTAAAAAATAATGTTAAGAACGGGCTGTAAATATGGAAACCCATGTTTTTGGTGATGCCCGTTCTGTTCATGCAAAAATTGACATAGGTCATAATTCATAATTTTTCAAATATGAAATTATTAATAATTTTCATAATTCAAAAAATGCTTTTTTATCAAAAATATGCATGGAATATGTTTGGGTCACTTCATTCTATCATATAAATGAAAACACAATTTGAATATCATAATTATTTTGGAAGATATAAATTAATGTTTGTCACATTCCTTTAACATTAGCACCCTCATAATTTGACAGCTTATAACTCTGGGAAAAATTGAGCAAAATATATAAACTATACCATTTTCCGCGATGATTTGACCCAAAGAATTCAAATAAATTATAAAAAATGGGGGTTACCATTGAAAAAAATGAAATTGATGCCAGTTTTAACATGTAGACGACCACCTAAGCAAAATCTAACTTTGCCATCATAAACTAGACGTTATTATAAGTGGATTGGTACAAACCACATGTTTCTACGATAACTTAAGGTGAAATTAGATTGGAGGAGGTGGGGGGGGGGCGTTTTTTTTTTTTTTTTTTTGTCGACTGTACAAAAAAGTAATTGTATACAATTTTCTGATGTATATAAAGCATATTAACATCCCGACTAAACATAAAACGAATGAATAAGAAAAAAAAAAATATGAAGTTAAAAACATTCAGTTAAAATGAGCGAAAATATCGTATTTGGAAAAATGGAGCTTTAACACTTTTAGGTCCAAACTATTTTAATCATATATCTCCTGCTGAACGGTGAATTTTTGGTATTTGTTTTTAATACTTTCTTTTATTAATTAACACCTTTTCTTATAAATATCTGCAAAAATTACCGTATCGGCCTTCGGAGGACCAAATTCATGACCAAACATTATCAATATTATGCTCTAACCAATTGAGTCAACGAGCGATGCAATGCGTTTCTCATATTTACTTTAACGTGAAGGCGCCTTATATTTTAGCGTGACACGAAGACACGATGAGAAATTGCAATTTGAATAAAAAGCTTCTAGAAAAAATTATTTATTTCTTTTTGCTTAAATGTTTATTTTGTGCATGTTAGTAACTAGATAAAAATCTGTTTAAAACGCTCTAAAAAAATTATTAGGATATTGTGCACACAATGAAATATTTTCTTTTATTAACTGACACATTTTCTATTAATTATCTGCAAAAATTAACACCTCGAACCTTTGAGGATCGAACTCACAAATCTCGCATTATCAGCATGACGCTCTAACCAACTGAACTAATAATAGGCGAAATAAATTGCTTACTTTTTTTTTTTTTTTTTTTAAATGGAGATGTCTTGTTTTTTAGCGTGTCATCAAGACGTGGTAACAATTCCAATTTTGGCCACAAATTGGCCTACATTCTAACTTCCAAACTTTTTTTTTTTTTTTTAAATATGTTTATTTATGTATTCTTTACTTAAAACTTTTTATTTTGTGCTTTTTTAATACGTAAAATATTTTGTGTATTTCAATATCTAAAGGAAAAAAAAAAAAAAAAAAAAAAAAGGCTTTTTTAAAAATACTCTTATGATGCTTTGTAGTCTACGACAAATTTTCTTTAATCAATTAACACCTTTTGTACTAATTATCTGCCAACATTAACAAGCTTGACCTTTGGGGGATCGAACTCTCGACCACCGCGTTACTAACATGACGCTCGGACCAACTAAGCCAAGGAGCGACAAACGGAAAAATAAAACTTTAAAATGTTGGCGCCTTATTTATTAGCGTGACATGAAGACGCTATAAGAAAGTAGGTTTCATATTAAAAGCTTCTAAAAATTATAAGTTTTGGCTTATAGATTACTAAGTTAGACTACGCGCCAGGTTTTTAAAAGACCCGGGCTTTAAAAAAAAAAAAAAAAAATAAAAAATACGAACCAGGTGGGTTTTTATAGTTTTTTTTTTTTTTTATTAAACGCAGAATAACACTAATGGGTTTGAATTTTAAGTTTATTTCAAAATTGAACAGTTTTAGACTAAAAGAAAACTTAGTATTACAAAATAATAGTAGCTAATTATAATTAATTAAAAATTAAAACACCTTCATATTAATATTTGATTTAGCCTAAACGGTAAAATGAATTCTATTCAGTTTTTTATTGCAATTTCGAATTTAATTAATTTTTTATGAATTAATATTCTGTAAAATTAAAATTAGTAACAAAAGAAAAATATTTTAACCCTTCCATGTACGATTTTCCTATTAGAAATAATTTTGCATTTTTAAATGGTTAAAGTAAAAAACGATGCAATTTTTTTTTTTAAATGTTCGTTAATATTGATACTTGAATAAAATATATTTTATTCATACTTGAAAACATATTTAATAAAATAATACAAAACAAAATTATCATTGCCTGCTTTTAACACTTGCATGCCAAGAGTCAATCCACGTTTTAATTTTTGGAGCCCATTCCTGTAGGAAAAAAAGTATCATGTAACACATTCTATTTTATCAGTCGTTCTATATAAATATTTTTATCGAGTTAATAGTTTTTCATTGAACCAAGTTATAGGTAAACATTAAAATAATTCTGAAAACACGGAAAATTTTTATATAAAAATTATATATATATATGTATGTATATATATATATATATATATATATATATATATATATATGTGTGTGTGTGTGTGTGTTGTTGTTGTTGCTTATTCTCCTTGTCTGACGGAGTCAGACAAGATCCACGAGTTCGTTGACTGTTAGGAAGTCAAAGACCAGAAGATGATTGGTAAAAAGATCCTCCTTAGAAAGTCCCATGCATTCCAAAAGGTGCTCAGGAGAAGCCTGATGATCTTGGCACTTGGTGCAGGTGGCGAAGGTTTTCCTGCCATCGTTGAAAGTGAGGCACTTGATGTGACCGCTAGCGAGTCTTGAGAGTACAGTTCGGGTACGTCTGTCACACGGGAGGTCAAGGGACAAACCCGGTTTTGAGCCCATGTACCAATTATGGGTGGGGGGAGTTTTCCACTCCTCCGAGATTTTTGAATTTTCCCGGGAGTATAATTCCAGAAAAGTAAGTGCGGAGGAGGGAGTAACGAAGTCATTGGTGAGGGAATGTGCAGCTTCTGTTAGTCCGAGGACCGGAGCACCAGGAGGTAGAAGTCTGTCTTGGCTCCTTCGCCTACTGATATTTAGCTGGGCATAATGGAATGGCCATCACGCCTTGGGTGGCCCTACCAGGAGTAAACTCCCGACGTACTTCGCCCATTCCGCCCACGAACACCCTCCCGCCACGATATATAACTAAATCTTATATAAATATATATATATATATAACCAAGTCTTTTAAAAAGGCTTTTTTAATGAATCTGAAGTTTTCGAGGAGTAGCAAAAGAACCACATCTTTTGCCTGTATCGAGCATAGATACACTCCTCTCAAAAGTTTAGAAAGATTTGCAAACGATCAGTTTTTTTCAAATTGAAAATTCATCTCTCAAGAAAATGTTTTCGAACATTGAGTATTTAAAGAACTGGGTTTTTCTCATGTTTTTCAGTGAAGATTAGTTTAAGACAACAATTAGGGAGCTGGTAACAAATCGAGCAAAGTTTATAATGTTTGTGATCACCCTGTATCGTTAAATGACCGAAATGAACTGTAACGTTAGGATAAGTTAATATAGACACAGTTCAATTTGTGGATGTATTTATGTGACGACAGCATGCAAAATAATGAAGATATAATCATTTATTTTAAAACTCCAAAAAATCAACACATTTTTTATTTATAATATACAGAGTTTTCAAACAAAATTATTCCCAATTTCAGATAAGTTAGAAAAACACCTTTAAAACAATATACCGCAATGGGAATACAAATATCGTAAATATCTCATGAAATATGAACATTTTTCTGAAAAACGTATTTACTGCGCATGTGCGAAAGTTAAAACATTTTTTATTGCATAGGTTGAAAGCTAGATGTATTGGGAAACTTTTATCAAAAGCGCATTTGAATAGAATAAAAATTAAGCGAATTGTACGAAAAAGAACGAGCTAGATTTTGGATATTTTTCAAAAGTTGAAATTTCTTAAGGTGTGTTGGTGTTGGTGTTAGGGATTAAGGCCGATTGACAACACTGGGGTCCTAGGCCTGAGGGGGAGGGCCTTCCGTGGAGGTCTTTCTAAGGGGTCCTAGCCCGTATTTACGCAAGTTTCGGAGGAAACCACGGAAAACTCCGAACGGCTAGGTCGACGAGCGCGACCGGGGATCGAACCCGGCACCTCACGTCTACCAGCTTTGAGCGCAGAACCGCTCGGCCGCTGGTGGGCCGAAATTTCTCAAGGAGTTTTCCACATGCCGTGTAATTAATTTAAAGATCCAATTATTTCAACCACGCTCCAAATGTACTTTTTTGTGGAAAACCCCTTATAAGCTTGTAACTCTAACATATATATATATATATATATATATTAATAAAATTAAACATAATTTATACGTCTCATTAATATAATAAAGCCAATGTAACATTTAAAATGAGATAAAAAATACAAAAATTTTAAACTTTAAAAATATATTTTAATTAAAAACATTAAAGCACAAGAAAGACGTTTCGGCTAGAACACTAGCTCTTCCCAGTGTCAAACATACAAGCACAACATTTACAAAAATTCATAATACATCATAGCAAGATTAATTATTCAGGAGAAATAGCTTTAGCCTCGTTCAAGGCAGAATGTTGCATTTTAGTAAAAGCGCCCTCTAGAAACATACGGGATTCATATATATTTACATAAGAAGCTAAAATTTTAAAGTTTTAGATTTAAGATCAAAACTCGTAATCCATTCTCTCAATAGGAGATGGATTCCTATTCCGGATTTTGAAAACTTTAAAATTTTAGCTTCTAATGTAAATAAATATGAATTCCGTATTTTTATCCATTTATCCCTCTAATGATTTATTTGAGAAAATATAACTTATTACATATGCTTCAATGTTTTAAAATTATTCATTTTATGCAGTGTACTATTAAAATGAGTGATATTTTGGGTGGTCTTACAATTTTGTTACACATGTAACGACGCCATCAACGCCATTCAAATGTAGATAATCCTAACTGACCGATGGTCAATGAGTTAACCTTTTTTCCAGAGGATTGCTACCAAAACGAATACAACCTATAGCTAGCAGGCACTTTCCTTCATTGGTGACCGCGGACGAAGCAACAAGCTATTAACTTCGCTATATGGCAATAGATGGCAGCATCACAAAAACTGTCCGAGCAACACAGCCTGTAAAACGCTGTTCTCAGAGCACAAAAAGCCTGTCACGCCGAACGCCTTCAACTCGCCACATCAACAAACACAACTGATCATTCAACTTGGCAAAACAGGGCTACTGACAGCGCAATCTGGTCATCGCTACCGTCTACAGCAGTAATATCGTTTATACGACGGTGTACTCTCTAAGAGGGGTAGTACTGTAGCGACGCTATCAACGCCATTCAAATGTAAATAATCCTAACTTACCGATGGACAATGGGTTAACTTTTGTCCAGAGGTACGGCACTGGATTACTACCAAAACCACCTCGGTTCGAATATAACCTATAGCCAGCACGCACTTTCCTTCAAACACTGTATAGTTCATAACTGATTAACATCTCATAAGTATGACAAAGTTGGTGCACATTAAGAGGACATTAAAAACTGTCAAAACCACCAGTATTTTTAAAATGAAATCTGTCATTCAGCAAATACCTATAATTAAATAAATTGAAACATTTATAAAAACTTCCATTATGAAGTTCCATTGAAATGATGATTTTGCACCTATGAGCTGAAGTTTATGAGAAAGTTTTAGAACCGATAAGTGCACGATTTACAACTGAAAATATTCTTAACAATATAACTAGGTTGTTATTCTCCAGCATGACAGATTTTTCAGAGAATTCTTAATTGCATATTTCAGAACTGACAGGCTTCTCATCAGTATGACTAAGTCGATGTCTATTGAGATGAGATTTCCAAAAAAATTCTTTACTGCATAATTCACAACTAAAAGATTTTCCCCCAGTATGACAAAGTCTGTGCGCATTCAGATTAGATTTCTGAGAAAATGTTTTATTACATATTTCACAACTGAAAGGCTTTTCACCAGTATGACAAAGTATGTGCGTATTCAGATAAGGTTTCTGAGAAAATGTTTTATTACATATTTCACAACTGAAGGGCTTCTCCCCAGTATGACTAAGATAGTGCTTATTCAGAGAAGATTTTTGTGAAAATTGCTTATTGCATATTTCGCAACTGAAAGGCTTCTCACCAGTATGGCGAAGTTTGTGCGCATTCAGATTAGATTTCTGAAGAAATGTTTTATTACATATTTCACAATTGAAAGGCTTCTCACCAGAATGACAAAGCTGATGCGCATTCAGAATAGATTTTTGAGAAAATGTTTTATTGCATATTTCACAGCAGAAAGGCTTCTCACAAGTATGACTGGGTTTGTGTCTACTGAGTTCAGATTTTTGAGAAAATCTTTTACTGCATATTTCACAACTGAAAGGCTTCTCACCAGAATGACAAAGCTGATGCGCATTTAGAATAGATTTTTGAGAAAATGTTTTATAGCATATTTGGCAGCAGAAAGGCTTCTCACCAGTATGACTGCGTAAGTGTCTATTGAGATCAGATTTTTGAGAAAATGTTTTATAGCATATTTCACAGCTGAAAGGCCTCTCACTAGAATGACAAAGCTGATGCGCATTCAGAATAGATTTTTGAGAAAATGTTTTATTGCATATTTCGCAGCAGAAAGGCTTCTCACCAGTATGACTGCGTTTGTGTCTATTGAGGTCAGATTTTGTAGAAAATCTTTTACTGCATATTTCGCAACTGAAAGGCTTCTCACCAGTATGACTAAGATAGTGTCTATTGAGATCAGATTTTTGTAAAAATAGTTTATTGCACATTTCACAACTGAATGGCTTCTCACCAGTATGAGTAAATTCATGTCTATTTAAATCAGATTTATAAAAAAATTCTTTATTGCATATTTCACAACTGAAATGCTTTTCACCAGAATGACAAAGTTGATGCGCGTTCCGATTAAATATATGAGAAAATTCTTTATTGCATATTTCACAGCTGAAAGGTTTCTCACCACTATGGCTAAGTTGGTGCCTATTGAGATGAGATTTCCAAGAAAATCCTTTATTGCATATTTCACAACTGAAAGGCTTCTCACTAGTATGGCTGAGATAGTGTTTATTAAGAGCAGATGTTTGTGAAAATTGTTTATTGCATATTTCACAAATGAAAGGCTTTATATCCATTTCAAAAACAGGATGTGTACCTAAATTAGATATGTAAGATTTTTTTTTTTTTTTTAAGAAGCAGAACTAAAAGTCTTTATGAAAGTATGAATAAGCTTGTGCTAATTTAAATGAGAGTTTTAGGAAAATCTCAACTGGTACAGGTTAATATTTAGATTTGTCATAAAAATATTTTTTTCTTGCATATCAAATGAAAATTATTCCATTATTATGAACTTAGAAATGCCATATTAAATTACAATAAAATTCCTTATTGCACATTTTACGAATAAAAAAATCTAAATTCTATTTACACAACACATATCATGAATTGAATGCATTTTTTAATGATTGAAAGAGAATTTCTGAAAAATATTTAATAGCACTAAAAATGTAAGATTTATTAATTTTGTATGAATATGCTTATAATTTAATAAAAGTATACACAATTTTTCCTATAGATAAATTATTTATTTTTACCACTACGGTCATAATGAAATGTTTCTAAACATTACTTTCAACACAGATATATGCATAAAACAAACGTTAAAAATATTTTTACTTCAAGTAAAGAGATTTTTTTTTTTTTTTTACCGTTTACTTCAAACAAACTCACTTAATATCTTGAAATTGTCCTTCATCTACAAAATAAATTAAAATGTTATATATATATTATGAAATTTTATGCACATGAATATAACTAAAAGTAACGGGTGTGTTCAGCTGTGCTTTCCATTTTTCCCGGGCTCCCCGAAAATGAACGGGAATTCCACGGGAAGTTGAGTGGGTGGGAAGTGGGAAGAATCATTGTTCACTGCCCACTGAATTCTAGCTGCCTGTCATATTGAGAAAGAAACTTGTTTAGGCTTAATTTACACTTTATCCACTAGATGTCACAGCTTTTCTTTACTGGAAAATGAAAGCAATCGTATGTACAGAGTGTACAGAATTTCTGCTTTAGTACTTCATTTTTGAAAGTATAAAAATATTTTTAATTTATATTAGTAACTATTTGTTATTGATTATTTATTTCGGCTTATTTTTGAGTGCCATACTACAAATCTAAATTTGTAAAGGGTAGTAATATTTCATTTCACGAGATTCCGGTTGATTTAAAATGTAGAAAAAAGCGGAGTCAAAACAAAATTTTGCATAAATAAAACGACAAATAACAGTACTTAAAAATATATAAATGAATAAATAAATAATCATTATATCCGAAATCTATGACTTTTAAAGCTTTATGATTCTATACATTACTCCATAAAATGATAAAATAAAATAAAATAAATAATTAAAGTAGAATAATTACATTTTTGTTATTAGTTATCTCGAAATACCAATAATAATTATTAATATTATTGTTCATTTTGGTTTCTTTGAATTCCAGCTAATTCAATATTACAATAACTGTCAATGAATGTGGTTAATATTTTGAAACATCTTCTACTAATGTACCAACATTTCACATTTGAAATAGCTCTTCTCGCCAATGGCTCTACCTGTGATCTTGAAACTTTAATCAATTAAATATGTTACCTAGACAAATGTACTGCTGAAATTTCATTACTGTACAATAATTTTTTCTTGGTGTTGGGATTTTTTATCCATTAGTGTGTATCAAATAACTGACGAAATATAAGCATTTATATTAAATGATTTTTGGCTGTGCATGTGAAAATGCTAGCTTATTTTTTTTTTCTTTTTGCATAATTTATTAGCCAAATGTATAGACAAAACAAGTATCTTTTAAAACCCAAAAATATATTGTCGATAGAAAAGTATATTTTCATGTACTTTCAAAAAGATGCAAAACGCTAATGGGTTTTACCCATATTTTTATTTTGAATCGATGGACAGTCGTGAATATAAATGTAGTCACACTATGATTTTCTCAAAAAATAGAAAACATTTAAAAACTATTATATAACCAATTATGTTTTAGTAAAAATAATCTTTAGAATATAATGGCAACTACAAATATGAAATTAATATTTAAATTAATAAACTTACGAAAAATGTATGTTTATGGTAATATAATAAGGAATAAAATGTATCTCTCTGAATATTACTGACTATACGTAAGATACTAAAGATTACAGAAAAAAAAATATCTTTTGTACAAGATTTGAGGTTTAATGATATTTGCTTGTGGAATTTTTTATTTATTTTTTGTTTAATTAATTTATTTTTTAGTTATTCTATACATTTGGCTAATAAATTATGCAAAATAAGTTTTGCGTTTACGCATGCGCAATTAAAAACTATCTACTAAAAATGCTCATATTTAATTAGATATTCGCAGGGCTACACAAACTTGCATGTAGGTTCGTACTGAACATTTTTTGACATAAAAATAAATACAATTTCACGCGAATTATGTATTTAAAAGGAAAAAAAAATCAAAAATTAAATTTGCATATGCACATGACAAAATGATGTTATTATAATTTTAAAATTAAATATACAATAATAAAATAATAATAACTCAGCACGTTTTTTTCTGAATTTTGTTTCATAACATTTTTAATATAACCTAATTCTAGATTTTGTTTTGTTTTCTTTTTTTTTAAATAGCATGATTTGGCATGGATAGTGTGCTGACCATGAAAGCTAATTAAGTATTATGTGAAAGATTTTTTTCTTAAAGATAACCCTGAGCGAAATTTTTAATTTTGACATTAATGCATACCGAAAATTTTTCGCCTAGGACCCTACTTAAGAAACAGCCATTTTAAGGCAAGTAGTGCATCAAAAAATTTACATAAATTATAAAATACTGAAAAAATAAATAAATAAATAGAAATAATAATCGCATATTTATATTAGAAACACTTTATAAATACACGTAAAATTAAATTTTATTTAAAAGATCTTAAGAAATTTTATCCGAAGCTTTTCGCTTTAATAGTAAAGCACCATCAGGAATTTTTATTACTCGTTTCCAATGAGCAGGTTTTTAATATTTTATCTTTTCACAGTCTCAACAGTTAAGTCTTTTAATAATGTGAATAGCAGCAAAGTCAATTTGAAGTCCGGTAAAGGTTGGATCAAGGAGCTAAGAAAAATAAGAGAAGCTAGAACTATTGAAAAATCACATGAGGCTATTGTAGGAGGAAAACCATTATGAATTAGCAGATATAAACTATTAGCTATTTTACAATATTGTGCCAAATTATTGGCAAAATTGCAGCATCTTTGGACTTTATTGTATTTTTGCATTTAATTATATTAATAGCTTCGGAAATGTAAAGTTCTTGGATAGTAGGTGGTGCTGTAATAATTTTGGCTTTATGCCATATAGGGTTAGCGTTTGCGTTTGCATAAATGAAGTCGACTAGAGTAGAACTATTTCCTTCTTTGATATTTCGTATATGTTCTTGATTTCTTTTATTTAAAGTCCTCTTAGTTTGTCCAATATAATAGAAAAGTTTTTTATTGTTTTCGATGGGAATTTGATAGACTTCACCAGTGGGTTTATTTAAGTCGCAGTCATGAAAGGTTAATTGTTTAATAGTTATAAGAGAACTGAATGGGATAAATAAATTAAATTTACGTTGTATATAATGTTTAAAGCTATAGAATTCTTTACAGAATGGGAGACTATTAGTATAACGGAATTTTAAGAGTTGAATCTAAAGTTTGATTAATAGGTTTAATTAGCATGCGATTTTTTATTCTATTAACTAATCTTATAATACTAGATTTACTATATCCTGCTGCATTACCTATTTGAATAATATTATTGATTTGTTGTTTTGCATTGAATTTAAAAGTAGTATAATTAATAGCTCGGGTAATGTATGAATAACAAAAAGCATTTTTATAATTAGTAGGATGAGCTGAATCAGCCGGGATCGGTAAAGGGATAAATGTGTTTTTGGAAAATACGTCAAACCATATACACCTCACGACAAAAAGATAGGATCAAAGGGTTTTTTCTTTGATTTTTCATAAAATGACGTTATCTAAATTGTGCTTACCATTTATTATTATTATAAAATAACACTATTCCTGGACTAATTTTTGTCTTAAGACTAATTTAAAAAAAAAAAATTAAGACAAAAATATTTCTAAGTTAAGACTACACAGCGCGACAAAAAGATAGGAACAAAGTTTTTTTTTTTTTTTTTTTTTTTTTTTTTTTATATATGATTATTTTGAATATGAATAATTTGAATATGAGTCAAATATTTAATATGATTTTGATATGATAATATTTTGTTATCATAATAAGTGATCAGCACGATTTAGATAATGTTATTTTATGAAAAATTAAAAAAAAAAACCTTTGTTCCTATCTTTTTGTCGCGCTGTGTAGGCTTAAATTAGAAAAATTTTAGTCTTAAAATTTTTCTAAATTAGTTTTAAAACAAAAATTAGTCCGGGAATATTGTTATTTTATAATAATAACTAGCAGGCAACGCCCGCTTCTCTGGTCCCTATTTTTAAATGAATCACTATAATTACTCAATTCTCAAAATTGCATTAATTTTTATCACGTAAAAAAAAAGAGAAACAAAATCTGATTGGGAAAAATGTCGCACTGGATTCTCACTGCCTTTGGAAAAAATTCTCAAAATGCTCTAACTCTTATTTCTATTATTTTCCCCCTTCGCCCTCCCCTCCCGCCTATCCTAATAATTTTACAAATTCGAAAATATCCGCAATCGATTTGTAAGTACCAAAAACCACTATGCACCAGTTTTGAACGATGTATCGCTATTTTTTTGCCCCTTTGCTCCCCCCTTCCTCCAATAATTTTTAAAATTCGGGAATATCCGCTGTCGATTTGTAGGTATCGGAAACCTCTATGTACCAATTTTCAATGATCTAACTCTATTTTATTTTTTGCCCTTCCGCCCCTCCTTCCCGGCCCACCTAATAACTTTACACTTTCGAAAATATCCCCATTCGACTTGCAGGCCTCTAAAACCTATCTGTACCAATTTTGAACGGCCTAACTGAATTTCTATTTGTTTTTGTCCATAGCCTCCCCCCCTTACTGCCCCACCCCTTCCCTCCCTTCCTAATAATTTTACAAATTCGAAAATATCCGCAATCAATTTGTAAGTATCGAAAATCTATATATACCAATTTTGAACGATCTAACTCCATTTTTATTTTTTGCCCCCCTCTCCCCTCCCTTCCCGGCCCTCCTAATAACTTTACACTTTCGAAAATATCCCCATTCGACTTTCAGGCCTCTAAAACCTATCTGTACCAATTTTGAACGGACTAACTGTATTTCTATATGTTTTTGCCTATAGCACCCCCTTCCCGCCCCTCCTAATAATTTTACAAATTCTAAAATATCCGCAATCGATTTGTAAGTATCGAAAACCTCTATGTACTAATTTTGAGCGATCTAACTCTATTTTTATTTTTTTGTCCCCCCCCCTATCCCCTCTTCCCTTCTCGCCCCTCCTAATAATTTTACACTTTCGAAAATATCCCCATTCGACTTCCAGGCCTCTAAAACCTATCTGTACCAATTTTGAACGGCCTAACTGTATTTCAATTTGTTTTTGCCCATAGCCCCCCCCCTTCCCGCCCCTCCTAATAATTTTACAAATTCAAAAATATCCGCAATCTATTTGTAAGTATCGAAAACCTCCATGTACCCATTTTCAACGATCTAACTCTATTTTTATTTTTTGCCCCCCTGTCCTTCTCCCCTTCTCGTCCCTCTTAATAACTTTACACTTTCGAAAATATCACCATTTGACTTGCAGGCCTTTAAAACCTATATGTACCAATTTTGGATGGCCTAACTGTATTTCTATTTGTTTTTGCCCATAGCTCCCCCTTACCGTCCCCCCCCCCTTCCCGCACCTCCTAATAATTTTACAAATTCGAAAATATCCGCAATCGATTTGTAAGTAACGAAAACATCTATATAACATTTTTGAACGATCTAACTCTATTTTTTTTTTTGCCTCCCCCTCTCCCCTCCCCCCTTCTCGTTCCTTCTAATAACTTTACACTTTCGAAAATATCCCCATTCCACTTCCTGGCTATTAAAACCAATCTGTACCAATTTTGATAGGCCTAACTGTATTTCTAATTGTTTTTGCCCCATAGACCCCCACCTTGCTGCCCCACCTTTGAGCTGAATTTTTAAAATTCCAGAAATTGGTTTTTAGATATTTGTATTAGCATATTTGAGAGCAAAAATTTCACTTATATCTGTTTTGTTTTGTTTCAGATATATAGGATTATGCGAAATCACGTTTCAAGTATGTGAAATCCCGTTTTGCCCCCCTCCCCTACTAAAAATGGTGACAGAAAGTCTGAAAAAGACGAGCGAAACGAGGATTAGAACCTGCCACTTCTCGTATTCCAGCTTCGAGAACGGAACCTCTCGGGTACTAGTGACGCTACAGTTTTCGGAAACGAGAGGACTATTTTTTTTTTTTTTTCGACAGACGAAAATTCCGATACCTTTATTTCGATAGACTTCCTTGAACAAAGCTCTATTATTTTCCCCCTTCGCCCTCCCCCTCCCGTCTATCCTAATAACTTTACAAATTCGAAAATATCTGCAATCGATTTGTAAGTATCAAAAACCTCTATGCACCAGTTTTGAACGATCTATCTCTATTTCTATTTTTTGTCCCCCCTATCCCCTCTTCCCTTCTCGCCCCTCCTAATAACTTTACACTTTCGGAAATATCCCCATTGGACTTGCAGGCTATTAAAACCTATCTGTACCAATTTTGAAAGGCCTAACTGTATTTCTAATTTTTTTTTGCCCCATACCCCCCCTCCCTTGCTGCCCCACCTGGGGGCTGAATTTTTAAAATTCCAGAAATTGGTTTTGAGATATTTGTATTAGCATATTTTAGAGCAAAAATTTCACGTATATCTGTTTTGTTTTGTTTGAGATATATAGGATTATGCGAAATCACGTTTTACGCATGTGAAATCCCGTTTTGCCCCCCCCCCCCGCCCCCCTTGGGGACCGAATTTCAAAAATTCCAGAAATTGGTTTTTAGACATTTATATTAGCTATATTTTAAAGCAAAAATTTTACGGATATCTGTTTTTTTTTGTTTCAGATATGAAGGACTTTTTGAATTCACGTTTTGCCCCCCCCCTTTCTCGGGGGGCGAATTTTGTAATATCGCTTCTTAGCGGATGCCTACGTCATAGAAAGAACATTGTCACAAAATTTCATGCTTCTAGGTCCAGGGGTTTGGTCTGGATGATGATAGATCACACCCTCGGGTAGAACGATTATATATAATATAGATGATTATAAGGAGAAATTTTGAAAGATTTATGAAAAAAAAATTGAATAATGCATGCGTGTATGTAATACATTAATGTGAATTGCCATTAAAAACATAAAACGTATTGAAAGTGCCAATTGGGAAGGGAGATTTTCTTTTTTTCTTTCTTTCTTTTTTTAAGACAATCCCGTGTAATAAAAACGTACAACAATGATTACTCACAAAATATATGCGTAGTTATGATTTGATGTCATTATGATTCACCAACACTAAATTCAAAACTGGTATACAATCAATATATAGATTTTAAAACTTCTTTACACACCAGAAATTTTAAGCCATCACAACCGGTTTCGAGAGGACGTAGCCTTTCTTCATCAGGTGCAAAGAAACACGTGCTACTGCCTTGGAGGCAAAAGCGAGACAGTCTTTTGCCTCCAAGGCAATAGCACGTGTTTTTTTTTTTTTTTCACCTCATGAAGAAAGGCTACTTCCTTTCGAAACCGGTTGTGCTGGCTTAAAATTTATGGCGTGTTAAAAAGTTTTAAAATCTATACATTATGATTCGTACAAAATAAAAGTATAAAAATGTGATTTATATAACTCTCACAGACCGTAATGCATTCTATCAAGTATGTCAGTCAATTTCGTTTGTTTCATTGTTTTTTGTTTTTCAGTTTGTCATTGACAGTTTAACGTATGCATGTTCATTAGTTGGTTATCGCTGATAAAATAATATTTTTCAAGTCCTTCATAAAACTGTTGTGTTGACTGAGATTTAGGGTGGTCGTGTTTAATTCTGACTGGCAAGCATACTGCGAATTAAGTTGGGTACTACTACGATTTACAGGCGGAGGTTTAGAAAAATAAATAAATAAATAAAATAGAAATGTCATTTTTGCCAGTTTATGGGTGTTGCCGGATTATAGAATTCCGGATTATGGATGCTTCATTGTAATTAAAAAAAAAAAAGTAAAAGTAAAATCATTGGATCATCGGAAGAGTGAATACCTCTGGCAACTAATATCGTAATCTAAAAACTTTATTATTTTAAACAAAATAATACAGTAAAACCTCTTTAAGTTGGACACCTATGGTTCCATGAAAAAGTGTCCAACTTAGAGAGGTGTCCAACTTATAGGAGTGCTTACTTTTCTTGATTTAATTAAACTGTATCTATGCATGCTTTTTAACTTTTAATCACGTCTACATATAATATAATTAAGTATCCACGACTTATATACAAAGAATAATTAATTTGCCGATTTAAAATTTAAATTTGAATTGTTATGTTGTGGCCATTATAATACTTTCTTCTATAATTTTTTATATGATAGCGCTACCTACCACTTAACATGCAAGAAAATTTAATCAATATAGCTTTTGACAATAAAGATTTTGCGCATGCATTTTGGTGCAATTTTAACCAATAGATGCTGAGATAGTCATGTGGAAAATCAGAGAATGTGAGTAAAAGTAGCACCACCTGTATGCTGATCTACACCCAAATTAAGCTGATATTCATTTTCATAAAGGCCATCTCACATATGAAGTTTGGTGAATTTATTCACTCTAGAAACTGAGATATAGTTTTCTGGTGAATGGAGAAACTGAAGCATGGCAGCAACACCTGTCAGCTGATATGCATTCAAATTGAATCAGCATCGTTTTTCACAACAGATATCTCTCATATTAAGTTTAGTGCAATTATACACTCAAGTTATACTTGGTAGGAAAAATAAAAAGGGTAAATGAAAAGGAACACTCTACCAACCAAAATGCATTTTCTAATGCCAATTTTTAAACAGTCTAAGTCAAAACATGCCTGTAAGCTCTCTGTGGAATATTTTCAAAAACAGAAAAAAAAGCAAGGATAATTCATGCAATTCAATAAAAAGAAAGATTCTTGCATTATGCACTAAATTGCAGTAATTTGTGAATGTTTCAACTGAAGAAAAGAAGTATTTTTTATAAGATAAGACAAAGGTAAATATATTGTAACAAGAAATATTGTTTTTTTTCCTTAGATATTTACAGTTTTTTCTACAAGAGATAGGTAAAATTTCTTAAATAAGAGTGAAAAAATGTAAGATTTATTTCTTTTTTTTCTGTGTCATCGAGTAAAAGTGTCCAACTTAGGACAGTAGTTCACTGTCCAACTTCCAAGTTAAAGGGGTGTCCAACTTATAGAGTTTGGGCATAATGTTAATCCTATGGATACATTCCGTTCCAAGAAAAAATGTCCAACTTAGAGGGGTGTCCAACTTGAGAGGTTTCACTGTAATAACATGTTGAGATTTTACTTAAAATTTTTTACATATACTTTTTTTTTTTAACATTATAAATATATTCTTCATGAGTTTCGTTATTTACTTGCTTCTCACGATACTCTTTTTCTTCGGGCCTTAAGATATTTTTTATATATGCATTTTTTTTTAATCCAATTTCTAAATAAGTAAATAAATAAAAAATAAACAAAAACGAAAATAGTATTTTTAATCGGGTATTAAATACTATTCAGAAATAACGAATGATGAGAAAACAAAAACTATTCTATGTCACGCGGGAAGTTCGGGAAATTAGAACTACCATATAGGAGCCTTACGAAAAATGACCGAGATATAACTACTTCCGTACACATCTCATCTTCCCGGGAAACAAATATATAAACAAACGTGTCTCCTATATGGTAGTTCTAATTTCCCGAACTACCCGCGTGACGTCATTTCCCAACTCGGGAAGTGACCGGGAAATACTTTCGAATGCGCCCAGAGAGACGAGACGATTAAAAATTCTCGCCAACCAATCAGATTAAAGCATTGTTACAACCCTATACCCCGCATTCCTGGATTTTACAAACCGAAACCAAAACATATACGCCCCTACTTCCTTTAGTATTATTCTATAGTCATCGGTTAGTTCAGTGTTGCCCGATGGTCGAGAGTCAATTTCGCTAAACAAGCTTTCAAATTTCCCCAAATCAGTTTTTTTTTTTTTTTTTTTTTTTTTTTTTTTTAAATCCACAACTCAATTTTTATTAAAAAAGTAAATTTTTAAATATTGGTTTTCGAAATAATTAGCAGGTTTAAGCCCAAATTTTTCCCCAAATAAAGCTCATTTTTGAAAAAAATCCCCTAATACCAGAATAACTTTTATACACACTAATTATTAACTTTATTAGTAACTAGTGAATCACTAGTATGAATAGAGACTAGTTAATTAACTTTTAATTAATAAATTTTACACTTATTAATTAACTTTTTATACATATTAGTTATCGAAAATTTTTAAATCGGCGTGCGCTTAGGTTATTCGTAGGATGACTTTTCAATTTTCATCCTCAGGATTTTCTGAGTATGACCTAAGAAGTAATGGCACCTCAAAAAACTCCCTACAAGCTAAAGAAAAACTGTTAAATCCGCACGCGTAAGGTCATATCCCTACAGTTTACAATAGTGAACGTGAACTATTCAGGTAGACCTACTTAAGATAAAAGTTGAAATATTCCCCAAGTTTCTCCCCGAAAATTTCCAAAAATCCCCACAAATTTTAGTTCCCAAAAATGGTCCTAAGAAGCCCCAAAAATCCCCAAAATGGGGACAAAATCCTCAATATGGCATTACTGGGTTGGTTGCATAGAATAATAATAAAGAAAGAAGGCGCATGTCAATTCTCTAATGCTTACAAACCCTAAGGCTCCTATATATACGAGCTGGCGCATGAGGCATTTTGCTGCCTTAGGGTTGCTACATGTACCCAGCGCGTTTCTCTGATAACCAAATGACATTTTTTTTTTTTTTTCATCTTATGTTACTTTAGAGTAACTTGTTTTATTATACTTAATAATTTTAGCTAACTAAACTATGATATGGAAGTTTGTTTAGCGATAGACTGCTATAATCATTCAAGAAGTGAATATAAAGTGTTCACAGACCTTCTTTAACTGTGTATTTGAGTTTTGGCGACATTTTGTAAAAGAAACAGAAACCGCCCTAACAACACATCTTACCCCAGTACATCGATTGGATATCCTCAGAATAATATGACAACCTTAGAATGTACTGTGAAAAAAATGTGTTTTTAGGAATATTATTGTTGCTTATTGCTTTTATCTTGACCGGATTAGCTTCAGATCAAGATCTCTTAAAAATGATTAGGAAAGCGATAAGGACGCCAAGCGGGAACGCTGTCCTCTTCGGAGGCAAAAAAATGGCGGTGATGCGCCGGCCTATTATTTTATTTAGGGGCTCTAACATACCCCTTCTTGTGAATGGACAATATCCGTCTGACGGTCACCATACCCATCACGTGACTTACAGACGACCCTAACGATCGCTAACTGTAAAAATACCTGTACATTTATATATTATTTATGTTTTATATTTTCGATTGTTTTGCTTTTACTGTATGTGCTTTTACAATTTTATGAATTTTTATTTTTTTTATTTTCATAGAAGGATGAATTCAGTTTTGGATGAGCCTTTGCCCATTAAGGATTTTAGTTGGGCCAACATTGAAGAGTTATATTATCAAAATGAATGAAACGAATGAATTTCATGGCGAACGAAAATGCCGTGAAGAAAATGTCAAAGGACGAAAATTATTGAAGTCGAAATTTATTAAATTTTAATCACATTAAAAACTGAGACAGGTAATATACACTAAAAATACACATTTTAAAATATTAAAAACACAAAACACAAATTTAAACGTTTCGAGCCTTTTACAGGCTCCTCATCAGTAAAAAACATCAAATGTAAATGTTGAGACGAACAACAGACTTTCATTAAGTGAGTACAACGTATTCATCAGGAACTGCGCATGCCTCATTAAGTGGCGATAAATGTTGATTTGTGCCCTCCAGGAAAATTCTTGAGTGATAATCTAAACAATTAGATGTGATTATTTTAGTACTGTTAAAGTCAGGTAAATGGTCAGTTTCTATGGCATGCTGTACAATTTCCGAACGTATATCACGGTTTTTGAAATTAGTTTTATGTTCCTTAATTCGAGTATGAAGAGTACGGCCAGTTTGACCAATATAAACCGAACTACAAGATTTACAAGGGATATTATGAATAACACCTGTACGGGTAAGAGGGGGGGATAACTGTTTTAAAATAGGGCAGTTGCAAACAGCTGATAACAGCATGGCAACGTGGACAGCGTGCCCTCCATCATTGGTTGCTATGCGCGGTTGCCATGGTGCTGTGAGCTGTTTTCAACTGCCATTTGCTTACTGTTCTAAAAATGGCGTCTGTTTATTTTCACGTGGAGTTGATAGCCCTCCATCTACGTCACTATGACGTCATATGAAACTGCTCTATTAGAAAGGAAATTACGAAAATTGTGAACTAAAATTTAACAATATAAGGTATATTAAAATTTCTTCGAAATTATTTAAAATTGTTGGAGCAAGCTAATTTTATATTAAATCTTATAAAAATTATTGCAAAGATACCTTATAGACAAAAAATGCTCAAGAATAGAAAGTATATATTAAGAACTTAAGAAAATTGTTGTGTTTTGTTGATTCATGCAAATAATTCACGCACTTTTCTATTTAACACACACAATATATATTCGGGTTCATAATTACATTGACTGTACATATTTACAAGTTAAGGATACTAAGCTTTTGAGACAACAACATTGTTTTTTGAGTCAATACTCTCGAACACCCATCGTACGCTACTGCGCACCGTTTCAGTTCGATTACGATTCAGCTCAGAGTTCGATTAGTCAGTTCGATACACCATATTCCTCCCCCTTTAATTACAAGTCCAGTCTGTTAGGTGGTCGCCGAACTCTGGTGGACCTACGCAAAGGTGGGTCCTAAGCTGCTGTTTTAGGTGCTCTAGATGTGGTTGCAACAGATCCTGCAGACAGCGCCGGCCCGAGCAAATTTGGCGCCCTAGGCGAAAAATTTTTCGTGGCGCCCCATTAAAACAAATTTTTTTTTTAAATGTAAGACACGCAGACAATTATACACATACAAAAACTGTAATAAATAATCAACTATTTATTTTATTACATATTGCATATTATTATTTTTTCGTCGCTACTTTTAGCGGTAGTAGAAACAATGAATGAATTGTTTTAGCTTCATCTGGATCTGTTGATAATGGTGATAGTCCAACAAATCGTTCTCACGTCACTATAGAACGCTGGTAAGTTTTTATAAATTTCAGTTATATGAAGCTGGGTTCTCCACTGGCCACAGACACAAGAAGTGTCAGCAACAATTTTATTGCTGTTACTAAATTCAATACGCAATGTACTTGTTCGTTTTTACAAAAATTATTCAAAACTTCCTGTAGTGTACTTTCATCAACATCCTTAGAGTCTCCTTGAGTCAGATAATCTCCTAATCTTCTACATAATTTCAAAATCACTTTGAAAGTTTTTTTTTTTTTTTTTTTTTTTTTTTTTTACGACACACAGTCGTTAGAAAGGCATCAGAAAACATGATTTATCTTTTTGGTCTGTTTGAACTTCTCATCATTCGAATTTCTTGCTGTATCAAGAAAAGAAATGTAAAAATTAATCTTAAAATGATGTTTAGCATCACTTGTTGATTTATCAGCTGACTGCATAATTAAACTTCTTTTTCATTTTTCGTAATCGGGCTGGCTCTGACTCCAATGGGAATGATACCGCAATATTAATTTCTTCTGAAAATGCCTCCTGTTTATCAAATCCGAAATCACTTTTACAGTTTTCAAGAAAAAAATTTTGTTTTTAGTAGGGTAGTTTGGGTCACATTTTCCCCATTGGCGCGTCGTCTTTTGTTATGTACTGACGAAAACTTTCTCCACTTATTTTCTAATAGGAAATTAACATTTTTTATACATGATCTGGCTTGTGTTCGTCGAGAATGGACAACTAGAACAAGGCGGAGCTTTCAATGTTTGTGGGAAAAAGCTGTGGTATATGATAGGCTACATTCCATTGTTTGTGGCTTAAAAGAAGACTCCTACAGGTTAAATAAAAGAAAATCTTCAGGACTTTGAATGACGTCAGAGAGTCATGTCGTCTATTCGCTGCAGATTACCCATAGAATTTTCTCACATTGCAAGGATACATAAACTCAAAGTGAAACCGGAAGCATTTTTCATGTTCTGTTTATCAAAGCCTCAATCTTTATTTCTTTCATATCAAACTATTGTTTATTTACTAATTATTTTGGAAGACGAAGCAAGATTTTTGCTTATTCAGATTCAGGTGGAAAAATCTTTTGTTTTTTCAAATTATTATCCTGAAAGTGTTTCTTTAGGATTCGGACGAAAATAACTTTTCAAATGAGCCTAATTTGCTTTGCTAATGATATTTTTTCTCTAATTTTCTCTTACAAAATTGTACTCCAATTTTTTTTTTTTTTTTTCTGTTAACAGCTAGTCTCAAGTATCAACTGTACTGAAAACGAAATTTCACATTTTATTACTAAGTTGAGCTACTAGAAAAAGAAACTATAACAGAATCACTTTGTAAAATTCCAAAAAGCCCCCACGCATAGCCCCTACAAAGTCACCTAGTCTAAAGAGCTAAAACTTCTTCATAGTTAGAGCTAGCTTTCTTCAAATCTTATTATTATTTTTCTTTTTCTTTTCTTTTTATGTCAGTTCAAAATTATAAAATTAAAATATTTGTAACTTTTCGTATATAAAGTAAATATAAAACAAAAAGTAATAAGATAATAATGTAATACTTAAACACATTCTTACTTTTATAATCTTTTTCAATCAATCATCTGCGTCAGACGTGTATACAAAGGTAATCTGAAGTAATCCTTTTTTCTTTCGATTGCTATACCCTGGTAAAATTGCTTTTACGAGCTGAGCAACTGAGAAAATTCGAATAAAAAAATATCTTTTGCGTGCAAAACACACTCAAAGTTAAAAAAAAAAAAAAAAAAAAGGCTGAAGTTTCATCTTTTTTGTCAGTTTTTTATAATCATTAAACTCAACATTGTGTCAGTACATTAAACCACTTCGTTTCATAATATGTGCTCTTGCAGCAAAAGCAAATTTACAGTTAAACTGGAAACAAAAATGACAGTCTATACATTTCTATTAAGGTCGACCTTGAGAAATTGATGAATATTCAGTAAAAAATGGTAGTTTCGAGTTGCTAAAGTTTTGAAGTTCTAATTTCAATAGAGGCCGAGTTCTGGAATTTCGAGCTACATTTTAGCACAGAATTAACCCGATATTTTACCATTTGTAGTCAAGAATTTAAAAAGAGGCTGATTAACTCCCAAGAAGTCGATTGTATTCAGTAAATTGTTCTGAGCAATCGTCTCATAGAGATTGCGCTTCAATCATTTGATTATCATTCCTGATCCTGAATAAATGAAATTCCTGCTCTATAGTGTAATGTAATTAATGCTCTTTACTTTACTTTTGTGATACAAGTGACCCAGGATTCGAAACAGTCCGATAAGACTATTTCGAAAATACTCTTAAAAACCCTAGTTTTATTTGTTTGTTTCGAGAATATTCATTGAATTGACAATTTTGCTGGACTGTTTCGAGAATATGAGTTAAATAAAGCTCATTAATCAACTTGAACCTATGTGTGCATTTACAGTCTTCTTTTCTTGAACAAGAAAGTCGCTGTTTCATAACATTTGATTTGGCACCTGATGTAAGGCAGATACACTTAATGATTTTGACTAGAAGTATTGCAAAAGACATGAAAGAACTTGAAGCTTAGACTGTCTAGTTAAAAGAATTGAAAGCTGGACAAAATCATATGGTAGCAGCACGACATTAGATGAAAATCGGACATGAAGAGATGAAGGATGGATAAAAGAAGATGAAAGCTAGACAACATGAATTAAGAGAATAGCTGAAATCCTGACAAGAGGAGTTAAGGATAAAATAGAAGCCATGTAAGAAGAGATTCATTGAAACGTTAAAGTAATTCATGAGAAAATGCAAGAGCGAGAAAAATTTTTGAGGAAAAAATAAAACTTACGAAAATTAAAGTTGATTAAAGACAATTCAAGCAAATTTTCTATAAATTAAAGGTTCCAACTACCCATATGTAGCACTAGTGCGACATAAAACTCACTTTCCTACCCTCTAGAAATAAAAGAAGGGGAAAGTATTTAAAAATAAGAAAAGATGTACAAAGGAAAGACTGAAACATAAGAGATGTGCAAGGGATGATTCATGAGATGAAACATGATGTACAATTTAGACCCTTGAATTAAAAGTCAATACTTTATAGCTCCAATAAAGTACAGCCCCATTAAATAATAACTCGGTGACTTTTAGATATAGTGTAAAGCTGTTAGATAGACAGACTTAATGACAGACTGTTTTCAAAACTCAATTCGACGTTGTAAGTTTTTGAAATAAATAGATCGTTATTATGGTAAAATCCAGCCAGTTGTTTCTGACTCTTTCTCTAGCGCTTCTCATCAGATAAATTAGATTGACTTTGATGCCCTGAAAAGTCAATTCGAGCATTATCCATTTACTTCATTTTTATACACGTCCAATTGAAAACACGCGAAGAAAAACTTAGTAAATGTTTCCAAGTCATAGCAGCAGACTTGTACCTTTTAGTCCTTTCTAGACAAAGATTGTAAGTGTTTAAAATTTTCCCACAACATGAGTGCTGTGTTTCCAAGACTACATTTTTTCTATTCTAAAGTGCCGTTAGATAGTAATAAATAAAATAGATCTTGTTGCCTGAATTGTGCCGCCCTCTAGATTTGAGCGCCCTAGGCGATCGCCTAGTTTGCCTATATGGTCGAGCCGGCCCTGCCTGCAGATGAAGATTCTGGTAGAACTCTAGCTTCGGAAGAAGGCATGGAATCAACATTCTGATGGTTATCATCATTGGGTGGTTCTTGAATTTCACTTTTATCGACTTCTGTTGGAACTGTAAAAGCTGCAGGATAACGCCTGAAACCATCATCATTAACGGTTTCTCCATCTCACATTTGGTCGACGTGTCTCCGCCATAGTTGACCATTTACATTTATAGTATAATGCAATTGTCCATCTTTACTTTGGACGGTCCCAAATCTCCATCGTCTGTCCTCCGGACGATGATTCCTCACTGCTACCTTATCGCCAACTTTGAATGCTCGATCTGCAAACTCGTAGGTTCCTTTGCGTACTCTCTCCTCAACCCTGTTTTTTAAGTCTGGTCACAACAAATCAATTCGGGTGTGAATTTCTCTTTTCAGCATTAACATTGCAGGACTTTGAAGAGTAGTTAAATTTGGAGCCTTTCTGTATTGCATTAAAAATGTACTAAGCTTTTGCCTGAAAGTTCCTGGATAATTCTGAATGGTTCTTAAAGATTGTTTCACTGTAAATACATATCTCTCAGCCTGGCCATTACTCGAAGGTTTGATGGCGCTGTAGGCCTGTGCTTAATTCCATTATTCAGTAGGAATGTCTTAAACTCTTGTGAAGAAAATTGTGGCCCATTATCACTAACTAGCACTAGTGGCAGTCCAAAACGTGCGAAAAAGTCTCGTAAGCATTCAATTGTTTTAAAAGCTGTACTTACTTTTACTGGATATGCTTCCAGCCATTTTGAGTGAGCATCTACAATTATGAGAAATATGTGCTCAAAAATCGGTCCTGCGTAATCAACGTGTATACGGCTGGGATTGCGGTGCCTCGTTCTTAAGTCTGATCTTAAATCTTAAGAACTTTCGTACATGGGCGTGGATAAGAACGATCTTAACTTGGTATTGCAGTGCCTCAAGCGTAAGTCCTCCGCGTGTCCTCGTAAGAGAAAGCCAGCCAGCCAATGGGAGACGCAGAGCGAGCTATGTTGTGATTGCGCGCGCATCCAGTTACGATTCGACTTAAGATAGCTCTGAGGTCGTCGTAAGATAGTGAGGCACTGCAATACGACTTGCGTTTTGTTTACATCTTAAGACAGAGTTTGTGCGTAAGATAGTGTTGAGCGAGGCACCGCAATCCCAGCCTACGTTCCATTGGAGCGCTCGGATACTCCCAATGGTGGACTTTTACTTTCGGAGGATCAATCTTGTGTGCAGCACATTCCATACAGTTTTTTGAAGTATTTTCAATGTCCTTGTCAAGACCATTCCAAAACACGTATGGCCTAGCAATTGCTTTCATTTTAACTGTCCCTAAGTGTCCATGGTGTAATTCTTTTAAAACAGCCTCACGGTATCGTTTTAGAACACATGTGCGTTGACCTTACATTATACAGCCGTCTTGTAGACTATACTCCATTTCTCTTCCTTTTAACTTCCCACCACATTGTAAAATTCTTAGGAGAGGACTAAGCTCGGTATCAATTTCTGTTTCTTTAGCTATATGTCTAGCAGTAATTGGAAGAATTTCTATTTGTTGCAATTGAAATAGTGTAACATCATCCTGAATGGGAAGTTGGTCTGAATTAGTCGGTAATCTTGATAGTAAATCGGCATTACCATGCTCTTCGGTTTTACGATATAAAATATCGAATTGAAAAGACTGTAATGTTAAAGCATAGTGCAGGAGTCTGGTAGCTGCCAAAACTGGCATGCCCTTCTTCGAGCCAAAAATCGCTACCAGAGGTTTATGATCTGTAATTAAAGTAAATTTCCTGCCTTTCAAGTAAAGGAAAAATTTTTTAGTTCCCCAGATGATGGCTAATGCTTCTTTGTCGATTTGAGAATACTTTTTCTCAGTTTCAGAAAGAGTTCTGAACGCATATGGGTGATTGCCAATCTAAAGGGTAGAAAACGAAGACTAATTTGAAAATATAAAAAATTTACCAAAAAAATTTGAAAAAATTCCTGAATTCCTTTTTGACAACTATGAATCTAAATTACTTGATGAGCTATCTCGTGAGCTATTTTTTGGTTGGTAATTAATTAATTTCAAAATTAATGTGTCAACGGAGCGGACATCACTGACCACGGAGTGGACACTTATAAATATCCAAACCTGAAAGTTATTTTGCAGCTGTATCTTTTTATCCTTATTGTTTTACTTCTGTTTTAGAAAATAATCAACAAATATTTTTACTTTAATTCTTTTGAAAAATGAAAATAACAGGAAAATAATTGTTGGTTCCGCATATTCTTTCTTTCTTTCTTTTTTTTTTTTTATGTGATTGATATAATATGTTGAAGACACTTGTATTTCGTTGCTATTTTTCCTGTTAAAACTTCGAAGATTTCTTTAAGTTTCTTCTTTGATTTTGCGCCTTTAAAACTTTCTTTTATTGGCTTTTTTATAACCTCGCCAAAAACAATACATTTCTCAATTTCTTTTAAATTTGCTTCTGTGATAATTTTTTTCACTTTTCTCTTGGGTTTTTCAGAATCAGTAGTATTATTTTTTGACTTCACATCCTTAGATCTTTGCACATGCTTTTTGTGTTTTTCAAGCTTCCTAACCAATTTTTTGTTTTCTTCACAAAGCCTTTCGCTGTTCTTTTTCGACCTTTTTCTTCCACTTTCTAGTCTGCTAGATGATGATACAGATGGTTTTGTTTTCGGAGATGGATTAATTTGTGGTAGTGTGATGTTTATGGCTGCTGAACGAGGTGTCTCAGGAGGTGTATCATCTCTGAGATGTTCTTCAAAGATTATTCTGTTTCTTCAATCTCTCCCTTTGATTTCTGTTTTGGTTCTTCCATTTTTTCCTAGCACTTCATTTCATTTGTTCAAACATTTTAACTACAGTATTCTTCCTTCTGCGATATATTTATCTTTCTTTAGCTTTTCCTTCTTCATGTCTTGCGGGATCAATTCTTATGCTCTTATTATACACAAAGATGTTTCACGCGACTTTTATTTCATCCAATTTTTGCTCCAATTTTCGAAAGCTGTAAACCGAAAAAAGGTTACAATAGTTGAATCAAAAATTGTTCGAAAAACTGGTTTACACGGTGTACAGTACATGTCAAGGCACACCTATTTATCTCTGTTTTAACGGGGACGACATGGGAGAGCGAAGAGGAAAACGGTGAATGAATTACCGCCGGCGCTGTCATTTCTCGGTACATAAAGAGCTTTCTTCTCACTGGTTTATCACAGTCTGACTTGCCAGAAATATTGATCGTATTCCCAATTCCTATTGCACTGGGCATTGACGTGATTTGAGCCAAATTTACAATTATCTCAAAAGTTGTGTGAAAGCGTGTTGTGTGTAATAGGAGCATTAGTCTGTCTCTTGCTCTCTGCATACTTTTTCTTTTTTGTTCTTTACGTTTTTCTGTAGTTTGGCTGGGAAGTTTCCTTTTCTTGTTATTTTTCTTATCTTTTTGATTTTCAACTCCACCTATTTTCTTTTTGACTGAGTTTGAGCGAAGGTTTGTGCACATTTGTTTGTCCTGCATTGGGTTACATGCGAATTTACATTTTTATTGAACAGCATAATAAATTTCTGCAAAGAAAATAAATATATATTTTAAGTATTGTTTTTATATATATATATATATAAAAGTTATTCAATTAATAAAAATACAAAACAATTTTAGTTTTGCTGTAAAACAAAAATATTTTTATTTATTTTTTCTTCTGAAACTAAATTTAATTATATTTTCGCAATTATTTTTCTAAAGTGTTATGTCACCTTTTCTACATTTTACCTTTAAAATTAAAAAAAAAAAAAAAAAAAAAAAAGGACATATAGTATACATCATCCTTTTGCATTACTCTGTAAACAACACTCATAAAACTGTTCTTAAAATTATATTAATACGAATTCTGTTGTTACATTTAAACCATGAAGAGAAATGCTTAAGAGTTCAGTAAAAAATAGCAAATACTGTTTTAAAGACGTTGAAATGACATTTTTAGAAAATCACGAATAAAAATATAAAAGTTAGGGGGAAAATATATTTCCATTGCACCTTAAGCAATCAGTAGGCTAACAAAAAAAAATAAAGGGATAAAATTTATTTATCAAATTTATTTAGATTATTTTTCAAATGTATCTATTTTTAAGATTAATTTTGAAAGTATCCACTCCGTGGAAAGAAGTGTCCACTGCGTGATCAAATGATGTCCACGGAGTGGAAGTCCACGGAGTGGACAGAATGTCTGATTTTGAATTTTAAGGAACAAAGCAACAACGTCAGGAACAATTTAACTTTAGTGTTGAATTAAGTCTTATAATCATTAATTGTAATAATAATTAGATAATAAATAATCCTTATAATTACTTGTATACTTCTGACCACGGAGTGGACTGATGAGATAGCCAAACAGAGGTATCACAGATGAAATCTATTTTAACAGAACGAAATAAAGCATTGAGTTCAGCACATGTAGGTAAAAACAAAGATGGCTTCCCCCTCTTTCTTCTCAGTTACACACTGGTGACAGACAGTGCCATCTACTGAACTTTATGGGAAATTAAATAGTTGTCCACGGAGTGGACGCATTTTATTAGGGACATTTGTTATAAATTAATTAAAAAAACAAGATTCATTTTATAACTCTAAAATTTAATAAATATATTTTTAAGGATAATTATGTCCTGCTTAAATCAAAATGTAATTAAAAAACATTAATATTAAGCTTGAAAATAATGCTATATTCTACAGACTTCCCTTGGGGACAGTCCACGGAGTGGACATTCGAGGTTTTATCGATCGAGTTCTAAGAAAAATAAATAACATTAAAAACTTTTATAATAATATTCAACTAGAGAAAATCGTAAGAAATAGCCTAGTTGTAATTTTTTTTCTGATTGAAAATATTTTCTATTTTTGAGGGCTAAGGGACATGGTTTCTACCCCTTATGTTGGCAATGACCCATATGCGATTGGCCTTTCAGTACCGTCAGGAAGTTTGTGGGAAAGTACCGCTCCCAATCCCACTGGCGATGCATCAGTTACCAACGTGAGTGGTAATTTTGTGTCATAATGTATCAAAAATCGCGGTGAACAAAGTTTGTTTTTTATGCTTTGAAAAGCCTCCTGACAATCCTTTGTCCATACTTATTTTATATTTTTCTTTGTCAGATTGTATAAGGGGTTAGCTATTGTTGCTAAATTCGGACAAAATTTTCCGTAAAAGTTAACTAATCCTAAAAAACTTTGAATTTCTAGAACATTTCTAGGTCTCGGAGCTTTAGCAATAGCGAATATTTTTTCGTCGGTTTTGTGTAATCCCTTGGCATCAATTACATGCCCTAAAAATTTTATCTCATCCTGAAAAAATTTACTTTTCTCCAAATGTAATTTTAGTCCATGTGTTTGACACTTTTGGAACAAATTTTTTAAGGTATTTAAATGTGTATTATCATCCGGGTCTGTTATACGCACATCGTCCTTGAAGACTTTACATCCTTCCATTCCGTGGAACAGTCCGTCTATGTAGCGTTGCCATATAGCCGGAGCCGCATTAAGCCCGAACATTAATCTATTTCACTTATAGAGCCCTTTCTGAGTGTTTATGGTTAATAGTCTTTGAGTTTCAGGGTCTACTTTCATCTGAAGATATGCATGTTTGAAATCAATTTTAGAAAAATGCTTTCCCCCACTCAAACAAGAAAATATTTCTTCAATAGTCGGCAAAGGGTGTTGATGCGTAATAATATTTGGGTTTACTGTTACCGAATAGTCGGCACACACTCGTATTGAGCCATCCGGCTTGACTACTGGTACCACCGGAGTTGCCCATTCTGATGTTTTCACCCTTTCGATTATACCGTCATTTTCCAAGCGATCTATTTCTTGATCTACTCGGTTTTTCAACGCAAAGGGTACAGGTCTAGCTTTGCAAAATTTTGGTGAAACATTTGGTTTCAACTTAACCTCATAATTGTTTATCTCCCCTAATTTTCCGTCAAAAACCTCCTTATATTGTTCTAACAATGCCTTTAAGCTACCTTTTTGAGATACAGAAACGGCCTTAATGGAGTTCCAATCTAATTTTATTTCTGAAAGCCATTCCCCGGCCAAATATTGTATCCAGGTTTTCTTTTACAGTATAAAGATTTAAGTTTTTATTTTGACCCTTATATTCAACATTAACTGTTGCAAACCCCAGTGGTATCAGTTGTTCACCACTATAAGTTTTAAATACCAAACTTGTATTTTGAATTTTGCTATTCGAAATTTGCCGGAATGCTTTAAAACTCATAACTGAGACTGCACCCCCCGTATCTAGTTCCATAACTACCGGTCGACCCTCAATTTTTACATTAAGCATTATTGGCGGTTCTCTGTTTTTTATCTCACGTGAATTCAAGCTATAAAGAGGAACGGAGTTTCTGGCTGTTTCTTTGTTTTCTACCTCAAGTTGTTTTTGTTTTGCTTTTTTACTTTCAGCGTTTTTAGCGTTATAGCACTCCTTTTCAATATGACCGATTTTTTTACAAAATCTGCAAATACTAGTCTTAAATTTACAAGAATTTCTATCATGATCCGTCCCCGTACATCGCGTACACATTTTACTCCTAGCATTCCTTGTTGAGAAACTTTGTTTTTCCACACTTTGTTTCGAAATGACCGATTTAGGTTTACCCTTATATTTGGCATTAAATTCTTTAATGTCCACTGGTTTGCCAACTATTTCATTTGCCCCTTTTAGCGCTTTCTCCATAGCCAAAGCTATTTTTAAAGTATCCTCTAAAGTAATATTATCTTGCTCAAAAATTCTATCCAAAATAGCCTTATCCCATAGCCCACTTACAAAAACATCCCGGAGCATTGTGTTAAGCATGTTCTGATCGTAAGCACATGGTATAGCAAGTGATCTTAACTCAGCCATATAAAAACTAATGGTTTCACCTTCATGCTGCTTACGATTTAAAAATACATGCCTGCTCGGTATAATAAGCGGCTTAGGATTTAAATGATTTCGCACTGTATTTTTTAACAAATCATAATCTTTATCGGAAGGATTATCAGGAGACAGCAGGTTTTTTAACAAACTGTACATTTTACCGGACAAACTGGAAATAAGTACTTTCCCACGCTTATCCAGCGGTACCGATTGTAAATCTAAGTTAGAGTGACCATATTTTTTTCATTGAATTTGGGGACAAAGATGGCAGCGCCCTCGAATTTCGAGGACAAACCTTTCTAAAAAAGTGTCGAACTGTTCTTGAGTTTCATTATATTTTTCAAATTGAAGAGAAAAAGTTTTACTATCACTTTTTGGCATCATTAAACTTATTTTTTCCATAAGAGCTTTATTTTGCTCCATTAATTCAGCAACGAGCTTCTCCATATTTAATTCTTCCGAACAATTAATTAGATATAAATTTTTACCTTGAGCCGACTTCGGGGAAACCCCTAATCCAAATCGAAACTGTTTTTACTACGCGTTTCTTTCTTGTTCTCCAACATCTTCGTCGCCATTGTTGTGTTTTGTTGATTCATGCAAATAATTCACGCACTTTTCTATTTAACACACACAATATATATTCAAGTTCATAATTACATTGACTGTACATATTTACAAGTTAAGGATACTAAGCTTTTGAGACAACAACATTGTTTTTTGAGTCAATACTCTCGAACACCCAGCGTACGCTACTGCGCACCGTTTCAGTTCGATTACGATTCAGTTCAGAGTTCGATTAGTCAGTTCGATACACCACAAAAATAATATTAATGAATAATGACAAAAACTTACCGTTAGTGTTAGCGACAAATTAATTATGATAAATTATTTTCTTCATTTACGGATTGAACATAAACATCAAAGACGCTAGAATTAGCGGTAAAGGGAAATGAAATCTACGCAGAAGTTAAAGTTCAAAATTTCCAATTTTATCTTAAATTCCCAGGGAAAAAACCGGTTTTTTTCTCCAGGAAAAAAACGGGTGTTTTGAAATCGGGTGTTAATCTAATTGCAGTACACTAGTCCCATATTTTCAGTATTAGAAGATACCAGATTTGATTTTGATGAATATACAGAATCTAACAAATTACCGATAGATACTGATAAACAGTCTATCATTTTGTTGCAGTGAAATTACGTGGAAAGAAGAGTTATTATTATTTAAAGAAATAATTTAAATTAATTTAAATAAATGTTATGAAATTGAAAGAAAAACTGTGAATCCGAACAATAATTTGTGGATGAATGAAAGAAAATTCCGACATACAGCTTCAAACTTTCATAAAGTTATCTCAAGACGAGATAATTTTAATGAACTTAATTTATATTTATTGCAGCCACCGGATATCAGCCATTTGCCAGCAGTTAAATATGGCAAAGATATGGAAGAATTTGTAAGGAGGAAACTCACTGAAAAATTTCCAGACATTAAATATCGGAGTGTTGGATTGGTAATTAGTGATACATTTCCATTTTTAGGGGCATCTGATAATGCGTTATTTTAGTGAAGATGAGTTTTTCCTTATTGAAATAAAAACTGCACAATGAAAAAAAAAAACAGTTTAAATGGCTGATTTATTAAAGAGAGAGCATTTCTATTTACAAAGAGACCCAGATGGAAATTTGAAATTGCGAAAAAATTATATATTATCACCAAAGACAAAACAGTTAGCTGGGATTAATGTTGAACCATAATACTTTTAAAAACTTTGAATAAACACAATAAAATATTAAAATCCTGCTCGATGGCGCCTTCTTCCCGTTTCTTGACTTACAACAGCTTATTCGCTTATTGTTCAAGTACTTTTATTGGCAATTCTAACTACAGCAAATTCGCGTTTAGCAGAGCCTGCTGCGCTGTATTCCCACTTCATTGATATAAACAGTCTGTTTGCTTACCGTGTGAGCGACCCTTGATGTAATTATACATTTCCTTATATATTTTAATCATTTATTATATTCATTATTTACACAAGCGCAGCTTAAGGGTACCAGGAAATCAGATACCCTCCTTTCGCAATCCTCATGTAATCCAGTGAGTTTTTGTTAAAAAAAAAAAAAAAAAAAACATAGAGGGCATTCCTCTCAGTCCTAGGACCCTAGTGCAGTCAATCGGCCTTAATCTTCACAACCCAATTTTTGAATTCTCTTTGAATATGTCACATTTTATCTCTGTAAGCAACTTTTTTTTTTTTTTTTTCAAAAAATTTAAATTAAGTATTCTTTTTACGAGTGAAACTTAGGTTATTAAGTTTGCTTAATGAAATAAAATATTTAAACTGATTGTTTAAAAATTGCTCACTAAGAAAGAAAAAACATATGTTCGAAAAGTGGAGATACGTGAATAATACAAAGCAAAAAAAAAAAAAAAAAAAAAAATCCCATTGGATTACACGGGGATGGGGAAAGAAAGACTGTTAATGAGTGGCGTAAGAAATATAAATATTTATTTAGTGTATAATTCGCCGATATATATCATATTTTGTATGTATGCTAGAATTGGCTTTTGTCTGCCGTTCGTTTCATATTTAGAAAGGAACGTAATCCTTGCTTATTTAGCTCTCGCACCAGTTGATACTATTTAATTTTGAATGACATTGTATTTAAAAAATAATGGTATGTTTTACATCATATTGTTTAAAAAGTTCAGAAAAAAATTATAAATTTAAAAAATTGTTTTCCTGATGAACAAATACTTTTACACTTCGTGTATTTGTAGTTTGAGAAATTCCATTAGAAATAAGAGCCACTTGGAAAAAAATATCAATCGGATCAAATCTAGTTCTCTCGAGGTAAATTTAGTAACAGTTCTTCCAGTAAATGCATATCAAAATGAAATTAAGACGAATATTGCTATTGACGCTCCCATTGACTTTGAAAGTAAAATTTCTGAAAAATCCCCAGAAATAAATAAAACATTAAATAGTGTTGAAAATTGTAAAAATAAAACCCCACAACCTGTTATATTGTCCAAAATATCATTAGAGTCTTCCAAAAAAGCTGTAAGTGAAAATAGTGACGACGACAAGAATAATGACGAGAGTGATGACGATAAGAAAATGCTTTTAAAGGACGATAATAGTGAAGATGATGACAGTGAGGAAGAAGAGGAGCCTCGACGAAAGAAACAAAGTCAGATGAATATTTCCCAAATGATATCGCAAAATCAAGAAAAAACTTCTTCCAAGAAAGACGAAAAACGAATCCTACTACTACTTGAAAAGGTTTTGCAGTTAGCAGAAGAGCTGAAAGAGTTGAAGGGAAAAGTTGAAGAAAATTCCAAACTTCTTCAAAGAAAGAAATTGAGAAGAAAGCCTTTCACGATAGATTCCATTGATTGATAAACTAAAACTTTCACCCCTTCCGCTCCGCTGATTGATAAACAACGCAAAACGTGGAGAAAGCGATGCATGATTAGGTTTCTTATTATGACAACCACAAAATTTAAAGTAACAAGTAAGTTATAATTGTTTTAATTTTGATTTTATTTCTTCCCTTTTTTAATTCTTTCAATATAAGTTTGATAAGGGTCTGCATTTTATTAAAGAAATGTAATCTTAATTAAAAGCTCTCTCTCTTGAAATTCCATTTTGAATTATGAATATTAAATGTACAACACAGTAATTGTTTCCTCCCGAAATAAAACTATTAAATCACAACTTTTTAAAACTAATTTATTTTAAAATTGATTTAAATTACTATTAGTTACAGAAAAAAATAGCATTAATTTTTAACTCTGAAAAATATTATGACATTATTTAATAAATACTTAATATGAAATTTTTGTGCATTTTTTAGTATTTCTCATTGCAATATATATATATATATATTGCTTTTTGTTTCTTTCAAGTGTCCTCTATACATTTCATATATCATGATTATATTTTTATTTATTTATCAATTTTGTTCGAATTTTCAGATAATTTCTTTGTAGTTTATCACGTAAAATGTGTTAATAAAGTTTATTATTATTACTATAAAATTTATACATTTGCTAAACTTGTACAGATATACGTATGTATGCTGCAAAATATAGTTTAATAAAACATTGGAAAACTGTCATTTTAATTTTTATGCATTCTAAAAAATATTAAAGCAGTTTTAATCATTTGAAGTACTTCTTAAATAATGCTTCTGATTTGTCTAATTTAATATTTCTACAGCGAATTAAAAATTGGTGCATGATTTTTTTTAAATTAATAATTGCAATATAAGTTGTTAATAAAACTTTTTTTTTTTTTTTTTTTTAATGGTTAAATATTTTTATTTGAAAAGAAACCGTTACTGTATTCATTTATATTTAATATTTTTTACATTTAATATTCATTTATAAAATAAAATTTATTGAAAGTTATTAAAGATATATTTCATATTAAAAATGTGTAACATCTTTAAACTTATATTGACAGAAGAAAAACATTAAATAAATAAAAAAATTGAAACCAATTTAACTTTAAAAGACATAAAAATTAAAACACACGTAGACTAAAATAAGTAAAGAAAAGAAAACTATTTTTTTTTTCCGAATAAAAGAAAAAAAAAAAAAAAAAAAACAAGTATAACACAGCGTGCTCTAAAATTACAACACCAGAGATCTTATTTTCACTTTAACGAGTGCCTAGTAGGTAATGTGCAGATTACCTAGGTAATTTGAGAAATGAAACAATTTCTCTCACTTTAACGTATCACCCTAGTTAATGTGCATATTACCTAGCTAATCTGCATATTAACTGATTTCTGCACTTTAGCGGTAACACACACACACACACACATATATATATAGGGTGATTCCTTTTAATTATACTTAGGAACCTCCTTAATGATTCTTATGTTGAAAATTTTAAAATGATAGATGTCAGTTTTTTCTATACTAAAGTGCATGCATTAGGTCTGCTGTAATTTTTATCAAAATATCCATGAGAAGATTCATGAAAAATGGTGTTAACTCTTTATGAGATGCATTCTATCAGGGCTGTAATATCCACAGCAGTTACTTCCCGCTCATGGTAAAACTGCAATCCAGGTGAACAGCTAGCATTCATAAACAAACCAAACAAATTAATCATTTTTCTTTTACATAAAGTAGACATGATTGTTTAAGACCATTTTTTAATATCCTTTTAAACACTTTATACTGGACTTTTTAAAAAAACACGTGCGTGTATGTCTATATACATCTGCTTCACATAAATATGCTTTTAATGTAACACATAAATCCTTGGTCTTATTAAGAAAAAAAAAAAATGTATGCACATGTATATTCCTTTAAAATATTTCACTCATTAAGCTTTTCTTGTATATGAAAACACATACTGAAATTTCACAGAACATCCTTTAGAACCCAATCCACACTTATATTTTTTTAATCTGTAAAAGTACACACATGTTATATATATATATATATTTAATCATGCTTTAGATAATATTTCACAGATATATCCCTTCCTAAGTGTGAGGACTAAAATATATATTTAGATTCGCTTTTTGAGTAGAGTCTTGAAAACACATTTGTCACATATAAGGCTGTTCCACTTTATGGACACTTATTTAAGAATGAATTTTTTTTTTCTTTTAGAAAATCTTTCAGAACATACTTCACACTTATGGATTCTCCCTCCTATGAATTTTTGTATGTTTATTCAGATTACCTTTCACAGAAAATCTTTTAAAACATATTTCACACACGTATGGCTTCTCCTCTGAATGAATGCTTATATGTGTGTTTAAAGTACACTTTTGACAAAATCTTTTAAAACATATTTCACAAACATATGGCTTTTCTCCTGTATGAATGCGTAAATGTCGTTGTAGATCCCCTTTTCCAGAAAAGACTTTAGAACACACTTCACAAACAAATGGCTTTTCTCCTGTATGAGTACGTAGATGTCTAGTTAAAACACATTTTCCAGAAAAGGATTTACAACATATGTCACACACATATGGCTTTTCACCAGTGTGAGTGCGTGAATGTTGATTCAGACTCTTTTTTAGAAAGAAACTTTTGGTACATAATTCACACACATATGGCTTTTTTCCAGAATGAATATGTGAATGTTCATTCAGACTTCTCCTTCGTGAAAATCCTCTGAAGCATACTTTACACAAATACGGCTTTTCACTGTCATGAGTGGATATTTGTGTATCCATATTTTTCTTACTTAAACAATTCTTTGAACATAAATGACAAATAAATGCTTTTATCCTTAAAATGATTGAATAAATGTATTTTGCAATTCTTCAACTGAAAAACTCATAAAATTTACTTCTATACTATAATGAATTTCTTGGGTGAAGATGAAATTAAAAATACATTTTTATAGAAAATTCATCAGTCATTTCACCTTTTTTTTTTCCTCCTACTTTTTGAAATTGGTGGTATTTATTTTGATAATTTTCCTTTTTTGAGGAAAATTTTAGAAATGTATATTGTAGGAATAAATCTTTCTGAATAGGTTTTGTTCTGCTGAATAGTTATTTTATTTATTTATTTATTTTTCTTCAAGAATTAAAATGATTTTTTATATAAATTGGTGTGTTTATACTTATATTTTATGCAGTTACATTATATTTATTGTATGTATTTTACAAGTGTTCATTTATTTTAAGGAACATTATTTTGTATTCAAAACTAACACTATGTCCACCATCTTTGCAAGGATAGAAAAAAGATCCACAACTTCCCTAGCAAAAATGATTTAAAAAATTCTATAAAAGCATACGTACATTAAAAAATGTATATATAAAAATAATTATTTTTATAAAAATACATAAAAGTAATTTACATATGTAGAAGTAATAAAAACATGTATCCTTTATTTAAAAAAAAAAGTAGCTGGCGTGCCTTTTATACCTGAAACAGAAAAAAAAAATCAGTGTTAATAAATTTCCTTTTAAATTTCAGCCAAATTTACATAATATTTTATATTTCATTACTTAATAAACTCATATTAATTATAAAACGTTTGATGAACAAATATTTAAATACTAATATTAACCCCTTGACGTACAATAACAAGTTCAAATTTTTATTCATTTCATGTGACACTGCAGACTTTCACGAGTCTAACTCTAAAAAAAAAAAAAAAAAAAATATTTTTTATTCTGATGGGCCAATCTATGGGAAATATTTAGCAACACTGTTATATGAATTATACCAGGTTTTACTTAACAAGAGAGGTGTTTACTTAACCAGATTTTACTAAAAAGTCACTCTCTTAAAAAATAGTAAACATGTAAAATAATTACATTTGTAACCCTTTATCAAAAATATTATTGATTTTATAGAATAGTAATATTGTGCGTTACCGTAGAAAGGAACATTGTGTGACAAAGAAAAATTACACAACAGAACATAGTAATGAATATGTAAAATGCTTTGTCATGATAGCTTAACTTGATCTTCTTATTGATGAATGAAAACTTTACTTTAATTCAAATAACTTTCAATCATATTCTTTTAGTGGACTTTTTCTTCCAAAATATCAGTCATTGCATTAAAAAAATAGAAAATCAGAATGCATAGAAACTAAGTAAATAGTAAGTTTATTTCTAGCTCACATTGCAAAAAAGCAAAAAATTACAGGAACTTCAAACAATTCCAGGCAGTGCAAATATAATAAGTTCGTTATCATGCATGTAATTCACTTTAACTCCTATCTATAATAAATTATGAAAAACATTAAAAAAAGCATTACACAACAGCTTAAAAAATAGAAACTGTACCTCGAGCACAGAAATAATGAACATTTTCACGAGGACAACAGAAATCAGCATTAGTAGTCTTATTTCTTTTACAGTGGTTGGTTACCGTTACCAAATAAAAGAATTCTTACCACAGTGTGTAGAAATGATATTTTGTTAGCAGAAGAATTGGATAAAGCTTATATATAACTGGCATGCATTACCAGACATGGTATAAATAGGATACTTAAGAATCTTACAATGTACTTCACAAATAAGTTAAACAAACCTTCAGGCAAGTAAATTACTCAATAGTGTATCTGCATTTTAAATACACACAAGAAAAAAAGAAAAAGCTACAAGGGTCATTTTGTTACAGAAAACCTTAAGTATGTAAATAATTTGACGATGGAAAACAAGTGACAATAGAATAAATAACCAACCTATAAATCCATAAGATGGTCTTGGAATTTAAACTCTAGTTTCTACTTTCTAGAACACCTTTTTACAAATGAAAAAGATCATCTAAGGCTATGTTTAGCCTCTGGATCAGTTCGACCGATCCATTTGATCTCTGAGACATTTAATCCATGACTGGAAGAAAGCTGACTGACGCTGAACTGAACGACTCTGACTGAACCCTTTATTGGATTAAAATCGGTGCTGCCATCTGTATGCTTAAATTGAAAATAGCTATGAAATATTATAAAATTTAATTTATTAATGAAAAATTTAATATAAATATGAATAAAGAAATGTTGATGCATATACATTTTTTTTCTATTCATCATATCAGCGTGCATATGTACTGAATTATAATAATATTAATTATATAATTCTTTTTAGAAATTTATTTAAATAAAAAATAATAGTAATATTAATAGAATTGTAATTCTGGTAATTTTTTCTGCAAACGAATTTCTAATTATTTCTCTCAATTTTATACATTACTAGCAGGCAACGCCCGCTTCGCTGGTCCCTATTTTTAAATGAATCACTATAATTACTGAATTCTCAAAATTGCATTAATTTTTATCACGTGAATAAAAAAAAAAAAAAAAAAATGATTAGGAAAAATGTCGCACCGGTTTCTCACTGCCTCCCAAAAATTCCCAAAATGCTCTAACTCTTATTTCTATTATTTTCCCCTATTCTATTATTATTTCTATTATTGCAGGCCTCTAAAACCTATCTGTACCAATTTTGAACGGCCTAACTGTATTTCTATTTGTTTTTGCCCCATAGTCATCTGGCCCCATAGTCATCTGTACACATCATCTGGATGTGTACATCCTGTAGACGCTAATCTAATTGCTTACACTGTATCCCTCCGCGGTGTGTGTTTATGTTGTTGCGATTGCGATCATTCATAAGCAATAGATATATTTCAGGAAAATTTTGCCTAGCTACGCATGGATCTTCTGGACTTAAACATAAATCTTGCCATGGCTGTTTATCGCTGTATTAGCATTTTATAGTTGAGTTACATACGATCGTTGATAGGTCCGTCTTTTGATCAATCATACAATTATAGTATATCCATGCATTCCAAACTAGTATGAAAAATCGGTAATGTGTGGAAATGGCTTATAAAGTGTTCCTGTAGTCAATAAAATTCCAATTAGTTTTCAATTTTGATTAACTTTTAAATCAGAATTCTTTTTAAAATTTTAATCGCCTTCACCATTCAGATTTAATCACTTCTGAAACTGGCTCCTCCACATCACTGGCGCCCCTCATGGGCCTGAGCCTAAATTCACCCCTGTGTATAACGATCAACATTCATTCATGCATTAGTAACAAGCAAAAGTAAAGAAATTAAATTCTTTTCTTGTAGGCATACTTATAACTAGAGATGTAAAAAACCCGGGAATTTTGCTTCAGGGGAATTTCGGGTTTAACCCGGGAATTTTGGGAACTTTGGAAACTTTGATGGGAAGAAACTAATATTCAGTGTTTAGATTTAATTTCACCTCTTTTAGGTGTACAAACAACTTGTTTCAATACCATTTTTATTCTATTTGCTTAAATAAAAGTTATATAAAAAAAAAATGTGATTATTTTACAAAAAAGTGTAAAGAAATAAACATTTACGCTATTGGCAATAATAAATGATGAAGTTTTGTCTGCCTATTTAAATAACTTTAGAATTTTTTTTTCTTTTTTAATGAATACCATAATAAAATATGTTATAAAAAACAATACAATGAAATTAAATTATGGTTAGAATACTTTAAAATTATTAAATTTTATTATAATTCATCGAACAAAATTTCACAATAGTTCATGAAATTTCGTTATAATCATTTAAAGAGCACGGGCAACAAAATCGAACATAACTTCTTCGGTTATTAAGAATTAGAGCAATAATTTTTTAATGCATCAAATCAATACATAAATTATTCAATAGCTAATAATTAATAATTTGGCTGTTACTTCTTTCTTTCTTTATTTTTTGCATATTAATATCGTTGAAATTTTAATTGAAACAATATATATTCCACTGTAATATTATTGATTGTTTTAATAAATTCAGAATATTTTGAAGCATTTTTGTTTTATTTTTGAAATAAAATGTTAAAGATATACAACTGAAACATGATAAACTCCGATTGCGAAAAAAAAGAAAGAAAGAAGAAGTGAGCTCAGTGTGTATATAGTCAGAACTAAGATATAAATATACTGCAATAACAGAAAACAAGTCTCTTAATTAATGAAATTTGAAACTTGCACTTTTTAAATTTTTCGAGGTTAAGAGCACTATTTAAAAATTGAAAGATCATAAAAAAACATCTATATGCGTGATAACATTTTGAAATGCCTTAAAGCATATCTAATCTCAGAAAAAAAAAAAAAAAAAAAAAAAAAAAAAAAAGCTAAATTTCTAACTTTTGAAAACTTTCAAAATTTCCTTCCCAAAAACCGGGTTTATTCCCAGGTTTAAACCCGGGTTTTTTCCCCGCTCACATCTCTACTTATAACAGAATTTGTTTACATTTTAAATGTTGAGTGTTCCCTTAAGAATTCAAAACTGTTTGTTCAAGTATCTAATGTGCCCTTTTTTACTAGGAGCACCGTAGAATATAAAAATCCCTTTCTTATAAACTGAAACTGAGACTTAATTTAAGATGCATGAAATCTACCGACATATGAAATTTAAACATATGCGGTTTTGGGCCATAATTTGCAAAACAGGTATAATTATTAAAATAATTTTTTATTGACATTTTAGTGTATTTTTTTTTTCATTTTACATATACATATATATATGAAAGGATAAAATAAGCAAGATTTTAAATTAGTATTTAAATTAATATTCAGTGATAACTTAATATTAATATCTCAGAATAAATCTTAATTTTAAGAACAATTTTATGAGAATTCTATTTGAGTGCCCAGGTAAAGTTGTTTTCTCAATAGAGCGTCATAGCGCGGGAATCTGATTTTAGAATAAGTTTCGTAATCAAAATTATGCAATAGTCGGAACAAACGGTAAAGCATTGCAAAATAATAAATCCTGGATGTCCGGGTCAACCAATCGTAAAAGGTAGGCGGATTTTAGATTAGCTAATTATCCAATAAGCATTCATAAGAGTAGTTTCGGTTCCCGCCGAAATATGCAGTATTTAAACGGGACCACGGAAAAACTCGTGGCTTTTTACGACCATCACTTACCTAGTAAATTCACGTCTAACTGATATTCCATCATGTAATAGTCGTACTAGGTAAACTCGCGCGGCCCTTCGGGGTTCGCCGAAAGTGCCGGCCATCGGCACCTTTTTCCGGGATATACCGCTCCGGATGTCTTCGTACTCGGCCCATGACTGCATCATATATTGTCACTGCCTTTAGAACTTAATAAAGCATATTCGTGACTCAAATGAACTCCCTAATCTTTTATATAAGATGCCTGGACTTCTATTTCACTATGATAAGAGGATCGTTGCACCATCCCGTGTAACCACAGAACTCATCATTAATATTATTTATAATATATTACATATATATAGAGATATATTTATACATTTAAATCTGAAATAAAGTAGCCCCAATCTGAATGTAATAGAAAATCGTTGGAGAATTTTAGCCCGAAATGTTTACAAAAATGGACGATAATTCAATTCAAAGTTAGATTTGATGAATACTATTAAAAACTGTTGGAACAATATTGATGCAAGTTATTTGTGTGGTTTGATAGATTCAATGAGAGACTAGTCACAGTCATCGAAAAAGAAAAAGGTCTCACATCGATTATTGATGAAATACATGTATCGACTTTATAATTTTTTCCAGCTTTCTTTGTACATAAATTTTTCTTATGTCTAATAACCTTTTGTTATTGTAGTTATTAACGAATTTATTTTTTTCTTTAGTTCCTTGTAGCATATAATATATATGTATGAAATTTCATAAATGTTTGATCTTTTGTTTTTTAATTATTTGTATAGTATATATACAGGGTGCATAGGAAAGTCCCTTTAACCTGAAAATACTTGCGAACGGAGAGTGCTAATGCCACGTAAGTGAGGTAACGGTATAGTAAAGTGACTATGCCCGATCTAATGCAAACGACAGCAGCGCCCCTAGTGGCAAAATTTGGAAGTTAGCCATTGCAAATCGAAAACGAAAAGAGATAGAGCAAAATTTCCAATTAGAAAGTTTTAGAGCATCAATTAATTAGTACGAAACAATATTTGGTTCACACAGATAAAATAAATTGGCGCCTGTATACCCAAAAATGTCCGTAATCTATGCGCGACTGTTCTACTCTACATATTCACATTTCGGAAATGTAGCAATGTGAAAATGCAGTTTGTGACTTCGTACTGTACTGTAATGTCTGAAAACTTTAATTTCCAATGCATTTAAAATTTTAGTTTAAAAGGTGTTGGCGCTTGCTTGATACAAACATAATCTCATAGCATAAAATTATTGATGGCAGACGATAATTTTATTCCTAATGTGCAAGCGCTTTCATTTTAAAAATTTTATTTTCTGTGTTGTGGCAATTTCAATCGTTGCCTAGCGACGGGTAGAAAATATGTGTTTTTTTTTTTTTTTTTTTTTTTTTTTTTAAGTGACAAAACAAATGGAATTTTGAATGATCCTAAATGAATGAGATCCTACAAAAGATACATTTCTTAAAAATAAACGTTTGGATTTAGAATTTTGGAGCCGTGTGAGAATGTCAAGCATCAGTAACTTTCAATATTGCGAGATGGTGCTTATTTATGGCGAATGTCAACGCAACGCAACGCATGCTGCACGGGAGTATGCCGTTCCTAGAGCCCCTTAAATAAATAATAGGCCGGCGCATCACCGCCATTTTTTTGCCTCCGAAGAGGACAGCATTTCCGCTTGGAGTCCTTATCGCTTCCCTAATGATTTTAAGAAATCTTGATCTGAAGGTAATCCGGTCAAGATAACAGCAATAAGCAACAATAATATTCCTAAAAACACATTTTTTTTCACGGTTCAATCTCAGGATGTAATTTTATTCTGAAGATATCCTATGGATGTACTGGGTAAGATAAGTTGTTAGGGCGGTTTCTGTTTATTTTACAAAATGTCGCCAAAACTCAAATACATGGTCTGTGAACATTTTATATTCACTTCTTGAATGATTACAGCAGTTTATCGCTAAGCAAACTTCCATATCACAGTTTACTTAGCTAAAATTATGAAATATAATAAAACAAGTTACTCTAAAGTAACGTAAGACGATAAAGAAAAATGTTTGTCGTTTGTTTACAGAGAAACGTGCTGGGTACATGTGGCAACCCTAAGGCAACAAAATGCCTGATGCGCCAGCTCGTATATATAGGAGCCTTAGCCGTTCCTTTTCCAGGTGGGCCACGTCCAAGTGCAGTTACCATCGCAAATGTAGTGCGACGGCTCATGTAGACAGGAAGCACTAAAAGTCGTCCGCGTTCTGGCAGACCAGTGAGTGCAGGTATGCGTATACCGCCAAAGAGTATTTTGGCATAGGCACTAGCCCATCCACACAGCAGTACAAGAGAAACCAACATGGCTTGTGGCTTAACACGGGCCCGAGTATGGCAAATACAGCATAGTCAACATGCACATTTTTATCATGTCACTCTGCAGCAAGAACTGTTGCCACGGGATAATGAGCGTCGATTTGATTGGTGCAACTGGGCATTAAATAATGTTGAAGATAAATCAGATTTTTTGTCCAACATTGTTTGGTCGGACGAGGCACTGTTTCAGCGTACCGGAGTACTAAACCGACATAATGCCCACTACTGGGCGCTGGAAAATCCCTCGTGGGGACTATCCACAAAACACCAAGTGGTCCATTAATGTGTGGGGCGGTATCTGGAAGGATCGCTTACTGGAACCTGTGTTCTGCGAAGACACATTAAACGGACAGAGGTACCTCCAACTATTACAGGATATTATACCCGACTTTTTGGATGATATTCCCCTGTCCGCATTACGGGTCATGTTTTTCCAACATGACGGTGCTTCTGCACACCAGCCAGCTGGAGTGCGAAGCTTTCTAAAAGATTACTTTAGACAACAAATTATTGGGTATGATAGTAGTATTGAATGGCCTCCACGATCGCCGGACCTGACTCCGATGGATTTCTTCCTGTGGGGTTACATAAAAGATCAGGTTTATGCAACTCCACATACAAGTCTGCTGGATCTACGTCATCGTAATACAGATGCTTTCAATAGTGTAACATCTTCCATGCTGAGAAATGTGCATGCAGAATTACTCACACGAATACGATCGTGTATGCAATGGCGAACTTTTCGAACATTCTCAACATTAACTTTTTATCACTATGAGACTTAGAGTTTAGTTTACCTATTTTGTTTTTGTGTGTGATGTTATCAAAATGTACTGATGTAAGTACATAGTATTTATTCATTAAATTGTGCATATTTCTTCTCTCCTCTGGCTATTCCTTTCAAATATTTACACAAAATAGAGTGCATCGATTTTGAATATTTTTGGGGTATAAAGGCGCCAATTTATCTTATCCGTGTAAACAAAATATCGTTTCGTACTAATTAATTGATGCTCTAAAACTTTCTAATTGGAAATTTTGCTCTATCTCTTTTCGTTTTCGATTTGCAATGGCTAACTTCCAAATTTCACCACTAGGGCGCTGCTGTCGTTTGCATTAGGTCGGGCATAGTCGCTTTACTATACCGTTACTTCATTTGCTTGGCTGTAGCACTCTCCGTTCACAAGTATTTTCAGGTTAAAGGGACTTTCCTATGCACCCTGTATATATATATATATATATATATATATATATATAACTTGTAGAAAATTATAGATATTTCAAATGGGAAAAAAAAGGGCTATAAAACCTACATATTTTTTTAAATCATATAAATTAATTGAAAATAATTATTGTTTATTAAATTTTTTAATTGTGGATTTAATTATTTAAAAGATTAAATTTTACAATCATCCATCCTTATAATTGTTCAACTTTAGCTTTAATAGCAAAATAAGTAAAGAAATAAAAATAAATAAAAGAAATATACAAACAAATCTCTGAATGACAAATATAAAAATAAAGAAGCACACACACACATATATATATATACATATTTAATAATTAAAAAAGTAAAGTTAACTATAAAATAAAGTGTGAAATACTTAGCAGATGTACTTAAATCTTGGTTTGAGCTTCCTGATTATATTTTAATGTCTGTAAATTACGTAACAAGTTTTAGCTTGTTAATATTATAGAGCGTCTCGAATTTTATTTCGTGCACAGAAGTAAATATATATATATATATATATATATAAGAGTCGTTGTTGAAAAAGAGCGTATGTTCATTAATATTTAAATTCTACATTTAAAGAGGTCATATATATCGAACATTTCTTTTCCTGTAATAATTTGATAGCATCGAATTCTGTGCAATAAGAAGCTGTATTGAATATTGTATATTGAATATTGTGTATTGAATATTGTAATGAATATTGTATACTCTTAAAATTTTATTAGAACTCTCTTTTCAGCTAAATATATTAAATACAGTAACTGAAATAATAGCAGCAAATCTCATATAATGTTAAACAATTAAATAATAATAAGAAATAATAATAATAATAATATTAATAATAAATAATAAAAAGGAGAAAGAAAGAGAAAAAACAAAACAAATTATGTATCTTTTTTTTTCATTTTATATGTTACTTTTCTTATGTAACAATAGATTTTTCACGTGATTTCTTGCCTTTTCTTTTGAAATAAATAAATAAATAAAATATGTTGGTGTTTGGTTTTGAGGCTGATTGACTGCACTGGGGTGTAGGGCTAAGGGAGGGGCCTTCCGTGGAGGTCTTTTTAAGGAGTCCTAGTACATATTTATTTTCGGAGGAAACCACGGAAAACTCCGAATTGCTAGGCCGATGAGTGAGACCTGGGATCGAACCTTGCACCTCGCGTCTACCAGCTTTGACAAAAGAAGTTGTTGAAGAACAAAGTATTATTTTACACGCAAGAAACAGCGGTATCATATTGTTTGTCACAGAATTGTGTGTGTTCACAGCATTACATTATCCAATATTTCTTTTGATAATTCCATTTCCACATTCATAAAATTCTCAACCATTAAATCTGTTGTAGTTTTTCAAAAGTTGATTTCTCGATGCTGATAGACGTATCGGGTTCGAACTCTGATAACGCTTGTCGGCCTAGCCGTTTGGAGTTTCCCGTGGTTTTTATTTTTCTGGAACTTGCGTAAATGAGGCCTCGGATTTCGATGCAGTCCAGGGCTTTTATCTCCAACACCAACATTGATTTTTTAAATATTTTATTTTGAAGCTATAAATTCAGAAAAATGATCTAAAAACATTTTCAGAAACTTTTAAAACGAAATATACAGAATTAAAAAAAAATTCTCCATAGAATAAGATAAGTGTTGTGTTTGGTGTTTCGGGAGTAAGGCCCATTGACTACTCTAGGGTCTTGAGCCTGAGGGGGAGTGCCCTCCGTGTGTGGGGGGAGGGGTCTTTCTAAGGGGTCCTAGCCTTAATTTACGCAATATAATTATATGTGTTTTGTTTTAAAAAATGAAAAGTAAATAATTAAAGAAAGAAAGAAGATAAATAATTAATTAAATTAATTACTGAATAAAAAAAAATGCTCCGTTCATGAAGCTTTTTGAAAGGGGATGATCAAATAATTACAACTGTTTATACTTTTCATTACATTCATTTTCATATCGCGAGTATTTAAAAATACATGTTAGTGAAGTTTGTTTTTAAAATTAACTTATTTGCTGTTAATGAGTAGTAAATAATAAAGATGGAAAACCTTTTTAAAGTGCAGATCAACTACATTTCTTTTTATGAAGCATGTTTATTTTTTATTCAAAGAAACCTGTTAAGATGTCTCAGAAAAGGGTGTTAGTGTTAAGAACAACTGCTAGAACAAGGATCCTAGGTCTGGGTTGTATGCCCTCTGTTGTGGTCTTTCTAAGGTCCATATTTACGTGATTTTCGGAGAAAACCACAGAATACTCCAAACGGCTAGGTCGATTTGAAACGGCGATCTGGGATCGAACAAAGCGCTTTCCGTCCACCAGCTTTAAGCGCCGAACCGCTCGATCACCGATGAAATATCAGAAGAGGCAGGGAGCTTTAAAAAAGTTACAATAAATTCTTAAAATTTTCTTTCTTACACATTTTGTAAAATTAAACTGTATTTAAAGTTGCAAATACTGAGATAAATTCAGAGTTTTAAAATACATTAATTGTACATAAAAATACACATATTTATTTTTTTTAAATATCATATACTTTTGCTATACGATTTTTTCTTTTTAGGGGAGGGAGGGATAAGGTTGGGGCGATTTGTTAACACACACACACACACACACACACACACACACACATATATATATATATATATATATATATATATATATTGTATACCGACGGGTTTTTTTTTTCTTTCCCTTTAATTATTTATTTATCTAAACATTTCACTTTACCGTTACTTTATCTTATAATTCAATTAAAAATTTTTTATTTTTAATAAATAATAATTATTTATTTTTCTTCATTTAAAAATAAAATGTAGGTTTTAAGATTTTTTATTTGTAATACTTATAATTTTCCATAACTTAAAATATAAACTTTAGCTTTATGTTAATTAAAAAATAAAGAGGACATTTTATTTAATATATATAAACGATATGTATATATATTTATTTATCCTCGCATTTCATTTTTACTTTATTTCATAATTAAAACAAGCTAAAATTTCCTTTTTAAGTTATAGAAAATTATAAATATTACAAACATAAAAATATAACTTTATAACCTACGTATATTTAAATCACAAAAATTCAATATTTATTGTTCATAATTTTTTTTTTAATTTCAGGTTTAATAATTCAAAAGATTAAAAATTTCACCACCATTGTTCCTTACAATCCTTCAGCTGCGGCTTTAATAGCAAAATAAGTAAATGGATGAAATAATCAAATAAAAACAAATAAGATAAATATAAAAACAAAACCCTGAAAACGAATATAAAAATAAAGACAAAAATAATTAAAAAATTAAAAAATAAACAAAAGTATAAAACAGCAGGTGTGCTTGTCTTGGTTTAAACTTCCTGATGTGGTTTTAATACGTAGAAATTACTTAACCGTTTTCAGATTTTTAATATTAGAGAACAACTGAAATTTTGTTTCGTGCACAGGAGGATAAAAAACGGATTGTCGAAGAAAAACGTAAGTTGTTTAATTTTTAAACTCTACACTTAAACATATATATTTCTGTTCTATTCATTATAATCTCTTTAGATTACTATTAATATTATAAATAATACATTATAAACACGTTGTTTATTAAAACTTACATTGCTGCTAGCCGTTAGCTAGCTGACAACCAGTGTTGCCAAATACATATAACAATCTCACTAACAACCAGTGTTGCCACATACATATAACATCTCCCCTCTTTAAAAGAGAAGTACAAATACAAATCAATGGACACATAGTTATTATATTTTGAAGAATCAGTCTAAAACATAATTATAATATTTTGAAGGGCGATATACATTACGACCACTTCTTGTTTTATATACATTACCTCTATTAATACTATAATTTCCATTGTCTTGCTGGTGAGTACCATTTTGTGTTATTGTGTGTTCAAGATTAGTGTTTTCATCATTCTCATTACAAAGATCATAGTAGTCTGATAACACTAACTTTTCTGATTTTTTGTTTTCCTTATGTGGCACTTGTTACGTCTTAGCACTGTATTTCTTTTAGTTTTAACCCAATATGACCTTGGTGTTGAATGTTTCTTAACAATTACAGCAGGCTCCCATTTATTTTCTACCCACAACATTACCTTTTCCCCTGGAACAAATTCAGGTCTTTCCCGAGCATGTCTGTCATAGTAAAATTTTGCCTGTTTCTGCTTATTTACTACTTTCTCTTTAAAATGATCTCTAACAATTGGTTTCAATTCTGTTTGTGTAATTGGTAAACGTGTTCTTAGGTTTCTGCTGAACAACATTTTTGGATAAATTTATGCCTGGAATTGGAGTGTTTCTGTATTCCAGTAAAGCCTCATTCAATTTCTCAATTCCTGCTTTTCTAAATATACTTTTAGCCACAGCTACCAATTTTTCCGCAAACCCATTTGATTTAGGATATCGAGGACTACTAGTTACTATTTCAAACCCCCAATCCCTAGCGCATTCTTTCATTTTCCAACCATTAAATGGTACATTGTCAGAAATTACAGTTTTAGGAATTCCATGAGTTGCAAATATTGGTTTTAATTTATTTATGACTTCAACTGCACTTTTATTTCTTAGAAGTTTTATGTCAATCCATTTAGTTAAATAACAGCCTATTACTAAATAACTTTTCCCACCATATTCACAAATGTCAGTGCCAACTTTCTCATATGGCAAATCGGGAATTGTGTGAGGCACAAGAGGTTCTATTACTGTTTGTGGCCTGAATCTATCACATATCATACATTTGGAAATCAAATTTACAAATCATTGTCAATTTCTGGCCAAAACATTACCTGCCGAGCCCTAGCTTTTGATTTTTCAATCCCACAATGTGCTTCATGCAGTGACATTAACATAGTTTTCCTTAGTGCTACTGGTACTACAACTCTATTATTTAAAAACACTAAATTTTGTTCAACACTTAATTCATTTCTTAATTTAAAATAAGATCTAGCTTTTTTAGGAATTTTATCAATACTACTAGGCCACCCATTTTGCCAATATTCTTTTACTAATTTTAGCCCCTCATCTTTTAGTGTAGCTATCTGAAATTCTCTCTTCTTAGTTTCAGACATCTGCAATTGTTTTGTTAATGTATGAACAACCTCAGTAATATCCAAATTTTCATTATTTGTGTAAGCATCAATGTATGAGCGAGATAACAAATCTGCTATATACATAAACTTTCCGGGTAAATATTTAAGTTTTAAGTGATATTTTAGAAGTTTAATCTTTATCTTTTGCAATCTATTTGATAACACGTTAGCAACATTTTTATTCATAATTGAAACCAATGGTTTATGATCTGTAAGAACTTCTACCTCTCTACCATAAATATAATAATGAAATTTATTAACAGCAAACAAAATACTGAGAAATTATTTCTCAATTTGTGCATAATTTTTCTCAGCATTAGTTAAACTTCGAGATGAATAGGCAACTGGTTGCCCATTCTGTAGTAAGCAACAACCTAGCCCATCTTTAGAGCTATCTGCTTGCATAGTGATAGGTTTGCTATTATCAAATATTCCTAAAACCGGTGCTTTAGAAATTAAATCCTTCAATTCCTTGAACGCGTTTGAATGTAATTGAAGCCACTGCCACTTCACATTGTTTTTTAAAAGTTCCCTTAGCATAGCAGTTTTCTCTGAAAATCTTGGCACAAATCTCCTTAAATAATTAAACATTCCCAACACATGTTGCAATTCAAGTTTATTTTTAGGTTCTTTTAATTCAATACTGATGCACTAAATAAGTGACCCAAATACCTAACTTTATTAACCCGGTATTGAAATTTCTGTTTATTAAATTTAATATTAAGCTTTTTAGCTCGATTAATTACTTCTGCTAAAATTTTATCATGTTCCTATAAAGAGCTTGCCGCAATCAGGATATCATCAAAATAAATTAATACTCCAGGTATGTCACCAAAATTTTCCTGACTGTGCTTCTGAAAATTTTCAGGAGCACAGGAAACTCCCATTGGAAGTCTTAGGAATTTATAACAGCCAAATGGTGTACTGAAAGTACAAAGATTACTACTATCATTATCTAAAGGTATTTGAAAGAACCCATCTTTTAAGTCTAGGACAGAGAAAACTGATTTGTTACATAATTTTGGCAAAATCTCCTCAATTGTTGGAATTAATACATGTTCTCTTTTAATAGCTTTATTGAGGTCTTGAGGATCAAGGCATACTCCTAATGAACGATTCCTCTTTTCAATTATCACCAAATTACTCACCCAACTCGAGGGCTGGTCTACTTTTGTTATGATACCCTGACTCTCTAATTCTTCTAATTTTAATTGCAATTTAGGTTTTAAGCTTAATGGTACCCTCCGAGGTGGTCTTACAGCAGGATTCATTTGATCATTTACTACAATTTTACATGTGCCATTAAATTTTCCCACACCTTCAAATACTTCTAAATTGTTGAGAATAAATTGATCTTCCGAAGAAGATACACTTATATAATTATCTAACTTACCTTTATTTGGATTCTCAACATTATTGACAAAATGAATTAAACCTAATTTAATACAAGCTTCAAGTCCTAATAATGGACGTGAATGATTATTGGATATTAAGTGTAAGATCCTTATCATTAACAACACAGTGTAGCATTACAGAACCAATTGGTTTAACCTTAGACCCCCCCCCCAAAAGCCTCTAATATAATATTACAATTTTTTATCTTGCTGTTAGTGTTCAATGTTTGAAATATTTTTACAGGCAAAACGTTCACTTCTGCTCCAGAGTATAACTTAAAAGTCACAGTTTTTCCTTCTACACATACAGTTTTAGTCCATTCTTTTACAGTGGAAGTTGAATCAATATATCTAACCCTCTGTATACTTAAAGAATTCACAAAAAATTCATCATCTGAATCAATATTTGTAGTTTTTGTATGATCATTTTGAGACAAATTCTGCACTTGTTTATATCTACACATAGATGAGAAATGATTCATTTTAGCACATTTAAAACATTTTTTCCCATAAGCTGGGCACTGACCTTTGACATGAAGCCTATTGCATTTCTTGCACAAAAACATTTCAACAGTTGATGAATCTTCCCTCCACTTTCTGGTTGGCGCTCCGCCCGATTTAAATCCTCCTGTCTGTCTGTGCTTCATTGATTCTTTTTGTACGCTGTCCACATTTGGTTCTCTTAATGTCTGTGCTCGTATTTTACTTAATTCAGCTGCTCTGCCAAGCTCGATCGCTTTGGTCAAACTTAAATCATTTTCTCGCAGCGTTCTTTCTTGTAAATTAACATCAGACACACCCAGAACGATACGATCTCTAATGACCGAGTCTGTTTGATCTCCAAATTCACAAGATTTTACAAGTTTCTTCAAATCCGTCACGAAAGCATCAAATAATTCCGCTTCTTCTTGTTTTCGTCTTTTAAACAAGAATCGCTCCACCACAACATTCTTTTTCGGAGTCGTGAATGTTTCAAATCTTTCAATCACTTTATCATAATCACCCTGGTCTTCGATCGAGAGATTGAATGTATTGAACACTTCAACAGCTTCTTCACCTGCTGCATTAAAAAATATTGCCACTTTGACATCTTTATCCTTTGAAGCATTTCCCGAAGCCTTCATGTAGATTTCAAACAACTGTTTAAAACGTCACCAATTTTCGGCATCATTGCCTTCAAAACTTAAGCCTTGCGGTGGACGAACGAATTCCACCTTAATTATCTATTTTATGACTCAAACTAACTGACTTCCGGCATAGTAATTACCAATTCATTAACACTTGTTCACACGACTACGCCATGTTCTATTCATTATAATCTCTTTAGATTATTATTAATATTATAAATAATACATTATAAACACGTTGTTTATTAAAACTTACATTTCTGCTAGCCGTTAGCTAGCTGACAACCAGTGTTGCCAAATACATATAACAATCTAACTAACAACCAGTGTTGCCACATACATATAACAATTTCGGGCATTTGTTTGCCTGTAATTAACACGCTTTTATTAGCTTCTCCTGTATATATATGTGTGTGTATGTATGTTTGCATGTTTGTAACCGCTTTGGGAGCAAACAAAAAATCTATATTTAAAAAAAAAAAGACTCTCCCTACGTGAACACCGTGGTGTTGAAGTATAGCTCCGCGCTACGTACCTAAAGGTCTAGCGTTCGATCCCAGTCAGGGGAGATTTTTTAAAAATGGTTTTTATTTAATTCTAAATTATTTTAACTAAAGATTTAAATGTATGTAAATATTATGGTGTGTCACTCACACGATTTTATCTTACCCTGCATTTTAATACTAAGATAGATATTTTGTGTTTTTTAGTTCACATTTCTATAAAAGCGTGTTCTTTAATTTTTTAAAACTATAATATTATATAATTTTATACCATCGGAATCCCGTATTAAAATTTTTCACGAAGCTGTAACGATTGGAGAAGTAATTATTTAATTTGTTTGGACAGTAATTATAAGTATAATTAAAATCGTTATTTCTCTGTGATATATATATATTTCAGTAATTTAAAAAACGAAGTTTAGCATTATTTTAAATATACCTAAAATGAAACTGAATGTTTAGATTCTAAAAAAGAACTATTTTATTTTCACTTTATTTTATAGTTAAAACAAAGTTGTTTTTTTGTTGTTGTTAAAGTAAATTATAAATTTTTTAAAACCTACATTTTCTTTTTTTTTTTCTTTTTTAAGTTCGTAAAAATTAAAAAAATATTATTTATTAAAATTTATAAGTTTTCAGTTGATAAAGATTAAAGATTGATAAGATAAAATAACAGTAAAATAAAATATTTAGATTAAATAAATGATTAAAGAGAGGGAGGGAAAAAAAAAAAAAACATTCCTGTCAGTGACACTAAACCCGGGCTTTTCGCGTAGCAACTACTTACTCTGCCGATCACGCCACTGGAACATTGTCCGTACACCGAAATAACTGTAACTCAAGAATTCCTGAAAATTTAAGGACAATCATTTTAAAATTGTATGACTAGTGCGCACTTACCGCTTTAATATGTTGTTAGCATACTGCAATTCAGAGCAATTTCGTGCTGATCTGAATTTTTCATGTCGTAATCTCCCCCTGTAAGTAATAGAACGTAACTACTAAAAAGTTTGGCGCTTCTACTATTTAAAAAAAAAAAAAAAAAAAACTGTACACTAACATTAGGGTAACCAAATTTTTAAATGCAGAAAAGAGAACAAATGTCCACATGCCATTCCTACGCCTTCCCTCCCCAACTTTTTATTTTAAAAGTTCATAAATTTATTCAAGTAATTCAAATACTAGATAACAAACATAAATATATCTTTACACAATAAAATACTTCTAACCTCTTCACCACATGGAAAATTCAGATCGGGACGAAACTGCGCAGAATTGCACTATACCTAGAGATGCAAAAAACCCAGGAATTTAAAACCAAGGGGAAAAAACCCGGGAGTTTTGTGGAAAAAACTGGAAAATTTGGGAATTTTGCGGGGAAAAAACAAATTAGAAATCTCTAAAGCAAATAATATGTTGTTTACTTAATATAAAAGGCAATTTTAAAGACTTTGATATTCTGACAAGCTTATAACATTCTTTTAATTTATCATTTTATTTTCAATTTATTAGAACTACATTAGCAATTTATTAGAACTGCATTAGCGTTTCATATATAAACAAGTCATACTTTATATATCTGAAAAGATATTCCAATGTAAACCCTTTTTTACTAGATATATGGTGATATTTATAAAACTAAATATAATTACAACATATATAAGCTTAAAAGGTAATGGTATGATTTAAAAAAATAATTCTTTGAATCTTAACATGTTACTTTTCTTAAGCTTGTTGATTGGCAAAAATTAGACTTAGGATTGATATAAGCGTTTTTCTCCACAGACACCTCTTACATATAGTTTTTAATTCCACAAGATAACATTATTTCATAAGCCTAAAATTCAATTAATTTTACTATATTATTCTATATAAAATAACATGTATTAGCTACTTCTGTACGCAGTAAAAACAATTGTTTTTTTCCTTTAAGCACTACAAATTTTAATATTATAATTGTTATTAATATAAAGTATTATATACAAAAATAAAATTATAGTCTTTCCACTTGTGGTTCAGTTATTAAAACTGCAAAGTATTAAAAAGTTGGTAAAAATGCTAATATTAATTAATATAGTGACAGAAACTTACTGTTAATGTTAGCGACGAATTAATTATAATTAATTATTTCCTTCGTTTACGGAATAAACATGAACATCGAAGATGCTAGAATTAGCGGGAAAGGAAAAGGGATATGAAATCTATGCAGAAGTTAAAGTTGAAATTAATCTAAGGATCGGAGGCTGTTTATACACAAAAAATATTTATCAAATACAAAAATTATAAAAATATTAAAATTCCCAGTTTTTGGGAATTTTCAAAATTTCCAATTTTGTCTTAAATTCCCAGGGAAAAAAACAGGTTTTTTTCCGAGAAAAAACCGGGTGTTTTAAAAGCTTTGCATCTCTAACTATACCATGAAGGTAACAACATATTAAAGCAGTAGGACCCACTACCCACAGAATTTTTAGAAAAAAGCGTTTAAAGTTTCAGTAATCCTTAAATACAAGCTATTTCGCAATTGAGTCAGCGTCCCAGTGACGTGAGCGTAAAGCACGAAGCTTACACCGAGACGACTTGGGTTCGAGGCTACCTACTGGTAAGGCTCCTATAAGGAAAGTCACGGAATAATATTAATAGGAGTTGAAGGTCCAATGGGAGAAAGCTACGAAACTGTGATCTAAATTTTTGGTAAATATTGAGGGCGCCACTTGTCATTCCTCCCTACCTCGGCGCGGATATACTGTTGTTTTCAATAGAATTTTGCTGGAGTACATTTAAAATTTTTTATTTTAAGCAATTTAATTTCTTTGTAAGTTCTTAAAACTGCATAATTCAGATGTTTCAAATAAATGTTTCGTTCCTAGTTGTAAAATAGGCTATGATAGTGATAAGAAAAACAAAAAAAAGCCCTAGGAGAAAAATAAAGTCCGAGTTCGTGTTTTCTGCACCTAAAGTAAGTTTTTTTTTTTCCCCTTTACAAAATTTCATCCATTCTCCTTCCTCCCAATTATCTGTTTTAGCTAGCTTCGGTTCATAAGAATCGTCCTTTTTTAAAAGCTTTCTTTCAAAGTAAAATTAGTATAAAATGGCTCTTAAAAAAAACATGTTGGTAAGAATACTCTATTTAATGAAATTTGCTTTCAATCGAAATTTTTTCAGCTTGATATTATTTTTAAAAAAATAATTAAAATGAGACATTTCTCCATTGAATAACATTGCGGAAGCTGGAGAGAAGGAAGGATTGCACGCTGGCGCCCTCTCTAAACATTAGAAAACAACATCACAAAATTTCAGCGTTACCTTCTTCTCCTGTCTTTTTACTCCGTGAGGAAAGTGCATGTTCACAAACAAACGCTCTTTTAACCAATATTTTCCACTCACGAGTGGCAAAAGGACAATCTCTATTGGTGGAAATACCAATGTTTTGCCCTGAGTAGAGTGTTTTGCCCTGAGCGTGACGTCAGCTGCGCTTTCCTTATATATATTAAGACCACTATATAACAGGCTGAATCATTCGCCGCCATTTGTACGTCAAGTCCGTCATTGCTAAACTTAAGAATTACTATATAATAGTCTTATATAGTCTCATATATTAATCTTGTATGGTAGTTCGTCACTGCCAAACCTAAGACTATTTTATAATGGACAATATACCTGTGACGTCACAGTAGGTAAAACCGACGAACACATGGCCGATGTTTTGTAAACAAATTAGATACAAGATGCCGTTTTATTGTTACGCATAACATTTTCCAGTTTAAATATTTCACCAGTGAAACTTAATAATCAGATATCTGTTCAAACAAGAACAAAAGAGAAATGCAAGCAACTGAATCGAATGGTAAAGTTAAGACTATTCCATATCGTAAAATTGCAGAACATTTTATGTACACACATACACACATATATATAATGAATAAAATATAATAAAAATTAAACGCGTCAAAAAATGCGTAAAAAGTAAATCAATCATCACTTATGAATCTTGAAACTAATGTCAATGTTTAAAACGAAAATAGCGAAGCCTTTTGCGAACAAAATTAAAGATTACAAAGAAATCACATTACAAATTAATAAATAGAAACATGATGTCATTGATTACGTTGGATATAGACATCAAAGCTTAAATAATTAGAATTTCAATCACTTTAATAAAGGAATTTATTAAATGGAACATCCATTTAAATTTGTTAACATCGCCATAGTTCACATGGCAACTTTTAATATTACATATGTTGATTAAAATTAAAGTAAATTACAAAAACTGGATTAAAAACAAAACAAAGGTTTCACTATATCACTCTTACTTCAATTTCATATAATCTGTAACTCTTATAAATAATATTACAAAATAAAAATTTGCAGGCCACAATGCTTTGCTATGGTAGAGTTGAGGATTGCTTTCCAAAAACAGCTGATTTCCTATAGTCTCGAACCCAAAGGAGGAATATTGTCCATAGTCTTATATAATCTTATGTAATAGTTATATACAATAGTCTTAATTTTAGCAATGACGGACAAATGGCGGCGAATGATTCAGCCTATGAGCTGGCACATCAGGAATTTTGTCGCCTTAGGGTTGCCACATGTACCCAGCGCGTTTCATTGATAAATAAACGGCAGTGGGCCCTCTGGGGCCGAGTAGTTATGTCACCTGCGCGAAGGAGAGCGGGTTCGATTCTCGCGCTCTCCCTGGGTGTTCTTTTCATTTCTTCGTACTGTAATTCTTCGTACTGTAATTCTTCGTACTGTAAGTTTTTTTTACAAAAAATCGCACTTGGAAAAAATCGCACTCGGAAAAAATCGCACTGGGAAAAAATCGCACCGGAAAAAATCGCACTGGAAAAAATCGCACAGAAGAATAAAACTATATCATAGAACGTATTTCTAAACAGCTATGTAACATATATATATATATACATATAAAGAGAGAGAGAGTATTTTATGAAACAGTAATTTTGTTTTCTTTTATTTGAGGTCTGTAATCTTGCAAATTCTCATTTTGACTGTGCGCATGTAAAAATGGCTAGTGTTAGAATAGTAATTGGGGGGGGGGGGAGAAATGATGCCAGAAAGAATGGCTACGGTAAAAATGGAATTTAGGTAAATATGGCAACGGAAAAAATGGTAACAGGAAAATATGGCAACGATAAATATATAAAAAAGTGTAACAAAATAAAGTAAAATGAAAAAGGATAATTTGAGAATTCTTACTAGCGAATTATATGCTAAAATATATCAAGAGTAAAATATATTTCATCTTTGGTACTGATAACATTTTTCGCCGTCAGATATAAATGTGTATAGTTATACATGTGTTTTCCTAAGGGGCTCTGAATATTAGAATCATTCATTTTCCAACTTTTTCAGTCTTAAGAAGAAATTTTAGCCTTTATTAATATATTTATTCACGTATTCAATATTTGTGCGATTTTATATCAATGTTAGTTATTGAAAAAAAAAAAAAAAAAAGGAATAAAACAAAATAAGTAAATAAAATTAAAAAAAAATAATAATGGTTAAATAAAATAAATAAACAAATAAATAAAAAGTTGAGGATGGGTGGAGATTTTGCTAATTTTACTTTTTGAGCATGGATAAACAGAAAAGCTTTCTTTGTGTAGACAATGAGGGAATTAGCAAGGAAATGTTTATCCTAGAAGCGTTCTCCAGTTTTTTTCTTTCATCAGGTAATGTCATTGAGTTACCCTCTCCTATTCCAACCTCTGCTTTTGTATTCTCACCTCACAGTTCACAATCATAATCTATATAGTGGTCCTTCTCTTTATAGCCCTACTTTTTGAACATGGAATAAAAAAGGAAAATTTTAAAGGCCAGAATTTGTGATATCTCCTTCTTTTCAGATACAGAAAACCCCCTTTACCTTCTTTACAGATGTTAAAATCTTGCTTTCCTTTCTAGAAGAAACTTGTTGTCGTATAAAAAGATGTAAATAAATGAAGAGAAAAGCATATTATACAATACACCTCTTTGAAAGGTTTGACATAAAATATTAAAAAGACATACTATCGAAATTTTAATGCACAATTTTTATTCGTGCAAATTTAGTCTAGACAAGTGATTTTTTGCGTAATATTATTACATAAAATAATAATTAAGAATAATATTTTAAAATTTTTACCATTTTCAAAGGTAAATTCAGTTTGTTCAGTTTGTAGTATTTAATGGATTATTATGAATTTATATTTTTCTAATATAATAATTAAATTTTAATACTTATTATGATTGCTTGAGTTAAGTACAATAATAATAATAATAATCTGGTGCGTCACTCACACGACTTTTTCTTACCCTGAAATTTAATACTATAAATACAGGTTACAGATTAAAAGGTAAGATAACTAGTACTGTTATGTAAACCTGTGTTAAACAATTCACGTTAGGCTTCGGAAGAGTTTTATATGATAATTAGTTCTGTGTGAGGGGGCTGCCACCCACCTCAACCCCCTGTTTCATTAATGCACCTACATTTATATAGAATTGAATTCGGTTATTAAAAAATAATTCTGTTTTTAAAAAATAATTTATTAAAATTATTATTAAAAAAAAAATATCTTTTATGATGATGCAGGCGATTTCCATATTAGAGAAGTAATTAACTAAATTATAATAATAAAATAAAAAAAAAAACAGTTGAATTTATTCTCAATATTACATTTTTTTTTTTCTTCTTTAAATGAAAAAAAAAAAAAAAATCGATAACTTTATTTTAAATTATCGCACATCGGTGGTTCAACCATTCGTTTCAAAGGTATTGGCGAGCTCTTTTGAAAGATACCCATCATGAAAATTTACTCCTATCGAAGGGGGACCCCCCCCCAATTTATTTCCCAGTTGACTATCTCTATTACATAAAAAATATATATTCGCTTCATTTGGTTTAGTGCAGTCTATAGATGTTAAACTCAACTTACCTGCAATTTCTCTCATAGACGTAATGTATTTGAATACTTTTGAGTGTCCCTGTACACAAACCATTTGCTTCATCTCAACAAAAAGCTTACTGTAGCATCCCTATATGATGCATTTAGAATACCGAGTTTGAAATTCCTGCAACTATATGTTCTTGAAATATGCTGATAACAGACACACAGATATCCACACAGACCATTCGCTAAACACATGATTTTCGTATTCAAGGGACCTTAAAATATGTAAATATAACAAAAACTCACGTTCAAAAGTTTGACCCTAAACCAATTCTTTCTCGACCCTATGGGTAAGAGAAAATAATAAGTGATGATCACATTGAAGATGGGCATTAATTACAAAATATCTTTTATAATTAATCATCTGAAGCATCACAAATTAAGTTATTGCATTTTTTTTTTCTTTTTTTAATTCAATAGAAAGTATTGGATTCGTAAAAATTTTCAACATCCGGTTTTCGATGGAATTACATGTTTTGAAAGCTCCAGAAAACGATTTGACCATTTTTAGAAAATATATGTCGATCTGGGATCCCGGAAAAAAGGACAACGGTAAAAAGGGCACTTTTCACTTCGCAAATCGCAAAATAATAAATATCAAATAAGGAATTTACAGAAGGACTTTCAAATTACATTTTTAGAATTTCATTTGATTTGGTACACTATTCATTTATTTTATATCTGAGAAAAAAAGGGGGGGGGGGCTAGCAGCAAATGGGAAGAAAACAATTGTTTTTATACCACCTTCTTACCGATTTTAATGAAACTTTGTATAAGCACGTACAATTTGTGATTATCACAATGAAGTACATATTATATACTTGGAGGGGGGGGGGAGGCAGATGAAAGTAAAATATATTATTCTTTAAACTACACTATTATTGATTTAAAAAAAAAAAAAAAAAAAAAAAAAAACTGTATATACAACGTACTGTTTAAGAAAAATTACAGTGAGTATTGTGAGTATTACACATATCTGGTTTACTAGGGGGGGGGGGGCAGAGTGACGAAAATGGTTATTTTTATAACACCATGCTACTTATTTATATGAAACTTTGTACTATCAATTACATTTTATTAAAATTATAGTGAAAGTTACCTACAGTTGATAAGGGGGGGAGATGAAAAATAAAATAATCTTTTTAAACAACACTTATTATACATTATTATTATTATTTTTTTTTTTTTGACATTTTGTGTAAATATCACTTATTATAAATGAAAAATTACAGTGAAGTTACATATGTCTTGGGGGGGGGGAGCACAGAAGGAACGAAAATGAATGTCTATATCACTATATTTTGCATTTCAATAAAATTTATTATAAATATCATTGAATAATTAGGAAAATTTACCTTGATTGTTATGTATATCTTGGGTGCTATGGGGAGGGGCCAAAAGAGAAAAATGATTGCATAAGTATCACGATGTTACCAGTTTTAATTAAAATTTCAAAAACTATTACCTACATTTAATGAAAAATTCCAAAGAGTGTTACATGTATCTAGGTGGGGGGAGGGGAATATTGTTTTTAAATAACTTAAATAGGAAAATCTGCATAAATATATCTTATTGTTTATCAAAAATTGAAGAGAAGAGGAAAATTGAAGAGACACTACCCGGTGAGAACTAAGGGCTAATATGTTTTTGTACCATCTTGTTACTCGTTTAATGAAACTTTGTAGAAATATTTCTCACTGTGTGAGTAATACACAATAAATATACATAGTACATAACCCTCACATTACAGTGAGGGTTAAGTATCAGTTTCTTTCTCTTCCTGAGTTTGTACGCAAAAATTCAATGCATGATTTAAATCTGAAAAATGCTACTCAAAAATGAAATTTCTTCTTTTAATCTGTCTCTTTTACCTCCCCTCCCCCCTAGAAATTAAAAACTTATGCTCTCGTTGATGTTTAGCATCAGTTTTACAAGGAGAAATTAAGAGTAGTGCCTTTTTAATACGAACGATAGTAATTTTTTTTTGTTACTACGAGGGGAAGGGTCGGGGAAAATGGGGCAGATTAAAAAAAAAAAAAAAAAAAAAAAAAAGAAAATCTGCTTCAGAATAATCTTTTACCAATATTTGATATTAATTTTTAACTAATGTCTGATCTGAACATTGCATTGAATTTTTGCCTACTAACTTAGAAACTGAAAGATACTGCAATGCATAGTCCTCTCTAAAATTTTTCATAAACAGTAAATGATATTTATACAAAATTTCCTATAAATATGAAGCGGTGCGATTTAAAAACAATCATATTTTTTCTCTCTGCCCCCTTTTCCCCCCCCCGCCCCCTTCAGGTATAGGCTCCACTCAAAATAATACTTCATTAAAAGTAGGTGATGGTTGTTAAAATTTTAATTAAAATTGATAATATTGTAATATTTATGCAATCATTTTTCTCTTTAGCCCTCCTTCCTCCCCATAGCCCCCCAAAATATATATAACAATTAGCGTAAATTTTTCTTAAAATTAAGTGATATTTACAATAAATTTTATTAAAGAGCAAAGCATAATGAAAGAAAACATCATTTTCTATCTCTCAGTCTCAAGCCCCCCCACCCCACCCTCCGTTTTCCACCAAGATACATATATAATAATCAGCATAAATTTTCCTAAATATTCAGTGATATTTATAATAAATTTTAATTAAATGCAAAACATAGTGTACAAACATTCACTTTCTTCACTCCCCCCCCCCCCAGACATTAAAAACTTCACTGTAATTTTTCATTAATAGTAATTGATATTTACACAAAATATCAATAAAAAAATCGATAATAAGTGTTGTTTATAAAGATTATTTTATTTTTCATATGCCCGTACTAGCCCCCCCCCTTTATCAAGTACAGGTAACTTTCACTATAATTTTAATAAAATGTAAGTAATAGTCGTACATAATGTTTCATGTAAATAGCATGGTCATATAAAAACAACCATTTTCTTCACTCTGCTCCCCAGATATGTGTAACACTCACTGTAATTTTCCTGAAACAGTAAGATGTATACACACTAAGTTTTTTTTAAAATTGGTAATAGGGTAGTTTAAAGAATAATATATTTTACTTACATATAAAAACATTATATACTTATATATTACTTATATATAAAAACAACCATTTTCTTCACTCTGCTCCCCAGATATGTGTAACACTCACTGTAATTTTTCTTAAACAGTAAGAGTATACACACTGAGTTTTTTTTTTTTTTTTTTTTTTTTTTAATTGATAATAAGGTAGTTTAAAGAATAATATATTTTACTTACATCTGCGCCCCTTTGATCCCCCTGGTATGTAATACACTCATTTGTGATCTTCATAAAACGCAAGTGATAGTTATAGAATATATCATTCAAATCGGTAAAATGGTGATATGAAAAATCATTTTATTTTCCTGTGCCCACCTTTCTTTACACCCCCCCCCCAAAAAAAAAAAAAAAAAAAAAAAAAAATCAAAGCAGTGTTTGGGGACTGCCGATAGAAGTTAAGTAACTTGTGAATTGTATCGTCGAGCTATTAGATTATTTTCGGTTTGTAAAGAAGTGTTTATGATCTGTATTATATGATTCGGCACAATATTTGTAGCTACCCAAATTAAATGAACTAAGCCTTATATTAGGTAAAAATATTGATTACTTATGAAATTATTTTAATGAGTAGCTAAGATACAAATGAGAGCCGATACAGGACACCCCAAAACGTGTAAACAAGGTGAAATCTCGAATTCCACTTTCGATAATATAAAAGAACTTTAAAATATCTTTCGAATGATGTATTAAAAATAATTTAATCATAATTAAAAATTGAAATTTTAAAATATTACAGCGCCATCTCATGGTAGAAATTTCTGCAATCTACTGTTCGATTCCAAATCAACAAAGCTTTCTAATGATGTATTACTTACGAAATTATTTTAATTAGTAGCTGAGATACAAAAGAAAACCGATTCAGGAAACCTCAAATCGTATAAATCAGGTAAAATCTCGAATTCCGCTTTCGATAATATTAAAGTACTTTAAAATATCTTTCGAATGATGTATTAAAAATAATTTAATCATAATTAGAAACTGAAATGTTGAAATTTTAAAATATTACAGCGCCATCTGGCGGTAGAAATTTCTGTAAGTTACTGTTCGATTCCAACTCAACAAAGCTTTCAAATGATGTATTACTTATGAAATTATTTTAATTAGTAGCTGAGATACAAAAGAAAACCCATTCAGGACACCTCAATATGTGTAAATCAGCTAAAATCTCGAATTCCACTTTCGATTCTCATGGAAAGCTTTCGCTGACGATGACGCGAGTTTCATGATTTTTGTTCACCCAAAAGTGCTCAACGCGCCTAAAGAAGTTTTCACTTCAAATGGAAAACTTTCGCTGAGGATGACGCGCGTTTCATGATTTTTGTTCACCCAAAAGTGCTCAACGCAATATATGTCTTATACATTTTCTTTTTTTACAAACTGTACATGATTATACAAAGTTTTTTTTTCTTAAATCGATAATGGGGTAGTTTAAGGGAGAATATATTTTATTTCCATCTACTCCCCCCCCCAGGTGTATAGTACATTCATTGTGATCTTCATAAAAAGTAAGTGATTGTTATAGAATATATCATTAAATTCGACAAAACACTGATATAAAACATCATCTTATTTTCTTCTGCTCCCCCCTCTTTAATCCCCCACCCCCAAGTATGTCTGACACTTGCTGTAATTTTTTTACAAATTGTACGTGATTATAAAATGTTTCATTAAAATTGGTAAGAAGATGATATAAAAAACAATTGTTTTCTTTCAACCTGCACTTAGCCTCCCCCCCCCCCCCCTTTCCCAATGAATGTTGTACCAAATCAATTGAAAGTCATTCTTTAAATTCCTTATTTGATATTTTTTATTTTGCGATTCGCGAATTGGAAGAATGTCCTTCTTCCGGTGTCCTTTTTTTTTTTTTTTTTTTTTTTTTTTTTTTACGTAATCCCCATATCTCTGAATGATATTCAAATATTTACTATTTTCTTAAATTTTATTTCTAGAAAGTTGTTAAATTATCATATATATCCACTCTTCCGGATCTAGAGGGACAGAGAATGCAATTTAATAATACCCCCGCCCTTTTTTTTTCTGTAACCTCGTTTATAAGATTAAATAGAATTTAAAATTTATTGCCTAAGGCCCATATGAATCTTAAGATGAGTTTTGCTTTCTGGGGAGAGAGGCATGTGTGTACGCCACGGAGTAAAAAGACAGGAGAAGAAGGTAACGCTGAAATTTTGTGATGTTGTTTTCTAATGTTTACAGATGGCGCCAGCGTGCAATCCTTCCTTCTCTCCAGCTTCCGCAATGTTATTCAATGGGGAAATGTCTCGTTTTAATTATTTTTTTTTAAATAATATCAAGCTGAAAAAATTTCGATTGAAAGCAAATTTCATTAAATAGAGTATTCTAACCAACGTGTTTTTTTTTAAGAGCCATTTTATACTAATTTTACTTTGAAAGAAAGCTTTTAAAAAATGACGATTCTTATGAACCTAAGCTAGCTAAAACAGACAATTGGGAGGAAGGAGAATGGATGAAATTTTGTAAAGAAAAAAAATAAACTTACTTTTGGTGCAGAAAACACGAACTCGGACTTTATTTTTCTCCTAGGGCTTTTTTTTGTTTTTTTTATCACTATCATTCGCAACTCTAGAGCTCGAATACGCCCTCTGGTGGACAAAAGTCTAAGTTATTGTGTCGGATGTCTATTTAAAGTCCCATTGATACACATGTGTTAAGTGATTAAATTGGAAATCATTTTTTAGTAAATATTTAAAATTTTGATTCACATTAACCATGAATAATAGTTATTAACAGGTACTTGAGTGCAATTCATGAGGATTTTATTGATTTTGTTCTAGCGTCGATTAATTTCCATGAGTTAAATATGTCTATCATTGCAGTGTTGTAAACAGTGGATATGTATTTTTAGTTATCGTGTTAAAAATTTAAAATACCTCAACCAAGCTCAATGAAGTTATTTCCTGAACACGGAGTATTCCTGAATCGGCAGTGTAAACGTGTAATCTGTTACGAAAATCTTAAGACATATGCTAGTAATTAATACAGTAAAATATAAATATTGCAATTCGATGTAAAAATGTTGTTTGCATATTCGCAATGTAAACAAAAACTACGGTACTGGATTGAAAATTTGGCATCCAAAAGATTTTCTAAAGTAATGTGGAAACCTTTAAAACACATTTATGAGTTATACCTTCCTATTATGCTATTTGTTTTTAATGTTATCTTTTCACATATATAATAAAACTGAAAATAGATGAGACTAGTTTTTTTTTCATTGAAACTCCAAAGTATTCTGAAAATATGTAAATTGTATTGTTGTTTGTCATATTTTACACATTTTTTGTTTAATTAATTGGATAATTATTATTTTTACTCGCAAAAATTAACATATAAATAAAACTATATTTTTTATTTACATTTTGAGTTTACTAGAATACATAAGTTTATTCTTTAAAAAACTTTGTGTAATATTACTTTCATACTTTCACAGTATTTAAGTTACTTTCTTCAAAATAAAATCCCTGACCCTTTATTTTTTTTATCCACACCAGAAATATTCTTTGTGGTGTGGATATGCAATATAAATGAATTGATAAAATATGGAAATTCAGTTTTTGTTCTGAGTTGAATTATCTAAATAAAGAGTATACCTATATCTATGCTGCTGAGTTAGCATCCAATTTGAAAGGCTTCAATAACTCCATCGAGAAAACACACAGTAAAACTTTATTGTTGGATGACTGTTGAAATAAATACAATTATTGATTATAATTTTATGTTAGGAATAGAACAATTTTTTTCCAATTTCTTTAGATTTGTTATTCAGCAATCCACAAGAGTGACTTAAGCAAATCCTTTTTTTTTTTAAACAGTATTTGAAAAAGAAGATTTGGTTAAGTGAAAGTGTATTTTGTGAGGGAGTAACTCATTCTTAATTTTGATTTTACAATTAGTATATCACTTGGCATGCAACTGATTTTCAACAAAAAAATATTCACTCTAAATGTAATGTATGCAAAAATTCTTTAATAATTTTATATTAGAAGTATTTTCAATGTAATATTTCTTATAAGAATTAAGATATTAATGTCATAGGATGCATCTGTTACCATTTCTAACAAGTAAAACTTGATTCTTTTTAAAGGAGTTTTCAGATTTTTAAAATTTGATACCTTGCACAATTTTGTAACTATTTTTCAAGAAAAATTCGATAATTTTACCTTTAAGTAAAATTACATCTTCTCTTAAAATTTTTATATTTTACTTGATTTTACATTACTTGAATTTTCTAATTAAAACTCATCATCATAAAAGAAATTTTTAGGTTTGGGCTCGTAAAATAAAATCTTCTTTCCTTAAGAAAATCATAGAAAAATAATCACTAAGGGAATTTATTCAATGGTAAAAGAAATCTTTTCAAATATATAAGAACTTTTATCCCATATGTAGTTTTAGAAGAAACATTCGGAGTTAATAATTCTAAAATTTACATTTTCTAATCTAACAGATGGTAGCATATTTTTCTATCATTTTATTAGAACTCAACTATCCCATTCTGCAACATTCATTATTAGCAAACTAAATAACATTTGTGAAATTAAGTAGTCTAATTCATATTTATAGCTTTGACCATGTTTTTTGTGACATTGGAAGAATCTTTGCACATGATGACTCAATGAGTACAATGTTAAAACAGGGGTAATATTTTTTGTATATTTTCTCTTGTGGTCGAGAGAAAATAAGTGATAGGGAAGGCAGATGCCTTCCCTATCACTTATTTTGAAGGCAGATAGTCATACACTCAAGAATGACTGTATGATTGCCAAAAACAACCTGTCGGTCAATTTGATACCCTTCCAAGCCTTTAGAATAATCGTCCTCTATACTAGGTGCATCAAACATGGTCATCATTCATAGCAGCATCAAATACTCGTTATTCAGGTAAACACCCCTATCCTAACCCTTAACACTTTGGATGATCAGTAAATCCTTCTCTTACTATAAATAAAACTTCATTTTTAAACTGCAGCTTATTTAAATAAATTATAGTTATCTATTTACCAATACTTTACTCATTAAAATAAAATCCCCATTCCTATATTTAATTTTATTCATTTTACAGCAATTATTAATGTTCACTCAAATTTCAAGTAAATTAACATATTACATTATGACACAATTACATCCACAATCTTTTAGTGCATAATGCTAATTTGATATCAAATTATGTGATGGTCTGCGAACAGAAGCCAAGCACCTTCATGCATGTATTACATAGAATCCACGAGCTATAATATAATGTTATTTTGCTTACATTTGAGTTATTTACTTCTGTTCACATATTGTAGTTAGATTTGTTAAACTCTTCATTATCAAATGAACATATATACTCCAAAAATTCTCCTGCACTACACAAAGTCTGAATAGAAATTGAATTCACTGAGAATTTTGTTAGTAGTTTATAGAAATTTTGAGTTAGTTCTGCACTAGAAACAAACACATTCGCTGCTGATCTCATGGGACTGACATTTGAAACATTTCACATTACGTACTGGCATGAGATCGGCAGCGAATGTGTTAATCATTCTGGAAAATTCTATAACTCAACTAGTGATTTGGGGTGAAACATTTTCCGCTATGTTTCTCCAAAAAATTTTCAAAGCCTAAAAAATAATTTGATAAATTAATGCACTACTGTACTTGTATCTGTTTTTCAAAATATTCTTTTGATAAATAATAATACAGCAATGCTTTTCAAAGTCAGGCAATAATTCTGATTTAAGCCACTTTATGGTCTCTGGTTTTAAGAGTGATGTGGAAAGTCAGAATTTTGTCATAATCTTCATTAAATATTCGATCAAATAATAATAATTTAAAAAGAGGGGGGGGGGGCAAAACATTTTAAGAAATACCTTTAATCACAAAATTGGCATTTAAAAAAATTTTAGAGAAAACCTTATGTATAAAAACACAATTTTGTTGTTTTAAATCACTCTTTATGCAAGCAACAGGAAATACAATAAATTGTCTAAATAAATAAAGAGCTCAATTTTGAATAAAATTTAAGGAAGTCTAATAGATAGAATGAATGATGTCATAACTTGTAACTGGAGATCCTGTTGAAACAATTCAATATTTCTTTACTTGCTTAAAATATCTAAAATTGAATTGAACTTGAAAAATCTCATAGTAGGTGTTACAATTAAAGTAAAAAAAATAACCTCCAGATTTTTTTTTTTTTTTTTTTTTAAATAGAGAATTATATCTATCATCCAGTATTATCAACTGTTAAAAATAGAGCAAATTAAAAAAAGCAAAGATAAATAAAAATCAAAAGAATTTTAATGGAATTAACCCTTACATGATCCGAGACATACCTTGCTAATTATCTTGTACAACTTCTCTACTATTGGTTGCCAAACCCCATGTTACTCTATGGAAAAAATTGTGATGAGATTTTTTTTTTTTTTTTTTTTAATTCTATATTTAAAATTTACAATTGTGAAATTTGTTCTTGTTTTCCAAAAACACTTTTTTAAATATTTCATTTTGAAGTAATAAACTGCAAAAAGGCACTTTGTTCATTTTTTTTTTTTTTTTTTTTTTCGAATTTATAGCTTCAAAAGGAAATATTAAAAATTCAAGAAATAATTTTGAGAAAAACAAAGGCAAATTTAAATATTCTATATATTTTAATAATGAAAATAGAATTAAAAAAAAAAAAAATCATTAATACTTATAACATTTTTTCTTATACAGTAATGTGGGATTCAGCTGTTGGCAATGAGGGTCTCTGACTTTGATTCGTTATTATTTTGAACTGAAATTTTCATTAAAAGTATATTTCATGCTTTTTTTTTTTTTTTTTTTTTTTTTATTGACTTATTTAGACAGAAAGTTAACTGTTTTTTTTTTTTTTAAAGGGAGAAGTTATATTTTTTTGTTAAAAAAAAAAAAATCTGTTTGAAAACTTATTTTTGGAAAAATAGTTTTCATTAGTAACTTGCTCTTCATACAATCAAAAAGTTATACAGTCTAACCTCATTAATGTGAACAGCTTCCACAATCCTTGTCAAAATGAAGATTATTTTAGTTATATTAAGATTAGTTACTGATAGCATGATCAAATTTTTTATCCTCCTTCAGATTTGCATTAACGAGATTTGACTGTAGTATACATAAACTGTTTCGATTAGTTGACAGAAAATCAAAGATTAGAGGTTTTTTGTGCATTGAAATTGATCTGATATTACAGTGAAATCCTGATCTATCATTCCTGCATTGATCGTTTTATTTCTATGATCCCTGCACAAATATATTTAAATAATGTTAACGAAACCCGCATGTATCATGCTTCAAAAAGTCATTTTCCTGCATTCATCGTTATAAATTTTTTCTCCTGACCTTCTAAAAATTTTCCTCTGAAGGTCAAGCAGTTCCATATGGCATGCAAATTGGAATTGCTTCTTTCATCCTAAAAACTCTTTTCCCCATATATATATTTGGAGGATTAAAATTGTGATGCCATGTCTCTGGATCATCTATTCATTTTGTAATTTCAACATGGCAGGATGTAGCCTCTTCAGTAATCCAGAAAATTGTTTCATGAAATGCGGTTACATGCGAAAAAATTATGAAAAATATCAAACAGAGGAGCAAGAAAATGATGATGATGATAATACAGATGAAGAGTGGTTGCATGTAGCAGAGGCAGAGGATGCGTCGGGTACAGAATTTAGTGATATTTGCATTAATCAAGACGACATGTGGTATCCTAAAGCATAGAAGAAATATGTGATTTCAAAAACTGAAAATAATAGTGAAGAAACAGAGTTTAATTTTCACACCGATGACGTAAACGTGATTCTGGCATTTGAAAATGTACAAACTTTTATATATTACAGAAAAGAATCAGAAAAATGTTGTAAATCTGGAAAAATTCCTGTTTAATTGATAAAATGAACAAAAAACCTGTTATAAAATTACACATTTTTGAAAATAAATTTTACTTAATGTTTTGTAACATTGATTTATTTCTTTGACAGTTTGGAAAGTAACAAATTTGTTTTTATTAATAGTGTACTGTGTACATTGTGTGTATTAATTTATAAACATTGTTTTCTTCATGTTTTGACAACCTGCATTCATCGTTTTAGTGCTTTCATAGTTTTTTTTCATGCACCTCAACAAAAAAAAAGGATGGATCGAGGTTCTGCTGTATAATGTTTTTGCGATTGTCACAGTGCAAGAGATGTTGTATAATTCCTCCTTTATTGCAATCAATATGCCCTTAGCCCTCCCCCCCCCCCTGCCGTATTTTTTTTTTGCTTATGCTTATTTACAAACCTATAAATTTGAAAAAACCTGCTACAAACATTTCTGGTCAAAATAATGGAGCACGACCCATTATTAGGTGGAGCAGTGTAAGTGCAAATGCAGCATGAAAGCATCAAGTATGTTGTTGCTTTTATACTTCATTTGTGCCTACTTTCTGTTTAAAGTTGATGGGTCAAGATTAATTATTTTGATACAAAGCAATTATTACAAGTTTTATCTATTTATGAAGTTTGCTTACTAAGCTTTCTCTCAATTAACTCAACAGCACTGATTTGGTACATTTTTTCCCCTTTGAGAATCAATATGTATATATTTTAAAAACAGATTTCATATAGAAAAGATTTAACTGGAAATCAATGAAATGTCTGCTTTTTTAATGTATAATTTAAGAAATATGCCATATTTTTGCTGACTGATTCTGAAATATGGGATATTTTGATGTCACTTGACTAAATTTATTTTTAATTTCAGAAATGCACAATGTTTACATAGACAGTGGAATGATATTAATTTTTATGATGGTCATGAGAGGGTAGCAAATTGTTAAAGTCACCACTTTATCTTGTTTAGCCGCTATGTGGCAAGCGGATATTTTTAAGTAGTTCATTCAATTGTACATTAACCTCCAGAATACAGTTAACATAAACTTTGATAATGTGGCATTAAAAAAAAAAAAAAAAAATCTACTTACCTGGATACTGTAAGAGGTATATTCCCTCTTACAATTTCTCCGTCTTCAGTCATAAAATCGGATGCAACTGTGTGACAAAATTTGTTTATAGGATAACTCACTACCTAATGTATTTTTAAAGACTTTTTTTTAGCTTACATTCTCTGTCATAAACCGTCTGCCGAATCTTGGTTAAAAATGGAAATGGGGAAAAATGAATTTGGAATTTTCTATCGTTACAAATTCGGTACTAAATAAAAAAAAAAAACGATTTTTCTGATTCAAAGGGGTGCAAACAATTTTTTGACACAGATTTTTTAAAATTAATTAAAGTATGAAATTTAGGTGGCAACACTTCATTTTAATTCATTTCAGTCATTTAAAAAAGTATGTGGCTCGTTACGATTAAGCTGAAAATTTATATAATTGTTATAGGTGAACGTCACATGATCTGCATAGATTTTAGTGAGTTTAGCATTAATAGATTTTTACAGGAACACAACAAAAATTTCTTTTATCATCATGATCTATGCTTAAAATATTTGAAGGGTAATTAAGTTAATTTAAAGAACATACTACATAGAGAAAAATACTTGCACACTCTTTAATTTTCTCTTTTGTTTATTTAATGACACCTCTTAATTTATTTAAACAATTATTAATTACTTTATGTTTGGAAAGTCGAGTGGAATCACTCCAGATTTTAAGAGTGAAAAAAAAATGCTATACTGTTTTTAGTACAACTGAAATATATGGATCGTTCATTGCAAAAGTGAATTATCTCCTTGGAAATTGATTTTGAAATAATGAGCTTTTTACAAATTTATGCGTAGAAAGAAACATCACGTCAAGATTCAGTAAGTATTATCAATTTTTGTGTTAAATACAAATGATAGTTATAAGAATTTATACATTCTATTAAAAATAATTTGAAATAACTTAGAAACTTCATTTATATAATGAATATTTTGAAGTTTTAGTTTTGTGAGAAAAAAATGTAATGCCATTTATGGGTCTTTAGTGCAATTATTGGAGTTTTCTTTTTTATAATGAAAGGTGTGACAAAATGTGATACAATTAAGTAAAAATATACATATTGAAAAAATATGGAGTTACACCACTTTTACAATGAGCCGTCCATATATAAAAGAAAAAAAACTTGGCAAGTAGACAACTCAAAACTAACAGCTAAATATATTTAAAATAATAATAATAATACAATTTTCTACAAAATATAAATACACATTAATTCAGAACCCCAGTGGCAGAAAGTTTTGTAGCTGTCTGCAACAGGCTTTTAAAATTTCATAGTCTGTCTACAAAATTTGCATGTAATCAGGGGTAAAAATGACTTACACTCAAAAAGCCTGAACGCTGATTTGGGGGGGGGGGGGGGCACTTACCATCAGTGGTGATCTTGTGCAACAATACATGAATACAATTTTACTGAAGAACAATATAGTATAAACAATTGTGTGTATTCATTCAATTAAATATTTTATAGCAATGTTTGACACAGCACAATATAAATAATAAAAGTATTAGTTTTAGTTTGATACAGAAATTTATTTTTAAGTGAATTGTTATTCGAAAGTTGCAGACAGATTTTTTTATCAGTGCAGACAAAAACTGTCCACAAGCAGTTTTTCTGTGTCCGCAACTATGTCGCCGTGTTTCTGCCACTGGGTCCAGAACTTTATGTGTTTATTTATTTATTTGTATTTTTCTGCTCACACATTCATTTTTAAAAACCTCAGTTTGTTAGCTCACCAGCAGCTGAGCGGTTTTGCACTCAAAGCTGGTAGATGGGGGGGTGCCTGGTTCGATCCCAGGTTGCACTCATCGACGTAGTCGTTTGGAGTTTTCCGTGGTTTCCTCCAAAACGCATGTAAATACAGTCGATAACAAAAGTGTCCGAACACTAGCAAAAATTCCTATGTACACCTTGTCCTAAATAAATCCTTGTCGAATCCTGTTCTTAGTCAGTGTAAGAACATGATTCGATAAAGATTTATTTAACAAAACTGTATGAAGAGTTTACATAGGAATTTTTGCTGGTGTACGGACATTTCTGTTACCGACTGTACAGGCTAGGACCCCTTAGAAAGACCCCGCATGTAGGGCATCCTCCCTATAGACCTAGAACACTTGTGGAGTCAATCGGCCTTAAAGCCCTACAACCAGCCTCAGTTTGTTTCTGAGTAGCACTGAAAAATCGTCACCTAGTTTTTTAAGTCTGATGAGAATCCTATAACTTAAATTTACTATCTTTTTTCATTCAGTTATTTCATAGTTCTATATAATTATTTTTATATTTATAATACAAAGAAAAGTTTAGTACATTTATTAATATTTTTAACTAAAGAAGGAAAGAAAAGTTGCTATAATAGTTTAAAAATTAGCTGGACTTTGAAAATATAAAAAATAAATTAGTCAATTTAATAATGGTGATTAGATTTAATGAAACAAACAAATATAAATGAAACATATTCTTACAAATATAAATCAAACATAAATCTAAGTATGTAAGTAATAAAACGAATGTTCATAAAAGTATATATATCAAATTAAAAGAAGAAAATCATAAAAATACAAACTGTAATTAAAAAAAGAAAAATTAACATTACCTGGAACATCTTTTGTGGCATGACTGTTTTGATTTCGATTTAAAAACAAATTGTATAAGAAAACTTTCCATACAGCATAGCATATATTATCAAATCATACTATGCTGCAGGAAGGTTCACTTAACTTTGATAGTTACAAGTTCGTGTCCAATATAGAATTGGAAGAAGTTGCTGTTGATTCCACTTGATGTTCTAATTCTTTCTACCTTCAATCTGTGCTGTTTCTAAAAGCTTTCCAATGTATTTTTAATGTTAACATTTGTTGTCATTTACATTGCAGAAATCTGAAAGTGAGACCAGTATCCTTGCTTTTCATAAAAATAAATAAAAAGCATTCTTCCAACTTAAATAAATATATATATATATATGTATATATATATACTGCTTTTAATATAACTGAAGTGAAATATATAGTATATAAAAATAAGGAAGAATTTTAGCAGACTACTCAAAACTAGCAGCTAAATACAATAACAAAAGAAAAAGAAATGCAATTTTCATTAGAAAATAAATATACACAGTAATTAAATCAGCTCTGAGCTCTTACTACTAAACAATGCAATTTTTATTGAAAAACATCATTTTCTTCTTTATGAATTCGGTTAAATTTGCTTATAGTTTAAGTAATAAACAAATAAATACATTCAAATCTTTCAAGAATTAGCATTTAGATAAATAATTGTAGCCGTTATTTTTTATTAAAATCATTGCATGATGTCCATTACTGGTGCATTCACACTCACTCTATTTGCTTTTCACTTAAAAAATCGTGATCAAAAGAACAGGAAAATAAATAACGAAAGAAATTAAAATAATAAAATCACTTACGAAATTAACTAATCAAACAAACAATGCAAAATAAAACGTTGCATTGACGTGGACACGTACAATAATTATCAAATGAACTTTCAAAAACTGATCACTTTCCGGGAGGAAAAACAAAACAATAAACAAGCTGCTTTTTTACCGTAGCACAATATCAAAAACCGCCTAATGACGCTTGTATCTTGCACTGCAGCTTTACAGGAAGATATAAACACACATGAAAATATAAACTGCGAAATTATAAAATCGAATTTAGCAATCTAAATCTTTTATCATTAGTTTCTTTCATAGTATGTACATTTTTTCATCGCACGCACTTGTAAGCAAATCACCACTTAACATCATTTTTGTTTTCGGTTGCTTTGGTTCCTCCAAAAATTATAATCCTTTCTCATTTCAAAAGCACCTCCGCATCAACTAAATTTCTCGAATTCGGCATAATATTTGCATATTAATAATGCATTGAATACTTAAATTAACCATTCCTTACCATTGTTGCATGTGTAGAACGTTAGGATAATCCGACACAACTTTTGAAGCAGACGACAATAGAACGCCCTCTATAGTTCAATTGAGTCGCGAATAGCCTGTTTTACAACTAGGAACGAAGCATTTATTTGAAACATCTGAATTATGCAGTTTTAAGAACTTACAAAGAAATTAAATTGCTTAAAATAAAAAAATTTAAATGTACTTCAGCAAAATTCTATTGAAAACAACAGTATATCCGCGCCGAAGTAGGAAGGAATGACAAGTGGCGCCCTCAATATTTACCTAAAATTTAGATCACAGTTTCGTAGCTTTCTCCCATTGGACCTTCAACTCCTATTAATATTACTCCGTGGTGTACGCAAACATGATTGTTTTCCAGTGCGATTTCTTCCGGTGCGATTTTTTCCGGTGCGATTTTTTCCGGGATTCCCTCGAAGAGTATAACTCATATGAGAACGTTGATCTAAAAGTTATTTATATTTCAATATAGTAATTTATTATACGTAAATAATCAATTATTTTCTTGAAAGAATGTACAAGTGCAAATACATACACATTTAGGAATAATTCTTACAAAAATTACTTCATGCACCAGACTTTTCTAAAAAAACCTTTTAAGTCGTAAACTAAATAATTTGGTTATAAATAAACAGCGGTACACACAGTGGCAGATCTAAAGAGGGGTCTAAAGCACTGGCATTCACCAGTGAATTATACAATTGTAAATTTTTGACTGATCTGGAATAACATCTTGAAAAGTTTTAGCCCCCCCCCCCCCCACCGAAAAAAAAAATGTTCTGGTGTTCTGGATCCGCCTTTGTGTTTACAGAATTCTCTCTTGTTAGAGAACTGAGACGCTCTTTTTGAAAATATAGATTTTACAAACATTGCTTTTTAACTACATGGATGCGTAGATGTCTATTAAGACTATTCTTTGCAGAAAATCTTTTATGACATATTACACACAAGTATGGCTTTTCTCCTGTATGAGTTCGTGAATGATTATTCAAATTTCCTTTTTCTGAAAATCTTTTAGAACATATTTCACAAACGTATGGTTTTTCTTTTGTATGGATGCGTATATGTTTATTCAGTTCTGATTTTAAAGAAAATTGTTTAGAGCATACTTGACACATGTGTGGCTTTTCCCTCATATGATAGCGTAGATGCTTATTCAAATCTCCCTCATAGGAAAATGTCTTAGAACATTTTTCACACAAGTATAGCTTTTCTTTCATGTGGATGCGTAGATGTGTATTTATTTGTGACTTTTGGGAAAACCTTTTAGGACAGATTTCACATAAATATGGCTTTTGGCTTATGGATGGCTTAAATATGGCTTATGGATGCGTATGTGATTATTCAGAGTATTCTTTGCAGTAAATCCTTTTTGACATATCTCACATACATACGGCTTTTTTCCTGTATGAGTGATTAAATGTTTCCTCAAAGTTCCTTTGTCAATAAATTTTTTGCAACATATTTCACATGCATATGGCTTTTCACCCGTATGGATTCGTAGATAAACATTTAGTCTACTGTTTTCAGAAAATCTTTTTTGACATATTTCACACACGTATTGCTTTTCTCCTGTATGAGTACGTGAATGTCTATTTAAATTTCCTTTTTGGGAAAATCCTCTAGAACATATTTCACACACGTATGTTCGTCCTTCTGTGTGGATACGTAGATGAATTTTTAGATTATTAAATAATGAAAATCCTTTATGACATACTTCACATACGTATGGCTTTTCTCCTTTGTGAGTGCTTAAATGTTGATTTAAATTTCCTGTTCTAGCAAATCCTTTATTACATAATTCACACACATACGGATTTTGTTCTGTATTGATGCGTTGATGAATTTTTAGATAACGATTTAATGAAAATCTTTTATGACATATTTCACATTCATAAGGCTTTTCTCCTGTGCGAGTAGTTGATAGTTGATTCAAGTTTCCTTTCATAGCAAATCCTTCATCATTGCTTAGTAGGTATCTCAGTATAGAAAAGTCTTTGGAACACATTTCACTTGAATATCGATTTACACATATATGAATGTGTATGTGAATTCCAATTCAGAAAAAAAAAAAATCTTTAACCTCCCTCATTTTATTTCTTCAAATTCAGTTGGGACCCTCCGTGGCCGAGTGGTTATGTCACCACCACGGAGTAATAAGACAGGAGAAGAAGGTAACGCTAAAATTTTGTGATGTTGTTTTCTAATGTTTACAGAGGGCGCCAGCGTGCAATCCTTCCTTCTCTCCAGCTTCCGCAATGTTATTCAATGGGGAAATGTGTCGTTTTAATTATTTTTTTAAAAATAATATCAAGCTGAAAAAATTTCGATTGAAAGCAAATTTCATTAAATAGAGTATTCTAACCAACATGTTTTTTTTAAGAGCCATTTTATACTAATTTTACTTTGAAAGAAAGCTTTTAAAAAATGACGAGTCTTATGAACCGAAGCTAGCTAAAACAGACAATTGGGAGGAAGGAGAATGGATGAAATTTTGCAAAGAGAAAAAATAAACTTACTTTAGGTGCAGAAAACACGAACTCGGACTTTATTTTTCTCCTAGGGCTTTTTTTTTCTTTTCTTATAACTATCATAGCCTGTTTTACAACTAGGAACGAAGCATTTATTTGAAACATCTGAATTATGCAGTTTTAAGAACTTACAAAGAAATTAAATTGCTTAAAATAAAAAATTTTAAATGTACTCAAGCAAAATTTTATTGAAAACAACAGTATATCCGCGCCGAGGTAGGGAGGAATGACAAGTGGCGCCCTCAATATTTACCAAAAATTTAGATCACAGTTTCGTAGCTTTCTCCCATTGGACCTTTAACTCCTATTAATATTACTCCGTGGTCACCACACAATCGCCTTCGAGCGTAGGACAGATTCCCGTGAGGCCCTGTGTGTTTTTCCAATTCTTCGTATTGTAATACTGTCATGTGCTATCTGTGTTTATCTGACGAAGATTTACAAGCGGACTTCGAGTCAAGCACACAAATCTGATGTATATGTGTGTTATCAAATTCAGTTTTAAAAATTTAGAAGACGCTTAGATTTTAATTTTTAATCCTTAACACAAAATCACTTAGAATATAATTCTAAACCATTACAAGTTTTCAACGCGTATCAGTGAAGCTGAAGCTTAAAAGAAATTTCTACAGAATATGCATGGAATGTTTCCTTCCAAATGCATATACATATCTCTGTATACATTATTACATTTAATCGGCGATATTTAGTTCGAATTTACAGTTGGAATAGTTTTTAAAATGTACACTTGCAAACATAAATCTTCTCCTAAGAAATACCAAAGGGTGTTTCGCAGAGGACAATCAAACATTCCAGACAAATTGCTTTACTATTCTTTGAATTTGCAAAAATTCAAACCTCATACAGTGTATATTACAAGTAAAGGATATTTTTTCTGCAGGAGAACTATATTTTAAAGCCTTTCTCTACACAAATCTTAATGAAATTGAAATGCGTTATTCAAGTTCATTACTCGATAATCCTTTTTGAAAATGGAGTAAACACAACCACTGATTTGTGTACAGGGACATACGGAATCATTCCAAAGCATTACGCTCTATGAAAGGTATTCCAAAAAATAAACCATATTTTAATAACTTTATTTTGAACACATCTTCATGAAATGTAAATATGGTATTTATAAGCACAAAAGAATGTTTTCTGTATAATATAGTATGAGTACCTTTAAAATTTAAATCCTGGAATAAAAGGGCACCATAAAAAAGGCACTTTTGCAATACGCAAATCGAGAAACAATAAATATCAAATAAGGATTTTAAAGAATGACTTTCAAATTACATTTTTAGATATTTCAATTGATTTGGTACAACATACATTTAATATATATCTGGGGAAAGGAGGGGGGGGGCTAGCACCAAATCAAAAGAAGGTAATTGTTTTTATACCACTTTCTTACCGATTTTAATGAAACTTTCTATAATCACGTACAATTTGTGAAAAAATTAAAGCGTGTCAGACATATTGGAGGGGGGTAGGGGGGGGGGGGTAAGAGGATATATCACTGTTTTACCGATTTTGATGATATATTATACAACTATCAGATCACTTTCTTTTTATGAAAAATCACAATGAGTGTATTCTATACCAGGAGGGCGCAGATGGAAATAAAATATATTCTTCATTAAACTACACTAATATTGATTTTTAAAAAACTTTGTGTGTATGTATACCACTTACTGTTTTTTTTTTTTTTTAATTACAACTTCACAGATTTGGGAAGGAGGGTAGTTGCTACGGGGGGGGGGGGGTTGAGGGGTAAAAAAGTGTATTTCTTTTACATCACCATGTTACCTATTTAAATGGAATTTTGTATGACTCAACACATACTTTTTATTAAAATGATAGTAAAAGTTACCTATAGTTGAAAAACAAAGGGGGGAGCCAAGTGGGGAGCATATGAAAAATAAATAATCTTTCTAAACAACTTATAATCGATTTTCTATAAACATATTGTGTAAATATCACTTACTGTTAATAAAAAATTAGAGTGAAATTACATGTCTTGAAGGGGGGGGGGGGGGATTGAAGGAGTACTGAAGGAAAGAGAATGAATGTTTAAAATCCCTATATTTTGAATTTTAATAAAATTTATTATAACACTGGTAAAAAGATTATTATAAAACAGATTTTTTTTGTTTAATCTGTCCCATCCACCCCTTCTTAGATAAAAAAGTTTTTGCTATCTTCTATGTTTAGCAAGTACTTTACATGTAACAAAAAAGAAATGTGCCTTTTTTTGCAGATCGCGGAAAAAAGGGCACTTTTTACAATAACTGCTTGTCAAAGATATGTTTTAAAAATTATATAAAGGATTCAAAGGAGGAGAAAAAAAGAAAATGATGTTATCATACGAAAACCATTATTTTGTTTTTCTAGGCACCTTAACCTCCAAAACTCTTTGCAAGCACGCGTGTGTTTTGCAAGTAGCAATTTTAAAAAGTGCGGAAAAAAGGACACTTTTCTAATTTCTACTTGTAAAACACATACAAAACATCAAGAAAAACATGCTAAACATCAAATAAAACTTAACCCTTATACCGGAACATCGGTCTCTGAGACCGCTAAAGGTTAGGCTTAGTGCAGGGAATTGCGGATGCAGATTCCTAGAATACGGTACCGTACCGGCACGTTTGGCGATAAACGTCGAAGACGCCAAGTCTATTTAACTGCAGCACTAGTGCGACGTAAAATACACTCAACCTGTAGAGGATGGCATATCTCAGAACAACCCTATAATGAGTCCCGAACCGTTGCCAATTGTCCACAGCGTGGCACTAGTACAACGTAAAATCTGTTCAAACAAGGAAACTACCCTTTGGGATTGGAAGAGTGAGCAGGGCCCGGAGCCGCTTACTGTTGACGGTTGGTTGGTTGGTTGGTTGGATGAGTTTTACGTCGCACTAGTGTTGCGCAATGGGCAATCCCCTTAATGTTGAAAAAAAAAAACATGTAAAATGTCATGAGAATATTAGGAATATCAATTTTTGAGCGCTAACAGCACATTGCCAATAATTGCAACTTCTTTCTAAAAGTTTTGTTTTTTAAGTTTGCTTTTCTTAGTACAGTCGGTAACAAAAGTCTCCGAACACCAGCAAATATTCCTATGAAAAAAATGTACACTTAATACAGTTTTGTTAAATAAATCGTTGTCGAATCCTGTTCTTAGTTAGTCTAAAAACAGGATTCATTTAACAAATCTGTTTTAAATGTACTTTTTTTTTATATAGAAATTTTTGCTAGTGTTCGGAGACTTTTGTTGCCGACTGTATAATACCAAACTTCACCGACAGGTGATGTTATTCAGTGGGGAAATATGCTTCCACAATTGATGATTATTTAAATTCCATTTTCACATTTAGAAAATTTCACAACCGTTAAATTTGCACTCATTTTCTAAAATAGTTTAATTATTTTTATTTTTTACATTTTATTTTTGAATAAAAAATAATAATACAAATAAAAAATAAAAAAATAAACTGCATTTTTTTTTTTTTTTTTTTTGGGGGGGGGGGGTAGAAAATAAAATGCAAAAAAACAATTTTCGGAAAAAGAATATTAGGTAATGGGTATTGTGGAAACAGATATCCTCACAGAATAACATTGCTTTTGACTACTGGCAAGAGTACAGTCGGTAACAAAAGTGTCCGAACACTAGCAAAAATTCCTATATAAAAAAAGTACACTTAATACAGTTTTGGTAAATAAATCCTTGTCGAATCATGTTCTTAACCAGTCTAAGAACAGGGTTCGACAAGGATTTATTTAGCAAAACTGTATTAAGCGTACTTTTTTTACATAGGAAATTTTGCTAGTGTTCGGATACTTATGTTACCGACTGTACATTCGGCAGTGACAAACTGCAAAAGTGGTGACTGTCCCCAATAAATTGAGACATTCAGTCACTTTAGTTAACCCCCTAATTTCAGGACATTTGGTCACCCTAGTTTAAATATCACATGATAGCTACGTAATGAGCAATTTGTGGAAGTCTAGAGTCCACCCCAACAAGTGGTCCAGGACGAGGCATGTCATTACCATTGTGTGTACCAGCAAAAGTATCCGAGCACTAGCAATAATCCCTCTAAAAAAAAAGTACACTTAATACTGCTTTTTTAAATAAACCCTGTCGAGTCATGTTCTTAGTCTAACAACATGATTCAGCAAGGATTTATTTAACAAAACAGTGTTAAGTGTAATTGTTTGGCATCAGAATTATTTTCTAGTGCTCGGATACTTTTGCTGCCGGTTGTACAAGAAAGCTCAGCAATCACTTAGACACACGAATGTACTCTTTGCACACATGAAAAAAAAAAAAAAAGACTGTGTAATCCTCATTGAGCAGATATACTAGTAGAGTACGGATTCCCTATATTGTCTATGGAGAAAAATTCCCGGAACATCACTACGGTTTTTGCGCCTTCTTTTGGTAATAATCGCTGTCTTGGCAACTGGTTCTTGGGATTTTGCATGTTTTAAATGGTTTGTTCCTCTTACCACCAAAACTCTAAACAAAAGTCCCTCTCGGGGTCACCGAAACGGGAGAGGATTCCTTCCGTGGAGGATCAAAATTGTGATGGCATGTCTCCGGACCACCTCTAGAGGTGTGTCCCAGACCGTCGCCAATTGCCCATCTGAGCAGCACTAGTGCGACGTAAAACCCAACCATTCATTCATCCAAACAAAATTCAAACGGAACAGCTTTTAAACAATAACAATTAAACAATATATGTTTAATTTACACCCAATCGAAATATAAAACAGCGATAACAAAGGTGGAGGAAACTTGCCTTGGTGGAATTTTCATGTCGGTTTGGTGGATGATTTGAGTAAATGGTGGAGATCTGATGTTGGATAGCAAAACGGTTACTAGTCCGGGGTGTACTCTAATATCTTGTCGGTGGTACCGCTTGCGAATGCATCTCAAAGTGCACGAAATTCGGTAACTCAATAGTCGAAACAGGGTAACAAAATTTCTTCCAATCCGAGCGCAGACTCATTTCCTGTAGTTCGAAAAATAATAAGAAATTGTTTATTTATAACTTTTTATTAGTGTGGTTATTTAGAATTCAAAAATCAACGCCGTAATTACATTCGTTTAATAATTTTAATGCTTCGTATTTATAAAAGTACTCTAAACTGGTCACTATAAACATATTAAAAAAGAATAATTTCAGAAACCAGATGATTCAATCATATGATATACCAAATTATAGCTCTGGGGGTCACCTAATCGGGCAGGATCAAAATTATGATGGCACGTCTCCAGACCATCCTTAGGGGTGCGTCCCAGACCGTCGCCAATTGCCCGTTGCGCAGTACTAATGCGGCATTAAATCCAATCAACCATATGATATCCTATCGTCCCTATAATACATCATGATTGAGAAAATAAAGTTATGGCTGCAAGAATTCATAATTTATCGCCACGAAATTTCGCTAAATACATTCAGTACCTTTTTCTAAAAAGAGCGGTCTGTGAGACCGGTGTTCCCGGTAAGCATGATGAAAACATGTTCCGGGCAAAGGGTTAATGATTACTAAAGCATAAAATCATTTTTTTTTTTTTTTTATAAACTGAAGATTATAAAATATATTTAATGCTCAACTATCGTAGATTTTGTCACAAAAATTCTAATATTTAATTTTAATGCCTTGTCTTTGCATATAATAGTTTCATCTTTATCTTTTTGCTAATCACATCCTTGATTAAAAGATAGTTTTGTTATGACTCGCAAAGCTTAATTATGATGATTATATTACAACAGTACAGAGACACACGAAAGTAAAAGCAAACTTTCTGTTTTCTCCATTAATATTTTAATACAACTGTACTTTTAATTAGATAGCTTGGCTTGACTATAAATAAATAGCATCCAAACAGTAGTGAAAAAAAAAAATGTCTTAGATTATCAATTTATGTTAATTTTAATTATAAATTTAAAAAACAGTTCAACGTATGAATATTTATATAATGTTAAAAATGCCAATATAAAAAATATTAAGAGCAAACTGCAATTTTTGTACCGTACAGCATACTGCACTAAGTATATTGACGTTTGTTACATTTATATTTCTGTTCAAGTCATCAGTTACATCCAGACTGAAACATTGTGATCACAAATAGGTAAACAATCACAAATCTGGTAAACAATCACAAATATTTTTAGTATTTTTATGTTGTATATCCTTTATGTATATTTCAGTGCTTATTCCATTAAATTCCTTTTAAAAATCCTATTAATGCATTAGTATTCGCATATCGGTCTATTTGCCGCCCACTGATTATAAATTTCCCCAACAGATCACCCCTTAAAAATAAAGTAAGAAAATTCTGTGTAACTAACCTTGAGTAGATGTTCTCTAACATTGTCTGTTTTTAAGTCATTCTTGATATTTTTTGAGCAGTTAAAAACATTTTACTTCTAACCGCCTTATTCACCATTAACTTCAACTCCCGGTTCAACGCAAAATCTTGATAAGCATCTAAAGGCAGAGTGCTGCTTTCCAACAATATTTACCACGCTGCTTCTGCCATCTAGCGTCAAAGATTTCGTATAACCTTTGATTGGTTATTTTCAGCTAAAACATCCGAAAATAACAATGCCGCTAGATGGCAAAAGCAACGCGTCAAATGTTGCTGAAGAGTTTAACCCTGTCTTTATACGCTTTTCAAGTTTTCATGCTCAACCGAGAGTTGAGGTTATCGGTGAATACAGCCTTAAAATCGGTATTTGACCGCGATGCGACCATTAACGTTGATTATTTTTCCCCCCACTTCTAGTTTTTCAGAAAGGTTAGAGGTTTGCGGGAAAAGTTTTGCGTGAATTAAAGCAGCTCATCTTTCTCTACCGGTTTTCCCTTTATACTAAACAACAGCGGGGAATAGACCGACATGCGACTACTAGCGTTATAAAAAATGACGCAATTACTACTCTCATGCAGTGGCGTCACCAGAAAAAATTCCAAGGGGGGGCACAACCTGAAAAAATATTTTTTTTTTAAATAAAATTCTGATAGCATAGTTTTAAAGTTAAAGAAAAAAATGCTTATTAGAAATTTCCAGGGAGAGGCAATAGCCCCCCCCCCCTTTCTTCATTGTCCCGACGCCCAAGCTCTTGTGTTAACAACTCAAATATCTCCACATTACCCTATTTACACAAACAAAATTTACTGCTGTCTGCATCCAGGTGCTTCCATATCTTTACTATATAACTAATGATGTAATAATCATAATGAAGGAAAATGGATATTTGCCTATAATAATGAATGATAGTAAAGTACAGCTCTATAAAGTCGCCAAAATAGTTACTACCAACATCAAATAGAATATCCTTACTGGTTACTTTTTACCGCCACATTTTTAAAACAAGCTGCATTCATTTCTTATTAGTCACATCTTTTTCCCAATACATCAAATATGGATGAAAAACCAAAATCAATAAAAATTTGGAATTTGCCTAAACAGAGGAAGAATCTGTCAGTTTATTTCAAGCAAAACACATTTAGCCTAAAATTACTTCTTGTGCAATAAAATTCTTAGAACTAACATTTATTAAAAAATTTTTATACATAAACTGTGTGTTGTCATCAATAAAATTTGCTTGGCGAGATTTGCAGCATTATTAACATTTTCGTATGGTGAGATTTGCACCAGCGAAATGGAAAAGTACTGATAATAATATACCTTAATTTAAAAAAAAATAATAATAATTAATCAATGTATCATTTGTCCCTAGTCATTAAATAATATGAAAGAGCCTGACAGTTTATCCAAAATTAAATCAATTTACAAAAGCTTTATAAGCTTCTAATTGTTGAAAATTACCTACTAAACAAATAAAATAAATGCTACTTTTCATGTACTATGCAAATATAATAACTTTAGAATTTTTTAAATAAATGCTTAAAGTATGGATTAAATGTTAGATTAGTTGATGCGTATACATAACGTTTCTGAAGCTAAAAATATAAAAGATACAAATACATTAATATTTCTAAACTAAGTTTAAAAAAGCTGCATATAAACAACCTATAACGAAATAAAGTTCAACTATTTTTTTTAAAAAAACATAAACTGCATTAAACTTCATATTTTAGTGTGAATATCCTTTTATTTTTTATTTTATCTCCCTCTGATAATACACAGGGAGAGACATTTCCAGGAAAACAATTACATTTAAAAATTTCTGTATTTTGAATTACGGATACGTTAATAAATAAATATAAACAAAAACGCGAGCATATGCTAGGTCACATGTTTCTCTCTAGCCAATCATTACGGCTTATCGTTTAAAATAATCGATGTATTGGAAACCGGAAATCACCAACTTGCGATCAGCCGTCGTCATTTGTGAGCGACTGAAATTGTTGCGTTTGGAATGAAACATTCTTGGCGATCACAAATTTCGGATTTGTGATCACTCGCTTGCGAGCGAGCGAGCGTTGCAGTCTGGATGTAACTGCTGGTTACATATTCTAACAGTTCAATGTGCTAAAGATCTGCTGTTCAAATTCAATAAATAAACTTTGTCAACAAATACCATAAATTGAAAAAAAAAAAATCATCTTAGGTCAACATAATAGCGTAACCCTTCATCAGGCCAAAAAAAAAAAAAAATGGTATGTATGAAAATGCCACTTATGTCTTCTTTTTTGCCTGATCAAATGTTGTACTATTATTTTTACCTGAAAAAACTGGGGTGTTGTTTTCACAATTTGTGTTTCATTACAAGTTTTTCATGTACGAAAAAATCCACACGTTTCAAAAAACAATCTTTTAAAAATTTATATTTTACAAGAGCTGCACCAACAATTCAGCATGTATTTTGTGAATACTAAGTAGGTATACGAATTTCATTTTTAAGCCTTTTGGAAGACAGATGTATATTAACGAGTAAGTGATAACATATACAACATATACATCAGATTTGTATGCTTGACTTATAGTCCGCTTGTAAATCTTCGTCAGATAACGACAGATAGCACATGACAGAATTACGATACGAAGAATGGGAGAAAACACCCAGGGCCAGCGCGGGAATCGATCCCGCTCTCCTACGCTCGAAGGCGATTAGCAGTATGGTGACATATCCCACGAGTAAGTAAAAAGGTTCAAAAACTAGTAAGCAAAAGCTTCTAGAACGATGTCAGATACAAAAACAAAAAAATTTCTGGATCGCGATTTTATTTTGATAAATTGCATGTTGTGTTATATTAGATTTTAATTTGTTTTACAAAGTATACCATTCCACCGATTGCAACAAAAATTGGTACATTTATTAATTTCAGACAAAAATTTATATAATGCTGTAACTTTTGGTATCATAAAAAATACTAATATAACTGACATCATAAATGCTTTTTTATTTATTTCTAAGATTCATTTCAAATAATCAATTTCCCCCCCTTGAATTTGTTATTCACAAAAGTAACGTTGACACAGCATTAATCTCCTTTTATTATTTTGTTGCTATTTTGTTCATTTAAATTAATGCTCATTTAAATTAATTGAATTGTCTTATAGGTTTTTTCCCCCTTGATTTTATCATCCAGAAACTAAAATGAGCGCAGCTTTAGTATAGAATCCCCTTAGCGACTTTTATTATTTTTTGCCATTTTGGTGATGAATTAAAATGACTAGTCAAAAAGACTTTTGTAAAAATCGCGGAGCTACTTAGGAGCAACTGTTCAAATTTTGTCAAGACGTCTTACACTTTACCTGTTTCTTAATGTCAATGCGCTTTTATTTTATTTGAAAAACCCATGTTTCCAATCAACATAATGAACCTCAAATAATTGAATATCATTTATAATTTCTTAATAGCTGTATATGATGACACTTAACCATGGCTTTGATTTGCTGAAAATAGAGCACAAGTTTAGTAAGGGACTCCCTTAGCTAAATTTGTGACTTTTTTTTTTTTTCAATTTTTATGCATTCTTCCAAATAAAAAAATAAATTTTATCTTCTTTATTTCAATAAATTGTTTTAGTAATGGCACCAGTTTACAGTGTTACTTTTCAGAAAATTGGGTGATTGGTTTATTAGGCTTATTAATAAAGAAAATAAGCTTTTAAAAGATTAGCTTATTTTCAAGGAGCTGTTTATATATATATATATATATATATATATATAAATCACACTTATGTTGTTGCAAATTGTGAACTTTCATAGTGTTTTACTTTAACAGATACTTACATTTCACACAGAGTGAAATATAGTGATGAATGAGGGGTTCGAACTTAGAACCTAGCTTTTCAGCCTAGCAGGTAAGAAATTTTTCCGAAACCGGCATGAATCTGAGCTAGGACTCATTAAAAAAGTCCAACGGAAGGAATGCCACCCAGGCCTAGGTCCTCGCATAGTCAGTGTACCTGAAACAACACAACGCCTTCCATTATATGTGATGTTGTGTGTGTGTGTGGGGGGGGTATAATCTTTTGAGAAGAATTTTTTTTAAAGAAATCTAGTATACAAATACAGGTAATTCAGAAAATTTAGAAATTTAAATTGATATGAAGAATCAGTGAAATATTCAATAACAATAAAGAGCAAAACTGGATTGTGTTGTGTGGGTTGGGACTGATTGACTATGCAAGGGTTCTAGGCCATATTTATGCAAGTTTCAGAGAAAACCATGTAAAACTCCAAACTGCTCAGATGAATGTGACCTAAGATTGAACCCAGTACCTTCTCTCTTATGACCATATTAAGTGACATACATTTTGCTCAGTTTTTTTCCACTGAACACATGATAATTTTTTTGAAAGACAGTCTAAAATGTTGATGACCCGCTAACCTCGAATATTTTAAAAACTTAAATACATTTCACTAACAGCCTTAAACAAAAAATAAAAATAAAAAAATAAAAAAAATAATGGCTGTGGGCTAGTTTTTTTTTTTTTTTTTTTTTTTTTTTAAGTTAAAAATACAAGACAATTTAACATTCTTTTTTTTTTTGGCAATCCTAATTGCATAAAATTGAATAATCTAAATAAGTGATATTTCGTAATATATTAGATGTAAAATTAATAGTAAATTGAAGTAGAATGCATGTATGGGGGAGGGGGGGGGTCCTTCTCACAAATACGAAGCTTCCGCAGACGTCTAACACACAGACAGCCAGTTTCTGAATGGCCAAATAATGCGTAAAACATCTTTAAACATATAAAATCCATTGCAGACTAGGAGTTTAAAATTTTGATGAATCCAATACCTTCTTTTATGAATATTGTAGAAAGTAAAAATATGTTTTAAAAGAGTACCTCTTATAGACATTCATATATTTTTATTCGTTCTTGTAAAAATTGCTAGATTTTTTTTTTTTTTTTTTTTTTTTTTTTTTTTAAATTTAGGATGTATAAGGTTTGACTTGCGACTGGAAAACTTACAATTAATAATAAAAAATATTTTTCCACAAATCGTGACATACTATAGCAATAACTCTGTTTTCTATGAATAATTAAGACTTTGGAAAACTTCAGCTTATATGTTTTAAAAAATTCTTCCAAATTTGTCCATGACAAATTAATTAAAACATCTGATGAAGAAATTACTCGAATATAAAATTATATAAAATGTAAGATAATTGTTATATAATTAATTTAACCAGACACATATTTAAACGAGTATAAATTTCAAATTATTGAACTGACTAATTAACTAATTTAGTCTTACCAAAAATAAATTCAAAAACTGGCGTACAGACAATAGCAAGAAAAAATAACCATAAATTTTAAATCAGCACAACCGGTTTCGAAAGGACGTAGCCTTTCTTCATCAGGTGCAGACACGTGCAACTGCCTTGGAGGCAAAAGCAAGACTGAAAGCAGGACAAAATCCAGAGGGGGAGGAGCAACACAAACAACCAATAGGAGGCAACATGCAGGACAGGACCAATCAGAGAGGAACACAAGTACACACACACCACAAAAAGAGGAGGGAGGAAAGGAGTAAACAATTATTATTATTTATTTATTTATTATTTATTATTTTTATTTTTTTTTAATTTCAATAATATTAAACTAATAAGTAAATTTAATAAAATTTATCCATTAATTATTAGAATTATTTTATTTTATTGAATTAAACAAATTTTTCCAGGCTGTAGACAGCAAAGTGGAATCAGATTTTTCATTAACAATTTTATCACGATTAAGGTAAATAGCTAAATTTTCCAAAAAATCCAGTTCGGAAACGCGCTTGGCATGAAAGATAATTTTGGACCTCTTAAAATTAAAACTATGATCAAATTCCCAACTGTGCTTCGCAATAGAAGATTTAGAAATTTCTTGATTAACAACATACCGAGAATGTTCACGTAAACGACATTCAAGATTTCTTTTAGTTTGACCAATATAAGATAAATCACAGTTATTACACGGGACATTATAGATACCCCATTTTTGAAGCTCAGGAACAGGGGATTTGGTTAAAGGGAATTGGAATTTATTGACAGGTTTAAAAATAACGTGAAAATTGAAACGCTTCAAAACTTTGGCTAATTTAAAACATAAGGGGGGATAAAAAGGTAAGAATACAAGATTATTAGGTTTAATTTTATGGACAATGGAAAGAGTAGAATTATAAGTTGGCCTAATGAACTTTTTGAGAGCTTTATCAATTATAGAGGGCTTAAAACCTCTTTTAATAGCAACAGACTTTAAATAATTCAGTTCTTCTTTAAGAGAAGAAGTATCAGAACAAATTTTAAGGGCACGATACACGTAAGTATAAAAGGTGCCAATTTTTTGTTTAGCCGGATGATTAGAGAGAGCATGGGGAGGGTTAGAAACAGAGAAAGGTTTCCTGTACACAGAGGTTTTAAAAGAGGAATCGTACCTAGTAACTAAAACATCAAGAAAGGGAAGTTGATTACAATTTTCTAACTCGAAGGTAGACTGAATATGGGATCAATAGCATTAGCAATATTAAGAATGGCAGAAACATCAAACGGATTTTCAACAAGAATGAAAGTGTCATCTACGTAATATAACCAGCATTTTAAATTTAACATCTTTAATAATTTTTCCTCAAAATAATGCATATAGATATCGGCAAGAATAGGAGATAAAGGATTACTCATACTTAAACCATCACACTGTTTATAAAATTTGTTATTAAATTCAAAAGTAGTTTGGGAAACACAGAGTTTAGTTAGATTGACAAATTCTTTGATTTCAATGTCAGAATAATGAAATCGCGTAACCTTTTTTCTAAACAATTAAGCGCACCTTCAGTGGGGACGTTAGTAAATAAACACTTCACATCAAGAGATAACATTGAGCAATTTATAGGATTCAAATTATTTAACTTCATAACAAAATCATAGGAATTTTTTATAGTATGACTATTAGTGCTGCATAAAGGACAAAAAATAGAAGCTAAAAATTTAGAGAGGGGATAAGTAGCAGTACCAATATTCGAAACAATAGGTCTGAGGGGAACGTTATTTTTATGAACTTTAGGTAAAGCATAAAAACGAGCACAAATTGCTGAAGAAGGGGAAACCGAGATTTTGGTATTGTCATTAAGAACGGTGGAATTTTTAACAGCTTTTTGAACAGAGCTTAGAAGAGATTTAGTTTGGTCTTTTTTAATTTCAGTATAAGGTCCTTCAGATAAAAGAGAATTAACTTTATCAACATAATCAGTTTTGTCCATGAGAACAATCTGACCAGCTTTATCTGCTTTAGTAATCACTATATTTTGATTAGATTTAAGTTCCTTAAGAGCAACACTTTCAGATTTAGAAAGATTAGATTTTATAATTGGAATTATTGGAAGAAATGCAATCAGCAAGAATATGGCGCAGAGATTCTTTTTGAGAGGTAGATATTTTACTATATTTTAAAGAAGCCTCAATGGGAGCAATTAATTTAGAAATTGAAGGTTTACAAGATTGGGAAAAATTTAAACCGAGTTCTAACACTTTATTTTGTTCGGCAGTCTACGTAACGTCCTACGTTAGTGTCATCTACGTTACGTAGATGACACTTTCATCCTTGTTGAAAATCCGTTTGATGTTTCTGCCATTCTTAATATTGCTAATGCTATTGCTCCCCATATTCAGTTTACCTTCGAGTTAGAAAATTGTAATCAACTTCCCTTTCTTGATGTTTTAGTTACTAGGTACGATTCCTCTTTTAAAGCCTCTGTGTACAGGAAACATTTCTCTGTTTCTAACCCTCCCCATGCTCTCTCTAATCATCCGGCTAAACAAAAAATTGGCACCTTTTACACTTACGTGTATCGTGTCCTTAAAATTTGTTCTGATACTTTTTCTCTTAAAGAAGAACTGAATTATTTAAAGTCTGTTGCTATTAAAAGAGGTTTTAGGCCCTCTGTAATTGATAAAGCTCTCAAAAAGTTCAGTAGGCCAACTTATAATTCTACTCTTTCCATTGATGATAAAATTAAACCAGATAATCTTGTTGTCTTACCTTTTTATCCCCCCTTATGTTTTAAATTAGCCAAAGTTTTGAAGCGTTTCAATTTTCACGTTATTTTTAAACCTGTCAATAAATTTCAATTCCCTTTAACCAAATCCCCTGTTCCTGAGCTTCAAAAATGGGATATCAATAATGTCCCTTGTAATAACTGTGATTTAACTTATATTGGTCAAACTAAAAGAAATCTTGAATGTAGTTTACGTGAACATTCTCGGTATGTTGTTAATCAAGAAATTTCTAAATCTTCTATTGCGAAGCACAGTTGGGAATTTGATCATAGTTTTAATTTTAAGAGTGCCAAAATTATCTTTCATGCCAAGCGCGTTTCCGAACTGGATTTTTTGGAAAATTTAGCTATTTACCTTAATCGTGATAAAATTGTTAATGAAAAATCTGATTCCACTTTGTTGTTTACAACCTGGAAAAATTTGTTTAATTCAATTAAATAAAATAATTCTAATAATTAATGGATAAATTTTATTAAATTTACTTATTAGTTTAATATTATTGAAATTAAAAAAAAATAAAAATAAAAATAAAAAATAAATAAATATATAAATAATAATAATTGTTTACTCCTTTCCTCCCTCCTCTTTTTGTGGTGTGTGTACTTGTGTTCCTCTCTGATTGGTCTTTGTCCTGCATGTTGCTTCCTATTGGTTGTTTGTGTTGCTCCGCCCCCTCTGGATTTTGTCCTGCTTTCAGTCTTGCTTTTGCCTCCAAGGCAGATGCACGTGTTTGCACCTGATGAAGAAAGGCTACGTCCTTTCGAAACCGGTTCTGCTGATTTAAAATTTATGGTGTGAGAAGAAGTTTTAATTTCTTGATATTGTCTGTACGCCAGTTTTTGAATTTATTTTTGGTGATTAACTTGATTCTGGGTTACTCTAGTTTATTCACGATCCTGTGTTCCAGGTAATTCTATTTCATTTATATTTTTGCATGCTTTTACTTTTTTGTGTATTTGTCACTTATTTATTTTTTGCATACTTTTACTTTTTTGTCAATTTGTCACTTATTTATTTTTGCATGTTTTTACTTTTTTAGTCAATTTGTAGTGTTATTGTTTTTTGTATTTATTTTAACTACTTTAACATTATTTTTGTGCTACCATGTTTAACTCCCATTTCAATAGATTTTGTAAACTTAGACGTAAACGTGTAAAATTTCTTAACCATCTGAGATTTCTTCAAAAATGCAAATATAACAAAGTTATTCCTAATCTTATTAAATTGCAGTTTTCTGTTCCTGTAACTGGTAGAGTATCTAAAGCCTTATTTCGCTCCAGATTTATTCTCTTAAATGCTTGTATTCAAGATTTTCGTCAACGTATCGCCAAAATTGAGAAAGAGTTTTATGAGCTTCATCTCTTCCTTGGAAAAAACTTCAATGATTTTGCTGTTTCGGAAAATGATAATTATTTATCCTTACATTCTTTTAATTCTGCTCATCAGCGTAATTTAGATTCTAAGTTTTCTGTTTTGTGTAAAAACCAAAAATCCTCACGTAAAATTAACAAAGATCCTGAAGAAAATTACATTGTTAATCTGTCTTCACATAACTTAACTGTCGAACAAAATAAAGTGTTAGAACTCGGTTTAAATTTTTCCCAATCTTGTAAACCTTCAATTTCTAAATTAATTGCTCTCATTGAGGCTTCTTTAAAATATAGTAAAATATCTACCTCTCAAAAATAATTTCTGCGCCATATTCTTGCTGATTACATTACTTCCAATAATTCCAATTATAAATCTAATCTTTCTAAATCTGAAAGTGTTGCTCTTAAGGAAATTAAATCTAATCAAAATATAGTGATTACTAAAGCAGATAAAGGTGGTCAGATTGTTCTCATGGACAAAACTGATTTATGTTGATAAAGTTAATTCTCTTTTATCTGAAGGACCTTATACTGAAATTAAAAAAGACCAAACTAAATCTCTTCTAAGCTCTGTTCAAAAAGCTGTTAAAAATTCCACCGTTCTTAATGACAATACCAAATTCTCGGTTTCCCCTTCTTCGGCAATTTGTACTCGTTTTTATGCTTTACCTAAAGTTCATAAAAATAACGTTCCCCTCAGACCTATTGTTTCGAATATTGGTACTGCTACTTATCCCCTCTCTAAATTTTTAGCTTCTATTTTTTCTCCTTTATGCAGCACTCCCATACAGCACAAAATGTTTCAGTTATGTTGCAAAAAGCTTACAATCTTTCAACAATGTAACACATTTAAGTATGCTCTCCGATACCTTTCTGAAACGTATCTGACTTTTTGTTACGATCGCGGACATTTCTACGTTTTTGAAACTAATCGGAAAGTAATCTGAACGATTTTAAACGTTTCTGAAATGTTTATAATGTTTCAAAGTTATATGATTGTTACGTTTCTGGAACATTTTGTGCTGTTAGGGCTAGAGCCCCTAAATAAAATAATAGGCCGGCGCATCACCGCCATTTTTTCCCTCTTAAGAGGACAGCATTCCCGCTTGGCGTCCTTATCGCTTCCCTAATGATATTAAGAAATCTTGATCTGAAGCTAATCCGGTCAAGATAAGAGCAATAAGCAACAATAATAGTCCTAAAAACACATTTTTTTTTTTTTCACAGTACATTATCAGGATGCCATTTTATTCTGAAATGTACGATGTGTTGTTAGGGCGGTTTCTGTTTCTTTTACAAAATGTCGCCAAAACTCAAATATACAGTAATAGAAGGTCTGTGAACACTTTATATTCATTTCCTGAATGATTATAGCAGTTTATCGCTAAACAAACTTCCATATTATAGTTTACTTAGCTAAAATTATGAAATATATTAAAATAAGTTGCTCTAAAGTAACGTAAGACGATAAAAAAAATGTTTGTGGATTGTTTATCAGAGAAACGCGCTGGGTACACGTAGCAACCCTAAGGCAACAAAATGCCTGATGCGCCAGCTCGTATATATAGGAGCCTTAGTTAGGGCTAATAGTCATACTATAAAAAATTCCTATGATTTTGTTATGAAGTTAAATAATTTGAATCCTATAAATTGCTCAATGTTATCTCTTGATGTGAAGTCTTTATTTACTAACGTCCCCACTGAAGGTGCACCTAATTGTTTAGAAAAAAGGTTACGCCATTTTCATTATTCTGACATTGAAATCAAAGAATTTGTCAATCTAACTAAACTCTGTATTTCCCAAACTACTTTTGAATTTAATAACAAATTTTATAAACAGTGTGATAGTTTAAGTATGGGTAATCCTTTATCTCCTATTCCTGCCGATATCTATATGCATTATTTTGAGGAAAAATTATTAAAGATGTTAAATTTAAAATGCTGGTTACGTTACGTAGATGACACTTTCATTCTTGTTGAAAATCCGTTTGATGTTTCTGCCATTCTTAATATTGCTAATGCTATTGATCCCCATATTCAGTCTACCTTCGAGTTAGAAAATTGTAATCAACTTCCCTTTCTTGATGTTTTAGTTACTAGGTACGATTCCTCTTTTAAAACCTCTGTGTACAGGAAACCTTTCTCTGTTTCTAACCGTCCCCATGCTCTCTCTAATCATCCGGCTAAACAAAAAATTGGCACCTTTTACACTTACGTGTATCGTGCCCTTAAAATTTGTTCTGATACTTCTTCTCTTAAAGAAGAAATGAATTATTTAAAGTCTGTTGCTATTAAAAGAGGTTTTAGGCCCTCTATAATTGATAAAGCTCTCAAAAAGTTCAGTAGGCCAACTTATAATTCTACTCTTTCCATTGATGATAAAATTAAACCAGATAATCTTGTTGTCTTACCTTTTTATCCCCCCTTATGTTTTAAATTAGCCAAAGTTTTGAAGCGTTTCAATTTTCACGTTATTTTTAAACCTGTCAATAAATTCAAATTCCTTTCAACCAAATCCCCTGTTCCTGAGCTTCAAAAATGGGGTATCTATAATGTCCCTTGTAATAACTGTGATTTATCTTATATTGGTCAAACTAAAAGAAATCTTGAATGTCGTTTACGTGAACATTCTCGGTATGTTGTTAATCAAGAAATTTCTAAATCTTCTATTGCGAAGCACAGTTGGGAATTTGATCATAGTTTTAATTTTAAGAGTGCCAAAATTATCTTTCATGCCAAGCGCGTTTCCGAACTGGAATTTTTGGAAAATTTAGCTATTTACCTTAATCGTGATAAAATTGTTAATGAAAAATCTGATTCCACTTTGCTGTCTACAGCCTGGAAAAATTTGTTTAATTCAATTAAATAAAATAATTCTAATAATTAATGGATAAATTTTATTAAATTTACTTATTAGTTTAATATTATTGAAATTAAAAAAATAATAATAAAAATAAATAAATAAATAAATAATAATTGTTTACTCCTTTCCTCCCTCCTCTTTTTGTGGTGTGTGTGTACTTGTGTTCCTCTCTGATTGGTCCTGCCCTGCATGTTGCTTCCTATTGGTTGTTTGTGTTGCTCCTCCCCCTCTGGATTTTGTGCTGCTTTCAGTCTTGCTTTTGCCTCCAAGGCAGTTGCACGTGTTTGCACCTGATGAAGAAAGGCTACGTCCTTTCGAAACCGGTTGTGCTGATTTAAAATTTATGGTGTGTGAAGAAGTTTTAATTTCTTGCTAATTTAGTCTTAATTAAAAAAAAAAAAATCAATTAAATCAATAAATGATAATTTTAAAATTATAAAAATTTCCCGTTAAATTTTGACATTTTAAGGTAAAAAATTGGTAAAAATCACAAATTAAGTACACAATAAAAATGAAATACAGATTCATAAATGAATAATTCAACAATAAAAGAATTAGATAAAGTTTTATCTATATATATAAAATCGTTCTTCCTGACTGACTGAGTGAGTGAGGGGGTGATTCATCATCGCCCAGACCAAACCCCTAGACCTAGAAGCATGAAATTTTGTGACAATGTTCTTTCTATGACGTAGGCATCCACTAAGAAGCGATTTTACAAAATTCGCCCCAATGGGGGGTGAGGGAGGCAAAACGGATTTCACAAAATCCTTCATATCTCAAAAAAAAAAAAAAAAAAAAAAACAGATATCCGTAAATTTTTTGCTTTAAAATATAGCTAATACAAATGTCTAAAAAACAATTTCTGGAATTTTCGAAATTCGGTTCCAAAGGGGGCGGGGGGGGGGGCAAAATGTGATTTCACATGCGTAAAACGTGATTTCGCATAATCCTATATATCTGAAACAAAAAAGTAGATATACGTGAAATTTTTGCTCTAAAAGATAGCTAATACAAATATCTAAAAACCAATTTCTGGAATTTTAGAAATTCAGCCCCCAGGTGGGGCACTAAGGGGGGGGGTACACAAATAGAAATACAGTTAGGGCTTTCAAAATTGTTCCAGATAGGTTTTAGAGGCCTGCAAATCGAATGGGGATATTTTCGAACGTGTAAAGTTATTAGGAGGGGCAGGAAGGAGGGGAGGGGGAGGGGGCAAAAAAATAAAAATAGTGTTAGGTCGTTCAAAATTGGTCTACAGAGGTTTTTGATGCTTACAAATCGATTGCGGATATTTTCGACTTTGTAAAATTATTAGGAGGGGCGGGAAGGGGGTGGGGTAGTAAGGAGGGGCTATGGGCAAAAACAAATAGAAATTCAGTTAGGCTGTTCAAAATTGGTACAGATAGGTTTTAGAGGCCTGCAAGTCGAATGGGGATATTTTCGAAAGTGTAAAGTTATTAGGAGGGCCGAGGAGGGGGAGGGGAAATGGGGCAAAAAAATAAAAATAGAGTTAGATCATTCAAAATTGGTATATAGAGGTTTTCGATACTTACAAATCGATTGCGGATATTTTCGAATTTCTAAAATTACTAGGAGGGGCGGGAAGGGGGGCTGTGGGCAAAAAAAAATAGAAATACAGTTAAGCCGTTCAAAATTGGTACAGATAGGTTTTAGAGGCCTGCAAGTCGAATGGGGATATTTTCGAAAGTGTAAAGTTATTAAGAGGGCCGAGAAGGGGGGGGCGGAGGGGTAAAAAAAATAGAGTTAGATCATTCAAAATTGGTACGTAGATGTTTTCGATACCTACAAATCGATTGCGGATATTTTCGAATTTTTAAAATTATTGGGAGGGACGGGATGGGGTGAGCGGAGGGGCAAAAAAATAAAGATAGAGATAGATCGTTCAAAACTGGTGCATAGAGGTTTTTGATACTTACAAATCGATTGCGGATTTTTTCGAATTTGCAAAATTATTAGGATAGACGGAAGGGGGGGGGGGAGGCGAAGGTGAAAATAATAGAAATAAGAGTGAAAGCATTTTGGGAATTTTTTCCGAAGGCAGTGAGAACCCGGTGCGACATTTTTCCTAATCAGATTTTTCTCTTTTTTTTCACGTGATAAAAATTAATGCAATTTTGAGAATTCAGTAATAAAAGTGATTTATTTAAAAAAAGGGACTAGCGAAGCGGGCGTTGCCTGCTAGTTAATAATATGATAGATGCAAAATGCAAATACTGTATTCAGATGATAGTCATGTTTTAGTTATAAAGCAATAGAATCCATAAGTATTAGGAATAAACTAAGTCATGCCGTGAATAAATCTTATGAAAATTTTTACTACATTAATCGAACGATTTATGGAACGTTGATTTTTTAGCCGATTACTTTTTCATAAGAAATATGGATCTGTATCATAATATTTCTCTTTATATTAGCTTCATCAAGCTTGATTTTTAAATGTATCTTTCTTTTGAAACACGCTCTGAAATATCGGTTTAAGGAGAACTAAATATGAGCGATTTTAAATATCTATGAGAAAATACAACCTTTTTTATCAATTGGTAGCAACTAGCAACGAATGATTGCTTGTTTACCAACATGGATCTGCTTTATAAATACATGTGATTTTTCTCTAACTGCTGATTGGTTTGAGCAATTGAAACGCCTCAAAATACGTCACTTCCTCTCAAATGCTTCGGAATAATTTCCCATACAGAATTCAATGAAGCGAGAATAGAAGTTTCCGTACGGATCGGTATCTAGACTCGATTCCGGCTGATGTCAATTCCGATTACGTTCCGATTTCCGGTTGGGAAGAATGTGGCTCTATATAAGGTCACACTTCTAACCCATTCAATGAACAGAAAATTGTTCGATTCGAATGAGTTGGATACATTTTATACATATTTGAAAATGGAGGGAAAAAACTGTTGGTTTTCGTTATGATTTGCTTTTTAGATTCCGCAAAGACAAGAATGCAACAGAAAAGTTGCGTAAAGTTTATGGGGATGATGCTGTAACTAAGGCTCCTATATATACGAGCTGGCGCAACAGACATTTTGTTGCCTTAGGGTTGCCACATGTACCCTGCGCGTTTCTCTGATAAACAAACCACAAACATTTTTTTATCGTCTTGCGTAACTTTAGAGCACAGATTATCATACAGATAGGACAGTGAAGCTAAAACGCGAACCGGAAATATAGTAGCACCACTAGTGTTAACAGAGGGGAACTACATGTGTTAAATCTACATGAATAGCATCTTTGATTGAAAATTGTTTTTCTATTTCACGATTAGTTTGTAGCAGGTTAGCATTATGGGAAGTTTTCTTTTTCTTGACTTTCTATTGTTTTTGAATTCACAAAATTATATTCAAAACATTCATGGCTATTCTTCTAAGAAATAAAAATTATTTTTTATAATGTTTAAAAATATGCTTTCTCAAACATATTCATATTCAAGTACAAATTAAAATTACAAACTGTAATTCTGAAATAGCAGTACGGTATGAAATCTTAAATATTTAACGTTGCTTGGTTTAAATAATACAAAATGCTTTAAAATGAAAAAATGTTTTTATTTTATGTATATTTTCAAAGTTTATTTTCTTAATATTTAGCACTTGCTTCTTAAAATAAATTGCTTTTGACAATCAAGTTTGTAAACAATAATAAAGTTGCCAAACGAAAACGTATGTGCAGATTTCTTTCCATCACTTTTTCTACTACTTTTAAATTCACAAAACCATAACATTCACATCTGTTTTCTAAGAAATAAAACTAATTTTTATTGTGTTTGAAAATAAATTTTGCCAAAAATATTCGTGTACAAATTAATATAACAAAATGTAATGGTGAAATAGCAGTATGGTATGCAATCTTAAATATTTAACATTGCTTGGTTTAAATAATACAAAATGCTTTAAAATGAAAAAAAATATTTCTGGTTTATGTATATTTTCGAAATTTATTTGCTTAATATTTAGTACTTGCATCTTAAAATAAATTGCTTTCTACAATCAAGTTCGTAAACAATAACAAATTTGCCAAATGTAAACATTATACAATGGTTAGTTGGTTGGATGTTGGGTTTAACGTTGCACTAATGTTACGATATGGACATAGATAGTAAAAATAAGACGAGCGGTTGCGTAAGCTGCAGAGCTCGAGAAACTTACAGCCGTTGACAATAGGGTCGTTGCAGTCAAATTTTGGTTACCGAAGAATATACGGGAGTGTCCTATCTGTATAATAATCTGTGCTTTAGAGTGACTTATTTTATTATATTTCATAATTTTAGCTAAGTAAACTATGATATGGAAGTTTGTTTAGCGATAAACTGCTATAATCATTCAAGAAGTGAATATAAAGTGTTCACAGACCTTCTATTACTGTGTATTTGAGTTTTGGCGACATTTTGTAAAAGAAAAAGAAAACCGCCCTAACAACATATCGTATGTCCATAGGATATCCTTAGAATAAAATGACATCCTGAGAATGTACTGTGAAAAAAATGTGATTTTACGAATATTATTGTTGCTTAGTGCTCTTATCTTGACCGGATTACCTTCAGATTAAGATTTCTGGAAATCATTAGGGAAGCGATAAGGACGCCAAGCGGGAATGCTGTCCGCTTCGGAGGCAAAAAAATAGCGGTGATGCGCCGGCCTATTATTTTATTTAGGGGCTCTAGCTGTAACAGCACACCAGTGGCAGCGTTGGTTTGCGAAATTCCGTTCAGGCGATTTTAATGTGAATGATGCAATTCGGTCAGAAAGACCATTGGAGGCTGACGATGACGAAATAAAGGCAATGGTTAAGTCTAACCCGTGGTGCACGACTCGAGAGATTGCAGAGGCACTATTGCACAACCGTGATAACTTGGCACTCGAATCACGTGTTTTCAGATGATTCGATTAATGAAATAAGGTGAGAGGTTGTGTTTCCATGGTAACACAGAGTAGAGTGGCTTCCAGATTTGGCGTTGTTAGCCCCTTACTTAGTGTGAAATTATAATTTGAAGTTGTTGATAAACTTAATGTTTGGAGGTATTTTTAATTACTATTTAAAAGAAGTGTTCGGAGGTACTATTGTTTACAAATTTTAAAGTTTCGGCGATCAAATAACATTCAAAAAGAAATTTTGATTTTTTTAAATAAAGTAATCTTAATGGCTTCCGAGAAGTAATTTTAAAGTACAATCATTATCAGCAGAAAGGGATGAAAGAAGAAACTTAATTAAACTTTAAAAAAGTTTCTTTCTACAATATATGAAATAAAAGAAACCATGATTAATACCGTTACAGTTTTGATAAAATAAACATTAAATTAATTATTGTAATTGTCATTAAATAACATGACATAATCATATAATGGTTGTAATAAAAGTAGAAAGGAAGAAATTTAATTAATCACGATAGTTAATATTTACAAAACATTCAATTATTAGTGAATATTTACAAAAAAAAAGGAACTGTTTTACGTATACTTCGAGAAGTTAAAAGCTAAACGAGTAAATTTTAGGGATTCAATTAATTTAAATACTAGAAATAAACATACATGTGAACACAAATTAAAAGCAATGTTTAAAGCTATTTTGTTTTATCGATTTTCTGCATATCTGATAAAACAATTATAAGAAATAATTAAAACAATATTTAAATTGACAAAAATTTAGCAATTTTCTATTGAATTAGCAACTTTGACTGTTCGTATTGGCGCCTAAGAAGCTGTAAGTCAAAGAATTGTTTGGCGAAAAGAACTGCCGCCAAGCATCATTTGCATTTCATTCGCCCGCCCCTTCTTCAAAATGAACTATTCCAAGGTCGTATGCCTTCTTTTCGCGGTTGCACAGTACACATTGCTCAATCAAACATTCATGACCATTTAAAGAAGCTCGGATTCGTAAGCAAACTTGAAGTTTGGGTTCCACATGAGCTGAAGGAAATCCATTTGGTGAAGCGTTTGAGCATCTGCCATTCCCTTCTCCAACGTGAAGAAAACGACCCTTTTCTGAAGCGTATGGTCACTGGTGACGATAGATAGATTGTGTACAATAAAGTTGCACGCAAGCGGTCTTGGAAGCAGTGCGATGAACCACCTCAATCCACGTCCAAAGCGAGCATTCACCAGGAACGTCATGCTGTCAGTGTGGTGGGATTTCAAAGGTGTTGTGCATTTCGAGCTCTTACCAAGGAATCAAAAGATTTATTCAGCCGTGTACTGTGAGGAATTGGAAAAATTGAACAATGCAATCAATCAAAAACGGCCAGAACTCGTGAATCGTAAAGTCGTTGTGTTTCACCAAGACAACGCAAGACCACACACGAGTTTGGTTACCCGCCGAAAGCTGTTGGAGCTTTGTTGGGATGTGTTGTCACAGACCGCCACACACCGTACTCACCTGACTTTGCACTTTCAGATTACCATTTTTTTCGCTCTTTGCAGAATTCCTTGAATCACATAGCATTCGATTCCAATGAGACTATAAGTCGGCACCTGGTACAGTTTTTCGCTTCTAAAGACAGATCATTCTACCAGCGTTGAACTATGAACCTTGTTGAATGATGGCAAAATGTCATCCAATAAAATGGCCATTATATTATTGATTGAATTCTTATTTTTATAGGAATAAATCACTTTTGAAAAACATAGTAAAAATACGACATGACTTTCCGATCAACCCGATAAATTAATGTAACTCTATGTCTGGCTGTTCGTCCGTCTATCTCTCCGTCTGACCGCCTCCTTATGTTTTTGAAGTTTTCAATGATCCTTATTTAAATGTTATTAATAGGCTCTGTACAATTGATTTGTGTACATGGACACATCAAAAATGCTAATGCATTGCGGTTTAAGAGAGAATATTTTAAGATCACATTTAAATCAATTTTTCTACCGCAATATTTATAATGAAATTGACATTTATTATTATGCTAATATAATGTTTTAATCAAATATGACATGTTTAGATTTCAGATTTAAAAGGCTACACTAAAATATTCAGACACATCAAGGACTTCAGCTGAAAAGTGCTGAAATTGCAATTACGTTTATGTTAAACTTTTTTGACACACTCCAGCAATGTTTAACATTAATTATAAATTCAGTTAGTGTATTTGTCTTTCTTTGTTTTCGTCTGTTTGTTGTGTGATAACGTAAGAAAAGAATATGGATGGTTAAACGATGCAGAGATTACATACAGTTCGAAAGCATTAATAATCAATGGGTACCACATGAGTTTTGCTTCTTTTTAAAATTTGTATTTCCTTTTATTAAAGTTAAATTGCTTTGAATATAAAACAAATTTTACCGGAAAATAATGATTACTAGATGTTTTGTAGAATTCTGTAAAGAAAGTATAACCTGATTCTAGTTTATTTAAAACGTACCATGCAATTAAAAGAAAAAAAAAAAATCTTAAATAAATACAGATTGATAATTTTTAATACATAATTATTTGAATACTAGGTTTTGTACCCGTTTTTCGAAACTTTAATGGCAATAAGTACTTCTTTTTGGCGTTCAGAAAATTTATGTTCAAATCAGTGCACAAAAAATTACACAAATTAAAAGATATATCTATATATCTATATATACAAACAATATATGTATAAAAATATGAGGGAAAATTTACAAAGTATACTTACTAACTATAATAATTCATTCTCTATCTTCATCAGCATAATAAGCTCTAAGATAAATATATATATACAATATACTGCGAATAATAATTAAATTTCATTGTAAAGAACGGGTGCAACATCTAGTATGTTTATAAAGATTATTATGTCTTTTATTATTATTTTGTTATGTAGAAAAATTAATGTTATTACAATTTCTCTTATTCAATTGCTTATTTCTGCTAAACTTTTTGTTTGAAATATGTATCAATGCATATGCTTTTGCTAGAAAGTATTTTAGGTATCCTCTATAGTATTTTAAAATAATGATTGTAGTGCAAAAAGTGTTATTTTATTTGTTTTTAGAAATTAATTAAATTTAAATGTCTAGAGTATAAATTTATTCATTACAATCTTTATATTACAAAAAAAGGGGAGGGGGGGTTCTTGCTAGAACAGCATTACACAAGTATACTTCTACAAGTAAATTAAATATAGTACGTAATTAGGCGGTAGCCTGGTCGGTAAGAGCAGTGAGTTCGCGATCGAAAAATTGCGGGTTCGGTCCTCCAGCCGGCCGAAGACCATCGTGTACACTAACGGCGACTGGTGCACGGTAAATTCCGTCGTGGTTGCAATGTCCTCCAAGTTCCCGTCAAAAATTATACCTCTTGGGGTGCCGGAACATGGGTTGAACTCGACCTTGATCCGGATCAAAATTCGAGTTCCTGTTGCTTGACTGGTGCTGCCATCTTTCACCAGCTTCTTGAGCTAAAGTCGTTCTTCCTCCCTAAATGGTGTTCCTCTGAAAAACGGAAGGCGCACCCCTCTTGCCTTAAAAACCAATTAGTTCCACTACCGGGGCTCGGAACGTCCGAGTGGCATACGACAACAACATAGTACGTAAATAATTGTATTCAGAAGCTAACGGCAAACAAAAATGTAATTGACATTCTACTTAAGGGGACTTGGCCGCTTTAACGTACCACTAACCCTTTCCGACCCGAAACATTTTTACCTTAAAACATTACATTCTTCCGTTTTTGCTAACTGAAAGAAAAATATGGACTATAAGCGACATTCATTGATTGAAAATTGTACTTTACACTTTCTACTATTTAGCTCTATCGTTCATTTCCTGATTTTATTACATACGACTGTTCCAGATGCGAAAATATAAGTGGATGTCTAATCCGCACGATCGTACGGTTTGGGTCGAAAAGTGTTAAAGTAGGTTTCATATAGGAGCTTATAAATTAATGATAATTAATGAGCTGATTAATATTTATAAATTAAACTATACCAGGTTTTTTGAATAAAATATACATTCAGGCATCATTTTTTATAGTTTTTGATATCATTTTACAGATTTAATATCAATAAATCTGAATTTGCATTTTTTCATAAATTCATGATCTTCAAAAAGCTATAAATTCGATATATATTTAGGAAAATACTTAATAGTTTTTAGGGTTGTTTAATAGAACCTGCTTAAAAGAATTAGGAAATAGTTTTTAAATTTAATAATTTGTTTTATAGAAAACAAAAATAAAAAGTGCCTGTCAATGTAAATGTTTTAAGGATTAAAATAAATAAATAAAATAAAATAAAAATCATGATTTTTTGCTATATTTTTTATTTTTAATATTTTTTCTTTTAACGATATTTCAAAACCTATCCCCCATTCTTTTAGGTAGGTTCTGTTAAACATTAAATATATAAGTCTCTTCTTAACCCTTTGTATCCCACCGGAACTTAAGTCACATAAAAAATATTCCTCAGTATAGCATAATACAGGATTTGATTAGGACTTCAAAGTCCCTATAGTTTAAGCTTTCCCTATAGTTAAGCTATAGTTTAAACTAAATTTAATATGAGTTGTTTTTAATTTCTTGTTACGTACTTCTTCTCTTTCGGGCTCTGACTTCTACTTGGATATTATACCCTGTGTTTGTTTGTGTTATGCTTGTCATTCTATGTGTGATGTAAAACAAACAAACAAAAAAAAAAAAAAAAAAAAAAAAGACTAAAAATTAAAAATTGCCCGTTAAAAGATTTCACTAGGACTTCAAAGTCCCTATAGTTAAGCTATAGTTTAAACTAAATTTAATATGAGATGTTTTTCATTTCTTGTTACGTACTTCTTCTCCTTCGGGCACTGACTTCTACTTGGATATTATACCCTGTGTTTGTTTGTGTTATGCTTGTCATTCTCTGTTTTATTTAAAACGAACAACAACAAAAAAAAAAAAACGACTAAAAATTAAAAATTGCTCGTTAAAAGTACAAAAATATTCTTACTATCCTTAAACTTAATCGTAATTTTTGTAACGCTAGCCTTAAACTAACTTAAATTATATTTTTGTGCTTCCTATTTCTATGAATTCTAGGATTAAGTTATTATGTTTAAATTTTCCTTTTATGTATTTCCCTCTCTCTCGTTTGCAGTGAATGGACTTTTTCAGGACTTGCAACTCGTTAGATAACACCCTTATGTACTGGAAAATGCGTGACTTTTGTCACATGTGCTTCAATCCCACTGCATCCGAAGAAAAAGTTTCATTGCTTAGCTACTTTATTTCATTTTGTTCATTTGGTTAGTTGGCAGTAATGATTGACTGGCTGCTGAGAGCTGTTTCATATCAACTGATAATATATTAATATATGTTTTAGTATATTTTATTGTAAATACATTTACAAGTGTTAAAGTTTATAAATTGTTTCTGTGAAGTTTATTAATGGTGTTCTTCTGATACTCTTCTGAAAGTATATTTCATCATATTTTACTACTGTAAGTACAGTCGGTAACAAAAGTCTCCGAACACTAGCAAAGATTCTAATATAAAAAAAAAACACTTAATACAGTTTTGTTAAATAAATCCATGTCGAATCCTGTTCTTAGTCAGTCTAAAAACAGGATTCGACAAGGATTTATTTAACAAAACTGTATTAAGTGTACTTTTTTTACATAGGAATTTTTGCTAGTGTTCGGAGACTTTTGTTACCGTCCGTAGATGTTGAATCTTAATTGACTAATTTTACTGAAGAATAAATTAGGATTATTATTTCTATACAAAGATTATTTTTATTTCAAGAATTAACTACAAACTATCAATATAAGCTATTCTCCGGTTAATAACATTTCAGTTATGTTTCCATTGTGAAATGAGTCTGCTATAAGATTCTTTTTTAGCATATATGATTTTCAAGTTGTTAATATAATCTGCAAGCAAAGAGTTAATGATGCCCACAGAAAAGTATTCGAGGCAAAAAATGTACATAGCTTTTAAACCGTATATTAAAAAAAAAAAAAAAAAAAAGAAAGAAAGAAAAAGTAATCCCAAGAAAGCATATGTCACATGGTGAACTATTAAATTTAATGATGGTGGCTGAAAGATAAGTAATATGCTCTGAAATTTAAAATTTTAATTCTTGTTTGTACTCCCGATTTGTTGCTTCGCATATTTAAACTATTTTCTCATAATTTTTTTCTCAATGGCGCGGCACTTGTGGGTAAGCATTGGCCGGGAGGTCGCCGAACTGATGACCATTTGTGAAGGGGTAACCAGATCATCTCTACCCCTAACAGGGACAGCCCATCCATGCCTTCTCCGAGATACGAACCCAGGCTCAAATGTGTAGGGCCGCTAACCACTACGCCATCTGGGCGGCTGTCATAGCTTTAACCCCCTATTCACTATAATTTTGATCCATTTTCCTTCATCTCTTCTAATAAAACTTGAGATAATTTCTTACCAGTAGATATTTCAATAGGAAGAAAAACCCAGGAAACAATCAATAATGTTGAAATCAAATCTTGCTTCTGATTCATCAATGGAAACCTATCTTACTACAAATCTCATTTGTTTAACTAGTATTGGGAGTACAATAGAATAACTAATATAACTAAACTAAAAAGTACTTCACGAAGAATAACTATAACACCAAGAATAACTAAATAATACTTCACTTTTTATAAGACTTTATTTTATTATGTAACAAGGGTTCAAAGTCTCTGCCCTTTTTTCGGGACACTTCCAAAGACATAAAAATTCTGCCTTTTTTCCTACCACAACTTATATGCAGTTATCTCTATCCTATTTAATCACGACATATTAATACAAAAATGCTCTAAAGATTTGTGTATGAAAATGCAGTGACAACGTTTTTCAATCCCTGAAAGTGTTCTGAAAAAGGGCAGAGTGATCGAGTTCTGCATGTAGCACCAACTTTTTAATTTATTCCGTAATGTAGTTAGCACCCATTCTTTTACAACACCAGTTATATATATAAGGTGGCTATTAAGTATCCGGAGAAAGTATGATAATAAACAATTAGTGAAATGGCAAAGAAATTTAAAGCTTCTAATTTTGAAACAAGTAATGTCTAATAATTACTTTTCACTATGAGTTTTCGAAATGGCGGTCATCTGTTTTCATGCACGCTGCAATCTTTTCCGAAAATGAGGTGACGGTGCGATGCTAGTAGTTTGGATCTAAATCATCCTATATTTTGCCAAGGGCTTTCTTGAGTCTATCAATTGTATGAGTTCCTGTGTTCGCAATTGTTCCTCTAAGAAACCATTCACTGAAAAATCCACTGGATACAAATCAGAGCTGTTGAAGAACACAGACTTTTGGTCAGATACCTTTTCACTTTGACATCGACTAAAACATACGTTGATTCTACTCCATGGGTCAGAGAACAAACTTGGAATAGGATCTTATCTGGGAAATTTTGCTTCCATGGAAGTACAGCTTTATCTAAAACATCTTTTTGATAAAATTTTCCATTATTTTTTACGTTTTCTTCGAAAAGAAAAAAAAAAAAAGTTGAGTCTTCCAGTTGTAGCCAATTTCAGTCCAAACCATCAAATATTTTAGAAAAAAAGACCTTATTGCATCTTTACGTTTTCTGGTGTTCTTGAGAGCTAGCTCCAAAAGCTTAGGAGGATTTTGAGAGATTTTAACGACATAAACAGTAGAAACTTTCTTATTAGACCACAAAATATCTTAGATGCACCGCACTTTGAAAAAAATCACATTTTTTTTTTTCATCTATCTAATAGCTTTTCCTTTCCCTGATCGCTTAGAAACTGCCCGTTGAGTAAATGCAAATTATTGTAGTAAATAACTATATTTAAAGATAAAAATATTACAAAAATAAAAATGTGATTATAATAAAGTAAGCAATCCATAAAAGTGCCTCAGTTTTTTTTTTCAGGATACTTAATAGACACCCTGTATATATATGTATATACATACATAAATAGGAAGAAAATTATACGCCATAAAATGTGGCATATAAAAATGATGAGAACTAACAACATTACGAAATAAATTAAACAGTTGACACTATGGTAACATAACAGACCAATAAACACCTTATGAATATTTTTATACAACAAACGATTTTGTATAAACTTGTTTCTCCATTATTGGGACAAATTCAGTGAAAAATTGTTTTAATTTCAGAAGATTTTCATAATTATATTAATAAAGCATCTTTTACTCCAAAGACAAGTTCAAGCAGGCAATATGCATCTCTTTCAACACGTAATTCAATAACTAATTTTATAGGTAAAATTACTCTCCCAATTAGCTAATCTTTGTGCAAGTGAATCTGTTGTTTATCAAATTTTCAACCTTAGTTTTAATTGCATCCATGATTTAAAATAGAGGGTGATTTTAATTAAAGCTAAGATTTCGAAACGCTATAATTTTAAAAATACCGGTCAGTACAGCTTGATATTTTACCAGTACAATCGTGAGGCGGTGGAAATTTGTTTGGTAAAGGGGGAAAAAAATGTTCCAAAACGTGCTGTTAACTATTCATAAGATATTCGTTTCATGAAGCTTCTCTTTTTCTTTTGTCTATATGATTGTTTCCAATGCAAACTCGTAATCGTGTATTTTTGCAAAAAAAAAGTCGTAAACCGTTAGATGTTATTTTTTACTGCGATTCTGCTGTATTGCTGAAAAAATTCCTGTGTTTAATGAATCCCTTTAGGCTTTTTCTCTTAAATTAACCTGACGGTGCCATATATGGGGACATTTTAGAACTACTTTTTTTCTCCACCAAACAAAAGTCCATTGCTTCATGATTGTTCTGTTAAAATATGAAATGGTTCTGATCGATAGTTTTAAAATTATAGCGTTTTGAAATCGCAACTTTAATTATAATCACCCTGTGATTTACATGGGTTTTCAAGTTTTCATGTTTAAATAATATGTAACCAATAACATTGCAGTTTCTATAACTACCACTCAAAAAATAAACTGAATTTTTAATTGCCAAAATTTTACAAAAAATCAGAATGTACAATATTTGCATTTTCACACTGAATATACCGCCAATCTCTTGAGACATGTTCTCAGTACTTAAAAATTCTATTGTACTTCTGCACTAAATCTTCGATTTGGAATTTAGTTGTCCAAAGGAAAATCATAACCAATAATACAGGTAATGGACCTCTTCTAATTAAAAATAGTAAATCGGAATCACTTATAACATCAACCGAAAATTCTGGATCAAATGACAAAGTTTGGTTTAAGTCTCCTTCATTTCCCGTGGCAGTATCTATGACTTCAAACCGGTTGAGTATAATTTTACTTTATTATTCCTTTATTTTTTTGATACAGACAATTAGAATAGAGCCACATATAGAGGGTGCAAAGGAAAGTCCATTTAACCTGAAAATACTTGTGAACGGAGAGTGCTACAGCCACGCAAGTGAGGTAACGGTATAGTAAAGCGACTATGCCCGACCTAATGCAAACGACAGCAGCGCCCCTAGTGGCAAATTTGGAAGTTAGCCATTCCAAATCGAAAACGAAAAGAGATAGAGCAAAATTTCCAATTAGAAAGTTTTAGAGCATCAATTAATTAGTACGAAATGATATTTGGTTTACACGGATAAGATAAATTGGCGCCTGTATACCCAAAAAATATTCAAAATCTATGCACTGCATTTTGTGTAAATATTTGAAAGGAATAGCCAGAGGAAAGAAGAAATATGCACAATTAAATGAATAAATACTATGTACTTACATCAATACATTTTGATAACATCACACACAAAAACAAAATAGGTAAACTAACCTCTAAGTCTCATAGTGATAAAAAGTTGTTGAGAATGTTCGAAAAGTTCGCCATTGCTCACAATACACGTTTGTATTCGTGTGAGTAATTCTGCATGCACATTTCTCAGGTGTTACACTATTAAAAGCATCTGTAATACGATGACGTAGATCCACCAGACTTGTATGTGGAGTTGCATAAACCTGATCTTTTATGCAACCCCAAAGGAAAAAATTCATCGGAGTGAGGTCCGGCGATCGTGGAGGCCATTCCATACTACTACCATACCCAATAATGTGATGTCCAAAGCAATCTTTTAGAAAGCTTCGCACACCAGCTAGCTGGTGTGCAGGAGCACCGTCATGTTGGAACCACATGTCCCGTAATGCGGACAGGGGAATATCATCCAAAAAGTCGAGTATGATATCCTGTAATATTTGGAGGTACCTCTGTCCGTTTAATGTGCCTTCGTAGAACACAGGTCCCAGTAAGCGATCCTTCCAGATACCGCCCCACACACTAATGGACCAGCGCACTTGGTGTTTTGTTGATAGTCCCCATGAGGGATTTTCCAGCGCCCAGTAGTGGGCATTATGTCTGTTTAGTACTCCGGTACGCTGAAACAGTGCCTCGTCCGACCAAACAATGTTGGACAAAAAATCTGATTTATCTTCAACGTTATTTAATGCCCAGTTGCACCAATCAAATCAACGCTCATTATCTCGTGGCAACAGTTCTTGCTGCAGAGTGACATGATAGGGATGTGCATGTTGACTATGCAGTATTTGTCATACTCGGGCCCGTGTTAAGCCAAAAGCCATGCTGATTTATCTTGAACTGCTGTGTGGATGGGCTAGTGCTTATACCAAAATACTCTCTGGCGGTATACGCATACCTACACTCACTGGTCTGCCAGAACGCGGACGACTTTTAGTGCTTCCTGTCTCCATGAGCCGTCGCACTACATTTGCGATGGTAACTGCACTTTGATGTGGCCCACCTGGAAAACGAACGGCATACTCCCGTGCAGCATGCGTTGCATTTCGTTGACATTCGCCATAAATAAGCACCATCTCGCAATATTCAAAGTTAGTGAAGCTTGACATTCTCACACAGCTCCAAAATTCTAAATTCAAACGTTTGTTTTTAAGAAATGTATCTTTTATAGGATCTCATTCATTTAGGATCATTCAAAGTTCCATTTGTTTTGTCACTTTCAAAAAAGAACACATATTTTCTACAAGTCGCTAGGCAACGATTGAAATTGCCACAACACAGAAAATAAAAATTTTAAAATGAAAGCGCTCGCACATTAGGAATAAAATCATCGTCTGCCATCAATAATTTTATGCTATGAGATTATGTTGTTTGTATCAAGCGAGCGCCAACACCTTTTAAACTAAAATTTTAAATGCATTGGAAATTAAAGTTTTCAGACCTTACAGTACAGTACAAAGCCAGAAACTGCATTTTCACACTGCTACATTTCCGAAATGTGAATATGTAGAGTAGAACAGTCGCGCATAGATTACGGACATTTTTGGGTATACAGACGACAATTTATCCGTTTGAACCAAATATCGTTTCGTACTAATAAATTGATGCTCTAAAACTTTCTAATTAAAAATTCACTTTTCGTTTTCGATTTGCAATGGCTAACTTCCAAATTTTGCCACTAGGGGCGCTGCTGTCGTTTGCATTAGGTCGGGCGTAGTCACTTTACTATACCGTTACCTCACTTGCGTGGCTGTAGCACTCTCCGTTCGCAAGTATTTTTAGGTTAAAGGGACTTTCCTATGCACCCTGTATATATACAGTCGGTAAGAAAAATGTCCGAACACTAGCAAAAATTCCTATGTAAAATAAGTACACTTCATACGGTTTTGTTAAATTAATCCATGTTCTTACACTGACTAAGACCAGGATTCGACAAGGATTTATTTAGCAAAACCGTATGAAGTGTACTTTTTTTTCATAGGAATTTTTGCTAGTGTTCGGACACTTTTGTTACCGACTGTATTTTGTAGTTCAGTTAATTTTGCCGCCGTAAGCAGTTGCTTACCGCCTAGTATGCATCACCAGTATTCAAAGGCCATGTTTTTATGGGGAAATTTATGAGAATTACTCATTACTTAATGAAATATAATAATAATATTTCTAATTCTATTTATTGAGGAGTTTAATGAGGATATTTTCAAAAATGCAAAATTATTAGGGGTCGGGAAGGGAAGCGAAAGGCAAAAAAGAAGAAATTGAGTTAATCCATTTAAAATTGGTGTGGAATTTTGGGGCTTACAAGTCAAATAAGGATATTTTCGAAAGTGTAAAATTATTAGGGGGGTGAGAAAAGGGGCAATGTGAGCAAAAAATCGGAAATTGAGTAAGACCGTTCAAAATTGGAACATTTAGGTTTTTGGGGCCTACAAGTTGAATGAGGATATTTTCTAAAAGGCAAAATTATTAGGGGATATAAGGATTCAGGGGGGGGGGGGGGGCAAAAATTATAAATTGAGTTAGATCGTTTGAAATTGGTATATGTAGGGTTTTGGGGCTTTTAAGTCAAATGAGGATATTTTTGAATGTATAAAATTATCAGGGGGGGAGGAAAAGGGGCCAGGAGGCGGGTAAAAATTTAGAAATTGAGTTATACCTTTAAATATGCTATATATAGGTTTGTGAGACCTCGAAGACGAATGAGAATATTTTCGAAAGTATGAAATTATTAGGAGGGTTTGAAACGGGGTAAGGAAGGCAAAAAATTACAAATTGAGTTAAACCGTTCGAAATTGATATACGTAGGTTTTTGGGCCCTACAAGTCGAATGAGGATATTTTCGAAATTGTAAAATGATTAGGGGGAGCGAGAAGGGGCGCGATGAAGCATAAAATTAGAAATTGTGTAAGGCCGCTCAAAATTGATATATATAAGTTTTGGGTGTACAAGTCTATTGATGTTATTTCGGAAAGCGTAAAATTATTAGGGGACGGTGAGAGGGGAGAAGGAGGCAAAAAAAAAAATTGAGGTAATAGTGAAGTGGTTCCATCAGTGTGCTCGCTGCGCACACAGGTGTGAGCTGCCGAAGACAGTGGAGACCCGGTGCCAGTTTTTACGCGATTAGTAATGATTTTTTATAATTTCTTTTCTTAAGGAGTATATGAGTGATAATATGCAATTTTGAAAATTCATTAATAAGAGAGACGAAAAATTTCCGCTCGCGCAGCGCGCACAGACCTCCGTTGCCGTAGCACTCGCTAAGAAGAAAATTTTTTCCGGATCGTATTTTGTACTTTTATTTTATTTTTATTTTTTCAAATTTTATTTTTTTTAATTTACAAAAAGGAATAACTTATAAATATTACCCGTATAGCGAGCGAAGCTCACTAGTTATGTACTACGATTCGAGCATCCGTTGAAAAAAAAAAAAAAAAATCTGATTAGAGCAGCTCTAAATACTGGGCAACAAAAATTCATATGATTACATGGGACAGCTGATTTTCCTTTCTTTTTTTTGTTACAGTTTAACAAGATATTTGAAACCTACTTGAGTATTACTTTATGGATTCATTGATGATTTACAAATAAATAAATAAAATAACCTATCAGTAGTAAGAAATAATTTTATTTTGTTTTCACTGTTCACCGAATAATACGCAAATATGCTTTTAATATATATTTTAAAAATATCATAATGTAAAATCGAGGGAAAAAACTAAAAATTGAGAAGGAATCATTTTAAAAACGATTCAAAACCTTCTTCTAGTTTATGGAATTTAGCTAGTTTTACAGAATTTTTAACATACTTTTTGTTATATTCCAATACAGATGTATGCAAATTTTTGTAACTCTAAAATATAATGCGTACTACTGTCCTCTTAATATTTTCAAGCCCATCTAGAAAATACTGTACTGCAGTGGCGGCTCGTGAACCGAAAATAGGTGATGAGCTCAAAAATAACATTTAAGTGTTTTTAATGCATAATTTTTATTAAGCATGGTTTAACTAAATTTAAATAAAAATACTTATTTAAATGTAAATTTATATTCTATAAATGAATACAGTGTAACATACAGTGTGCCTCTTCACCTATTTTCGGTGCAGGAGCCGCCACTGCTGTACTGTAGTACTGAGACATCCTATATCTGCATCTAGTCTGATTAATGGATGTTGCTTAACCCTCGCTTCCCCAGGATCAAGGCATTACTGCAGAAAAATTGCTTTCAGGTGCTTCTTGGTACATTTGGCAAAAATCCCCAGCACCACGCCTTTTTGTATTGTTTTGAACAAATCGTCTTCCAACAATCCTGATTAGGTCTGCTATCTCCGGCGAATTAGCGCACTTTTTCAATGAAAAGGGCTTAACTAAATTTCAACTTGGGAAATCTTGGGAAATCTTGTCAATCTTGGGAAAGCGAGGGGTTAAAAGAGCAATATGTTATATAAAATTATACTGTCCCTACTATTTATAACCGATGGTTCTATATAGGAAATACTTCTAAAATTTTTATAACGACATTTGGGTAGTTTCTTTCTTTTCCTTTTTTTTTTTTTTTTTAAATATTTAAATTTTGCTTTGCATTAAAACATTTTTAAAAAGTTTGTTATTGTTGTAATTGATATTTTTTAAATAATAAATATTCTCTCACAAATTTATTTTATACAGAATATGTATTTATTAAAAATAGGTTGGCATTTTTAAAAATCCTCAACTGAAATTCAAATAACTAACAAATTAAATAGTTTATCTTTCAAAACTGCATATTGTACTTACATACTATCGCCACCATATTTATGACATTCTGTTACATTATACACTTCTTAATGATAATTAAACATTAGCATGCGATTAATATAAAAATACCTTATATTTTATGTAAAGTTAATAATAAAATTAATGTTCAGATGCTTTTAATATTTTTAGTGTGTTTGGCACTGAGAGAGTAACAGAAATTCCTTGATGGGGAAACACCACTTCCCCACAAGAAGATACTATATATAAAATAAATTTATCATACCATCGCCTCCTAAACTAGATGCCTGACGCGTGGCTCGGAAACTTAGCAACAGTTGAAGCGGTAGACAGCGCCACCTGGTACACATTTCACGACTTTTTTATTCAACAGCCACCAAAAAATTTGGGATATGATTTACATAAAAGGCGAATAGAATCAAAGATACGTCAATTATATATATCATATATTACTTCTTAAAATTATTGGTGGCAGTTGAATAAAAAAGTCGCAAAATCTGTACTAGGTAGAGCAGGCTACCTCTTCAACTGTTGCCAAGATTCCGAGCCACGAGACAGGCATCTAGTTCAGGAGGCTGTGATCATACACATATTTAAGACGCTGTCGTTTTTACGTCCACCATGTCAAATCTATACTGTAACATAGCCTCCTAAACTAGATGCCTGTCGCGTCGCTCAGAAACTTGGCAACAGTTCAAACGGTAGACAGCGCCACCTGGTACAAATTGCACGACTTTTTTATTTAAGAGTCCCCAGTAGTCAGATACCTTCCTTTCTCTTCCCCATATAATCCAATGGGATTTTTGTTGCTTTGTATTTTCCGGATATCTCGCTCAAAAACAAAGTTTTTCGAATTCTGTTTTTTGAATTCCATTCCTTGAACATGCCACTTTTTTTCTTACTAAGCAATTTTTTTAAAAAATAAATTTCAATATTTTATTTCATTAAGCAAACTTAAGGATATAATTTTCAATCTTAAAAAGAAATGTTTAAATCGTATTTTTTAAAAAATTGCTTAGTAAGAAAAAAAGTGGCATTTTTAAAGAGTGGAATTCAAAAAACAGAATTTAAAAAACTTTATTTTTGAAAGAGATATCCGGAAAATACAAAGCAACAAAAATCCCATTGGATTGCATGGGAAGGAGAAAGGAAAGTACCTGACTACTGGGGACTCTTAACTGTCGCCAATAATTTTATGAATCGTAGCTTCTTACAGTAAAGATTTTGGTCATAGAATATGGTGATATTTATTCAACAGATGCTGAGATACAGCATATGAAAACTCACAGAGGATGAGTAATAGCAGAGCCACCTGTCAACCGATATACAAGGAAAATTAATTCAGCATCTGTATTCATAGTGATTATCTCAGATATCAAATTTGATTCATTTATTAAGCCATCGAAGATGAGATTTAACGCTTTATCTACCAACAGTACTTTGAAGTAACATTAGTTTAAAAAGAGTATGAAATCGAAATTATAAGAAACATATCAATGACATTTATAAGAAATAAATGTATATACTACTTCACTTTGATCTCACCTCATAGTGTTAGATGCTTCATGTCTATATTAATAAAATCACACTTTTGTCTGTAAATTTGTCAGAATCGAAAAATTTTGCGATATCTTCACGTTTCACACACCATGAAAGCCGAAAATGACTTCAGAAAAATTTGCCTGTGTGTGTATCTTCGTGTCTGTATGTCGCTTTTTTTGTCCGGGCATCAATTGAGAACGGCTGGACGGAATTCAACGGCGCTTGGCAGGAATTTAGGTCTTCACCCAACAAAATTATATCTATCAACTTTACAGAAATTCCCCTCCGTTCTCCCCTGGGGGGGGGGTAAAAGACTAGAACACGTTTGTCCGAGCATCACTCGAGAACGGCTAGACGGAATTCAACGGCACTTGGCAGAAACTTAGGTCTTCACCCAACTTAAAGTTATATATATAGAAATTTTCAAATGTGTTTAAATTGTGGGTGAAAAACGCCTGCGCATGCGCCATAAATATTTTTTCACTAAAACGCTTTGAATGGAAGAATAAAATATAAAAATAAATTTTTAAGTTAAAGACTTTTTTATTCACGTGATTCGCACTACAAATTATGAGAAGATTGAAATGAAGTGTTGCTATCTAAATTCCATACTTTTGTTAATTTAAAAAAATCTAATTGTCGTATCGAAAAACTGTTTACACACCAGGATTCAGAAAAGTCACCCCTTTCATTTGGTACTGGATTTGTAAAGATAGGTCTGATATTTCAAATTTATTTTTCTCTTTTTCCGTTGCCACTTAAATGTCATACTTTATTGATTTTTGAAAATATTAATTGTCGCATCGAAAAACTGCACCCCTGGATTCAGAAAAATCGCCCCTTTCATTTGGTATCAAATTTATAAATATAGATCTGACATTTCTAATTTATTTTACCCTTTTTCCTTTTTCAACCCAGATTCGGCAGAAGGTTTTATATATATATATATATATTTTTTTTTTTTTCCAGAAATAAAATGAAATATTTTTTATTTCAGGTGAATAATAATAAAAATTAGAGAGAAAAATACCTACAAAAGTTGATTTTTTTTTTTTTTTTTTTAATCAGGAATTTGTATGTAGATAAATATTTTCATAGAGATATTTGGCATTAGTTTAATATTTTTATTTAATTAAGCAGTAGTTTTCTTTCCTACAGTAAAACAAAAATTTTTGTTGTTATTATGTACCTTATAAAGTTAATTTATGTTCTCCCCTTAATTGTAAATAATTTTAATTTGGATTTTATTAAGATTTTTTATTTTGTAAATATCAGAAAAGAGTTTTTATTTTATTTTATTTGTTTATTTATTTTGCATATGGAACAGCTTTAGTATCGGATCCCTTTGGGAAAATTTGAAATTCGACACCGAAGTAGCTCGGACGTTTCTCGCCAAGATCTTTAATTGCACAATTGACATAGCCAATTCAGTTCATCGCAAAAATGGCTTAAAATATTTAAAGTCACCAAAGGGGCCCCATACTAAAGTTGTGCTTTTTGTATTTATTTATTTATAATATTTTCTATTAAAGACTTCTGTGGTCACAAAATTTGGTGCGTAAATTGTTTGTATGCATCCGGTACTTATTGTAACTGGATTTCACGAAATTCGAAATCCCCCCCCCCCGTTTATCGGAGTCGGAGGGCAATAACCATGTGTAAACACATGTTTCTTCGTTTGAATTATCTTAGAACGGCGAATTTTAGGGTGTGGATATTGATTAACTGTATGCATTACGTACATTAGTGGTATTTTGCAAAACTTCGAACTCACCCGCTGAGGAAGGGGAAGTAAGAAGTGGGTAAGTTGCTGCCGAAGGCAATGGAGACCCAGACTCCTCACGTTGCGAGCAAGAAAACATCTACCAATCACAGCAAGAACTTAGGTTATTAATAAAGATAAGGGATTTTGAGAACTCATTTAAGTTTAATGTCCAGCGAAGCGGGCAGAGTCTGCTAGTAACCATTATTATTCAAGTAAAGATTTTATAAAATGTTATCGTTTTTTTTGCTTGGCATATTTCACTATATTTACTTGCATTAAAATTAATTCCTATATTATATCGAAAATTTCCCATTGATCTTTGAAAAATGTAAGGGACATAAAAAGTAAACGCCTTTCTTACACTATTTTAGATTCTCATAGCTACTTCGACCTCTGTGTATCAGTGGTGCACTGAAGTATCAACTTACTAAATCTTCATAAATTACACATTTGGTGATACGCATAATTTTTATTGTACATATCTTTAAAAAATATTCTTAAAGTAACTAAAAATTTATATTTCAAATACATTTTTTGTCTGTTTATTCATGTGATCGATAAAGGGTTAAATTTTTCATTCTCAGGATCCATTGAATTACAGCAGTGCTACCTGTTGGTCAAAATCAACAAAATTGGATATAGCCTTTCCTTAACGAGAAGAAATTGCAGTATGTCAGTGCCCCTTGTTGAACGATTTGAACCAAAATTTGATATGCATTAATTTGTGCTAGGTGCCTATTATGTACGTAAATTTTTATGAAATTATGTGCAGTAGTTTCTGAGATATAGTTGACACAAATTTTTGTCACACACGGACATTTTCAAAAAATAATAAAATTGCGTTCTAGACCTTTCTAAATGTGTAAAGCTTTCAAAAACAGGAAGCAAAAAAATATGATACGAAACAAATATTTTTTTTTCTACTGAATATAGATGAAATTAAAAATTCATGTATAAATCCCCGGAAAATCGAGAAAGTTGATAGATATGTTCATGCCTTTTTTTATTAAAAAAAAAAAAAAAAAAACTCTGTGAGTACTCTAACCTCTGAGAAGTATCTGTGTATTTTCTGCACTCTAGTGCTCACACAATAAATCATGGCAGATGGGTAGCTAGGACCTTTCAGGTATGCACCCCAATGAGGTAATTTTAAATAAGAATATTTTTAATTAATTTTTTTCTCGGTTTCAAAAATTGGCATTTCATTTTTTTTTTTAATTTATTCTTTAATTTCAATCACCTGCGTATCTTAGCAACGGCTATTATGCTATTTACATTTTATTTATTTATTTGAACGCAATTATTATTATTATTCACTGAAAATCAAAAGGTAATGAAGTAGAAAAAAATAGGTTTATTAAAAATTTTAAATTTAAAAATATACTATTTATAACAGTTATGTTTATAAATATCTATATAAATAAAGAGCAGTATCTGTGTATCTATCTGCGCTCTGAAAATCACACTACCAATCGTAGAGCTACAAAGCATGGCAGATAGGTAGCTCGGACCTTGCAGGTGTGCACACATTAAGCTTTGTTCGAATTTTGAATTTGAATTTATTTGTTTTATAAATTTTTTCAATTTTAAACATTAGCTTCTATTTTCCACTTATTTTATTCTTTAATTTAAATTGTCTCCATATCATAGCAACGGCTATTAAGCTATTTACTTTTTGTTTATTTATTTCATTAATTTAAAGGCAAATTTATTATTATAATTTTTATATTTATGGAAAATCAAACGGTAATGCAGTAGAAGTAGAAACAAACGGGTATATTAATGTTTATGAAAAATGTATAATTTTTATAGTAAAACAACTTTTTATTTTTCACTTCTTTAATTAATTCCTTTAAAATGTTTTTTTAATAGTATTTATCGAAAAAAAAAAAAAATGAGAGTATGAAGTAGAAAGGATTAAACAATTAAAATTTAAGTTTTGCTGAAAACTTGTTTGATTTTATATATTTAATTCCTTAAAAAAATATATATCTAGATTTTTTTTTTTTTTTTTTTTTTTTAAGAATCATATCGTAATAAAGTGTAAAGAGCAATGGCTAAAAGATACAAAAATTAAAATATTTAACAGGTGCTGGGATACAGTAATCTTTAAAATTGTTATTCTTAAATAATAGACGACGCAGTTGTTGTCGATAAATACAGACTGAAATGCCAAGACCTTTTTGTAGGTAGGGGGAAACTGGATCCAAAGAGAAAGGGTGGAAAAGGAGATGATGTAGGCAGCGGGTACCCACAGCGAACTTCACAGTGATTTCAATTTATTTTTTATAATATAAAAAGTAAATAGTGAGCCAATTCTTTTGAAAATCCATTATAATACCAAAATAAAATAGGAGAAATGCACTCCGGAGTTATTATTAAACCTGTATTTTATTTGTTGTACTTTGTTGTTTAAATAAATAAATTATATATTCTTCGACCACATTTCATGAAACCATAGACGCATCTGCGCATGTGCTAACTCAACGAGTCCAATGCTAAAATTGGGGTGACAGTCATCTAACTCAGAGAAAATGAGCAATAACAGAGCACGAGATTTCTGGATGTTTTCCAAATTTCAAGCTGGCATCCCTCCAACATTCTGGCCGCGTCCTCACTGCTAGGTTTAAGGATATGTGGCTGCACTGTATATATATATATATATATGTAATATTTCTTTGATGGTTTCTTTTGTCCAATAATGCCAATTACTTTAATAAGTAAGCAATATAGAACTGGGGTTTTAAGTACAAAACTTTGAATAAACACAATAAAATGCAAGAAACTCGTTTGTTTGTTTTGGGTCGGAAAAACACATGATCCTTTGCCAGCCAAACAAAATAAGCACGAGTTCTGCAATCAAAGCGGCAACGCACAAACCGCAATACACAACGCAGTGTCACTTTTTATTGTAAATATTTTTGAAAAATGCTCTGAACTCGATCCGATTTGTTAAAAACGAAATCCGACCTGAACACACTCACTCTGCAGGACACAAAAATTCAATCAATCCAACCTTCTAGGAAAAAAGAATCTTATTTTGACTCGAAGATTTGAGTTTTATTTTCAATGCCGCTAAAACGACAAGTCAAACATTGAGTAAAAAGAAAGATGCACATATAGATGTTATAACAGTCCAAAAATAAAATGTTACCTTTCTGTAGATAATCATTTCTGATTAATGCAGGGTACTTGCTTATGCATATACCTATATACACAGACATCATGACAAAAATCTTTAAATCATCAGGTAATAAAGTATAGAGAAAATGGTACTGAATAATAAAATGGTATAAAAGTCTAAAGAACACAAATTTAGCATTCTAGGGCAAGTCGTTTTCAGTTACACAAGATAAAGCATGCATTTTGTAAATGAGGATCATAATATTTGCGTTACATTGTGTAAAGTATTGAAGAAATTCTTTGAAAAAGTTAGAATGCTTGAAATTCTTAAAAAGGTAAAAAATTGCTTATTTTGAAAATTGAGAAAAATTTGAAGACATCATTACTTTTTTCTAACTGATTTTAAGAATATGCTACGATGAGAGGCACAGAATTCCTGACATGGGGGCCTGAACCCCCTTCCCACAGACCCCAACCCCAACTGGTGCCACCCCTAGTTTGGTATTATCAAAATAATTCAAAGTAATAATAAATCTGTCACGGCAAAATACGTGAGCTTATTGAATAATCAACTTTGAAAGATTCCTACATTCTTTTACATGCTTCTAACAGTAACACAAATTTGAAAATTATGAAATCTGACTGAAAATATTAAGATATGGTTGCCAATTCAGTGCCTTATACAGTTGCAAATTGAGGTTGACAATTTGGGGATATCCCAAACGTTGGTGTGGTTTCGATAGTATGTAAGTGACTCAGCAACATATGTGCATCTAAATATTCCTTTAGAAAATATACTTATTTCACACTTCTATAACACAAAATGTCTAACAAGGAAACGTTCAAAAGGTGTCATCTTCAAAAAGTATTGAAAAAAATATATCTGATTCTACTCTTCATACACGGATTAAAAGAGAAGGATGTATTACTAATGTTACGGAAAGGTAGTAATTTTCATCTTACAGATAGAGGGCGACCAAATCTCGAAAATACACCAATCAGCGCGTTTTTACATTTCTGGCTGTTCCTTCGTTGGATGACTGAAGCCGAAGGGGCGGGCTTTCCCTTTCTTCCGATGAGTTTCAAAGATACTACACCAGGCGGCGATCGGATCGCTTACTCTGTTCGGCTGAATTAATGCGGAAAATAAAGCTCCGTTCCCCACGCTGACCGCCCTATCTAGTTTGTCATCCTGTATCCTAATCCGTGTCTTCATAAAACACCAGAAAAGGAAAAAATTATCGGCTGAAATGAATTACAGCGACCACAAACAATTTTCAAAATTAAGCATATTTGGCGATTTCACACTTCTAGGCGATTTTTTTTTTTAGTACTTGGCGGAAAAGGAAAACACGGTTCTGATTGTACACGGCAATCTCGGTGCTAGCGAACGTATCGCCTAACAGTGCTAAATCGCCAAATATGCTTAGTTTTGATGATTTTTTGTTGTCACTGTAATTAATTTCAGCCAATAATTTTTTCGTTTTCTGCTGTTTTATGAAGAGTAGAATCAGATATATTTTTTTCAATACTTTTTGAAGATGACACCTTTAGAATGTTTCCTTGTAAGTAGCATAACATTTAGATAGCATTTAAACAGTATCACTCATGCAAACAATCTTCAAAATATTTCAATTTCCTTTCAGATTATTTTAAAGAAGGTAGAAGGGCCGCGGTTGCCCAGTCAGTAGAGCACCGTGCTCGTAATTTCAAAATTACGGGTTCGTTACTCGAGCCGGCGAAAGACCGTCGTGTACACTAATGGTGGCTGGTGCACGTGAAATCTGTTGTGGCTGCAATGTCCTTCATGTTCCCATCAAAATTATACCTCTGAGGGTTACCGAAGCTGGGGAGCCATCCCTTCCATAGACGATGAAAATCGTGATATCATGTCTCCGGACCACCTCTATGAAGTGAGTTCCATACCGTAGCCAATTGCCAGTTGTGCAGCACTAGTGCGACGTAAAACCCATCAAACCAACCAACCTGTATTTAGAAATAATCACGATCGTAACAATAAAAGTAGAAATCTAATATTTTATTAGAACTTTTTTGTAACAAAGTAATATTTGTGAAAGGTTTCAGAAAAACCACAGGTGACAGCACAAATATTGAAGTTTCACATGATTATCTGAAAAATATCTGTACTTCTAATAACATAGCTTGGATTTAAAACTGATGAAATCCTTCTGCTATGAATCTAGTTAATAAAGTCTTCCACTGAATAATGTCAAATGCATGCACATTACTCTTTTATATAATTGAGCGAAGCATGCATCAGAACATACATAAGAAAAAAAAAATAACCACAGGATTTATATTAAAAAAATTACAGTATGAATACTTTTTTTTTTTTTTTTTTTTTAAATTGTTAACATAAAAATAAGCTACAGAAGTACATAGAAAAATCACCAGTCACCTAACAAATAGAAAACTGACATTTCCTGAAAAAAAAAACATTTCCCAAAGAAAGTCTTTCTAAAATCTGTTACAAAAAGTTAAATATTGTAAAATTTTTGCAACCTAACTAAAACATTTTGTGTTGTATGGTCACAATATTCATTTCTTCTTCATGACAGCATGGATTCAGAGCAACCTATAGAACACAGAAAAACACACTTGAGACTGTTCTCCTGTATGAATTGTTTCTTAAATATACGAGAAATGTTTTTTAAAAATATTTTACGCACGTATGCTTTTTCTCTTGTGAAAGAATATTGATGTATACTTTGACGCTTTTTCTAGAACATATTTTTATTCTGTATGGATGAAAAGATGTATATTTAGGTGTGCTTTTTTAAAAAAGATAACAAAGATGCTTTAGAACACTCTTCACACATGGCTTTTCTCCTCAAGGAGTGCATTGGTATTTTTTCCTACTACTCTTTCAGGAAAATCCTTACACGTTCCACAAATTATTCCATTTTGGGTGTTCTGCATGTTTCCTTAGGTGTGTGTTTAAATTAGTTTGTATGAGATTGTAAACTTGAAATCGAAATTTTACCTATGTTAGAAAACTTAATACACGTATGATTACTTATCAGTATGAGTGTGAGAATGTTTATTCCCTGACAGTGCATACTACCAAAGGATGTTTCTGGAATGCTCTTTTATCCTCAAGATATCCTGATAATCCGCTGTTAGTGTTCAAAATGAGATTTTCAAAAAATTCTTTGGAACAACACTATACACAAATATGACTTTTCTTCGGTGTGTAAGTAGATGTGCATTATGAAGCTCCCTTTGAAAAAGAAGCTTTCAGAAAATATTTCACACACTACGCCATTCTCCTATATGGTAACACAGGTGTATTTAAAGTATGCGTATAAGAAAACCTAGAACATATTTCACTCGTGCACTTCTGCTGTGTAAATGCGTCCTGTGTTCAGTTAGGTATCTCTTTAGAGAAAAATTCTTTAAAGCACACTTATTTCTTATATGGCTTTTCTCCTGTATGAGAGCGTAAATGTATATCCATATAATATTTTCGAGAAAATGCTTTGGAACATATTTCACACTTAAATGGCTTCTCTCCCTTGTGAATGTATTCATGTAAATTTAGATTTTTCTTTTGAGAAAAACCTTTAGAACACACTTTACACGTATACGGCTTTTCTCCAGAGTGATTACGTAGGTGTAAATTAAGATATCTCTTTTGAGAAAAACGTTCAGAACATATTTCACATTCATATGGCTTTTCTCCTGTATGTAAACGTGAATGATTTTTTAGATTGTCCTTTTTGGAAAATCCTCTAGAACATATTTCACACACAAATGGCTTTTCCCCTGTGTGAATGCGCAGATGTTTAATTAGATCTCCCTTTCGAGAAAATCCTTTGGAACATTCTTCACATACAAATGGCTTTTCACCCGTGTGAATACGTACATGTGTATTTAAATTACTTCTTTTAGTAAAAACTTTAGAACAAACATCACATACGTGTCGCTTTTCTTCTACGTGGAAGCTTAGATGTAAATTTAGCTCTTTCTCTTCAGAAAAATTTTTCGAACATATTTCACATACATATGATTTTTCTTCTTCATCTTCGTGGAAGCTCAGATGTAAATATAGCTGTTTCTGTTCAGAAAAACTTTTCGAACATAATTCGCAGACATATGATTTTTCTTCTTCACGAGTGTCTAAATCTATATCCATATTTCCTTTACAATTTTTTTTTTTTTTTTTAAACCAAAGTTTTTTTTCTTTAAATAAATGTGTTTTGGTATTCTGTTACATAAAGTGTACTAAAACATACTTCTATATCATAAAAACTGATCTAATTCAAGGAGTTCTTTTACAGAAAAATGCTTTGGTAGGAATGTTTTTTTTTTCTATTTCTACCAATTTTGCTTCTACTACATGTGATCAAAAATATTTAAATTTTAAAAGGACAAATTTTTTGAATACTCACTGATGGACATTTTTTTTTTCCGAATGTAACCAAATGTTTTTTATGGCTCTGTGAATTCTTTGAAGTGTACATTCGAGACAAACTGTTTGTCAATTGTATTTTTCTCTAAATTAAAAAAACTTGATTAGAATCATGAAAAATTCTTCATAGTACATGTTATAAGAAAAAATTTTTTATCTGCAAGAGAAATTATCCATGAAACTAAATATTTGCAAAATTTCATCAACAAAACGCCCCATACGGAGAATGAAGGTTCACTTTCTGCTTGGCGAACTTACGTAGTGAGAAATTGCCAATACTTGTACACATAACTTAACAATTCTATTAGACACATTATGGAGAAATTTGATTGGTTTATTTGAATTTCATTGATTTGAGTGTGTTTTACGTTGAACTAGAGCTACACAATGGGGAATTAGGAGATATTTGTCTGGTTTATTTGATTTTCATTGAAATGAATGTGTTTTACGTTGAACTAGAGCTACATTATGAGGAATTAGGAGATATTTGATTGGTTTATTTGATTTTGATTGATTTGAGTGCGTTTTACGTTGAACTAGATTTACGTTATGAGGAATTACAAGAGATATAATTGGTTTATTTAATTTTCATTGATTTGAGTGTGTTTTAAATTGAGTAGTGCTACGCAATGAAGAAATAGCGACAGTCTGTGTTTTACTAATTTGTTTTTAATGAAAGATTTTGTAAAAAAAATGTCGAATGTTTATTATTTAAGAAAGTTGGTAGGAGTTTTTTATAAATAATTTGTGCAGATTTTTTTATATTTATATATATATATATATATATTTTTAATGTAGAACGAAAAGAAGAGTTTTTATTTTCAATGAGCAAATGTTGAAGAAGTTACAGAATGTTTATTTTTTAAGCAATTTGGAGGTTTTTTTTTTTTTTCGTTTGAATGTAAAAGAATGTAAAAGAAAAGTGGCATCTTTTTCTAATGAATAAAAGGTAATCTAGATTATAATATACTTTACTTTTCAGGCAGACGATTTTTTTCTTTTTATCATCCCATGCTTTTTAGATAGGGGTGTCCAGTGATGTTTCTCTTGTTTTAACATGCGTGATAGTGAGTTACGTGCGTTTTCAGATTCATGCGCAGCGCGGTAGTGGTGTCCAGTGATTTTTTTTTTTTTTTTTTTTTTTTTTTTTTTTGCGCGATAGTGATTGCCGTGGAACCGAGTTAAGTGTGTTTTCAGATTCATGCACAGCAAGGTAGGGGTGTCCGGTGATGTTTTTTTGGTTTTAACATTACTGGACAAAAGGTTTCTTGGTGATCTATTCCTTCTACTTGGGTATAGCCACGAGCGACTAATCTTGCTTTATACCTTTCTACTTGTCCATTCTTATCAATTTTTCTCTTGAACACCCATTTGCCTTTTACGACTTTTCTTCCCTTTGGCTTAGGTACTATGTCCCAGGTGTCATTTCTCTGTAAGTTATCCAGTTCTTCTTTCATAGCTTGCTTCCATTTTTCTACGTCTGGACTATTTAAAGCTTCTTTTAAAGTTTCTGGATCACTCTGAAAAGATCTCTTGGATACATCTGGGTCATGCGTTGATTGTCAGCTGGATTCTTCATTTGCCACTCTGTTTATTTCTGGAAAATTTTCTTCAAACATCTCTGATTCACCCATAACATAATCCTTGGTCCACTTAGGAGCTGTTGTTTGTCTTCTGGATCTAGTTTCAGTCTGATATGTCTTCTCAACTTCATTCATCTACAACATCTTTCTCGTCACCTACAGGTAGATCTTTATCTGCATCTTCCTGAGAAGGCAGTGTTGTTATATTTTCTGTCATGGAGGGTTTTTCTTCAAATACTACATCGCTTGAACAAATTACAGTTCTAGTTTCTTTGATGTAAATGCGGTACCTCTCATCTCCATCGTATCCAATAAGATAATCTTTTGTCGCTTTTCTGTCCATTTTTCTTCTCTTTTGAGCTGGGATGTGGGCATAGCAGACTAATCCTATGATGCGCATATGCTTTATTCTTGGTTTTCTGTTCATCCACAGTTCATAAGGACATGCATTTGGTACTGAGGACTTCCCTGTTCTGTTCAGAATGTAAATTGAGGTATTGATGAACTCTGCCCATACCCACACAACACAATTCATCCCGATTAGGTTGATATTACGTAATCGCGATCAAATATTACGTCCCATTACGTTGAAATTTCCTATCTGCTTTGGTTGATTTTTGGTTGAAATGTCATAAGCAAAGTTGTAACATGGCCCTAAATAAGACTTAGTTGGTACGTAATATCAACCAACTTGTTATGTAAGACATTCAGAGTTTGTCCAATTCATGTAAAATCAACCAAATTTGGATGTAAATGAAACATTGTGTTTTCAGCCATTTCATGTAATATCAACTAGATTTAGATGTAAAATATACATCCAGATCTCATCTAAATCATGTAAAATCAACCAAAATTGAATATGGAATATACATCTAGATTTCATCCAGGTTTTATAGAAATTACATAAAATCAACATAGCTGATGCATTTTTCTTTTCTTCTTTCTTTCTCTTTTAAGAATTTTAATGCACTTATTTTAAACAGGGGAACCAAAAGCATTGACCTTGTTTTTTATAATGCAGAGATTAATTTTAAACATAAATGTGATATTGATTTTCAACATCAGGATTTAAAAATATATGCTTAAAATCAATACCTGTATATTTTTGTCTAAAATTAATATTTGCATAATAAAAAGCAAGACCAATGCTTTTGGCTTCCCTGTTTAAAATAAGTGCATTAAAATGCTTAAAAGAGAAAGAAAAAAAAAGAAAAATGCATCAGTTATGCTGATTTTATGTAACTTCTATAAAACTTGGGGATGAAATCTAAATGTATATTCCACATCCAATTTTGGTAGATTTTAATGGAATTCATTACCCAGGCAGAAAATTTGGCAAGATAGCTTTTTTTTTTTTTTTTTTTTTTTTTTTTTGTACAGGCGACAATTATTATTTTTTCAAATTCCTTGAAAATTTCTAGTTGGTTTCATAAAATTCTGCACCAATTTTTACTTCCTCATACAAGGTATAAGGAATTATAGTAATCCCGATTTGCGAAATGGATTTTGTATTTCACATTGCTCGAAAACGAATGAAAGCTGAATGTTGCCAATTTATATGTGTGACTGTCATGATGTCTAGTTGTACACGTGCAAGTGTCGTCTTAACACGAACTCTCGTTTTAGCGATATAAGCGACTTTACATGATTTTTCGTGACGTCGTACGCATGTGTGTGTATGTCATATAACTCGAAAACGATTGGACGTAGAAAGTTGCGAATTGGTATATAGGTTTGTTATAACACCCAGTTGTGCACCTCCCTTTTTGGACTTCGTATGATTTTCCGTTTTGGAGATATTTAAGAAAATTAGGTTAATAATGACCAAAAATACAAAGGTTTTGGCCATAATGTAACAAAAAACTTTAACTCAAAAACTGTTTGGACAAATATTGCAATCGAATTTTAACTGACTTCCTGACTAGCCAGACATTTGAAATTTTCAGAAAAGCTCAGAACACGTTGACAATGCATTTTCTAAATATTTTTAGCCAACTGTTTTGGATACCTGCTGCCTTCAGCAGCTTTTATATGATTCAACAGAAAATTTATTTAACTACCCGACTAGCTAGACATTTGAAACTTTCAGAATAGTTCAGAACACAGTGAAAATGCATTTTTTTTAAATAGTTTTAGCCAACTGCTTAAGATACCTGCTGCCTTAGGCAACGTTACCTGTACAAATCTTGCAATCAATTTTTAACTAACTTCCCCACTAATTAGACATTTGAAACTTTCAGGATAGCTCAGAACACAGTGACAATGCATTTTTAAAATATTTTTAGCAAATAGTGCTAGGCCACTGCTGCCCTCGGCAGCGTTTCTATGGTTCCAACAGAAAATTTATTTAACTAACTTCTCGACTAGCTAGACATTTGAAACTTTCAGAATAGTTCAGAACAGTGCGAAAATGCATTTTTAAAATACTTTTAGCCAACGTTTATACGGTTTCAAAAGAAAATTTATTTAACTAACTTCTCGACTAGCTAGACATTTGAAACTTCCAGAATAGTTCAGAACATGGTGAAAATGCATTTTTTAAATACTTTTAGAGAACTGTTTCAAGTCCCTGCTGCCTTCGGCAGCGTTACAAGTACAAATCTTGCATTCGATTTTTAACTGACTTCTTGACTAGTTAGGCATTTGAAACTTTCAGAAAAGCTCAGAACACATTGACAATGCATTTTTAAAATATTTTTAGACAACTGTCTCGGGTCTAATGATAATGCTTTTTAACATTATGTATATATTTCTAAAGGTGTATAAGGAAGTCATGTGGTGTCCACATCAGTTTTTTTCTTTTGCAGAAGTACAAGATCAGTATTGGTGGAATAAAATCTGAAATTAATCTTGGGAACAGGAGATTGTATGCAAAGCCTAACTATCTATTTCTTGTTGATTTGTAATATCATGCACTTTTAAAATGACATATTTTCTGAAAATCTGTTGATATTTTTGAAGATTACCTGCTATGAAAATTAACAGCATTTATTCTTAATATTAAAAAAGTGAAGACATTACAAAATCAAATGTCGTAAAGCAATAACAGAAGGTTTAATTGCAACATTAAATTTATATACATATATATATATATATATATTTTTTTTTTTCAAAAGAAAATAAAAAAAAAATCTGATATAAGAGTAGGTTCTAGTAGCAGAAATAGTACAGCATAGCAGAGAGCTCTGCAAATTAATTTAAAAACACACACAAAAAAAAAAAAAAGCCAGGCTTCAATAAAGTACTTAAATAATCTGGTGTATCACTCACACGACTTCCTCTTTCCCTGCATTTTAATATTATATAAGTAGATTGCTTAAGTCTTGAGATAAATAACGTAGGATAATAAAGTTCAATGTAATTCAAAAATAATTTAAAACTGGTTTAGGAATAGTTATTCGACATATAGTTGTATGTAAGAAGAATACCAACCCCTCAAGCCCCGCTCAACAGTAGTGCTTAGAGTTATTTATTTTTTTTTAAAGGGCTGTTATTAATTTGACTTCAAACTTACCAATTTTGATCAAACTTTTAAGTGGCAACTTAAAAAGTACTTCAAAATATCAAATTCGAATTTCATGCAGTTACTTTTTTGTACTTTCTCTTCCCACATAGGTAATGTATTGTTTATCAGTCAAATTTTTGAAAGTGTGTTTTTATCATATGTACACATTTTGAGGCCCCCTGAATCCAAAAACCATGTTTTTAGCGGTTAGTCTGAGTGTGTATCTGTTATCAACATATCTCAAGAACGAATAATAGCAGAAAGTTCAAACTTAGTATTCTAAATGCGTATCATATAGGGATGTTACAGTAAACTTTTCGTTGAGACCAAGCAAATGGATTGTGTACAGGAACATCCAAGTGAATTCAAATACATTGTCTAAGGGAAAATATCTGGCAAATACAGTGTAACATCTACAGGCTGACTTAACCAAAATGGAATATATATATATTTTTTTTTTAATTCTTAAAAGCATGTTTTGTGTAGATTGTGGTATGAAAATTATTCATCATTCATTTACAAGGCCAATTAAAGTATTTAGATGGGGCTATACTTGGAGGAATCATAATTCCTTCTGCGTTAAATGCTTTTCAAAGAAGACTAATTTTTAATATAAAGTATTCTTAATAGTGCATATTGATTATAGACACTATACAGGGATACTCAGAATTAAGCAAAATGTTCTTTTCTATTGAATCTAATTAACAGAAGTGGTTTGTATATTTTACTGTGGTACCGGACACTGCACAATTAATGTTTCATATGCATAGTGTAAATAAAGTAATTTTTGAAGTGTTATTTTCAACTTTGTTTTTTGTATTATATCATGTTTTGAAGTGGCCTGATTACGAAAGTCCAATTTTTAGCAGTTGATCTGTATGCTGTATGTGTATCTGTTATCGCATAACTTAATAGTAAATAACTGCAGGAAATTCAAATTTAGCACTTTGAATTTCATATTAGGTTACTGGCAAAAATTTTATAAAGACTGGCAAGTTTGAAGGTAAATTAATAATAGCCTAGTTTTTTTTTTTTTTTTTTTTTTTTTTTAATTATTCTATGCACAAGACTGCATAATATCAAATAAAATTGTTTTTAAAACTATTTTAGAATGTTCTAAAAGTATATTGAATTTTATTATCTCATGCTATTGAACTTAAAATTTAATATGCAATCAATCATTATAATATTGAAATGCAGGGTAAGAGAAAGTGATGTGTGTGACACACCAGATTTTTTAAGATATGGTAATATAAATACATACAGATTAATCACTAAAAATTGGACTTTTGTGTAATCAGGTTACCTCAAAACATGATATTATACAAGAAAAAAACAAATTTAAATTTCAAAAATTACTTTTTTTACAGTATGAATTTGAAAAACTAATTTTTCTTTCTGAGCAGTGTTCGTCGACACAGTAACGTGCATCGAAGCACTCTCATCAATTACACTGAATATAAAAGAACATTTAGCTCAATTTTTGGTAGCTCTGTTGTCATATTGTCTATAAACAATATTGTGTACTTAAATTTAGTCCCAATCAAAAAACACCTAACAAAAAATGAATTACTATTCCAGCAATTTTCAAGTATAGCTAGGCTGACCTGATCAAAATACCTTTATAATAGAGAAGCGTTAAAAATTGCTACAATTATCCAATTATGGGTGTATTTTTTCATTCTTAATACATAAGGACTAAAAATAAAGTATTACTGATTAATAATTTACTTTCTACAATTATTTAAAACTTAGAAAAATGCCTTCAAAAAAAAAAAAAAAAAAAAAAAAGGAAGTCCCCATTTGTCCCCAGAAAATGGAGACGTTTGGTCAATATAAGTATAGCCCCAAATATCCAAATATTTTGGGTAGCCCTGTAAACAAAAGATGAATGATTTCCATATCACAATATACACAAAACATGTTTTTATGCATTATAAAAAAAAATGTTTAAGTCAGCTTAAGGCTGTTACACTGTACTTAGTCGAAATTTTTCCAAGGATAATATGTTTGAATTCTCTTGGATGCCCTTGTACACAAACTACTTGCTTGATCTCAAAGAAAAGTTTAGTGTAGCGTCCCTATATGATGCACATTTTGTACATTACAGTTTGGACTTCCTGCTACTATTTGTTCTAGAGATATGTTCATAACAGATATACAGACTAACTGCTAAAAACATGATTTTCAGATTCAGGAGACCTCAAAACATTTAAATTCAACAAAAACTCAATTTCAGCTATTTGATTCAAAAAAAAAAAAAAAAAAACTTTCTCTACCATGTATACAGATAAGAAAAGTAATACAATTTACATCATGTCTCTAGATTACTGTTCTTTTCTACATTCTTTGTTTTCTTTTTATATGCAGATATTACTTAATTTATTAATTGCTAATAGCTTAATGTGATTTAAAACTTAGTTTAGCAGTTCTATACTGCAGTCTGCAAATCATTACAAAAAATTCTGTCTGTTGGGGAGTAAATCCCCCCCCCCCAACACACAAATATAAAAAAGTATCCCTGCAGTTTTAAATTCATAAAATAGATAATCAGCCTTATCCCCTAGTAATAGCAATATTACTTATACTCTACAAATATAAATATGTAAAGAAAATATTGTAATCATGACAAAAATTTTACTTTGAGATTTTGGTATTTCGATAGGCTTTGAGGTCTCAGAGTTCATTTTTGCTATTTTCACGATACTATATGCATGTGTGTGTAGTATATATGTGTGAATGAACATGATAGCATCTGAATGCATTGATGAATTTACCTGAATGTTGGTATATATGCTATAGGTCACCGTAACATAAGACCTATTGATTTTGGAGTATCTAGTGCTTAGTTATTTTATAGTGACACAATGCGAAATTCTTTAACATTATGATCTACAGGCTCAAATTCTTTAAAGTACAATAATGTTAAAGAACACACTATATGGAGAAAATTACTCAAATGCCCTATTATAATTTTCTCTTCTCTTCATTTAACAACTTCGCTTACTTTAATTTATCAGAAAGTCAAACAGAGTCACTCCAGATTTTTTCATATAAAATTAAATTAGCATACATGGATCACCCACTGAGCATAACCTAATCTAAAAGAATCACATCTTTAATAGTAAAATTTATGTCTGTAAATAACAAGTGATTTCTTTAATTAACAACTAATGAACATTAATTATTATTCACCTAATTCCTTGTAAATAATTTTGAGCAATTTTTTAAATAACATTTTTTGAACCTTTCTCATGATTTTTGAATTGCTACAACTTTGTCTTAAAAGCTTATAATAAAAACATTACATTCTTCCAATTTACATTTAACTAATATGGATCACAAATATGTCAAATGGAGACACAGAATCCAAATTAGAAAAATGCATCAATTCCACATTTTACTATTACTAAAAAACATGAAACTTTTATACTGAAATTAAAGATAAAACTTAATAGCTTTATTCAGAGCTAATATATATAGCATTATTTCCAGATCCAGAACTTCCTCAGCACATGTTTTAGGTAATGTTGACAGTTGAAACTGATTTTTTGTCTTTGATCTCAGTAAGTGGCACCACTTTCAGTCTAGGACCAGAACTGGTTCATTATAGATGCAGCTACAAACCGGTTCCAGGTATAGACTGAATGTGACACCATCCACTGAGATCTGAAGTATTTCGGAGAACTTTCCGAAACAAAAATTTTTTTCAGTCTCCAGAAATTAGAGCAAAAATCGGTTCAAATGTTGTGCAAAAAGTTTTTATGTAATAGCAGCATAAGTGTACTGTATGTACAATTTTCAAATATTTTAAATACCACCATATAAATTTTATCTTTATGAACATATCCATTCCCATTGTCTCTCTAAGTTGCATCCCCTTTTGATGCTCAAAGGACTTGACTCTTGGGGGTACATACAAATGAAACACTTCCAGTTGCAAAGCCATTTGCAGGCGTTCCAAATGTATGACTGCAGTCGGCAGCAAAAGTATCCGAGCACTAGCAAAAATTCCTATGTGAAAAAAGCACACTTAACACTGTTTTGTTAAATAAATCCTTGTCGAATCGTGTTCTTAGACTGACTAAGAACAGGATTCGACAAGGATTTATTTAACAAATCTGCATTAAGTGTACTTTTTTTACATAAGAATTTTCGCTAGTGCTCTGTTACTTTTGTTGCCGACTGTATTTGCAAAAAACTTGCAAAATTTACGTCATCGAAATTGCAAGCGTTCCGTTTGTATGTAACCCTTGACTTTTTTTTTTTTTTTTTTTTTTTTAAGCAGCATTTCATACCACCTGGCATTCAACAAAGTTGGATCACATTAATTACATGCAGTTAAATTCCTGATTACCTCCATGTTTTCTCATTGTGATGCATAATGGTTGGTTGGTTGGGTTTTACGTCGCACTAATGCTGCGCAGATGGGCAATTGGCGACGGTCTGGGACACACCCCTAGAGATGGTCCGGAGACATGCAATCGCAATTTTGATCCTCCACGGAAGGGATGGCTCTCCCGCTTCGGTAACCCCCAGAGGTATAATTTTTGATGGGAACATGGAGGACATTGCGGCCACGACAGATTTTACGTGCACCAGCCACCATTAGTGTACACGACGGTCTTTGGCCGGCTCGAGTACCGAACCCGCAATCTTCCAATTACGAGGCCGGCGCTCTACCGACTGGGCTACCGCGGCCCTGTGATGCATAATGGTGATCTTGAAGTAAAACTGTAAAGGTAATCACTAATTCAAATCACTGTAATTAATATGATCCAACTTTTTTGGACGACAGGTTGTATCAATGAAATGCAGCTAAAAAGAAGCCAAGAATCAAGTCTCAGTGAACGTCAATATTAGAAACAAAATTAAACTCAGTGCAATTATTAGATAAAATATAAAAACAAGAGAAAAGATTTAGAAAGTACTTACGTAGCTTAAAAACACACATATTTTTACCAGAACTGATTTGCTTTTTTTTACATATGCTTTTTTTTTTTTTACATATGCTTATATATATACATATGCATACATACGTATTTTCTATTTGATTAAACATATTAATTTTATTTGTGCTTTGTTCCATATGCTGAATTTGTTTTAATTACTACAAATTGTGGACTGTTCGGCAAGATACAACGAAGGACTGACTTCCAACCTACCTGTATTGGTTTGAGATTCAAATTTCAAAAAGAATCAAAAGAAACAATATGTATTTATGCATTTTTATTTAAAAAATTACATAAAATTTCTTTATTTGCATAGCGAAGCTAATTGAACATTACTAATTTAATTCAACATCTAATGTTTTTCTCTGTAATAGACAAGTTCTCGCAGCACCTGCAGAGAGAGAAAATAAAAAACATTTCAAAAGGAAAAATAAATAAATAAATAAAAACTGACAGTTATGTTCTCCCACAAACCAAAAATTATATTCAATAACAATATGCAAGTTGTGGTATTTATAAGAAACAATTTTGTATGATTATTTAATTGAAACCAATCAGTTTTGAATTTTCTCATCTACAATAAGTACTAGATTTTTCAATAATACGAGTAAATCTTCATATATAAAAAAGACAGTGTCTGGACGTGTGTCTCCAGAGAGCATAACACTAAAATGGTAATAAGGACAGTCATGTGATTCAACACGAAGATACTTACTGAGATGTCCTAGTACATTATGAAGCCAAATTTTTCAAATTTTTCATCATTTTTTAATTAATTGAAACATGATAATAATAACCTTATATTAACTTTAAATTAGTTGACAAACGTATTAAAATTAAACGTGAATAATAATAATAATTATAATAGAACATCATTATAGCTTAAAAATTTTGAAACAATTATTGATAAACGTTAATATATATACTTCATGATGCTAAAAACAAACAGCTATTAAAGGTTAGTTCTATTATAATTAATTTTTTCTAATTATTTTTTATATTTTTACTGTGAAATTGTAGGTAATAAACTGTCAATGATATCACATTTGACTGAATAGCACTCTAAACTCTACGAATCAAATTTTATTTTATAAGCTTTATTTATCCTAGGCTTATTGCTTCCTAGGTGATTTTTTTTAACATGATTTATACAGATCACATAATGCAATGATCTCTATCCAAATGTATGGAAAAAAAATATAAATTATTTTAAAAGCTACTAAAAAACAGAAAAAGAAAAGCAGTTCTGCAGACTATGGAATATATTTTCCTTTACATTTATTGCCCAGAGGGGACAAGTTTTCACCATGGGTATCTTTTAAAAGAGCTTATCTGTTGACGCATGCGCGCCACCCCGTCGCGGATCACCGGCAGAAGGCTATGAGAAGCCAAGTACAATGGACGTGGGCAAAGAACTTTAAATTTATTGACGCCCACAATTATTATTTTATGTTCTACCTATTATAAATCTTATTCTTCGTTGTAAATAGTGTAAATACTTGATGTATGTGATCGTACAAATTAAAAATATTAAAACAACGAAGATGGTCCGTCGAAAATTAGTTATTTGTAGTTAAGTTCCTACAAAAAGTGGCTCCGTCGAGAAACCGGAGCTTGTAATAAGCGACTTATGGATAAAAATAATAAATTGAAATCTTCCTTGAAAGGGAAGATAACTAGAATTGAAAACTATGTAGAAGGCACGAATGCCGAAAATTACGATATAGATATAGTGGAACTAAAAGTGAAATTAAAGAACATAGAACTGCTACAAACAAAAATCGATGAATTACGACAAAAATACTACGAAATTCAAGACTTGAAAGATGCTGAACAAGCAACCATAGATGACGACCTTGACTCATGTGAAGAACGTCTGGAAAAATTAGAGGTAAGAATTAATACTCTTATTAATTCTTATAAGAAATTTGATTCTCATAAAAAAATAAATGCGACTGAAAATGCATCTCAAGATAACTTTGAAATTAAAACTCAAATTCCTCCTTTAGTATTACCTGAATTTTCAGGAAAATATGAGGAATTCAGTTCTTTTAAAGAACAATTTGATGATTTAATAACCAATAATGTTCACATTAATCAGTCGCAGAAATTATATTATCTTAGATCTTGTCTCAAATCTGATGCTAAAAATCTAGTTAGTAATTTTGATACATTTGAATCATTATATAATGCATTAGAAAATCGCTATGATAACGAGCGATTAATTGTTGATATTCATGTACAAAATATTCTGAATTTTGAGAAAATTCAAACAGAAAATCCCAAAGAGATAAGAAATATGATTGATTGTATACAGAAAAATCTGCGTGCCTTGAAAGTTCTGAAATATGAGCAAAATAAATTATCAGATGTTTTCATTGTAAATATTCTCGTAGCAAAGTTAGACAGAGAATCTAGAAAGAATTTTGAGTTATCCCATAAATCAAAAAATGTTCCCACCTTTGAAGAATTTATCAAATTTTTGGAACAACGAGAATCAGTTTTATTATCTATTAATAGAACGAATATGACTAGCGGAAATAAAAATACTAACAAAAACTTTCCGGCTATTAACAAATCTAAAACTCTTTTAATGCATGAAAATAAAAACAAAAATTGTGTTGTTTGTAAAAATACTTATCACCCTATTTATAAATGTGATGCATTTTTGAAATTAAACATTAACGAAAGATTAAGTATAATACGCCTTCACAAGCTTTGTGAGGTTTGTTTTAGGCAAAATCATAAGAAAAATGATTGCTTATCAAAATTCAAATGCACCTGCGGAATGAAGCACAACAGATTATTATGTTTTTCTTCTGGCGCCAAAACCCCGGTTCCAGACTCAGATGAATACAAAAGGGTTGCGCAATTAAATGCTTCCGTTTTGAGTAATAATAGCAGATATTTAAAAGAAAATAGAAAAAGTATTCTGTTTTCGACAGCTTATATTTATGTTCAATGCGAAAACAAAAAAAGAATAAAAATAAGATGCGTTCTGGATTCGGCTTCAAATGTGTGCGTTTTAACTGAAAAGATGAGTGAATGTTTAGGAATTAAAAGAGAAAAAATAAAAACTCCAGTTTCAGGTTTGAATGGATTGACCCAAAATATTAAGTGGAAATTAGATACCTTTATTTCAAATGAAGATTGTTCCTTTAGTGAACCAGTAGAATTTTTGATTGTGGATAAAATAACTGGGCTTACACCATGCAATAAATTAAACATTTCAGACATAAAAATTCCAGAATTTTTGAAATTGAGTGACGAGACATTTTTTGAACCGAATGAAATAGAAGCGTTAATCAGTGCAGATATATTATTCAAAGTTTTAAAGGATAATACTTATAAAATAAATGACGATTTGTTTTTTAAGGAAACCGAATTTGGATGGCTAGCGTGTGGAAAGGTTGAAGAAACAGAACTGAATAATTCGAAACAGTGTTTCGTTTTGTCAGACGATTCCCTTAGTAGCACTCTTAAACTCTTTTTCGATCTAGAAAGCATTGGAATAAGAGACGATCCAATTCAAAAAGAAAGTGATAAAGCTATAGAAATTTTTAATGAAACGATTCAGTTTAAAAACAAACGCTACGTTGTACACTTGCCTTTTAGAAGACCCTATAATGAACTTTCCGATAATTACACGTTAGCGAAACAACGATTTTTAAGTTTATGGAGACGTTTTAAATATGATAGAGAATTATATGAACAGTATAGAGAGATTATTCGTGATTACGTAAATCAAAAAATAATAGAAATAGTTGAACCCAGTACAGCAGAAAATAATTTAAACAAACCTATTTATTATTTGCCTCATCAGGCAGTAAGAAAGGAAGGTCGCTTAACATCCAAAACAAGAATCGTATTTGATGCAGGGAGTCATCAAAATAATCAGCTGTCACTGAATGATTGCCTATGGCAGGGGATAAATTTAAATCCGAATCTTTTGGATGTTTTAATTAATTTTAGATTAAACAAAATAGCATTTTGTTCTGATATTAAACAAGCCTTTCTACAAATCTGTCTCGCTGATGAACATAAAGACGCTGTTCGTTTTTTCTGGAGTGATGAAGAACCGCATGCACACAAAAAACCCAAATTACAGATTTATCGTTTCAATCGAGTTAATTTTGGGGTGTGTTCAAGTCCATTCTTACTCGCTGCTACTATTAGACATCACATTGAGAAGTATAGAGAAGAATTTCCCGCTACTGTTCGACTTTTAGATAAATGTTTTTACGTAGACGACTTAATTTCTGGAGGTAATGATTTTAACGAAGCACTTGAATTATCACGAAGTGCAAAATATATTATGGAAGCCGCAGGAATGTCCCTTAGAAAATGGATAAGTAACGATACCGAATTAACAGAGCAGTGGAAAAGCGAAAAATTTGATACATACCCTGTAGAATCTACCATCAGCTTAGGTATAAATCAGACAAAGATCTTGGGACTATCTTGGGATACTAATAAAGATAATTTGATTGTAGATATCAAGAGTTTGTTGAACTTTATATCCATAAATAAAATTACAAAACGTACCATTCTTCAAGCCGTAGGGAGAATTTTCGACCCCTTAGGGTTAATTTCTCCATTCACTGTCAGGGCAAAAATTATCATTCAAGATATCTGGACAACTAAAACCAAATGGGATGAATCATTATCACCAAATATCGAAAAAGAGTGGATGAAATGGTGTTCGGAATTACCCTTGTTAAAAGAGCTTGAAGTCCCTAGATTCATCCTTGATGCCACTTCCCCAGAAGATGTAGTTGAATTACATAGTTTTTGCGATGCTAGCAAAAAGGCATATGGCGCTGCCATTTATGTACGAACAAAATCAGAAAATGGTATTTCAGTAAAACTTTTGACTTCCAAGAGCCGTGTAGCTCCCCTCAGCGGTGTTACACTACCTCGCCTTGAATTATTGGGTGCCCTGGTCGCAGCTCGTCTGATCACCAAAGTGAAAAATACTGTAAACCTTAAAAGACCTTCTGTTGAATATCACTGGACTGATTCGCAGATAGTGCTTTTCTGGATAAAGGGTACTAAAACCCGATGGAAGCAGTTTGTCGCCAACCGTGTTCAAGAAATTGCCAGCCTGACAAACCCTAACTCTTGGTTCCATTGTGCAAGTAAAGAAAATCCTGCTGACCTGTTGTCTCGAGGGATGACTGCTGAAAGCTTAACAACCAGCGCCACATGGTGGACAGGTGCTGAATTTCTGAAAGATCCTGAATTTCCGAAAAACAAACAATCTTTATTTGACTTTTCAGAACTAAATGAGGAAGACTACACTCCTGAATTAAAATCTGAAAATGCAGTGACTCTAAATTTGAAAAAGGACTTTACTATTTTGAACTATCTGATAAATCGTAGTAATAGATTTTTAAAAATATTACGTATATGTAGTTTTCTTTTCAGGTTTCTTCACAATCTAAGAAATCCTTTAGAAAAGAAGAAAGGACCGCTGATGCCTGAAGAGCTGACAAAGGCAGAAGACTTCCTACTGAAACAGCTGCAGGAGGAGGAATTTCATACTGAAATATCTGCCTTGAAAAGTGGCGGTAATGTATCGCATAAAAGTAAAATTTTTAATTTATCCCCATTTTTGGATGAAAATGGTTTAATAAGGGTAGGGGGGAGACTGCAAAATTCGCAGTTATCTTATTCGATTAAGCATCCTTATGTACTTCCTTCAAAAAATAAATTAACGGAATTAATTGTAAAATATTATCATGAAAAATATTTTCATATTGGTCCCCAACATCTTCTGTTTCAGGTTAGGCAAAAATATTGGCCCATTCATGGGAGAAATCTTTGTAAAAAAATTGTGCACAGATGTTTAGTCTGTTTTAAAGCAAATCCGAAAGTATGTGTACAAAAAATGGGAAACTTGCCAAAACAAAGAATAACGCCAGATAAAACATTTAATTCAACTGGGGTAGATTTGTCTGGACCCTTTTTAATCAAAAATAAATATGGAAGGAAAGGTCCAGAAATCAAAATTTATGTTTGTATTTTCATTTGTCTAGTAACAAAGGCTATACATCTTGAACTTATCAGTGATTTAACTTCACAAGCTCTGATAGCTGCATTAAAAAGATTTATTTCGAGAAGGGGCAAGTGTCATAAAATATTTTCGGATAATGGGACCAATATGGTAGGCGCCAACAGGGAACTAAATGCCTTGTATAAACTGGTAAGAGATAAGGAAGAATCCTTATTCAAATTTTTTGCAGAGGAAAAAATAGAATGGGTTTTTATTCCTCCAAGGAGTCCAAATTGGGGTGGTCTATGGGAAGCAAATATCAAAGCGTTTAAATACCATTTTAAACGGATAGCGGGTAATTCAAAATTTACATTTGAAGAAATGCTTACACTTGTTACTCAAGTGGAAGCGATCTTGAACTCGAGACCACTGACTCCGCTAACTTCAAGTATTGAAGATTTGGAGGTTTTAACTCCAGCCCATTTTCTTATTGGAAGGCCAATAACGGCTGTTGTTGAACCCTCTTTAATCAATATTGAGAAAAATCGCCTAAGTGCTTGGCAAAATATTACGAAGTCAGTTCAGGCAATCTGGAAAAGATGGAGTCTTTCTTACTTAAATAACTTACAACAGCGCAGAAAATGGATAATTGATAAAGAAAATTTAAAAATCGGAGACATGGTTTTAGTCAGGGAAGAAAATCTTCCACCATGCAAGTGGGTTTTAGGGCGTGTAATAAAGCTATATCCTGGTCAGGATAATAAAGTTAGATTGGTAGATATAAAAACTACCAAGGGGATTTACAAAAGATCCATCTCCAGATTGTGTGTGCTGCCTATCGAGGAGTAAAAATGAATATGAACATTTATTATATTAATTTACTGTATTATATATATTACTCTAAATTTGTTAGTTAATTATGAAAATTTCTGTTTATTATAATCAGTTAATCTTTTTTCTAATTCTATGTGTTGTGCGAAATATTGATATTATGTTACATTCATTTATTTGTTATTATTTTATCTATTCATGTTATGTGAAATTGTAAATTTGAAGTTTTGCAAAAAAAAAATATTGTAAGTTCTTGCATGACAACATAGCAAGGCCGGGCGGGATGTTGACGCATGCGCGCCACCCCGTCGCGGATCACCGGCAGAAGGCTATGAGAAGCCAAGTACAATGGACGTGGGCAAAGAACTTTAAATTTATTGACGCCCACAATTATTATTTTATGTTCTACCTATTATAAATCTTATTCTTCGTTGTAAATAGTGTAAATACTTGATGTATGTGATCGTACAAATTAAAAATATTAAAACAACGAAGATGGTCCGTCGAAAATTAGTTATTTGTAGTTAAGTTCCTACATATCAATACCTTTGGTGTGATAGTGCCACCACAAGCACCACTTTCTTCTTTATATTTTAATTATACACCAAAATCATAAAATAGAAATTTATTAAATTATTTTCCATATAAATGTAGACGATTTTTATGTGACAGAGTTACATCACTACAGGAAACGAAGTTCTCAGATGCACATTTTCCTCCCCCCCTAATTTATTACTACTATTATCAATAATTTATATTAATTTCACAATCATTGATTAACAATTATTAATTAACAATTAATTTTATAATTACATTGTTTAACTCATTTTGTAGAGTTATATGAAATTTTGTTTTGTTCATGTTAAAAATTAAGAAATAATGGGATTACAGCCCGACCTGTTGAACAATCATCGCCAAATCTAATCTGTATAAGTTTATGTCAGGTTTCAACAAAATTCCAAGTATGGTTAAATTTCATTAATTGGTTAATGAGATGCAGTGTCTACTACATTAGTGATACACACACACACAGAGAGAGAGAAAGACTGACTGACAGACAGACATTTTCTAAAATCAGTTCAATCGTGATCAGAACATCCTCAAACGTGTAAATCCATCAAAACTGAAGTTTGAAACTTTTTACTAATTCAATACTTTCTCTTTATATGCATACGAAAAAGAAAAAAAAAAAAAAATAAGAAGAAGAAATGGCTGAACCACTGATCTGCGTTAATTTAAAACAACAATATCGATTTTTTCTTTCATTTTTGCCATAAAAAACTTAGCAAAAAAAAAAAATCTTATTTTTACTGTCTTCTATGTTTGAAGGAAGTATTGGCTTTGTGAAAATTTTTAAACAGTTTTTGATGTATTTACATGTTTTGAGATGTCCTGATCACAATTTGACTGCTTTTAGAAAATGTCTGTCTGTGTGTGTGTTACAAATTTTGTAGGTACTGTATCTCAGAACCCTTGAACGAAATTTGACGTTTGGAATTCGTTAATTTTCAATATGGGTATCTTCGAAAGAACTCGTCAACACCTTTAAAATGAATTATCAAACTATAGATCAGTGATAATTTATACTATGTTATTGATTTTTTCCATTTTTAATGAAAAAATAAATAAATGAAATAATGGGAAGAAAATTCATTTCACCTCATGTCTGAACAAAACTGATTTTCTTTTGGCATTTAATATTAAACTACTTTCAGATAAAAATCGTCTGCATTCATCATGGAAAATAATTTTAATAAATTATAATTTAACAAATAATTTATATTAGGTAAATTTGTACAGGATTATATAGAAGAAAGACTTGTGATGGCCACAGCATACTAGTTAATATGATAAAAACGATGTTTTAAGAACTTTTGAATAGTAGCAATATAAAATTATACAATGCAAATAAATACCCTGATATGTATTACTAAAATTATAAATACTTTAATAAAGTTATATACTTTTAAAAAGTTACAACCAAAGTAAACAATGAAATTTATAATAAAGTTTTTGTGCTTAAATAAAAAGTAATTTCAAAGAATAAAAATAAAACGAATGAAAAAAAAAAAAAAAAAAAAAAAACATTTGTCTATACTGCAAACAAGTAAAAAAAAAAAAAAAAAAAAAAAAAACTAAAATCCATAAAATTTTCAAATTTGCAGTCTCTGGTCCCAAGTGCTATCGATTTCTGGGAGTGGATTTCCTACTGCATACACATGATATAGCTAAAATTAATCAACTGAGGGAAACAAACTTTTTTTGTGTGTGTGTGTGTGTGTGTGAAAATTGCAGCAGGTAGCCAAACAGTGGCCATTGTGGTGGCTACCCGCAGCAAATTTATTAGAGGCTAATTCTTCAGTAGTAACTGACCATGCGGCCAGAGCTAATTTTGCCTTGTAAAGCTAATGAATAAAAACTTTGTATGCAAACGCTATTAATTGAGAATCTTGCAACAGGGTTGTAGTGATTTAAATCAATTGATTTAAAAAGTAAAAAAATAAAAACTATCACTGATTTAAATCACTTTTTTTACATATTAAAGTAATGGCTTTAGTGGAATGAAACTGTACATCCAGCTTTAAAAAAATGTGGTTTTTAAATATTTCTTATAGAAATTTAAAAATATAATTTGTAAAATATAACAAAATATTATTAAACAAGCTAATATTTATTTGGATACCTTGACTTTAGATTCGTCTCTACTAAGCAACATTGATAAATAAAAAAAAAAATTATACCTTAATTTTCTTAATTGTTTATACATTTTAACCATTTATACAAGCACAACCTTATGACTGATGTATGAATTATAAATATTTAGTTAGTGTAGAATTAATTGATTAACCCTCGCTTTCCCAAGAGCATGGCATTACTGCAAAAAAAATTGCTTTCAGGTGCCGCTTGGCACACTTGGCGAAAATCACCAGCACAGCACCTTTTATATCGTTTAGAAGTTGCAAAATTCCACTGGTTATGTTTGCTATCTGTGGCGAATTAGCACACTTTTTGAATGAGGCGTGCTTAACTAGATTTCAACTTCAAAATGACCCCATCTTGGGAAAGCGAGGATCAATATATATATAATATGATAGTTTGTCTCTGCCAGCCTTGCAGTTGATATTTACAAAAGAAAACATTTTCTTGCTTACTTATAGTTCTCATATCAGTTTATATCTTTTAATATTGGCACACATAATATTTTTAAAATAATGGCATATTTTACATTGTAGTGTTTAAAAAGCCCTGAAGCCCAGCACCTGACTTATGGCAGAGCATTCAGGGCACATGCCTTGGGCCTTCAAGAAATTCCACCATACATTTAAAAAAATAGTTAGAATGAAAATTTTCTTTAATGATCGATAATTTTCATTTTTTCGTCAACAAATGGAAATAGTATTGTGCTGTGTGCCTCTTATTTGTACTACCATATTTGAAAAAAAAAAAAAAAAAAATATCAATACAAATAAAGTGATGTTAAAAGGGTAGGTATTTACAATCCTCTGGAATAAATTAAACTGTTGGCATGTTTGCAATGCTGTCTAATTTAGTGCATGAATCAGTTTACAGATAGTACATTGGCTTCATCATAAGTTACACTTTTTTGTTTATTGATTTTTTATCCTATAATATATAAAATACATTTTTTTTTTTTTTTTTTTTTTTTTTTTTTTTTACTAATTGTGAATATTTCCATTGTGTGCGCTATGGAAATTGATCATTGTTTGTATTATTTCGAACAATATATACTTTGCCGTAAAATGATAGTATGTTAAGTTATCAGTTATTTAAATATAGATAATCAGTGTTTAATCATTTGGTAAACTGTATAATCATGTGCAGAAAAAAATATTTACCTTTAAAATATCTTCTCTGTATAGATTAATAGAATAGAGGATTATAAATATTAAAGTTTCAGAAGAAAGGGCCCATTAAACATGAGTGCCCTAGGCCTCCGCAGGAATAAATCGGTCCCTGCTGAAGCCTCCAAATTTTTTTTAAAAACTCCATAACCATTAAATTTAATTATATATAATCAGTTACATACAGTTCAAGGCAGCTGTCACTGCTTGTTTAATGAATTGTCCCGACTCAATATAGAAAAGTTATAAGAATAAGTGAAAGTATTAAGATGGTAATGAAAATGTGAATTTTGTTAATGGGTATAGTGTGAAAAAATTTTCTTGATTCAAATTATATTAGTTTAGCCTAAATATAAGTTTTTTAAGATATCCTACTTTTTTTTTTCTTAACTCCTTATTCTCTTTATTTTGTTTGGGAAGTGTGAGTAAAAGTTTCCTCTTAATACATTGTTTCAGTTATGATGTCATTTTCCCTAATAAATTACCCTTTTCCAAAATTATTTTATCCGTTCCATAGCATGGATAAGATTTTAGTGTGGGTGAGGGTAATTCCCGATCAAAAAACACAAACATCTAAATAACTCTAAAAATATCACAATTGATGTTAACCAAATTTAGCATGGTTAAAGCTTTATCATGTGTTTATTCAATAAAATATAGACTTTGATTAAAATGTTTTAAAAGTTTGTTTAATTGAAAAAATTCATTGATCAGTAATTGCCCCAGCAACCGGGTAAATATCGATCGCACCCCGACTCAGGGCAATTACGGATCAGGACATTGTTTGTTCAAATGATAGCTATATTGATTAATTTGGACTACAAATTATGTCATTTTTAACATAAACCTGATTTTAATTACATATTATCAGGAGCAGGGTTTAAACTGCCATTCGTTTTTTTAGCATTTTGCTAAAAGGTATCATATTTTGCTAAAACAAGTCGGTCAAAATTTCGCTAAAATGCTAAAACTGGATAACTGTATAAAATATCTCTATATAATAATTCAGAATTTTATTTTATTTTATTTTTTTGTAATATTTGCAGGCAAAAACTACGAAAGGACTGAAATTATTGGGATTATATAGTAATTTGGATTTATTTTTAATTTTCAATGATTGAATTTAAATGCAAAAATATTTAAAAGTATGTTAGAATTCAGAATTTGCTTCATAGAAGCATTTTTAGCACTAGTATTTCACGATTATCTACCACTACACTTTACTTGATTTTTAAATTGCTTATTCATTTTACACATATGATATGAATACCGCTTTTTCTATTGATAAAATCAAAACATAGTTTCCCTGATTCATATTTTTAAAGTCACAAATATGGATGCTTGGTTAAAATCATCAATGAACAAAAGGAATAGAAAACAAAAATGAGGATAACAAAGCTAAGTAAAAGAAATCAATGGTATCCAAAGAATTAACTTTCGAAAAAGCTAAAATAGTGCTTGCCTATTTTCGCTAAAATGCTAAAGTAATTTTTTTTCCAGGTTAAACCCTGATCAGGAGTCAATCCATGTTTTAATTTTTGGGTCCCTTTTTTGTGAAAAACAAAATATTTTTGTGAAATATAAAATATTTTTGTGAAAAAGTAAAATATTGTGTAAAATCTTCAGTTTTTACAATCACTTTATGTAATGTTTAATATCAAGTTAATAGAGTTTCGTTGACCAAATTAAGGCATAAATTAAAAATAATACTGAAAATATGAAAACATTTAATAAAAGGATCCTTTTTATAAAACAAAAAATCTTGTGAAGGGACTCATTTTATAAATTTGAATTTTGTGACGGGTCCCTTTGTATGGATTTGAATTTTGTGAAGGGCACCTTTTTATGAATTTGAATTTTCTGAAGGGCCCCTTTTTACTGTGTGGAATTTTGTGAAGGAGCCGCAAAAGGGACCCAAATTTTGCCTGGATCGACCCCTGATTATAAATGTTTTTTTTTTTTTTTTTTTTTTTTTTTTTAATAAGCATAGTAGTTAATTTACTATTTTTATTTGTTTTGAAATTACATCCAAACTTATTGGCAAAACACTTTATAACATTTAAAAGCATAATGTATATAGCATTACTGTCCTAATCAGTGTTGTGCAAGTTCACAAAAAAAACGAACTAGTTTAAACTCAAGTTCATCGTGTAAAAAACGAGCTAGTTCGCGCTCAAACTCATGTCTGAAAGAAATGAACGCGTTCAGTTCAAGTTCATTTTTTAGAAACGAGCGAAGCTCACTAAAAGTTCATTTTTACGTAATTTTTTTTTTTTTTTTTTTTTTAATAGATCTTATCCTCTGTGAACACTTTCATAGGTAATTTCCCCTTTTTTTTTTTCTACAATTACCAATTACACCATGAAAATTATTTTTAATTTTACTCTTAATTAAACTTATTAACTTATAATTCTTAATTATAACTTATTAATTTAATTGTAGTAAAAATTTATTTAGCAAACTCTTCTGAATAGTGTACCGACTGTTTTTGCATGGTTTTTTATTCTCAAATTTTCAATACGTTTGTTTATGCGCATGAGAACTTATTAATAGGAGACAAATTCTATCATTTAGAGGTTCCGTTGTTTTAAATCAGTGTTGCGCAGAACCGCGTTCATGAGTTTAATTAAAACTTTTTCAGTTTTGAGCTGAATTTCGCTCGTTTTTTAAATTGTGAACTTGAGCTGAGCAAAGTTCGTTTTCTCATGAATTTGAGCGGAAAAAGTAACTCAAACTCATATGGATTTTATTCCTTTGGGAAAAAATTTTATATTCTTGGTAGCAATACTTTGTACCCTTTTAATCGCAAGAGAGGACGCATTTCTCACAAGAGAGAAACGCATCGGGTCGTTTAATCGCTTATTACCTGCTTTGCTGGTCGGGTGCAGTTAAAATTTAAAAGTTGCATTAATTTTTATTCACAAAATGTTTTCTCCGAAGATTGTTTTATGCTTTACTTATGAATCGAAACTTTTAAATGAAGAAATTGGATGACATTGTCTTCCTTCCTAGTAATTTAAAGACATGCCTGATAACATGAATTTAATTACATTTACTTAAATATTAATACTTAACATTTAAAGCTTTATATGGAAAAGATTTTTTTTCCCAACCAATTTATTCCTTATTTTACTGTCGAAATACATGGAACAATGGATTTTTTAAATATAAGTTTTAATACAGCTAAATGTTTGTTTATAATTAGATAAACACATTGTTGTAATATATTTAATTTTCTGAAAGATTTCTTCAATAATATAATTGTAGTTTGTGTAAAAGAACTTCTATTCATCTTATTATCTAACACAATTTTAACAATATGGCGGGTCAGAAGCTGCAGATTCATTTCGTGTTGAAGGTCAAAAGTCATTTTGCAGGTCGGGTCGGCTGCGAGTCAAGTTTACTTGAACAACGCAGGACTCTAAGCTAATCCTTTCATAAGAAGAAATATAAATTCCACTGGTCACCTGGTACGATTGAAGACTTAAATGCCCTATCCAGTAGGCTACCGTTTTCCTTGCTACAGTATTTTTTTTTTTTTTTGGGTTGTGTGTGTGTGTGTGTGTGTGTGTGTGTGTGTGTGTGCCCCAGTTTTCCACGATATTATACTGTTGTCAATTTTGTATTTCAGTTTTCATGCAATCAAATCCATGCTATTTCAATATCAGAAATTTATGCTAAATATCTCGTATTATGAAAAGTTATGGAAGTTCTAAGAGTGATTTAAGAAATGTTTTAAGAAAGCCTTTCATTATAAATAAAAATATAAAAATTTAAAAGTATAATATTAAATGCCAATAATTAAATCCTGTTTGCTGTTATCATAAATGATATTTTAAAACTAGCTGTACATTAAAAAAAAGAAAAATAATCTTTAGCTTAGTACACGTACTATATTTGAATTTTTGTGGATGTATATATTCATTTTAGAAAAATAAAGAAACATTAAGACAATTTAAATTAGATTATAAATAGCTTGTTGTAATAAGGAGGATTAATATTCTATTTTTATTTCTATTTTCTTATTTTTTATTTCATTTATTTATTTTTAATTATTATTATTTTCATTTTCCAGAAAGTGTTGAAAATAAAATAATCATTGATATAAAATCTACATCTCTGACATGAAATTATTTCAATAATCTGAATGCATTTTTATTTTTAGTATTAAAAATATAAATAGACATTAAAAACTTTAATATTATTCTATTTACTCTATGTATAATATGTATTAAACCAGTAATCCTTGTCTAAATGCTTTAATTTTTAAAGATGCTATCTTTCAATGCAAAAGTTATAAAATAAAGATTATTTTCATGAATTAAAGAATTACTTTTGCAAATAACAGGTATCTCATTATTTTTAAAGAAAAAAAGAGAATATATGGACATGTGACTCGCAGATATCTAGTTCTGTGAAAGCAGATCCTTTCTCTAGATTAGCATCGTCTTTATCAGAAAATGAAATGTCCGGTACTTTTATGAGAGGGCTACAATTTGTCACAGTGCCTCAGGGCTGTGGGGTGTAGTACCAAAGAAAGTAGATAGCACCCGCACAAAGCAATGTAATGTTTAGTATAGTAGATTCTCACGCTTTTTTCTTTTGAATCCAATACAATGTCGCCGTGTGCATGTTTTGTCGGAGACGACCGACTAGGTACTCTGCGCTCCCCTTACTAATTATTTTTAACCCATATGTTCGAATTGTGTCGAAAACATGAAAGAAATCTCTCTCTTCAGAAATGGTCAACAGATTTCCTGAAAAGGAAACTTACCACTGAACTGTTATTTAAAATAAAATGTATTTGTTCACAATGTTTCCAAGAAATTTTATAAACATGTCTCAGATTTATCAATATATATTACTACGTAAAATGATGAGTTTTTATTTATTTATTTATTTATTTTTTAACTGATTTAAGCTTTTAATAAGATTTATTTTTAATTCTGTAATATAGGGGATACCGGGACACAGTGAACCACCTTTACACTCTTATTATTATTATTATTATTATTATTTTTTTTTTTTTTTTTTTTCACAAAAAACAGAAAAGCAATGTACTTAATATATATATATATATATATATATATATATATATATAGCAAACAAACTCTAAGCTCTTCTTGACATGTCTTAATTTTTTTTCTAAAATTAATTTCTTATGCTATTCTAGAAAAATTCAAGCATTTCCCTGAAATAAAATAAACGAATAAGAAATCAAATTCCACTAAGAAAATTTATTAAGTTGAAATAGATAATTGTTTTTTATTCTTATATTAATATTTTATAAATCAGATATATTTTTTTAAATTCAGATATTAATAAATATTATACTACTATTCAAATATTTAATATTTTTTTATAATATTTTGAGGTATAATTAATTTACATTATATTTGTAGGATAAATTTAACTAAAATGTATGAAGCTACTTTCTTTTGCTTTTCACATGTGATCTCTAAAATCAACAATAATAATAAATTTTTATGCTATTTATTAAATTAGATATTTTTCCTTTTATTAATCCTATATAATTCAAATATTTATTAAATTTAGATGTCAATAATTATTATATTACTATTCAAATATTTATTCTTTTCAGATACTTATAATTATTTTTATTTATTTTATCATAGCATTAAGATATTTATTACTTTGAGATATTAATACTTTACATTATATTTGCATCTATAAATTTAACTAAAACTAATAAGTATTAAACTAATTTATATTTTTAGGCACATCGGAAGGTGGTCCACTGTGTCCCGTGCCAGAGTAAAACAGATAATAATAATAAAATAATATACAGACTACAAATATGCTAATAATTTTTAGAAATTTAAAAACAGCAATATCTTGCCTTCCTTTAACAGCTATATAGTATTTATAGTCGCTAGTTCAATCTTTATAAAATTTTAAAATTCTTCAATGTGGAAAAATTACTTTGAGCAGTTCAAAAAAAAAAAAAAAAAAAAAAAACTGGTCAAAATGGTTACCTTACTATTTTCTATGTGGTTTTTTTTGTCTGCATATATACAACTAGTACCATGCTACCATGAGTATCCATATGAACTAAAAGAGTTGAATATTAATAGATTTAAATAGGGGTGGTCCACTGTGCCCCGTGCTCCCCTACATTTAATAAAGCTTTATAAATCAAAGACTGAATTTTATTATGTATATTTTCTTTACATAATTAAAGGTTGTAAATGGTCAAGTTAGTGATTTTTTTTTCTTAATTGGTTAAGTGAAAGATAAAATTTCTTAAAGATAAAATAATTTCTGTAATAATGATACTTTTGCCATCCAAATTCTGGTATTTTATTTTATTTATTATTTTTTTTTCCCCCACATAAAGTTTCAACATATATTTATTTATTTGTTTGTTTGCTTGTCAGTCACATCCCTATATTTTAATATTTGGGTTGAAGAAGAAGAAGAAGGAAAAAAAAAAAAAAAAAAAAAAACTAAAATTTTGATTGTATTTTTTTATTGTTCAAAATTAATTGTAAAATTGCTGTTAATTTGAGGTTCAAGTTACAACACTTCCAGATCATTTTCAATTGATATTTCTTGAATATACATTCTAAAATTAAAAATGGTTTGAACTAAGAATTTTTTTTTTTATATAATTTTGAAAAAAATTAAAATAATCATCTAAAATATTTTTGAAGCTATAGTAAAATTTTAGTGTACATGCTATTTACAATAGCAGCGATTAAGTTCATGAGTGAGACGTATGTACACACTTCAAGATAGTCCACGAAGAGTTGAGAAGTTTACAAAACTACACATTTTTTTTCGCTAATATTTCTGAAGAAATTGAATAAATCTTAAAAACTATTAAAAAAGTGAGAGAGAGAGACTAATACTGTTTTTAATATGTAGTATTTTGTAGACGAATTTTGTAGCGATTTCTTTGAATTTTTGAAAATGCAGATAAAGGCGAACGCATCGTTTTCTATGAACGCTTGCAAACGGGAGGTAAGAGGGAACACTCATCCCTCCCCCAAGTTCTACACACACTATGTTAAAACAAATTGGCACGTTTGGTAAATTTCAAACTTAGTTGGCAAAATTCTTAAACACTTTTCAGCCGAAAACTATAATGTATTTACAGCTTCTAATTTTGCATTTCTTTCCCCCTCCTCTTTTTTTCTTTTATTCTATATTCAATAAAAGAAAGTATTGGATTCGTAAAAATTTTCGGCTTCCGGTTTTCGATGAATTTACACGTTTTTAAAGGTCCAGAAAACGACTGGACGATTTTAAAAAATGTCTGTCTGTGTGTGTGCGTCAAAAATGTTTGGGGACTGTATCTCAGGAACTACAGCACAGAATTACATGTAAATTTATATGCAGATGTACCTTGACTAAAATTAGCGCCTACGGAATTTTAGTATCAATTTCTCAACAGGTGGCGCTGCTAGGCCGCGATTTCTACAGTTTCATGGAAGGTTGTATCTCAGGAACTGCTGCACGAAATTGCATATAAATTTATATTCGGACGCGCTTTGATCCAGATTAGTGCCTTATCATCTTTTGGTAATCATTACTCAACAGGTGGCGCTGCAGTGGCTTGACTCCCCCTTCCCCCAGGTAAATACTAAGTGAAAATGGTAACAATTTCATTGATTGAAATTTCTAAAAATATATTATGAAATAATTCTTTAAATTTATTCTTTGATGTTTATTATTTTTGCGATTTGCAAATTGCAAAAATGCCCTTTTTTCCTGGGCCCTTTTTTCCGGGTGCCCTTTTTATGAGTGCCTTTTTTTCCAAGTGCCCTCCTTTTTTCCGGGATCCATTTTGCACAATTATTCTCTTTTCTGTCCTTTTCTTCTTCTATTTTCCTTTTTATATTTCAGACAGAAATATTTAATATGAGTTTGAGTTTGAATTGCTTTTTCACGCTCAAGTTCGTGAAAAAAACGAGTTTCGTTCAACTCAAGTTCATAATTTAAAAAACGAGCGAAGTTCAACTCAAAACTCAAAATTTTTGAGCTACGCTCATGAACGCGTTCAAATGAACGCGTTCGTGCACAACACTGGTCCTAATTTTATTATATATTTTATTTCAACCATGCATTTTTATTATATCCTTAATAAATAAAACCATTTATTATTATTACAGTTTATTTTTTACTATGAAATAAAGATAAACTACTACGTTTTTGATATGAACTTTTCTTTGATTTATAGTTAAGTATTGCAGTTACCCATTAAAAATATTTCAGTTTTATTATATATTTTAATTTAAACATTTAGTTATAAAAGAGAACCATTTATTGTTATTACAGTTTATTTTTACTATGAAATAAAGATAAAATAGTTGGCTTTCATTTGAACTTTTCTTTGATTTAATGTATTGAAGTTAACAGTTAAAAATAAATAACCTTTTATATAACTGTATAATTTAAATCACAAGTGTGTACAATAAAATACAATTTAATTTATTAGCATTCAGTACAATACTTAGTAATCTTGATCTTAATTAGTCATTAGTCATGCTTACTACAACATTTTGAAATAGCTTGAAAGATAGTTTTCATTTTGATATGAAACCTATAACAAAACCGGTTTTAATTTTAAGCAAAATACATATTATGATTTTTTGATGTGCATTAATGAATATATATTATAGATGCACACTACATATATGTACATTGATAAATATGTCTAAAATAATTTTAAACATAGGTAAAAAAAGAATCTGTTGTATAAATCAATATAGTTTATATTATATCTGTACTGATAAGTATAAAGGATTTAAGTCCATATTCTTGATTTTTCAGGAGACGAAAAATAAAGTTAAACTAACTAAAAACTAATGAGCAGAATCGATTAGGAAAAAGGGATTATGTTGATTTATACACAATATACCGTTAAGTGATTGTCAATCTTCATTTAATAAAGGGAAAAAATTGAATTAAATATTTTATACTAAAGATTAATGCTAAATTTCTAACTTGAATCTTTTTTTACCAATGGATTTTCTCAAAGACTAAAGGACACGGATTTAAATACTTTATACCAATCGATAGAGAATTTTTTTCTGAGTCTGACTATGTACTTAACTCAAAATCGACATTTTTGGACTTAAATCCTTTATACTTATCAGTACAGATATATAGTTGTAAAATAACATTAAAAAAAAAAAAAATAGAAATGTTGTGCCACTAAGAATCTAAGTAAAATGTGTGATTTTCAGAAGCAATCTTTTTTCAAGATGCTTTTGTAGCAGTTTAATATATATTTTTATTTATTAATTTTCAGCAAAGATGGCGACTTTTTTTTATTTTGTACATTAAACTACAATGTTCTTGAATTGTTAACAATACTTTTTAATTTTTGTTTAAGCATACTATTATATTTCAATACATTATAGTACTACAAATTCTCAGGTTGAGTGGCTCGTACTACAGCATTTGTGACTGTTATAAGATTATTTCTTATATTATAATGATACTAATTTGAATAGAAATATTGGTAATAAATGCCTACATGGATATTTTCTATCGGAATAGAATATTATTTATAATTTAAGTAAAATGATTGATAGTGTAAATATTTACATATATATACATAAAAATACACAGAATAAAATACAAGTGTTGCACAATAATGTATGAATAGTTTTAAAAAATCATTAAAATCAAATAAATCTTGATTTAAAAAAAAAAGAACAGTCTTGCAATGATTAGTACTGAGTTATATGCAGAAAGTCTTACTTATTAACTTGCAATTTAAACTGAAGGGCTGCTAGGAGACTGCAGGCCAAAGCTAGATTCCTTACATATTCATTAACATCTTAAATAAATAATCTGGGAAGAAAAATACAAAAGGCCAAAATTAAAAAAAAAAAAATAGCTTATAAATATTGTACCTATACAGGATGAAAAAGAAAAAAAAAAAAAAAACATTTCAGAGTTTACATTCCAACTGTAGGGGAAAAAACATATCATGAGTAATAGTTTACATTTAATAATTACCTCCAAGAAAAATCTAATTTTTAAAAACAAAATTTAAGCCTAATCAAAAAATACCATCAACACGAAGTTACAATTTTCATAGTTTACATAATGTTAACTGTAATTTTGAACTTTATATAAATATACGTATACACATGTGCACAGGAAGAATTTTTTATCTATCTACAATAAAACAAAATTCTGCAATCAGAGAGTCTGAGATCAGGTCTGGTATAATAAAAAGAAATAATATAATTCATAAAATGTGCAAAATTTGCATTTACAAAGGAGAAAGTATAACTCTTTAGCTACGGCATTGATTTATTATTAAGTGTATCCCATTTATGGATTGTTAAATTAACCTGCAGTGTTGGCTGAACTGTTTCTGCTATTGGTATTAACACATAAATAGCAGAAGACTAAAAATACAAATTTAAAATCATTAAATAAAAAGTGAGAGAATGAGAAATTAATGGTTTGGCTTCTCTTCTAATTGTAACTTGCACATATACATTTAATATATATAAATATAATATTTACAACATTTAGAAAAAAAATTACTCTTGAGAAAAACATAACTAAATTTAATAAATTAAAGAGTATACATATTGTAGATAAGAGATTCAAAATAGAGAAAGAGAAATTAATGGTTTGGCTTTTAATTGTAAATTGCACATATATAATATTTAATATATATAAATATATAATATTTACAATATTTAGGAAAAAAATTACTCGTGAAAAATAAGTTAAAGAATATACATATTCTAGATAAGAAAATCCAAACCAGTACAAGCAGTTCATTAGAAATCTTTGTTTATTCTCATTTTCTATGGTTCGTTCGAAAATTTTACAGTTGTTATTGACATAAGTTAGCTTCAGAATTACTGAATTTCTCATACTTAAATAACAACTTTCATTAATGAAATCAATCTTAATTTTTTTTTTTATAATTTGAGAGAGTTAAATAAAACTACAACAGTTTTAAATTAAATTTAAGCTTTCATGAACACATTTTTGCATTGTTTATCAAAGTTAATCAACTGATAAAGGCATGCTTGAATGTTTAAAAAGCAATGGAAATTCCGATTAAGTTTACAAGAAAATACTTCTACAGATATTTCCATTCCTGCTTAAAGTAAAAGAAAGGTCCATTAGGCCATGTAATAATATTTATGGATCGATAAATCAATGGATAAGAAATGATACACAACAAACAAAAACTAAAACCACCCATGAAATTAAATTTTACAAATAATAAACCTTTTCAGGTATAATAAGCATTATTACATTAAAGTCAAATATCAGAAATGAAAATAAAATAAAATTATTTTAGATACTTACATGACAATTATTTTCAGATCGCATTCACATTCTGTATAGAACAAGAATGTAAAATCGTTGTCACAAGCTTGGCGACGGTGGACAATACAGCATATATGACGATTTCGTCGAAATCTACAATCATAACATTAATTATACAACGCAATTATTTCTTCTTTCGCATTTTCACATAATCAAAATGATAACATGGCGGCGGGCGAAAGCGAAGCCACGGACGAGAGGAAAAGTGGAATGGTTGGTTGAATGCGCATGCCCAGTTGCTCGTTCCGTTTTAGTAAAAAGTACGCTGCATGCTTGTTGAATTCAACGTAAAAGGACACTTCATTGGGATGAATTCGCTCAATTGTGGAACACATTACTTCCAAGATATTTTTCTAATAATGTATGTCCAAATTTGGTTACTCACGACACATACTTTCTACATAATGGTTGAATTTATGTGAGCATGTGGCAATAATGGGATGTCAGTTCTCTGGAGGGACGTGTTTTGGACGTACGAGACGAGAAATGAACAAAATTTGGACGTATGTGCTGTGTGGGTAGGGATGCTGGAAATTCTATTTCTTCATTTGAATATTTTAAAGTTCTGGCCATCTCAAGAATGGTTCCGTTTTCTCGTTCAACACAGCCATTCTGTTGAGGTGTGCATGGAGCTGATAATCTTTGAGTTATTCCATATCTCTTTAAAATTTTTCGGACTGCTTCATTGTCAAATTCACCACCATTGTCACTGATTATTTCTTTAATGTCATGGCCTAGCCCTAGATTTTTCGCATGAACTATGAAGTATTCCAGTACATCCTTTACTTCTGATTTTTGCTTCAAGAAGAAACCATACCTAAATTTAGTGTAGTTATCTTTAAAACAGCAAAGTATCTAAACTTTTGGAAAGATTCATGAAATGGACCACATATGTCTGTTGAGATTAGTTCTCCTGATTTTGTCGGTTTATTTCTTGTACCAAATTTTAAACGATGGGCTTTACCATAAACACAAGCTTCACATAATTTAATATCAGCTTTAACTTTGACATTTAATTCTCTCTCAATAATGGATTTTATATGTTGGTTATTTTGGTGCCCATATCTTTCATGATAAAGCTGAAGTATTGAATCATCACTTATAGTCATGTTAACATCAACTTGGGTTTCTGGAACTAAGCATTTCATAACTGCCTTGAAGAGACCACCTCCAGCATTTCTTATGCTATGTAGAACTACTTCATCATCAATCTTTAAATGACAGTCTTTGAATGTTGATTCAAATATACTATTCTGGTTTCTATCTTGGGCTGCAAGAACAGAAAATAAATTTTTACTGATTTCTCGTACATACCGGACATTTTCTAAATATTTAACTTGATTTGTCCCATTTACAGTTGTAATTATTTTAATGGTTCCTTTTCCAATAGCTGATAACCTTTTTCCATTAGCTACTGTGATGCTATGGGATATTTCAAACTTTTCAAAATCAATAAAACAGCTGTTGTTATTGGTGACATGTTTTGAAGCCGCATTATCAATGAACCAGTCTTCAGTACAAGTTTCCATAGAAAAAACTTCATCATCTACAGCTAAAAGTGTCATATTAACAGCAGAGTTTTTACCTTTACTGGTATTTGGATAGTTTGGTTTAGGAGGTCTTCCATCTGCTATCCATTTCTTGCATGATTTTACCCAGTGGCCTTTTTGATGACAGCAATTACACTCAGTGTTATTTTTCTTGCTTGAAAATGACTTGTGTTATTGATCTGAACCAGGGGTGGCACCAGCTAGGGGGCCGGGGGGTCTGTGACCCCCCATCGGGGCATACTTCTAAAATCTCTCGGGGGAAAAAATACAAAATTTTCAGTTTTTCTATTTTTGGCAGCATGTTTCTTTCCTGGTACAAATTTGGAGCATTCCAGTTTTTCCATTCTATATTCAATAGAAGAAAGTATTGGATTCGTAAAAATTTTCAGCTTCCAGTTTTCCATGAATATACACGTTTTGAGAGGTCCAGAACGCGTTTTGACCACGATATTTTTAGAAAATGTCTGTCTGTGGCACGATGATCTCCAAAACCCCGAGGAGTACTAGGAAATGGAATGGTACAAATATTAACAGTAATATTATTAACAGCATTGCAGTTTTTGATAAATACTTAAATAATAAACTCTCTTTATGTAGTGCCCCCCTGTCGGCGAATTTCTGGTGCCTCTACTGATCTGAACTAACTGCTAGAGCTTCTTGATCTTTACTTTCTGTAAGTTTTGGATCTTTCTTTAATTCTCTGTCATGTGTGCACAACTGTGTTGTTAATTCATCCAATGTTTTTTTCTCATCACTTAAAAGTAACCAACTTGATTTGAAATTTCGATAATTCAGAGGAAGTGTATCCAATAGCTTGAAATTAGTAACATTTCCGGAAGCCTATTTTCATTTTTATTTTCAAGTCCATTGTTCAAATCATTCCACAGATTTTTCAGTGTTGATAGATGATCGGACATATCTCCATCAAACCAGTTGAACCTGAAGAATTGTAAACAAATATTATACAACTGGTTGTCCGACGAATCTTCGAAAATCTTGTGCAACTCAAGCCAGACTTCTCTCGCGGAATCAAATCTCATTACTTTTTGCAAAGTATCTTTAGTCATGGAATTTGTTAGAACCATCATAGCACTGTTGTTTGCTTTCTTAAAATCTTTCAAGTCTTTCTTGTACTTATTTTTGATGTCTTCAGCATCTGCTATATTTGGTTCTTCTAGCTTCTCTAAACTCCTTTCGACGACATCCAAAGCATCTGCGTAATAATTTAACACGAACTTTATTCTATATTTCCATATAGACCAGTCACTTTTACCTGATAATGGCTTAACTGGGATTTTTCCCTGTTCCATTTTTTGAAATATTTACAAAGTTCTGATCTATCGAAGTTATCACGTGTACGTACGCAGCTAGGCTTATGTATCGCCGCTAGAATTTAATTTCCACCTTTGGCGCATTTAACAAGCTGGTGGCCATAACCTGTTGATGTTTTATTCTTTAGTGGAATAAATAAAGCTGCACAAGTATATTCATATTGGTGAATTATGTATTAATTAAAGAAAGAAAGTAATTATTTTACATACTGCGACACACGCCGCTTACAGAACGATCTACAACAACTATTAACTACTGTTGCCAATACTTACACAAAACTATGTGTTGGCGCAAATTACTAATTATGGTAGAAATAATATATCAGTATTACCGGGGAAATATAATCACATACAAGTGAAACAATTTCAACATTAGAATCACACTATGAAATGCTGCAAAATTTAAATCACACTCCCCCATTGCCCATCTCCTTTTTTTTTCAACTAGTTCTAACTGTACAGTCGGTAACAGAAGTGTCCGAACACTAGCAAAAATTCCTATGTAAAAAAAATACACTTCATACGGTTTTATTAAATAAATCCTTATCGAATCATGTTGTTACACTGACTAAGAACAGGATTCGACAAGGATTTATTTAACAAAACCGTATGAAGAGTACTTTTTTTACATAGGAATTTTTGCTAGTGTTCGGACACTTTTGTTACCGACTGTACGTTGTCCGAAAACAAATAAATTTTTCTTTCTTCTATTTGAAAAAATTCTCAATTTTTTAAACCCTCGAATTTAGATTTATTTAAATATTTTTTATATATATTCTTGTAATCGTTCTGTTTCACTGATTATATTTCTAGACAGAGGTGGCATCAGAAATTTCCCGACGGGGGGACACCATTTTCCCGACAGGGGGGCACTATATATAGAGAGTTTATTATATGAATATTTATCAGAAACTGCAATCTTACTAATAATATTACTGTTAATATTGGTATCATTCCATTTGTTAGTACTCCTCTTGGTTTTGGAGATCATCGTGCCAATCTCTGAATGTATACTATTTTCTTTCGCCAGGAAAAATTATGTACAGGGTGCTTGAAGGAATATTCTTAAGAAAAAATAAATCTCCGTATCCGTTGATCACAGGTACCTCTGTCAGGGAAGTGGTGTCCCCCCCTCCCCCCCGTTAGGGAATTTCTGATGCCACGTCTGTCTAGAAATATATTCAGTGAAACAGAATCTTGTTCTCATACATTTCTAGTGCGAGACATATTATAATCATGTTAAGAGAAATGAATTTGACCAAAGCTTGAGACAGTAAAACTTCTCTAATTTCTCCATTGTGCCATAGAAAATTGGCTCTCCAGAGAGGTTGCCTTTCAATAGAATTTGTCATCCTATTCACGGAGTAAATTACCGAACATCAGTGCTACCTATCAACTCATATGCACCTAAATTGAATCAGTTATTGTTTTAAAATGACCTCTGATATACAGGGTTTTATGTAATTATATACGATAGAATTTGATATATAGCCTTCCCGTTTACGCGAAAAATTGAAGCACAGTAGCATCACCTATCAGACTATATGAGCTGAAACTAATTCCACATAATGTTTCATAATGATCCTGTCCGATAGAAAGTTATACTCAATAATATACAATAGCATCTGAGATACAGCTTTTTCTTCTCGGGGAAAATAGCAACGGAGCAGCGCAAATTATCGACCGAAAAAATCAACCTGATGTTTCATAATGGCCCTCTCATATATCAAGCTTTGTTCGATTTTACAAAATAAAACCTGAGATATAGCCTTCCGTCAAATGAAAGAAATTGCAGTACAGCAGCGCCACTTATAAGGTGATTTGGATAAAAATTTAAAAGACGCTAATTTATGTCGTAGTGCAATTACATACAAATTCATGTATAATTTTGTGCAATAGTTCTTGAGATACGATTAAAACAAATTTTTTGTCACACATAGACGGACATTTTATAAAAATATCATGGTCAAAATGTGTTCTGAATTTCTCAAAACGTGTACATTCATGGAAAAACGGAAAGCTGAAAATTTTTACGAATCCAATACTTTTTTGTATTGAATATAGGATGCAAAAACTGGAATGCTCCAAATTTGTAAAAGGAAAGAAAAATGCTCCTAAAAGGAGAAACACTGTATTTTTTTTCCTTTTTCCCCCGACAGATTTTAGGAATATGCCCCGATAGGGAGTCACGGACTCCCCGACTGGGGGCATGTGCCACCCGTGTTTCTAGATATTTAACACATCCGCTGCTGATCACGCACAAATGTATTGTGTAGCATTGTTTTGAATGGCAATCACGTGACATTGCCAGTGAATGTGTTAAATCTTCATACTTTCTTGAAATTAAAATCAAGAAAAAAAACACTTCGTAAAATGTTTCATTCATTACTCAGAAAACATGTACTATTTTTACTTTATTTATTTTATAATTATAGTTTGTAGAGAAAAAAAAAAAAGTAGTCAACACTTAATAGTTGCTCTAAAGTATATCCTCACATCAACCCTATTTGTAATTCTGACAAATTCCATCTCAATTTTGCTAAATTAAATAAAAATAAAATATTTTAATATTTAAAAAAAATTATATTTAACTTTTTTTCTTAATTTGAAAAATATGCAAATATAAATATGCTAAAAAATAAATGCATCTAAATTAATATTTATATTGAATATTTTTTGCGTGCCATATAAGTAATATAGTAATTGAATGACTAAGGCAGAGATATAAAGTCAAGTTTATAGAACTCAGAACCTTACATACTGGGTTTTGCAAATTTTTCCGTTTATTACTGAACAAAAGAAGTATAATTTTCAAAATGTTTATTTATATACAAATTTTTTAAACTGACATGAACATAATTATTAAATATTGATTCAAATTAATTATTAATTGATTTTCTTGAAAATAATTTTGATCCATTCTGAAATGAAATTGTCTGAGTTCCTTCCATAATTTGTGAATTGCTTACACCCTTGTTGTATGCATGTTTAAAATAAATTGCATTAAGTTAAAATGTATTACTCAATATTATTTCATTTATTTCAATATCTTAAGTCAAATGAAAATAAAACATTTATTCACATTTTATTTTACTTCAAACATAAATATTTATGAGAAAAATATTACTGTTATTTTAAATAGATTAAAAGCAAGCAGTCATTTAAACACAAAACATGAAGAAATTATTTTCATTTATTTTATAGATATTAAGTACTTTTTTTTTTTTTTTTAATTAAATAAAATAAAGCAAATCATGAATTTTGCGAAGGAGAAATCAACATTCTAGTGATTTATTTGTACCAAGAGAGAGAAGACGATCAATAATTGATTATAAACTGATTGTTCACGCAATTTTATCCTATGACAGTTGCAACTTCTTTCTTTTTCCATGTTTCTTTTCCAAATTGCTTTTTTGAATATTTACCATGTGTGATAATGGCTTAACTTCAATTTATTTTTATTTTTTCTTAAATAAGGATTCGAATCTCATTTGGCAACACACCTGTGCCAAACCATTTTTCTTTTTGCTTACACAAATTTCCTTTTTTGCTTACTTTATATTTCATCATAATTAAGGAAATGTTTACTTGTAATATATAATGTATGTTACATGCTATTTTTATGATGATTAATAAAGCATATTTAACTTTACAGTACATTATTTTATACAAAAAATTTTTGTCTCAAATATGTCTAAAAATATATGAACGTAAAAAGGATCAGTTTATCTGTTATAATTTTTATATAAATTCTCTTTATTAAGTTTCCATATGTCCTGGGGAAATTTCATATTCTAGAAAACGTGATCACTTTGGATTTATTTTTTTATTTACTGTTTTACTTAGATATATAGTTTGTGTGTGTTTATTTTACAAAGAAATATTGAATACTGCAATATGATGACTAAGTTTAAAAGTAAACTTATTAACCAAGAAATATTTTTCTCTTTCAGGTGAGAAAAGCAAGCCAGTAAATTTCTTTTATATATTTATAAAGGATTCAAGTTTTATTTTTTGAGACAATTTGCATACTTACATGAATACATGAGTGTCGGCTCATAGGTGCAAGAGGAAAAGGGAGCTCTAGCCTCCTGTTGAAAAATTCTAATTCGCAAAAAAATATTTTAAAACTCTATTTGAATCATTAGTATTATGTCATTAGAGTGTTGATGATTAGTATATAAATTCCAAATAAAATTTGTATCACATAGGCAATGAGTGTCACATATCAGATTCACTTTATCCTCTTCCTGCAAGTACAATTCACACATCATTTTTGTCAAGAAAATTATTGTTTTCCTCTGAGTCTTGGCAGTGGAATTAGCCGTATTTTAAGGCAAGAGGGAGTGCTACTACCCTAACAACGCATTTTCTCCCGAGGACATTCTAAGGACATCCTGCGGATGAAATGACAACTAAGGGACGCCCACAGGATAAACTTGGGATAAGTGTACTGTTAGGGTAGGAAGGAAGAAAGATTTAGCTCCAGAAGCTGGCGAAAGAAGGCACCACCAACAAACAACAGGAACACGAATTTTGATCTGGATGAAGACCTAGTTAAACCCATGTTCTAGTATCCCAGAGATACAATTTTGATGTAAACTTGGAGTACTTTGCAACAATAACGGAATTTAACTTGCACCAGTCGCCGTTAGCGTACACAAAGGACCGAATTCGCAATTCCTCGATCACGAACTCACTGCTCTTACCCAGCCTGTGGATAGTCAACAAAAGAAAATATTATTCGCACCCACTTTGAAACAGTATTTTCTTTGTTATTCCTCAAAATTCAATATTTGGTCGAAAGCAACATTAAAAGGTCTATTTCAGTTCCTGCTTTATAAAAACTAAAATTTAATAGCACTTGAAATGTAAATTGTTTAATGTATTCACACCATTACAAAAATAATTAATTACGCTCAAAAATATTTCTGTAGAACTACAATTTAAGTTTGTATTTCTGTGCTCCTGCAAAAAGAGAATCATTCATTTCCATATACATTTCTATTTTTTACAAGTTAAATTTTATAGATAGTATTTACTCAGAGGAAAACTGTGTGCTTCCGGCATATACTATATAGGAATGCACATTGAGCAAATTTTTCATGAGTCTAATATAGACACAAGTCTTGAATTTATATAAAATAGCAACCAGCAGTCTCTTCTCATCTGTTAATATTGAACGTTTCATAAGAATCTAAAAAGAGTTTAATTTTTGCAATGTGTATTTTAAAAGTATCTACGAAATAAGATGCAGAAGTATGAAATTTGTTTTAAAGGATTTTCTTTAAAAGAATAATTGTATATAAATACATCTTTACATACATTTATTTAAAGAAAACAGCATTTATTTACAATTTGTATTTAAAGAAACTATTTTTACGAGAAAAATATGAATATATCATTCTACACAGATAAAAAGCCTTATTTGTGTCAATTATGTTCTAAATGCTTTTCTGAAAAAGAAGATTTTAATAAACATTTATGTTCTCATCCAACAGATAAACTGTACATGTGTAAAATATGTTCTAAAAATTTTTCTACCAAACGTATATTAAATAGACATCAACGCATCCATACAGGGAAAAAGCCATACATGTGTGAAATTTGTTGTTATAGATTTCCTCGAAAATATGATCTAACAAGACATTTACATTCACGTCTTCATGCAGGAGAAAAGCTGTATATGTGTGAAGTGTGTTCCAAAAGTTTCTCTCAAAAAAGCAGTCTGACTGTACATTCACGTATTCACGCTGGAGAAAAACCTCACGTGTGTGATGTATGTTCTAAAAGCTTTTCAATCAGGCAAAATCTAAATAGACATCTACGTGTTCACACAGGGCAAAAACCATTTGTATGTGTAGTATGTTCTAAAAGCTTTTCTGAAAAAAGTCAATTAAATAAGCATCTACGTACTCATACTGGAGAAAAACCATATGTGTGTGAAATGTGTTCAAAAGCATTTTCCGAAAAAAACTACCTAATTACTCATTTACGCACTCATACAGGGGAAAAGCCTTATGCGTGTGATGTATGTCCCAAAGTATTTTCTAGAAAATACATTTTGAATCAACATTTACGCAGTCATACAGAAAAAAAGCCATTTGTATGTAACATATGTTTTAAAGTATTTTCCAAGAAGGAACGACTAAATAAACATTTATGTAATTATGCGGAAGAAAGTCTTAATGTGTGATGTGAAAATTTTTAATAGAATTCTATGAAGGATTATTTAAATGTTTATGTACATATTTTTTCGCTGTATGATGTGTACTGTATTGTTAAATAATACATATCTGTATTGGTATATATGCCCCTATAATTGAGGAAAGTCTTATACTATTAACTTAGCCTATTTAGATCTCTATCTAGCTGTACCATAATCTGAATTGAGTCAAATATATGTGTACAGATAATTTAATTGGCCACTCAAAGATTCTGAAAAAAAAAAGTGCTAAAATATTTCTGCTAGAATTTTTTTTATTGTAGGACTTACGTTATTTTTTAGAGACTGTTTAGCAGCGCAAAACATATTCTTTAATTCAAAGCCTCAACATCTATCTGTGTGCAACTGATAAAAAGTTACAGATCAACAGTGTATGATTGCAACTGATCGCTACTTATTTGTACATGTACATATTTTTTCGCTGGAGGTGTAATATAATGTTAAATATAATACATATCTATATTGGTATGTATGCCCTCATAATTAAAAAAAAGTCATACACAGGGTAATTGTAGATAAACTTATCCTATTTAGAGCTCTATCTAGCTGTACTAAAATCTGGATTGAGTCAAATATCGTGAAAAACGATAGTTTTTGGAGTGACGCAAGCAGAAGGAGAATCGAACGCTGCGAACTCATATATACTAGTTTGACATCAAAGAGTTTAGTAAAGGACGACACTTAATATCTGAGTAAATATGCGATATTTTCTTCTGATCTTTTTAAAATAGTGTTTTATCTTGGGTCTCAATCTATCCTGATTTTTTTACATTTCAATATGCAGTATATTTTGTAATTTGAAATCTCAGTTTAACGTGAAATGGGGAAAAACGATGGTGTAAGATTGTAATGGTCTAAAAATCATGAAAAATATTTCTAAAACGGCACGAGTGATTTTTAAAAAAAATAATATATGATGTTAATGGGATCTTTCTCAATCTAGTAACGTCTAGAGATGGGCGTTATTTCATGTAATATAATAAATAATACAGTTATTGCATAAGAACCCATTCTCCATTCACATCGTAATATGTTATTGAAAAGTTCATATTAAATAAATAACCTCTTTAATTTTATCACTCTGCACACAAAAAATGAGAGAGAGATTGAGAGAGTTACATCTCTAGCAATGTATCAATAACATAAAGACAGAAATTAGATTATTTGTTGGAGTGAAAGTTATTCTTTAACAGGAAGTTGTGAAATATTTTCACCAGCATTCATGTAACAAGTTAAATAAATAATATTTAATCATTTCGTTGGTTCCATATCAGTGGAATAATTTTTCGAAATAAGTTATTAATTTGATTATTTAACATTTTTATAATATTTTTGTTGTAAATATCCCTAACAACACATTTGTCCCTAATACATCCTGAAGATGTCCATAGACGTCCTTTTCATCCATAGGATATCCTGAGGATGTCATTTGGAGAAGATGTGCTGTTAGGGATTATTCTAAACCGATTGTAATGGTGTATTGACTTAGTTTAATTATCATTATAGTCTTCCAGCGAAAGCATATTACATATTAGTCGAATATTCTTTTGAAATAGGTAATAGCTTTGATTGTTTTACATCTTTTTAATATTTCATTTAAAAGTATTGTTCTAGACTGAACTATTGTTCTAACGTGAGTGGAAACCGGAATTCGAAACTGTGAAATATAAAACAATAAAAATGTTCTGAATTTTCCGTAGTTTTCTCCGAAAGTTTCGTGCTAAATTTGAACGGCTTATATCATTTAATAGTATTCAGTTAAAGTACTTTAAAATATATTTCAACTGATGTATTATGTATAATATTAATGAATATCCTTGATTTATTTTAGACTGAAAAATGCTAATCTATCAAGTGCGATTAGCGATTTCTATTGAAATCTGTCTAAAATTTAGGAAACTCCAAATCTGCTTTTTTACAACCCAGTTTAGAAAAAAAAAAAAATGAAAAAAATAAATAAATAAATAAATAAGCATTATTATTCTGTTAAAAGTAAATTTTGTCTCTTTACATAAACAAATGAAATAAAAATGAATTTTTATATATATATATATATATATATATTTTTTTTTTTTTTAGTTTAAAAATTTTTTTTAGTTTTTACATTAGCTTTTTTAACTGCAGACAGGTGAGCAATAATGTTAGGCAATTTCGAATTTCTGCTTAAATCGATTTAAAGTTGAAAAAATCAAATTCTGCGATTTTTCATTTCTAGTACCTTCTCACATGGTCGAAAAGCATTTATAATCCCGACCGGCAAAATAGTCAGCCAATATGTCAGACACTGAAAAATTGATAAATGAAATAATAAACTCTTGCCATCTAAATTTCATTGTTTAGTTAATTTTTAAAAATCTAATTTCTATATTGAATTGCTGTTTGGACCCCTGGATTCAGAAAAATCACCCCTTTCATTTGGTACCAAATTTTTAAAGATTGGACTGATATTTCTAATTAATTTACTTTTATGATACATTAAAAGAAATTTCCTTTACTTATTTAATTTTTTTCACTTCCCAACACAGTTGAAAAAGCCTCCAACGCAAAAAGGCAGATTACGTCTGTTAAAAAATTAAACTCTGTTTAAAGTAACTGGTCAAATTAAAAGCCAATTAAATTTGAAATTCATAGATCACTTGCAACGTACGCCAATCAGATTAAAGCATGACGAAATCATAGCTAAGTGTTGCCATAAGGAGCATCCAAAGGCTGAAAAAGGCACAGTTACTAAATTTTATGCAAAATCGCTCGTTTGGCAGTTGATACCCATTTCTGCAGGGAAACCATAAATTTACCCACTAAAACACTTTTATAAATCTTTATTTCAAATATATTTTGATGTTCATAAAATATTGCTAAAAATATTTTTAGTAATCAAAATCCATGTATTTAAAACACTGAAAACAGACTTTTTTAGAAAAATTTGTAAAATTGCGTGTTTTATGTCAGCTAAATTGTAAAAAAATTTAAATTCACTCCTTCTGTAGTATTTCTGCACAAGGCCGTAGTTTTTAGTTAGCCATTTCCAAAATTTCGTGTATCAATTTGCAGACAAATGGATCTCGTCTGGGCGTTCGGTCATCGGAAAAGGGAGTCGATCCGTGTTTATGGATTACGAGGTCAGTCAGACAGTTTTTTCTGAATTGTTTATCTCTTTGATTTCGTTGTTCTCCGCGCTTATTTTGCAGCCGAAAGCTGCACAAATCTTGGGCATATTTGAAAAAAATGCAAATTGTAACAGAAATAAAACAAAATAAAATTAATTTCGATCATTTTCTCATAGGTAAACATTAGCAGTCAGGAGGTAAATACCACCAGGGGCATGGCTATTGTCGGCTGTTGCCATTCATGAATAAATTCCTGATTAATATCTATCCGAATACTTTTCCAAGTCAAATTTGAAGCGATTTGCTTGACAGTATCTTTCACACCAGGGTGAGCTAAGTTGTGAATTTTATGAAATACCTGTTTTCTAAAAGCTTCAGGTATAAATAGCCGAATTTTCGAAATGCAAATATCACACAAAAGACATTTACCGAATTCCAGAGGGATATTCTTTAATCCGGTTGCACTCGCTGGGGTGACTCAGTTACCCCAACAAAGACAATTCATTGGAATAGGTAGCCGGTTTCGAAAAATCGCCAACATGTCGCTTTTCTTATCGTGCCGAAAATTGCAACCCTCCACAGGATACGTACTGTCTGGCTCTCATAAGAACTAAGACTTAAGAACAGCTCTGGGTATGGTTGTAAGAAAGGAAGAGGCAACTTATCAGAGGGAGAACAAGTTTTAAGTGTGGGAGAAAGGTTGTCATATTTGGCGTAGTTATCAAAGTTCTTTTCTCCCTTTTCGCCCTTTTTTAATATCTTCTATATGAATTCAGGAAGCATTTTAGCAGTTTTATACAAGATACACTAATTCCACTCAGAAAGATTAGTTTAATAAAAAAAAAAAAAAAAAAAAAAAAAAAATTAGAAATTTTTATTCAGTTAGCATTCTCTTGAAATTGAAATCTTTAAATTGTGTTTTCACAATTTACATTTTTATTTATGAATTCATGAACTTCAAAATGATTAAACTTCTACAAATAATTAATAATGAACTTTATTTTATTTATTTATTTATATATTTAGGATATTTATTGTATGTTTAAAAGAACCTAATTAAATAAAGAGAGATGGGTTTTGAAATTTATTGATAAGTTTTTGAGAAAAAAATAAAGTGCAAAACTGGAAAAAAAAAAACTTTTTTTTTTTTTTTTACATATATATATTAAGTTATTGCAAAATTCATCCCTTATTCATTTAGGTAGATTCTATTAAATAACCCCCCCCCCCAATAGTAATAATAATTATTAACTTTTTTCTTAAATAGCTGCAGAAATGTAATCATTTTGAAAAGCATGAATTCATGAAAATTGCAAATTGAGAAAACGCAATTTAAAGATTTCAAATCTCTAAAAAGACATATAGAAAACCATAAGAAATTTTGAATGAATATATATGTTACAGAACACACCTAATATAGTTCAATTTACAAATATTAAATGGAAACATAAGCTTTTATATGAAACATATTTTAGTGGTGCTGTCAAAGGTGCAAAATCCCCTTAATATAGATATGAAAACAAGAATAATACTGACTTCAATACAATTCCATTAAAAAAGTAAACCAAATTGAATATTAACAAAAAAAAAAAAAGAGCTTATACAGAATATAACAAAAAGGGTCCTTAACAAACAAACATTAACAAAATTAAATCGTATAAGAAGGTTTAAATTCTTCTGTGGGTAGCTTTAAGAGAAGTAACTGTAATAATATGTTCACATATCAAATATTTATTTGTTTTCTCTTATGTTTTAAATAATTTAACAGTACTAAAAAGAACTATAAAAAGTGTGAGCCAATCGACCTCAATTTATAAAAATTCTATACTCTATAATGATTTAAGGAAAAAAAATATATATATACAAGTCCTGTAAATCTATATGATTCTATTCCATAACGATTTGACAATAAGAAATGCGGTAAGTCAATCGCTAAACGGAACGATATAACGAGAGGAATGTGGCGAGAAATTCCAATGTTGGCGCGAAAAGAAAATACCGGACATCCCTAAAATTAAGTCGAATGATCGGTTACCCTAGCAACTGGACAGTGACTAAACCAGTTCCAGGGTCGTTCTTATCTCGGTCGTACAGTAAGAGAGTGCGAGTTACGTCAAACAGAACGCTGAATAGATGTGGATTAGACTAGAAAGGGTTTATTAGTGTCGCTCTAGAACTGCATAGTGAGCTATTGGAGACAATATTGATTTTAAGCCTACGGTTTAAAATACGTATGGAAACAATTTATTATATATACGCATACATGTTTTGATTATATATATATATAATTTAAACATTATATATAAAATTAAATACACATAATATTATATGTAAATAATGTAACACTTTAACCCATCCCTTAAAGTTAATCACAGACTATCGCTAATATCACACTGCGCAGTTCTAGTTAGACGTTAAAGTCACTCAACCTTATTCTTGATGGAAAAAAAAAAAAAAAAAAAACTCCTCCAAACGCCATTTTTTAAAAAATAACTTTTGGGGAAAAATGTTTAAAATCGATTATACACTAATCTCTATAAGTATATAGTGAGCGTCTTCAAATGACGAAAAAAAAAAATACTGAATATTTAAATTTAGTTATAATATATTACCTTAAGAGGTCATACCTTCCGTGGAGGATCAAAATTGTGATGGCATGTCTCCGGACCATATTTAGAGGTACATCCAATTACCCATAGCGCAGTACTAGTGTGACGTTAAAAATCAATCAACTAACTATAGAGCGTCTCCAATTGCCCATTGCGTAGCATAACGCAACGTTAATCCCGCTCAGCGCGGCTCCCTTTCGTATTCATTAAAATATCATTAAATTAATTAAACCGGTAGCACTCGCATGGGATGATTGAGGGCGTGTTCAGTAGAGCGCCCGATCCACGACCGGTCGATTGATTCCGAGCCAAAGCGTTCAGTGGTGTCGACCGATCCAGAGTTACGTCGTTCAGTGGAATGAACCGATCTCGACCGGTCGTGGATCAGAAAGCCCAGAAAAATTTCTTGATCCATTGGGTCACGTGATGGATCAAATGCGCAATAGGATGAAAATTAGGCTCTGACTGACACTACGCAGTAAGAACCTGAACAATGAACATCTGTTTTTGACAATGATTGTTTATTTGTTTAATTAGCTGAGGATTAATACAGATGTACCTATTTATATGCATTGTTTGTGCTGTAGAAAATAAGGTAAGTAATTCCATAAAATGCTATATTATGTTTATTTATTTATTATTTAAAAAAAATATTTTTTACGTAATAACGATTTTCGATACGTAATTTCTTTTATTGATGAACGTAACATTTAAACATAAAATTAAAACAAAAATTTGCACAATTTTAATTGAAACAATTTTTTTTTTTTTTTTTAATTCGGACGCTATCATATTTTATTAATTTAATATACCGGGTGATTCAAAATAGGTGTTACAGCGATTATCTCATAAACTAACAAAGATAGAAACATATTTCCAATTACAAAATTAATGCAAATTAAGAGTAGATTTCGGATATGGCATTTTCTTTGTACAAGGGGCTGTATACATATTAAATACGAAATTTAATTTTTATTCGGCCCCTCCTATCATATGACTTATATTTAGCAAAATATTCTCCTCGCTCTAACAATCAAAAAAAAAAATAAAAATAAATAAAAAATAAAAAATCATCTCTCTAAGTCAAAATCTCGCTGAGTTATTGCAATTTCAAAATTCTAGCCTTTTTCGCCAAATCTTAAGGGGTTGTATCAAAAGTGAGAAATTGTAATTACTATAGCTTTTGTAATAAGGCACACGTTGATCAGTGTTTGTGGGGGAAAAAAAGAAAAACCATTCAGGGAAAGACGGCTATTTTAACCTGTAATGTCTCTGTGAATACACAAGAGAATACTCATTGATAATTTAACAAATAAATTTTATGAATAATTTATGTACTAAAAGGGAGTTTTCAAATTCATTTTTCTTTCTTTTCTTTTATACATTCTCTTACTCATATACACGGTGTAGAGAAAGAATTGTTTTTGAGTCTAATTTCCGAAAATTAGCTTTTGTTATATTTGCACGTTTTCAGATCCTCTGAATTCAAAAATCATGTTTTAAGCGGTTGGTCTCTCTCTCTCTCTCTCTCTCTCTCTGTGTGTGTGTGTGTGTGTTTCTGTGTTATTAGAATATCTCAAGAACAAATACTAGCCGAAAATCGAAATTCGATATTCTAAATCCGTATCATATTGCGGTGCTACACTAAAGTATTCGTTGCGATCAGACAATTGTTTGTTTACAGGGTCATCCAAGAGATTTCAAATACATTACGTCTGTGAGCAAAATTTCTCATATGTACAGTGCGACATGTATATACCGCACTAAACAAAATGAAAAGAACAGATTTTTTATACGCATAAAAGCATGTTTTATTTAGATTGTGGTATAGCAATCATTCATCATTCATTTACAGGGTTACCCAGAGTATTTTGATACATTGGAGCTATACTTGGGAATTGCTGGAAGTGTATTTCAATATATGTTACTTGTTTTACATATAACACTAAATTTACGTACACAAAGTAATTTGTATATAGTTTATAGACAATATACAGGGCTACCAAAAATTAAGGTAAACATTTTTATTATTATTATTGTTAAATGTAATTGGTGTAAGTCCTTTGCTGCATTTTTTTTTTCGAAGAACACTGCTGACACAGAACGGAAAATTAGTTTCTCATACCCATACTTTAAACAAAGTAGTTTTTGAAGAGCGATTTTTTTTTTCTGTATAACACCACATTTTGAGGCCTCCTGAATACGAAAGGTAAAATTTTATTGGTTGATCTGTATATATATGAATTATCAGCATAATTTAACAAATAATCTGGTGTGCCACTCACACGACTTTCTCTTACCCTGAAATTTAATTCCATAAATACAGGTTGGAGATTAAGAGGTAACATAAAGAGTACTGTAAACCTATGTTAAAATAATTCAAATTAGGCTTCGAAAGAGTTTTATATGATAGTTAATTCTGTGTGAGGGGTGATCTCATGAAATTATTCGTTTCCTGAAATTATTCGACGCAGGCAATTATCAAACTTTTAAAAACTTGACTTTGGTAATAAGGAAGCCTCAAAACGTGTAAATACACAAAAAAACAAGCGATGCATATTTAGCTTAAAAACATACATTATTTATCATATGTCTATGATGAATTCATTTCCATTCCTGAGCAGTTTTCCTGGACATGGTAAAATATTATAGTAAAGTACTTTCACTAACAATAAAAAAGAATATTATAGCTTAAATATTTGCAACCCTGTATATCTTTTGAAGAATATGTACAAACCACAAAGTGCACCTAAATATAAACCTATAGTAATAATATACGGCACATCCTAAAATGCACTTCCATCAATTTTCAGCTATTGTCGCATTATAATCTAGTTATTTTGTGTACCCCTGTAAATGAACAGTGAATGATTTCCCTGCCATATTCTACATGAGGCATGTTTTTATGCATATAAAAAATATACATTCATTTTATTTGGTTTAGTGCAGTCTATAGATGTTAAACTCTATTTACCTGCAATTTCCCCCATAGACGTAATGTATTTGAATATTCTTTAGTGTCCCTGTACACGAACCATTTGTTTCATCTCAATGAAAAGCTTAGTGTAGCATCCCTATATGATACATATATAGAATACCAAGTTTGAATAGCTGCTGTTATTTGTTCTTAAGATATGCTCATAACAGACAGACACACACACAGACCAACCGCTAAAAATACGACTTTCATATTCAGGGGACCTCAAAACGTGTAAATATAACAAAAACTCACTTTCGAAAATTTGGCCAAAAAACAATACTTTCTCTAGCTTATGGGTATGAGAAAGTAATAACTACAGGAAATGCGAATTTGGTACTTCGGATTCCATATCTAGTTGCCACTTGAAAAGTTGATCAAGATTTGCAAGCTTCAAAGAAATTGATAACAGACTTGATTTTTGTTTTGATAAGTATAGGGACTATAAATAAACGGGGGTTGAGAATGGCGGTAACCCTCTTGACATAGAATTATGCATCTATATACGATATCATATTCTATACAAAACATTTAGAATATTAACAATAAATATGAATTTCCTTATGATTTTTTACAGTATAAAGTTATTTAAATGTAATTTATAAAAATGTCTGTCCCAAAACGCAATACATGGGCATTTTATGTACGTTCCTGTACATAAACCAATTGTAGAGAATTAATGCCATTTTAAATAGGGAATATCATATAGTAAACCTGAATAACATATATCATTTCTGAAAATTTTTGAAAATATTTACAGACGCTGGGGGCGGGCAGACGGACAGGTGGACAGTCAGACAAAAAAATATGCAAATTGAAATCCTATTCACAGTTAAAAATTGTTAAAAAAATATTTAATGTAAACGAAAATGCAATTCCACCAAATGTCCAATAATAACCCTTAACGTGACTGAATTTTTTTGTGTGCCCTGTAAATCTAATGCTAATCGTACTGTACACTATAGAAAGCATTCTTTTGTGCATATGAATAACATATTTCAATTTCATTAAGATTTATGCAAAGTAATTAAAATTTGGTTTATAGAAATATCTTCACATAGAACGGTGTCCCTGAATTCGGGTGTCCCTGTATACAAACCAGTGATGGTGTTTACTCCATTTTCTATAGAAAATATCCGATAGAAAACTTTAATAACGTATTTCAATTTTATTAATATATGCATAAATTAAAGGTTTTAAAATATGGTTTATAAAAATACCTCACATAGAACACAATGCTTTGGAATACTTTCGGGTGTCCTGTGCGCAAGCTAGCAGAGGTATTCACTCCATTTTTAATAAGGAACATCCGATAGTGAACTCAAATAACATATATCAGTTTCAGGAAATTCTATAAATATTCACGGGAGTTAGAGCGCGGACACACAGAAAGACGAATGGACAGACAGACAAATCGAAGTCATTAACAATTTTCAACCTGGCTGGAATTGTTAAAAAGCCGAAGTCATTAAATTTTTCAACTGTGATGGAAAGTGGTAAAAGTAAAGCGCGAAAATTCCACACGGTTTTGCTAGACTTTTAATTTTTTTCCTTTCTTAACGTGCTTTAATTTGCAGGTGACCCCTAAGAAATTTAACTATTAAATTTTTTAACAGTACAAAATAATGTAAATTTGCATTAAGTTCTTAAAACTGTTGATTTCACGTGCTTGAATGATTTTAGTTGCTATTTTAAAATAAAGGATCTTTTTTTAATTTTTCTCATCTCATAGATAACTCCCTAAAGTGATCCCGTTGGCGTCGAAAAATAGATGCCAAAATTGAAAAAAAAGTGGGGTAAGTCATCATTTTCAAATTTCAATAACTCAGCGAGATTTTGACTTAGAGAGATGATTTTTTTTTTTTTTTTTTTTTTTTTTTGCTTGTCAGAGCAAGGAGAATAATTTTCTAAATATAAGTCACATGATAGGAGGGGCCGTATAAATATTAAATTTCGTATTTAATATGTATACAGCCCGTTGTACAAAAAAATACCATATTTGAAATCTACTCATAATTTGCTCTAATTTTGTAATTGGAAGTATGTTTCTATCTTTCTTAGTTTACGAGATAATCGCTGTAACATCTATTTTGAATCACCTGGTACAAAAATAAGCTGGGAAAAATTATTTCATTTTTTTTTTTTTTTTTTTTTTCAGACAAAGCTTTTCATTCATGCGATTGTTTTTTGTTTACAAATAGAAAAGTTTGTAAACGATTGTATTTTTTAACTTTAAAACAATAAGTTAACCATAAGTAAATAAATTAAAATCCTTCCACATATTTTTAATTTTGGTAAAAATAGGTTTAAGATGTCAATTATTAAATTTAATAAACAAAACAGTCTGTGAAAAAAGTAGCTATAAAATTATGCAGTGTTTACATTGCTAGTTTATTTTAATATTCAGTCGGTAATAAGAGAAAAAGCTCTTTATATTGATTCATAAATCGAAGAAGAAAGTAAGATTATCTTTTATATAAAACCATTATATTAACTAAACAGCATATTTCATATTTTATATAATTTATTTATTTATTTTTTATTTATTTTTTTTTTCAAAATCGTTTTTGTTGTACATTTCTGTTCATAATAAAATTCGAAGAGAGAGAAAGGTGTTTTCTTTTATCAAGAAGTGCTCATTTAAGATAAATCCACTCTGCTCCTTTAAAAATAAATGTAACGTAACATTCTTAACATTTTCATGATTAAAATTTATACGTGAATTTAGAAAAATCATAACCAAAGTAATGTATATTAGTAATTTATCAGTACAATCAGCTTCTTATCTTTTGTTAGCAGAATACAGAATTCTACATTAATAAGAAAGAAGTAAAATTGTTATTGCATAAAAGATCTTTCTTTTTTTTTTTTTTTTTTTAAGAAAAAACGTAATATAGTTTAGCATTTTATGGAATTACGTAATAAAAGTCCAGACAAAATAAACAACAGAAATACAATAAATAACTTGCTAATACTGGTCAAATTAGATAGATGGCGCTTCTCCAATTACGTCAGAATTGTTCCAAATCGTTCAGTAGACGCGTGGCCCGATCCAAGACCGATCCAGGATCAGTGACGTCATCGCCCGGTCACATTGATCCATCTCGGGCGCTCTACTGAACACGCTCTGACAAGTAAACCTTCTCTCCTTTGATACCGGTTTACCGGAAAGCCATATATTTTCTGGAAGCTTATGTCACAAGTAGAAAAACTGTGAAATCTTAAGGGCAGAGGGACAAGCGTTTAGGACCTACAGGACCTACAAAGTATCAGTAAAGTGTGTATAGATGGCCATATTCCCTTAATGACGTCTCTATTTCTTGTATGTTCCCGTATGTTGCTATCAAGTACTAACGTATTGTAGTCTTCTTACATTGCAGATGGATCCTAAAGTCGTTTTGGCTGCATTGGTATCCCGATTCGGAACAAGCAATCGGTCTCCGAACATCCAGGAATCGGAGAAAATAAAACACATAGCTACCCTCCTGGAGAATTATATGGAGATTGTGGAAGACATCCAGACATTAGGATTTGCTGGAGGCGATGTAGAAGAATAGGACGAGGAAATGGACTTCCTTCCGAGATGACGGTGTCGATAAGGAACAACAATGCTCGTCGCAACAGTCGCCGTCCTCCCCTTCTATCGTGACGTATTTTGGCCAAGTACAGTCGGCTGCAAAATTATTCGAGCACTAGCAATAATCCCTGTCCAAAAAAAGTACACTTAATACTGCTTTGTTAAATAAATCCTTATCGAGTCATGTTCTTAGTCAGTCTAAGAACATGATTCGACAAGGATTTATTTAACAAAATAGTCTTAAGTGTACTTTTTTAATATAGGAATTATTGGCTAGTGCTCGAATAATTTTGCAGCCGACTGTATGCCTGATAACAGGATGAAAATTCTGCTTTTAGGAGATTCATGGTGTTCTAACAAAGATCATGCATCGTCTGCTTCCGAAGTACCTGATGGTAAAGTTCTAGAAACAGAACTGGTACCTGAAGGATGTATGAGAAAGGTCCAGCCTCTGGATATTCATTTTTTCAGACACTACAAATCTTTTGTTCGTAACATAAAGGACACAGTCATTATCGAGACACAGTAGCACATCTGGAATCGTGATAGTTTTCCGGCCCTGGAATCATTTTCCTTATATCAGTTCAACGCTCCTCTTTTCAAGAACTTGATTAAGTATGCGCTTATAAGTGCGGATACTTGGACGTCGAACCTGGAATGTGGATTATGCCAATGGATTACTGCTTCGATTCATTGACAAATGATGAGTGTGAGAAGTGTGCGGCTATCGCTTTTGTAAAATGTGCCCATTGTGAACTGTCTTTCTGCCCGTCGTACTGTTTATTTGATGAATTGCACATTGATTGTCTCTTGTACTAGTTTTTGTTGTAAGTCAATAACAAGTCACATTTTGAACGTCAAATCGTATATTTCTTTTCAACGAGTTGTTTCTTCTTTATTTTGAGATTTCCACCTTCTTATCATATTATTAGTTCATATAAATACGTGAAACGAGCATTTTAGCGACTTTTGGTATCATGTTTTCAACACTTTACTTATACATTGTGGGTCTTATAGCTCGTAAACGCTTATCCCTCTGCCCCTAAGATTTGACAGTTTTTCTACTTGTGACATAAGCTTTTAGAAAATATATAGATTTCCGGGAAACCGGTACCAAAGGACAGAAGGTTTACTTGTGAGTCACCACAACTGCTAAAACTTTTTAGGGGTGCATACAAATGAAACACTTCCAGTTGCAAAGCCGTTTGCAAGCGTTCCAAATCTATGACTGCAGTCGGCAGCAAAAGTATCCGAGCACTAGCAAAAATTCCTATGTGAAAAAAGCACACTTAACACTATTTTGTTAAATAAATCCTTGTCGAATCGTGTGTTTAGACTAAGATCAGGATTCGACAAGGATTTATTTAACAAAACTGAATTAAGTGCACTTTTTTTACATAGGAATTTTCGCTAGTGCTCGGATACTTTAACTGCCGACTGTATTTGCAGAAAAATAGCAAAATTTACTTCATCGAAATTGCAAGCGTTCCGTTTGCATGTAACCCTTAATAGTCAATAAAACTATGTAATCTTTTTCCAGCATAACTGAGTAAGTTATTGCTAGAAATATTTGTGAGAACAGTTAATATTTGTTTAGAATATAACTAAAAATTTTATTTTATATTATTTTGTAAGTAAGAGAGAGCGGACGGGCGTTTTATGTCACACTAGTGCTACGCTAAGCAATTGGCTACAGTCTAGGACACACCACTTAAGGGTGTATATTTTTTGTATATTTACAGGGTGGGTAGGCAGGCTGGGTTTAACGTCGCACTAGTGCTGCACTATTGGACAATTGGCGACGTACAAGGACTCACTCCTAAGGATGGTCCAGAGACATACGATCACAATTTTGATCCTCTACGGAGTAGATGGCTCCCTTGCTTCGGTGACATCTTATATTTACCGATATTATGGTTGAGATTATATAGGTTTTAGGTAGCACTAGTGCTACACTATTGACAAATGTCAACTGTCTAAGTTACGCCCCGAAACGTGGTCAGAAGATATCAGCGGCGGCTCGTGAGTGACGTTTTCGGAGAGCTGTAGGCTAATGACTGAAAACAGTATGTTAACAAAGAAAACGTTTTCTTTTAATTGGCTCTTGAAGTGTTAACATATTTACTTAGATTGTCGAAATAAGCGAATCAGCCAATTACGTGAATAAAAGTTCCATTCTTTGTACTTTTTCTAGACGTTTCGATGAAGTACCCCCAATACGAGCCGCCACTGGAAGACATATCATCAAAATTTTGGTCTTCCATGGAGGGGAATGGAGCCTTCATGGTGAAGATAGAATAGGAGAGTCATTTTGAATCGGAGAATCATTTTGAATGATAATCATAACAGAACTTCATCAAAAATATTTTCCAATGCACCTACAACATTAAAAATTTATCAAAAGGCATAACTCCGATACAACTTGAAACTTTATTAAGACTTGTAATTCTATTCATAGCATTTTTCTCAAAGCACCAATTCCATTTACTTCCCCAGGACCATCCTTATGGGTGAGTCCCAGACTATTTGCCAATTGCCCAAAGCGCAACACTAATGTGACGTAAAACCCAACCAACAAACCGTTTAATATCCCATTTAATATCTTACTTTAAAAAGCAAAACTATTCGAGCTATGTAAACCTTCGTATACAAATTTCTTATGGCAGATCTTCATTTCAAATTACACTTTCATTATTGTTTCCACAAATATGAGGCTTCCGCTAAATCATTTTGCTCCATATATTGCTAACAATAATGTAATGATGGTGTCAATGATGAAAAAACGCTGACAGAAACTGAGCAGAAGGAACAAAATGAGAGTTTACTATTTTTGGCGAATTAGCACACTTATGGCATCAGGCAGATCCAACTGAATTCCAACAGTTCGAGGGTTAGCGCGCGCCTTCCACCGGGTTAAACGTCAAGAACGGTTTTAAACACAAATTGTTAAGTTCTTAATTGTTAATCTGTGGTCAGAAATTTCATCATAATTAATTGCAGTGATTGATTTTATTCTGGATAATGAAACGCTACCACATTTTCTTTTTCACTAATATGACGAATATCTATTGAAAACTGTGATATGTAATTTAAATGACGCAGCCGTTTTTAAAAGAAGCTTTCTCTCTCTCTCAATCTGTCTTTTTTTTTTTTTTTTTCTGAAAAGCAAATGTAAGTTCTAAGGATTTGTAAGCATCTGTAAGGATTTTTGATCTGTGTAAATTATAAATTGCCTTCCTACTAAAATATATTTAAATTGCTTTACAAAATGATATATTCCTAGTAATTCTCGATCAAACGTACTATAACTTTTCTGGGCATTATTCAGTTTTTTTTTTCTTAAAGAAAGATGATGGTTTCCAACATCCTGCTTCAAATTGCTTTAATACGGAACCAATGGCGAAGTCGGACGCATCATAGAAGAGAGCTAGTGGGAGTTCAGGATTAGAAAGGAAGTGTCAATTAAGCGGCATTCACTAGATCTTCTTTACGCTTTTCAAAATTTTCTCTTATTTCGTCACTCCACAGAATCTTCGTTTTATCTTTCTTTTTGGCAACTTTTAAGTGTTCATGGAGTGGTGCTTGATTTTCAGCAGCACTTTCTACATATATATTCTATAAAAATTAAGTAGGCCAAGGAAGGTGCCCAATTCATGGATCATTTCTAGTTATTTGTAATTTAGGATGACTTTTTCTTTTTGAGGGAGGGGTTTTGAACCTTCGGAAGTAAACATGTATCCTAAAATTCCTAACTGCTTCACTCCGAAAAAAGGATGGATGGATGGTTGGGTTTTACGTCGCACTAGTGTTGCGCAGATGGGCAATTGGCCGAAAAAAGGATTTTGCAATGTTTATACGAAGACCATAATGATTCAATCTTGAAAAAACTAACTTTAGGTATTCCGCATGCTCATCTTCTATTGTTGAAGCTATTAAAATGTCATCCAAATATGGAAAGACAAAATTTAACCCAAAAAATACTTCATTAATGAAACATTGAAACGTAAATAGGGCATTTTATAAACTGTAGCTCCGCACATTAAACTCGCCTAATTCGAAAAACACTACAAACCTTTCGAAAACCATTAAAAAAAGGAAGAAAAAAAAAGTCTCACGATAAACATTTTATGACTTTTAAAGCAAAAAGTATTTATTTATTTTAAAGCTTTAATCGTCTTAACTGTGTACAATGTGATTTTTTAAGAAATCTTTCAGTTAAAATAATAATAATAATCTGTATTTTAAGAAGTATTTTAAGTCAAAAAATGAAGTTGCTTTAATATAACTGATTTATTTATATTTTTTGTAATTAATTAATTTTGGGTCGTGTTAGAGTCACTTTATCATAATATATTTAGCATAAGATTGGCAATGTCATTAAATGATTTTAAGAGAAATTTCATGTCCTATCTTTAATTTAATATATTATAAATAAATAAATAAATAAAATAAAAAAATTTAAGTGTTAAAATTGTATATTATTAAACTACAAGTTTCCCTCATATATATAGGAGTTTGTAAATCGGACTTTTTTTTTTTTTTGAGAGAGTACCTAAAAAATGCATTTTACTTAATTTTATTCATTTAATTTTTAAGAAATATTCTTAACAATTTATATTTGTTAAAGAAATCAAAAAGGGGGTATGATAATTTTAATGCAGTGGTTAGAGATCCGGCAGCCGTGTCTCTATTATATTCCTGGCAGATCTCACGCATGCGGGGTATGCTTGCCGGGTGAATCATGATTCATCTGCTGGCAAAATGAGCGACTCTTAGTCTTACCTACACGTGTTTTCAACAATTCATTTCAGTTGCTGCTTTGAATTGTTTGAATTCGTATCGTATTTATTTGTATTATTAATCATGTTTTATAGCTTTTAAATCTCTCTTCTCCCTTGATTTTTCTCTTTAAATATTCGTTTCATTATTCTGTTTTATTTGTTAGGCTGTTTTATCGTTAGATTAAAAAAAAAAAAAAAAATGCGAGAAAGAGGCCGAGATTAGTGTGAGATATTATTCCACATGTACCTATTCTGAATTTAAAGAAAAGCTGCAGCTATAAACGTATAATTTCCTAATTAAGCTATATCAGATAAGTTACTAGATAAAGATAATGGAAAGAGAAAAAACTAATGCTGTAAAATAACCTTAAAAAAAAAAAAAAAGAAAAAAAAAAAAAATATATATATAGCAATAATTTAACAAATGAAATGAAATAAAACCCCAAAACACACAGAAGTCTTCATCAGGGAGGCCCTTCCGTGTAGGAGTTAAAGAGAAGTTTCTGAAAGGTAGTAGCAATTAGCCAATAAATATCCTTAGCCCCAACTTCTCAACAAACAGAAAACCACCTTTAACAGAATATAAATCTAACAGATCTGAAATAGATCGAAAGAGGCGAGAAAAAAAATGCGAGAAAGAGGCCGAGATTAGTGTGAGATATTATTCCACATGTACCTATTCTGAATTTAAAGAAAAGCTGCAGCTATAAACGTATAATTTCGTAATTAAGCTATATCAGATAAGTTACTAGATAAAGATAATGGAAAGAGAAAAAACTAATGCTGTAAAATAAGTTATTAACTTATTTTACTATTTTACTTATTAATTAACTTATAACCCAATACATTGAAACATTGGGTTATAAGTTAAGACATGACAGTTAATTTGCAAGGATTTTAAGAGCTATTTTTAAATTACAATCATTATTGCAAAAAATGCGAATTCTTTTAAACTGTGTGAACATATGAAAGGTACAAAATATCTGTAAAGAAATCCTACAGTCAAGGTCGTTAACTAAAAGGTTTAAAGCCATTTAAAATAGGGGGGGGGAACAAATTTAAAATTTATTATAATAATACGTAAAACAGAGAAAGCTAGCGCTAAAAGCTGCTTAGCCAAACAGTGTTTTTTAAATAAGAAATTATCCTGTTGGTTTTTCTAATCTTCAAAATTTTTATTTTAGTTTCATATATATAAATACTTGTTTTAAAAGTTTCTTATTTAATAAAAACATTGTTTAGCTAAGCAGCTTTTAGCGCTAGCTTTCTCTGTTTTACGTTATACTAATAATCTTTAATTTTATATGTTAAATTTCTTATATATATATATATATATATATATATTTTTTTTTTTTTTACTTTCTTTTTCTTTCCCCCCTCTCTCTCTCTTTCTTAATCTTTTCATTTTTTTTTTTTTTTTTTTTTTTTTAATCTAGAATTGTACAGGAGAAAAAAACAACTTTTAAAATTAATCTGATAATTATAAGAAAGAAATTAGACTGCTTAAATTTAGTGAGTTGTAGATAGTAAAAGTTAAATTAATGAGATAAAAATTTGGAGATAAAATGAAATTATGAATGCTTCAAATTATGAGTGTACGTTCATCAAATGATGAACGTATAATGTTCTATTCACAGAATATAAAAAAGTATTTTTTTTTTTTTTTAATTCCTATTAAAATCTATATCTTAAAGATTAACAAAGTGTAACATTAACATTTAAAAGTTGATATTTGTGCGTAACACATTGATGGCTTTTAATGTGAAAATATCTAATATGTATTGTGTTCCTCAATGGGACTCCATTTAAAAATCAATCTCACTGCCAATTTGTTAAATCATTTCCTTTAATATGTCCCTAAAAAAATATTTATTTGAACAAAATATTTTTTTTCTTTAACCGACCGACTCTACAATAATAAATAATAAATAAATAAAACATTACCCACTTCCATGACCATAACACTTCTTTTTGAAAGCACATGTTTAAATTCAAAAAATGATTTTCTTTTCTTTTACTTTTTAAATTATAAAAACAATCATTTAAATTAGTATATTTTTAGTAATTTAAGACCAGTACGTCTTTATCAATACCTTTAAATTAATTAATTATTATTTAATAATTTACTTAGTTAAATCATCGAACTAACATTTCATAGTATGACAAAAACATATAGGGTATTACTTTTGAAGGAAAATGCTCGTTGCAGTAGATTGTATTCGAACCGATGTCGTTTTGGTAGTAATCCAGCGCCGTACCTCTGGACAAACCCACACAGCACATACGTCCAAATTTTGTTCATTTCTCGTCTCGTACGTTGAAAACACGTCCCTCCAGAGAACTGACATCCCATTTTTGTCACATGCTCACATAAATTCAACCATCATGTTGAAAGTATGTGTCGTGAGTAACCAAATTTGGACATACATTATTAGAAAAATATCTTGGAAGTAATGTGTTCCACAATTGAGCGAATTCATCCCAATGAAGTGTCCTTTTACGTTGAATTCAACAAGCATGCAGCGTACTTTTTACAAAAACGGAACGAGCAACTGGGCATGCGCATTCAACCAACCATTCCACTTTTCCTCTCGTCCGTGGCTTCGCTTTCGCCCGCCGCCATGTTGTCATTTTGATTATGTGAAAATGCGAAAGAAGAAATAATTGCGTCGTATAATTAATGTTATGATTGTAGATTTCGACGAAATCATCATATATGCTGTATCCGCGTTTGTAATGATCGATAGATGGCGCTCTCTGAACACTGCAGTTGTTAGTAAATATAGCAGCCACGTGTAATTATTATTCTTTCTCTGCCATTTCATCATGGAAAGTCGATTGCATAATATGAGAATATGCAGTGGTGTGATAATTTCACCTTAGCCCACCAGAGGGCGAGCATTTCATTACAATCGCGGATTGTCCACCGTCGCCAAGCTTGTGACAACGATTTTACATTCTTGTTCTATACAGAATATGAATGCGATCTGAAAATAATTGTCATTTGTAAGTATCTAAAATAATTTTATTTTATTTTCATTTCTGATATTTGACTTTAATGTAATAATGCTTATTATACCTGAAAAGGTTTATTATTTGTAAAATTTAATTTCATGGGTGGTTTTAGTTTTTGTTTGTTGTGTATCATTTCTTATCCATTGATTTATCGATCCATAAATATTATTACATGGCCTAATGGACCTTTCTTTTATTTTAAGCAGGAATGGAAATATCTGTAGAAGTATTTTCTTGTAAACTTAATCGGAATTTCCATTGCTTTTTAACCATTCAAGCATGCCTTTATCAGTTGATTAACTTTGATAAACAATGCAAAAATGTGTTCATGAAAGCTTAAATTTATTTTAAATCTGTTGTAGTTTTATTTAACTCTCTCAAATTATAAAAAAAAAAAATTAAGATTGATTTCATTAATGAAAGTTGTTATTTAAGTATGAGAAATTCAGTAATTCTGAAGTTAATTTATGTCAATAACAACTGTAAAATTTTCGAACGAACCATAGAAAATGAGAATAAACAAAGATTTCTAATGAACTGCTTGTACTGGTTAGGATTTTCTTATCTAGAATATGTATACTCTTTAACTTATTTTTCACGAGTAATTTTTTTCTTAAATATTGTAAATATTATATATTTATATATATTAAATATTATATATGTGCAATTTACAATTAAAAGCCAAACCATTAATTTCTCTTTCTCTGTTTTGAATCTCTTATCTACAATATGTATACTCTTTAATTTATTAAATTTAGTTATGTTTTTCTCAAGAGTAATTTTTTTTCTAAATGTTGTAAATATTATATTTATTGCACATATATTAAATATATATGTGCAAGTTACAATTAGAAGAGAAGCCAAACCATTAATTTCTCATTCTCTCACTTTTTATTTAATGATTTTAAATTGGTATTTTTAGTCTTCTGCTATTTATGTGTTAATACCAATAGCAGAAACAGTTGAGCCAACACTGCAGGTTAATTTAACAATCCATAAATGGGATACACTTAATAATAAATCAATGCCGTAGCTAAAGAGTTATACTTTCTCCTTTGTAAATGTAAATTTTGCACATTTTATGAATTATATTATTTCTTTTTATTATACCAGACCTGATCTCAGATTCTCTGATTGCAGAATTTTGTTTTATTGTAGATAGATAAAAAATTCTTCCTGTGCACATGTGTATACGTATATTTATATAAAGTTCAAAATTACAGTTAACATTATGTAAACTATGAAAATTGTAACTTCGTGTTGATGGTATTTTTTGATTAGGCTTAAATTTTGTTTTTAAAAATTAGATTTTTCTTGGAGGTAATTATTAAATGTAAACTATTACTCATGATATGTTTTTTCCTCCTACAGTTGGAATGTAAACTCTGAAATGTTTTTTTTTTTTTTTTTCTTTTTCATCCTGTATAGGTACAATATTTATAAGCTATTTTTTTTTTTTTAATTTTGGCCTTTTGTATTTTTCTTCCCAGATTATTTATTTAAGATGTTAATGAATATGTAAGGAATCTAGCTTTGGCCTGCAGTCTCCTAGCAGCCCTTCAGTTTAAATTGCAAGTTAATAAGTAAGACTTTCTGCATATAACTCAGTACTAATCATTGCAAGACTGTTCTTTTTTTTTTAAATCAAGATTTATTTGATTTTAATGATTTTTTAAAACTATTCATACATTATTGTGCAACACTTGTATTTTATTCTGTGTATTTTTATGTATATATATGTAAATATTTACACTATCAATCATTTTACTTAAATTATAAATAATATTCTATTCCGATAGAAAAAATCCATGTAGGCATTTATTACCAATATTTCTATTCAAATTAGTATCATTATAATATAAGAAATAATCTTATAACAGTCACAAATGCTGTAGTACGAGCCACTCAACCTGAGAATTTGTAGTACTATAATGTATTGAAATAAAGAAAGTCTGGTGGACTGCGGTAATTCTCGATCAATGTGTTTCTAGGTTAATTAATGTTCACCCAGCTTATAATAGTATGCTTAAACAAAAATTAGAAAGTATTGTTAACAATTCAAGAACATTGTAGTTTAATGTACAAAATAAAAGAAAGTCGCCATCTTTGCTGAAAATTAATAAATAAAAATATATATTAAACTGCTACAAAAGCATCTTGAAAAAAGATTGTTTCTGAAAATCACACATTTTACTTAGATTCTTAGTGGCACAACATTTCTATTTTTTTTTTTTTTTTTTTTTTTTTTACAACTATATATTTGTACTGATAAGGATAAAGGATTTAAGTCCAAAAATGTCGATTTTGAGTTAAGTACATAGTCAGACTCAGAAAAAAATTCTCTATCAATTGGTATAAAGGATTTAAATCCGTGTCCTTTAGTCTTTGAGAAAATCCATATGTAAAAAAAGATTCAAGTTAGAAATTTAGCATTAATCTTTAGTATAAAATATTTAATTCAATTTTTCCCTTTATTAAATGAAGATTGACAATCACTTAACGGTATATAGTGTATAAATCAACATAATCCCTTTTTCCTAATCGATTCTGCTCATTAGTTTTTAGTTAGTTTAACTTTATTTTTCGTCTCCTGAAAAATCAAGAATATGCACTTAAATCCTTTATACTTATCAGTACAGATATAATATAAGCTTTTAAATTACGTTAATAATGTTTCTGTAATTTAGTATACTGGTTATACAACTATATTGATTTATACAACAGATTCTTTTTTTAGCTATGTTTAAAATTATTTTAGACATATTTATCAATGTACATATATGTAGTGTGCATCTATAATATATATTCATTAATGCACATCAAAAAATCATAATATGTATTTTGCTTAAAATTAAAACCGGTTTTGTTATAGGTTTCATATCAAAATCAAAACTATCTTTCAAGCTATTTCAAAATTTTGTAGTAAGCATGACTAATGACTAATTAAGATCAAGATTACTAAGTATTGTACTGAATGCTAATAAATTAAATTGTATTTTATTGTACACACTTGTGATTTAAATTATACAGTTACATAAAAAGTTATTTATTTTTAACAGTTAACTTCAATACATTAAATCAAAGAAAAGTTCAAATGAAAGCCAACTATTTTATCTTTATTTCATAGTAAAAATAAACTGTAATAACAGTAAATGGTTTTTTTTATAACTAAATGTTTAAATTAAAATATATAATAAAACTGAAATATTTTTAATGGGTAATTGCAATACTTAACTATAAATCAAAGAAAAGTTCATATCAAAAACGTAGTAGTTTATCTTTATTTCATAGTAAAAAATAAACTGTAATAATAATAAATGGTTTTATTTATTAAGGATATAATAAAAATGCATGGTTGAAATAAAATATATAATAAAATTAGGACAGTAATGCTATATACATTATGCTTTTAAATGTTATAAAGTGTTTTGCCAATAAGTTTGGATGTAATTTCAAAACAAATAAAAATAGTAAATTAACTACTATGCTTATTAAAAAAAAAAAAAAAATTATAATCAGGGGTCGATCCAGGCAAAATTTGGGTCCCTTTTGCGGCTCCTTCACAAAATTCCACACAGTAAAAAGGGGCCCTTCAGAAAATTCAAATTCATAAAAAGGTACCCTTCACAAAATTCAAATCCATACAAAGGGACCCTTCACAAAATTCAAATTTATAAAATGAGTCCCTTCACAAGATTTTTTGTTTTATAAAAAGGATCCTTTTATTAAATGTTTTCATATTTTCAGTATTATTTTTAATTTATGCCTTAATTTGGCTCAACGAAACTCTATTAACTTGATATTAAACATTACATAAAGTGATTGTAAAAACTGAAGATTTTACACAATATTTTACTTTTTCACAAAAATATTTTATATTTCACAAAAATATTTTGTTTTTCACAAAAAAGGGACCCAAAAATTAAAACATGGATTGACTCCTGATCAGGGTTTAACCTGGCAAAAAAATTACTTTAGCATTTTAGCGAAAATAGGCAAGCACTATTTTAGTTTTTTCGAAAGTTAATTCTTTGGATACCATTGATTTCTTTTACTTAGCTTTGTTATCCTCAGTTTTGTTTTCTATTCCTTTTGGTCATTGATGATTTTAACCAAGCATCCATATTTGTGACTTTAAAAATATGAATCAGGTAAACTTTGTTTTGATTTTATCAATAGAAAAAGAGGTATTCATATCATATGTGTAAAATGAAAAAGCAAATTAAAAATCAAGTAAAGTGTAGTGGTAGATAATCGTAAAATACTAGTGTTAAAAATGCTTCTATGAAGCAAATTCTGAATTCTAACATACTTTTAAATATTTTTGCATTTAAATTCAATCATTGAAAATTAAAAATAAATCCAAATTACTATATAAATAAGGATTCCCAATAATTTCAGTCCTTTCGTAGTTTTTGCCTGCAAATATTACAAAAAAATAAAATAAAATAAAATTCTGAATTATTATATAGAGATATTTTATACAGTTATCCAGTTTTAGCATTTTAGCGAAATTCTGACCAACTTGTTTTAGCAAAATATGATACCTTTTAGCAAAATGCTAAAAAAAATGAATGGCAGTTTAAACCCTGCTCCTGATAATATGTAATTAAAATCAGGTTTATGTTAAAAATGACATTATTTGTAGTCCAAATTAATCAATATAGCTATCATTTGAACAAAAAATGTCCTGATCCGTAATTGCCCTGAGTCGGGGTGCGATTGATATTTACCCGGTTGCTGGGGCAATTACTGATCAATGAATTTTTTCAATTAAACAAACTTTTAAAACATTTTAATCAAAGTCTATATTTTATTGAATAAACACATGATAAAGCTTTAACCATGCTAAATTTGGTTAACATCAATTGTGATATTTTTAGAGTTATTTAGATGTTTGTGTTTTTTGATCGGGAATTACCCTCGCCCACACTAAAATCTTATCCATGCTATGGAACGGATAAAATAATTTTGGAAAAGGGTAATTTATTAGGGAAAATGACATCATAACTGAAACAATGTATTAAGAGGAAACTTTTACTCACACTTCCCAAACAAAATAAAGAGAATAAGGAGTTAAGAAAAAAAAAAGTAGGATATCTTAAAAAACTTATATTTAGGCTAAACTAATATAATTTGAATCAAGAAAATTTTTTCACACTATACCCATTAACAAAATTCACATTTTCATTACCATCTTAATACTTTCACTTATTCTTATAACTTTTCTATATTGAGTCGGGACAATTCATTAAACAAGCAGTGACAGCTGCCTTGAACTGTATGTAACTGATTATATATAATTAAATTTAATGGTTATGGAGTTTTTAAAAAAAAATTTGGAGGCTTCAGCAGGGACCGATTTATTCCTGCGGAGGCCTAGGGCACTCATGTTTAATGGGCCCTTTCTTCTGAAACTTTAATATTTATAATCCTCTATTCTATTAATCTATACAGAGAAGATATTTTAAAGGTAAATATTTTTTTCTGCACATGATTATACAGTTTACCAAATGATTAAACACTGATTATCTATATTTAAATAACTGATAACTTAACATACTATCATTTTACGGCAAAGTATATATTGTTCGAAATAATACAAACAATGATCAATTTCCATAGCGCACACAATGGAAATATTCACAATTAGTTAAAAAAAAAAATGTATTTTATATATTATAGGATAAAAAATCAATAAACAAAAAAGTGTAGCTTATGATGAAGCCAATGTACTATCTGTAAACTGATTCATGCACTAAATTAGACAGCATTGCAAACATGCCAACAGTTTAATTTATTCCAGAGGATTGTAAATACCTACCCTTTTAACATCACTTTATTTGTATTTATTTATTTATTTATTTATTTATTTTTTCCAAATATGGTAGGACAAATAAGAGGCACACAGCACAATACTATTTCCATTTGTTGATGAAAAAATGAAAATTATCAATCATTACAGAAAATTTTCATTCTAACTATTTTTTTAAATGTATGGTGGAATTTCTTGAAGGCCCAAGGCATGTGCCCTGAATGCTCTGCCATAAGTCAGGTGCTGGGCTTCAGGGCTTTTTAAACACTACAATGTAAAATATGCCATTATTTTTAAAATATGTGTGCCAATATTAAAAGATATAAACTGATATGAGAACTATAAATAAGCAAGAAAATGTTTTCTTTTGTAAATATCAACTGCAAGGCTGGCAGAGACAAACTATCATATTATATATATATTAATCCTCGCTTTCCCAAGATGGGGTCATTTTGAAGTTGAAATCTAGTTAAGCACGCCTCATTCAAAAAGTGTGCTAATTCGCCACAGATAGCAAACATAACCAGTGGAATTTGCAACTTCTAAACGATATAAAAAGGTGCTGTGCTGGTGATTTTCGCCAAGTGTGCCAAGCGGCACCTGAAAGCAATTTTTTTGCAGTAATGCCATGATCTTGGGAAAGCGAGGGTTAATCAATTAATTCTACACTAACTAAATATTTATAATTCATACATCAGTCATAAGGCTGTGCTTGTATAAATAATTAAAATATAATAAATGGTTAAAATGTATAAATAATTAAGAAAATTAAGGTATAATTTATTTTTTTATTTATCAATGTTGCTTAGTAGAGACGAATCTAAAGTCAAGGTATCCAATATAAATATTAGCTTGTTTAATAATATTTTGTTATATTTTACAAATTATATTTTTAAATTTCTATAAGAAATATTTAAAAACCACATTTTTTAAAAGCTGGATGTACAGTTTCATTCCACTAAAGCCATTAACTTTAATATGTAAAAAAAGTGATTTAAATCAGTGATAGTTTTTATTTTTTTACTTTTTAAATCAATTGATTTAAATCACTACAACCCTGTTGCAAGATTCTCAATTAATAGCGTTTGCATACAAAGTTTTTATTCATTAGCTTTACAAGGCAAAATTAGCTCTGGCCGCATGGTCAGTTACTACTGAAGAATTAGTCACTAATAAATTTGCTGCGGGTAGCCACCACAATGGCCACTGTTTGGCTACCTGCTGCAATTTTCACACACACACACACAAAAGAAAATGTTTGTTTCCCTCAGTTGATTAATTTTAGCTATATCATGTGTATGCAGTAGGAAATCCACTCCCAGAAATCCATAGCACTTGGGACCAGAGACTGCAAATTTGAAAATTTTATGGATTTTAGTTTTTTTTTTTTTTTTTTTTTTACTTGTTTGCAGTATAGACAAATGTTTTTTTTTTTTTTTTATTCTTTGAAATTACTTTTTATTTAAGCACAAAAACTTTATTATAAATTTCATTGTTTACTTTGGTTGTAACTTTTTAAAAGTATATAACTTTTTTAAAGTATTTATAATTTTAGTAATACATATTAGGGTATTTATTTGCATTGTATAATTTTATATTGCTACTATTCAAAAGTTCTTAAAACATCGTTTTTATCATATTAACTAGTATGCTGTGGCCATCACAAGTCTTTCTTCTATATAATCCTGTACAAATTTACCTAATATAAATTATTTGTTAAATTATAATTTATTAAAATTATTTTCCATGATGAATGCAGACGATTTTTATCTGAAAGTAGTTTAATATTAAATGCCAAAAGAAAATCAGTTTTGTTCAGACATGAGAAGAAATGAATTTTCTTCCCATTATTTCATTTATTTATTTTTTCATTAAAAATGAATAAAATCAATAACATAGTATAAATTATCACTGATCTATGGTTTGATAATTCATTTTAAAGGTGTTGACGAGTTCTTTCGAAGATACCCATATTGAAAATTAACGAATTCCAAACGTCAAATTTCGTTCAAGGGTTTTGAAATACAGTACCTACAAAATTTGTAACACACACACAGACACACATTTTCTAAAAGCAGTCAAATTGTGATCAGGACATCTCAAAACATGTAAATACATCAAAAAGTGTTTAAAAATTTTCACAAAGCCAATACTTCCTTCAAACATAGAAGACAGTAAAAATAAGATTTTTTTTTTTTTGCTAAGTTTTTTATGGCAAAAATGAAAGAAAAAATCGATAATGTTGTTTTAAATTAACGCAGATCAGTGGTTCAGCCATTTCTTCTTCTTTTTTTATTTTATTTTTTCTTTTTCGTATGCATATAAAGAGAAAGTATTGAATTAGTAAAAAGTTTCAAACTCCAGTTTTGATGGATTTACACGTTTGAGGATGCTCTGATCACGATTGAACTGATTTTAGAAAATGTCTGTCTGTCAGTCAGTCTTTCTCTCTCTCTGTGTGTGTGTGTATCACTAATGTAGTAGACACTGCATCTCATTAACCAATTAATGAAATTTAACCATACTTGGAATTTTGTTGAAACCTGACATAAACTGATACAGATTAGATTTGGCGATCAATTGTTCAACAGGTCGGGCTGTAATCCCATTATTTCTAAATTTTTAACATGAACAAAACAAAATTTCATATAACTCTACAAAATGAGTTATTTTAAACAATGTAATTATAAAATTAATTGTTAATTAATAATTGTTAATCAATGATTGTGAAATTAATATAAATTATTGATAATAGTAGTAATAAATTAGGGGGGGAGGGAAATGTGCATCTGAGAACTTCGTTTCCTGTAGTGATGTAACTCTGTCACATAAAAATCGTCTACATTTATATGGAAAATAATTTAATAAATTTCTATTTTATGATTTTGGTGTATAATTAAAATATACAGAAGAAAGTCTTGTGGTGGCACTATCACACTAAAGGTATTGATAAGCTCTTTTAAAAGATACCCATGGTGAAAACTTGTCCCCTCTGGGCAATAAATGTAAAGGAAAATATATTCCATAGTCTGCAGAACTGCTTTTTTTTTTCTGTTTTTTAGTAGCTTTTAAAATAATTTATATTTTTTTCCATACATTTGGATAGAGATCATTGCATTATGTGATCTGTATAAATCATGTTTAAAAAAATCACCTAGGAAGCAATAAGCCTAGGATAAATAAAGCTTATAAAATAAAATTTGATTCGTAGAGTTTAGAGTGCTATTCAGTCAAATGTGATATCATTGACAGTTTATTACCTACAATTTCACAGTAAAAATATAAAAAATAATTAGAAAAAATTAATTATAATAGAACTAACCTTTAATAGCTGTTTGTTTTTAGCATCATGAAGTATATATATTAACGTTTATCAATAATTGTTTCAAAATTTTTAAGCTATAATGATGTTCTCTTATAATTATTATTATTATTCACGTTTAATTTTAATATGTTTGTCAACTAATTTAAAGTTAATATAAGGTTATTATTATCATGTTTCAATTAATTAAAAAATGATGAAAAATTTGAAAAATTGGGCTTCATAATGTACTAGGACATCTCAGTAAGTATCTTCGTGTTGAATCACATGACTGTCCTTATTACCATTTTAGTGTTATGCTGTCTGGAGACACACATCCAAACACTGTCTTTTTTATATATGAAGATTTACTCGTATTATTGAAAAATCTAGTACTTATTGTAGATGAGAAAATTCAAAACTGATTGTTTTCAATTAAATAATCATACAAAATTGTTTCTTATAAATACCACAACTTGCATATTGTTATTGAATATAATTTTTGGTTTATGGGAGAACATAACTGTCAGTTTTTATTTATTTATTTATTTTTCCTTTTGAAATGTTTTTTATTTTCTCTCTCTGCAGGTGCTGCGAGAACTTGTCTATTACAGAGAAAAACATTAGATGTTGAATTAAATTAGTAATGTTCAATTAGCTTCGCTATGCAAATAAAGAAATTTTATGTAATTTTTTAAATAAAAATGCATAAATACATATTGTTTCTTTTGATTCTTTTTGAAATTTGAATCTCAAACCAATACAGGTAGGTTGGAAGTCAGTCCTTCGTTGTATCTTGCCGAACAGTCCACAATTTGTAGTAATTAAAACAAATTCAGCATATGGAACAAAGCACAAATAAAATTAATATGTTTAATCAAATAGAAAATACGTATGTATGTATATGTATATATATAAGCATATTTAAAAAAAAAAAAGAAGCATATGTAAAAAAAAAAGCAAATCAGTTTTGGTAAAAATATGTGTGTTTTTAAGCTACGTAAGTACTTTCTAAATTTTTTCTCTTGTTTTTATATTTTATCTAATAATTGCACTGAGTTTAATTTTGTTTCTAATATTGACGTTCACTGAGACTTGATTCTTGGCTTCTTTTTAGCTGCATTTCATTGATACAACCTGTCGTCCAAAAAAGTTGGATCATATTAATTACAGTGATTTGAATTAGTGATTAACTTTGCAGTTTTACTTCACGATCACCATTATGCATCACAATGAGAAAACATGGAGGTAATCAGGAATTTAACTGCATGTAATTAATGTGATCCAACTTTGTTGGATGCCAGGTGGTATGAAATGCTGCTAAAAAAAAAAAAAAGTCAAGGGTTACATACAAACGGAACGCTTGCAATTTCGATGACGTAAATTTTGCAAGTTTTTTGCAAATACAGTCGGCAACAAAAGTAACAGAGCACTAGCGAAAATTCCTATGTAAAAAAAGTACACTTAATGCAGATTTGTTAAATAAATCCTTGTCGAATCCTGTTCTTAGTCAGTCTAAGAACATGATTCGACAAGGATTTATTTAACAAAACAGTGTTAAGTGTGCTTTTTTCACATAGGAATTTTTGCTAGTGCTCGGATACTTTTGCTGTCGACTGCAGTCATACATTTGGAACGCCTGCAAATGGCTTTGCAACTGAAAGGGTTTCATTTGTATGTACCCCCAAGAGTCAAGTCCTTTGAGCATCAAAAGGGGATGCAACTTAGAGAGACAATGGGAATGGATATGTTCATAAAGATACAATTTATATGGTGGTATTTAAAATATTTGAAAATTGTACATACAGTACACTTATGCTGCTATTACATAAAAACTTTTTGCACAACATTTGAACCGATTTTTGCTCTAATTTCTGGAGACTGAAAAAAATTTTTGGTTCGGAAAGTTCTCCAAAATACTTCAGATCTCAGTGGATGGTGTCACATTCAGTCTATGCCTGGAACCGGTTTGTAGCTGCATCTATAATGAACCAGTTCTGGTCCTAGACTGAAAGTGGTGCCATTTACTGAGATCAAAAAAGGAGAGTGACAAAAAATCAGTTTCAACTGTCAACATCACCTAAAACATGTGCTGAGGAAGTTCTGGATCTGGAAATAATGCTATATATAATAGCTCTGAATAAAGCTATTAAGTTTTATCTTTAATTACAGTATAAAAGTTTCATGTTTTTTAGTAATAGTAAAATGTGGAATTGATGCATTTTTCTAATTTGGATTCTGTGTCTCCATTTGACATATTTGTGATATCAGTTTAATGTAAATTGGAAGAATGTAATGTTTTTATTATAAGCTTTTAAGACAAAGTTGTAGCAATTCAAAAATCATGAGAAAGGTTCAAAAAATGTTATTTAAAAAATTGCTCAAAATTATTTACAAGGAATTAGGTGAATAATAATTAATGTTCATTAGTTGTTAATTAAAGAAAACACTTGTTATTTATAGACATAAATTTTACTATTAAAGATGTGATTCTTTTAGATTAGGTTATGCTCAGTGGGTGATCCATGTATGCTAAATTAATTTTATATGAAAAAATCTGGAGTGACTCTGTTTGACTTTCTGATAAATTAAAGTAAGCGAAGTTGTTAAATGAAGAGAAGAGAAAATTATAATAGGGCATTTGAGTAATTTTCTCCATATAGTGTGTTCTTTAACATTATTGTACTTTAAAGAATTTGAGCCTGTAGATCATAATGTTAAAGAATTTCGCATTGTGTCACTATAAAATAACTAAGCACTAGATACTCCAAAATCAATAGGTCTTGTGTTACGGTGACCTATAGCATATATACCAACATTCAGGTAAATTCATCAATGCATTCAGATGCTATCATGTTCACTCACACATATATACTACACACACATGCAGATAGTATCGTGAAAATAGCAAAAATGAACTCTGAGACCTCAAAGCCTATCGAAATACCAAAATCTCAAAGAAAAATTTTTGTCATGATTACAATATTTTCTTTACATATTTATATTTGTAGAGTATAAGTAATATTGCTATTACTAGGGGATAAGGCTGATTATCTATTTTATGAATTTAAAACTGCAGGGATACTTTTTTATATTTGTGTGTTGGGGGTGGGGGGTGGGATTTACTCCCCAACAGACAGAATTTTTTGTAATGATTTGCAGACTGCAGTATAGAACTGCTAAACTAAGTTTTAAATCACATGAAGCTATTAGCAATTAATAAATTAAGTAATATCTGCATATAAAAAGAAAACAAAGAATGTACAAAAGAACAGTAATCTAGAGACATGATGTAAATTGTATTACTTTTCTTATCTGTATACATGGTAGAGAAAGTTTTTTTTTTTTTTTTTTTTTTTTTTTTTTTTGAATCAAATAGCTGAAATTGAGTTTTTGTTGAATTTAAATGTTTTGAGGTCCCCTGAATCTGAAAATCATGTTTTTAGCAGTTAGTCTGTATATCTGTCTGTTATCAACATATCTCTAGAACAAATAGTAGCAGAAAGTCCAAACTGTAATGAACAAAATGCGCATCATATAGGGACGCTACACTAAACTTTTCTTTGAGATCAAGCAAGTAGTTTGTGTACAAGGGCATCCAAGAGAATTCAAACATATTATCCTTGGAAAAATTTCGAGTAAGTACAGTGTAACAGCATTAAGCTGACTTAAACAATTTTTTTTATAATGCATAAAAACATGTTTTGTGTATATTGTGATATGGAAATCATTCATCTTTTGTTTACAGGGCTACCCAAAATATTTGGATATTTGGGGCTATACTTATATTGACCAAACGTCTCCATTTTCTGGTGACAAATGGGGACTTCCTTTTTTTTTTTTTTTTTTTTTTTTTTTTGAAGGCATTTTTCTAAGTTTTAAATAATTGTAGAAAGTAAATTATTAATCAGTAATACTTTTTTTTTAGTCCTTATGTATTAGGAATGAAAAAATACACCCATAATTGGATAATTGTAGCAATTTTTAACGCTTCTCTATTATAAAGGTATTTTGATCAGGTCAGCCTAGCTATACTTGAAAATTGCTGGAATAGTAATTCATTTTTTGTTAGGTGTTTTTTGATTGGGACTAAATTTAAGTACACAATATTGTTTATAGACAATATGACAACAGAGCTACCAAAAATTGAGCTAAATGTTGTTTTATATTCAGTGTAATTGATGAGAGTGCTTCGATGCACGTTACTGTGTCGACGAACACTGCTCAGAAAGAAAAATTAGTTTTTCAGATTCATACTGTAAAAAAAGTAATTTTTGAAATTTAAATTTGTTTTTTCTTGTATAATATCATGTTTTGAGGTAACCTGATTACACAAAAGTCCAATTTTTAGTGATTAATCTGTATGTATTTATATTACCATATCTTAAAAAATCTGGTGTGTCACACACATCACTTTCTCTTACCCTGCATTTCAATATTATAATGATTGATTGCATATTAAATTTTAAGTTCAATAGCATGAGATAATAAAATTCAATATACTTTTAGAACATTCTAAAATAGTTTTAAAAACAATTTTATTTGATATGCAGTTTTGTGCATAGAATTATTAAAAAAAAACTAGGCTATTATTAATTTACCTTCAAACTTGCCAGTCTTTATAAAATTTTTGCCAGTAACCTAATATGAAATTCAAAGTGCTAAATTTGAATTTCCTGCAGTTACTTACTATTAAGTTATGCGATAACAGATACACATACAGCATACAGATCAACTGCTAAAAATTGGACTTTCGTAATCAGGCCACTTCAAAACATGATATAATACAAAAAACAAAGTTGAAAATAAAACTTCAAAAATTACTTTATTTACACTATGCATATGAAACATTAATTGTGCAGTGTCCGGCACCACAGTAAAATATACAAACCACTTCTGTTAATTAGATTCAATAGAAAAGAACATTTTGCTTAATTCTGAGTATCCCTGTATATTGTCTATAATCAATATGCACTATTAAGAATACTTTATATTAAAAATTAGTCTTCTTTGAAAAGCATTTAATGCAAAAGGAATTATGATTCCTCCAAGTATAGCCCCATCTAAATACTTTAATTGGCCTTGTAAATGAATGATGAATAATTTTCATACCACAATCTACACAAAACATGCTTTTAAGAATTAAAATATATATATATATATATATTCCATTTTGGTTAAGTCAGCCTGTAGATGTTACACTGTATTTGCCAGATATTTTCCCTTAGACAATGTATTTGAATTCACTTGGATGTTCTTGTACACAATCCATTTGCTTGGTCTCAACGAAAAGTTTACTGTAACATCCCTATATGATACGCATTTAGAATACTAAGTTTGAACTTTATGCTATTATTTGTTCTTGAGATATGTTGGTAACAGATACACACTCAGACTAACCGCTGAAAACATGGTTTTTGGATTCAGGGGGCCTCAAAATGTGTACATATGATAAAAACACACTTTCAAAAATTTGACTGATAAACAATACATTACCTATGTGGGAAGAGAAAGTACAAAAAAGTAACTGCATGAAATTCGAATTTGATATTTTGAAGTACTTTTTAAGTTGCCACTTAAAAGTTTGATCAAAATTGGTAAGTTTGAAGTCAAATTAATAACAGCCCTTTTTTTTTTTTTTTAAATAACTCTAAGCACTACTGTTGAGCGGGGCTTGTGGGGTTGGTATCCCTCTTACATACAATTATATGTCGAATAACTATTCCTAAACCAGTTTTAAATTATTTTTGAATTACATTGAACTTTATTATCCTACGTTATTTATCTCAAGACTTAAGCAATCTACTTATATAATATTAAAATGCAGGGAAAGACGAAGTCGTGTGAGTGATACACCAGATTATTTAAGTACTTTATTGAAGCCTGGCTTTTTTTTGTGTGTGTGTGTTTTTAAATTAATCTGCCGAGCTCTCTGCTATGCTGTACTATTTCTGCTACTAAAACCTACTCTTATATCAGATTTTTTTTTCTTTTCTTTTGAAAAAAAAAAAATATATATATATATGTATATAAATTTAATGTTGCAATTAAACCTTCTGTTATTGCTTTACGACATTTGATTTTGTAATATCTTCACTTTTTTAATATTAAGAATAAATGCTGTTAATTTTCATAGCAGGTAATCTTCAAAAATATCAACAGATTTTCAGAAAATATGTCATTTTAAAAGTGCATGATATTACAAGTCAACAAGAAATAGATAGTTAGGCTTTGCATACAATCTCCTGTTCCCAAGATTAATTTCAGATTTTATTCCACCAATACTGATCTTGTACTTCTGCAAAAGAAAAAAACTGATGTGGACACCACATGACTTCCTTATACACCTTTAGAAATATATACATAATGTTAAAAAGCATTATCATTAGACCCGAGACAGTTGGCTAAAAATATTTTAAAAATGCATTGTCAATGTGTTCTGAGCTTTTCTGAAAGTTTCAAATGCCTAACTAGTCAAGAAGTCAGTTAAAAATCAATTGCAAGATTTGTACTTGTAACGCTGCCGAAGGCAGCAGGCACTTGAAACAGTTCTCTAAAAGTATTAAAAAATTGCATTTTCACCATGTTCTGAACTATTCTGGAAGTTTCAAATGTCTAGCTAGTCGAGAAGTTAGTTAAATAAATTTTGAAACCGTATAAACGCTGCCGAAGGCAGCAGGGACCCGAAACAGTTCTCTAAAAGTATTTTTAAAATGCATTTTCACTGTGTTCTGAACTATTCTGAAAGTTTCAAATGTCTAGCTGGTTCAAAAGTTACTTAAATAAATTTTCTGTTGAATCATATAAATGCTGCTGAAAGCAGCAGGTATCTGAAACAGTTGGCTTGTTGGCTAAAAATAATTTTAAAAATGTATTTACAACCGGTTCTGGGCTTTTCTGAAAGCTTCAAATGTCTAGCTAGTCGGGAAGTCAGTTAAAAATCATTGCAAGATGTGTACTGGTAACGCTGCTGAAGGCATCACGGATCCGAAACAATTGGCTAAAAGTATTTTAAAAATGCATTTTCGCACTGTTCTGAACTATTCTGAAAGTTTCAAATGTCTAGCTAGTCGAGAAGTTAGTTAAATAAATTTTCTGTTGGAACCATACAAACGCTGCCGAGGACAGCAGTGGCCTAGAACTATTTGCTAAAAATATTTAAAAAATGCATTGTCACTGTGTTCTGAGCTATCCTGAAAGTTTCAAATGTCTAATTAGTGGGGAAGTTAGTTAAAAATTGATTGCAAGATTTGTACAGGTAACGCTGCCTAAGGCAGCAGGTATCTTAAGCAGTTGGCTAAAACTATTTAAAAAAAATGCATTTTCACTGTGTTCTGAACTATTCTGAAAGTTTCAAATGTCTAGCTAGTCGGGTAGTTAAATAAATTTTCTGTTGAATCATATAAAAGCTGCTGAAGGCAGCAGGTATCCAAAACAGTTGGCTAAAAATATTTAGAAAATGCATTGTCAACGTGTTCTGAGCTTTTCTGAAAATTTCAAATGTCTGGCTAGTCAGGAAGTCAGTTAAAATTCGATTGCAATATTTGTCCAAACAGTTTTTGAGTTAAAGTTTTTTGTTACATTATGGCCAAAACCTTTGTATTTTTGGTCATTATTAACCTAATTTTCTTAAATATCTCCAAAACGGAAAATCATACGAAGTCCAAAAAGGGAGGTGCACAACTGGATGTTATAACAAACCTATGTACCAATTCGCAACTTTCTACGTCCAATCGTTTTCGAGTTATGTGACATACACACACATGCGTACGACGTGACGAAAAATCGTGTAAAGTCGCTTATATCGCTAAAACGAGAGCTCGTGTTAAGACGACACTTGCAGGTGTACAACTAGACATCATGACAGTCACACATATAAATTGGCAACATTCAGCGATCATTCGTTTTCGAGCAATGTGAAATACAAAATCCATTTCGCAAATCGGGATTACTATAATTCCTTATACTTTATATGAGGAAGTAAAAATTGGTGCAGAATTTTATGAAACCAACTAGAAATTTTCAAGGAATTTGAAAAAATAATAATTGGCGCCTGTACAAAAAAAAAAAAAAAAAAAACAGTATTTTGCAATGAGTAAAATATGTCTCATATTCTAATAAGATGATATACAAAGTTTTATCTGAAAAAAAAAAAAAAAAAAAAAAAAAGCTATCTTGCCAAATTTTCTGCCTGGGTAATGAATTCCATTAAAATCCACCAAAATTGGATGTGGAATATACATTTAGATTTCATCCCCAAGTTTTATAGAAGTTACATAAAATCAGCATAACTGATGCATTTTTCTTTTTTTTTCTTTCTCTTTTAAGCATTTTAATGCACTTATTTTAAACAGGGAAGCCAAAAGCATTGGTCTTGCTTTTTATTATGCAAATATTAATTTTAGACAAAAATATACAGGTATTGATTTTAAGCATATATTTTTAAATCCTGATGTTGAAAATCAATATCACATTTATGTTTAAAATTAATCTCTGCATTATAAAAAACAAGGTCAATGCTTTTGGTTCCCCTGTTTAAAATAAGTGCATTAAAATTCTTAAAAGAGAAAGAAAGAAGAAAAGAAAAATGCATCAGCTATGTAGATTTTACGTAATTTCTATAAAACCTGGATGAAATCTAGATGTATATTCCATATTCAATTTTGGTTGATTTTACATGATTTAGATGAGATCTGGATGTATATTTTACATCCAAATCTAGTTGATATTACATGAAATGGCTGAAAACACAATGTTGCATTTACATCCAAATTTGGTTGATTTTACATGAATTGAACAAACTCTGGATGTCTTACATAACAAGTTGGTTGATATTACGTACCAACTAAGTCTCATTTGGGGCCATGTTACAACTTTGCTTGTGACATTTCAACCAAAAATCAACCAAAGCAGATAGCAAATTTCAACGTAATGGGACGTAATATTTGATCGCGATTACGTAATATCAACCTAATCGGGATGAAGTGTGTTGTGTGGGAAACGTTAATCCATTGTCCATCGGTAAACTATCGCCCACACTCACTTTTCTTCATTGGTGACCACGGACGCTTCGAGTTATTAACTTCGCTCTATGGCAATAGATGGCAGCAAAACAAAAACCTTCCGAGCAACAAAGCTAGTAAATCGCTGTTCTCACAGCACAAAAAGCCTGTCACGTCCCACGCTTTCAACTCGTCGCGTCTACAAACACAACTGCTTTATCAACTTCAACTTGGGAAAACGGGGCAACTGGCTGCACAATCTGGTCATCGCTACCGTCGACAGCAGTAATACCGCTCGTACGACGGTGTATACTCTAGGAGGGGGAGTACTGTAACGACGCCATCAACGCCATTTAATGTAGATAATCCTAATTTACCGATGGACAGTGGGTTAACCTTTTGTCCAGAGGTACGGTGCTGGATTACTACCAAAACGACCTCGGTTCGAATACAACCTACCGCAACACGCGCTTCTTCACTTTTATCAAATTTTATTTAAGAAAAAGGAAAATATTTTAGTAGTAGCGGTGTGAATTTTTTTTTTTTTTTTTTTTTTTTTTAACACACTTGACATTGTGAGTTTTTTTGCTTTTCTTCCCATGCTATTCCTATGGGGTTTTTAGCCTTTTCCCCCCCTCTTTTTCTACATCCTAAAGTGGCTGATTTTTTATAACGTAATTTTATTGATGATGACAATGCATGTTAGATATTTTCTTATTAAAAACAACCAATGTGTTATGCACAAATGTTAATTTTTAAAGTTACCTCATTGTTTCTCTGCCCTATCTGCTTTTAATAGGGAAAAAAAAAAATGAAAAGTGAAAATACTTCTGAAAATAGAACTAATAATGAATGTATACTAATATTGAAACCATTGAAATACAACCTCCAATCAATTTGAATCAACTTATCTCCAAATTTATTCCCTTTTTTTATGACTTTAATATCTATGCTTCGCACTAAATTTAAACAATTTAATTTCTTATGACTTTTAAATTGATTTTAAAAGAGGAGGTTTTTTGTACAATTCTTAATAAAAGAAAAAAACACTATTGTTATTTTTTTTATTTATTATTATTATTATTTTTTATATTAGTTTTAAAAATTATTTTTTTCTTACTTCCTTTTTATATTATATTTATCTGGTAGTTTGTTACTATTTAATTAAAAAAATATTGCTACTCTTCCACTTTTGAAAAAAGGAAAGTATTCAGTTTTTATTTAATGTTTATAATACATACGATAGTCAATAGATGGCAACATCAAACAAGTTTATCGTCTCAAATATAAATTTTTATAGATGATTTTACTTTAGTACAAATCCTACAATTTTACAGATTAAATAAAACAAAAATAAATCTGACAATTTTGCATATTTTAATGTTAAAAATATTAACTCATACAAATTCAATAATAAATAAATAAATGTGGTATGAAAGAACTATTTACCCACCGAAAGTTTACATCACCAGTTTTCAAGTCTTTCCCATTGGACTTTCATCTCTTGTTTAAACATTTCTCACTCATTGTTCTAATCAAGTGCTTAAATCAGCACTTAGCGCTCAACTTAGTTCATTGTTTAATCTAATACTTAAACAGAAATTTGAGTATAAGTGTCATAAAAACAATAATATTAGTTATGATTTGAAATATTTTTAAAATGCATTTTAAATGTGCTTATGTAAAGGGGATAACTTTTTATTGATGTTATGACTTTTTTTTTTTTCCTTTGCGACATTATAATCTGACGATAAAATTTGGAATTTATACAAATTTACAAAAAAAAAAAAAAAAAAAAAAAAAAGTAAACAATATGTCTGTTACATTTACTTCAAAGTGTTCAAAGGATCTAACCCATCAAAGAAACACTTACTTCTGCAAAATGCAATTTAAAAATTTTCCTATAAAAATAAATTTGAAATAAGTATCATCTTTCTTATGTAGTGAGGGAAAAAAATGGAAGCAATATTTTGATTAATTTTCTTAAAAACTTATTTTTAATTTAAATAGTAATGATAAGGTAAAGATGTCATAGATGAAAAGTACTTTTATAAAGATTTTTGTGAAGTAATATACTAGAACAACTATCTAAAATAAAAGCTATTTACTTGTGACATTTGATGAAAGAAAAATTTTGGAAGCAAAAATGGATTCATCTACATCCACTAGTAACTCTGAAAAGCCATATCTGTGTGAATTATGTTTTAAAAAGTTTACACGAAATGAAAACCTAAATAGACATCTACGCTGTCATACAGGAACAAAGCCATATATGTGTAAAGTATGTTCTAAAGCATTTGCTGGAAATTCAGATCTAAATCGACATCTACGCACTCATGCTGGGGAAAAACCATACGTGTGTAACATATGTTCTAAAAAATATACTCAAAAGGGAAATCTAAATATACATTTACGTACTCACACAGGAGAAAAGCCATATGTGTGTGAAATATGTTCCAAAGGTTTTTCTCATAAAGGACATTTAAATAGTCATTTACGCATCCATACAGGAGAAAAGCCATTTGCGTGTGATATATGTTTTGAAAAATATTCCCAAAAGGGACATCTTAATGCGCATCTACGCACTCATACGGGAAAAAAGCCATATGAATGTGAAGAATGTTCTAAAGCATATTCCCGAAAAGAAGATTTAAATCGACATTTACGCATTCATACAGGAGAAATGCCATACAAATGTGAAATGTGTTCTAAAAATTTTTCGAATAGTGAAGCCTTATGTAGGCATATACGCACTCACACAAAAGAAAAGGCACATATTTGTGAAATATGTTTTAAAATATTTTCTCAACAGTTTCTTTTAAATTTACATTTGCGTACACACGAAGGCTATTTTGTAAAATTTGATCTGAAAAAATAAACACTCATTTAGTCACGCCAACGAAAAGCGTAATATTTGCATTCCCAAGTATCTTTGTACCAAAAATATATGTACACATTTTTTTATAAAAACTATTTAATTGCTTGATATATACAAAATCATATCTTAAGTTATGCATACCTGTGTAGATATGTATGCGCATACTATTGCATACCTGTGTAGATATCTATGCGCATACTATGATAAAATGATATATATGTAAAAAGGATTCTTATGGACTTTTACATATAAAAATTCTAAATATCCATATATGCAATCTTAAATGAAAATGAGATTTGTGCACGATTACAATTCAGAGTAGGAATTTCGCTCTACGTTTACTTTATACAAATCAAAGTACATTCAATCGTTATGGCCTAAATAAAATTTCAAATCACTACAGGCATCCCCACTTGTAAAGAAACTCAACGTTGCATGTAGAAACCTCCCTAATAGCACACTTGTCCGTAATACATCCTGAGGATGTCCCTTGGATGACTCTACATCCACAGTATATCCTGTGGATATCTTATGGAGAAGTTGTGTTGTTAGGGCAAAGACAGTGTTAGGCATTCTGCCTCCAGTTGGGCATGGGATCATAAAGATCTTCTCAATACAGTTAATCTATATACATCTATGCATTTATGCAAAAGATAAAACATTTATTTGTACTGTACATTTGCTGGTGTGCAGTAGTTGCATAAGATAGAAAAGTGTTGACAACTAACGGCAACTGCAGCCCTGAAAGAACACAACTCATAATAAGTAAATACTAATTTTACATGTCTCTCTTCTCAGCATTATATTGTAAATTATCAGAGTTGAGAGAGACTAAATAGAAGTGTATACAAAGAACAGGATTATAAAAAGAAACGACAATGCATATATGCTGACTCTGGATTAATTTAGCTGGGTACAGCACCCAGTAGCTCATTTTTAATATTTTTAGAACCCTTGGTCATTTTTAAACTTATTTGTGGAGTACCTGATGGCGCTTTTCAATTTTTGAAACATCTTGAGATGCCTTTAGGTACTTTTCTTCCATATATATATAAATATATACAGTAGAGAGCAGAAATTCGCACACACTGTCAGATATAAACAATGAAATTCACTATAAATGAGTTACAAAACTTCAAATCAAACATTTTGAAAAAGATCCATGCAGATTCTGTACTATTTCCGTTATAAGATTATAATGATAATAATATGGGAGATTGATAGAACCAAGTTCTTGATAATGAAATTATTGACAGTATACTGATTATGGTACACTTAACGCCACCGAAACTGCAGTTTGCTTTTAATATTTTCTTGCATTGGTGTTTTAAACGTTGTGCAAATATTTATGTTTCTATAAACAAACTCAAGTTAAGAGTTAAATTGAAAACACGTGTCATTATTGTAATAAATTAAAAACACGTTAAAAATACATTTATTAAAAATATATATAAAAACTTCCAAAGCTTTTCTTCTACATAAAAGAAGGCATCATCAGGGAATTTATTTTTACGCATACTTCAGAGCAGTTATATGTACTTTGTATCACATGGTCAACAGTTAAGTCCTCAACTTAAGTCCTCCTAAGACTTAACTGTTGACCATGTGATACAAAAGTACATATAACTGTTCTGAAGTATGTGTCCCTGATGATGCCTTCTTTTATGTAGGCGAAAAGCTTCCCTAACAACACACTTGTCCATAGTACATCCTTCAGACGTCCTGTGGATCTCTTTTAATCCATAGGATATCCCGAGTATGTCATGTGGAGAAGATGTGTTGTTAGGGTTTGGAAGTTTTTACATATTTTTTAATAAATGCATTTTTAAAGTGTTTTTAATTTATTTATATTTCTGCTCAACATGAAGTCTGGATACATATAATATATTATATGAAGTCCATCAAAATAAATATATATATATATATGAGGTATACAATAACAGACCAATTTTTAAAAATGCTATTTGATGAAGGCATAATTGCAACGCGCCGCCCAGACGGTGGAGTGGTTAGCGTCCCTGACTTCTACACAGTTAGGCCCGGATTCGAATCCCGGAGAAGGCATGGATGTATGTATTGTCCTTGTTCATGTTCTAGTATCTGTTATTGTAATAAAAACTTGTAAACCCTTGTGGTGTGGATTATTCGAGATATAAGCGGCCCTAGAGGCAAGCAATAAATCTCATGTACTCATCAAAACCAAACCAAACCAATTGCAGCGCATTTATATTTAAAAAAAAATTAATTAAAGTTTCAAAACAGGAATTAATAACTATTTATAAACAACAAAAGTTCAATGATCTATGTATCAATGCTCATGTGTAGTTTAAAATAAAGTATATGTGAACAGATCTAAATTTGACAAATAATTTTTTACTTTCATTTATTGTTTGTGTTATGTATAGAAGTTAATATTCACTAGTATGTGTTTAATTTGAATAATATTCTGCTGTTATTATTAAAAGTGAAAATCATTTTTTATGGGCCGCAAAATCCAAAAATCCGCTCAACATCTTGTCCCGAGCTGTGTGGATTTCTAACGCTCTATTGTATATATATGTAAGAAAGAATGATAATTTACTTTTATCATACATTAAAATTGCAACTAAGATGGCACAAATTAGCCAAATAATGTTGTTTTTCTAAACAGGTTTTCCCTTTATAATAAGTCCCCCCCCCCTCGCGCAACCTTTTATGTATATTTCTATATATATATATATATAGTTAGCACTTTATATTTTTGTTTAATAACATATGTGTTTAAGGTACTTTTTTTTTAACAGAGCTATATAAAGGTATTTTTAAGCATACATTCAAAGGATTCTATGGCTGGGATTGCGGTGCCTCGCTCAACACTATCTTACGCACAAACTCAGTCTTAAGATGTAAACAAAACGCAAGTCGTATTGAAGTGCCTCACTATCTTACGACAACCTCAGAGCTATCTTAAGTCGAATCGTAACTGGATGCGCGCGCAATCACAACATAGCTCGCTCTGCGTCTCCCATTGGCTGGTTGGCTTTCTCTTACGGGACACGCGGAGGACTTATGCTTGAGGCCCCGCAATACCAAGTTAAGATCGTTCTTAACCACGCCCATCTACGAAAGTTCGTAACATGTAAGATAAGACTTAAGAACGAGGCACCGCAATCCCACCCTAATTTAATATATTATAAGGACGTATCAGAATACTATGTATTTAAAGTACTGACAGTTTAAATTTTACAAGCATTCTCTTGATGACTTAACAACTCATTTGAAAACTGAAATTAAGGTATATTATTCTAACATTTAACATTTTTATGTGCTTTTATTGATTGGAAGTTCAGAATATGAAATAATACTTTTTTGAAGAATAATTTTATAAATATATTTTGTTTTTGAATTTCAGAAAATGAAAGCTGTATTTCGTATTTCCTTTCCTTATAATTTAGTAATTTACATTTTATATGTACAGTAGAACCTCGATTATCCGAAGTAATTGGGACCTAACCTACTTCGGATAATCGAAATTTTCGGATAATCGAGAATTCATCAATAATCATCTCAGAGGTCGTACTTACCGCCCTTTTTTCAGGACACTCTCAAATATGACAAATTTCCGCCTCTATTCCTACCACTATTTTTTTACGATGATCTCTAACCGTATTAATATGGGGACATTTCTATAAAGATTACCATAAAAATTTCTGCATGAAATTACTGGTGGCAAAAGAGTAGAAAATTTCTTATTCTTAAGTGTGTCCTGAAAAAGGGGCGGGGAGTACGACCCCTGTTATCTAGTTTATTATGTAGTATCGTCATTGAACTGTTATGACAATTTTAACTGTTAAATAAATGAAAATAAATTTATTTCTGAAACAAAGACTCAAAATAGTTTAAATGGAAGGTTGATCTGGTATAAATTGGCCATCCTTTGCCGTGCAGCTCTATCCCGAAGTTTTCTTAAAAGCATGAGTTCAGAGGAATCATAAGTGACACAAAGTGACAAAAATTTTGAAATTCTGCTGCAATGAAAAGTTCTCTGTTTTTTGAGATGACAAAAGAGGTTAGGTTCTTTGCACTTGCTTACAATCAGAGGGTGCAATAACACTCGATTGTTCTGGGACTTGGCAGAATGACCTTCCACATTTCGAAATGGGGTTTGTTTTTGTTTAGAACAGGGACGTTTAAAAGTGGGGCTCATACCGAGAATTGAGCTTCCCAGAAGGAATTCTAAAAAAGGAAATTCCAAATTATTTATCTGCATTCGTAGTATGGAAAGGACGGCTTGCATGCAAAAGGAATGTGTGGAAAAAAAAAAAAAAAAACTTTAAAAATGCATGTTTGTTAAGAGAGAACTTTGGATGATAGTTGAAAGTGAAAAAAAAAAAAAAAAAAAAGTGAAGAAACCGACTTTGGTTAACGGAGATGAGTTTCGATTAATCGAGGTTCTACTGTATATACATTCTTTTATTATATTCTTTTATTTATTTTATATGTATATTCTTTTTATATGTATAAATATATATATGTATATATATGGGTTTTTTTTTTTTTTCGGGGGGGAGTTGAGAGTCTCAAAGTCAGTAGGTACTCATGAAACTCATGTCAAGAAATGATTAAAGAATACTAAATAATAATTAAAAACATCAGTATTATTAATGAATAATAATATTGATTAATACTGATGTTTTTTTAAAAGTAAACGGAAACTTTTATTCTTTTTTGTTTACTCTTAAATTTCAACATGATCATTAGTTATCTATAATTTTTGAGTAATTTGTAGTAGTGACTGGCCAAAAACAACACATTTTTTTAATTGAAATATATTGCAATTGCAGAGGTAAAATAATAATGCATTGTTTGATATTTTTAGAGAAATGAAGTTTAGAATGAAAGCAATATAATATAAAATATCAACCAGAGCTCAAAATTAACATTGGTCTTTGGTCTAAGACCTCAAAAATATTTAACTGACTTGCAAAATATAAGTGCTTGTGGTCCACCAGACCAATGAAGGTTTTCAAAGTTTCAATTTTTTACTTTTCTCTAAAATTTCATGTAATCTTTTCATAGAATAGTATGTTATAGCAATAATAGATGTATTTCAATTTAATTGTCTCTACCACATATTCTCTGTAATTTTTCATTTCATTTCACTACAACGTTCTTTTTTTTTTTTTTCTTTTTATAACTTTTAATTCTTAATGGTAAATATGTAACATTTAGCTTTTTACCTTAAAACATAAATTTTTAATTTATGTCTTCACCTGTAATTTTTATTTAATTTACAAAAAATTATCATATTTGCCATGTAAATTTATTTTGTTTGAGAAAATTTTTTAATGTTTTTAAAAATATAATACAATGGTGAACTGACCAGTGGAATATTAAATTACTACTCCTGTGAACCAGTGACTTAAATTCCTTGAACAGCTTTCTTATAAAATATCGAATGGAGCATTATTCAAAACAGCAGCTACTATTTTAAAAATATTTTGTATTATGATCGGATGATAAAATTCCAATTTATCGCTAAATTCTACAGGATTACTCGAAAGCAATGTAAAAAATAAGGAAATTGTATCAAAAATGATTAAACTATAAAAGAAAATGCATTCAAGTGAGTAATGAATAGCCTATTAGGTGAAGGTTGCACCTGTTTAATCATTATATTTTGTATTTCTACCCAAAAACTTTAGATTTACTGAACTTGTGATGAACACACTGTCATGAGTCGTATAATAAGTCAATTGAATAAATACTAAAGAATTCTACTAAGTCGGACTAACTACTAAATCAGTAAAAACTTACATGAATGCCTAAAGTAACATAAAGTCATTCAACAATATCGCCAAGAATCACGTTGCTTTATTTAATTTCGCTATCAGTTATCGGCGAACAGAATATAGTAGAGGACCAGGAACATGTTCAAAAGAAAGTTAATAGAAGACAAGAAAAGCTAACGAAAGGAAAAAGACAAATACAGTGCAGGTGCTCAACAGCCAGTGGCTAGTCGATGAGATGTATCTAAACAGTCAAGAACAGGTTGAAAGAAAAACTGTTCGAAGACCAGATGAAAGTAACGAAAAGCGACAATCTTGTGTTTCGTACAAATGCTCAACAGGTAGTGGCATAAAGGAAAAAGAAACCAAAGATCAGGCTAGACATTAGAAACAAGGTGAAATAAAAGCTTATAGAAGGCGAGAAGAAATTGAACAACGAGAAGCCAGGTAACGTGCTGAGACTCAACGAACAGCGATTGGAAGACAAGTAGAAACTGAAGAGAAACCTCATATATAGAGCCCCTTAAGTAAATAATAGGCCGGCGCATCACCGCCAGTTTTTTTGCCTCCGACGAGGACAGCATTCCCGCTTGTCATAATGATTTTAAGAAATCTTGATCTGAAGCTAATCCTGTCAAGACAAGAGCAATATGCAACAATAATATTTCTAAAAACGCATTTTTTTCACAGTACATTCTCAGGATGTCATTTTATTCTGAGGATATACTATGGATGTACTGGGGTAAGATGTATTGTTAGGGCGGTTTCTGTTTCTTTTACAAAATGTCGCCAAAACTCAAATACACAGTAATAGAAGGTCTGTGAACACTTTATATTCACTTCTTGAATGATTATAGCAGTTTATCGCTAAACATACTTCCATATCATAGTTTACTTAGCTAAAATTATGAAAATATAATAAAACAACTTACTTTAAAGTAACGTACATCGATTAAAAAAAAAAAAAAAAGTTTGTCTTTTGTTTATCAGAGAAACGCGCTGGGTACACGTGGCAAACCTAAGGCAACAAAATGCCTGATGCGCCAGCTCGTATATGTAGGAACCTTAAATTGTAGCTGATGCCAGGCGTCATACTGATACCTAACGAGCATTGAAAGCTGCCAGTAAGATCCTATGTACATTTTACTATGATCCTACTTTCGATTATGCTATTCAAAGTATTGCCATCATAACAGGAATGGTAAATGTTTATGTAAATTGTAGTGGGCAAAATTCGCGCATAAAATCTCTTGGGATGTGTTGTCTTAATAAAAATTTCTTCGAATTTCTAAAATGCGTTCGCCCAGCGCGGCTAAAACAGTAAGCAGGGTCCTGTACACTACAAAACTCCTACATCAAAGCATGCTGTTTGCCATTTGACTAAATTTTGTGTTCAAAAAGCTTTTCATTTAATCTCAAGATGTGCAAATTTCTTTATATATGCATGAATTATTCTTCCTTTCAACAACTCGGTATTCGGTTGTCGGCCAAAGTGCTACTCGGTGCAGTAGCACTTTGGCCGACAACCGCCTTTGAAGGTGTTCACACATATTGTTAATTTTTAATTTAATTTTAAATAAAACAAAAACTGAATAATAAAATAATGCATTATTGCATTAAAAAAACAAAAAAAAAAGGTTTAATTAAATTTCAAATTAGATTTTGTATTATTCAAATAATTCGTTCTCAGGTATTTGAGAAAAGAATTGTTTTTAAATGTCATCAGAAATTACACAATTTTAATGACACACACAGCGTACATTCATACACCTAAATTTTATATGTGTTATAACTGAAAATCTAAAATCATAAATAAAAATTTTCATATTATATTTGAATATATATGTACTTCCTTTAATAAGATAAAAAAAAAAAAAATAATAAATAAAGAAATACAATGTAACGGAAATTCTGACATTAAGTTTAGATATAAAAATTTTTTTCTCAAATATCTCTAAACTAGAAAACTCATTGTCAGAATTAATGTGGTTTAATAGCGGAAGTAATAATTCATTTGAAATTGCGCAATAATAGTGATGTTTAAGATATGCTCCTGCTTTCAAGTCGACAGTTAGGCGCTTGGCAAAATCCGGCTAAATGCAGGGTTAATGATTTTATAAACCGTCTTTGATAATTCAAAAAATTAACATTAGCTTATACTTGGAAACAAAGAATTGAAATTGGTATGCATTTGGAAAAAAGCACTGATAACGGAGGCAGATGGCTTCCGTGCGTGGCGGACCTCCCCGTGAGAATAAAAAGAAAATCCACATATTTGGTCTCCTGCGAGCGGTCTAAGAGGTACGTATTTGGTCCTCACCCCCCCCCCCCCCCTCTCTTTCTCTCTCTCTCTCCCAATTGATCCTTGAAATTTTGAAATTTGTTTCAGAACATATTTTGTTTAGTTCGAACCTAAAAAATCTATAATGTGACTTTTTCAGCGAATATAATAAATACTGTATTTTACTTTCAAGACTTTTGATTCTCTGGTTATTGCGGAACAATGCTTCTAAGGATAATAATATTACATAATTTGAACAATAATTTGTATATGATGGATTTCAACACTATAGAACCCTGGTGCCCAAGTCCAGTTTCGGGATGCATCGGTGGAGAGTGAGGGAGGCCGATTAGATTAATGTATTCGATTCTTGAACTTGTCAATAAAAAAAAAACTTTCAAAGAACATTTTTTAACATCATGGCTAATTCTTTTTTTTTTTTTTTTTTTTTTTTTTTTTTTTGCAAAGCACGGATTCACCTCTCCTGCTCTCGTCAATTCTAGATGGAAATTTTATCAGGAATGCTGATCAAGATTTTATCAATTCCAAAGTCCCAACTCCTAAAACGGAGCCCTTCTGTATACAATCAACGGGTAACTAGCGATGAACGCTTCATCTCGCTGTGCTTGAAGAGATCTCATTCCTGCCCTTTCGTCTTCAAACCATAACAACATGAGAGGAGACAACACTCTTGGAACGTAACTTTCCTGAACCAATACACTATTGAAAAAAAAAAACTATTACCAGCTGCAAGAAACTCTCTGTGATTGGAGAAAATAATTACTTTCTCCAATCACAGAGAGTTTCTTGCAGCTGGTAATAGTTGTTTTTTTACAGTATACTATACTGTAAAAAAACAACTATTACTATAGAAGTGTATCTATACTGAGTATAGATACACTTCTATTCCATCAACAGTGATCATCGGGAAATGATTTGAATGAATTATATTATGTGCGAGCTGATAAAAAAAAGGCCATATGTGTCTAGTGAAAGTTTACAAACGAATATCCATACGTGTGTGTAGAGTGTGAAAATTTTCAAATTTTTGGTTGTTTTTGCATAAATATTCTGCATACGCATACAGGAAAAAAAGATATGTGCGTGAAATCTGCAATAGTTTTTTTAGAAATTTTATTTTTCATAAATATTACACACACACTTGCAGCAGAAACGCCAAACGAGTGGTAAATTAGTAAAAACTTATGTAGACTTTTTACTAACTCATACAGGACAAATTAATGATTTTATAAACCGTCTTTGATAATTCAAAAAATTAACATTAGTTTATACTTGGAAACAAAGAATTGAAATTGACATGCATTTGGCGTAAAACAATGATAACGTAAGCGGATGGCTTCATCTTTTGGCAGAAATCCCCGTGAGATTAAAACGAAAATCCCCACATTTTCTCTCCTGCCAGTGCTCTAAAAGGATAAGTATTTGGTTATCGCCCCCTCTCTCTCTCCCTTGCTCCTCAAAAAAATTTGGAATTTATTCATGAACATTATTTTTAAATTTGAACCTGATATATCTACAATGTGATTTTTTCTTCAGATATAAATAAAAACTGTATTTGATTTTCAAGACTTTTGATTCTCTGGTTATTGCGGAACAATACTTCTAAGGATAATAATATGACACGATTTGAACAATAATTAGTATATGATGTATTTCAACATTATAACACCCATATATTTAAGTTGAATTTTCGCTAAGATTACAATACTTTCCTTCCATATGTATGTTTGGATGATACAAAAAAACTGCATTAAAGAAATGTGACGTATTCAATTCCATTACATTTATTGAAATTTTATTTTTCCGACTGAGTGAAAAAAATTTTCTTCCACAGTTGATTGTGTGATTTTAATAAAAAAAATTGCAATTCTATTATGCTTAATTACAAATTCTTAAAATATATTAATGACTATGAGAGAAGAAATGTTTATTCAAATGAAAGTAGGGGGGGGATTAAAATTGAAACTATAAAACATCGTTTTGAATTCACCCATAGAATAATTCAGATCAATTAAATGTTAATTTTGCCGATTTTAGGTTTATTTTCCAATATTTAAAATGATTATATACACATATTAACCCGTCAGCGCTCAGTGTCCTCATATGACGACAGCTAATAAAATGGCACGTATATTTTTTGTGGTTTCTTGGAATGATTTCTGTTTTTCAGTGACAGTTTATAGCGTCACTCTAAATGATCCCTGAAAGTTTTATGTGCCTACTATTAATTATTATTTCATAATTTGTATAGACATTTTATGATTTTTCATTCGTCGCACATATATTTGCTTTTTGCGCAGGTATACTAACTTAAAGCAAGTTGAATAATAATATATATTATAATACTTTACTTTCGACGTCTTTGTTAACATATAATAGGAAATTAATCTGTTATATTAAAGTTTTTCTATCTCGAAGTTTTCTCGCTAGAACACTAAACGTCAATAAATTAGGATAGGCTTTAAATAAAAAACTATCAGAAGAATTGTTTAAGTTAATATGTTTTACTGTCAGTTGTCTATTCTAATTTAGAAGTGAAATAGTCAGCTAATAATATTTTTCAAAATTATTTCGGGCGTTAACAGGTTAATAAAGAATTGTTTTAGATATATGGAAACAAAGATAATTTTGAATTTACAACTCGCAAATAATTAATAGTGGACAAAAGTAGATGAAATGCTATTTTGTCTGAGACAGTAACAAGGTTTTTTCCACTGTGGAAAAAATCGAACAAATCTAAGTATGCAGATAACAAAATATGCTAAAAGAAATACCTTTTATAGACCGTGAAATATCCAAATCAAATACTTAAGTGCTTGTACACAAATTTGTAGTATTATGAATGTAATTTTCAATAAGAAACATGCTATATAAAACTTCCTTTGGCATAATATTATTTATGCTTTCTGTGACAAGTTTCCTTCATGCAAACCTTTTCAACAAGATGATGTTATTTAATTACAAAGATATTAATCTTATTAATATACTGTAAAATTCCTAACTATAATACAAATCTGTGATCAGGTCGGCAAGCGCAACCTCGGACCGAAATCGGCACCTACCGTCTGCCAGCTTCCACAGCAGAATTATTGCCATGCTTAAAAATTTTAAAATTTTAAATCCGTTATTCAGATGGACCACATCATTTTTCCCGTTGAAAAAGGGGTAGGTTTTGTTTAATGGGATGCACAAAAAATTCATAGACATTACATCTAATGAGGAAAATAATTCGAATACATTTCAGCAGTATTATTCTGCTTCAGAGTCTGAGAAATTTATATGTATTATTCTGATACTTAAGTAAATTATTCATTTAGAAAATGTATTTATCATTATTTCTTTTATAAAAATGCATAAAAGATGCACATTGCAATACTGGCTTGGCTATATGAGGTTTTAGTTGTGTAATAATATGTCAAACAGAATTATACTAATATATGGAGTTGAAATCTTTATAAATATACTTTAAAAAATAGTGTTTGTAATATTCGCAGATTTCTTAAGCGGCAATACAGAAGATATCGAATTAGTTAATAATTACACTACTCGGTATGAAAATTGCCTCTGACACCATTTCAGCATATTCTTATGTAAAATGACCTCCTGAATCTAAATATGAGGCCCATTTTGCCCTATCACCCATCTTTTTTTAAGAATGGACCAAAAGTTTTATCATTTTTCGGTGATTTTATGGCTATAAATTTAATTTTTAAGAGGGGTGACGATTATTTTAACCGATAAATATCTTCCAATGGGCTACAGAGTTGGAAAATTCTAAAACGTGGATTTGCGACAAGGGAAAAAATTTGGGGGGATTTTCCGCTGAAATTATACATTACATACCTCTTATTTTTTAACCTCTTATTAATGTTATTTTTTAAACTTTATATACATATATATATATTTTAGGCGATAAATTAATTATTTTCCATTCTTTAACTCAAATTCATGGTCATAAAATTATCGAGCACGAAAAGAAATCGAGGGAGGGGGTGATGTATCTAGAAAACGGTGGGTGACTCGGCAAAATGGGAGTCATATTCGGATTCAGGAGGTCATTTTACATAAGAATTAGCAAGAATGGTACCAGATCTCGAAAAAAAAAAAATCTTTTGCAGAGCAATGTTATAGGCGATAAAGTTTGGAAATTTGTTTTTAATTATGATTAGAGCTTTCATATCTAACAAGGGGACAGCAAGGGTGTGGAGTCTTCAAATCAAAATAATGTTATGTGTGTAATCAGTACTCAGTAAGAGAACACATGTGACCAAGGCGTAGCGCGCACTACTGAGTCATTATTAAGATCATGTCATTATTAAGTCATTATTATCATGAAATTTTTCACGACAAAGAAATGTCTACGTGTACTGTTAAAATAATACCTTAAATGTACCCCGATAGTAGAACCTTGTGATGTTTACTTTTACACACAAGTTGAAAATTCGATTAACCCGTTAGTAGTTGCTAGTTGGTCGATTTGCCGCCCATCTTTTAGTGTTAGCATATTTTTTTATTCAATAGCCACCAAAAATTTTTAGAAGTGGCATTTGATATACATAAAATACGAATAAAATCGAAGAAACGTCGGTCACATCACTTCTTAAAATTATTGGTGACAGTTAAATAAAAAGTATACAATTTTTAATAGGTGGCGCTGTCTATAGCGACTACTAACCGGTTAAAAAAATGCAAAATTGTTAGCAATGGAATGAAGAAAATCGAGAAATTTGTTTCCGTGAGGATAGTATTAAAATTCAATCAATCCTCCACCATCTTTCGCTTCTCCAGTTTTTTCGAAAATGATCAAGTATGCCCAGCATGCGTAAAAGCTAACCTAACATCGAGAAATATTTATTAAAGAAAATGAAGTCTATTTTCCCAAAGAAATTCTAAAGACACCTTGTTATTGTAAAAAAGCTGCATTTATTTGTCGTGCAAGTTGTCGACACAATCGGTATTTATCTTGTTTCTATGATAACTATCATCCAGGTTCTTGTATTGCAAAAGGTGAACGATTAAATCAATAATTTGGTTTGGTTTGATGAGTACTGGGATTTATTGCTTGCCTTTGCCTCTAAGGCCGCTTATATCTCGAAAATCCACACCACAAGGGTTTAAAAGTTTTTATTATGACAAGAACAGATACATGAAATACATAAACAAGGACAATACATCCATGCCTTACCCGGGATTTGAACCCGGGCCCAACTGTATAGAAGTCAGTGCTGCTAACCACTATACCGCTTGGGCGGCTCAATAATTTCTAATGCTATAAACATTATAGCATGTGTATTCATTGCATTTAATAATGTATTTTTTTAATGAAAATTATATAATGATAATTTTGTATTTTATATGCGGTCTATTTTGAATTTCTTTGTTTTTTATAAATTTTGATAATTAAAGTGTAATCAATGATTAAATTTGTCCTTCAATAACTTAAAAAATTATAGTAAGGAAAAAAAAAAGATCATAACAAAATATCATATAGTAATAAGATATATATATATTTTTTTTTTCAACTTAATTATCTTTTTTTTCAATAATGACTAAGTAGAGCGCGCTACGACATGGTCATATGAGTTCTCCTTATGAGTACTGATTACACACATAACCTTATTTTGGATTTGAATGTCCCACACCCTTACTTACGTCTCTTTGAAAATGAAATTTTAATATACCGTGTCATGTGTGTAAATTTTAAATTTTTAAACAGTAACCTAAAATGTCTGTAATTTTGCAATGCATTTCGTAATCTGTGTGATGTGCATGATTTTACATTCATATGTTAATTCTTTCACATAACATTTCAAAGGATGGTCTAAATAATTTATTGACAGGCATTAATATAATTGCAATTTTAAGATATAAACAGTGTATTACTGGAAAATATATGACATGAATTTTAAAGATAAATATTTAATTAGAACACGATATAAATGCGGCATCTACTGTTTCTTTGTGTTAAAAGGGGTGGGTGTGACAATGAAAGTTTTAATAAGTATAAGACTTTGAGTAAACATCTTAGAATGCTAGAAGTCGTGTTTCTTCCATTCAGCTCTTGTCTGATGCTTGGAAATTACTCACATAATTTCGTTAATCGTTTAATTTTGAATTTTTAGTTCTTACATTTGAATTTTTAGTTCTGACATTTTTAGATCTTAATTTTTAATTTCATTTATTTATTTATTTTATTAATTAATGTTTTTAATTCTAGTCACACCAGTATTTTTAGTTGCATTCGACTTTATTTGTTTTTACTCTTTACTTAAAACTGTTCTGAACGTTACAGCTTTGATTACAGCACTTGTGCCTACTTTGTTCGCCTGACGAAGGGTCGTATTTTCTTTCGTTCCGAAACAATTGTTTAATTATAGCGACTTCTAGCATTTTATAGTGTTTTTTCAAAGTTTTATACTTATTACTTTTAATAGCATTTAAAAGGTGCTTTTGAAAATGAAATTTTAGCTTACGACAACTGTAGATGTAAAATTATTATTATTATTATTTTATATAGATATTAATATTTCCAATGCTTTAAGTTTTTTAAAATTATTAATATTTTATTTTACTTTCATTTTCTCAGAAAAGGAAATTTTAAAAATATCTTCCTTAAACAAAATTTAATCTAATAACGGAGTGCAGTTTTTTACTTAGATTTTTCCTTGTTACGTATTTGTAAACTCTTAAATTCCGTAATAAACTATTTCTTACAATGAAAATTTCAAGGTAGTGTACAATAAATGGTGATGCCGCTATTTTTTTCAATAAAAAAGAAATAGGACTCGGATCCTAATATTTATTTAATAATTCAACTATATCAGTTTATTTAAAAAACAATACTGTAACATCCACACACCGAAATCGAAATGAATTCTACAAAGATAAAATGATTAAAAAAAATATTCCATATTACTCACATGAATAGCATACTAAATAAAGATATATATATATATATAGAATTCATTTGTGTGTGTGTGTTTTCTTTTCCTGCTTACGAGCTTTTAGTTTTGGTTTTATTAAGAACATTGGTTATTTCATGTTTTTTGGCGGGGTAAATGAACGTATAAAATCATTTGTTTTTATAGATTTGCACAGTCTACTTTATATTTACTTAATTTGTTTGTTAATCGTTCTTTTAAATACTTTGAATACTAAAACTGTGTTAGATTATTTCGTTTTTTTTCACTTTCCGAACAAACATTATGTAAAAAAAATATTATAACCATAAAAAAATTCTACTATACGATTTTGGTGTGTATGTATGTTTTGAAGTCTCCTGAGTTCACTTTTGCTATTTTTATGGTGATGCATGTATGGTGTGTACGTGAACATGAAAACGACTAAACGCTTGGTTTAATTGAGATGAAAGTTGGTAGGTATGTTAAAGATCACCATCCCACGAATTGTGTAGATTTTGGTAAATGTAGGATTTATAATTTTTTTAACAGAGGCACGAATAATTTTTTTTTCTCCTTTTGGCAAATGGATATAAATTATTTTAAGTGCGATAGCGTCTAAATTCTTTATCTTACTATGCTAAAAATTGGTATGTAGGTTAAAGGTAAGCGTCGAAGGTTTGCATATTTTTGAGGAAACGGCTTTGTAGTTTTTTTTTTTTTTTTTTTTTTTTTTTACAGAGACACAAAAAAGTTTTTTTTTTTTTTTTTTTTTGTTATTGTCATGGACTATAGATTTAAATTATTTGAAGTAAGGTACAGTCTCAAGCTCTGGTTTTTAAGAACACAAAACTCGAACATCAACGTATTCGGCGTCGAGATTTTCAATTTGCGCATGCGTCACGACGCTCTGTTCTGCGGTTTTAACGTCAGCGCTGATATTAAGGATAGTATGATTGGAGCGTCCCTGCGTCGGAAACGTTGACGTTTGCTTCTAGAGTTCTTAAGCCTTGGTTTTTAACCCGGGAGCAGGCGCGCTGGGTTTTACAGGCCCGTTCGTTCAAAAAAACCCTCATAGAAACACCCCTTTTTCTCGGAAATGGTCCAGATTCCCGCTAGCTGTATTCAATGTCATCCACTTTCTGAGGGTTGGAATTTCCACATTCCTGAATTTCCGTTTTGTAGATATATTGGATTTTCGGGTCTTTCAGGCCCGACATGCATGTTCTTTTTTCCGACCTCAGCCCATTTTTTTTAGTGAGGTGACGATATTTTTAGAGTAAAATGAAGCGATATAGGACACATGGCCAGAGGAAAAGATGCCACATTTGTCCGAGTAAAAAAGACAGAAAATCTGAATTTGTTGTGCTAAGTGTGATAAAAATATCTGTAGTGAACACACTACTTACATATGTAAAGAATGTGAATAAATTGTAAATATATTTTTAATTATTCATTTTTTCTGCATGCTTAGAGTCTGTTGTTTCTTAGAAAATGCATTTGATGAGATAAAAGCTATTCTCAGTAGTATTATTTAAATGAAAAAGCTAGCCGGGCCTGAGAGACCCACCGCGCAAGAAAATGTGCGCGCGTTCCTCCGGGTTAAGAACACAAGAAGCAACGTCAACGTTACTGATGCCGCGACGCTCCAATCAGAGTCTCCTTGATATCAGCGCTGGCACTGAAACCGCAGAACAGACCGTCATGACGCATGTGCAAATTTAAAATATCGACGCCGAATACGTTGACATTCGCTAAGAAACCAGCAGTTAAGCAGGCTTTATAGTGGCTAGAGCCCCTAAATAAAATAATAGGCCGGCGCATCATCGCCATTTTTTTGCCTCCGAAGGGGACAGCATTCCTGCTTGGCGTCTTTATCGCTTCCCTAATAATTTTAAGAAATCTTGATCTGAAGCTAATCCGGTCAAAATAAGAGCAATAAGCAACAATAATAGTCCTAAAAACACATATTTTTCACAGTACATTCTCAGGATGTCATTTTATTCAGAGGATATCCATGGATGTACTGTAAGATGTGTTGTTAGGGCGGTTTCTGTTACAAAACGTCGCCAAAACTCAAATACACAGTAGTAGAAGATCTGTGAACACTTTATATTCACTTCTTGAATGATTATAGCTGTTTATCGTTAAACAAACTTCCATATCATAGTTTACTTAGCTAAAATTATGAAATATTATAAAACAAGTTACTCTAAAATAACGTAAGACTATAAAAAAAAAAAATGTTTGTCGTTTGTTTATCAGGGAAACGCACTGGGTACATGTGGCAACCCTCTGATGCGCCAGCTCGTATATATAGGAGCCTTAATAGTGGCCGCTCCTTTCCGCTGTACGCAAGAAGGAGTGATAACTTCATATTCAGTTCAATTCTATTCAATTTCGTATTCAATAGATAGTTATCTCTCCTTATATTCTAGCGCAGTGCTTGCGGACAGCGGAACGGAACGGTCACTATAAAGGCGCCTTTAATCTCTACATTCGATTAGATAAAATTAATAGTCACGTGATAGGTCATTACCACAAGAACCGTACAGATTTGCACGAGTGTAATGAAATTATTATTTTAAATTAAATGATCATGTGTATTCCTTTTAATGTACGAAAATTGATTAATTATGTTCATACCTTCTTACATAACATAAAAATTATAATACTTTGTACCTTCTTACAGAAAATAATAATAATATGCAGTTTTAACTTGGAAAATTGATTAAAATTAATAAATAAATTTACAAAATTAAATCTCTAGAAAATAATTCTTGTAATGAAAGTCCAAAAATAAAAATCCGTGATATATCCTGTACTGCTTTGACTCTTGCTCTATCTGGGCATATAAAAACCGAAACCCTCCCTGTATTCAAGTAATATATTCGGCAACTTTTGCTTTTTTCTCAAACCATACTTAAACATGCAGCGATGCAGCCCTCTCTATAAAGGAATTTTATAATCAGCTAATGGGAATATTTATGTTGGTAAACAATCTGTGTTTGAATGGACAGTGCTATTTGCATGAAATAGAACTACTAACTAATACATCTATAGACAACTCTGACAGGTGGTAAGTTCCGAAAGGTCTTCGACAATTTCATAACAATACGACAAATTGCACATCCAGATTGGTAGTGATTGGCTCCAAAAACACTGTCATAATTAACAGACATTCGTAGGCCATCTATATGTCCAGTTGTGAGCACAGTTTTGCCTATTTGGCATGCCTCTAAGGTGCTCTTCGGAAGATATCTAAACCTGTATGGATTTATACTCTGCCTTGCAGAGTTCGAGGTGTTAAATGCTTTGATTAAACTCCCGCCATTATTCAAGTCTACACTGTAAAAAAATAACTATTACCAGCTGCAAGAAACTCTCTGTGATTGGAGAAAATTATTTTCTCCAATCACAGAGAGTTTCTTGCAGCTGGTAATAGTTATTTTTTTACAGTGTATATCATGTAATATTGCGCTATTCCTGCTTACTTATGACAGGGTATAAAGAACATTATTCAGGTGTACCAATTTTTCTACTTAATATACAAGGTGGCCATAATAGAACGGACAATGCTCAATAGAGTAATCTAACTGTAAGAATAGCGCTAAAATGTGTTGGAGGGTTAAGCAAGATAACTGACACAAGTATTCCTGAAAAAGTTCCAAAATCACGCCAGGAAGCTTTTGTCACAATTTAAGATGCAATAATGATAACTGTGCATTTTTTACGCATCGCTTTTGTCGCCATTTTTTTACTTTTAAATTGAAAGTACAGTGCTAAATTGTCTTAATTTTGCCCTCTTCTATTTATCATACATAAAATTCTATTAAACATTTTACACAAATATAGCTTTTTGAATATGGCTATATGTCTATATTGATATGTACTGTATAATTATGCTTTGAAAATAAATAGTTCGTGTTTGAAAAATGCTTAAAAAATTATCTACAGTACATATCCGTTAAAAAAAAAAAAAAAAAAAAAAATGCCAAACAGTATAATTTTTTCGTTAATGACTGCGCGTATATTTCCACAAATCAATCTTTAGAGAACACATCATCTACAGAAGGCTCCTTCTTGTATCATTCGGGTAATATTTCTTACATATTCGAGAAAATCTTTAAGAAAATTGTTCGCATGTATAGATTGTTAATTGAATCACAATGTTGATGTATATTAGGATATTTTTTTCTATAAAATCTATCCTAATATGCTTCACACATATATCATATTCCTCTATAGGGCAGTTCCTTGTTTGTAAACAAACATCTCAACTTTTATGAGTGGTTGGCAAAAAGGCTTGGGAAAAGCATAGCGATGGCGATTACTTGATTACTACCAACGGAAAATCAATGGTGGGCGGGGCGCGCGAAAGTCGAGCGCGCTTTTTTGCCAACCACATGACGTCACGAGGAAATGCTCTATACGGAGCACAGGTGTTACTTTGGACGTTCCATTTCAGAAAATGCTGTCGAGTACATTTCACTCTAATTTCCCCATTAGCACAACGATATAGGCCAATTTTGACTCATCATTAGCCAACGTTGGCGAATGCTGGGCCGTCGTTGGCCAAGGATGGGTCAACATTGGCCAGTATTGTTGTGCTACTGGGGTTGGTTTATATGTATCAGTTTTTAAATCCATTTTCAGACTTATATTTTTAGAATATTGTTGCACATTTCACACATAATTTCAGTGTATCAAAGCGTAGATGTACATTTCGAATATGTTTTTAAGAAAGATATTTTAGAACATATCTCGCACACTGGATTTTACGCTATAGAGAGCGCAGATGTGTATATATGTAAAGTTTAAAAAAAAAATTCGTTTAGAACACTTAATTTACATAGTTTTTCTCGAGTATAATTACGTGAACTGGTCCTTTAGAAAAATCTTTAGAACACACTTCATACATATATGCGTGCATGCATATTTACATTTAAATGAGCTCTTGTAGGAAAACTTTTTGTACTTTTTCATAGACGTTCATTTATATTATATTTTCCAGAGAGCTTTTTAGAACTTAGTTCATGCACGTGACTTTTAATGAGAGAATTGTATATATATATACAGCAGCTTTTTTTTCCCCCTCTCTCTTAAGATGAAGAGAAACCATTGCATACATACATGTTTCTTTCGGCAAGGGTGTAAAATTATCTGAAAGATATTGAGGAAGGAGATTGGCAAAAAAAGTGCTGGAGCAATCTACATGCAAGACGTTGAAATAAAATACTAAAATTTTGATGAAGAAATCACTATCATACACTAACAATATATGTTACTGGTTCAAAACATTAAATAAAAAACAGATAAAACTTACAATGATTTTGTATTCATTCATTTATTTGGACACGTAGAATACGTTTACTTTAAAAAAAGAATGTAAAAAGTATCCATCATTAAACCAGATTTAAAAATAAATAAGTAAGAAAAGGATTAAAATCTGCTAAAATTTTCCGTTCCTAATTTTTTACGTGGGTATACGAAACATTCAGATTTTCTTTTTCTAGAAAAGCCTTTAAAACACATTTTACACACTGTATTTCTGATGTATTGAGAGCAGTAATATATTTTTAGATCATTTTCATTGCAGAATTTTTTTTAACAGTCTTTTCAAAGCAGACTTTTTCTCTCACATGATTGATTAAATGTTTCTTTATTCTATCTACGTGTTACAGAAAAACCTGTGGAACATGTTTCATACACACTACGGCTTTATATCTGTGTGAATGAGCAAATGTTTATTTAGACTGCTCTTTCGAGAAAATCGTTTAGAACAATATTCGCACACATAGGGTTTTTCCCTTGTATGAATTCGTAAATGATTATACAGGGTGCTTTTATCACAAAACCCTCTAGAACACATTTCACACGCATATGGTTTTTCTCCGGTGTGAATGCGCAAATGTGTATCTAGTGTTCCTTTTTGAGAAAATCCTTTAGAACAACACTCGCACACATACGGTTTTTCTCCTGTGTGAGTGCGTAGGTGTCTCTTTAAATTGTCCTTTTGAGCAAATCTTTTAAGACATATTTCACACATGTGTGGTTTTTCTCCTGTATGAGTGCGCAAATGTATATTTAGATATTCCTTTTGAGAAAACCCTCTAGAGCAGATTTCACAAACATATGGCTTTTTCCCTGTATGAGTGCGAGAATGTTTGTCTAGATTGCTTTTCTGGGAGAATCCTTTAGAACAAATTTCACACACGTAAGACTTTTTCTCTGCATGAGCGCCAAAATGTTTATTTAGACTGCTTTTCTGGGAGAATCCTTTAGAACAAATTTCACACATGTAATTCTTTTCTTGTGTGTGAATGAGTAGGTGTCTAATTAAATGTCCCTTTTGAGAAAAAGATTTAGAACATACATCACACACGTATGGCTTTTCTCTGATATAAAGACATGCATTTATATTTAGATCTTCCATTTTTGGTTATCCATTAGAACGTAGTTTAGATACGTTTACCCTTTCATCTAAATGAGTAATGAAATATGCACCCGAATTTTCCTTACATATTATTTAATTTAATGTACATAAAAAATTAAGATGCATTCCGTTAAATAAATAATGATGTATTCAGATATTTTTCTATAGAAAATCTTTCAAAACTTACAGCTTATTCACTTTGATTTTACTATCAAGGAAACTCCTTTAAGTGTTTATCGCCGATTTTCTTTAAAAAAGTTTCTTACATAAAATTAAAGCATATTCATAAACAGTATTTTTCAAAAATATTAGGGATGGGTAAAAGAAAGAAGAACGGTTCATCATAACAGTTCTCGACGAAAAACCGAAAGAACTGTTCATTTTCGCCAAAAAGAACCGTTCACTTTCGCCAAAAAGGACTGTTCACTTTCACCAGTGTATGATTGCTTCACATGATGCTGGTTTTATAAAGCTTCCTTCAAACTGGCAACATGTAAAACTTCAAAAGTCATAAATTATCCATTGTCCGAAAGTGACCCTTGAAATTTTGCACACATTTACAATGAAGGACATTACTTTTTATTGCTCTTTTACAAAAGAGATCCCCTTCTCATGCAATTTTCGCACTAGGAGGTTTGTGAGCTTCGATTCCATCGAGCGTCGATCTCCTAAACAACATCAAAGAAATATCAATAGAGCAGCCATCCAGCTTGCTAAGTTGCGAGAGTTTGAAGGCGGCTTAATCGGAGAAGAAAGGCTACCAGGCAATCAGTCTTTATTAGTATTAACTATGGAGTTCTATATAAAAAAAAAAAAAAAGAAAGAAAAAATATCGCTTAATTACCCAGACGGCGATAGAAAATATGTTCATTTAAAAATGAGGCAGAAACCAGCGGAGTTTGCGGGACAAATCGAAACAGGAGAACTGTTCTTGAACAGAAGTGAAGATGAACAGCTCGTTATGCGCACTGTAAAAAAATAACTATTACCAGCTGCAAGAAACTCTCTATGATTGGCGAAAATAAATCACAGAGAGTTTCTTGCAGCTGGTAATAGTTATTTTTTTACGGTGTGGGAACTTCAGGACAGTGGAATTGTTGAAAGCAGGTGAACAGTTCTGAACAGAAAAAGGAGGATAGTATTTTTTGGAGGGATAGAACGAGAACGCGAAAAGCGTCGCGAATGAGGTTTATCCGGGTGACGTAATGATCACGTGATAGTGGTATTTACCTCTAACTTCGTGGATTTTTTCCTCTTAACACGAGCGCTATTATTTTTATTAAATTTTTCCATTATTTTTTGTTTATATTTCTCCCCTTTTTCTCAGCAGTGAATTTTTAAGATCATGGTTTATTCTACCCTTGATCGGCCGTTACCTATATATGATTTTTTCCATGAAAATATTCAAGAATACATTCTTATAAAGTAAATTCGCAGAATGAAGGACACGGAAGTTCTGCTGCTTTGCAAGAAAGTATTAATGGGTGTGTTGTTTATTGGTCTAATCTAAACCTGTAGATGGCGCTGCGCGCCGATATTAATGTTCTGTTTCTTCTTCTCTCTTTAGTGTGTTCTTCGTGTTCGTCATTGTAGTGTGTAATAAATGTATGTCTCAAAATGATATCATTAATTTCGTTTAAGACTTCAATCGACTCCAATGTATAGAAAGGAACCTACAGTGGCCGGCAGTCCCCACGAATCTGGACCGATAAGGTAAGATATTTACCTTATTTAAATATAATATTCTGAAATGTTTATTAAGATTTATATATGAAACGATATATCTGAAATGAGTCGCCAAAGTAGCGACATGTGCTTGAATGATGATTTTTATAAAGTCGTTAAGAATTTTACCGACATAATTATTGGCGCCCGAACAGGGACTGCCAGGCCCTTAAATATGATTTATAGCTGTTATTTATACTATAGTCCAAATTTGTAAATTAAATCAATATGGCTACCGAACTTGAAAAATTGAAGAGAAAAAGATCTACCCTAAAAGGATTGTGTACAAAATTGATAAACACGATAAATATAAAATTAAATGAACCCGACGAAGGGTTAAATGTTTTTGAATTAGAATCACAGTTAAAAAACTGCAAGTAAAGAATAACGAAATTATAGAAGTTGAAGATCAAATTGAGGCCAAAATCACGGATCTCAACGAGCTACAAACGGAAATAGAAACGAGACAAGAGTACAGAGACTCAATTATTGATGTAAAAGCTCAAATTATCAATAAGATAGAGAAAATTAAAAATTTAAACGTTACTCCGATCTTATCGCAGCCAAGAAATGAGCAAACACCCAATCTGCATTTAGAAAGAATTAATGTTAGTTCTGTGAGACTACCCAAGTTATCAATTCCTGTTTATGACGGTTCTCCAGAAAACTGGATTGAATTTTGGAGCCAGTATGAGATTACAATACATAATAACAACAACATTTCTAATGTGCAGAAATTTGTGTATTTACGCAGCTTTTTAAAAGCCCAAGCTTTAACAGCTATTCAGGGTTTAGCACTTTCAGATCAAAATTACAATACTGCAATTGATTTATTAAAATCTAGATTCGGAAAAAAAGATATTATAATAAGATATAAAATTGACGCGTTATTAAATTTGAACCCTGTTAAATCTCCAAATCAAATTAAAGAATTACGCTTACTGCACGACGCCCTTGATATTAATATTAAATCTCTCGAAAATTTAGGTGTGGATTTAAAATCTTACGGAAATTTGTTATTTCCAATTGTTACAAAATTAATACCTACCAGTATTATGATAGACTATAATAAAATGAAAACAGAATCCGAGGAATGGGATGTACAAGATTTGTTAAAACATTTAAAATTAGAAGTTCAGACTAGGGAAAAAACCTTTTTATTTTTAAAACGCGAAGTAGAAACTCACAATAGCGGATATAAAAACTCAAATTCCAGATTTGATTCAAAATCATCGGAAAATAATAATAATAATAATAATGCTTACTACCGGAAATCTGGTTCGGGATATAAAAATTCTAACACAATGCAAAAGGCATCAGCCTTTAAATTAACTGTTAGTAAATGTATATTTTGTGTTGATGCAAATAACGATCATGACAGTAAAATGTGTAAATTAAATTTAGAGGATAAAAAATTGTCTTTACGCAAACAGGGAATCTGTTATTTATGTTTCAAAAGAGGTAAACATACCGCAAAATTCTGTTTATCGGGTCTCAAATGTGACACGTGTTCAGGAAAACACAATACATTAATTTGCTATAAGCAAAAATCGGAAACTCCAACGGCTCATATGAAAGATAAAAATCACATCGAACATACCCAAACAAATAATTCTGAGAACAGTGCTTGCGAAAATGATAATTCTGTATTGTCCTATAAGTGTCCTGTACAAAATCCGCTTGAGAATAATGAAATATATTTACAAACTTGCTTCGCAAGAATAACAAATAGTTCTAATTTAAACTCTCTAAAGTGTGCCGTATTATTCGATAATGCATCCCAAAGAAATTTCATAAACATATCACTCGCCCGTGAATTAAAATTGCCGGTGATTAGAAAAGAAACTGTTATAATATATCCGTTTTCGTGTAAACAACCCCAATCCAACGAATATTCAGTCGTAAATTTCGAATTGTCTCATTTAAAAAACCACAAACAGAAATGTTATGTAGAGGCATTGGTCGTAAATCAAATCTCTTTTACGAAGTTACAGATTCTGGATGACGCATCATTTCGAAAACTTTGGGTTTCGAGAGAGGGGGAAAGAAATAAAATTCCGCAATTGCATTCGAAGGCTCCAGACATTCTAATTGGCGGCGGGTTATTTTGGAAACTGCAAAAAAATAAAAAGAAAATTAATCGTTCGTTGTTTGCTGTAAATACATTATTCGGATGGACATTGTCAGGAAACAATAATTCAGGAAACGAATCAGACAACTTAATTACTGGCGCCAGCGTGTTAAAGATTGAATGTGGTAACTCTTTTTGTTTACATGAAAACCATCCATGCGTGAAAAAAAATGAATCATCCGATTCTACGGGTAATGATTTGCAAAGGTTATGGTCTTTGGATTTTTTGGGAATAAATGATGATAAATTGATTTCTGCTTCCGATCAGGAAATAATAAATAAATTTGATAAACAGTTAGAATATAAACAGGGTCATTATGTTACTCATTTATTATGGAATGATCATGGTATTGACAAATTTGAGAATAATTTTGAAAACGCTAAACGCCAATTCAATTATTTGAGAAAAAGATTAAAGGCGGATAAATGGATTTTCGAGCAATATAGGCAGATAATCACAGAACAAAAACAATTGGGTATCGTTGAAGACTGCGGTCGTACAAAAAAAGAGTATTTCGCTCCACATAGAGAAATTGTAAGACGGGAAAAACAAACATCAAAGGTACGAATTGTTTTTAATTGTTCCAGTAGAGTATCGGGGTGTAAATCTCTAAATGATTGTCTCGTAAAAGGGCCATGTCTTACACCTCCAATTTTGGATGTAATTAATAGATTTCGAATGTTTAAGATTGCGTTTTGCGCAGATATTGAAAAGGCGTTTTTAATGATAGAAATCGCGGAACCCGATAGAAATTTTCTAATGTTTTTATGGTTTGACGAGGATACCGAGAATTATAAAATAATGCGAATGACCAGAGCTACATTTGGTTGTACAACTTCTCCTTTCTTTTTAACGGGAACAATTAAGAAACACATTAAGGAATATAAGGAAATTTATCCGAATAGTTATGAAATGTTAAATTCAGCTCTGTTTGTGGACGATTTACTTTATGGCTCAGACACTGTAAACGGTGCCTATGAATTAACTTCTACTGCGGTAAATATTTTAGCAAAGGCTGGAATGAAATTAAGAAAGTTTAGTACGAATTCACAGAAATTAAAGAACATGTGGGATAAAAATGATTGTTTTTCGGAGGTAAATAATGAAAATGTAATAAATATTCTTGGATTGGTGTGGGATAAAGATAGTGATAAATTAGGATTAGCTTTGAAATCTATAGTTGAAAATTTGGATATATCGGTATGTACGAAGAGATATGTATTACATACAGCTGCAAAATTTTTTGATCCTATTGGGATTATATCTCCCTTTTTAATTAGGATAAAGTGTTTTCTTCAAAGAATGTGGGAAAGAGGTATGGATTGGGATCACGAATTGCCGGATGATCTTAAGGGAATTTGGATAAAGTGGTGTAACGAAATTAAGGATTTATTAGAAATTCGAATAGATAGATGCTATTTCACGTATGTTGATTTGAAAAATTCGCGTGTAGAACTACACATTTTTTCAGATGCTTCACCACTTGCATATGGTTGCGTTGCATATTTTCGGGTTATCAGTAATGATAAAAAATGTTATGTAAGTATGATTATGTCAAAGGCTAGAGTTGCGCCGCTAAAGAAACTAACACTACCAAGATTGGAGTTAATGGGAGCGGTGATAGCAGCTAGAGTAGCGAAATATATTTGTGATATATTTAAGGAAATTAACATCGAGAAATTTTATTGGACAGATTCTACTATTGTTTTACACTGGGTGAAGGGATCGGCGAAACAATGGAAACCCTTTGTTAAAAATAGAGTAGTTGAAATTCTGGAATTGTCAGTACCCGAAAATTGGTCATATTGTAATACAAAGGATAATCCCGCAGATTTAGTTACTCGTGGTATTAGCGCAAATGCGTTAGTTAATAATGATTTTTGGTTTAAAGGTCCAAAATGGTTATCTGAGCTAAATGGTAAAGGTAATGATATTGGTGAAAAGGTAGACACGCAATATATTACCGAAGAAAAAAGAAAAACACCTGAAAAAATAATTCAGTTTAAAATCTGTATAGAAACAGTTGAACCAATATTGGATCTAGAAAAATATAGTAACATTTTAAGAGTCCTCAGAATTACGGCATGGATAAAGAGATTTCTTAACAACGCGAATCCTAAAAACGAGAAAGTTAGCGGTCCATTATCGGCAGAAGAAATTGGTAGTGCGCAAACAATATGGGTTAAATATACACAAAAAATTAGTTTTCCGAATGAATTAAACTGTTTGGTAAATGGGGAACCTATTTCTAAAAATTCAAATTTAATTGAGTTCTCACCATTTTTGGATTCCGTAGGAATAATGCGCATCGGAGGAAGGCTTCAGAAATCAAATTATTCCTTTAACGAAAAACACCCGATCCTGTTGCCTTCAAAGGGTAAATTAATTGATTTGTTAATAAAAAATGCGCATGAAAAAGTTTTCCATTTTGGCATTAATGATACATTAGTACAATTACGGGAGGAATTTTGGTAATCAAGGGCAGACAGGCAGTAAAAAGCGTATTAAGAAGATGCAGAATTTGCATAAAATTTAATTCTAGAGCTGGAGCCCAGATATCAGCTCCGTTACCTGCAGATCGTATCAATGAACAAAAGCCATTTGCAGTGATAGGCCTTGATTTTGCAGGCCCTTTATACATCCGAAATACGGATAGCAAAATATATATTTTGTTGTGCACATGCGCTATCACAAGAGCAGTGCACCTAGAATTGGTAGAGAACCTTTCTACAGAAACATTTTTATTGGCCTTCAGAAGAATAGTAGCAAGGCGGGGTCTTTGCCATACGGTTTACTCCGACAACGCACGAACCTTTCATCGAGCTGATATTGAGTTAAGGCACATCTGGAAAATAATCACCCATCCCGACGTTAAAGATTACTATAGTAGTAATAAAATAAAATGGAAGTTTATCATGGAAATGTCCCCATGGTGGGGAGGCTTCTATGAACGACTTGTGCGATCTGTAAAAACTGCCTTAAGAAAGGTGGTTGGCAAAACCACTTTAACACACACACAACTACATACAGTTATATGTGAAATTGAAGGGTCAATTAATTCCCGACCCATTACATATACATATGCAGACTCAGGAGAACCTTCCCCAATTACGCCAGCACACTTCTTGGTAGGTCAGCGACTTACTACCCTACCTATCGTGCATATGAAACCACATGTGCTTCCTGGAACTTCGGCAACATATATCAAACGTTTTAATCAAAAGGAAAGAATATTGGACCAGTTCTGGTCAAGGTGGAAGAAGGAATACCTTCTACAGCTTAAAAACGCCATGACAAGTCGACACTCCAGTATTCGTGAATATACTCCAAATGATATTGTGTTAATCCACGATTCCAAATTGCCACGGCACTTGTGGAAATTGGGAGTAATAACACAAGTGTTTCCTGGTAGAGATGGAAAGGTTAGATCTTGTGAGATAAAAACCTCTACAGGAACATTGAGACGTCCTTTCCAGTTGATTTATCCAGTTGAAATTTTTGAAAAGGACTAAACAAACTTTAAAAACTTTCTTTTAAACTATGACATTTGTGTGAACTTACAATTTGAAATATATTGGATTTAGAAATGTCAGATATAATTACAATGGGAAAATGAACATAAAGTTAATGTTCATCCGGGGGCCAATGTGTTGTTTATTGGTCTAATCTAAACCTGTAGATGGCGCTGCGCGCCGATATTAATGTTCTGTTTCTTCTTTTCTCTTTAGTGTGTTCTTCGTGTTCGTCATTGTAGTGTGTAATAAATGTATGTCTCAAAATGATATCATTAATTTCGTTTAAGACTTCAATCGACTCCAATGTATAGAAAGGAACCTACAGTGGCCGGCAGTCCCCACGAATCTGGACCGATAAGGTAAGATATTTACCTTATTTAAATATAATATTCTGAAATGTTTATTAAGATTTATATATGAAACGATATATCTGAAATGAGTCGCCAAAGTAGCGACATGTGCTTGAATGATGATTTTTATAAAGTCGTTAAGAATTTTACCGACAGGGTGTAAGCTTTTCAAAGCATGATATGTAATAAAATTTACATTTCAAGAAGTCTAGAATGGGAGAAATACGGCTGCCATAGTATCAGCAGATGCCAAAGCTGAATATAAAAAACAGGAATACTACTTAAACATGACCATCGCAAGTGACAATGAGGTATGAATGTTTTCATATTCCATAGTGTTGAATGTGATTAAAATTAGTTGTAAATATGTTTGTAATATTGTAGTTCATTATTATATCTCCTCCATTCCTTGTACAAATTATTTATTTATTTTTCATTATGCTGTGTTTGTAGTGTAGCTAGAATGAGAAACTTTTTAGCAAAGCATATATGGTAAAATGTATTAAAATTAAGTAGTTTATTTTTAACTTATGACCCAATTTAATCCCCTTCTCCCGTATTTTTGGAAGTGCCTATGAAAATTAATAAATAAGCTTAGTGTAATTACATATTGTACAAAAAATACCCAGCTTGATAAATTATAGTAGTTGCGCAATTCTAATATCATATATATATATATATATATATTAAAGATATTTATTGTTTATAATTTACGTATTTCAATTAACTTTGATTTTATTTTCAGTGATGAAAGTTCATGCAATAACTTTTATTCTTCAAAAATTGCAACTTTAGGAAATTATTGTGCCGCGAAATATAAAGTTCATTTTTGTTAAATGATTAATGTTAGAGAAACTGTTATTTTATTCGTCTCAGAGAAATCTGTTTGTAAGAAATTTTATAGATATCTGTGTTTTGAGCCAGAATCATGGACACAATTTCAGTTAATGGCAATGGTTACTTTTTCAACACCTTTATATCATATGGCAGTCTTGAATCACAATATTCATAAAAATTACACCCATCACCCAAATTAAATATTATAGGATATAAAATGTATGTACATATATTCCCACCCCTTTTTTTATTTATGTTAATTCCACTTTGTTCATTTAAATAAGAAATTGACCAAATGCATTAAAAAAAAAGTGTTGTGTAAAACGCATAAGAATTCTTATGTGTGCAACTGTGAATAAGCCACAATAACTGTTAGGTATTGGATATACTTTTGCCTCACTAGAGGGCGCAAGAGGTCCCGTTGAGACGAGATTCGAAGAACATTTTTGTTTTTCTCCCGGGACTTTAGTTTTTAGTTTTGTTTCTGGAATGGAGAGCAACAAGTCATGAAGTAGTAGTTTGCTCTCGGGCCCTTTTTGACCTGATTTTATTATTCATGGAGCTACAGCGAATTAGAAAAAGTGGCTCATACATTAGTTTAGTTTTGGTTTGGCTTTAGTGAAGAGAGCAACACAATTAAATAGAATGCTCTCAGGCCACCTTTGGCCTAATTTATTTTTATGGAACCACCATTGTCATCACGAAATAGAAAACTGGTGGCTTAGTTATTAAAATATTACGAATAGATAATTGTTTTCGTGAAATTTCGAATATGTACAGTCGGCTGCAAAATTATTCGAGCACTAGTAATAATCCTTGCCAAAAAAAAGTACACTTAATACAGCTTTGTTAAATAAATCCTTGTCGAGTCATGTTCTTAATCAGTCTAAGAACATGATTCGACAAGGATTTACTTAGCAAAACAGTCCTAAGTGTACTTTTTAAATATAGGAATTATTGGCTAGTGCTCGAATAATTTTGCAGCCGACTGTATGTATTTTGTGCATCTTCATTGTAGATATCATCATTCAAGCTGTGTAATTAATAAACTGTCATATTTTTCAAGATTAAGAAGAAGTGAGTTTTTGAATTTAAGTAAATGTTTTTTCTTCCTTTTCTACAGATGAAGTTTACAGGTAAGAAGATTTTGCTTCATATTTATTTAAGTTTATTACCAGAAATAAAAGCGGTTTGAAAATATTTAATAATAATTTTGATTGGATGAAAGATCCTGCAATAAATACTTCACAAAGGGTCGAGAAGACTCGCTTGAAGCCTTTCAGAAGAATGGCGTTTTAAAAACATATTTTATGGCGTCCGCCAGATAGGACATTATATTGTTTATATTAACTGAAAGGAAAAGAATTATTTTCATTTGAAACAAAAAATGGTTTACATTATTATTATATGAAATGTTTTGCAAAAGGAGTTAGATTGAAATCTTAGATTGAAACTATTTAGAATATTCCTTTTTCAAAGTAAATAAAATTAAAAGTTACTGATTGATTGAAATAAAAGAAGATTTTTTATTTGCTCTATTATTTGTACATTTAAAATAAATTACGGTAAAAATAAATTAGTTATTTTTTATGAAAGAAATAAATAAAACTAGAATAAAGAAACTGAGCATTGAGTTGACCTTGAAAAAGAAGCATTAGATTTGATAAAGAAAAAATAAAAAGTATTTTTTCATAGTAAATATTAGATGATGTCAAAAACTGATTGCAGTGAATGTTTATTGTTTTATTTTGTATTTCGCAATGATAATGAAATAAAGTATTGCGATATAATTTATGAATGAAATCAGAATGTGCAAATAATGGAAGCTTCTATTTTAATTTGTTCTTGGATTAGATCTTGTGATTGTTTAATTCAATAAATTTTTACAGTTAATAAATGAATAAAAATTATTATTCAGTTGAAAATAGATATTGCTATAAGAGTAAAATAAAAAATAATAAAATGTTATTTTCTTTTGTTTACATTTTATGAAAAGAAAAAATGGTTCTCGAAATAGAACTTTTTCCAAGTTGTTCTTAAAATAAAATCTTCTTGGTAAATAGAAAAGTAAAGGTTTTTACGTTTAAAATAAAGGCTGTGGCTATTGCTACGGCATCCGTAACAATATTATTGTTACGGCAGTCTGACTGCGCTTGCGCAGTGAGACTGCCGGAGAATTTTTAAGAATGATTCTTTATTTCAATGATTCTTGTATCCGGCAGTCTATTTGTTTACTTTTTTCAGCCATGTTTTTTCTTCTATAGCCCAGAATAATGCTACCTGTGTTTGTCGCGTTAATAATCTTGGACTATATTGATCCTTGTACAAATAAAAAAGCAATGAACGGTTATTGTTAATATTTAAATCTTTATCAAATACATTTTTATGAAATTTATCGAGTGTCAGTTAAAGTCGATGAAAAAAATTGCACTTAAGATTAACATTCCTTTTTTAATAAATTGTCTTTAGAAAGCTGTACATATTTTACTTATGTACCTATGTGTATTTTAAATTATCTTTTTTTTTATACATGTAATTAAAATTAGAATTTACTGTCAGTTTTTTTTCCCCTCAGGTACAATTTCCGTAATTACTTTCTGTTCAATTAAAATTAGTTTTAAGTTTATACTCACTTTGTCTTTCTGTCTCGTTACATAGTTTATCATGTCTTGTTTACTAGGTATTGAAACTTTATATTTTACCCGTATTGAAAACCAAAACTACCGTAACGGATCGTAAATCTTTATCAACATTAAATCTACAAAAATATAATAAATTATTCTGCTGTCAAATGCGTACTTCATTAATAACTATAAATTTGTAAGCTTTTCACATTCTTTTCTTTTTCAAGTTTGCAAACACAATCATATATGCTTATGTGTGCAAGCATTATTATTGAAAAGTTTTAAATCATTACAAAATTGATATTTTTTAATAATTTAGATGATTTTAATGTTATACACACTATTAAAAATATATTTTTAATGAGCTAATGTTTAGTCTTCAGTAACATTAATAACTTAAATCTGTTATGTCATATTCTTAAAAAAAGAAAAATTGTTTTTGTATACTTCTCTTTTTCATCATCCCCATGGGATTACTAAAAATTTTCATAATAGCTTTATCATATTAGTACTAGTACCTTGACAGTACATTCTTTTATAACAGCCCTGTAGTATCGTTATGAAAAAAGTACCCCCCCCCCCCCCACTTTTTTTTTTTTTTTTTTATTTAGCAAGCCTAAATTATATTTTTTTTTTTTTACCACGTAAATAATTATTATGCCAAAATAATTATTATGTGTATATATTTAAAATATTAAATACGTGAGATGAAAATATTCTTGGATAACAGGAATATCCTTATGAAACTAACATTTAGAAAATAAGTGAGAATATCCTTTTCTCTTTTAGATAAAATAAAAAACACGTTTAAACCTTGCATGTGAAATATAACTCATTCATTGTTCTCAAAAAGCGTATATTTAGCTTTATTCCCCATATTCTTTTTTCTTTGTAGGAAGAGGGGATATTTTCAATGAAATATAGTTTTAAGATATTTTATTCAAACAAAAAAGTACTTAAGCTTTTTATTTTCACTTTATTTGCTCAGTAACAAGAACATTTAAAACTCATAAACGGTTATTAAATGTTTTAGGAAAACCAGAATATAAAAGATTAAAGATATTAGGTTTAGAAATCAAGCTTAAAAGCTATCAAGCAAAAAACTTTGTGCATAAATTGTGCATCATCGCTTTGTTTGCGGCACTCATGCCAACTTAATTGTTTTGGGTTTTTTGCAGTTTAAAATGTTTATTCAGTTTTTCACTTATTACTTTTCAACAGTTCTCTGGTGTATTTTTTATTATTTTAAGATTAAAAGAAAAGCTAATGAAAAGTATTAAAAAAAAGAGAAAATTCAAATTTTATTAAGAATAAGCTGTTTATTAAAAGCTAGCTTATTTTTTTTAATATTGATTTTAGCGACAGATTTTGGCTTAGGCCAGTGCCTAGGGGCGCCTAAGTTTTAAAGATAATTAAAATTTGAACAGTAGTGGCAGTTAAATTTGAAGGACAACCAGTATTACTAGGAATGAGAAACGTTTTTAATTAATTGTTTTTTTTTTTTTTTTTTTTTTTGCCAATTATAAAACACTTTATCAATCCCTGTTTAACACGTTACAGATTTTTAGATAGTGGTTTGAAATATACGAATAGATAGTGTTATTGAAAATTGATTTTTCCAACTGAGTAAAAATGATGCCCGGATCTTTGACTTACACAGTCTAAGATCTTTGACCATGTAAGTCAAAGATCTGGGGTTCGACTCCTGGTCCTGCCATTATTTTCACTGAGCTGGAAAAATGAATTTTCTCTATATATGATTTTCTTCCCAATCTGTTGATTGTGTGATATTAATAAAAAAAGATAGTGTTATATTTGAACGGTTGATCCTCTGGACTAAGCAGCGGCAATATGTAGCTAGGGATGCTGCTGTTTTCTTATGGCGATTAAACGTCCAGCAATGGATTATGCTTAGATCCAGGTAGAGTGTGGCATTTTTTTTAAGCTTATTAAATTCTTAAAAATGATTTAATTTTGAACACAAATCCAAACATTAAGAGCAATCGAATAGATTTTCAGTCGATAATACAAATTTCAAAGCATGATCTGCTCTCTCTGTCATGAGTCAAACATGTTATGATTTGATGAGAGAAATTATTTTCTGAAAATAATTAAGTATGCAATGATTTAAATATAAAATATCGAACAAGAAGCTGTAAAGAAACTATTTTTAAACAAATTAACCTACACTGTAAAAAAATAACTATTACCAGCTGCAAGAAACCCTCTCTGATTGGAGAAAATAATTATTTTCTCCAAATCACGGAGAGTTTCTTGCAGCTGGTAATAGTTATTTTTTTACAGTGCATCAAAATAATTTCTATTTTGATTAATAAAAATATAAAAAGAAAGTTAGTCAGTTCTTAAGTGATTAAATAAAAAATTAAATTCTGCTTATTAACATTTTTTGTAGGAGAAACCAAATAAAGTAATTGATTTTTTTCATGATCAGATATGATTATTTATTTTTTACTTATGTAATGATTATTATATAAAGATTGCTTAGAGATTGATATATCTAAGAAAAATATTTCTCCTTTAGCTGTATCATATTTATTGCTATTATCCCGGTAGCAGAAATCGTGCAGCACGGCAGCAACGCTGCAGAATTATCTTGAAGCTTGCAGAATTATCTTGAAGTTTGCAGATTTATTTACCAATTTACAAAAAGAAAAAAAAAAAAAAAAAAAAAAACATAAGAAAACGAAAAAATGCGACCGGAAAAAAATCTCGAGTTTGTTTTCGCTACGATCGTTCACCACGCGCGCTACGCTGAAGAACCAAAGAATATTGAATAGAAAAATTCCTCCCGCGTTTTCTCTTCGCGATCTGCCTCTCCCACCTGCAATCGAAGTGGAATGATCCTCTTCGTAGGGAGAGAGCTTGGGAAAGAAGCGCTAGTCACACTCGATCGTTTGGTCATTTTTAGATTCCTTATGTTCATAGTGCACATGCTCCATTTTTTTTTTTTTTTTTTTTTTTTTTGTTAATCGTTGATGCGTTAGCACGTGTTATAGATTGAAGTATAATATTTTCTGTGTAATATTTTTTTTATCATGTCATCTAATGAAAAAGTTATTTGTTGTCCATGTGAAACAACAGTAATTAAAAAAAATCTAAAACTGCATTATACTTGATGTAAATTTTTTTTCATTTTGTATGTTAATCCCTGTCTCAGAGGCAATATGTGAGAGTTGGGGGTCAATAACAAGCAGTGTAATGGAAAAAAGACCAAGATGTAATGATGGCTCATTAGAAGATATTGGCACATCAGTTATGCGTGTCTTTATTATGCTTAATGGTCCTGAAAGTGGATTTAAGCATACATGCAAATTTTTGAAAGCTGCATTAGTTGAAAAGTATGGCATGTCCTACTTTCAACATTTTAAGCATGTCTCAACAAATGTTACTTTTAAACATGCTGTTACTTCAAAAGTAGTTAGCAGAGTTATTAATAACTCTGATTGTTTACCATGTTTTCATTAGTTATATAAAATAATTTTGAAAGATTGAACTGTGTTTAAGTTACTTTTTTTGCTTTTGTGTTTAAGTTACTTTTTTTTTGCTTTCAGGTATTACATTTCTTTTAACTTGCATTAACTGCTGTTTCAATATTAAGCTGTGTAAACATTTATTTATTGTCTGCATGTATTAAAGGCATCTGTCATATATTTTAAAATGCAAATTTTGCTTTAAAAAGAAAGTAATTTATCATGAAAGTAAAGCTTGGCTCGTCGTTCAGAGTCGCAGAAAAATTTTGGCTTCTGAAACTGGTGCTGTAGAATGATACAAAAAATTCTGCTACTGGGGCTATTATTACTATTACAAATGCATAATATACTTCAAAACATGGGAGGGGGAGGGTGCCATATCGAAATGGGTGTAGGGTACAATCTAACTCAAATCCGCCGCCTCTGATTGTATTGTTATTTATTGCTGCAATCATATTGTAAATAAGCTGCTATTGTTTGTATAAATATCAACAAATGCAGGGGTGAAACTTTTCAGGGGCTTTCAGGGTTTTTTAAATTTTTGCTGCTTCTGAATTTTATGTTAACTTATTTTGTTTTTATAGAAATTTGTCATTTTGATTGTTTGCCTTAAAATGCATTAAGAACCCTTTAAATATTATTTATTACAGGTAGATATATAATATACCATTATTAAATCCCCCCCCCCCATCTGCATGCAAATAGCAGATTTCAGGGTTTTTGCATATTAGGTAGTTTTACCCTTACAAATGTCCATTTTGACGCCCCCCCCCCTTCAACCTTTCAGCAGAAAGTTTTGAAAAAATGAAAACTGATATATAAATTGATCTCAAACATCTAAAATATTTTTTTTTTTAACAAAAGCAAATGATGGCATCATTCAAAAAATAAAAAGGTGTAACTTAATTTTTTCTTTTTTTTTTAAATCTTAGGACTCTAAAAAAAAATGTGAAAATGATAATATGTAAACATAGTTTATAATTCGGACGTCAAAATGTACATTTATGTGTATCAAACATTGTATACATTAAAATGTACAGGTACAATGTACATTAAAACTAATCACGGATGCATAAAGTATTCAAATTGTATAAGAAAAAACTAATTTTCTGATGTTCATACTAGTAATTGACATTTATACTAACAAAGAAAATTTATTTATTAATTTAAACATCAATAAGGTAAGTAACTAATATTTAATGAAAAATAAAAAATGATTTATAAAGCACGGGAAAATTTGTTTCCATAATTATGCATTACTTAATGTATTTTTTTAAATTCCGTTTTCACATTCAGAAAAAATCACAAACAATAAATTAGTACTTGTTTTACAAAAATTTATTTTTTAAACTTTTAACATTTTATTTTGCAGTTAAAAAATGCAAATGATATACTTGGTTACTTTTTTATATTTAAACTCAAAATATTAAAAGAACCAATTTAACAGTTGAAAAATTTCTAAATGTCAAAACAAAATTATAATAAATTGTATAATCAATAATTCTGGAAACAAATTTCAAAGGCTAGGTAGTACTCTTAAGTATTAACCACTTCGCAGGCTGCAGTAATGTGTAGACGACAGCTATAGTGTGCCTCTGACTAGTTGGTCAAGTGGTTAAATGAAGCTTATTTTATTTTAGCATGCAAACTTTAATATTGTCTTTCTACTAATTTATATTAATAAAATCAGACTTTTGCTTGTAAATTTCAGAATAAAAAAATCTGCAATATAATTTGCAATTGTTGTGTCCGTAACTTTATTTTTGTCCAAGTATCACGCGAGAACGGCTAAACTGAATTGCAGGAGACTTTGCAGGAATTTAGGTCTTAAAGCAACTTAAAATTATATATATCAACTTTTACAACATTTTCTCCCCTTCCAAGGGGGCAGGAGGCAAAAACATGTTTGTAAGCATGACTTAGCTCCAAATTACTTCACGATTAGGAGATTGCACATGGAGAGACTAGATTTGAGGACAAAAAGGAAAAAAACTTTCTTTCATTTTGGAATTTTTGATTTTTAGGGGGGGGGGGGGGGAGGAGGAAAAAAATTTTTGGTGGAAAATTTCACAAATTCCCGAATTTTGAGTAGAACTCTACCTAAAATGGTTAACAAAGATGTTGAAAAGAGCCATGTAATTTCCAAATACCCATTTTTGTTTTTTGTAGTTTTTTAGGGATTCGATTTGTGCACAATGCTAGTGCTTTAGTGTTGAATTTGTCTTGGAAAAACTGTAGGAGCTGAAGTGAAGAATTTCAGTAGGTGGATTATTTATATGTATCTGACATCTATAGTATTGGAATTTTATGACCCCCCCCCCCTTTCTCCCTGGAGAGCAGGAGGCAAAAACACGTCTGTAATTGTAAGCATAAGTCAATTTCACATTACTTCACGGTGAAGTAATTGCACATGTGGAGAGTATTGAGTATAGAGTCCTGCATCGGGTTGGGTAACCCAATTTTACCTGAACTTGACCCGACCCATGGGTCGGGTTGACAAATTTTTTTCTCTTGCGTGTCAGGTTTAGCTTTCTATGAGTCAGGTCGACTTGAGAACACCTTTCAAAAAAAATTTTACAGTTGAAAGCATAAATTTGTAGACATAATTATAGTTTCTTTAACTGATTTTAGACATATGTTGGAGCTCCATATTCCTATACACAGATATCCACCCGAAAAAAAAAAATCCGTATAAGCATGAGAAAAAAATATTCGTATATGTTTTCTTTTCTTAAACAAATCTAAAACTGATCATATGTAGAAATTGTATGAAAATTTTAAAGTACTGTATAAATTTTTAATGACTATTGTTAATATATATATATAAGAAATACAACATAATCTCACTTTTACGTTTTGGAAATTTAAGTTATTTCTCAATTTACATTTTTTTTTTTTTTTTAATATATCTTTATTTTCAATGAATTTTAATCCTCGCTTGTATGTTAATGAAATTTTGAATTTTCTTCCATTTACATTTGTATATACAGTAAATATAAAGGGAATACTTGTCGTGATTTAATTAAAAAAAGTAATGTAAAATAAACACATAAAGAAATGAATACCATCAAGGCAGATTATATTCTTTATTGTCTTCTCTAGAACGAATAAATAATGCACCAGAAAACTGAAACGAGGAGCTAAGTTGCTGATTATGCGAATTTAAAATGATCAGTGATCCTTAAAAAGCCGATGTTTAACTGCGAATCACATACATGCTACACAAATTATTATAGTAAAATAAACATCTACATCGGACAAAAGCAATAAAGAATAATACATCTTTATTTTTTTTCCAGACTATAAGTAATAAATAATAAATTATGAACATTTAAATTGAAGTGCATTTTTTATTTTCTTCTATATTCAATAGAAAAAAGTGTTGGATTCATAAAAATTTTCGACAGATTTACATGTTTTGAGAGGTCTAGAACACGATTTTACCATTTATAGAAAATATCTGTCTGTGTGTGTGTGTGACAAAAAGTTTGTGACGACTGTATCTCCGGAACTACTGTTCAGAATTATATATGAATTTATATGTAGAGGTACCTTGACCTAAAGTAGTGCCTATCAATTTTTTTCAACTGATCAACAGGTGGCGCTGCTATACAGCAATTTCTGAGATTTAAGAGAAGGCTATATCTCAGGTTCTATTGAGTATAATCAAACAAAGCTTGATATGTAAAAAGGCTATTATGAGACATTATGATGATTCAATTTGATTTCTTATTGGCCAACAGGTGGCGCTGCTGCTCAACAATTTCAGCAGTTTAGGCGAAGGCTATATCTCAGGAACTACTGCATAAAATTGCATATAAATTTATAAGTAGATGCACCTTGACCTAAATTAGTATCTCAACTGTTGGTGTCAACCGCACAACAGGTGGTGCTGCTATACAGCAATATTTGCAATTTAATGGGAGGCTATATCTCAGGTTCTATTGTGTATAATCAAACAAAACTTGATATGTGAGAAAGCCATAAGGAGACATTATGTTGAATCAATCTGTATGCTAATCGGCCAATAGGTGGAGCTGCTATGCTGCAATATCCCTCGATAATGGGAAGGCTATATCTCAACTTCTATGGCATATAACTCTACGAAACCTGATATGTGAGATAACCATTATAAAAACGTACTTTTTAAGATGCTATTTATAGGCAATAAAACTGTCACTTTGGATATTTAGTGTTAGTTGTCTCTAAGATGAAAATCGTTTGCATTCATCCTGTTAGATAATCTTAAAAAATAATATTTTTAATAAATTATTTGCACTTAGTAAAATATAGGAAAGTATAGAAGAAAGTCTTGTGGTGGCCAAAACATACTAGTTTACTCTTGAATTTCACAACTCACATAAATGGTTAAAAATTATTATTGATCCTTTTTTCAGTTTTAAATTAAACAATTAGTAATTACATTTCAAATTCTTTTTAAAATACTTTACCAACTGTATGACAAGGAAAACTTACCTTATTTTATAATTTAAAAATGTTTTGCATGATTTTTAGATGAAAAAGTAATTTTCATTTAGTTCTCGGGTTTTGGGTCAGGTGCGGGTTGATGAAAAAATTTTAGTCGGTTTTCGGGTTGATGAAATTTTTTTTGTCGGGTTCGGGTCGGGTGCGCAGGACTCTAATTGAGTACAAGAAAGCATTTTCTGTGATTTTGAAATTTTAAATTTTTAAGCGAGGTAGGGGGAATTTTTGAGTAGAGTTTTACAAAAAAGTGGTACATATTCTAAAGAAAACGCATGGCTGTTTTCAGTATATATCTCCAAAAAACCATTCATATTTTTGTGACTTTCGATTTTGAGAGTTGTGTTGCAAGGGGGCAAATTCGTGACCCCCCCCCCTCCCCTTTCAGCGCTACATTTGTCTTGGGAAATCTAGGTAAGTTGCAGTCATGTATTTTAATGCATAAATAGTTTATATGTATCCAATACCTATTGTAATGAGATTTCCCTCCTTGGGTTCAAGGGGGGGGGGGGGAAGAAAAAAAAAGTTTCCAAGTGTAACTTTGCTCCAAATTATCTCAGTCAGATTAATTTTAATGTGTGGGTTGGTTATGCATACCCAACATGCACTATAATAGGATTTTGTGAAATTTCCCCCCTTCCCCCTTTTAAAGGTTGGAAGGAAATACATTTTCAAGACTAACTCTGTTCCAAATTATCTTAGGAAAGTGATTTTTTGATGTCGATTGGTTATGCATACCCAATACACACACCACAAAGAGATTTTGTGAAACTACTTTCTACCTCCTCCCATAGGAAGAGGGGGGGGAGGAGTAAAAAGAAAGTTTTCAAGGTTAAATCTGCTTCAAATTATTGTAGAACAGTAATTGTTTATGTGTGGGTCAGTTATATGTATCCAATATGTAGTATAAAAAGATTTTCCAAAATTCTCCCCTTTTTCCACACTTTAGGATCCGGGCGTGTGCAAAGACACGTTTTTAGCATAACTCTGCTCCAAATTATCTGAGGAAAGAGATTTTTTGATGCATCAATTGGTTTGTGTATGCAACACACACTCTAAAGGGGTTGGGTTTCGCGAAATTACCCCCCCCCCCCAACACACATACATACTACCACCGTCCGTTGGGGGAGGCTCAGCAAAAAACGCAGTTTCAAGTTTGAATATGCTTCAAATTTTCATGGAATGGCGAATTTTGGCATATGAGTCAGAGATGCTGTTTATGTGCTATAGTGCGTAAATTATGTGAAAAATTTATTGTGGTGGGTACCAGCGGACACGTAATTTTCATTCTTGAAAAAAATAATAAATAAATAAACGAAGAAAGAAAAAAATAAATTTTAAAATATATTTCTTGTTTAAAACTAATATTTTCTTTATATTTTTAAAGCATTCTGCTCTGAAGAAGGAAAAAAGATTTAAGACAATTTCAAAAAGAGCTGGTTAAAAATTCCTAAAAATCTGTTTTTCATTTACAATTAAAAAAAAAAAAAAAAATTATATCTGTAATGTATAAATTCATTCATGTGGGGACCCATTTTTTGAAAAATTGACCCAGATTTTTTAAACTCATGGGTCCCAAAATTTTGAAAGACTAGCAGCTTCACTGTGAGTATTGATTAAGAATATGCAATATTCTCTCTGATTCGATTTATTGAAAATTCTGATTTTCCCGCCAGTGGTGGATCGAGAGCTTACATTTTGGGGAGGGAGGATAAGATTTGTCAAGATGTTATTCCAGATTAATGAAAATTTTACAATTGTAATATTCAAATGTGAAATGAATGCCAGTATTTTTTTTTTTGGGGGGGGGGGTGCTTCCCCCCTTAGATCCGCCACTGTTACCCGCTGTGGACAGGGGAGTAAATCAGTGCCGAAGGCAGTGGGAACCTGAACTCTTCATGCTGCAAGCGAGAAAATCTCTACTGAATGCGACATAAACTTTAACTTAGGTTTCAACTGATTTTAGTATGTTTATTTTTGAGATTTTATAATAATGATATGGAATTTTGAGAATTCGTTTAAATATAGTGTCCAGTGAAGCAGGCAAAGCCTGCTAGTAAGTTATATAGTTCTTCAGAATTATAAAAAGAAATTTGTGATTAATTAGCATGAAAGAAATTAGCACAATTATTTCAATTAAAAATATATACTGTATATTAAAATTTATTTAAATATGCAGTCATACATAATTTTTAAAGTTTTAGTTAATTACGGCTGAATCTGCAGCTGCACAAACTGTTCATAAATTGGAATTTTGTAACAATTGATCTGTATTTTTTATTTATAATCTTGCTGGAGATGGAGATTACTGAAATATTCTACATAATATTCATACAAGAGATATACCAAATATTTGGCCATATTACTGATTATTCCATTTGGCCGAATCTGAAACTATTTGGCTAGATGAATATTCAGTTTGTCCAAATATCCAATTATTTGGTAAGCTATTCAATTAGCCAAATTTATAAAACTTCATTATTACTTTCTTCTACATTTTAGTAGAAGAAAGTATTGTATTCGTAAGAATTTTTGACCTTGGGTTTTCAATAGATTTTGATTTACGCATTCTGAGAGGAGTAGAACACGATTTGACCAGTTTTAAAAAATGTGTCTGTGTGTGATAAATTTTTGTGGCAATTGTATCTCAGGAACTACTGCATAGAATTTCATGCAAATTGGTATGTAGTTGCACCTTGACATAAATTAGTGTCTGTCAACTTTTGGTGAAAATAGTCTTAAAGGTGGCTTTGCCAACCTGCTTTTTCTAAAGTTTTAACATGGTGATAATTTCGTGTAAATGTGCATAAAGATAATTATTTTTTAATAATTATGAAATTAAAAAGAATTGTTTATAACAGTGATAGTCAACTGAGGAAAATTTTTTGTATATGTAGGAGCATTGCATCTGTCTCCTGTAAATTTTCATTATGTACCCAAAGAGATTTAACTATGTCCTTTAAAACAAATGATTGAACTATAGATCTGTGATAAAAGTTATTGATCTTTTTCATGAAAAGAAAGAAAAAAATGTATTTTTATAAAATGTTATTTGGAGAATAAAATTGATTTTCTTTGGATATTTGACGTTACGACTTCTCTAGAAATGTAAATCATCTGCATTTATCATTGAAAATAATTTTAATAAGTTATTTTTACTGAGAGAATTTGTTTACGAAAATATAGGGTACAACTTCAGTATACACCCACAGCTGAATTTGGCGATTTTTCTTTGGTGCTGTTTTGAACGATAACAATGTCGTTCTGGACTGTTTGCGATATAATATGGCAGCTTATATGTTGTTTATTTTAGATTTGTCATTTTATCATTTATGATTTAGCCATAATCGCCAAATATTGTTGTGGGTGTATACTGAAGTTGTTCCAAATACAGAAGAAAGTCATATAGTGGCCACAACATGATAGTTTTTTTTTTTTTTTTAATTCCATTTTCACATTCAGAAAACTATTAGTACTCATTTTACAAATTTGAGTTCAAAAATGCGAGGTTTCATTAAGTGCATTTTTCTCAATTATTAGCCATAAAATGAAATAGTACTAAAAATTTTAAAAATTAATTTTTGAAGAATAAGTACTAATTTAATGACTGCGAATTTTTTGAATGTGAAAATAGAATTTTAAAAAATACATTAAGTAATGAATAATTATGGAAACAAATTTTCCCATACAATAACTGTCAGTGAAATTAGGCATTATATGCTCGCAACATGCAAAAAACCCTGAAAACTGGTACTTGCATGCAGAATGAATGGCAAGACTTGTTAATGATATGTAAAATGGCTCTTATTAAAAATATTTATTTACACTAATCATAAATGATAATATGATATTTGCGACGTTCTAAGAAAATTACAATGCAAATGAAATATTCAAAATGAAAAATTTCTATAAAAACAAAATAACATGAAATTCAGAGACACAACTGAAGCGAATCCTGCAGATAACATACTATTACTAAGTCTTCCTTCACTATTCATTCTGCATGCAAGTAGCAGTTTACAGTTTTTTGCTTTCTAAGCGGTTTTACACCCATCATGTAAATTAAAGCAAATATTTTAAATCTTCCACAGCAATATTAAAAAAGATTAATTACATTTATTATAACAATTAATATTTGAATAAGTACAAATTCTACTATGGTACAAAACAAATAAAAGATATGAGAAAAAACTAGTATGTTGCGGCCATGACAAAACTATGTTCATTTTCCTATAAGAATTCACACAATACAAATAATCTATAAAAAATTATGCAAACGATTTTCATTCCAGAGAAGTATAACGCAGATTATACAAAAAAAAAAAAGTAAATTTTATGTTTTGCAAAATAAATCGATTGTATTTTAAATTATCACAGATCGATGGTTCAATAATTTTCTGATCGAAATCCCGTTCCGAAATCATTATATGAGGGAAATAAATCTCCCACATTGATTTCAACATTTTTTCCCGAACACACTAGCTCAAAAAATAAATTAAAATGCCGCATTCAACAAAAAGCAAGGATAGTAAAGCGATCATTTAAAATAATAAATATAAAAATGGCGTCGTGAATGCCAACATCCCAGACAGCACATCGCCTCCCCAGGATATCTTCAAGATGTCTTCTGGATGAAAAGGCATCCCAGAAACGTCCTTAAGATGTACTGTGGATAAGTTAAGCCTAACTGTGCTGTTAGGGATGTGTGCTACGAGATTGATTCACAAAAGAGTCGTTCTTAGTGGGAGCGATAAAGATTCATTGGTGACTGCCGTAACAATAATATTGTTCCGGCTGCCGTAGCAATAGACACTTCGTAAAATAAAAGGCATAAATAACGAATAATTGGTTAATTAACATAAAACTGTTCTGTTTTTGTTTAAAAATCAGAAATGGAAGAAATAAAAAAGCGAAGCCATTACGATCTTCCTTTACTAAAACTTTAAATATTTAAAAAAAAGAACTAGAGAAAGAAGATCTTGAGAGGGGTATACTTTTAGATAATTTAAATAAATTAGAGGGTTTAATGACAGAATTAAAGACATTCGATAATGAAATATTAGACATTATGTCGGAAGATAGTAAATGCGGTGAAGCTTTGATTGTAGAAGAAGCGGAAGAAGGCGAAGCATACTGTGATGAATTTATCACAGTTAAAAGACTAATTAATGAAAAGTTGAATTCAAATGTAAATTTTAATTACACAGGCCAAAATAAAATGGGAAACGAAACTAATTTGAAAACAAAGCGATATAAATTACCAAAATTGGCTATCAAGAAATTTGATTCAAAATTGATAAATTATTTGCCCTTTTGGGCCCAATTTAAGAAAATTCATGAAGATGAGGAATTAGACAACACTGATAAGTTTCAGTACCTTTTACAGTGCGTAAAACCAGGAACTCGAGCAAGAGAATTACTCGAAAGTTACCCCGTAACATCGGAAAATTATTTAAAGGCAGTAAAGGCTTTTGAAGAACGCTATGGGTTAAAGTTATCTTAATCGAAATATATGTTCGGGAATTTTTTTTATTAATTACAGCTAATGTACAGACTAGGGGAAATAGCAAAAATTTGTGTAATTTAGTGACCAAGATAAAAGCGCACTTGAGATCGCTGGAGAGCATGGATGTAAACATTGATCAGAACTCTGCGTGGCTGTACCAAGTGATAGAATCCTGTTTACCCGAAGACATTATTAGAACCTTTCAAAGACTTAATGTTGGGGCCAGGGAAGAGTTAGATGATGAAGAAACCACACAGAGATCGACCTTATCACTATTGCTGAATTTTTTGAAAAGGGAAGTGGCAGGTGAAGAAAGGTTACAATTATCCAGGTCGGGTTTTTAAATAAATTCACCCAGGAAAAATGTTAAAAATAAATTCCACAAGAGAGATGGCAGGGTCTCCACTGCTGCAGGCTTATTCGCTGCAAAAGAATTAAGCTGTATATTTTGCTGAAAAAACGCATGAGAGTAAAGACTGCATAACAGCCAGATCGCTCTATAAAAATAAAGTAAAAGATAAAATTGCTGTTTGAAGTGTTTACGTTTTCGACACCGGGCAAAAACGTGCAAGGTTTTTATTAAGTGTCACGCTTGTTCAAAACCTCACACAGAGTTATTTTGTCCAGAGATAAGGAAATGGGGTGAAAATAGAAGAAGCAAACCTCCCGAACCCGAAGTAATACAGAACACTGTCGCCAAACAATACTCCCAGGAAATAGCCCTTATGACGTTAGAAATAAATATAAAAGGGGAAAAGGGCCAAAAAATTGTGCGTTGTCTTATAGACTGTGGTTCTCAGAAAAGTTACATCTTAAAGAAAACTGCAAAAGAGCTCAAGCTCAAACCCATTGGTACAGAAATAATTGCCCATACAGTTTTTGGGGGTGCACAGATAGAAGCTAAACAGCATAATATGTTTAGAGTCACAGTAGGTGCATCGAATTATCGGGTCAGTTTTATACATGAGCTCAATCTTCTAGACCAAGAAAAAATTTGTGGAGAAATTCCTCGAATTCCAAAGGGAAATCTGTGCAGAGAACTCAAGAAAAATTAGCTGCGGCTGTCCGATATCGGCTCTGGTAGTACAGAAATAGAAATCTTGATCGGGAGTGACGTTTACAGTCAACTGTAAACTGGTCGAGTCAAGCAGTTAGAAAATGGACTCACAGTGATAGAAACCAAACTTGGATGGACAGTTTGTGGAAAATCAGGGCTTCCATCTCAGGGTTGCTTGAATAGCGGTATTAATGACAAATCTGTACATAAAAGATTGGAATGTTCCAGACTTGTGGCAACTCGAAACGATAGGAATTAACGACTCTGCACAAACCTTGTCGAAAAGAGAAGAAGAAGAGCAAGTCCACGATATGTTTCTTAGACAACTCACCAGAAATGGAGATGGTCGTTATCGAGTGGGTCTTTCATGGATTTGCAACAATGTCAATATTCCCTCAAATAGAATTGAAGCAGAGAGAAGATTATTCAGTACGACCCGAAGATTAATGAAATTAAATAAATTTGAGGATTATAATCTAGTTTTCAAGGAATGGCAAAGAGAAAATGTCATACAGGAAGTCCCTCAGAGAGAACTGAAAGAAGTTAGTGAACACTACCTATGCCACCATCTAGTTATCAAGCCTGATAGTTCTACCACCTCCATCAGACCAGTTTTCGATGTGTCATGCAAGGTCGGTAGAGCACCAGCACTGAAGGATTGTCTCTTTAAGGGACCAAATTTATTAGAAGAGATTCCCGCAATATTGTTAAGATTCAGAGAAAAGGCAATCGCTGTTGTATCCGACTTTAGAAGAGCCTTCCTTCAGATCGAAATAAAAGAGGAAGATCGGCATTTTTTAAGGTTCCTGTGGTGGGAGCAGACGAATAAAATAAAAGTCTATCAGCATAATAGAGTGGTGTTTGGTATTACTTCCAGTCCATTTTTACTTGGCGCAGTTATCAGATATCATTTGAATGGGTGTCCAGAAGAACTTAAGGCAATTGCTCAGAAACTTCAGAAGTCCTTCTATGTGGATAATTGTGTCACATCTGTAAACAACACGTCCGAATTGGAAGAATTTAAATCTAAGGCAACAGAAATCATGGCTGAAGCTAAAATGGACCTAAGATTGTGGCAATTCGGTCCTGTAAAAGAAATAGCAAAGTTGCCTTTAGAAAATGAAAAGGAAGAAATCTCAACTTTAATTCCAGATTTAGGAATCAAATGGGACAGAACAGATGATAGCTTGATGGTCTGCAATAAATTTGACTTAGAAATAGTGAATTCATCAAAACGTCAAATTCTATACATAACTCAAGGAATCTTCGATCCCATCGGTTTTCTAGCTCTAGCATTGTTACCTGCCAAGATAATAATTCAATAATCTTGGTCCAGCAAATCAGCATGGGACATTCCACTTCCAGAGAAAATTCAAAGAGACTTGGTTGGTGAGGTCCTTTATTGGTTAAAAATACTTTTATTTTTGACTTTTAAAAAAATTGCATGAAAATTTAGCACACAAGTACAAAGTACTTTTCAAAAAGTAACTTCTCAATCAATCCACATAGTTATACCCAAATATGTTTAGAAAATTTTGATAAATTACAATGATGTAAGATCGAGTGTAAAATTCAAAAATTGTGTTGCATGGAATATTTATTTATTTATTTTATTTCAATAGTTTATGAGAAATTTTAATGTACTTAATAGTGATACATTTCAATACTTATATATGAGATCACGACATTAAGAAAGAAATTTCAAAGAACGATTTTCAATATTTACCATCTCCCTAACTCTAATCTAAATATTTTTTTATTAAATGTTCTCTATATTGCATACTTAAATCAGAGAATTTTTATTTCAATATTTTATGTAGTCACTTGCAACCTTACATTTATTTATATAAAATTACTTAACACAATTAAATAAACGTTTTGAAATTTAACACTTTGAAACAAAATTTACAAAGAATATAATATTGCATAGAACAAAATATATATTTATCTTATCAAAATCTTATATTTCCATAGAACAAAAGTAATAATAAGCTTATCATAGATTTATTTTTAATGAAAACGGATCGGCTGAATATTTCTCACGCTGTACTAGAAATCCTAAATTTATAAACATAGTCTAAGAATCAAATGCTTGTAAAAATTTTATTGAACTATAAATGCAGTAGGCAATCAATTATTATTATTTTTTTAAAACAAATACTGGATGAAATGGTCTTGAACTTCTGATATGCAAAGAACATTTAAAAACTCATATTTTCCACTTTTGATTTAGTCAGGAGTGCAATTAAAGAAGCAACCACAAATTGGAGAAAAGCACAAATACTTTGGATCACCCTATATCATTAATCCCGTAACTTTAACGCGCTGCATATATTATAAACAATATGTGTATGTTTTTTTTTTTTTTTTTTTTTTTTTCCTTTTAAATAAACTGTTATTATTATTATTATTGATATTTGGCGGGGGCAATTTTTTTTTTTTGCTTATAACAAGAATGGAATTTAATAAAATTTTACAAAAATTACAGAAAAATTGACAAAACACAAGAAAAATATTATTCTAAAGCACACATTTATACGCCTAGTATTCGGTGAGATATGACCATTTATAATAAATATTCTATTTACTGCTTTTGCGGGAAAGATAAAAAAATTTCATCACATTGGTTAAAAGCTAGATATATTGGGCAATTTATATCGAAAGTTCATTTAAATACAGTAAAAATTAGGCAAGTTGTTGCCAAAAAATGGGGTAGATTTTAGGTATATACAGGTTTGAAAATTCATAAGGGGTTTTTCACATGCCAAGTATTTAATTTGAAGATCCAATTTTTTCAACCATGTTTCAAAATTTCTTCTTTGTGAAAAAATCCTTCTGGACTTGTAACTCTAACATACTTTTATTTATTTAGTGCAATCTGTGAATTTATAAGGGAATTTTCACAAATATGAACTTTTGTAACATGGTTGAAAATATCTAAAATCTAGCTCGTTCTTTTACCAATAATTTGCTTAATTTTTATTCCATTGAAATAAACTTTTTTATAAGTTACTCAAGATATCTGGCTTTCGACTTACGCAATAAAAAGATTTCTATCTTTCGCGCACGCTCAGAAAAAAAAAAAAAAAAAAAAAAATGAATGTAAATGCTTAAATCTCCTCGAAAATTACACATATAAATTTTATGCTTCAGAATAATGTTTCTTTAATGTTTTATCAATTTTTCTGCAAGTTTTGTAAAATTTTATGGAAATTCCTTCTTGTTATAGGCAAAAAACTTGCCAAAAATGTAATAATTAATATATATATATATATATATATCTGCCTAAAAAATTGTGTATTTCCCATGCAAAAAACTTAAAAATATTGTATATAGTAAGAGAAATAATATGTTAAAATTACAAGTCATTTGTAGCTTTTTATGGCACAGGGTGATCCAAAATACTTGTGCTTTTCATTAATTTATAGTTGATTCCTTAATTGAACTTTGGACTAAATCGATAGCAGAAAATGTGAGTTTTTACACGTTTTTACATGTCTGCATTTCAAAATCATTTAGTCAAGCATATTTTTTTTTTTTTTAAATCAAAATAAAGAAATGTTTAAATAAATAAATAAATAATAGTTTGTACAATAATAGTTTGTACCTCTGTTTCTACAAAACCAAATTAAATATTGGATGCAAGAAATTAGCATTAATAAAACGTAAGGTATCACAATAAATATATAAATAAATAAAATAAAATAAAATAATAGTCATAACCAAACCACTGTTGGCCGATTAACGGCCCTCTTCAATTACCGTTGCCGGAAGCCCGAGCCAATGTTATTCTATGGGGAAATTTTCTTTAGAAATAACTTATTAATTAATACATAGTTTTAAATTCTATTTTCACATTCAGAAAATTCCCAACTGTTACATTTTTAAAAAAGTCCGTCAATTTAGATTTTTTAATTTTTAATATTTTATTTTGAAATTGCAAAATGAAAAAAAAATTCACATATTGAAAATTCGTACTTTGAAGCTTCAAAATAAAATATAAAAAAAAAATAAATTTAAAAAAAAGGTCCATCAATTTAACAGCTGGGAATTTTAAGAATGTGAAAACAGAATTTAAAAATATGTATTAGTTAATAAGTTATTTGTAAAGAAACATTTTCCATACAATAACTTTAGCTTCAGCTTCCGGCGGCGGTGAGTGAAGCGGGCCCTTAATGGGAAAATATAAAGGGCCAATAAAAACAACTAGAGTAATATAATTATTTATGTTTGCCACAACTGGCCCACTGAAGGCTTCCAGCAACAATACGAAAAAATTATGTTTGTTATCAGGTGGCTCGACACTGGCCCACTAACAATTTTTAGCCTATTGTTGGTAGCCAACAGTGGCCCACAACCTTTTTTCAACCGATAGCTTGCTGCCAGCAATGACCCATCAGTGGCCCACTGACTTATTCCGATCGTACTGCAGGCTGCCAGCAGTGGATCGGTCGAATGCGGCCATCTGATGGCCGGCGTAACATATTCCCTTCGGCACCTTAACTTTTGCCACCAACGGGCCAGCAGCTGTTACTGTTGGCAGCCAACACTTGGCCTTGTGTTGGCCATCATCCCAGGTTTTGCTGGGTACTGTATGAAAGATCAGGACCCTGTGAATTTTCCGGAACGTGTGTATACTAGAGCCCCTAAATAAAATAATAGGCCGGCGCATCACCGCCATTTTTTTGCCTCCGAAGAGGACAGCATTCCCGCTTGGCGTCCTTATCGCTTCCCTAATGATTTTAAGAAATCTTGATCTGAAGCTAATCCGGTCAAGATAGGAGCAATAAGCAACAATAATATTCCTAAAAACACATTTTTTTCTTAGTACATTCTCAGGATGTCATTTTATTCTGAGGATAGCCTATGGATGTACAATGTGTTGTTAGGGCGGTTTCTGTTTCTTTTACAAAATGTCGCCCGGAAAAAAATGGTAACGGAAAAAATGGTACCTGAAAAAATGGTAAACGGAAATAATGGTAACGGAAAAAATGGTACCGGAAAAAATGGTAAACGGAAAAAATGGTAAACAGAAAGAATGGTACCGGAAAGTATGGTAAACGGAAAAAATGGTAAGTGGAAAATTAGTATTCTGAAATATCTGTACTATGAATCCATGGTACATTGTCACCGAAAATGAGTATCTAAAAAATATCTGTAATGATGATCTGAAATTTGTATCATTAATTCAATGTTTAATGTCCTTTCGTCAGGGGTAAAACTACTTAACATGCAATAATACAAAAAATTGCAACATGCATGCGAAATGAATGGTTATTATTAAAAATATTATTTATACCTTAAAAGAAAAAAAAAAAAAAAAAAAAAAACAGATATTGGAGTTCCTCATACATTATGAGACAAATAAAAGATTCAAAATGAGAAATTAATGTACAAACAAATGATTTAGCACGAAATTCAGAGACATCAAAATTTTTAAAACCCATAAAAGTTACAAATTTATTTCATACGCACGCTACGCATGTTCAATACGCATTTAATAAACGAAAATTAATAAAAATCCATATTAGAAAGGCTTTTTATATTCTGTAATCCATGTTAATTCTAAACACAAAATCTATAATAAATAAATACATAATAATTATAATAAAATATTTTTATGAATGTTTCAGAAATTATATCGATTATTATCATAAGGGATTTGCACATTGAGAAATCATTTATAAATGATAGAAATTTTTTAGATTTATTACATTTTAAACGCAAAATATATTGAGTTTCTTTTGTACAGATTATTATGACGAGTGTATTTCGATTTTTTTTTTTTTTTCCTTTTTTTTTTTTTTTTTTTTTTTTTTTTTCCAATATTTACCATTAAAAAGGTCTATGTTACCATAAAAAATGTCTATGCCTTTAAAAATATGATCACCTGGCCCGTCATTGGAATACGTCTTCTAAATTGCCATGCCCTTCTTTTTCTAAATGAAAATTCTTTCATCTTTGAATAGTTCATTCTTACATTAGGTATCTTGTCCTGTCCTTATAATAAACTTGTTAAATGACATATGGGTCGAACGGATAACAATGGTTCCCAAGCGCATACAATTCACGGCTAATATATATATATATAATATTTTATATATATATATAGTTTATGCTTAACAAAAAGCATATATCTTTAGAATTTGGGCTTAAAAAAAAAAAAAAAAAAAACATATTTGCATTTTTTTTTTTTTGCTGTGTAACTATGACAGTTACACAAGTCAGTGGCGTAGTGTGCATAACTGGCGCCCGTAGCACGATTTCTTTCTGGTGCCCCCCCCCCCCCCACCTCCCATATGGTTTTTTTTTTTTTTTTTTTTTTTTTTTTTTCTGAATTTTTCTTTATTATTTTTTTTTTTTTCTGTTTAATTGAGCTAGTATTTGTAGAAGAACAGATTTTTTTTTTTTTTCTTTTCAATTTCTCTTACCGAAATATGGTAGAGAAGAGTATTGCTTTAGGATCAAATTTAGGAAACTGAGTTTTTGTGATATTTGAAAAAAATGAGGTCCCTCCAAATTCCAAAAATAGGTCATTATGTTTGGTCTGTATGTGTGTTTGTTATCGTAACTTGGGTTTGAACTTTGGACCTCCCATCTGTCACATAGTTGCCAACAACTTAATTAATATTCAGTAGTACTATTAGTATCCGTCGCTTTTTCCACAGTGGTTTATTTTTAGAGTAATTCGCTCCAAATGTAATTAAGATTAAAAAAAAAAAAATCATATCCACGCTGATTTCATAGAAAACCACGAAAAATTCTGAGTGGCTGGGTTAGAACGAGAAGTGTGACTTGGGTTTGAACTCGGGACCTCCCGTCTAGCACATAGTTGTTAATATCTTAATTATATTCCGTAGTACTATTAGTATCCGCGGCTTTTTTCCACAGTGGTTTATTTTTAGAGTAATTCGCTCCAAATGTAATTAAGATTAAAAAAAAAAAAATCATATCCACGCTGATTTCATAGAAAACCACGAAAAATTCTGAGTGGCTGGGTTAGAACGAGAAGTGTGACTTGGGTTTGAACTCGGGACCTCCCGTCTAGCACATAGTTGTTAATATCTTAATTATATTCCGTAGTACTATTAGTATCCGCGGCTTTTTTTCGCATTGGTTTATTTTTAGAATAATTCGCTCCAAATGTAATTAAGATTAAATAAAAAATAATTCATATTCACGCTGGTTTCGGAGAAAACCACGAAAAATTCTGAATGGCTGGGTTAGATCGTGAAGTGTGACTTGGGTTTGAACTCGGGACCTCCCGTCTAGCACATAGTTGCAAATATCCTAATTATGTTCCGTAGTACTATTAGTATCCGCGGCTTTTTTTCGCACTGGGTTATTTTTAGAGTAATTCGCTCCAATCGTAATTAAGATTAAATAAGAAAATCCATATTTACTCTGGTTTCGGAGAAAACTGCGAAAAATTCTGAATGGCTGGGTTAGATCGAGAAGTGTAACTTGGGTTTGAACTCGGGACCTCCCGTCTGGCACATAGTTGCCAATATCCTAATTATGTTCCTCAGTATCCGCAGCTTTTTTCGCACTGGTTTATTTTTAAAGTAATTCTCTCAAAATGTAAAAATGATTAAAGAAGTGAGGGGGGGGGGGGGGGTAAGCCCTCGAAAATCGTCTGGTGTGAAAATAAGGCGGGGACTAACACTACTAATGAAAATTAATTAGGATGTTGGCAGCTATGCTATCTTCTTCGAGAGCAGAATATTTCTACCACTGTAGGGGAACTCTTTATTTATAATTTTCCATTGATCAAAATTTCTCTAACTTTTATCTTAAAGCATAGATGTATGGAGATATGTAGTTTTTGATTCTTTTTTCGACATAATTCAGTGTATTAAAATTATAAACTAAACATGCATTTAATACTTCTAGCAAATAATGAACACCAAATAGCCAAAAAATATAAATAATTAATGTACGGCACTTTTATCGGCTTTAAAATATATTAGTTTAATATTTTAAAAAATTGGCTGAACTGTAAAGAAGTTTGCTCGATAAAATATATGTTAATGTATGTGCATTAAGCTGCTTTTTCTTTATTAGATTTGGTTTAATAAATATTTAAAAGCAAGGAATTTCCTTTCGTAGAGCTTGAAAAATAAATAAATAAATAAAATAAAGGTGGGGCGGTTCTTTATTATGCATATTTCTATGACTCAAACAATTTTTCTGTAAAAAAAAAAAAAAAAAAAAAAAAAAAAAAAAATCTTAAGAGTTTATATATTTTTTTTATCGCTGAAAATAAAATTAAATTTGCACAAATTTTATGTATACTTTTCAGGATGGAGGACTATTAGTTTCAATGTGGTAAAAAACGTCCTCACCAGTTTTGTGTAACACCAAAGAAAAGGGAAAGGTGGTGGGGTGGGGAGTTAAAGAGGAAGATTGCAGAATAAAATGATTTTTTATGTCACCATTTTACCGATATTAATGATATATTCTATAACTATCACTTACTTTTTATGACGATCACAATGAGTGTATTACATATCGGGGGGGGGGGGGCAAGGGGGCGCAGATGGAAGTGAAATATATTACTCTTTAAACTACCCTATAATCGATTAAAACAAAACCTTTGTGTATAGGGGGGGGGGGGTGCAGACTGAAGGAAATGGTTGTTTTGATATCACCATACTACTTATTTATATGAAACTTTGTACTATCACTTACATTTTATTACAATGAAAGTTACCTGTAGTTGATAAGGGGGAGTAGGGGGTGGGGGAGGGCAGATGAAAATTAAAATAATCTTTTTAAACAAAACTTATTATCGATTTTTTTATTCACATTTTGTATAAATATCTTTTATTGTTACCATTAATGAAAAATTATAGGGCACAGAAGGAAAGAAAATTAATGTTTGTATCACTATATTTTGCATTAAAAAAAAATGATTATAAATATCATTGAATATTTAGAAAAATTTACGCTGATTGTTATATATATTTTGGGGGCAATGGGATAAGGTGCAAAGGAGAAAAATAATTGTATAAATATGGCGATAATACCAATTTTAATTAAAATTTCAAAAACTCATCACCTGCATTTATTGAAAACTTTCAAAGAGTGTAACATATATCTAGGAGGAGGGGAGGACTGAGGAGGAAAAATATTGTTTTTAGAACGGCCAGTTTGACCAATATAAAGTTTATATTGGTCAAACTGGCCGTTCTCTTCATACTCCAATTAAGGAACATAAAACAAATTTCAAAAACCGTGATATACGTTCAAAAATAGTACAGCATGCCATAGAAACTGACCATTTACCTGATTTTAACAGTACTAAAATAATCATATCTAATTGTTTAAATTATCACTCAAGAATTTTCCTGGAAGGCTGGTACACAAATCAACATTTTTCGCCACTTAATGAGGCATGCGCAGTTCCTAGTGAATACGTTGTACTCACATAATGAAAGTCTGTTGTTCATCTCATCATTTACATTTGATGTTTTTTACTGATGAGGGGCCTGTAAAAGGCTCGAAACGTTTAAATTTATGTTTTTGTGTTTTTAATATTTTAAAATGTATATTTTTAGTGTATATTATCTGTCTCAGTTTTTTATATGATTAAAATTTAAAAGTTTTTTAGATATTATTATTATGATTAATAGGTTCTTTTCCTTTATCCGGGCGCATGGAAATCGCCAAATACTATTAACCAAATGCGAGCCATGTCGCCAAGCGAAGCGAATGTAAAAATAGTTTATGGAATGAAAGTCGAAACATTACATTAAGGTTGTAAGAAATTTTGGTGGAATTCTACATTATTTGGCGATTTTTCAACGCTAGCCAAGCCCATAATAGTATTTGGCGATTTTTCCCATGCATCCGGATAAAGGAAAAGTACCAATTAATGTAACTAATAATTAATTTTCCTTAATGCTACTTAAAACTAGATAACACAATTGTTTTGATTTAAATAAAATCTACTTCTTATTTACTCTGAAAAATTTTAATTTAATGATATTTAAAAGTAACAGATTTTTTTTCAAATGATTAAATATATTTTTTAAAAATTGTGTCTTTATATGTTCAACTAGCCTAATAATTTGATATTCGGCCTAGCCGACTAGTTTTAGATTCGGCCAAACTGAATTTTCGGTGCATCCCTAGTTTGTAGACTGTAATGGCACCAAATTCTTTGGTGTACGTACAAGCACTATACACAAGACATACCACTCAAACACTATACACACACACACACTCAAAAAAAAAAAAAAAAAACTTTTAGATAATCCCTAATGATACTGATTAATCCCCTGCTCCTTAAATCGTTTAAATGGATACTATAATAGCACTATGGTACAGAATCGTATTTGAGTACTACAATATAACAGTACAATGCTTATATGGACAAATAAATCAAGTAAAGAGACATACAAACAGAAACGGGTAAATTTTCATGAATTTCCTTCAAATACAGCTGTTTATTAAAAGAATGTCTAATAAGACAGGAAAGAGATAATTTTATATCAATAAAATGCAGCATATTATATTCAGATTATTTCACAGAATGTGACTTTGCTCACCATAATTTTACAAAATAAAAAAAGGTTTCTGAAAAGTGATGATTAACACACAAAGTAATTTTGCTGTGTCTGATAATTACACTGCTATCAGTTTAGAAAATAATTTATGTACAAGAAAAAGTTATTTGACTATAAATAATATAGGAATATGAGCAAATGTAAATTGAGAAAAAATGAAACCATAATGCATAGTTGCACAAGATGAAATGATTCCATTGTCTTTGTTCTACAAAAATGTGAATAAATATGAAAATTTAAAAATCTCAGTCATCATAAATTACATAAAATGTGAACAAACTGGAATGAAGAAAAAAAAATAAAAACAAATGTTTTAAGCAAAGTGTACACATGTGTGCATATAAATGATACAAATAAGCATTAAAAAAATAAATACTTCAACTGGTTTTAGCAAAAAACAATGGTTTGAATTGATTAGTGATTTTACTATGCATTCCGTATGGTACTATATATACTGGGTGATAAAAATTAAATGTAAAATTGTGTCTGTATTAAATGTGAACAATTCGGATAATTTAACAGTCAGGAACAACATAAATTATTTCAGCTTATCTCTAAGTCTTGGACCTCAATTAAAAGTACCTTCCCTTATCTCATTAAATTGAGTTTTTAAAAAATCACCATAAAAAAAATAAGTGGTACCCTGATTTTTTCCTGTTAAACTTTACTATAAACTTCATTGTTTAGTTTGGTTGTGTGACTCAGATTTCAAGGAGTCTACAATAAATTTGAATAAAACTGAAAGAACTAAAAAAATTAAATATGCACAACAACAAATCTTTAGGATAAGCAAAATTATAGAAATTTAACCTTAAGTATAAGGTGAAATAACTTTACTGTATCTGGTATGCACAAAATGAAAAAAAAAAAAAAAAAAAGTATAACATTAATTTTGCAGTAACATTGAAACAGATAGGAGATTTATTGTAAGAATTGAAGTAGAAAATTCCCTATTTTCTTATTTTTTCATTAAAATTTAAATTATAAAATACGAGTTCCAAAATTAACTAAAAATGCTGATATATAAATTAATTGACTAATGGAGGTTAACATAGTATACTGTATGGCGCAGTCTAAAAGTTTAAGCAATTTAATGCGCCCAATAGCTCTTTCGACATGAATGGAAGACTAGAACGAGGCGGAGTTTCCCTTTGTTTGTGGGGAACAGCTGCGTTGTGATTGACTATAGTCCTTTATTTGTGGGCTAAATTAAGATTCCTATAGGTTAAATTTCATCATGACGTCGAATGACGACAGAAAGTCAAGTCGTCAATTCTGTGTCGTGAAACTTTTTTATTTTATTTTCTTCAATCAAATGAAAATTGAATTTTGTTTTTTAAAAAGTGTGGTGTGGTGTAACTAATTTAAAACAAAATATAGACGGTACAGCATCACTTTCCAGAAATCTTCTCTCTGTAAAATTTTGGTAAGTATAATCATTTACGGTAAAGTGCTCTAAACATAATACGCCATGTTTAGCTGGTGTAAAATTTTCTCCTTTCAGTTTGATAAGCCATTCTTTTAATAAACCAGAAGAATTTAAAGGAAATGCTTGAAAACATACACGTTTCTGCTTGCATGTCTCTTTGCTTGAATTATTTGTGCATCAAAAAGATGCACAGTTTTTCGGCATGTTGCTTTCTTTTACTTCGCATTTGCAGCGTAAACAAATCATGGAATACCACTATCACGTGACTTCCACACAAATGTTGCTAACGGTAAATAACCCTCATTAAAGGAATATTTTTGCCCTTATTTGCGCGATAATCAAAGTAGATGGCTTTCAATAAGTACTGGTTTACTTTTGTATTATGCGGGGGATTATTTATTTGTTTTAGGAAATTGTTCTGAAATTTTGTGTAAGAGAATCATAGCATGGAAAAAGGGATATATCAATGAAATAAGGTTTAAAATATCGTTATCCTGTTATTAAAGAAATATCAATATTTTACGATATATTAATATTTAATCCATCCCTAATATCCAGCCCTTTTCTGGAAAATAAATTTTTAGCATGGAATGGAGGGGAATATTATTTTGTTATTTGTTTTCTTTTGCATAAAAATTGAAATACTATTTGATTTGAAGCTCGAATTTTATTTTATATTATTTCACTTTCTTGTTGTTATGGTAAGTTACAAATTAACTCGTGTAAATGACAAGCTACAACTCAACTCTATCACTATTTCAAAAAAAAAAAAAAAAAAAAAAAAAAAGAATTGTATTCCCCGACTGCAGTATGCGATATTAAAATGGTTATATTGCTTACTTTTAAAACGCTTTCTAATTATTTATTTGTATGTTAGCTTTTTGTTGTTTAGATCAATAATTAGTGATAATTTTAATAGGTTATAGGCGCAAGATGCTTCAAGTCTGCGTAAATTAAATATCTGAAATTTTTTGAAAAGCTAAGTGAACTACCATGGGCGTAGCCTGCATCCGATCTAGGGGGGTGCAAAAATTTTCAGGCTAAAGTTGTATATAAAAAATATTTTTGGCGACAACAGAGAAATAGTTGTTATTGGTAATGGTGATCATTATGGTGTGTGTATAACTTTGGGCATGACGGAAGGTTTCTTTAAAAATACCAATTTTTTAAAATCCCTGCCCCCTCCTCCGCCGCTCAAAAAGTATACTTTTAAGTTTGCAGCCTGTGTTTGTCTGTCTGTGGCATAGTAGCTTCCAAACGAATAGACCAATTTCAATGCACTTTTTTTTTAAGAACGTTGATTTAATAAGAGTGCTTTAGATAACTGATAAAAATATGTACTTTTAATTAATATACTTTTAATTAATTGAAATGTGATTTTTTTTCTTCTCAGCCAAAATTTCCTTAGACATTTTAAATTGTTATTGTTTACAAGTATTCAACTCCACTTTCAGGATTTAAAAATAAATCACGTGGTTTATTATATTAGAGTATAAAAACTTTTAAAAAATTAGTTTTTTTTTTTTTTTTTAATGAATTTTAAATTTTAATCCAATTGTGACAAAAATAAAAAAAAAATAGTTGGGAATAAGTTCAGAGTCCAAAAAACTGTAAATTCGGCTGAAAATTGGGGGATTTTCCAGAGAATTTTCAAAATAAATTAAAATTTCATTATCATATTTATTTTCTATGCAATTTCCACATATATTTTAAAATTTGCAAACTGTCGATTTTCCTTCTGAGCATTGGCGTAGTTTTCCAAATTATTGGAGAAGCTCAGGACGAACTTGTGAAAATTTTGGACTTTATGAATCTTCATTGCAAATTATTGTCTTAGAATTTCATAAAAAATTTGCATACTTGTGTATTAAAATAAACAACATTAAAATTTCCTGAAAATTATTTGAATTAAATTTTAAAAATTTAATGTAATTATTATTATTATTTTTTTTTAATACTTTCTGATAATTTAGTTTTCTCTGGATTTTACATTGTTATAGTTTAACGATACATTCTAAACATATCTGGGTATTACTTTGTGTTAATTTTTTCCTTTCTCTTACTTATATATGATAGAGAAAGTATTGTTTTTGTGTTTAATTTTCGACATTGGATTTTTGGTATATTTATAAGTTTTGAGGTCCTCTTAATCCGAAAAACATATTTTTAGCAATTGATGTGTCTAAAATGTGTGTCTCTCTGTGTCTGAATAATGTAAGCATAACACAAGAACAAGTATTAGCAGAAATTTTAAATCTGGTATTCTAAATCTGTATCATGTAAGCAGGGCGCAAAATTTCTGCTCGCCAGCTCGCCATTGGCGAGTGGAATTTTTACTGTGGCGAGTAAAAATTTGGTCTAGTTATAGATAGAATTCTTACACGATACGGTGACAGTAAACATTCTTTTTATAGATTTAAATATGCAAAATCTTGCCATCTTATAACCTCATATTTAACCTATACTTTTTAGATTCTCGGAGAGCCGAGTCTGTCTGTGCACTGCTCTAGATTGGGAAAGGAAAATTGCTACATAAATGTTTTGATCTCTTCGGCAGTTTCGTTTCTCCCACTGTGATTTCTCCAAGCAGAGTTAGAATAGACGAGCAGAGAGCCTCTTTGCCCGTCGCCCACTATCCGAGAGAAGAGATATGCGAAAGTTTGCCTTACATCAAAATGACCCCGAGCCCTTTTGAAGATACTGCCTATGTTTATTTTGATGAATAATGATCAAAAAACAGTTAATATTTTCCAGTTTTTTACTGAAACACCAATGATTTGCGTTTGCAATGATTTGTAAGCAACGATTTTGTCGAAAAAGCTATTCCGAAATGGCTATTTCAAATAATAACAATGAACAAGTTGTACACATCGACATTCCGTCTGATTACAAAAATAAAATGGACGAAAAAGACATTTCTAATATAAAAAGTTAAGTAAATAAATAGATAATAAAGGAAGCTTAATCTTTCATAATAAAAAGATTTTCACAGGATATTGTTTGACAAAGAATTTTTTTTCTTCTTTTTTTCTTTAATGGCTCTTTGCATTTATGTTATTGGATATTTTAATCTTTTTCAAATCTCAAATACAATACATTTAATTATAATGATTTTTAATTATAGATGATTATGAAACATGATGATATACGACACACTTTTAATATATATAATTTTAGACATATTTGTAAAATCATTTCAAATAGTTAGAAAAAATAAAAAACCAAAATGCGTAAAAAAAAAAAAAAAAAAAAAATGACAACCCTATTTTGTGGCGAGTAAAACTTTTTTTTGGCGAGTGTAATTTGAGTTGAAATTTCGGGCCCTGATGTGAGTATGTTACTTGAAACTTTTTATTGAAATCGAACAAGTGGTTGGTGTCCTGAATCTATCATTTTCCCACAGAGTTATCTGGGATAAATATTCGGCGATTTATTGGCACATGTTATATAGCATCCAAGTTGACAACTAATGGACCCGGACAAAATAAGGGATATTTTGAAAATATAAGGATTACTTTCATCATAAACAAGTCGGTGTAGTTTTAAGATTTCACTGGTGATACTGGTATAAATATTATTTAATAACAGCATTCTATGTTAAAAACTGGCAATGAAAAGAACAGGGTAATATTCCGCATAAACTTGCATTACCTAGATGAAAACTAAGGGAGGCGGAAAAAATCGCACTGGAAAAAATCGCATTCGGAAAAAATCGCACAGGAAAAAATCGCACTCGGAAATAATCGCACTCGGAAAAAATCGCTCCGGAAAAAATCGCACAGAAAAATAAAACAATATCACAGAACTTATTTCTAAACAGCTGTGATATATATATATATATATATATATATATATATATATATATATATATATATACATATACATATAAAGAGAGAGAGAGAGTATTTTATGAAACAGTTATTTTGTTTTACAGTTTGTTTTCTTCGATTCGAGGTCTGTAATCTTGCAAATTCTCATTTTGGCTGTGCGCAGTAAAAATGGCTGGTGTTAGAATAGTAATGGGAAAGGGGGGGGTGATACCAGAAAGAATGGCTACGTAAAAATGGAATTTAGGTAAAAATGGCAACGGAAATAATGGCAACAGGAAAAAATGGCAACGATAAATATATAAAAAAGGGTTACAAAATAAAGTAAAACGTAAAAGGATAATTTGAGAATTCTTAATGCGAATTATATGCTAAAATATCTCAAGAGTAAAATATATTTCATCTTATCTTTGGTACTGATAACATTTTTCGCCGTCAGATATAAATGTGTATATATATATATATTTTTTTTCTTAGGGGGCTCTGAATGTTAGAATCATTCATTTTCCAACTTTTTTCGGCCTTTAAGAAGAAATTTTAGCCTTTATTAATATATTTATTCACGTATTCAATATTTGTGCGATTTTATATCAATGTTAGTGATTTAAAAAAAAAAACAGAATAAAATAAAATAAAATAAGTAAATAAAATTAAAAAAAAAATTAATGGTTAAAAAGATAAATAAATAAATAAATAAAGAGTTGTGGATGAGTGGAGATTGGAGGCTAATTTTACTTTTTGAGAATGGATAAACAGAAAGGCTTTCTTTGTGTAGACAATGAGGGAATTAGGAAGGAAATGTTTTTCCTAGAAGCGTTCTCCAGTTTTTTCTTTCATCAGGTAATGTCATTGAGTTAGCCTCTCCTATTGCAACTTCTGCTTTTGTATTCTCATTTCACAGTTCACAATCATAATAGTGGTCCTTCTCTTTATAGCCCTACTCTTTGAACATTGAATAGATAAGGAAGATTTTAAAAGGCCAGAATTTGTGATATTTTCTTCTTTTCGATACAGGAAACTCCCCTTTACCTTCCTTATAGATGTTAAAATATTGCTCTCCTTTCTAGAAGAATCTTGTTGTATAAAAAGATGTAAAGAAATGAAGACAAAAGTATATTACAATACACCTCTTTGAAAGGTTTGACATAAAATATTAAAAAGACATACAATCGAAATTTTAATACACAATTTTGATTCGTGCAAATTTAGTCTAGACAAGTGAATTTTTATGTAATATTATTACATAAAATAAAAATTAAAAATAATATTTTAAATTTTTTAACGTTTTCAAAGGTAAATTCAGTTTGTTATTTAATAGTAGTTATTTAATAGTATTATGAATTTATATTTTTCTAATATAATAATTAAATTTTAACACTTATTACGATTGCTTACGTTAAGTACAATTAATAATAATAAGGGATGATTACATTGAAGATAGGCATTAATTACAAAATACCTTTTATAATCAATCATCTGAAGCATCACAAATTAAATTATTGCATTTTAATTTTTTTTTTTTCTAATTTAGTAGAAAGTATTGGATTCATAAAAATTTTCAACTTCCGGTTTTCGATGGAATTACATGTTTTGAAACCTCCAGAAAACGATTTGACCATTTTTAGAAAATATATGTGGGTCTGGGATCCCGGGAAAAGGGCACCGGAAAAAAGGACACCGGGAAAAAGGGCACTTTTTGACTTCGCAAATCGCAGAATAATAAATATAAAATAAGGAATTTAAAGAATGACTTTCAAATTACATTTTTAGAATTTCATTTGTTTTGGTACACCTTTCATTTATTTTATATCTGAGAAATGGGGGGGGGAGCTAGCAGGAAATGGAAAGAAAACAATTGTTTTTATACCACCTTCTTACCGATTTTAATGAAACTTTGTATAGGCACGTACAATTTGTGACTTTCACAATGAATGTACATATTATATACCTGGGGGGGGGAGCGCAAGGGGGCGCAGATGGAATTAAAATATATTATTCTTTAAACTACCCTGTTATTGATTTAAAAAAAAACTGTGTGTATATACAACGTACTGTTTAAGAAAAATTTACAGTGAGTATTACACATATCTGGACGGTTTACTAGGGGGTGGAGGGGGGGGGCAGAGTGAAGAAAATCGTTGTTTTTATAACAACATGCTACTTATTTATATGAAACTTTGTACTATCAATTACATTTTATTAAAATTATAGTGAAAATTACCTACAGTTGATAAGAGGAGGGGTGGGGGCGATGAAAAATAAAATAATCTTTTTAAACGACACTTATTATCCATTTTTTTTTTTTTTTTTTTTTTTTTTTTTTTTTTAATTATTGACATTTTGTGTAAATATCACTTACTATTGATGAAAAATTAGAGTGATGTTACATACGTATGGGGGGGGGGGAAGGGGCACGGAAGGAAAGAAAATAAATGTTCATATCACTATATTTTGCATTTTAATAGAATTTATTATAAATATCATTGAATAATTAGGAAAATGTACCCTGATTTTTATGTATATCTTGGGGGCAATGGGGAGGGGCCAACAGAGAAAAACGATTGTATAACTATCACAATGTTACCGGTTTTAATTAAAATTTCAAAAACTATTACCTACATTTAATGAAAAATTTGAAACAATGTTACATATATTTAGAAGGGGGGGGGGTAGGAAAAAAGATATTGATTTTAAATCACTTTGCTTTACATTTATAGGAAATTTTGCATAGATATGAGATATCTCTTATTGGTTATCAAAAATTGAAGAAAAGAGGGTTACACTAGCAGGTGAGAACAAAGGGCTAATATGTTTTTGTACCATCTTGTTGCTCATTTAATGAAACTTTGTAGAAATATTACTTACTGTGTATAAAACATTACAGTGAAGGTTAAGTATCAGTTTCTTTCTCTGCTTGAGTTTGTACGCAAAAATTCAATGTATGATTTAAATCTGAAAAACGTTACTAAAAAATGAAATTTCTTCTTTTAATCAGTCTCTTTTGCCTCCCCCCCCCCCAAACCTAGAAATAAAAAACTTACGCTCTCGTTGATGTTTAACATCAGTTTTAAAAGGGGAAATTAAGAAAAGTGCCCTTTTAATACGAACGATTGTAATTTTTGTTTTTTTGTTTCTACGCGCGGAAGGGGGGGGGGGGACAGTGGCGGCTCGTGAACCGATAATAGGTGAAGAGCTCAAAAATAATATTTAAGTGTTTTTAATCATAATTTTTATTAAGCATGGTCTTAACTAAAATTAACTAAAAATATTTATTTAAATGTAAATTTATATTCTATAAATGAATACAGAGTAAAATACAGTGTGCTTCTTCACCAATTTTCGGTGCACGAGCCGCCACTGGGATGGGACAGATTAAACAAAAAAAATTCTGTTTCAGAATAATCTTTTACCAATATTTGATTTTGAATTTTAATTAATTAGTAACTTAGAAAGATACTGCGATGCATAGCCCTCTCAAAAATTTTCATAAACAATGAATTATATTTATACAAAATTTCCTATAAATATGAAGCGGTGTGATTTAAAAACAATCATGTTTTTTTCTCTCTGCCCCCCCCCTTCAGGTATAGGTTCCCCTCAAAGTAATATTTCATTAACAGTAGGTGGTAGTTGTTAAAATATTAATTAAAATTGATAACATTGTAATATTTATGTAATCATTTTTCTCTTTAGCCCTCCTTCCCCCACATAGCCCCCCCAAAATCAATATAACAATCACCGTAATTTTTTTAAAAAGTTAAATGATATTTACAATAAATTTTATTAAAATGAAAAGCATAATGAAAGAAAACATCATTTTCCTTCTCTCAGTCTCCCTCCCCCCCCCCCCTCCTTCCAATTAATCCAGACATATGTAACTCTCACTGTAGTTTTTCATTAACAGTAAATGACATTTGCACAAAATGTCAATAAAAAAATCGGTAATAAGTATTGTTAAAAACATTATTTTATATTTCACCTGCCACCCGCTTGCCCCCTTTTTTAACTACAGGAAAGTTTCATTATAATTTTAATAAAAAGTAAGTGATAGTCATAGAAAGTTTCATAAAAATAGGTGATATAAAAAACAACCACAATTTTACTCTGTTTTCCTCTTAGCAACTCCGCCCCCTCCCCCCCACAGATATGTGTAACACTCAGTGCAATTTTTCTTAATCAGCAAGTGGTATGTGCACAAATTTTTTTTTAATCGATACTAGCGTATTTATTTATTTTTTAATCTGCATCATACATCTAATTTTGCATACAATATTCAACCAATGCCCATGAAGACGTGTTAAGTATTATATGCTTTCATTATTTGAATTCTGATTATTTATTTTTCTTTTTGTTTAAATCTTTACTACCTTAATGTGATATATTTATGCACTTTATTTCATTTTGTACAATGTTTCAAAAGGTTTTCATATTATAAATATATAGATACACACACACACACAAAAAAAAAAAAAAAAAAAAAAAAAAAAAAAGAATTTGCCCGTTCTTTAAGGAATGAAGGTATTTCTAGAAATCATATTTTAATACTTTTACTTTGCACAAATCTTAATTAAATTCAAATATGTTATTCAAGTTTACCATCGGGTGTTTTCTAAAGAAAATGGAGTAAATACCTCTACTAATTTGTGCATGGGGACACCCGAAAGTATTTCAAAGCACTCCGTTCTATAACAGACATTTTTAACAAATTTCAATAACTTTACTTTGTATATATCTTAATCAAATTGAAATAGTATATTATTCATATGTGCACAACAATATTTTCTATATAGTATGATCCGCATTAGATTTGTAGTGCCACACAAAAATATTCAGTTACATTATGGACTATTATTGGAAATTAACTGGAATTGCATTTCCGTTAAACATTAAGCGTTTTTAAACCTTTCTAACAATTTTTAAGTGTAAATATGATTCCAATTTGTATATTTATCTATCCGACTGTCCATCTGCCCATTCCGAGCTTCTATAAATATTTTTTAAAATTTTAAATAACGATACTTCGTTGTTCATGTTCACTATGGAATGTTGCCTATTTGAAATGGTATTAATAGGTCCTATACATAGGTTTGTGTACAAAGACCCACCCCCCTCCCCCCAGGAAAAAATAGTGCATTGCGCTTTTAGACAGACATTTTTATAAACCCCGTTTAAATAATTTTCTACCGTAAAAATCATATAGAAACCGACATTTAATGTAAGTATACTAAAATAATGTTTTGTATACAGTGTGGTATGGTTAGCCTCGAGATTTACAGGGCTACATTGAAATGCTCAGATCTATTAAGGACTGCAGTTAAAATCTGTAGACAGTATTTTCTTTTGTGTTAAGCGTTTTTGACATTTGCCAACAATATTTAAGGGTGATTATGAATTCAATCATTCAATATGTATACCTTTCAGTCCTTCTGTCTGTCTTAATGAAAAAAAAAAAAAAAAGTTGAATATAATATATAAATTAATTTAAAGTAAATAAATGAATAGATATCAACGAGTAACAAACTTTATAATAAGGATATATATATATGTTGCTTACTTCTTGATTATTTTATTTGTGATTATTGATGTATAATAACAAATTTTATTGGTGTTTTATCGCTTATAATTTTTTAACTAATTTATTGCTTTATCATATCTTGCGGCGAGTTTATATTGATATACGTTTTTTCTTATTTTATTTCCAGTGGATGCTTTGGGCCTGTGCGCAAAGAAATTCTTAGCTTTTGTTATCTTTGTGACAGAAAAACATTCATTTATTTAGCATAGTTTGCATTCTACCAGGACCTTGATAACGTTAGAATGTAAATAATGCTGTTTTCTTATCCCAACTTCTTTAATTCATTTAGATTTAACTTTATTCTTTTTTGGTTTGATTTGGGTGGTCTTTGTTTTTGATCAAATTAATTATTTGAATACTGATATTAAATCATCTTTAAATTCCAACTGTATGTACTGATAATATTATATTACTACTGTACGTTCTGATCATCGATATATGTAATTATTACTGTGTATATTTATACACAATTAAATATCGTTTTTACATCTTTCATTTATTCGTCTTTTGCGTTTTATATATATGTTTTGTATAAGTATAGTTAAAATTCATTCCTGTTGGATATAATGTAAAATTGCGTTGTTTATACGATTCGAATATCGATTATAAATCTTTTTCTTCTTTTCTAATGTTAGCGAAATTTCTACCTTAGTCCTTATTTCTTAGTTCTTCAGTTCAGTTATTAATTATCTCAAATTTTACGAGAAATTTCAAAGCTTTCCACCAATTTAATCAGGAACAATTTTTTTTCTTTTTTTTCCATAAAAAATACGCTAAAAAATGCCTTCTTTTACTGAATGTAGCCGAAAATCCTGTTTTATTGAAGTTGGTCTGCAGAAAAATTTTTACGACCACAGAGTAGAAGAAAATATAGTGCGATTTTTTTTATTTTTAATCATTATTATTTAAATGTTAATGAGATTTTATATTTTTTAAATAATAAACTTTAAAAAAAAAATAATTAAAAATCATTTGGCAGTTGTTTTTCTGTCTTTCCTTACACTTCAGATTATATTCATGGAAGACTGTATCCTATCTTTCCTAAATTTCATGCCTATTTCTGTTTCAATAAATAAATCTGAGCATGCCAGGTAATGTGTATTTTTCTCAACGACTGAAATGGGATAAAGCAAATTGTTGTACTTCGATAAAATGAGGAGGGGGGGGGGGGAGAGTAGAAAATAAAAGAACGCTGAATCTTGACAGATTTTGAAAAAAGTGCAAAGCTGACCAAATGTCGTCCCTGTGATATCATACACAAATAGATTTTAACAAAGAAATAGTGCCAATTTACTTAGTGATAACACTGTCAAAATGGATTAGAGGTATTATGTTAGTTAAAAAGATGACAAACGTATCCAATATTGTGCTTTAAATATGAAACTAGCGATTGAAAGAAATGTTTTGTGAAATCTGAATAAAATAGAATCCGAACTGTTTCTATTTATGGACGATTTTTTATTTTTATTTTCCCAGTTTAGTAAATAATCAGTGCATTTGTTAATATGAGCCAAATAATGAAATTCAGAGCTACAAAAAAGTTACAAAGAAACAAGAATTATATTTCTTTCCTTACTCTCAGCATCCCCCCGCCCCAAATCATGTTTGAACCCCACAGTATATATTCTATGTTAGTAAGTAAAAAATGTGCATTTTTTTTTTTTTTTTGGGGGGGGGGGGGGATAATAATCTTCCTTCCTGAATCCCAGCTATTTCTAAATAAAATTTGACCACTCTGTGCTGTATCTAATTTTCAAACTCTACGTTTTACTCTACTCTAGAAATAATTGTAGATAGTTCGTTAAAATCGTCGAATAGTTAAATCTTTAACAAGAAAAAATACATTAGAAAGGATATAAATATCTTTCTTTTACTATTTCGTCACGAAAGATTAAAAAAATAAGAAAGCTTTCTGACTAAACTTAAAATAATTAAAGTTTTATCATATTGTATAGCGAATACCCCTCTGACAGCTCCCTCATATTTTTGTGTTATTTTAATACAAAGTTATAAATTATTACTTTCGATTTTTCAACTAAAAAAAAAATTCTTCTGATGACAGCACAAAATTATTTTTTCGTCATTTAGTGCTTATTTTTCTGAAATAAAAATCGTTTGCATTCACTATGGAACATAATTTTAATAAATAATAATGTAATAAATAATTTGAACTACGTAAATTTCTATAAGATAATACAGATAAAGGTCTTGTGGTGGTGACAATTTATTAGTCTTTCTTTTGTAAGTAATTAAAAGATAATTGAAAAATTCTGCATTTATCCTATTATAATATAAACGGCAATTTATCTAACAGCATACCATAAGAAGCATGTTTTTACCAATGAAAATGTTGCCATACTTAAGAATAATTGCATTTGTTTCTTAAAATTTTAGATGTAATGTGTTAGTACCTGTGTAAGAAAAGATAACTATAAAATTACCTGTAATTACACTTACTTTTACTTGACTTCAAAGGGTTTTTTGTTCCTTTATAAACACGAAAAAGAAATTCTTCTTCTTTTTAATTTATTTAAATATGTTGAACAGAGCGAAGCGGACAAAAATCTGTTAGCCCTATATAAAACTTAAAAAAAAAAAAAAAAGTAGAAAATTATCTGATATCATTAGAAGAATCTGCCGCACTTCTATTTATAATTTGATGAATATTAATAAAATCCACAGAGATTAATTTCAAATATGACCTAAAATTTGACTAAAATTTCATAAGAAAAAAGAAAAAAAAAAAAAGAAAGAAAGAAAGGAAAAGAAATAACAGAAATTCAGAGGGCATAGTCTATTAGATCTATATCTCACAGTGCAAGTGTACGAAGTAAAGAAGCACAAAATTTAGATGATAAATTTTTTTTTAATTACTGAAAACTGTTTCTTTCTTTTTTTTTTCATGAAATTTTAATTATATTTTAGGCTGTATATTTGAAAATAATGTCTGTTATAAGTACAAAAATTTGAATAAACACCATAAAATGCAATAACATACAACAATTGTTTCGGGTCGAAATAAGACATGATTTTTCGTCAGGCGAACAAAGTAGGCACGAGTGTTACAAACAAAAGTGCGTTGCCGCTTTGTTTGAAATTCTCGATCATTTCGTCTATTCATTTTATTTTTTTACCTTACACGCATAACAAAGAAATCTATACATCCCGTTTAGGGATTCAGAAAATGACTATTCGTTCTAGATGAAGGTAAAATATGTATATAAAATATTTTTTGTCAATGTAATTTCTAAAGAGGAAAAATTAGAAACATATTACAATCAAGATATGATTCTACATATTTTTCCATCCTTGTGCTATTTTCAATTGCATTTATTATTTTCAATAAATAGTAAGCGTATGCTATTTCATTAAACACACTATTAAATCAAAAACTAACACTACCTTTAAAAAATGTTAAACTAATAACATTAATTCTCATTTTGCATAGTAATGTTATATATAATTCCATTTGTATAAAATAAACCTCGTAAGTTTCTAAATTGTTTACTAAAGTTTCGATTATACGTAGTCTCATCAAAATATTCTTTTATAGCAGTCCAATGGAAGAGGTATATCGTATATCTTATATTAGTAAACAAAAAAATTATGTTATTCTTATTTGTCTTAATCTTTTAGATATTACCTTTTTATATGCATTTAAACATCTTTGTGCCGAGTTTTCATAGAATAAAAAGACACACGCTCTTTTTTACCACCTTCATAAAACGTAAAGGTGTTTCCTATGTTATGTTCAGTATAAAATAAAGAGTGTTTTAAAAATACCGATCATGGACTTTAATGTATCAGAAATATTTTTGCAAGTCCCTCTACACACATTAGTTGCGATAATTATATCATTTTCAATAGAGAATATCGATATGCCATAGAAAACTTGAATTAGTTATACCAGCTCCAAGCCCTTCAGTAAAAATTATCGGAAAAAAGATCTTTATCATAGAGGTTAACAGGCAAACAGGAAGACAAAACGAAGCCATACTCATTCTTAAACATCCTTAGAAGCTTTTAAAACGCATTTTTTTTTTTTTTTTTTTTTTTTATGGACTTTTTTCTAGTGACTTTTTTCCCGGTGACTTTTTTCCTGGTGACATTTTTCCTGGTGACATTTTTCCGGGGGCTTTTTTTTCCGGGCGCTTATTTTATTTTCCCGGTGACTTTTTTTCCACCATTCATAAAAATATATTCCTTCTATCTGGTCCCTAGCTGTCACTGTATAACATAATCCTATCTGCAGTTTTTGATAAACAATAAGAGATATTTATACAAAATTTCCTATAAATGTAATGAGTGATTTAAAAACAATCATCCCCCCCTAAGCAATCCCCCTGCCTAAGTATATGTAACACTCTTTGAAATCGTTCATTAAAAGAAAGTGATAGTTTTTGAAATTTTAATTCAAATTGGTAACATTGTTATATTTATGCAATCATTTTTCTCATTTGCCCCCCCCCCTCCTCCCCGCCATTTCCACTAAGATACATATATAATAATCAGCGTAAATTTTCCTAAATATTCAGTGATATTAAAATAAATTTTAATTAAATGCAAAACATAGTGTACAAACATTCACTTTCTTCACTCCCCCCCCCCCCCCAACATTTAAAACCTCACTGTAATTTTTTCATTAATAGTAATTGATATTTACACAAAATGTCAATAAAAAATCGATTGTAAGTGTTGTTTATAAAAATTGTTTTATTTTTCATATGACCGTACTCCCCCCCCCACCCTTATCAAGTACAGGTAACTTTCACTATAATTTTTAAAAAATGTAAGTAAATATTCGTACATAAAGTTTCATGTAAATTGCAAGGTTAAATAAAAACAACCATTTTCTTCACTCTGCTCCCCAGATATGTGTAACACTCACAGTAATTTTTCTTAAACAGTAAGATGTATACACACTAAGTTTTTTTTTTTTTTAAATTGATAATAGGGTAGTTTAAAGAATAATATATTTTACTTACATCTGCGCCCCCTTGTATGTAATACACTCATTTGTGATCTTCATGAAAAGCAAGTGATAATTACAGAATATATCATTAAAATCGGTAAAATGGTGATATGAAAAATCATTTTATTTTCCTGCGCCCCCCTTTCTCCCCCCCCCAAAAGATGTCTTATACATTTTTTTTTTTTTTTTTTTTTTTACTAATTGTACATGATTAGACAAAGTTTTTTTTTTCTTAAATCGATAGCAGGGTAGTTTAAAGAAGAATATATTTTATTTCCATCTACTCCCCTTCCCTTGCCCCCCCCCCAGGTGTAAAATACACTCATTGTGATCTTCATAAAAAGTAAGTGATTGTTATAGAATATATCATTTAATACGGTAAAATAGTGATATAAAACATCATCTTATTTTCCTCTGTTCCCCCCTCTTTAATCCCCAACCGCCAAGTATGTCTGACACTTACTGTAATTTTTTCACAAATTGTACGTGGTTATAAAATGTTTCATTAAAATTGGTAAGAAGATGATATAAAAATAATTGTTTTATTTCAACCTGCACTTAGTCCCCTCCCCTCTCCCTTTTCCAATGAATGTTGTACCAAATCAATTGAAAATCATTCTTTAAATTCCTTATTTGATACTTTTTATTTTGCAATTCGCGAATTGGAAGAATGCCCTTCTTCCGGCGTCCTTTTCTTTCGGAATCCCCATATCTCTCATTGGTATTCAAACATTTACTATTTTCTTAATTATCATATATATCCACTCTTCCGAATCTAGAGGTACAGGGAATGCAATTTAATAATACTCCCGCGCTTTTTTTTCTTTTCTTTAACCTCGTTTATAAGATTAAATGGAATTTATTGCCTAAAGCCCATATGAGTCTTAAGATAAGTTTTGTTTTCTGGGAAGAGAGGCATGTGTGTACGCAAACCAAACATGAATGTTTTTCTGTGCGATTTTTTCCGCGTGCGATTCTTTCCTGGTGCGATTTTTTCCGGGATTCGAAAACTAAAGTACGAAACCGCATCAATAAAATTATGCAGAAAATTAAGGTAAAGGAAATCTATTGAAAGGAAGAGAAAGGTAGTGTAGTGGGTGAGGCATTTCAGTTTCCACTAAAATCCACCAATACCAAGTGCAGTTATTTGTTTAAGATTTATTTGATGGTCAAAATTTCTCTGTAATATAACAGTTCCACATACGATAAACATTTGTCCCCTCAGTGAATGTGAAAAATACTTGTTTAAGGCAATTTTAAACTTAATAAAATATCAATAATTCAATCAAAATAATTATTGTAATATTGCAAAGTACACGCAAAGTTTTTATCAGCTTTTTTTTTTCCCCTACCCATAGGCTATTATTTTTTTTTTATTATTATTCATTTAATTTTATGAAAGGAAAAATAGCTCAGCTTATGATGAAATTAAAACACTATAATATAACACATATTACATTCAAATCAATAAAATGTAAATAATTTTAAGGGATATATTACTCGTATAAGAAAAAAATTACATATAAGCAAGAACAATGACATATTGATAAAAAAAAAAAAAATCTTAGAATATAACTCATATTTATTGCTCGTTGTTCCTTTGGAATTTAATTCATTGTTAAAACTTAAATAATGTATGATCAACTTCTTACCAACAAAGTTAATAAGAGTGTTTGGAGCTTTGGTCAGTCTGTCTGTAGATTCGTTCATATAATATTGTAAGTGATGCGTTCTAATTTCGCTAAATATTTTTTTAATATATTTATAAACTGATAGATAAGAATCATATTTATTATAGTATATTCCTTATTGAAAATGGAATAAATAGAACTGCCGAACTGGTTTGTCTGAAAGAACTGATAAAAGTAAACTATTACATTATAGTCTATGAGAGGTATCTCTTTAAAGACTATAATTCTTTAAAGTGCACAAAATATAGTGATACCTTATACAAATGTACATAATCTATGTTTTATTTTACTATCTTAAATTATCAAAAAATCCTTTATCCACACTCCACTGCGGTTTTTCTCCTGAGTGAGTACGTAAATGCTTATTCAGACTGCCTTTTACAGAACACCTTCTGGAACATATTTCACACTCATAGTTTTTCTCCTGTGTGAACGCGCAAATGTTTATCTCGTGTTCCCTTACAAGAAAATCCCTTAGAAAAAATTTCACAAACGTAAGGCTTATCTCCTGTATGAGTGCGTAAATGATCATTTAGATGTCCTTTTCATACAAACCTTCTAGAACAAAATTCACACACATACGGTTTTTCACCCGTGTGAAGGCGTAGATGAGTATTTAGATCACATTTGAAAAAAAAAACTCTTTAGAACATATTTCACACACATACGACTTCCCTTTTGCATGGTAATGGATACGTAAATGTGTTTTTAAATTACACTTAATAGAGATCTTCTAGAACGTATTTCACACACATATGGCTTTTCTCCTGCATGAATACGTAAATGTGTATTTAGATGCTCTATTCGAGAAAACCCTCTACAGCAAATTTCACAAACATATGGCTTATTCCTTGTATGAACTTCTGAATGCGCATTTAGATTACTCTTCCCAGAGAATCCTTTAGAGCAAATGTCACACACATAAGACTTTTCTTGGGTATGTGTATTTAAATGTTCCTTTTGAGTAAAAGATTTAGAACATAGTTCATACACGTACGGCTTTTCTCTGATGTGATCTTCCATTTTTGATTACCAAGTAGAACGTATAATTCAGATACGTATGCTCTTTTAATAAAGAAGCACCACAAAACTGGCGTTGTAAAAATTATTACTTACAAACTTTGAATAAACACCATAAAATGCAATAAACTCGCAACAATTGTTTCGGGTCGAAAAAACACACGACCCTTCATCAGGCGAATAAAGTACTGTGCAACCACGAAAAGAAGGCATACGACCTTGGAATAGTTCATTTTGAAGAAGGGGCGGGCGAATGAAATGCAAATGATGCTTGGCGGCAGTTCTTTTCGCCAAACAATTCTTTGACTTACCAATTACTCCGTGCTTACCAGCTTCTTTGGCGCCAATACGAACAGCCAAAGTGTCTATTGTTGCTAATTCAATAGAAAATTGCTAAATTTTTGTCAATTTAAATATTGTTTTAATTATTTCTTATAATTTTTTTATCAGATATGCAGAAAATCGATAAAACAAAATAGCTTTAAACATTGCTTATAATTTGTGTTCACATGTATGTTTATTTCTAGTATTTAAATTAATTGAATCCCTAAAATTTACTCGTTTAGCTTTTAACTTTTCGAAGTATACGTAAAACAGTTCCTTTTTTTTTTTTTTTTTTTTTTGTAAATATTCACTATCATGCTTAGTTCAATATAAAAATATATTATAATTGAATGTTTTGTAAATATTAACTATCGTGATTAATTAAATTTCTTCCTTTCTACTTTTATTACAACCATTATATGATTATGTCATGTTATTTAATGACAATTACAATAATTAATTTAATGTTTATTTTATCAAAACTGTAACGGTATTAATCATGGTTTCTTTTATTTCATATATTGTAGAAAGAAACTTTTTTAAAGTTTAATTAAGTTACTTCTTTCATCCCTTTCTGCTGATAATGATTGTACTTTAAAATTACTTCTCGGAAGCCATTAAGATTACTTTATTTAAAAAAATCAAAATTTCTTTATGAATGTTATTTGATCGCCAAAACTTTAAAATTTGTAAACAATAGTACCTCCGAACACTTCTTTTAAATAGTAATTAAAAATACCTCCAAACATTAAGTTTATCAACAACTTCAAATTATAATTTCACACCAAGAAATGGGCTAACAACGCCAAATCTGGAAGCCACTCTACTCTGTGTTACCATGGAAACACAACCTCTCACCTTATTTCATTAATCGAATCATCTGAAAACACGTGATTCGAGTGCCAAGTTATCACGGTTGTGCAATAAGCACGAGTGCTGCAGTCAAACTTGGCTGCAGCACTCGTGCTTACTTTATTCGCCTGATGAAGGGTCGTGTGTTTTTTCGACCCGAAACAATTGTTGCGAGTTTATTGCATTTTATGGTGTTTATTCAAAGTTTGTAAGTAATAATACGTATGCTCTTTCACCTATATGAGTAATTAAATGTGCACTCATATTTTCCTTACAAATTATTTAATTTAATGTACATAAAAAATGAAGAAGCTTTTCTTTAAATGAATATAATTATACATTCAGATTTTTTTCTACGGATTTTTTTCGTGGCAAAACTGAAATGAGTGCAGTTAGTTACGGTTCAGTGTAATCAGTTTTCCATGATGGGATCCGGACATAATACCGCGGGACAAAATATCACCAGACAAAATATCCTGTCAAAAAAATAGTATGATCTATTTGATTTTGTGTCAACGTGATCTCAGGCGGGGGCCACATGGCCTTATAATTATTAATTAATTAATTAAATCATAGAGTTGAATTTCATTATTTTATCTATGTTTATTTTTAAGTTATTTTATTTTTTGCTTTACACTATTCAAAATACATTTTAAAAATCGTGTACATCACTGCCGACATTAAAGCTGAACACTATTCACAAACTTCAATTAAAATTTTTAAAATTGATAAGCACGATTGAATTCATTGTGACTAATCTTGACAGAAGTTAATAAATATAGCCTTTAAACTATTTTAAGTAAAATTTATAAAATTTTTTGTTGTAGGTCTGCCAGAATGTCAGTGCTCTGACTAAGGTATGTGTTGTCATGAAATTTTATACAACATTACTAATAATTACCAAGTCATTTTTGCTTTGTATTCATTTACGTCGGCGATATTTTGTCCTCGCGATATTTTGTCCCGCGGTATTTTGTCTCCAACCTAAAACTAATTTTGAAAAATGTCACCTATGCAACAAATTTAAATGGGAAGCAATATTTCTTAATAAATAAAATAAAAGTGTTCTTTAAAAAATAATATGAAAAAGTATACAATTTAAATTTATATATAAATATGTAAAAGAAGGAAAATTTCTATTTTTAAATTAAAAGAAAAAGTGTAGGAGATATATATATAAATTTATTGTACATTTAATTAAGGACATCAAACTGCTATTCAAAATTTCACAGTTTCAAACACTTATTTTAATTTAATGAGTAATGACAAATTACCTTGTACTTTTTATAATGAATTAATTTAAATTTTAATGAAGAAATATATTTTTAATAACTTGATTATAATTTTATTTCCTAAAACAAAACAAAATAATAATTTACAAAAATAAAATATTATTTTAAAGTAATTCAAATTTTTGTTAATTACAAAAGTTCAAAGAAATTTACAAAAAATTTCTAAAAAAGAGTTAAATTAAATTAATAAGTCAAATTAAATTTACTTATTACATACTAAAAATAAAAATACACGTAATATTATGACAAAAATGCGCGATCTCACAGAGAAAACAAAATTATATTTTGCGTCCGCTTCAATTTGCGCGAAGTAAACTGACTTTTTCCACGGTGCATTTAATTTTCTACTTAAATAGTCAGAATTTAGTTTATGAATATAGTTTTGAAAAGCACTAAATGCACTAAGAGACATTACGAACGGCTAGTTCAAAGACTATCAGCACCAGTTGAACGAGTTTTAGCTTTACGAATCTGCCCAGAATTACATAAACTCATTCAAGCATGAAAATTTTCAAAAGTTTTTGCTTGAAAAATGCTTGAAGTTTGAAATTCATATTTAAATATAAAATTAATTTGGTTTTTTTCCGATCAAACTATTTTAAGTAAAATAAACAACTACAATTTCTCATTTAAAAAAATTATAAAATATGTTTTTTTAAAGGTGAATAAATTTTCAGATGCCGAAATGAGGACATGTCCCCATTTTGTACTTTAGAAATGGGGACACCATGTATTTAATTCGAATTGTAGATCAATAAGTATACACTTAACCAGTGACGAGGCGTGAGATTTCGTCGGGATCATCGCTAATTCTAATCCCCGACGCACAACATCAAAATCATTCCTACAAGTTGCAATTTGTGTCCAGAATAATAAAAAAAACTGATTTCATTTAGTTTTATTTGATGTTAAAATCTTATTTCTGCACACATATTTTTTAAATCTTTGAGTATGAAATGTAACATTTTAATGAGGGAGGAGGGGGGAGGGATTTATTTGGGTATAAAAATGACCCATTTTGAACTTACAAGTCCAGTAATAAATTGATTATTCTTTTTTTTTAATTGCTCTTTTTCCAGTTCTAATTTAGAATTGTGACTGTTATCTTCTAGAATTATTTCGTACCAATTTCATGTTAATAGACTAGTTTGTATAAATATAACAAACATTAGTTTCACCATACCCAAATTACCCGATAGATGAGGTAATATGGGTATAATGCATGCTTAAAAAGCAAAGCATGACTTTAATAATTATATTACTTAAATTTTTCCTGCTTCTGTTGAATGTAGTTGTAGAAGAAATAATGAGATATTAAGACATATTTTTATCGGTATGTATTAAGTTAAAATTTAGGCTGAAAATTACGCAAAACTAGCACAAAATGTCAATTGTACATTGATAGGTTTTTTGTGACAGATTTATTAAACAAATTAAAAAAATCTTCCATTGTAATCAGGAACAGGAAACGCATCAAAAATGGAAATCTGTCCCATATTAATCCATTCAATGTCATCATTGTCTGGGAAGATATATAACGCTCACTTTCTCATTTGTTTAGAAATTTGACAATTGAAAAATCATGAGTTGTTATTTACCTGCTACACTCCTTTACTCTTTTCTTACAGTCGGCTGCAAAATTATTGGAGCACTAGCCAATAATTCCTATATTTAAAAAGTGCACTTAAGACTGTTTTGCAAAAGGGCGTGTTCAGTAGAGGGCCCGATCCACGACCGGTCGAAAGATTCCGAGCCTAAGCGTTCAGTGGTGTCGACCGTTCCAGAGTCACATCGTTCAGTGAGATGGACCGATCTCGACCGGTCGTGGATCAGGAAGCCCAGAAAAATTTCTTGATCCATTGGGTCACGTGATGGATCAAATGCGCAGTAGGTTGAAAATCAGGCTCTGATTGACATTACGCAGTGAAAACCTGAAAATGAACATCTGTTTTTGACAATGATTGTTTATTTGTTTGATTAGCTGAGGATTAATACAGATGTACCTATTTATATGCATTGTTTGTGCTGTAGAAAATAAGGTAAGTAATTCCATAAAATGCTAAACTATATTATGTTTATTTATTTATTGTGTAAAAAAGATTTTTTACGTAATAACGATTTTCGATACGTAATTTTTTTTATTGATGAACGTAACATTCAAACATAAAATTAAAACAAAAATTTACACAATTTTAATTGAAACAAAAAAAAAATATATATTTTTTTAATGCGGACGCTATCATATTTTGTTAATTTAATATATAAAAATAAGCTGGGAAAAATTATATTTCTTTTTTTTTTTCAGACAAAGCTTTTCATTCATGCGATTGTTTTTTGTTTACAAATAGTAAAGTTTGTAAACGATTGTATTTTTTACCTTTAAAACAATAAGTTAACTATAAGTAAATAAATTAAAATCCTTCCACATATTTTTAATTTAGGTAAAAATAAGTTTAAGATGTCAATTATTAAATTTAATAAACAAAACAGACTGTAAAAAAAAAGTAGCTATAAAATTATGCAGTGTTGTTTACATTGCTAGTTTATTTTAATATTCAGTCGGTAATAAGAGAAAAAGCTCTTTATATTGATTCATAAATCGAAGAAGAAAATAAGATTATTTTTTATATAAATCCATTATATTAACTGAACACCATATTTCATATTTTATATAATTTGTTTATTTCTTTCAAAAACGTATTTGTTGTACATTTCTGTTCATAATAAAATTCGAAGAGAAAGAAAGGTGTTTTAAGTGCTCATTTAAGATAAATCTACTCTGCTCCTTTAAAAATAAATGTAACGTAACATTCTTAACATTTTCATGATTAAAATTTATACCAGGGCCGGCCCTAACGTTTTTGCCGCCGTAGGCAAACCTCAAAAGTGCCGCCCCTCAAGCTTAAAAAACTTAAAAAAGAAAAAAAAATAGATTTGTATCTTTAAAAAAGAATAGATTTGTATCTTTAAAAAAAAAAAAAAAAAAATTATAATCATAAAAATACGGTCTATCGAATTTAACTAAGACATTAACACTCATGCAATATTTAAGAAAAAAAAATTAAGTTAAAAACACAAAATCTTTGAAACTAAAGCTAGTACAGACAATATTTTCAAGCCAGCAAAGAATAAAGAATGCTAGTACGATATATAAAATTTAAAGTAATCTCTTAAGTACTCTCTTAATTGAATTAAAGTAATCTCTTTCGAACCTTTAATTGTCTGCAAAATTTTTAATAACGTCTTGGATATCTAATTTGTTACTCAATTCATGTTCAATCATAGATATAGTAATAAGACATAGATTGGTCATTGGGGGGAAAAAATGATTCCTTTTTACTCGGAGAAAAGTCCACAATATGGCCGTCTTTCTCCGAGTGAATACACACAGATAATTTAGAAGTAAAAGGTGAATGAAAATCTGCAGATACAATTACAAATTCATTTTTCTTTTTCTTTCTTTTTTCTTTTATATATTTATTAATTTAGTTAATATTTAAACTTAAACTCTTTTTATATACTAAGACTAACGTTCTTTACCTACGCCGCTGCTAACTATATTTAAAAGAATTTTGAAAATTCTATATTACTTACTAATATAAAATCTTTAAAAATATCAAACATCAAACTTTAAAAAACGTATTCCATTAAAAATCAAACCAATTTTTATTTCATAATAATCACAAAGCAACTGATTATAAAAAATATATTCTTCATAATTTAGTCAAATATAATTTACTTTTATGATAACTTAAATTTTTGTGTGTGTGGGAGCATCGCAAATACCCCCGCCCCCATTCGGGGGGGGGGAGTAAATTTTCAATATGGTTGTCTTTCGAAAGATCTTGTCAATACTTTTAAAATAAATGGTTGAACTATAGATCTGTGATAATTTAAAACAAAGTTATAGATTTTTTTTAAATCTTTTAACGAAAAAAAAAACAGAAAACACGTATTTTTTTTTATATTGGCAAAAAAATGTCTTTCTTTCGGCATTTAGTGATATAATTCTGTCAGATAAAAATCGTCTGCATTTATAATGGAAAATAATTTAATAAATAATTTGTATTCAATGATTTTTGTGTAAAATTATATAGAAGAAGGTTATGTGGTGGCCACATCATACTAGTTAGTTTAGAAAAATATCTTTCTCCGGTAGCAAACAGTTATGCAAAAGGTCGGCAAAAGATTTTTAAAGCAATGCTTACATTTGGCCTAATGTTAAGGGAGGTATTGAATTTAAGAACGTCAACTGGACACTCTTTTTCAAAGGTGAAGAAAAAAGGTCTACTTCATCAGCCAATCCTAAAGCCGTTAACATCAAAGGAATTACCATCTGTTAAGACGTTTTCCAGATCTTTACAGTGTGTCAGTAACATATTTTTACACATGTCTTTAAATATGTAGACATTGCATAAAAAATTAAAAAGAATGCTTATGATTATTCAATAAATTTAATTTCAGCTCCAGAGAACTGATCGCCTGATGGTTGTAAAGAAAAAAGCTTTTATTTTATATTTCTCTTTTGAATCTTTTGTGGGTTCGTCTACCATTTCATCAAGAAAATTTTGTTATTTAGATTGAACACGATGACGTGGTGTAGTCAATTCAAAGTTTTATTTCTAAGTTTATTTCTTTAGCTAATTTTTCAGATTCTGAAGTAACATTGTCAAAGGATTCATCTGATTTTAATTCTTTAAAAAACAGTTAATGAGCTACTTAATAAATCAGTGGCTTAGGATAAATCAAAAACTTTTGACTGAAGTAGCTTACATATCGAATTAATGTGATTAAAATTTTTTTATCAAATGACGATCAAACATAAAAACAAATTGTTTTATTGTAATCAATAAACAACTGCATGCCTCATCTTGAGTCATATTATCATTTCTACATTTTTATACATACTTAATAAAGCATCGTGAATATTTTCTATTTCAAGAAGTAAAGGTTTTAGAGAATCTATACGACTTTCCCAGCTTACCAGCCATTCATTAACTACTACAGTCATTTGCAAAAGTTTCAGACCAGTAGCCGATCTTCAGTATTTTAACACATTGCATCATTTGCGCAGATTATTGCGTCATCTCCTGTGCTGATTGCATCAGACGCATTCTACTGCTATAAATAAAGGTGGCCGGCACGTTTATAGCCAGTTGTTTAATGGATTTTGACAGTGCTGTTGTGTAATTATTGTAATGGGTAAAAAACCTTCACTTACTGTTACAAAAAAGTCAGAAATAATGACCCTGCATAAAATTGGATTTTCTGAAAGCCACATAAATTCGAGAGTAAATGTGAGCAAGACAGCTGTGCATCAAGCTATTAGTAAATTTAAAATTGCGGGAAAATTTGTGGATCTTAAGAAAAGGAGGTCGCCCTAGAAAAACGAGTGCACGTGATGATCATGTGATAATAAGGATAGTAGTACGAGATCCAAGAACCTCCTGCAATACGATTAGACATTCTCTAACTGCAAAAGGCACCAACGCCAGTTTCAGTACTATTTCAAGTACTATTTCCTCCGAACTTTAGAATGTAAAAAATGAGAAAAAAAAAGCTGAAAACCCATAGGAAAAGCATGGGATGAAAACGAAAAAAACTCACAATGTTAAGTGTGTAAAAAAAAAAAAAAAAGAAAAAGGCTAACAACGGAAGGAATAAAAGGACAAAATTGACTAGAAAAAGACATCGAGGAGCGGAAGGGAGGGTCGGGTCATTAAACCTATCGTCGAGGGTTAATACGTTTCGCCTAGTAGAAGACTCGACAGGGCGAAGATTGTCAAGAAATATCTGAGGACGCAGAAAATCAAAGTGTTTCATTGGCCAGGCAACAGCCCATAATGAATCCAATAGAGAATCTGCGGTGTATTGTGAAAAACAGCCACCAAAAAGCAACCGTCCACTGCTACGGCACTTGTTGAAGCAATAAAGCATGTCTGGTGCACAGACATTTCTAAAGCTTGCTGAAAGTCTCTTACTTAAAGCATGCCTAAGAGGATTGCACAAGTTATTAAAAACAAAGGAGGTCCTACAAAATGCTGACTTTAATTACAAAAAAAGCATGTACAGTCTATTTTGTTCTTTTATAAGAAAATATGTATTTTATTTTTGCGGAATTCCATTAAATCTGATTTTTCTATGGGTGGTATATTTTGCAAATGACTGTAAGTTTAACAAATGGTAATATAAAATGCTCTGGGATTTAAAATTTTAATTCTTGATTGTTATCCGAATCTGTCGCCTCTCATATTTGAGAAATTACCGTAAACTTGACCGCTCATATTTTCTAATTTTAATCTATTTTTCTCCAACTCTTTTAATAAAACTTGAGATAATTCCTGACCAGTAGATTTTTCAACAGGAAGAAAACCCAGTGTGTGAGTGTTCTCACACATATGTCCTTTAAAAGATTATTTATTTATCCAAATTTAATATATAACAAAAAGGAGGGATTAATATAGATTATATAAAATAAATCTTTTTAAATTTATCTAATTCAAGTAATTAATTATAGAGAATTTCCTGTTTTATTTTTAAATCAAAATTTTCATTTCTTTGTTCTTCTATTGTTACAAACACATTGATCTACGAATAAAATAAGCAATTTTTATATCAGGGTTTGTAAAAATAGTTTGTGTATACATTTTCCCCGGATGGATTAAATCTATTTAGCCATAATTATTTATTTTCAGAGGGTAATTTAAAAAGCCGTTATCAACATATTTATACTATATACAGCTATTAATAAAATAAAACAAGCATTTGATTTCATATTTATTACCCTTGAATGTTTATGTTAAAAAAACCATTATTATTTCAAGAGGGTCATTGTAATTCTAAAAATAGATTTATAATGATGTTCGATAGTCTGGGCGTCGCCTTCTTTGTTCATTGAGAGTTGAAGGTCATTTGGCATGGCTTCTCAATGTCAAATCGATTTAATATTTGTAACGAACTTTTTATATTCAAAATTTAGTATGAATATCTTAGAAGAACAAAGAAACAGTTTGGCATTCTTTTGGCTGCATTTCAAAGATGCCAATCTCCGGGGTTGCGATTTTAAGCTATCTGTGGCTAGCAGATTTAGTGTATCTTTTCGCTGTTGTTCAAGTCCTAAGAAGACGTAAATTTTTTGAGGTCCTCCTCCCTCTCTGTCTAGTTGATGGGGATAGAATATTTGTATATGCTTACGAATATAGGAGTGAAATGTGAAGTTATTAGTGACTGCAAACTGAATATTATATTGCTGCATTAATAAATTACAGTACTAAAAATGATGTGTCCTGATTACTTCGAAGTAAAGACTTCTATTTTATATTTTTAATAATTCTACGATCCGGCTTTTGTGTGCAACGAACCTGACTGTACTAGGCAATAGTACACCCAGAAAATGTTAATTAATTTTGCATTGAAATTCCGCTTCTGACTGGTCAATGGAAAGATATCTTATTACATAAACTTTATCTCTATTCCCATCCAATGCATTTGACATATGTTATTGCATAAATAAAGCATTATTTTAAATCGGACATCACAGTTGCCAACTCAAACTCAAATTTTGCCATGATTTTACAGACAGCTCAGAATATCCCTATTTTATGACTGAAGACGTCCGCAGGATATCCTGAGAATGTCCTGAGAAGAAAGGGGGCCTCCAAATAATCCCTACTTTGTCCCTACATGCTGTTCTTGTCGCGGCCGCACGTGAAATTCCTTCCTACTACACACACACAGAACTGTCTATTCTTGTCTGTTGTGCATTTCAAAATATAGGAATGCACATAGAAGCCTGTAAATTCTTGTTGTATTTATTTATTTTAAATTATTATTATTTTTTTCTTTTTTGTAGTTAAGTTGGTTTTCCGCCCCTAAATTTTGCCGCTGTAGGCAATTGCCTACCTCGCCTACCGCCAAGAGCCGGCCCTGATTTATACGTGAATTTAGGAAAATCATAACCAAAGTAATGTATATTAGTAATTTATCAGTACAATCAATTAATAGCTTCTTATTTTTTGTTAGCAGAGTACAGAATTCTACATTAATAAGAACTGTTATTACATAAAAGATCTTTCTTTCTTTTTTTTTTTTTTTTTTTTTTAAGAAAAAACGTAATATAGTTTAGCATTTTATGGAATTACGTATTAAAAGTCCAGACAAAATAAACAACAGAAATACAATAAATAACTTGCTGCTAATACAGGTCAAATTAGATAGATGGCGCTGCTCCTATCACGTCAAAATTGTTCCAAAGCGTTCAGTAGATTGCTGGCCCGATCCAAGACCGGTCCAGGATCAGTGACGTCATCGCCCGGTCGCATTGATCCATCTCGGGCGCTCTACTGAACACGCTCTAAGTAAATCCTTGTCGAATCATGTTCTTAGACTGATTAAGAACATGACTCGACAAGGATTTATTTAACAAAGCTGTATTAAATGTACTTTTTTTTTGGCAAGGATTATTGCTAGTGCTCGAATAATTTTGCAGCCGACTGTACATTCAAATTGATAGTAGATAGATTTATTGAAACTTATGCTTTTAAATCATTTGTTGCATTAAAACTATCAAATATAAATGTTTCAATTCAATAAAAAATTAAAGTAAACATATGTAATGTATATAATAACTTTTTAAAAGTATTTATAGTTTTAGTAATACGTATTAAGATATTTATTTGCATTGTATAATTTTATGTTGCTACTTTTCAGAGCTTCTTAAACAATTGTTTTTATCATAGTATAACTGTGGCCGTCACAAGACTTTCTTCTCTATATAATCCGATACAGATTTACGCAATATAAATTATTTATTAAATTATAATTTATTAAAATTATTTTCCATGATGAATGAAGACGTTGTTTATCTGAAAGTAGTTTAATATTAAATGCCAAAAGAAAATCGGTTTTGATCAGACATGAGAAGAAATGAATTTTTTTTTCATTATTTTATTTATTTATTTTTTTCCTTAAAAATGGAAAAAAATCAATAACTTCATTTAAATTATCACTGATCTATGGTTCGATCATTCATTTTAAAGGTATTGACGAGTTCTTTTGAAGATACTCCCATTGAAAATTAACGAAAGGGGGAGGGAGCAACGCTCCTACATGCACTTACCTTTATCTCGTAGTTTATATTACTGTAAGCAATAATTCATCCAAATTTTACAATCATGCTTGAAAATAATTCTCATTATGTTCATTAATACAAAATTTTGTCTTGTATTACCATGTTAACAATTTAGAAAGAATAGGGTAACTGCACGACCTGTTGAGTGTTGGAAACCGAAATCCAATCATTACCAGTTTAGGTAAACGTCCAATAAAATACCAAGTTTCGGTAAATTTCGTTTAATGGTTTGTGAGATACAGCGTCTACAAAATTTTTAACACGCACACAGACAGACATTTTCAAAAAGCAGTCAAATTGTGATCAGGACATCTCAAAACATGTAACTCCAGCAAAATCTGTTTAAAAATTTTCGCAAAACAGATACTTTCTTCTTACATAGAAATAAGTAAAAATAGATTTTTTTTTTTTTTTTACCTAAGTTTTTTTATGGAAAAAAAAAACCAATAATCTTATTTAAAATTAACGCAGATAAATGGTTCAGCCATTTGTTAATAATGTCTTTCTTTCTTCTTCTTCTTCTTCTCTTTTTTTTTTTTTTTTTTTTTTTTTTTTTTGCATGTATATAGAGTATTGGATTAGTAAAAATTTTCAAACTCCAGTTTTGATGGATTTACACGTTTTGGGATGTTCTGACTATGATTCGACTAATTTTTAAAAAATGCTCTCTGTCAGTCAGTGTGTGCATCACTAATTTTATAGAAGCTGCATCTCACGAACGCAATGAACGAAATGTAACCAAACTTGGTATTTTGTTGACATAAACTGGTACTGATGAAATTTGGGGATTAATTCTTCAAAAGGTCGCGGTGTAATCCCATTTTTTCTAAAATTTTAACATGACAGTGTAAAACAAAATTTCATATAATTCTACATAATGAGAAATTTTTAACAATGTAATTGTAAAATTAATTGTTAATTAATGATTGTGAAATTAATATAAATTATTGATAATAGTAGTAGTCAAAAGTTGTGGATGTGAGAACTTCGCTGTCTGTAGTGATATAATTCCATTAGATAAAAATCGTCGACATTTATATAGAAAATAATTTTAATAAATAATTTCTATTGTATGATTTTTGTGTATAATTAAAATTATACTGAAGAAAGTCTTGTAGTGGCCATATCATACTTAAAGTATTGACAAACTCTTTTGAAAGATACCCATGAGGAAAATTTACCCCCTCTGGTCAATAAATCTAAACGAAAAAATATATATTCCAGAGTCTGCAGCTGCTTTTAATCTCATATTTTTTAGTAGCCTTAGTATCATTTATATTTTTTCTATACATTTGGACAGAGATCATTGCATTATATGAACCGCATAAATCATTAAAAAAAAAATCACCTAGGAAAATCTAAAATTAAAGCTTATAAAAGAAAATTTATGATCTGTAGAGTTTAGAGTGCTGTTCAGTCGAATGTGACATCATTCCCAGTTTTTTATCTGCAATTTGACAGTAAAAAAAAAAAAAAAAAAGGAAAAAAAAAGAAAAAGAAATGAAAAAAATTAATTATAATAAATTTAATCCTTTAACCCATATTTCACCACCGACATAAAAATAGGACACCTTGCATAAGTGGTATTTGTATAAATTGTTTTGAATATTTTAATTCAAATTAAAGGTGATATATTATTTAAAGGACCAAAAAATACGGGTACATGACACTTTGGTCCCGCCGTTTTGGTCCCGCCACTTTGGTCCCGCCGAATTGGTCCCGCCACTTTGGTCCCGAGGAAATTTTGGTCCCGCTGTTTTGGTCCTGCCGTTTTGGTCCCGCCGTTTTGGTCCCGCCGTTTTGGTCCCGATATCAGGAATAATCAAACAAAGTATTACAGATAAAAAGCGAAATTATTTTTTCATATTTCGAATTCTTGTCGTTTGATTTGAAAACAACGGGGTCGGAAAAGTCAAAATTATTATTATCATTATTATTATTATTATTATTATTTTGCAACAGAAAGTTGTAGTAACAAATAGAACTGAAAAAACTTCTAAAAATTTGAGATTTCGATTTTTTCTTTGTACGATAAAGGTAAAAGGACAGCAAATACATGGGGGAACTTCGCGCAAAAGAGAACCTAAACGAATTTTTACAATTGGATTGGAGAGTAAAATATCTACAATCTTTGTTGAAAATGGTGTAACTATAGGGCACGTTGAACAGAAAATTTATTATTTCGGAGTGAACTTTGAATGATAAAGGGTATTAGATATCAGCGAAGATCTAAGCATTGTTAATTTATCAAAGTCCTGAAAATTTTAGTTTAAATAAAATACAAGGTTTTTAAAATAAAACACTGTAATGCGACTCCTAAATATCTCATTAAAATTTAGTGGGTTCGAAATCGATGCTTTATCCTAGCATTCTCTAAATGTTAGAGTTTAATAATAAAAAAAGATACGAGGAACCTAAATAATGATCTCGGAATTTAATTTGTACAGATCTGCTAAACTTGAGTCTCTGTCAATCGGGATACATTTGTCAAACAAAGAAAATAGTTATACTTCACACAGAATTGTAAAAGATTTCTCCTTCCTTATAATCCCTTACAACATTGTTTAAGAAAATTTAGATTAGAAGCGCTCCCCCCCACACTTTTTTTTTTTTTTTTTTTCAAATGTGCTGAAACAAAACAGTGAAATTCCTTTTAATTGTCTGTTGGAGAAACAGGTGTGAAACGAATCCCAAAGTGCTTCAGAGATTTCAATGTGGGCATTGTTTTTAGTCACAGAGTCATATCAGAAAGATATATTTATTCATTATTATTATTATTATTATTATTATTAAAACATAAGATTAAAATAAAAAGATAAAAAATTGTGCATCTACATTTTCCAAACTTTGATGCTTGCAGTGCTCACAGTTGATTAAATATTGGACTACTTTTTTCACTTTTAAAATAAAATCATTGTAATTGAAAGAAAAGTAATTTACATACATATATAGATAGTTAACATAATTAAATATCACGGACAAACAAAAATTAATTTTTTTTATTATTATTAATGTAACGCAATTTTTTTAATAAATTCCTCTTAGATTAATGATAAAAATTAAATACAATCAAATCCAATGAAATCTCTCTCTCTCACACACACACACATACATATATATATATATATATATATATATATATGAATAAATTCATGTGTAAGTTCAAAAACTTCATAAATGATCGCAATCTTATGCTTATGAAGACTAGTCTATGATGGGAGCAGATCAATAATTAGTTCTTTTAAAGAAACCGAATTTTGTCACTAAAAGCAAATTATATTTAATATCTTAAAGTTTACTTTCTTTCTTTTTCCTTTTTTTTTTTTTTTTTTTTTTTTTTTTTTTTAAACAAAAAATTTTCCGTATTTTATTATTTTTAAATTAATTCAGACTTTAACAATAAATATATTCAAGTGGGGATTTTTTTTTAATAAGCAGGTACTGTTGTTATTGTTAGCAATACTTAAAAAAAAAAAAAAAAAAAATTACAATTAAAATAAGTTAAATCGAAATAAAATTTTTAAAAAAAAAGAGAGAGAGAAAATAAAAGAAAGTGCAATTGCATCAAAAAAAAGTTTAAATATATTTAATGTTCGTAAAAAATCAGAACAAAATTCTCCGAATCTCAATGGCTAGGAAGCAATCATAATGTCGAAAATTTATGTATTTACCTATAAGATATTCCTTAGTTAAAGATATTCTAAGAGCACTTCAATTTTCCCGTATCAACAAATAGGCTATCATATTAAAAAATTGATATATATTTTAAAAATAGCAAAAAATTAGCGGGACCAAAATGTCTCGGGACCAAAATGGCCAGGGACCAAAATTTCCTCGGGACCAAAACGGCAGGACCAAAATGGCGGGACCAAAGTGGCGGGACCAAAACGGCGGGACCAAAGTGTCCTGCTTCGAAAAAATACATATGTATCTTTATCCTTACTTTAAATTAACGTTTGATTTTTTTTTTTTTTTTTTTTTAATGACGATTTTTGAAGATTTAATCATTATATTTCCAACACATTTTTACTTAAAAAGGTTTTACATTCAAGAATAACGGACATATAAATTTATTGAGGTAATATTCTGCACTTTTGTACTGGTAAATATAAATATATACATATAGATGGTCTTTTTTCCTTATATTTCCGAAAGTCCTAATCCATTGTTCAGTTTTTTAGGACAGCCTGTACGATTAAGCTAATGATAGGTTGGTAAGTTTTTTGATTTTGTGTGTGTACACAGGCTCAAAGAAACGTATATTTAGGATTTTATAAAGAAAAAAAAATTTTTCAATGCTTGCTACGATGTGGGTTAAGAGCTACTTGTTTTTAGCATCATGAAGTATATATCAGTACATTTATCAATAACTGTATCAAATTTTTAAGTTGTAATAATGTTCTATTATAATTATTATTCACATTTAAGAAAACATGTTTGTTTGTAAAAAGGAAAAAGAAAAGCTTAAACCTTTTTAACAACAGATTAATATGTTTGTCAACTAATTTAAAGCGGATATGAGGTTATTATTATCACATTTCAATTAATTAAAAAAATGATCAAAAACTTTTAAAATCGGGCTTCGAAATGCACTAGGGTATCCCAGGAAGCAACTTTGTGTTGAATCACATGACTGTTCGTGTTACGGTTTTAGTGCTATGCTGTCTGCAGACGCACACTCAAACACTGTGTCTTTTTTATATATGAAGATTTATCATCAAAAACATATTATTCATTGTAGATGTTAGATGAGAAAATCAAAAACTGATTAGTTTCAATTAAATAATCATGCAAAATTAGTGTCTTATAAATATCACAACTTGCATATTGTTATATTGAATATATTTTTTCGGTTTATGGGAGGACATAACTGTCAGTTTTTCTTTCTTTCTTTATTTTTCTTTATGAAATGTTTTTTATTTTCTCTCTCTGCAGTTGCTGCAAGAACTTGTCTGTTACAGAGACAAACATTAGAAGTTGAATTAATAAAGCAATGTGCAACTAGCTTCGCTATAATGCAAATACATCAGTTAGAAGAATTTTTATGTAATTTTTTAAATAAAAATGTATAAATACAAATTGTATGATTTCATTCTTTCTGGACATCTTTTTAAATTTTGAAACTCAAACCAATAGAGGTACGTTGGAAGTCATTACTTCATGGTGTCTTGCCAAACAGTCCACAGTTTGTAGTAATTAGAACAAATTCAGCATATAGAACAAATCACAAATAAAATTAATATGTTTAATGAAATAGAAAATTAAACAAAGTTAAACAAAAGTTAAACAAATCATTTTTTGAAACAAGTCATGGATGTGTGTTTTTAAGCTGCATAAGTACGCTCCACTAAATTTCTCTTAAATAATGAACCCATACCCTGGGAGAGATGTTATAAATACTTAGTTTATACTGATTCCAAATTAACGTGGTCTCGTCACATCTCAGAATATCTGGGTAAAGCTAAACGAGCCACACATTCCCTTCATTCTCTTTTGGCTTTTAATAGTCGCCTGTCCATCAAAAATAAATTATTACTATATAAATCCATGATACGTCCTATCCCCACCTACGGGTGTATGATATAGGGATCTGCTGCTAAAACCAACTTGGATAAAATTCCAAAGTATCAAAACAAGCTATTGCGTAGGTTTCTGAAAGCTACTCGCTACGTCCGCAATGATACTATTCACGAGGATCTCCGAATTAAGCCTATTTATGCTCAATTTTGGAAACTTGCATTGGAATTTCACAGATCCATTCCCAATGTTAGAAATCCTCTGTTAGACTCAATTCATAGATACGACGCTAGAGTCGGTAGACGTAAAAAACGGCCTCTGGCTATTCTAGTCAGAGGGGATGATTTTCTCGCCGTCTCTAAAAAGCGTAGGAGTATAACTTCTGGAGTCACTTAACTTTGTATTTCCATCCAAAATTCTATTTCCCCTAGATTGAACGAAATGTTCGTCTAGATTTGGCTAACACTAGTATCAGGCTTATCTACTGAACTTTGTCAGTCGCGAGCTTTGAACTTTCTTACTAGTGAAAATGTTACTTCTTTTTTAGTAATTTTTATCAAACTTTCCTAATTGCTGTGCTTTTTTTTATTATTTGGCTTTTTTTATTATTATTATTATTAATTTTATTGTCTTGGGTATAGGTTTCTGAGGTCTCCTCTCATTGGCCGATTTTCTGGCCTCTGACTAAGGCTCCTATATATACGAGCTGGCGCATCAGACATTTTGTTGCCTTAGGGTTGCCTCATGTACCCAGCGCGTTTCTCTGATAAACAAACCACAAACATTTTCTTTTATCGTCTTACGTTACTTTAGAGTAACTTATTTTATTATATTTCATAATTTTAGTTAAGTAAACTATGATATGGAAGTTTGTTTAGCGATAAACTGCTATAATCATTCAAGAAGTGAATATAAAGTGTTCACAGACCTTCTATTACTGTGTATTTGAGTTTTGGCAACATTTTGTAAAAGAAACAGAAACCGCCCTAACAACACTAACACATCGTACATCCATAGGATATCCTTAGAATAAAATGACATCCTGAGAATGTACTGTGAAAAAAATGTGTTTTAAGGAATATTATTGTTGCTTATTGCTCTTACCTTGACCGGATTAGCTTCAGATTAAGATTTCTTGAAATCCTTAGGGAAGCAATAAGGACGCCAAGCGGGAATGCTGTCCTCTTCGGAGGCAAAAAAATGGCGGTGATGCGCCGGTCTATTATTTTATTTAGGGGCTCTACCTCTGACTGGCTCTCAGTTCGAGGACAAAATCCTCCCCTTTTTAGCTCTGAACTTTCAGTGAGGATCGTGGGTTTTTCTGTAGGCTTCTGATTGGTCAACGGACTCAGCTCGGAATTTAGCTTCTGGCTGGGCACCGAGATTCTTGAAGATGCTCAATAATTGACTTTACTTTTAACTCTCCTGAATTTCAATTACTTTTGATAGGAAAAAAATGTATGCCCCCTTTTTTTTATTTAATTGCGGGACTCTGAGTTTTCCTGGTGCTCCTTGGGGCGCCTTGCTCACCTCTTAATTCCTCTTCGCCGTCCAGACTGTCTTCGTCAACGCACGTAACAGCCCTCTGCTACACTTAGGTTTTTTTTTTTTTTTTTTTTTTTTTAATAAACTCCTGGTGCTTCACTCTGAATGATTTCTGCTAACGCGGCGATTTATTCAGAGACCAAATTCTAAATTTAACCCTTTTTTTCTGTCTTTTTTATGGAATTTTTTTTTTTTTATGGATTTTCTCATTTTTCGTTGGAGGTAAGCATTGGTTGCGATCAAATGCAGGTACTTCGAAGCACTCACGTTGACGTAGACGAGTACGCTTTAATATTTCTCCCGTTTTTATATTTTATCTAATAATTGCATTGGATTTAATTCTGTTTCTAATTTTGACGTTCACTGAGACTTAATTCTAGCCTTTTTCTTTTTAGCTGCATTTCATTCATACAACCTGTCGTCCAAAAAAGTCGGATCATATTAATTACCGGCATTTGAATTAGTGATTACCTCTACAGTTTTACGTCACAATCCCCATTATGCATCACAATGTGAAGCCATGGAGGTAATCAGGAGTCTAGCTGCATGTAATCAATATGATCCAACTCTAATAGGTGCCAGGTGGTATGAAATGCTGCTAAAAAAGTGAAATCTTTTTAATGCCAATACAGGATTGGATTGGATTGCATTTGGGAATAAGGCCGATTGACTGTTGTAGGTCCTAGGTCTGAGGGGGCTTACCCTATTTGGGGGCCTTTCTAAGGGGTCCTAGCCCGTATTTACGTAAGATTCGGATGAAATCACAGAAAACTCCGAACGGCTAAGCCGACGAGGGCGACCTGGGATCAAACCCGGTACCACACATCTACCAGATTTGAGGGCAGAATCGCTATTCCTCTGGTGGGCGTCAAAAGGGCAAGCAACTTCATTGATGAAGCCTTGGAACAATGAGAACGAATATGTTCATAAAGATAAAATTTATATTGTAGTATTTAAAATATTTGAAAATTGTACATATACTTATTATGCTACTACTACACATAAAAACTTTTCGAACAAAATTTGAAGTGATTTTTGCTCTAATTTCTGGAGACCAAAAAAAAAAAAAAATCTTTTGGTTGCAAAAGTACTCCAAAAATTTCAGATCTCAGTGAATGGTGTCACATACAGTCTATGCCTAGAACTGGTTTGTAGCTGCATCTGTAATGAACCAGTTCTGGGCCTAGACCGAAAGTTGTGCTATTTACAGAGATCTGAAAAGGAGAGTGACGAAAAATCATTTTCAACCGTTATCATCACTTTACACATGTGCTGAAGAGGTTCTGTATCTCAAAAGAATGATTTACATATAAGCTCAGAATAAAGCTACTAAGTTTTAACGGTAATAAAAAATTTAATTGGTATTAATTAAAATTTAATTTAATTGTAATATGAAATTATCATGTTTTTTAGTAATAGTAAAATGTGGAATTCATGCATTTTTCTAATTTGTATTCTGTGTCTCTTTTTGACATCTTTATGATCCATTTAAGTTAAATGTAAATTGGAAGAATATAATGTTTTTGTTATGAGCACTTAAGACAAAGGTGTAGAAATTCAAACATCGCGAGGAAGGCTCAAAAAGTGTTATTTAAAAAATTGCTCAAAATTATTTACAAGAAAACAAATGAATAACAATTAATGTTCATTAATTGTTAATTAAAGAAAACACTATGTTATTTATAGACATAAATTTTACTTTTAAAGATTCGATTCTTTTAGGTTAGCTTAAAGCTCAATGGATGATTATGTATGCTAGATAAATAAAATGCTCAAAAATCTGGAGCTTTATTTTCAAAAATCTGGATCTATTTGAATTTCTAAACGTTAAGTACATAATGGTTGTATGAATAATGTAACAGAAATTGTTAACTGAACAGAACATAAAATTATAATAGGGCGTTTGAGTAATTTTCTCCACATAGTGTGTTCTTTAACGTTATTGCACTTTAAATAATTTGAGCCTGTAGATCATAATGATAAAATATTTCTCATTGCGTCACGGTAAAATAACTAAGTGCTAGATTCTCTTAAATCAATAGGTCTTGTATTACAATGATCTATAGGTAAGTTCAGATCAATTCATCAATGCTATCATGTTCACTCATATATATATATATATATACCACACACACATGCATATATTACCGTGAAAAAAATAAAAATGAACTCAGGTTGGTTGGTTGGGTTTTACGTCGCACTAGTGCTACGCAGATGTGCAATTGGCGACGGTCTGGGACACACCCCTAGAGGTGGTCCGGAGACATGCCATCACAATTTTGATCCTCCACGAAAGGGATGGCTCTCCCGCTTCGGTGACCCCCAGAGGTATAACTTTTGATGGGAACATGGAAGACATTGCGGCCACGACAGATTTTGCGTGCACCAGCCACCATTAGTGTACACGACGGTCTTTGGCGGGCACAAGTAAAAATGAACTCAGAGATCTCAAAGTCTCGGAATACCAAAACCTCAAAGTAAAATTTTTGTCATAAGTACAATATTTTTCTTACATATGTATATTTGAAAAATATAAGTAGTATTGCTATTGCTAATGGATAAGGTTGATTATCTATTTTATGAATTTAAAGCTAAATTAATACTTTTTATATTTGTGTGTCGGGGGGGGGGGGGGATATTTGATCCCAAACAGACAGAATTTTCTGTAATGATGTGCAGAAAAATGATATTTATCTGCGATCTAGAACTTCTGAACTAAGTCTAAAATCATATGAAGCTATTAGTAATTAATAAATTAAGTAATATGTACATCGGAAAAAAAAAATAAAAAAACAAGGAATATATAAAAAAAAAAAAAAAAAAAAAAAAAAAACAGTGATTTAGAGACATAATGCAAATTTTATTATTTTCTCTTATCTGTATACATGGTACAGAAAGTATTGTTTTTGGATCAAATATCCGAAATTGAGTTTTCGTTCAATTTACACGGTTTGAGGCATCTGAATCCGAAAATAATTTTTTTTAGCAGTTAGTCTGTATATCTGTTTGTTATCAACACATCTCTAGAATAAATAGTAGTAAAATGTCAAAACTGTAATGCACAAAATTTGCATCATATAGGGACGCTATACTAAACTTTTATTTCTGATTAAGCAAGGTTCATGTACAAGGACATCCAGGAGAATTCAAATATATTTTCCATGGAAAAATGTCGAATGAGTACAGTGTAACAGCTGTAAGCTGACTGAAATAAAACGGAATGAACATTTCATTTATTTATTTATTTATTTTTAAATGCATGAAAACATGTTTTGTGTAGATTGTGATATGAAAATCATTCATCATTTGTTTACAAGGCTACCCAAAACATTTGAATATTTGGGGCTTGGGGCTATACATGGAAGTTGCTGGAACAGTAATTCCTTTTTCATGTGCTTCTCGATTCAGACTAAATTTAAGTACACAATGCTATTTACAGCGCATATTGTTCATAGACAATATGATAATATACAGAGCTACCAAAAATTGCGCTAAATGTTCTTTTATTTTCATTGTAATGGATGAGAGCGCTTCCATGCACGTTACATTGTTGGCGAACACTGTTCAGAAAGAAAAATTAGTTTTTCACACTTATACTGTAAAATAAAAAAATATAATAAAATGACTTTCAGCTCTGTTTTTTCTTGTATAATATCACGTTTTGAAGTGCCCTGATTACGAAAGTCCAAATTTAGCGATTGATCTGTATGAAAATCTGTTATCATAACTTAAAAAATCTGGTGTGTCACTCACATGGCTTTCTCTTACCCTGCATTTCAGTATTATAATGATAGATTGAATATTAAATTTTAAGATCAATAGCATGAGATAATAAAATTTCATGACCTTTAAAACATTCTAAAGTAGTTTTAAAAACAATTTTATTTGATCTGTAATTCTGTGCCCATCTCAACCCCCTGTTTAATTACAGGTCATAGAATTATTTACAAAAAAAAAAAAAAAAAAAAAAAAAAAAAAAAAACTTAACCTGTCGTGATAAAAAAATAATTTCTGGTAACTTAATAAGAAATTAAAAATGCTAAATTTGAATTTCCTGCAGTTATTTATTTTTGTATTCCTTTATATTGTATGGAATTATAATTTCAACTTGCAATTATAACATTAACATTAGTTAACATTGGACCATTTGGGTACCACTAAATTCCAATGTTAATTTGTTAAGAATTTATTAAATTGTATGATTTGGCGAGATTTTGGAGACAAAATTTGCGACTTAGCAATAAAAATTCTGATTTGGCGGTAAAATTTGATAGCTAACGACGAAATTTTTGACTTAGCGAAGGAATTCGTTATTTGATGGCAAAATAAGGCGAGTTTGGCGATGGAGAATGCTAACTTTGGAGTCATTATATTTTCTTCCCACGTGAAATCCTCTTATCTCTTCACAGACCAACACCTTGTTTCCACAAGATAAAAAGTTAAAGGAAGCTGTTACTTATTACTCTCAATTTTAGCAGTAAATTTTAAATTCTTGCCTAAACCGGCGTTCTAAATTAGTTACCACCAACGATATTTTTATTAAGACTAACGTATTATTTTAATTTTATATTTTTAAATGATTAGTTAAAGCAGTTATCATGTTTTTTATTTTTTCAGTGATCTTTTTAGTTCTCCATCATACTATAGGTATGGGGAACTTAAGTAATTGTGAAAATTTTCGACCTCGGTTTTTTTTTTTTTTTACTTTTTTATACGTTTTCAGGTGTGAGGAATCCGAAAATGACAAAATTTGTATGGTGTCTGTCTGTAGGGTGTCTTTTAGTGTGTTAGTCCGTTAGTGTGTTAATCCGTTAGTGTGTTAGTCCGTTAGTCTGTTAACACAATATCTCACGAACAAATGATCGCAGAGAGGTCAGATCAATTTTAAAATATTACTTTCGATACTGGCAAGAACCCTATTCATTTGCAACATTCGAATTAAAAAACTTCGTAAGTTATGAGAAATTTACGATTTTCTTAACATGGGAGAATAGGACAAAATTTCACTTAAACGTGCAATAAATGGAAACTTTTTACTGTAAAAATGTGCGATCAATTTTAAAATATTAGTTTTGATGCCGGAATTAACATCAGTAACTATAAATATGTTATTTTGAAAATTTCGCAAGTTATTGGAAATTTACGAATTTCTTAACATGGCAGAACAGGTCAAAATTTCACATAAACGTCTATTTTTAGAGATATTTTCTTCGTAAAGATGTCAGACTACTTTTAAAGTATTATTTAGAACACTGGCAGGAATATTAAGGGCTATGATTTTTCCAATATAAATATTTCGTAAGTTATTGAAAAATTACGAATTTCTTAACAGGGCAGAATAGAGCAAAATTTCACATAAACGTCAATCTTGAGGGATATTTTCATCGTAAAGATTCCAAACCACTTTTAGTTCCCCATCATACTATAGGTATGGGGAACTTAGGTAATCGTGAAAAATTTCGACCTCGGTTTTTTGACTTTTTTAAAAGTTTTCAGGTGTGAGGAATCCGAAAATGACAAAATTTGTATGGTGTCTGTCTGTGTAGGGTGTCTGTTAGTGCGTCAGTTTGTTAGTGTGTTAGTCCGTGAGTTTGTTAGTCTGTTAACACGATATCTCACGAACAAATTATCGCAGAGAGGTCAGATCAGTTTTAAAATATTACTTCCGATACTGGCAAGAACCCTATTCATTTGCAACATTCGAATTAAAAACCTTCGTAAGTTATGATTTCTTAACATGGGAGAATAGGACAAAATTTCACTTAAGCGTGCATTAAATGGAAACTTTTTACTGTAAAAATGTCGGACCAGTTTTAAAATATCATCTTTGATGCCGGAATGAACATCAGTAACTATAAATATGCTACTTTGAAAATTTCGCAAGTTATTGGAAATTTACGAATTTCTTAACATGGCAGTATAGAGCAAAATTTCACATAAACGTCAATTTTGAGAGATATTTTCATCGTAAAGATGTCAGACTACTTTAGAAATATTATTTAGAACACTGGCATGAATATTAATGACTATGAGTTTTCCAATATAAAAATTTCTTAAGTTAATGGAAAATTACAAATTTCTTAACATGGCAGAATAGAGAAAATTTCACATAAACGTCAATCTTGAGGGATATTTTCATCGTAAAGATGTCAAACTACTAAATATTATTTTGGATACTGGCATGAATATCATAGACTATGATTTTTCCAGTTTAAAAAATTCGTAAGTTATTTGGAATTTACGATTTATTTAAAATGGCAGAATAAGGCAAAATTGAGCATAAACTTCCATTTTGAGGATCATAAATACATTAGACAACTTCAAAATTACATTTATGATATTTGTTTGAACATGATTGAATACAAATATTCTAATACGGAATGTAAATTATTCGTAATTTACGATTTTATCAACATAGCGAAATTGTAAATTTTTCATATAAATATGAATTTTGAGGATTATTGCATTGGAAATAGTAGTGTGAAAACTAAACAACAGAATTGGCCCTGATAAAATAAATTAATAGATTAGATTAAGATAAATATACCGAAGTGAACGGTGGATAGCCTATTAGGCGGGGATTTCATTCTGTCACTGTATCAAGCTTTGGTCAAATTCATTTCTTTTAACATGATTATAATATGTCTCCCACTAGAAATTTATGAGAACATAAATATGATGGGGAACTGAGCAGAGTACATGTATGCCAACTAGTTTATTATCGTTTGCATGTGACGTAAGTATCAGATTATAAATTTAAGCAATTAATTCTACTAGCAAACCCATGCGAAATTTTCTCATCTAATTTATTTCTTCCATCACCTAATTTAAAATTTAATTCAATAAAATCTAAATTATTAATAGAATCAAATTAATATTGTGCGATAATGAAACCAAAATCATTTAAAGAAAGGTTTCAAAATAAAATTAATATGTCATGATCTGGTTTTCATACTTCCCTAATCAGTAGGCGCCTTATAAAATTTCGACGCCATGTTGATGATTTGCTTATTCGTATGCCTTTATTTACTATTTGACATGTCTTTTTATTTATTTATTTATTTTGATATAATTTTATTTAAAATAATCTAGCACCTATTTTTATTATACTATTTACTATTGCATTTTTCAGTCAACTTATGGCAATATTTCAATTCTGTTTATATCTTTAACGTATTGCTGCCGGCCTGGTGGCTTGGTCGGCAGGGCGCTGCCTTCTCAGTCTCCAGGTTCCGAGTTCGAATCTCGGTGTGGGCATGAATGTTTGTGCTGTCCTATGTCTTCAACAATATTGTGTGCACGTATTTCTGTGAATTTCTGTAAAAATATGGAGCATTCGAGATGAAAGTCATTGTAACTATAGATCTCAATAAATGTCAAATGTAAATGTAAACATATTGCTAGGTTTGTTTAAAACACGGCCCTACTAGATCACTCCTCGGCGCCAACGTCGTTGGAGCAGAGTGATCTAGTAGGGCCGTGCTTTAAAAGGACGCATGCAAAGATTGTAAATATGCAACATTTAAAACTATACAAATATATTTTTCTACAAAGTGATCTTATCAGGTAAATGTCGTCGTCATTTTTCTAATTAAACCATTGAACTAAATCCGGATGCAAATATTTATAACTAATATTAATATTTATATATTGCAAATGTATAAATATTACTTTTTTATGAAAATCTAATCGTAACTGGAGCACGTAAGAGAAATATTATAAAGATAGAAAAAGTCGGCTTCATCACAATTGACGAAAAATCACTTTTTAACTTGTAACTTTTAAACAACTGAAGCTATCGAAAAAGTGTAAATGCAAAAATTGTTCTTTAGGGTAAGGCGATTATTCGTCTGATTTGAAATATTTTCCTCTTTTCAATATTAAATAAATTATGGGCAAATGAAAATTTCCACCACGTTTGTGCTGGATACCCCATCAACGAAATCGACCGGGATTTTTACAGTCCTAACAACATATCCCGAGCTGGTTAAATTTAAATAAAAATTACTCCAGTTATCGTGTTCGCAACATACCATGGGAAAAAGCGTTATACATATATATATAAACTTTTGAACGGAGGGTGGTTTTGGGTTCTAGGGGCCATGATCGGTGAAGATATGAAGAAATTTTCCAGAAGTCGTGTCATGAGAACCATTGCAATAGTTAGATCTCCTATAAGGAATCTACCTGAAAAAGTATACTTCATACGGTTTTGTTAATTAAATCCTTGTCGAATCCTTTTTTACATAGGAATTTTTGCTAGTGTTCAGACACTTTTGTTACCGACTGTATTTCAATTCACTTGGATTTCCCTGTACACAAACCATTTGCTTGATCTCAATGAAAAGTTTACTGTAGCATCTCTATATGATGCACATTTAGAATACTAAGTTTGGACTTTTTGCTATTATTTGTTCTTGAGATATGCTGATAACGACAGACACGCACTCAGACCAACAGTTAAAAATATGATTTTTTGATTCAGGGGTAACGTGTCAATATAACAATCGTGTCAATATTTTCAAAATGTGTAAATATAACATTAACGCACTTTCAAAAATTTGACTGATAAGTGATTCTATACCTATAGGGGAACAGAAAGTAAAAAAAAAAAAAAGTAACTGCAGGAAATTTGAACTTGATATTTTGAAGTACATAATAAGTTGTCACTTAAAAATTTGATCAAGAGTAAATTTAAAATCAAATTAATAACAGCCCTGTTTTTTTTTTTTTTTTTTTTTTTTTAATGATTCTATGCACTATTGTTGAACGGGACTTGAAGGACTGGTAACCCCATTCACACACAATTATATGCAGGGCCCGACTTAGACTACCTGGAGCCCCGGGGCGAGCCTATTTTGGGGGGCCCCCTTATAGTGGCATAAAACCTCTTTAGGTTGTACAATTTCGGCATACGCCTGTAGGGGGGCCCCTTCCAGAAGGGGGGCCCAGGGCATTTGCCCCGCATGCCCTGCCGTTAGACAGGGCCTGATTATATGTCATATAACTATTCCTAAACTACTTTTAGATTATTTTTAAATTACATTGAACTTTATTATCGTACGTTATTGATCTCAAGACTTATGCAATATGAAATCTATTTTTATGAGATTAAAATGCAGGGAAAGAGAAAGTCGTGTGGGTAACACGCCAGATTTTTTAAATACTTTATTTAAGCCTGGCATTTATTTTTGTCTTCTTAAAATGATCTTCAGAGATTATTAGCTGCAGTATTCTGTGCTATGCTGTAGTGTTTCTATTGCTAGAGCCTGCACAGATGTCAGATTCCCTCCCCCCCCCCCCAAAAAAAAAAATATATATATATATATATACATACATATAAATTTAACCGTGCAATTAAACCTTCTATTGCTTCTTAGCTCTGAATTTTGAGATTTCTTAAGTACTGAATAATTTACCATTGAATTAGCAAGAAATAATTATTATTTACATTTGATTTTGTAATGTCTTCATTTTTTTTTTTTTTTTTTTTTTTTAATGAATAAATACTACTAACGTTTATAGCAGGTAACCTTAAAAAATATCAACATATTTTCACAAAATAGGTCTCGAAATTATATTTTAAAAGTGTGTGATATTGCAAATTAACAAGAAATAGATTTTGTCAGATTTTGCATACAGTTCCCAAAACATTCAATTCAGATTTTATTTCTCAAATACTGATCTTGTACTTCTGCAACAGGTTACAAGAAGAAATTGGTGAAGAATGTAATGGAACAAAATAAAAAATTTCAATGAATTAAAAAAAAAAGTAACTTCTGTACAAAAAACAAAAATTTGCAATGAGCAAAATATGTCTCATGTTCTAGTAAGATGATATACAAAATTAAATGCTATCTTACCAAATTTTCTGCGTGGGTAATGAATTCCATCTTGCCAAGGATTCAACCAAATTTTTATAGAAATTATGTAAAATCATCATCATTTTTCTTTTCTTTCTTTTTTTAACCATTTTAATAGACTTAATATTAAAAAGGGTGTCAAAAACACATTCACCTTGGATTTTATAATGTGAAATCTAGATGTACATTCCATAACCAATTTTAATAGATTTTACATAAGTTAGATAACATCTGGATATATATCCAGATCTGGTTCATATTACATGAAATGAATGAAAACACAAGTTGCATTTACATCCAAATTTGGTTCATTTTACATTAATTCGACTAACTCTGGATGTTTTACTTCCCAATTTGGTTGATATTACGTACCAACAAAGTCTTATTTGGGTTGCTTGTGACATTTCAACCTAAAATCTACCAAAGCAGATAGCAAATTCCAACGTAATGCTACGTAATATTTGATCCCGTTTATGTAATATCAACGTAATCGGGATGAATTGTGTTATGTGGGTAAGTACATTTAGATCAGCCCTTGTAGGAAAACTTTTCGTATGGGTTTACTCCAGTATTTCTAGCTACACGTTCATTTATATCATATTTTCCAGAAAACTTTTTAGAACATTAGTTCATGCACATGTGACTTTTAATGAGAGAATTGTGTATATATGCAGCTTTCTTTTCGAGAGCGAGAAACCTTTGCATACATACATGCTTCTTTCGGCAAGACTGCAAAATTATCTGAAACACATTCAAGGAGAATGGAAAAAAAAAAAATGCTGGAACAACCTACAAGGGCAAGAAATTGAATTGAAATACTAAAATTTTGATGACGAAATCACTATCTTACAGTAACAATATATGTTGGCGATTCAACCTATTAAATTAAAAACACGGAAAATTACAATGATTTTGTATTCAATCATTCATATGGATACGCATATGTTTTCTGTCAAAAATGATTGTAAAAAGAATCCATCATAAAACCAGATTTAAAAAAAAAAAAAAGTAAGTCTGCTGAAAAATTCCATGCCTTTATATTTCACACACTTCTAGGATTGCCTATATCCGTGTAAATTCCGAGTACTTTTTACACAAATCGATTTTTCAGTTTTAAATTACGAAACATTCAGAATTTTTTTTTCTAAAAAAACGCATTTCACACACTTATTTCTGCTGTATAGGTGCACTAATATACATTTAAATTATTTTCATTTAGTATTCCCAAAGCTAAGTCATTTTCTATCATATGATTGAGTAAATGTTTGTTTATTCTATCTGCCTGTTACAGAAAAACCTCTAGAACACACTACAGTTTTACATCAGTGTGAATGAGCAAATGTGTATTAAGACTGCCCTTCCGAGTAAATCCCTTAGAACAACGTTCGCACACATATGGTTTTTCTCTTGTGTGAGAACGTAGGTGTATTTGTAAATTATTCTTTAAAACAAATCTTTTAGAACATATTTCACATACGTGTGGTTTTTCTCCCGTATGAGTACGCGAATGTGCATTTAGATGTCCTTTTTGCGAAAACCCTCTAGAACAGATTTCACACACATATGGTTTTTCCCGTGAATGACTACGTAAATGTTCATCTAATTTGCCCTTTGTAGAAAATTGTTTAGAGCACACTTCACATACATACAGTTTTTCACCTGTATGAAGGCGTAGATGAGTAATTAGATTCCACTTGTAAGAAAACTCTTTAGAACATATTTCGCACACATTTGGCTTCTCTTTTATAGGGTAATGGACGCGTAAATGTCTTTTTAGATTACTTTCAACGGAGAATCTTCTTGAACAAACTTTACAAATGTATGGCTTTTCTCCTGTATGAGTACGCAAATGTGTATTTAGATGTTCCTTTTGAGAAAACCCTCTAGCACAGACTTTACAAACATATGGCTTTTTCCCTGTATGAGCGCGTAAATGTCTATTTAGCATACTTTTCTGGGAGAATCCTTTAGAACAAATTTCACACACATAAAACCTTTCTTCTGTGTGAATGAGTAGGTTTGTATTTAAATGTGCATTCATATTTTCCTTACAAATTATGTAATTTAATGTTATTCTATGATAATATTAGATATTTTTCCTTAGACATTTTTCTATGGAAAATCTTTTTAAAGTTGCAGCTCATTTACTTTAATTTTACTATCAAAGAAACTCTTTTAAGTGTTTATCGCCGATTTTCTTAAAAAAATTCCTGGCATAAAATTTATCATAAACAGGCAGTTCTTTTAGAATATTAGCTGCTGAGTCGCTACAGAATAGCTATAAAAATTATTAAACATGAGAGTATGTCTGCAATATCTTAAATTTAGCGCATGCTTGGCGATTCTGGTTTTGCGGTTTTCCTGATAAGATATAGATGTGAATATCTGTCCCTTTGATAGTCCCACGAACTTCACAAAACGTGAAGCACTTGATAATAGAGAATTTATTGACGAGAGCCAAGCGTCGCAACATCCAGAATTTAAGATAAAATTACTTAATTTTATGTTTGCTAAGGATATTAAGCACATGTAGATGCCCTTTTTTGCATTCGGATAAGCAGACGAACTCCACGCAAAGAGAGTGCAGTTAATATTTCTAAGAAATGTTAGTGTATATAGATTTTTAGTGAATTTTCAGCATTGAAGTTCTTTCATATTGGTCATTCCGTTCTGTTTCCTGTCCGTCGTCTGCAGAGAATGCCTGAGTTGTGAGTTCACGATACACAGCCTGGGCGATGCGAGCTGCCTGTAAGTCCAGAATAACTGCTTCTTAAACTGCATAGTTCATCCAATATGATGGAATAATCCATTCTAATCGGATAAGACGGAGCGTCGTAGCAACAAATCAGCGACTAGACATCAATAGAGCCCCTTAAATAAATAATAGGCCGACGCATCACCTCCATTTTTTTGCCTCCGACGAGGACAGCATTCCCGCTTGGCATCCTTATCGCTTCCCTAATGATTTTAAGAAATCTTGATCTGAAGCTAATCCTGTCAAGATAAGAGCAATATGCAACAATAATATTCCTAAAAACGCATTTTTTTCACAGTACATTCTCAGGATGTCATTTTATTCTGAGGATATCCTATGGATGTACTGGGGTAAGATGTATTGTTAGGGCAGTTTCTGTTTCATTTACAAAATGTCGCCAAAACTCAAATACACAGTAATAGAAGGTCTGTGAACACTTTATATTCACTTCTTGAATGATTATAGCAGTTTATCGCTAAACAAACTTCCATACCATAGTATACTTAGCTAAAATTATGAAATATAATAAAACAACTTACTTTAAAGTAACGTACGTCGATAAAAAAAAAAAAAAAAAAAAAAAAAAAAATGTTTGTCGTTTGTTTATCAGAGAAATGCGCTGGGTACACGGGGCAACCCTAAGGCAACAATAGACATCAAAGACCAGACTGTTTTTTTTTTCTTTTTTGATCAATATTTTAAACTAAATATTACGAAAATATTTACAAATATTTTCCGATATACATTTTTAGTATTATAGATTATAGCTACACGAAAAGATTAATGATCGAAATCTTTTACAAGCTTTTTGTTCATATTTAAAATGACATGCACTCATTTTTTCACCCCAAACTAAAAAACTAGTGATTTATTTGTTTATTTATAAGAGTAAATATTTTTAAGATTAATATATGTAAGATTGACAGATTTTTTCAAATTTATTTTGTCTGTAAAAATGTAGAATTTATTCTAATTTCAGAGTAAAATCATGTAATCTAAATCAGTTAAAAAAACCCTTAGCGGCTTAAAAGTTTGTGAGGCCGCTACTTTATGGCTATAAGAATTTGAAATATGAGTCTTAAAAATAATGATATCAAATTTTGAGTGACGCTTTGCAATTACTTAAAGTATACATAGATTTTCTTATTTGATCATTTACTTTTATCTTTTATTTATATTTATAATGCTAACGTAATATTTTTAACTTTAAGATCAGACAGATATATAAAATACACTCACTGATGCTTTTTCATTTGCATTTCAAATTCAAAATAACAGTTTTAAAAGAATTATATAAAAATTTCTGTGTCGCCTCGGTGGTGTTATTTTAAAAGATATGTTTTTAGATTCTATTAAAATTACTTTTGTTTTGTCTAATAAAGTATAGTATATTTACACATTTAAACAGTGCTTTTAATTTTCAAATATACTGTCAAATAATTATACTTTCACTGAGTTTGCATTATAAAGTAAAATTATTTATTTCAATAAACTGATTTATCTTTTGCATCACGCTATCCAAAACATAGTATCCAACTAAGTGAAAATTTGCTCAAAGGGGTAGTGTGAAGTAAAGAAAACATTTACACAAATTTTACTTGCAGTTTTGGATAAAATGCAAGTTTAAGGCAATTGATCATCTCAAATACATTTCTAAGATAAATCTACACTACAAATTTTGTGTGAATTAATTCAGTATTTCAAACGTTATCATACTGACAAATTTTCAAGCAGCCTGTCACTTGGAAACAAAATAGAAGCTTCGCACTAGAAAAATTTATTGACTGGGATTCTCAAACTCTTAAAAAAAGAAAAGAAAAGAAAGAAAGAAAGAAAAATAAGTGGATAATTTACAATTTAAATTAGAATTACGTATTTACAGTTTGCAAGTTTCTTTTTAGAGAATTACAAATTGAACAATTACAAAAAAAGAAAAAAAAAAAAAAAAAAAAAAAAATCAAGTAAATGTTAAAAATGGAAATTTGTATATTTTGTTTCCCCTTTTGAGGCTAAGTATGCTCCAATATTCACAGTTTAAATTTTCATCAAAATTGCAGGTGAAAGCTACTTCATATATATATTTTCATATAAAACGTTTGGGGGAAAAAATAGACAAAATATAAATTAAGCTTTGCATTTCTATAATTTTAAAAATAAGATCAAATCACCTGGAAAAATTTTTTACGGAAAATATAAGTTAAGCTTTAAAAAAAATGAAATTTCTGCATAAAAGTTCTATTTCATAAATATATTTACAACCACAATAAACAAAACACCCTCCTTTAATTTTAAATAATCATTTCTACATGTTTCGAAGCAATTAAAAGTTTTTTCTTTCTTTCATTTTTTAACGAAAAATAAATAAATGTTTTGGCGCCATCTAGTAGTTTATACTAAAATCATATACATATATATTTAACTTTTTTTTCCCTTAAAAAAAAGAAAAAAAAAACTTGTTTAGAAACAGGTAGAAATAGTTATTTAAAATTGAAATAAATAATTTTACTTTATGATGCAAACTCAGTGAAAGTATAATTATTTGACAGTATATCCAAAGTGCAGTATGGCTACTTCATATATATTTTCATATAAAACGTTTGGGGGAAAAAATAGACAAAATATAAATTAAGCTTTGCATTTCTATAATTTTAAAAATAGGATAAAATCACCTGGAAAACATTTTTACGGAAAATATAAGTTAAGCTTTAAAAAAAAAAATGAAATTTCTGCGTAAAATTTCTATTTCATAAATATATTTACAACTACAATAAACAGAACACCCTCCTTTAATTTTAAATAATTATTTCTACATGTTTCGAAGCAATTAAAAGTTTTTTCTTTCTTTCTTTCTTTTTTTTTTTTTTTTTTTTTAAGAAAAATAAATAAATGTTTTGGCGCCATCTAGTAGTTTATACTAAAATCATATACATATATATTTAACTTTTTTTTTCCCTTTAAAAAAAAAAAAAAAAAAAAAAAAAAACTTGTTTAGAAACAGGTAGAAATAGTTATTTAAAATTGAAATAAATAATTTTACTTTATGATGCAAACTCAGCGAAAGTATAATTATTTGACAGTATATTTGAAAATTAAAAGCACTGTTTAAATGTGTAAATATACTTTATTAGACAAAACAAAAGTAATTTTAATGGAATCTAAAAACATATCTTTTAAAATAACACCGAGGCGCCACTGGGATTTTTATATAATTCCTTTTAAAACTGTTATTTTGAATTTGAAATGCGAATGAAAAAGCATCAGTGAGTGTATTTTATATATCTGTCTGATCTTGAAGTTAAAAATATTACGTTTGCATTATAAAAATAAATAAAAGATAAAAGTAAATGATCAAATAAGAAAATCTATGTATACTTTAACTAATTGTAAAGCGTCACTTAAAATTTGATATCATTATTTTTAAGACTCATATTTCAAATTCTTATAGCCATAAAGTAGCGGCGTCACAAACTTTTAAGCCGTTAAGCTTTTTTTAAACTGATATCATTACTTTTTAGTGGTTATTGACCAAAAAATTAAAATAAGTCCTTCTGGCTCCTAGGAAGGGTAAACTAATATATCTTTTCTTATGAAGTTGCCACCATTTTTTTTTCAAAATGGCAGCTACAATTTATTAATGGTCTTAGAGGATTTATTAATGAAGGCTTGTATATATGGAGTTTTAAGCAAATCGATCCATAAAACCTTTCTAATGTAAATTTGAAATTTTCAGTGTGCTAGCACAGGGAAACAAGAGGGTAGGTTAAGTTGGCAAATGAACATCTCAAATACATTTCTAAGATAAATCTACACTACAAATTCAGTGTGAATTAATCCAGTATTTCAAACGTTATCATACTGACAAATTTTCAAGCAGCCTGCCACTTGGAAACAAAATGGAGAAGCTTCGCACTAGAAAAATTGGGCATAGGACAACTCCGCCGAAGCACAGGACAACTCCGCCGAAAAATTTATCAGCTGTTTCCCCCAGCAGGACAACTCCGCCGCATTCCTTTCTGCCGTTTTCCCTCGATAGGACAATTCCGCCGAATGAGGGGGGAAGGCATTACCTTTGGCGAAATAAAAGTTGGCGAGAATGCTAAAACTTCAGGCATTCAACTTTTGTTAAAAATAAATACACAAAAGAATGGTAATAATCTATATATTAATTCGCAAACATGAAATTTGTTGTACGTTTTTAACATATTAATTATGGGGGTAGAGGATTGAAAGTAGCATTGTTAGAAAGTTATGGTTAATGAGAATTTAAGGAAAAGAAAATCTCTTATTAGAATCTCAAAGAGCAATTCAAAAATACCTTTATTTTTATGCACTTTTTCATTTTATACACGTAATCTTTTGTATTAAAAATTTTTATAGAAGAAAGTTGTTCAATTTGTCAATTTCTTAAAATTCAATAAAAAGCATAGGCACAGTAATTTGTATAGATGTAACTTCCCTATATTTTCAACTACAGATTTTTCATTTTATAAGGCAACAACCTTTAGAGTGTTAGAAATGCTTATTGACTAAACGAATGCAAAACCGTAATTTAATACTATTGAACATGGAGGCAAATTAAAAGAAAAAAAAAAAAGATTTAATTTATGATTTATTAGTTTTTATTATTATTATTATTTATTCATTTATTTATGATGTAATTATTATTATTATTATTATTATTTTTTTTTTTTTTTTTTTTTTTTTTTTATGATTTACGTCAGCTATAATTGGAAAATATATATATATATACATATATATTTAAATATAAAACGTAATGCATTCTAATTAACTGAAACTTAATTACTTATTTTTGAAAAGTGTATTTATTACTATATGCTGATTCATTATAAATGCATATTGGACAAAAAACGACACTGCTATGTACTGCAATTTAACTCTATTTACAGAAAGACCATATCAGCTTTTATGCTATATACCGGCAACAAAGTTGTTATATAAAATAGATATTATGAAAGATAGTAGAGAAAATATTGTTTTTGGGTCAAATTTTTGAAATTGAGTTTTTGTTATATTTAAACGTTGTGAAGTCCCCTGAATCTGAAAATCATGTTTTTGCGGTTGATCTATGTGCCTGTTATTAGCATATTCTAAGAGCAAATAACAGCAGAAAGATCTAACTCGATATACTAAATATGTATCGTATAGGAAAGCTGCACTAAAGTTTTCGTTGAGATTAAGCAAATGATCCGTCTTAGTATTCCAATTAGATTCCAATTAGTATTTCTAGTATTAAATTGTACGGTAAGCCATGTGAGTAACATACCAAATTATTATTAAACTGTTGACATATTATTTCGATACAGACAGTATTCTTTGCTATTGAAATGATCAGAAGAAGAAACTAAATGGATACAAACTTTCATAGTTATATACATCGTTACGCAAATAATAATCAATGAAACTATAATAATCAATTTATAATTCTTATTACTATAAGTCGTTCATTTAAACGAGTTATTTGCGGACATTTCTGTTCCATAATTATCTTTTGTTCCATAATAATCTGTCTTCCATCATTGACTCAGAATACCATAATAAAACTCTATATACATTAATATGTGGGCTCGTTTTTTTTTTGGGGGGTGGGGGGGTGGGGTGGGGGTATTTTTCGTGGTAAAATTTTCGTTTTTTTTTTTTTTTTTTTTTTTTCAGTCTCCCAAAAAAATCAGCTATATTACTAACACCTATCTTCTGAATGTTCCTCCAATATCAACTAGTATGTTGTAACCACCATGAAACTTTCTTCTATATTTTTTCCATACAAATTATTTAATAAAATTAATATTTATTAAAACTATTTTCCACGATATATACAGATGGAGATGATTTTCATCGCACAGAATTATTATTACTGTTGTTATTACTGTTATTTTTCACTGTTGAATAAAAAATTGAAGAAATTAAATTAACGAAAATAAGTAAAGAAAATTTAATATAAGTTAATATAAGTTAAGTAATATATATTTGAATATTATGTTAAGTAAAGAAAATTTAATTTCTTATTTATCCTTTAACAATTTTGTAAATGTAATCGGAATAATTTAAACTAAGATGTAATTTTTTCTTAAGTTAATTTTTACTTGAATTTTATGATATTCAAGTGCTTCACGAAAATTAGAAATAAATTTATTAATAGCAGAATTTATTAATACGATTAAATAATTGTCAAATAAAAGAACATATAATAATAATGAAAAATAAAATTAAATGCATGTTTATGAGTAAAAATTTTTACTCATAATTTGGTTAAAACCTATTTTACTTTTACTCATATTTCCAAAGCGAGGGGGAAGGGCTCTTATATAATGCTCGATGTGCCGCCAAAGTGCAATGCGTCGCCAAAAATGGAAATACTGCTGCAGACCACTTCTTCTCGTCTCAGGAAGATGGCGCGGCGGAGTTGTCCTCTGTGGGAAAAGGGGGGTTAAAATTCTCGGCGGAATTGTCCTATGAGGGAAAAATTTATTGACTGGGATTCTCAAACTCTTAAAAAAAGAAAAAGAAAAAGAAAAGAAAGAAAGAAAGAAAAATAAGTGGATAATTTACAATTTAAATTAGAATTACGTAATTTACTGTTTGCAAGTTTCTTTTTAGAGAATTACAAATTAAACAATTACAAAAAAAAAAAAAAAAAAAAAAAAAATCAAGTAAATGTTAAAGATGGAAATTTGTATATTTTGTTTCCCCTTTTGAGGCTAAGTATGCTCCAATATTCACAGTTTAAATTTTCATCAAAATTTCAGGTGAAAGCTACTTCATATATATTTTCATATAAAACGTTTGGGGGAAAAATAGACAAAATATAAATTAAGCTTTGCATTTCTATAATTTAAAAAATCAGATAAAATCACCTGGAAAAAAATTTTTACGGAAAATATAAGTTAAACTTAAAAAAAAAAATGAAATTTCTGCGTAAAAGTTCTATTTCATAAATATATTTACAACTACAATAAACAAAACACCCTCCTTTAATTTTAAATAATTATTTCTACATGTTTCGAAGCAATTAAAAGTTTTTCTTTCTTTCTTTATTTTTAAAGAAAAATAAATAAATGTTTTGGCGCCATCTAGTAGTTTATACTAAAATCATATACATATATATTTAACTTTTTTTTTTCCTTAAAAAAAAAAAAAAAAAAAAAAAAAAAAAAACTTGTTTAGAAACAGGTAGAAATAGTTATTTAAAATTAAAGGAGGATTTTTTGTTTATTGTAATTGTAAATATATTTATGAAATAGAATTTTTCATGCAGAATTTAATCAATTAAAAAAAATAAAAGAAAATAAAATTTTTAAATACATTATTATGGGTTTCCAAGTAAAGATGTTATTTATTTATTTTGACGTGTTTTTTGATAATTGCTATTTGACATATTTTTCATGATTTTTAATAAAATTCATGAAATAATGTTATTTCTAATAAACACTGTAAGCACTGTTTCATCCCTAGTCATTATTGCTTTAAATAATAATAATAAAAAAAAAATTGATTATGTTAATATTTAAAATATATATCATTTTAAAGTCTGAAAAATAAATAAATGAATAAACACTAACTGTATTTTCAAAAGAGATTTTTAATTTTAAAAAAGAAAATATATATATATATGTATTTACGGAAGTGCATGTTTTAAATAAAAAACGATAGATGGCGCCAAAACTCTATTTGCTGTTTTTTTTTTTCATTCCCGGCGCGGAATGATATATGAATACGAACAACAAATCATTGAGCTATTATAAAATCGATGTTCATGAATGATTAAAAATTTTTTCGCTTTAAAAAATTGTAAATTCATCATTATTATGATAAAATGGAATATCTAAAATTACAAAATACTTCCTTATTTAAAATATCAGCAAAATATTTTTTTTGACTGAATATGAAATTTTGAAATCAAAAGTATTTTTTTCATAACAGAAGAGAAAATATATTTAGTATATATTAGTATATATACAATAAATATTTTAAACAGGTAATAAAGTACTTTTGCGTTAAAAAAAATCTAAATAATTCATTGGCTGCATTGAAGTCGGTCAATAAACCAGCCCACATACCTCACAAGTAAGAAGCGCATAACAGCGTTTTCGCAGGAAGAAACACATGTAATTCGCGGAGTACTGTAGTTCCATATTTAAAGCGATTTATATAAAAAAAAAAACAAGAGTTTTCCTGAAAAAAAACGAAAACGTTACTAGATTCAGAAAGATCCTATTAACAACATATATTAATTATATGAAAATCCTTCGAGCCGTTTTAGAGATATTTTTCAGAATTCCAGTCTATTACACCAACCGTTTTCCCTATTTGGCTTAAAATTGAGTTTCAGATCTCAAAACATATTGCATGTAGAAATGTAAAATTTTCAGGATAGATAAAGACCGAACAAAAAAGATTATTTTGAAAAGATCAGAACAAAATATGGCATATTTGCTGAGATATTAAGTGTCGGCTTTTCCAAATCTCTTTGATGTCAAACTAGCCGTATATATGAGTTCGCAGCGTCCCGTTTGTCCCTCCGCTTGCGTCACTCAAAAAACTATCGTTTTTCATGATAAAGAAACACGTTGGGTATCAGCATCTAAAATAAACTCTGAATAATAAACGTGAGAACAATACTTTTTTAATTAGATATGTGACAAGACAAGTTATCAGATCAGATTCTTTGTAACAAGGGGGGGGGGGATTAATCCGAAAGTCAGAATAAAGAAATTAGTTTGCTTAAATCTAGTGAGAATTATACATATTAAAGTCATAAAAAGAGGGGTTGCCTTTGGAGGTAAGTCGAATCAAATTGATTGGAGATGGTATAATTTAACTATTAATAATATTTAACTATATAAATGCCGGGCCTGATTACTCAAAAGGCTCGGGAATCTTTCCCTTGGGAAAGCCCTCGGGAAGCTTACCCTCTAAAATTTAAGAGGAGCCCCCAAAATGACTAAAAACAGGGTCTTGAATTTTCTGTTTTATATTTTCATACTGAGATTGCATTTTTCTGGGAAAAATCGCCTAAAGCAAGATAAAATAGTCACTATTTTGGGAAAAATCTATTATTTAACCTCAAAAATCTGAATATTCTTAATTAATAAGTTATACGATTTTAATGTTGTGTGTAGAAACCACCCAGATATATGAATGAAAAAAAAAAAAAAAAAAAAACTATAAACACACACTAATTTTTGGTCTATAGCATTTTTATATTACAATATGTAACATAGACCTTATATAACAGACCATGCATCCCTCCTCATTGTCTGTCTGCGACATGAAGTAGCTTCCCCAGCGAAATTATCACGTGATGTAGACCAGGAGAGAGAGACGAGAATGAATATTATGTGATTTTTCTATAGGAAAGAAAGTAGTTTAGAGTTTTTTAATTTCTGTATTGTACACATACTTTTTATTTAAGCCTTTAGATTTACGCATCGTTGGAAAGCTAAAATATCATAGATTAATTATAAAAAAATTATTTTGTGAGAAACCATTCTGAAGGGGAGAATTTTTTGATTGAATTCTTACAAAAGTAAGTGCTTTCTTATGGAAGAATCGCCCTCAACTCCATGTCACGTGACATACGGTGCTGACCGCAAAGGAGGTTTCAGATTACACCCTCATGTTGAAGACATTCCCTATAATGGGAAGCCCTATTGGTGGCGTAGTCTATACATATATAAGGTCTATGATATGTAACAGGAAAACAAGATTTTCTGAAATGAAAAAGGGCCCCGAGGTGATACTGAGCTTCCAATAGCTTCAAAGCTTAATCGGGCTCTGTATAAATGAACTGTATCTAGTAACATTTGTTTTTAAATTATTAAGAGTACACTAATTTCATTGACTGTTATTATTACTGAAAAGAGATCTAAGAAGAAAAGGGAAATCATTTTTCAAATTACAATATATAGCAAGTGTGTTATCAACAAAATATTTTTTTTCAAAAATGTCAACAAAATGTTTTTTTTTTTCCCTTTCTTTCTTTCTTTTTTTTTTTTTTTTGGGGGGGGGGGGGCGGAAGGATAATTATTTATTTTTATTTTACTTTATTTATTTTATGTTTTAGAAAAATCTTAAGTGCAAATAAATATTATTTGAGGGAGATATTCCAGGGATTAATAAATAAACAGAAAATTAGGTTAATCTTTCAAATGCAATTTAAAGATGACAATGCACATTAAAGATTTTCCCATTAAAAGCTAAAATGTTTATGCACAAATGTTAACTTTTAAAGGTATAAATTTGTTTTTCTATCTCATTTGAATTTTAATAGGAATTATATATATATATATATATGATGTAAGTAAAACAAATAATGAATGTACACTCATATTTGAAGCATTCATAATATTAGTTTATCTACGATTTTAACCCCCTCTTTCAATGAAAGTAGTATAAATCCTACTTTTTTACCAATAAAATGAAACTAAAAGAAAAAAAAATCTGTTAATCTTATACATTTTAATATTGACTCCTGCAAGTTTTGTTTCAAAAGCATCAGTAATTTGTATATGGGCCATGGGGAATAATAATAATAATAATGTATATTATATTGTATATAATATAATAAATAAAAACAAATAGACAGTAAAAAAAAAATAATAATAATTATAATAATTTATGGCATGATCTATAATTTTTCTAAAAATGTATTTTTAAAAATATCTGTAAATGTTTTCATTATATTTTAATATGAAATGTCGAGCAAAAAACTATTCTGATATCCAATCGTTATTTGCTACTGCTTTGCTTCCCGGTGACCAGTCACTAGAGAATACTCCACTATTATGGACAAACTATGTAGGTATTGTGATCGTGAACTTGCGAGCTGCTTGCCTGTAACCCACACCGTTCACAGACGGTATTTATGAAATACTCTAAGCTACGACGATTAAGCATATAGAGAGCAGTAATTGGTAGGACGTAATTACTGTAGGAGGAACTAAGGCTCCTATATATACGAGCTGGCGCATCAGGCATTTTGTTGCCTTAGGGTTGCCACATGTACCCAGCGCGTTTCTCTGATAAACAAACCACAATCATTTTTTTTTATCGTCTTACGTTACTTTAGAGTAACTTATTTTATTATATATCATAATTTTAGCTAAGTAAACTATGATATGGAAGTTTGTTTAGCGATAAACTGCTATAATCGTTCTAGAAGTGAATATAAAGTGTTCACAGACCTTCTATTACTGTGTATTTGGGTTTTGGCGACATTTTGTAAAAGAAACAGAAACCGCCCTAACAACACATCGTACATCCATAGGATATCCTCAGAATAAAATGAAATCCTGAGAATGTACTGTGAAAAAAATGGGTTTTTAGGAACATTATTGTTGCTTATTGCTCTTATTTTGACCGAATTAGCTTTGGATCAAGATTTCTTAAAATCATTAGGGAAGCGATAAGGACGCGAAGCGGGAATGCTGTCCTCTTCGGAGGCAAAAAAATGGCGGTGATGCGCCGGCCTATTATTTTATTTATGGGCTCTAGGAGGAACCAAAGCTGAGAATTCAATGAATCGCTCTTTTCATGAATCTATCAACAAAACATGGCTTCGTTCATAGAATAATAATAAATTATTATTTATAAATAATAATTATTATTTATATTATTTAAATTAATAATAATAATAATTTATCTTTATTATTATTCTATGGCTTCGATTTTTTAGACCATCGCTTAAGCTTACAAATACAAAATAAAACATTAATTTTCGTACAGCGGTTTCATTCTGTTTACTTAAAAATTCTTATTTTTACAGCACAAAGTATTAAATTCTTTATAATACTTAGTAATTATTGCACTATAATTTTCGAATATATTAGTTGAAACCATATTTTCCATTGAACATCAGTATACCATAATTTAATGTTAAAGTTTTTTGGTTAGCTTAATTATTTATTTGCATTTATTTGTTCACTTGCATAAATAAAGGGATTCATTAATATACTAGATTAAAAAAATTATACAGACACGACATTATTTCATTATTTAAAACATGAAAATCTGACATTGAAAGATTTTAATTTAGTGCCGGAGGCCTACTGCTAAACTTGTTAATATCGACAAATTCTTCTTTAGTTAATTCGTGACGATCTAAATTCCATGATAAAGTTTTCATTAAATCAAACCAATGTGTTTCAGCTGCAGATATTGTAACAAATAACGTTGGAAGTCCAAACTGTCTTATAGCCGCAAAACAACGTTTTTTCTCTTTTTCCCAATGAGGGGGAGGTGTGCCTTGGGGGGGACTCATGTCAAAGGTGTGCCTTGGGGGGGGACTCATGTCAAAGTTGTACCTTGGGGGGGGACTCATGTCAAAGTTGGGCCTTGGGGGGACTCATGTCAAAGTTGGGCCTTGGGGGGACTCATGTCAAAGTTGGGCCTGGGGGGGACTCATGTCAAAGTTGTACCTTGGGGGGGGGACTCATGTCAAAGTTGTGCCTGGGGGGGGACTCATGTCAAAGTTGGGCCTGGGGGGGGACTCATGTCAAAGTTGTGCCTGGGGGGGACTCATGTCAAAGTTGGGCCTTGGGGGGACTTCATTCAATAAACCGACTGAAATAGGCCCTTAGCACTATTAAGAGTGTATTATAAAAATTCGACAACGCTGTACCGACTGAAATAGGGGTACCTTGGGGGGGGGACTCATGTCAAAGTTGGGCCTGGGGAGGACTTCATTCAATAAATCCCCATTCAATAAACCGACTGAAATAGGCCCTTAGCACTATTAAGAGTGACGTATAAAAATTCGACAACGCTGTACCGACTGAAATAGGGGTACCTTGGGGGGGACTCATGTCAAAGTTGGGCCTTGGGGGGGACTTCATTCAATAAATCCCCATTCAATAAACCGACTGAAATAGGCCCTTAGCACTAATTAAGAGTGTATTATAGAAATTCGACAAATGTACCGACTGAAATAGGCCTCTAGCACTAAAAATGATTATAATAAAAATATCTTCATGCATTTTATAATGTTACAAAAGCCCGATTTTTTATTTTATTTATTTATTTATTTTTTTTTTTTTTTTATGTGCATTAAAATATTTTATCTTGCCATGTGTTTGTATAACTAAAAGATTAAAAAATCTTATCTAGTATCTTGGGGAAAAATATGTATATATTGAAAATTTGTTTTTCCAACTGAGTGAAAAAAAAGCCCGGACTGGAAGTCCAACCTCGTGTCTTTGACTTACCAGGTCAACGTTCTACAAAGTGAGCTATCCAGGCCGATAACTGGTGGGTATTACTCACTCAGACAAACTTTAGGCAGAACAACTAGTCTATCATGTAGATAGCTCGACAGAATAAGCCGCAGGTAAGGGAAAACACCATTAAACAACGGGAGGAAGAAATGCATTTATTAATATCACACAATCAGCAGATTAGGAAGAAAATCATATACAGTAGACTCGATTAACCGGGATGGTCGGGAAATGCCTCGTCTGAATAAGCAAATATCCCGGATAATCGAACTTATACAAATTTTGATGGAACATTATGAAAAATTGAGAGAAAATATAAAATTATAATAAAATAGGGCATTAAGGATTTTATTTATTATAAAACGAAGCGAATGAACATAAATGTTAATGTTATTTCTTTTTATAATTAGAATAATTTACAAGCAAGGAAAATAAAAAGGAAAAAGAAATTTAGTTTACCTCACATTTTTGTGAAGAATGAAGTTACAGAAGTCTGGATTTTTTTCTCATTTACTCTTTAACGAATTTTGCTACGCAAATTTTTCAACATCATTTTTTCAGTAGGTGTGCTTTCATCTTCTTGCTCCAAGTAATTAAGTAAAGCCTCACTGTGTACTAATGAGTCACCATGCCTTAATTTTTGATGAATTACAAGATTTTTTCTCATCACTTTTAGAACATTCTTCGTAATTCCTTGTTCTTTTTTCTGAATCACTAGCGACTCGTAATATAATATTGTCGTCACTTAAAACTTCGTAACATTCCATTTTAGAGAATTTTTTTTTTTTTTTTTTTTTTTTTTTTTTTTTTTTTTAATGGGAGGAAGAAGCGTTGACCTTGAAAGTCAAAGATCCTGGGTTCTACTCCTGGTCCGGGCATTATTTTCACTCAGTTAGAAAAATAAATTTTCAATATATGATTTTCTTCCCAGTCTGCTGATTGTGTGATATTAATAAATATATTTCTTCGTCCCATTGTTTAATGATGTTTTTCCAATACCTGCGGCGTATTCTGTCCAACTATCTACATGATAGACTAGTTGTTCTGCCTAAAGGTTGCCTGAGTGAGTAATGCCCAGGGGTTGTCGGCCAGGATAGCTCAATGTTAGAATGTTGACCTTGTTAGCCAAAGATCGGGGTTCGACTCCCAGTCCGGGTATTATTTTCACTCAGTCGGAAAAATAAATTTTCAATATATATATGATTTTCTTCCCTATCTGCTGATTGTGTGATATTAATAAATATATTTCTTCCTCCGATTGTTTAATGGTGTTTTCCATGTGGCTTATTCTGTCGAGCTATCTACATGGTAGACCAGTTGTTCTGCCTAGAGGTTGTCTGAGTAATGGCCACCGGTTGTCGGCCTGGATAGCTCAAATGGTAGAGCGTTGACAATCTAAGTCAAAGATCCGGGGTTCAACTTCCTGTCCGGAAATAATTTTCACTCAGTTAGAAAAATAATTTTTCAATAAATATGATTTTCTTCTCAATCTGCTGATTGTGCGATATTAATTATGAAAAATTTGTACTCTAAATTTCTCACTGAAAGTTCTATATTAATTTCTTTAATAAATATTTATATTTCATAAAATTATGAGAATTTTATTTTTGTTAAACAAACAGCATATTATTATTTACAAAGCGATTTTACTGATAACAATTTTGCAATCCGGAAACATAAAAATTTTTTATTCTTCCAAAAATATTTTCTTTTTTCCTGATAAAGCCATGTATTGCATGATTTACTAGTTACGATATTTTTAATTCCTGAAAAATTTAAAAATGTCCTGAAAGGCCCTAATTATGATAAGATATCTTAAATTTCCTAAAATTTTGTAACTGATGTGCTACTTATTGTTATTTTAACAACACAAATTAAGGAATAAAATCCAAACTCATTTCGAGCTAGTTCAGTAGAGCGCTCGAAATGGATCAATTCGACCGGTCGATGACGCTAATGATCCTGGACCGGTCTTGAACCGGGATTGGAGCAGCGTCCTCTACCTAATTTGAACTGAACGATTTGGAATAATTCTGACGTGATTGGAGCAGCGTCATCTACCTAATTTGACCTGTATTAGAAGGTTATTTATTGTATCCCTGTTGTTTATTTTGTCTAAACTTTTAATATGTAATTCCATAAAATGCTAAACTTAAGGCTCCTATATTAGTGCCCCTTAAATAACATAATAGTCCGGCGCATCCCCGCCATTTTTTTGCCTCCGAAGAGGACAGCATTCCCGCTTGGCGTCCTTATCGCTTCCCTAATGATTTTAGAAAATCTTGATCTGAAGCTAATCCGGTCAAGATAAGAGCAATAAGCAACAATAATATTCCTAAAAACACATTTTTTTCCCAGAACATTCTCAGGATGTCTTTTTATTCTGAGGATATCCTATGGATGTACTGGGGTAAGATGTGTTGTTAGGGCGGTTTCTGTTTCTTTTACAAAATGTCGCCAAAACTCAAATACACAGTAATAAAAGGTCTGTAAACACTTTATATTCACTTTTTGAATGATTCTAGCAGTTATCGCTAAACAAACTTCCACATCATAGTTTACTTAGCTAAAATCATGAAATATAACAAAACAAGTTACTCTAAAGTAACGTAAGACGATAAAAAAAAAAAAAAAAAAAAAAAAAAAAATGTTTGTCGTTTGTTTATCAGAGAAACGCGCTGGGTGCATGTGGCAACTCTAAAAGGCAACAAAATGCCTGATGCGCCAGCTCGCATATATAGGAGCCTTATCCTATATAAACGAGCTGGCGCATTAGACATTTTATTGCCTTACGGTTGCCACATGTACCCAGCGCGTTTCTTTAATAAATAAACGGCAGTCATTACTTTACTCGTCTTGTGTAACTTTAGAGAACTCCTTTTATGATATTTCATAGTTTTAGCTAAATAATGTACGAAATGAGATTTGTTTGACGATAAACTGCTATAATAACTCAAGAAAAGAACATAAAATGTGCAGATTTCCATAAGATAATTTGAGAAGAATAAAACAACATTGCTTAGGTGCTATCAGACGGAAGACGATATATTCTAAAATATAAGCTATTGCCGCTCAAAAGCGACCAAACGACTTCAGTAGGGTTGTTTTTAAGCATAAACGGAAGAACGAAATCCAAAAATGTAAACAACGGACCAAACATTTGGCTATTATCCCCCCCCCCCCAAGGATGTTTAAAAGGGAAAATACAAGAGGGTGTTTTGTAATCGCGATTGTCTAATTGGAGGATTTCGTTCTGAAGACTACCGTATGTGATTTAAACAGTCGAAAATGCGTGATTGACGAACATACGTTCGGCAATTTGTATCAAACGGCATATTTGGATCATTTCCCACATGAGAAACCTGTTTATGAGGTATTTTGTGCTGCATGACTATCGTATGGTTCTTCGTTTGATAGCGGCTTTATATTTACTTATATTTTCCTTTGTACTTCTGATAGGTATTAATGTAAAAATGCAGAAAAATGTGTCATTTTAATCTTATTATTTATATTAATATTGATAAATCGATATAAGACTTTTTATTTCTGTGCATTTGAGTTTTGACGGCATTTTGTATAAGAAACAGAAACAGAAACAGCCCTAACAACACATCTTATTTACGATACATCCACAGGATATACTGATAATGTAATGTAAAAAAAAAAAAAATGTGTTTTTAGGAATATTATTGTTGCTTATTGCTTTTGTTGACTGATCGTAGCTTCAGATGAAGATTTCTTAACATCACAAGAAAGCGATAAGGACACCAAGCGGGAATTTTGCCCTCTTCTGAGGCCAAAAAGAAAAGAAAAAAAAATGGCGGCGATGCGTCAGCATGGATATTTTATTAAAGTGCTCTAGCTAAACTATTTTACATTTTTTTTTTTTTTAACGAAGATATTTTATATAATAACATTTTTTTTTTCTTTCTTATTAATGTAGACGTTTGTATTCTTCTAACATAAAATAAGAAGCTATTAATTCTTTGTACTGATAAATTATTGATATACATTACTTTGATTATGATTTTTCCAAATTCATTTATAAACAATTTTAATCATGAAAATGTTAAGAATATTACGTTATATTTATGTTTAAAGGAGCAGGGTGGAATTATCTTAAATGAGCACTTCTTGATATAAAAAAGCCCTTTTCGTTCTCTTCGAGTTTTTATTATGAACAGAAATACGCAACAAGAACGTATTTGAAAAAATATATATATATATATATTAAATCATATAAAATATGAAGTATGCTGTATGGTTAATATAATGGATTTATATAAAAAATAATCTTTCTTTCTTCTTCGATTTATGAATCCCTATAAAAAGCTTTTTCGCTTATTTCCGACTGAATATTGAAATAAACTAGCAATGTAAACACCGATTAATTTTATAGCTACATTTTTCTGGTCTGTTTTTTTAATTAAATTTACTAATTGACATATTAAACTTATTTTTCCCAAAATTATAATATCTGGAATGATTTTAATTTATTTACTAATAGTTAACTTATTATTTTAAAGGTAAAAATATAACCGTTTACAAACTTTTCGATTTGTAAAAAAAAAAAAAAAAAAAAAAAAAAAAAGTTCGCATTTTAATAAAAAGCTTTTTCCGAAAAAAAAAAAAAAAAAAAATCCAGCTTTTATTTATATATTAAATTAACAAAATATGATAGTGTCAAAATTAAAATAAAGTATTTTTGTTTTAAGTAAAATCGGGTAAGTTATTGTTTATAATTTATGTTTAAATATTACGTTCATCAATAAAAAGAATTACGTACAGAAAATCGTTATTACGTAAAAAATCTTTTTTTTTTTTTTTTTTTTATAAAATAAATAAATGAATAAACATGATATAGTTTAGCATTTTATGGAAATACCATATCTTCTACAGTACAAACAATGCACACAAATAGGTGGATCAGTAATCATGATCAGTTAATTAAACAAATAAACAGCCATTAAGCAGCAATGCAAGAAAATTGTTTATGTTTTTTCTACGTAGTGTCAGTGAGAGTCTGATTGTCATCCTGATGCGCATTGGATCAATTACGTGACCCAATGGTTCAAGAAATTTTTCTTTGATCAACGACCGGTCGAGATCGGTGTAAGGCTCCTATATATACGAGCTGGCGCATCAGGCATTTTGTGGCCTTAGGGTTGCCACATGTACCCAGCGTTTTTCTCGTATAAACAAACCACAAACATTATTTTTTATCGTCTTACGTTACTTTAGAGTAACTTATTTTATTATATTTCATAATTTTAGCTAAGTAAACTATGATATGGAAGTTTGCTTAGCGATAAACTGCTATAAACATTCAAGAAGTGAATATAAAGTGTTCATAGACCTTCTATTACTGTGTATTTGAGTTTTGGCGACATTTTGTAAAAGAAACAGAAACCGCCCTAACAACACATCTTACCCCAGTACATCCACAGAATATTCTCAGAATAAAATGATATCCTGAGAATGTACTGTGAAAAAAAAAATGTGTGTTTAGGAATATTATTGTTGCTTATTGCTCTTATCTTGACCGGGTTAACTTCAGATAAAAATTTCTTAAAATCATTAGGGAAGCGATAAGGACGCCAAGCGGGAATGCTGTCCTCTTTGGAGGCAAAAAAAATGGCGGTGATGCGCCGGCCTATTATTTTATTTAGGGGCTCTAGATCGGTGCATTTCACTGAATGATGTAACTCATGACCAGTAGACACGTAGACAGCACTGAACGCTTTGGTTCGGGAACAAACGACCGGTCGTGGATCAGGCCGCCGACGTTACACTCTCTTTATAATGCTGAGCTGTGCTCGCCAGATAATAAATAAATTTTAAAAAAAACCTTGTAAACAGCACTGATGCTGCAACTATTTTTTTTTTTTATCTTACATGGTTAAGAATCAGGCTATTATTTTTACCCAAAACAACTGTTATGAGGTTTTTTTTTTTTTTTTTTTTTTGTCAGTTTATGGTGCTTGCTTATTAAGTTTATTATTGCATTTTTGTGCCAGGTGTATGCATTTTAATTTTTAGTAGCATGCTTTGCCTACTTCACTAGTAACTGTGTTTAAGAATTCTCAAAATGCCATATTATTATAAATAAAAGTTAAAAAGAAAAAAAAATCAGTCAAAACCTAAAATTAACGTTTTGTAGTATTCTTCCTGATCACAACATGAGGATTCTATGACCCAACTGACTTTGGCCGCGACTTACGTACTTCTTATACTTACTCCCTGCTAGAGTCCTGCATCGAGTCGAGTAACATGATTTTACCTGAAACGGCCCGACCCGTGAATCGGGTGGGCAATTATTTTTTTCTTGCTGGTCGAGTTCGGGTCGAGTTGAATGTACATTCTTACTTGCAGGACGGGTTCGGGTTGGGTTTAGTTTTCTACGAGTCGAGTCGACTTGAGAACATCTTTCAAAAAATTTTTTACACTTGTAAGCATAAATTTGTAGACATAAGTACAGCGCTATAACTGATTTTAGGCATATGTCGAAACTCTGTATTTGTATCCGTAACCGTGGATATCAGACTAAAAAATATATCCGTATTTGTATCTGGAGTATAAGTATGGAAAAAAAAAATCAATATACGTTTTTTTTTTTTTCAACAAACCTAATTCGAATGTTTTGTAGAAATTGCATGAAAATTAGAAAGTACTGTAAATCTTTATTGACTATTATTAATATATATATATATATGTAACATATATATATATATATATAACAGAAATACAATATAACCCCGCTTTTTTGCTCTGGGAATTCAAATTATTTCTTAATTTACATTAAGATACTTATTTTTTCAATGAATTTTAATCCTCGCTTTCATTTTAACGAAATTTTGAATTTTCATACGTCTACACTTTTATATACAGAAAATACAGATAAAACATTTGTTGTCATTTTATCAAAAATAATAATAAATAGTAAAGTAAACATCCTTATCGAACGAAAGTAATAAAGACTATACTCCGTTCCACCTTAAGTTGGCAGCATTGGGAAAGGCAGGAAATGTAATATTGCGCTCCGAGAAATAGTTCTCCAGTTATTTTGAGTTGTAAAGTTTCTAAGTTACTAAATAAATGTCATAAAAGGAAGAAATTAAGCTTATGTAACAAATATTTGATATTTTTCATGTGTTAAAAGTATTTAAACGATAGATATCTTTCTAGCAAAACGAACGCGCAGTAACAATAAAGCGACATTCCTGAGTTTTATTTTGGCTGGGAACTGGTTTCCAAAGCTATATATCTGGCGCGCTAGCTACGTTTCTTCGCCAGTTCTCTCTGAGTCTCTTCGCTTTCATTGCAGTTCTTTTACTTTCTCTCATATTATTCCAAATTCGCTTTTACGCTTCGTTTTTCTATTGTTATTGTTAGTTATTATTCATTTATTATTTATTTATTTTGTTATTTATATTTGTTATTTAAATCATAAATAGTTAAATTTGTTGACATTTTAAAAATGTCTGAAAATGGCCTATCGCCAACTTTATTATATACGCCGTCAAAGCGTGGAAAAATAATAAAAAGTGGTGCACGCAAAAACATTTTAAATGTTTATGCCAAACTTCGAAAGGAAAATCCATCAGACTCTATAAATGAAATCGTTACCAAAGTTTCTGATCTTACAGGTGTTTCGAAAAGATCTGTTTTTCGTTTGAAAAAAGAAAAAAAGGAATCGAGTCCATTAAGTACACCTGGAAAGAAAAGACCAAATGCAGTAGGGAAACGTACAAGACTAATAAAATATGACGATTTCACATTATCATGCATTCGAAGGAAAATTCATGGTTTTTTTCGTAGAAACGAAATACCTACTTTAGATAATGTTTTAAAAGTTGTAAATGATGACAGAGAAATATTTCCAAAGAATATCAGCCGTACAATATTGTACAGAATTCTCAAAGATTTGGGATTTTCTTTTGAAAAACGAAAAAGGAAGGCTGTTCTTTTAGAGAGAAAAGACATTATTTTGTGGCGCAGGAATTATCTAAGAAAAATTAGAGATTATAAGAAGCAAAATAGGCCAATTTATTATCTGGATGAAACCTGGGTCAATGAAGGGCATTTTCCCAGTCGCATATGGCAAGATACTTCAATTAAAAATAGCTATGAAGCATCTTCTTCCAATCTAACAACAGGTTTGACAGAACCAAAAGGTAAAGGAAGAAGATTAATAATAACTCATATTGGAAGCGAGGAAGGTTTTGTTCCTGACGCAGCAGATATTTTTATAGGGAAAAAAACTGGTGATTATCACGAAGAAATGGATGGTAACCATTTTGAAAAATGGTTCGAAAAAATCCTTCCAAAATTAAAAGAAAAAAGTGTAATAGTGATGGATAATGCTCCTTATCATTCTGTAAAAACGGAAAAAATTCCAACTAATTCTTAGAAAAAATCAGATATACAAGAATGGTTATCGGGAAAAAATATCACATGGTCCAGTGATATGCTAAAATTAGGACTTTTGCAAAAAGTATCTGAAATCAAAAATAGGTTTGAGAAGTATCGTGTAGAATCGATAGCCGAAAATTATGGGCATACAATATTAAGACTCCCTCCTTATCATTGTGAACTTAATCCAATCGAAATGATTTGGAGCCAAGTTAAAGGATACGTTGCAAACAAAAATAAAACTTTTAAATTAAACGACGTGAAAGAATTGGTTATCCAAGGCATAAGTAACGTAACCACAGAAAATTGGATAAACTGCATAAATCATGTGACAAAAAAAGAGAATGAAATGTGGGAAATTGATGGACTAGTTGAAGAAATATGTGAAAATAAAAAACTTATCATTTCTTTGCACAGTGACAGTGAAAGTGATTCCGATTCATCAAATACTGAAGAAATGTAAAATAATATTTATATTCAATATAAATCATTTTTAGTCTAATTTTAAATAAGTTTTATAAGTTCTTTTTTTTTTTTTTTTCTTCTTTCCTTTTCTTTTTTTTTTTTATAAAAAATATAGTTTTGATGAAATTTTAAATTGAAATAAGTACAAAACTTTGAATAAATACCATAAAATGCAATAACTTGCAACAATTGTTTCGGGTCGAAAGAAAACACGATCCTTCGTCAGGCGAACAAGTAGCACCCGTACCTAATTTTTTGCCTGACGAAGGGTCGTGTTTTCTTTCGACCAGAAACAATTGAAGAGCTTGTTTCCAAATGGCGTTAAGTCATTTTTTTCAGTTCTTGAGAAAACGCGGTTTTGTTATGTAAGATTTATTATTGAATTTAAGGAAAAGATAATTTTTCCCAGTAATCTATGGATGATAATAACACTAAATTACATGTTTAAAAAAATCCTGACAGTATAGTTATTTAGAAATAAAAAAAGAAAGAAATGACTTAACTCCTTTTGGAACAAAACTATGACTTACGCCCTTTTGGCACAAACAAATAACGAAATTAAATGACTTACATCCATTTGAAAGTAATCCAAGTATTTTTTTTTTTTTTTTTCATGTAAATACAGCATAAATTTTAGTTATACAATTTTGGAAGGTAGTTAATTACTACAAATCTTCATTTACAAATTCTATTTTGGCATCTTTATAAATATTTTCCTTTGTGTTAGCGTTAGCAGTATCATTGCAAGATTATTCATAAAAATAAAAAATATCGTGCAATTTGTTAATTCCCAAAGCGTTAAGTAATTTTAAAACAACTGTTTTTCTTTACTTGTTTCACATTGTTTCACATTGTTTTTTGGTTGTTTGTTTTTCTTTTCAGAAGGGGAGCACGGGAGAATTTTTGTCCCTCGTTTCAGGATGTTTTGGCGGCAAAACGAACCACAGTACGTTGTCTTGATTCATAGATCTCGCTTTGTAATTACCAATACTTTTGCCTCCTCTGAAATCAAGAAAGCTTGTTTGCTTTTCAGACGACTATGCGCAAAATTTTTCCAATCTAAAATATTCCAACTGCTTCTTATACTCGAAAAGATTTCCAACCTTAGAGAAATGTTCAAAATATTCATTAGAAAGTAAAATTGTATCCATTTTCTTTAAACTAGTTTCCACTCGTCCGAATCCTCTATCTGCTGGTAAGTAGGAGAGACCACGCACTGGTAAATAGTATATGAAGGTGAAGTCCTTTTGAGCAGTCACTGCTGAAAACATACCTAACATGGTATAATTTTTATTTGTGTGGTAATTCCTGATTTTGAATCAGCTCAAAATATATTGTAATTTCATCTTCTCGTATGAGCTTTTCCCCTAAAAGTGAATATTTTTTTTTGCTCAGATGTTTATGAATCAAAAGTTCGGTTAACAGGGTCTTTTTTCTTTTCTGTACATTTTTCTGAATTCATTTGCTTTTTTTTCCTAATACAGAAGGAACAAATGTCTTTTTTTGGGGGGGTTCGAAAACCAAGATTAAAATATATACAAACACATTATAATAAAGGTTATAAATACATTCATCTTTATATTTTTCTATGAGGGGAAAAAAAAAAAAAAAAAAAAAAACTGTCTTAGTATGACAATCTACAACAACATTTTTTCCCTTGCTTTTAAATTTTCACACAAGGCCAGACAATCCACGTGATCTCAAGGCACGCTACAATTGGTTAAACTTGACTTAATCCTTTTTGGCACAAAACTTACTTGTGACTTAATTCTTTTTGGAAAAAAACACGGATTTCACTTTCTGTTTTCATTGTGACTAAACTTCGTTTGGAACTTCTACTTATTGAAAATATGTTCTTAGACGTGTGCTGCAACCTTTTACATCGAAAAGTCAATTTTTGAAATTTTTGACTTAACGCCTTTCGGAAAAAAGCTCTTCAATTGTTGCAAGTTCTTGCATATTGTGATGTTTATTCAAAGTTTTGTACTTATTACTTTTAAATGCTTGTTCTGTGGTCCATTTTTATAACTTTAAATTAGTTTATTCGATTTTTTTTTTTTTTTTTTTAAAGCTCATAATTAGCAAAAAATTATCACTTTTAGAAACAAATTTGCGATTCCTGACTTACTTTTATTGCAAAATTTATAACTTCACATGGGTATTCAGGTATATTCTATGATTATAATAATAATAAAATAAAGTTTTAAAAACCTATTTAAGTCAGTAGACAAATAATAAATATAATTTATTGAACTACCTTAGAAAAGCATTTTCTATTTAGAAGTTTAAAATTGAAAAATTATATTTAAAGAAGTTTCAAAATACCAAATAATTCTATTCTACTAATTAACCATTTAATAATTTCATTTATAAATTGTTATTATCCCCCCCCTTTTTTTTTTCTTTTTGTATAACTTATAAAAAGTACCATAAAATGTACAGTACTGGTAACAATTGTTTCGCATCGAAATAAAACATACTTTGTTTGCAGCATTCGTGCCTCCTTTGCTCGCCTGATGAAGGGTCGTGTTTTATTTCGACCCGAAATTATTGTTGAGTTTTTTGCACTATACGATGCTTATAATATTTTAACTTATTACATTTCTTAACTATATCAAATGAGGGTAGAGGAAATAATCCTCCCAGTATTTTGAAATTTTAAGAATTTATCTAAATATTTACTTATTTATTTATTCTTCCTTTTATTTATCCTTGAACGAAACATATATATATATCCTTTTAGTGTGTGTGTAACTTTACAGGGGTCCATCCAGGCAAAATGTGATTCGCTTTTGTTGCCCCTTCACAAAATTCTACATTGTAAAAAGGGTATTTTCACAAAAATAAAATTCGTAAAAAAGGGACTTCACAAAATTTATTCGTAAAAAGAGGACACTTCACAGAATTCAAATCCATAAAATGAACCCCTTCAAAAGGTTCTATTTTATAAAAATAATCCTTTTATAAAATATTTCCCTGTTTTCAGTATTATTTTAATTAATGTCTTAATTTAGCTCAACGAACCTATTAAATATTACATATAATGATGGTAAAAATGGAACGTTTTTGCTCGATATTTCATTAATAATATTGTGTTTTTTACAAAATAAATAAAATTTTCATAAAAATATTTTGCTTAAAGGGACCCAAAAATTAAAACTTGTACTGACTCCAGCTTATAAAGTTAAAAATTAATAAGCAAATTATTATTATAATTATTAAGCAAAATATTTATTTCTAAGCAATTTTTTTTTTTTCGCCAAGATTACAGCTTTTATTGTTTACTAGCAACCCCATCTGCTCTATAGTAATCCTGTCACCATGACAACAGGTGTGATTAGGTCGCTGTAGCCTTCCTTCTTCTGCCAACTTAAGGTGGAACGGAGTATAATACTATTATTTTTTTTTTTTTTAGAATATAATTATCAAACCATAAATTACTAACACTTTAATTGAAGTACACTTGTTTCATGTTTTTTACTCTCGAAACTCACAACTCACATAAATGGTTAAAAATTATTATTGATCCATTTTTCAGATTTTTACATTTTTAACTTAATACAGTTAGCAATTACATTTCAATTTTTTTTTTTTAAATAATTTACCAACTGTGTGACAATGAAAATTTACATTATTTTATTATTTAAAAACGTTTTGCATGATTTTTACATGAATTAGTAATCTTCATTTAGTTTTCGGGTTTCGGGTCGGGTTCGGATTAGAGATGTAAAAAACCCTGGAATTTTGCTTCTGGGGAATAAACATGGGAATTTTCGGGTTTAAACCGGGAATTTTGGGAACTTTGGAAACTTTGATGGGAAGAAACTAATATTCAATGTTTAGATTTAATTTCACTTCTTTTAGGTGTACCAAACAACTTGTTTCAATATCATTTTTATTCTATTTGCTTAAATAAAAATGATATCAACAATTATGTGATTATTTTACAGAAAATTGTAAAAAATAAACGTTTACGTTATTGACAATAATAAATGATGAAGTTTTGTCTGCCTATTTAAATAACTTTATTTATTTTTATTTATTTTTTCTTTTCTTAATGAATACCATAATAAAATATGTTATAAAAAATAATACAATGAAATTAAATTACGGTAATAATACTTTAAAATTATTAAATTTTATTATAATTCATCGAATAAAATTTCACATTAGATAATGAAATTTTGTTATAATCACTCAAAGAGCACGGGGAACAAAATCGAACATGAGTTCTTCGGTTATTAAGAACAAGCAATAATTTTTTAATGCATTAAATCAATACATAAAATATTCAATAGCCAATAATGAATAATTTGACTGTTATTTCTTTCTTCATTTACTTTTTGCATATTAATATTGTTGAAATTTTAATAGAAATAATATTTCCCAGTGTAATATTATTGATTGTTTTAGTAAATTCAGAATAATTTGAAGCATTTTTGTTTTATTTTTCAAATAAAATGTTAAAGATATACATCTGAAACATGCGATTGCCATAAAAAAAAAAAAAAAAAAAAAAAGTGTTATATTGAACTCAGTGTGTATACAGTCAGAACTAAAACATAAATATACGGCAATAACAGAGAGTAAGTGTATCCGCGTTTGTAATGATCGATAGATGGCGCTCTCTGAACTGCAGTTGTTAGTAAATATAATAGCCACGTGGATTAATAATTGTTCTTTCTCCGCCATTACATCATGGAAAATCGATTGCATAATATGATGATATGCAGTGGTGTGATAATTTCACCTTAGCCCACCAGAGAGCGAGCATTTCATTACAATCGCGGATTAATGAAATTTGAAACTTTTACTTTTTAAATTTATTGACGTTAAAAGCACTATTTAAAAATTTAAAGATTATAAAAAACATCTGAATGTGAGGTAACATTTTGAAATTCCTTAGAACATCACTAATCTAAGGGGGAAAAAAAAAGATAAATTCGCAACGTGTGAAAACTTTCAAAATTCCCTTGTTTTGGAAACTTTCAAAATTCCCTTTCCAAAAAACCGGGTTTATTCCCTGGTTTAAACCCGGGTTTTTTCCCCGTTCACATCTCTAGTTCGGATATAAAAGCAGTGGGATCGGGTCGTAAAATTTCTCTATTGCGGGTTCGGGTCGGTTTGATATAAAATTCGCTTGTCGGGTTCAGGTCGAGTAAAACCTGACCCATGCAGGACTCTACTGCCCGCTTCCCAGTGGATAAGTTAGAAGTTTCCAGAAATCCCACCAAAGTGCATATTGCGTACATTTAATACTCACACACCAAAATATGCGGTTCTGAAGTAATCTGAAGGAGATTAAAGCTCGAAACTGTGTTTTCTATGTAGCCGCCCTTTTCACTCTGCAAAATTCAAAAATCACACACACACAAAAAAATGCGTTCTTGGAAATATCCTAAAGAAGACACATGGCTTTCTCAACGTCCTTGTAGCACATTTGGCTGTGTTCTACTCAAAAATGCAGGATTGCGAAATCCCTACCTCCCCCCCCCCCCCCCCCGAAATAAATAAATAATTTCGTTTTTTTTTATTCAGTCTTATTATGTGCAATCTTTCACCATGAAATAATTTTTAGCCGAATTATGCTTAAAAATGTGTTTTAATCCCCCCCCCCCCCACTTAAAAAAAAAAAAGAGAGAAAATTTTTGCAAAAGTCGATGGATGTAATTTTAAGTTGGGTTCAGACCAAAATTCCTCCCAAGTATTGTTGAATTTTGTCCAGCTTTTCTTACATGATATGTGGACAAAATATTTTAAACATACAGACATAATGACCCTCTCCTCGCCACACACACACGCAGAGAAAATTTTCTGAAGTCACAGTTGGCTTTCACAATGCATGAAATATTGAGATATCATGATTTTTTTTCATTCTGAGAAATTTAAAAACAAAAGTCTGATTTTAATAATATAGATTTCTATTACATTGATGGGTGATGCCCGATTCTGAGTAAAATTTCAATAATGCACTTAAATAATTCAAAATTGGTACATGTAGGTTTTCGCAGCCAAGAAAGAGACTGTGGATATTTTTGAAAATGTAAAATTAGTAGGAAAGAGGTCGAAAGAGCAAAAATGTAAAACTAGAGTTAAAACATTGAATATACTTGAGTTTTGGAGAAAACCAAGGATAGCTTTTCTCTTTTAAAATGAGATACGACACACAATTTTTATACTAAAAGTTGCATGAATGCATAATCAATTGAGTATATTTTTTACACAAGAGTTTCAGTGAAAACCACAGAAAAATCGAAATAATTTTTTTCTTTGATATTTTTAAGGATTTTTATTCTGTTGGTTCAAGTGAGAGAAAATCCAAAAGATTATATTTCTTTCATGTTTCGCAGATTTTTAAATTGATATACCCATTCAAATTTCGTATAGCAGTTTCAGATTAAAAAAAAAAAAAAAAAAACAGAATAGCTTTTTTTTCTTTTATGTTTTGCATACTTTGAAACTTCAATACATTATTCATATTTCATACTACGGATTTTTAACAATATTTAGTCGAGAACTATTTAAGTTTCAGAAAAAAAATCAGACGCATATTTTTATAATAGATTTTATTTATTTTGTACCTGACCTTCTAATTAACAATTTCATAAACAATATAAAACTTTACACCTTACTTGACTTAGAATTGAAGAATAGATGTAGCAAATCTTTACGAGATAGAACTTTAATATTTTAAATATTCAATATCTTCGGTGCTAATTATGATAAAATTATTTAATAATACATCATTCAAAGGATGTTTTAAAATACTTTTACATTGTCAAACATCCTAAATGACATTTAATCAATAGAGGATGCCTTTCTCAACACTGAAACTACATCTTTTTAAACTATCACGTGTTCATAGATTCTTTCTAATTTCAACTCTGTTCAAATTCCTTACACTTTTTTTCATTAAAAAAAAAAAAAAAAAAATCTCATTAGATAGCGATGCTGCTTAGTAATATTATTTACAAAAGAATAGTTTTTTGATTTTAAGAAGATAATTTTAGTTTTGAATTTTTTTTTTTTTTTATTATTATTATTTTTTTTTTTTTCTTTAGCAAGATTCGTGAAATCTGGTCGTCTGATAGCCACTGACGACCAATATACACTCATGTTTGTGATAATTGCAACACCATAAAAGAATTGTCAGAAATTAATGAAATTTATTCCACATGTTACTGATAGTAGTACAAATAAACGAACAATCAAATGTAAAAGACAAAAAAAGCAAAAAGTACGTCTGAAATCAGTATTTTGTGTGTCCGCCAAGCTGAGCGATGGAGCTTGTACGCATTGTGGCATTGAATCATACAGGTTTTGAAAGTAATATGGGGAATGGCATTTCAAATTCGGGCTGATGCGACCCGAAAAAAATTTCGTCCAGACCGGGCACTGCCCAAGTATTAACAAAAAATATTGAGCCTGAGGCTGCAAAAAAAGTTTAAGGCCGAGAACGAATTAAGAATTTCACCCCAAACCCAGTTCGGGCGCGTGCACACCTCTATGTAGTACTATGTACGGATCGCCACTTAGCAATACGACCCCTTTCATACTTGGCCCTCGCTAAAATATGCCAAATTATGCAGAAATTTAAGCTATATTAGATGAATAAAATTAGCTTAAAATATTATAATTATAAATAAAATTAATATTAGTCAGAAATATTGACCACTATGCGGGCAAAGGCTAGCATGAAATAATGACTGAACTATCTGGATAACAGTTATTCTGCATATTAATTGACTTCTATATACTATAAAATTGTAAATTAAAATCAGTAAAATCTTCAAGGTGAAAGCCAAACAGAAAAATCTGAAAAGCAGCACTGAATACAGTTCGCTCAACGGTTTAAAGACATTTATGTGCTGATGACAGTACACTAAATTATTATTGTTGTACTTAGGGGTACATAAAAATGAAACACTTCCAGTTGCAAAGGCGTTTGCAGGCGTTCCAAATGTATGACTGCAGTCGGCAACGAAAGTATCCGAGCACTAGCAAAAATTCCTGTATATGAGAAAAGCACACTTAACTCTGTTTTGTTAAATAAATCCTTGTCGAATCATGTTCTTAGACTGACTAAGAACATGATTCGACAAGGATTTATTTAACAAATCTGCATTAAGTGTACTTTTTTTACATAGGAATTTTCGCTAGTGCTCTGTTACTTTTGCTGCCGACTGTATTTGCAAAAAACTTGAAAAATTTACGTCATCGAAATTGCAAGCGTTCCGTTTGTATGTAACCCTTAACCTGACTAAGTACATGACTCGACAAAGATTTAACAAAGCAGTATTACGTGTACTTTTCTTACATAGGTTATACATACTGTTCGTGCTCAAATAATTTTTCTGCTGCCTGTACTGCAGAAATCACTATTACACACATATGAATGCTTCATGCACATGTGCACATGAAAATAAAAGTACTTGTAACGAAAATATTTCAAATATTGATTATTATTTTTTAAAAGCACATTAGCAAAAATGTTACACAACACTAGTTAAATATAGGTATATGTACTTGTTTTGCTTTTAATACTAAACACATACAACAAATCTTTGTGATAAAAATTTCAGTGGTGACGGGGATTAAAAATTGAAAAATAAATTATAAAACAAAGCTGTGTTAAATGATAAATAAAACTAAAAATCATTTCAGTGGTGAAGGGGAATAAAAATTGAAAAATAACTTAAATTAAAAAACAAAACTGTGTTAAATGATAAATAAAACTAAAAATCAATTAGGTTGTTTCTATTGTAAATGTGTGAAATACTACTCAAATATATCCGTAAAAGAAATATGCTCAAAATTTTTTGAAAAAGATTGGTTGTTCATTAAGTGAATGTATAGATATTTATCTAGATTTTCCTTTACACATGATCATTAAGACTGGACATGTATCATGACATGTTTAACTTGTCAGTAGTATGAGTGAGTACATGTTTATTGAGATATCTCTTATCAGAAAATTTTTTTGAACATATTTCACAGATGTATGGTTTTTCTCCTGTATGACTCAGTTGGTGCGAATTTAAATATTGCTTTCGATAAAATTTTTTTGTACATATCTCACATACATATGGCTTTTCTCCTGTATGAATACGTAAATGCGTATTTAAATGTCCCCTTCGTGAATATTTTTTAGAGCATATATCGCATACGTACGGCTTTTCTCCAGTATGAATTCGTAGATGCATTCTTAGATGACCCTTCATAGTAAATTTATTTGAACATATTTCACATTCGTATGGTTTTTCGCCTGTATGAGTACGTTCATGTATGTTTAGTGTTGTCTTTTCAAAAAATGTTTTAGAACACACCTCACACTTGTATGGCATTTTTCCTGTATGACTACTTAAATGTTTATTTAAATGCCCCTTTAGAGTAAATGCTTTAGAACATATGTCACACACATATGGTTTTTCTCCTGTATGAGTTCTTGTATGTTTTGTCAAGGTGCTCTTTTCACGGAACTCTTTCAAGCATACTTCACACATATATGGTTTTTCTTCTGTATGAATGAGTAAATGAGAATTTAGATGTCCTTTTGCAGAAAATGTTTTAAAACACACTTTACACACATATGGCTTTTCTCCTGTATGAGTGCGTAAATGCCTAATCAGATTACTTTTATTGTGAAATATTTTAGAACATATCTCACACACGTGTAATTTTTCACTTGTATGACTCATTGTATCAGTATTCATATTTTATTGTAAAAAAAAAAAAAACACTTCGATATTAAGACATAAATAGTTTTTCCTTTAAATGAATAGATAGAAAATCTCTTAAATCATATTACTAACTCTAATAGCATCAACAAGTACAACACTGAAGATGAAATTTTATCAAAATCTTCCTCGGAATTTTTTTCCTCCTCTACATCAGATCAGATCAGTGATATTTTTTAGTTGCTTTTAAAGGGAAATTTTTAATTTGTACATTGAATTGTCTTATTTAGAATTATACAAATGGGCTTAATCTGTGGCCAGCCGTTAGAAGTGATCATGATGTACAGTTTTATTCTCTTTTGTTTATATACAAGAGAAACGAAGGCTTTGTCTCTGATTCATATCATTTAAAATCCTTTATTGTAAGTCTTAATAGCAAACACATTTTCTTCTGCACAAACATTATGTTATAGGTTTAACTCGTCAGAAAGAAAAAGAAAAAAAAAAAAAAAATCAGAAAATGCAGGAAAAATAAAGAGTCTTTCTTTGCGTGAACCACGGGTGGCGTGAACACAAGAAAGATACTCATCTTATATTGTCTTTCTTCGAAAATATTTCATTTCCTATTAATGATTTTATGACAGTATGAGTAAATTGTAAAATATGCTTTTAAAATGTTATTACAAAGAAATAGTAGCATGCAGTTAATGTAAATGGCTTTGATTTTCTTTTCATAGAAATATTGAGTTATACATGTGATCACCTTTTTTCCCCACAAAATTAGTAAGAGCTCTTTTTTTATTCTGGTGAGGTAACTTTTATGGCTTTTACTCTAGATATGTAATATTTAATTTAATTTTAATCTTCATGTGCATTTATACAGTATTTATGTTCTGAAATAATTTTACACTTGTTTGAGGTTGACAAATGTTCCTTTTGCTGATAAGAATATGCTAAGAAAAATTTGAACGATGTCCTAAGCAAAAAGGATTCAGATTTTCATATAATCACACTTCAACTACATATTTAGATAGAAATTCATTATCTATAGTTACATTGAGACATAAAACAATGTCTTTTTTTTTTTCCCTAGAGAAAAAATTTGGATCTTCTAGAAAGAAAAATAATACCTTTGACAATAATAAATTACCTGGCCAACATTTTGAACCTGAAAAAGAAAAATATTAAAATAATCTTAATAAATGAAGAAATTCTTTACATTACATTAACAGGACTGTCAACCACCTCATTAATAAGCGTAGACTTGTTAACGCCCCTTGAAAATACGCCCCTTTTCCCACACCACTTTATATTTAGAGCAATTCTCTCCAAATAGTGTTACGATTAAATAAGAATGAAATTACTCTAAAAAATTACTGGTGTACAAAAAAAGGCGGTGACTAAAAGTACTACGCTTCATAATGAGATGATTGGCATTAATGATTATCCAATATTTCTCTTAAAAATCTATTGTTAACTTAAAGGATGTAAATAGTTAGTGAGTTTTTTGAATGGGTTTAACATCACACTAGTAGGTATGGGTAATTGGCGTCGATCTGGTACAACGAGATATATAAAGTTCAATGGCTGTAGGATTAGCTTTCCGGTTCAAGATGAATCTAGAAAACTCCGATAACCGGAATCAAGTCGGATATTTTTGAAAGTGTAAAATTATTAGGAGGAGCGGGAAGGGAGGCGATGGGGGCAAAAAGGTAAAAATACTGTTAGACTGTCTAAATTGGTACATATAGGTTTTCGGGACATACAAACAGGATGAAAATATTTTCGAAAGTCTAAAATTGTTAGGAAGGGCGGACAACAAAAAAATAGAAATTGAGTTAGACTTTTCAAAATAGGAATATAAGTGCTTTGGGGGTCTACAAATCGAATGAGAATATTTTAATAGTGGAATATTTTATAATAATGAAAATAGCGGTGCAGACGTACAGACACGATGACACACACACACACACACACACAGAGGAGAGAGAGACGAAATTTGCTGAAATAATTTTCGGTTTTCATGGTGTGTGAAGCGTGTATATGTGTGTATTTATGAAAACGTATTCATAATACATATATACATATGTATATATGAGAGAAAGCATTAAACATGTTACTTTTTATGTCGAATATATATCGTGTAATCTGTACATGCAATGCACACCATATGATGTACTTAAAAAAATTCATACAACACTGAAAATTTATATTATGTAGTTTTCCCATTTATATATTTCACAGTGAATCAGAAATACTTTGTGAGACCCTATTAGTGAACCAATTATGCAAATCATATCTTATTTCACAGATACTGGTATTGGTATTGGGAGTAAAGGCGACTGATTTCACTAAGCTCCTAGACCTGAAGGGTAGTGCCTTCTGTGGGGATCTTTCTAAGGGGTCTTAGCCCGCATTTACACAAGTTTTAGTAAAAACCACGAAAAACTCCGAAAGCTAGGTCGATGAGCGCGACCTCGATTTAACCCGTCATCTGACGTCTACCAATTTACAGGACAGAACCCCTCGAGTGGTAGCGGGCACTAATTTTACAGGAAAAATTTTGTATGTATCAAATATATGCATATTAATTTTGTTACATGGCATTTAGTATAAAGGTACGAAATTGTGCTTTAAATATGTACCCCACATAGTTCCTTTTTCGATAATTAAAATTATTAATAGGAAACTTTTTTATATTTCAAATTTTTTTGAATTTCTTTTTCCATTAAATCCAAACAGTAATATTATATATAATATAATATTGAATTATCTTAACTAATTCAATAATTTAAAAAATCTATTTTTAATAATTAAATTATGTATTACCAATTAAAATATTTTAATAAATGAATTTTAACTTTATATATATATATATATATATATATATATATATATATATATAAGCATTTTATTTTAATCTTTTTTATTAAAAATATTTCACAATAAGCTTCATAGTTAAAATCCCAAGCATTAATATTCAAGCATTTTTTTTTTTTTTTAAATTAAAGTAAAGTGTATATTTTTAATAATTAAATTAGTTTTTTTCAATTAAACCTTTTAAATTAAATAATTTTAATTAGCTCCTTATTTCTATGATCAACGATAGTAAAAAATCTTTTTATATTTCAGAACATTTTGAAATAGTATTTTTATTTAAACGACCAAACAATAGTATTAAGCATCTCAACTAATTGAATTATTAAAAAATTATATTTTTAATAATTAAATAGTTTTTTAAGTAATACATATTGCTATAAATTATATATATATATATATATATATATATATATATATATATAATCATTTATATAAAAAAAAAAATCATTTTATATTAAAAAAATATCTTCGTAGTGAATTTGGTAGTGTTAAAGCCGGTTGATAACGTGAGTGCCCTACACCTGCGTGAAAAGCTCTCCGGGTGGGAATAGGCGAGGCAGCTTTAAAGAGCCCTAGCCTATACTTGCAAAAGTTTCGAAGCAAACCATAGGAAACTCTGAACGGCTTCGTCGACGAACGTGATTTGGGATCGAGCTCGACATTTCCATTCTACTAGCATCGAGAACCGCTCGGGAACTTAAATAAACTTTTTAACTGAAAGTCCAAACAGCAGTATTAAGCAATCTCACTTAATTTAAATCTTAAAAATTTTATTTTTAATTAGTAAGTTAGTTTTTTTTTACTTACAATATTTCATTAAATATTTTTATAACTGGGTTTTCTTTATAATCATTCTTTCTTTAATTCTTCTTTGATTTGATATGGGTAGTCTTAGCTTGTGATCCAAGGAGTTGTTTTAATACTGAAGTTGAGTCATCTTTAAATTTCATAAAAAATTTTTTTGCACTGATTATATTAATGTATTTCTATATATATTTATTTCTATATATAATCTTTTATTATTAAAAGTAATTAAAAACAGTTTTTTTTTTCTTTTAATTAATATTAAAACCCGAAACAATAGTATTAAGTAATCTCGACAAATTTATTATAAATAAATAAATATATATTAGGTAAATTAATTTTCTAAATTTTTTAGTTAATTTTTTAAAACTTATTTTTATTTATTTATTTATTTTACTTTTAATCATTCATAGGGGGGAAAAAAGAGGATTAATTTAAAAAAAAAAAATAGATTTTCCAATTAAAAGCTTAAACAATTCTATTAAACAAATTTTTAAACATTAAAAAATTTCACTTTTAATAAATAAAGATACTTTTAATAATAATAATAATTATTATTATTATTTAATTTTTTGTTTATAAGCTTTCACATAATATTATATAAGTATTTTGACAGAAATTAAAAGCATCCGTATACATTTATCCACACATACAACGAGTAGTAATGATGTCAAAATTTTATTTTTCTTTCAACCATCACTATCTTTCTTCAAAGTGTAAGTTATATCTAAACAAATTTACATGGTAATCTGTAGAAGTTTTCTATAAAAACCCTTTTCTTTTCAGTCTGCCCCCTAGCTTCCTCCCTAAATATCATGTAACTCTGGGGTATATATATATATATATATATATATATATATATATATGAATAAAAAGAAAGGAAAAGTATGTGGAACAAATGTGGGGAAAATCCAAACAAATAAAACAGTAATAAGAAGGAACAGAGGCCACCACGGCTTAAGATGGGTGGAGCGGATTAAACAACTTTGCTAGGCGCCCAACTTATCCGAAATCCTTTTCAAGACCAGCAAAGAAAAAGTAGAAATGAACATAATTACTCCTATATTTAATATATGTGCATATTAGAGTGAATGATAATTAAAGAAAATTTCACTAAAAAAAAAAAAAAAAAAATGGGCCCTTTTTTTTATACTCTGTAGAAATTTTATATAAAAACTGCATTTTTTTTCTCTGTCCCCTAACACCCCACCCCCACCACCGGGTTTCATTCAGATATATGTAATTCTCATTATATATATTTTTTAATTCTAAAGAATAATTAAACAAAGCTTCAAAAATTCTCTAAATGATTTTCGTCTAAAAAATTGAATTTGTGTTTTGCTTGGGCCTATAATACCGTGTCTGATATATCATTTGAATGGACGAAACTTTTGAAATCAATGTGTTTAGCGAAACTGTTTTCCTTTCAATGTATTTTGGCATATCCAGACTTTTGAAACACCCTGTATAAAGAAATTGAAATAGTAATAAGAAGCAACAGAGGCCACCACGGCTTGTGACGGGTAAAAAGGTTTTAAAAAGTTTTGGATGAGCCCAGTTTTTTCCAAATCCTCTGCAAGACCATAAAAGAAAATATAAGAAAAAATTTTGAAAAGTGAAGATTTTTACACTATGATTAGGTGAAAAAAAATTATTATTTTATAATTATTGATAGTTTTTTAAACCACATTTATATGAAATATATAAATCATATATACTATATTTTAAAATATTACATACTTTGTACAGCTATACTTAACATAATATACACGTTGCAGTGAGTGATAATTAAAAAAACATTTCATTAAAATTTGTTTAAAAAAAAAAGTAAAAGAAAAACTCGTATGTCCCTCAAGCCCTCCGTAATTTGTTGATATTTGCTTTAAAAACTACATTTTTTAATCCTAAACACCCCCTTTTAGACAGGAGCCGACTTAGCTTAATAGGGGCCCGGGGCAAAAACTTTTTTGGGGGCCCCTCTGCTTCACTACTTCAGTAATGAAGAACCGAAATTTATGGAGGTTTTTAAATTTTTCACCTCATTATAGATATATAACAAGAAAATTGACTAGAACCTAAAATAGCTATAAAGCCCCCCCCCCCTCCAATGGTCAGACGAAATATTATTCTATCCATTTTATTTCGGATTGTTAACTTTGTCATCTAGCTGCGAAAAATACGTATCCTTGCTGACATTAGGGCGGAATTCAGCTAAATTTTCGCAATTACGATGGCTCAATTAAATTGGATTTTACACTGTGCTGATATTTTGTTTCAAAAACGTTCATTAAAGAAGGAAACGTAAAATAAACTTTCTATTCAATTTGGGGGCCCCCTCTGATGTGGGGGCCCGGGGCAACTGCCCCGTATGACCCTGCCTTAGTCAGGTTCTGCTTTCAGATATATATAACTATCAGTATATATTTCTTAATATCGAATGATAATTAAACAAAGTTTTATTAAAATCTAAAAAAAAAAATTCTATACCCATTGTGGTCCCCCTTAGGCCCCCCAGGTATATTTGAGTGCTTGTGGGGTTTTTGTCCGGTGGGGCTTTTGTCCGGCGGGTGTTTTGTCCATGGGGTTTTTGTCCGGGACCCGCAGCACTCTTGCCTAGTTTATTCGCCTGACGAATGATTGTATTTCCTTTCGGTCCGAAACAATTCTTGTGAGGTCTTATATTTTCCAGTGTTTGTTTGAAGTTTTGTACCAATTACTTTTAAGCACCAGTTCTGTGATGCTTTCTTAAAACTTTCACTGAAATTTACATATATAGAGATACTGCGTTGGAAATAGTATTTTTAAAACTAAATTTTGTTAGTTTATCTGGATGATCCATAATATATGGCATCACCGCTACCAAATTTAATATTAACCAATACACAAAAAATTTTATGATATTTAAAAGTTTTTAAAAATTATGAAAAATTAATCAGTGTTATTTTCAAGAATTTGATTTATTATTTAATACACTTGATTATAGAAAATAACCTATCAGTCTATCATATGAAAAACTGTACATGTCCGCTAGTGATGAATAAAATATAATATAAATTCTTCAGTAAAATAAAAAGACATTAATACAATAAATTTCTCCTTTTTTTTTTTTTTTCTTCAGATGTAAAAAGTATGCCTGGTCCACGATTTCACTTTAAAGGAATCTTCCTTTTTTTCCTCTGAAAATATTTCTTTTTTTTTTTTTTTTTCTTGTAAACTTCTTTAAAAATTTATAAAAATCATTTATGCTGAAGCATGTTTCTTCTTTCCCTCATCACATTTTAGAAGCAACCAGAAGATTAATTATCGTAACTTTTCAATGTATGTGTATAATATCATTTACATTACACACTAAAAGACAAAAATTCGAAATAAAATATTAAATCTCTGAAAAAAAAAAAAAAAAAAAAAAAAACTAACAGTAAAATATGTTAAAAAAGGTACATCTTCTGAATTTGGGGAAAAAAAAATGATTTTTTCACTTAAAAAAATATATTTTCAATATACTATTTTCTAAGTTGTTTGTGATAACACAATGTGCACTGCACGATGCATTATGCGCATGACGAAGAAAGCATAAATGCTATAATTATCAAATGCATACTTTAAATTTGTATCATTGTGCTAATAAAAGAAAAGTAGTTTTATACAAGACTGCATTCTTTAGAAGTAGGGTGCCTATTCAGAAAGCATTCTGTAATGGTAATTCTCATAATTGGCATCTATGTGCAGAAAATAAATCTTTTCGTAGCATATTTGGTGATTTTCTATTAAAGAAAAGTTTTCTACTTTTTTCACTATTGACTGTTCGTTTTTATGTTAATTTAAATGCACATAATAAAAAGATATTTTTTGTAGCATTTATTTTAAAGAATTTTCCAAAATTTGAATTGTGATCTTACTCAGAAAAAATCTTATATATGCAATGGGTATGTACTCTGAAAATTATCTTCAAATATAAATTCTGAAAAACCGATTAAAAATTAAAATCATATTTATCATATAAAAAAATAATGTTTTATTTATTAGAAATTTTTTAAGGAATTTTTTATCCCAATGGATCTTAATATTCATTATCAAAATCAAAAAGCAGAAACGCTGTACAAGTGTGAAGTATGTTCTAAAATATATTCGAAAAAGAGTAGTCTTAAAAGACATCTACATAATCATACAAATGAAAAGCCATTTATTTGTTACATATGTGCTTGTAGATTTTCTCAGAAAACATATCTAAAAAGGCATTTGCGTATCCATACAGCTGAAAAACCATATGTATGTGATGTATGTTCCAAAGAATTTTCTCAAAAATGTCATCTAAATGAACATGTACGCACTCATACAGGAGAAAAGCCATATGTTTGTGAAGTATGTTCCAAAGGATTTTCTCGCAAAGGACATCTAAACGCACATCTACATATTCATACAGAGGAAAAGCCGTATATGTGTGAAATATGTTCGAAAGGATTTTCTCAGAAGGAACAACTAAATGCGCATTTACGAAGTCATGCAGGAGAAAGACCATTCGTGTGCGACATATGTTCTAAAACATTTTCTGTTAAGGGTAGTCTTAAGAAACATCTACGTACTCATACAAAATAAAATCCATATGTTTGGAATATGCCATAAAAGATTTTCTTTAGAGAGTACGAAATAGTACATTTGCAATTACGTGTTTTTTTAATGCACTTCTACACACTCATAAATTAACAATGCAATACATGAATGAAGCCTTGTATTTAAAGATAAATAAGTGAGATCTGGATTACCATTTAAACACTTTTAAAAAAAAAATCAGTGGCCTTTAAATTATTACAAAAAAATTTTAACATAGTTAAATCACCTAAAACAGTGTTGGCAAATTTCTTCCAAGGTTGAAAAATCTGGCTGGAAGAAATAGTTTTCTTCCAAGTGATAGAAATGAAAGAAACTGTTTTTCTTTAAAATTTACTGCATAAATTGCAACTTTGTAAGATACAATGCACACATTTTTCAAATTAACAACTTTAAGTAAATTTAATTATATCTACAAAAATTTAATTATTAATTATGTGTGCTAAATTAATTATTACATGAGGTTTTTAGTCACGATTATATGGCCTAAAAAAATACATAAAATCAATTAACGAAATCAATTTCATTTTTACCACTATAAAGTTTTATTATTTAAACAATATGGTATTTCTTTAACTGATAGTTAAATAGTATGTATACCTTTCCTACTTTCTGATAGAACATTTAACTAACAAATAGTTAATTAAGGGGACAAGTAAGTGACAATTACTTTACTACAAAATGTCATTAAAATCCTCATTTTCTTTATTGCAGTGCAAAACAATATATCCAAAAGTTTTTTAGCAGTTTAATATTGTAGTTGGTTTCTCAACGTAGACTAGATGAATGCAAATATTGGGGAGTATAAATGTATTTTGGCTGGCATATTCATATAGTTTATTGGTTCACTAGCTTATTAACTATTATCATTCGTACTGTTTGAACATACCATAATATGTGGTAATATTTATGCAAAAAGTTTTAAACACATTAGCCTCAAACATTAAAATATGAATGGTAGTACTTATAAAAATAGTAGCTAATGTATAATTAATTACTTTTTTTTCTAATTGCATAATAATCTTGTATTTTTACATTAAAAAAAAAAAAAAAAAAAAACACTATCCGTCTAAAGAAGTAAATTCTCATCATCTATTGATATTTGAGATTTGTTATTAAATAATAATATTTTTAATATTATATATTAATTACCTAGTAATAGAATTTAGATTTGATATTATATTATGCTTTGAATTTAATTCTTTTATACAGGTAGTTAATATATTTTAATCTTGAACATGTGTTTTGAGTTCCGTTGGTTTATTTCGTTTCTTACAGTTTTTCCATCACTTCCAGTTTCTTCCGGTTTTTTCCACTTTCTTCCTGTGTCCTAGAAGAAACCCCACCCTGTCTAAAATCTAAATAGAAATCTACACAATTTCATGAATAGAAAATTCATGTATGTAAAGTGAAATTTAAAATGCATTAATAATATTATTATCCGAACTAAACTCTCATTTCAAAAAGTTGAACACGCAAAGGGAAATATATATGTAATATTTTTGAAAATCAACTTCAGTTGGAAAAGCTCCAGAAGCGACCTTTAAGTACAATTTTCCTTATGAAATTTCATTTATTGAAAATTCATAGTTTACAACTTTAAAATATAAATGTCATAAATTAAATTTCTAGAAAACGATAACCATTTTGATAGTTGTGAATTTTTTGATTGTCAAAACAAAATTTGAAAAGAAGTATAACTTAATATGCTACAATAGGGCAGAATAACATTTGCTTTGGCTTATGGTGACAATTAGTGGAGAGTTCTTTTATGAAGAACAATCGATGACAAATACAACTTTTATCTTTGGTATTCATCTTTCTATTATTTCATGATTATGAGAATAGATCTTCTTTCAGCTAAAGAGTTGTTTAGAACTTGTGCATGGTCATCCAAAATTCACGGTGCTCAGAAGAATGATGTCAAAGCAGTTGGCATACTGCATTGCAGTATACAGGGTATTATGCAGTTAACTGATGTCTACTTAAGATGGTTACTGCAGTTGCACCACTACCACATGACATATTGAATCTGCCCAAACATTGACTTGTACTGTGTTATTTACGATCTTCTGCGGTTACTTTTTTTTGTTATAAGTATTTCCTGCTATATCATTCCAACAAAGTTGCGACCACTCCCCCCTAAGTTCGATATATTAGTACTGTAGTGAAATGTTATTGAAGAGCGATCACTATACATATGTTAACTGTGGATGAGAGTGACATTGGTAAAATGATATATGGTGCCAGAATTTACACATTAATAGATTGTATGACTGTGTATCACTAGTTTCTATTTCCTTATACATCTAGTCCAAAAAGACAAGATTAAAGTGGTTAGCAACATATCAGTTTGACTGTGTCTAATTGAAGCCTCGTTATGTTTCTCAGATGAGTCATAATTTGCTCTGGTATTTGGTGACAAGTGTGTCAGAATCTGAAGTGTAGAAGGCACTTGCAATCAGCTCTAGAACTTCACAAACATTATGCATTCTGAATTGGAAGCATTATTTACTGAAAAAGGATCTTTTCAGGTTATCGTGTCAAACTACACATCTTGATTGTACAATTCTAGAAGGAAGTTCTAGGCCCTATTGCTCGATTGTATGCTGCAGGAATTAGTCCTGCTTTTGTTTAATGGACGACAATATTCGTCTCACTAAAGCTGGGCCCTCCGTGGCCAAGTGGTTATGTCACCACACCACACTGCTAATCGCCTTCGAGCGTAGGCAGCGGCGGATCTCAGGGGGGGGGGGCAAAAAAAAATACTGACATTACAATTGAATATTACAATTGTAAACTTTTCATTGATCTGGAATAACATCTTAAAAATTCTTAGCCCCCGCCAAAAATTAAGTTCTGGATCCGCTACTGAGCGTGGGTGTATGAGAGCGGGGTCGATTATCGCGCTGGCCCTGGGTGTTTTTTGATTTTTTGTATTGTAATTCTGTCATGTGCTATCTGTAATTATCTGACGAAGATTTACAAGCGGACTATGAGTCAAACATACAAATCTGATGTATATGTTATCAATAAACAAACAAACATAATGACTGTAATGTGACGTCATATTATAAATTATAAAAATTTAAGATACTTTTCTTCTTTGCCTGCAGTTTCTATTGTTTCTTATATAAAAATACTTAATACTTTCTTGCTGTATACCATGTCATTCAAAGCTATAGTTGTGAATGTTTTCCTATTTTACTACTCCTTTTGGAAGTGAGTGTATGTTCTATAGAAATTTTTCAGAAGACATAACTAGATGTGACTAAGATTCTTGGCATTTAATGTAGTATATTGAATTATTTACTAGAAATATATACATATATATATTCTAAAATCCTAAAATTACATTTTTTAATGAAACAAATGTCTTTTGTACGAACAATATTTGTTCATATCTTATGAACATTGTAATGTTATATGTTTCATTCAAGTTACATTAAAAATGAAATTGTATTTTTAAAAAATGAGACTTTTAGTGTAAATAAAAAAGCTTGACGGTAAATAGTGATAAATTTTAGATTTTTTATTTATTTTATTTATTTTTATTATTTTTTATTTATTTTTATTTATTTATTTTTATTTATATTTTTTATTTATTTTATTTCCTTTTTATTTTATTTTTTTACAAACAGATACCATGAAACAGTTTGACCACTTTGCTATGACTTTCTAAAAATTTGAATCCGCAATAGTGATGCAAAAAACCCGAGAGTTTTGGGGAAAAAACCGGGAGTTTTGCGGGGGGAAAAACAAATCAGAAGTCTGGAAAGCATATAAGTTGTTTACTTAATATAAATGGCAATTTTAAGGACTTTGATTTACTGATAAGATTATATCATTAGTTTATCATTTTATTTTCAATTTTTCAGAACTTCAGCAAAATCAAAATTTGAAAAGAAACTTAAGATTTCTTCTTTAAATTAGCACTTAAAATAAATGTATCGGTACAGTACAATGTTGGATACAATTTCCATGTTATACAAGCTGAAGAATTAAGGAAAGCAATGTACATATTCCTGTAATAGTTTGAGAAGAGAAATAATTAAGATTTGAAATGTTCTTTAAAAATTTCTATTTTATAAAACTAAAGAATTATTTGAAATAATGAAGTGGTTTTTAGAAAAAAGAGATGGCATTTTATGCAATTACTGCAGTGGTATAGTTTCTTTTACAAGTTATTTTCAGAAATATTTCTTATTAGAGTTTGTAAAAAATCGATATTAAATTTCCTACAATGAAAATTTGTTGATAAAAATTTATATACATATTGTTTTCCCGATTTTTATACATATATATTGCGTTGCCTCAGTCTTAGGATTCGTCTTAATCTTACGAATCAGCTTAAGAATGGGCGTGTTTAAGAACTATCTTAACGGCCCTCTTCTCCTACCGTCGCGGAAAGCCCGAGCCAATGTTATTCTATGGGAAATTTTCTTTTCTTATAACTTATTATCTAATACATATTTTTAAATTCTGTTTTCACATTCCGAAAATTCCCAACTGTTAAACTGACGCACCATTTTTAAAAAAGTATTTCTTTTAATCTTTAATATTTTATTTAGAAATTGCAAAAGGAACAATTTCTCACATTGGAAATTCGTATTTTGCAGCTTCAAAAAAAATATATAAAGAATTTTAAAAATGCATTTTTAAAAAATGTGCGTCAATTTAACACTAGGGAATTTTCTGAATGTTAAAACAGAATTTAAAAATATTCATTAGTTAATAAGTTATAAGTAAAGAAAATTCCCCATAGAATAACATTAGCTTCGGCTTCCGGCGACGGTGAGTGAAGCGGACTTTTAACTTGGTATTACAGTGCCTCAAGCATAAGTCCTCTGCAAGCCCTCGCAAGAGAAATGAGACAGCCAATTGGAGACGTAATGCAAGCTTTGATGTGATTGCGCGCACATCCGTTTACGATTGGACTTAGGATAGCTCTGAGGTTGTCATAAGATAGCGAGACACCGTAATAAGACTTGTGTTTTGTTTACATAATAAGACAGAATTTACGCTTACGATAAGCTTAAGCGGGGCACCGCAATCCCAGCCTTTGCCAATATTTCTCCAAATTTCCTAGAAAAAGCTGAAAAACTCCAACTAGGTTGGTTGAAGAATGCAATTCTAAATTTGAACTCAGCATTACCAGTCTACCAGCTTGAGGTACTTAAGAAATATTCTGCTCTTTTCAGCTAACTGAAATTTTTGTATCTCTCCCCAGCCCCAAACATATATTTTTTAAGACTCTTTCTTTTCTACCTGCCCACTGAGGACCGAGAAATTCTTCTTTCGAAGACGGTAGATGGGAAGTGCCCTGTTCGATCCCAGGTTGCATTTGTCAACTTCTGCGGTTTTTCTGAATTATAATAGTAATTGCTGGGAAATATCATTATAAATATTCACTTTTTCAAAGATTTTACCTTTTTTTTTATAGACAAAATAATAATAATGAATGTGTAGTGAGCAGAATTTATTTTAGCACCCGAATCTTATTTTCAGCTCAGACTGTTAATTTCTTAGATTCAGTTATCAGTGGCGGCACGTCAACCAAAAATAGGTGAAGAGCTCAAAAATAATACTGAAGTATTTTTAATGCATAATTTTTATTAAGCAGGGTCTTAAGTAAAATTAACTAAAAATACTTATTTAAATGTGAATTTATATTCTATAAACGAATACAGTGTAAAATACATTGTGCCTCTTCACCTATTTTCGGTGCATGAGCCGCCACTGTCTGTTATAGACTATTTCATATTTTGTAAATTTCCAGACAGTTTACAGCAAATGGTGACAGTGGCTTTTTTCCATTAAAGAAAAAAGATACAGGACTTTAGACTTGTAATTAATACATATATATATATATATGTGTGTGTGTGTGTGTGTGTGTATTTACAGTTTTTTTCAATTAGGGCATTTAAAAAATAAAAATCTTAAGAGCAAAAAGTGACAGATTTTGGATTTTTTTTTTTTTATTATTATTTTTCAATCAGTCTTATTAAAATAATAATAATAATAATAAAAATAATAATTTTTGAAAATATTTATTAGCTTTGCTCTCAGTTCCTGATATATAGAACAATGGAGGGCTGAACGATAACCCACAACTGTCAGATATATTTGAAATATAATATAGCTTAAAAAGCAAAAGCAAATGAAATGTAACGATGACCAAAACACAAGCAATTTAAGGATGACTGATGTCACATGATAACAATTATTGCAATCTCCCGTTTTGTGATGGTCAAATGGCAGCAATTGAATTAGTTTATTATATAGTAATCTTAGCTCCCCCAAATTTAATGCTGTTAAATACTTTTGGGACCTTAATTTTTATTTGAGCCGATTTTTGCTCCAATTTTTAGAGGACAAAATCCGAAAGACGGTTGCAAAAATTGAGTCAAAAATTATCCAAAAAAAAAAAAAAGTTTGCATGGTGTTCAGTACATGTCAAAGTGCACCTATTTATTGCTCTTCCACCGGGCCAACGCGAAATCTCCATTCTAGAATGAAGAGAACAACGATGAATGACTTCCCACTGACCCTATCTTTTCTGTGCGTGTATAACGAGCTTTCTTCCCACTGGATCATCATAGTAGGTGAAACTGCTCGTAGAAACAACTTTTTATAACTAGCCAGAAAAAAATTGTTTATATTTACAATTCCTATTACACAAGTCATTGGGTGAAACAATTGGCTCAAAATTGTGTAGAAAGTCACTGTGTGTAATAATAGGCTCATTATGAACAGGCTTTTCAAAAGAAAATGTGTACGACTCAGCGATGGTTGATCACATTTAAAACAGCTCCACATGAGAAGTGATGATTGACGTACCCTTGAAAAATGGTCACATGCCGTAAACTTTGTATGCAGTACAATGGTTTTAACATACATTTTTAACCTCATTGGTTTTTGTTTCTTTTGACTTTAAACATCATTCTGATAATGACTGTAAGGGCCCTCCGTGGCCAAGTGGTTATGTCAACACACTGCTAATCGCCTTCGAGCGTAGGAGAGCGGGTTCAATTCCTGCATTGACCCTAGCTGTTTTCCCATTTCATCGTATCTTCCATTTCATTCTGTCATGTGCTATCTGTAATTATCTGACGATGATTCACAAGCGGACTACAAGTCAAACGTACAAATCTGATGTATATGTTATCAATAAACAAACAAAAATAATAACTGTAATGTGACGTCATATTATAAATTTTGAAAATGTAAGATACTTTTCTTCTTTGCACGCTGTTTCTTTTGTTTCATATATAAAAATACTTAATACTTTCTTGCTGTATACCATGTCATTGAAAGCTCTAGTTGTGAATGTTTTTTTTATTTTGCTACTCCTTTTGGAAGTGAATGTATGTTCTACAGAAATTTTTCAGAAGACACAACTAGATGTGACTAATATTCTTGGCATTTAATGTAGTATATCGAATTATTTACTAGAAATATATATATATATATATATATATATATATATATATATATATATTTAAATCCTAAAATTACATTTTTTAATGAAACAAATGTCTTTTGTAGGAGCAATTTTGTTCATATCTCATGAATATTGTAATATTGTATGTTTCATTCAAGTTACATTAAAAATGAAATTGTATTTTTAAAAAAATGATGTTATATAATACCTTTAGATTATAATTAAATCATAATAGCTTAATTAATGATATTTAAATTGTGTAGTTTCTTTAACTGAAATTATTTTTTCCAAACATGATCTTATCGAAACGCGAAACAATACAGATTTCAACTATTTTATAATTTTCTTAAATTATTATTATTATTATTATTATTTTTATTTATACATTTATTTTATTTATTTATTTTGGAAGTTTCAGAGGACATTATATTTTTTTAATTAAGGAAAAAAAAAGATTTTTTTATTTTATTAAAAGAAATAATTGTTTTTGTCACTAATAAATAATGGTAACTTTCGTAAACTCCCCACTAAATGCACTAATTTTCTTGGCAAAACTGAAATCAGTGTGGTTAGTTAGTACTCAGTGTAATCAGTTTTCTATGAGTTTATGAACGGTTTTCTAATGTATCTAATGTTGCTCTAATCTTTTTTTTAAACAACTAATTTCTTTAGAGCGTGTTGTTGTTTAGAGAATGTTTATATTGCTTGTATTAAATTTATTTTTTTATTACTTTCATACAAAATTTGTTGAAAAAAAAAAAAGAATGGAAAGAAATGAAAAGAAATTGCTTATTTAGCAGGTTTTAAAAACAATAATTATTCGGGAACATGAATTAAATGTATATTCAAAATACTGAAGTAAAATAATCTTTTGATGATTTTAGGAAATATTTTTGTCTGGGTATGACTATTCTATGATTTTTATAAAACCATAAAGCATCTTTTTCTTTGTTTAAACATATGTACAATGTGTCTCACAAAAAAAAAAAAAAAAAAAAAGAGAGAGAGAGAGAGAGAGATTGACTTCTTATTATTTATTAACGTAAAATAAGTTTTTGAAATTGAATAATTTAGAAATTCACTTTCATGTCCTTAATGTAATGTATAAAAAATTTCTAAAATTATCAATTTAATATATATAGTAATAGTAAATATTTTTTTTAAACCACCACCAACCAGAGTAACAAAAGATTTAATGCACCAAATACTACATAGACCATATATAATATACATATATATATTAGGTCAAAATAAATTGCCCTCCTTATTTATGAATTTGAAAATCAGAAAATTAATATTTTGTAAATTAATTTTTAAGAACACTTAAAAAATACACTTTACTTAATTTTATTTGTTTAATTAAAAAATATTCTTCGGCATTGAAAGTTGTCGAATAAAAATGAATATAATATTTTTCAAAATTTATTTTATTGAATAAAAAAATAAGTTAATTAAAAATTTATTTTTAATTACACCTATGATATAAAAATCATAATTATAAAACTAACTTTGAGAAGTATCACCTTTTTCATGCAACAAATTTAAATGAGAAGGAATATTTCTTAAAAAATAAAATAAAAGTACTCTTTAAAAAATAATATAAAATTATATAATTTAAATTTATATATAAATATGTAGAAGAAGGGAAATTTTTATATTAAAAAATATATTGTGCAGATGTATATAAATTTGTTGTACATTTAATTAAGGACATCAAACTGCTATTCAAAATTTCTCAGTTTCAAACTCTTATTTTAATTTAATGAGTAGTAACAAATTAATTTTTGATAATTTTTAATAAAATAATTCTAATTTTAAAAAAGTATATTTTTAATAACTTAATTCTATTTTTGTACGAGGGTCATTTTTTAAGTAACAACCGTTTTGCAATAGAGTAAGAGCAACTTTATTTATGAATGTAAATTGTATTACAAACTAAAATATGAATATTTTTTCACTTTTCAACATAGTCACCATTAACATTTAAACATTTCTCAAGTCGTGGCACCAGCTTTGGGATCCCATCATCAAACAACTCTGCCGCCTGACCGTTAAACCAGTTAGTAACAGTTTCTTTCAACTTGTCATCATTTTCCAAGCGCTTTCCACCAAGAAATTCCTTAAGTTTTGGAAACAGATGAAAGTCTGACGGTACTAAGTCAGGGCTGTATTCTGGATGATACAGTACTTCCCAATGAAAATTTTCCAGTTGCGTCTTTGTTTTTGCCGCAACGTGAGGCTGAGCATTGTTGTGAAGCAAAACGCCGCCGCTAGGGAGCAGTCCTCTCCGGTGATTTTGATTAGTGCGTCTAAGCTTTAATAACGTTTCACAGTACCTCTCAGCATTTATTGTCATTCCTCTTGACAAAAAGTCTAACAGAAGAATGCCTTTCCAGTCCCAAAGAAAACCGTGGCCATAGTTTTTCGTGTTGATGTTTCTCGTTTGAATTTTCGTGGTCGTGTCGGAGAGTTTGAATGATGCCACTCACTGGATTGACGTTTACTCTCTGGAGTGTAGTACGCAATCCATGTTTCATCACTGGTCACAGTGTGACTCAAAAACTCGTCGCCATCCTTGTGATAGCGCTCCAAAAAAGACAAAGAATGTGCCATTCGCTTTGTTTGTGTTCTTCTGTCAACATTTTCGGCACTCATCTCGCACACATTTTTTTTGTAGTGAAGTTTGTCAATAACAATGTGATAAACTACTGATTTTGAAACTTGTGGAAATTTCTGATGAAGCTCGTCAATAGTGAAGCGCCTGTTTCGGCGAATTTCCTCATCATCTTTTTGTATCAAATCTTCATTCATGACAGTAAGCCGTCCAGATCGTTCTTCATCATGAACATTTGTCCTTCTTTCATTAGAAAGACTACACCATTTACGCACATTTCCATCATTCATTACACCTTCACCATAAACTTTAACAAGCTGCTCGTGAATTTCAGCAGGACGAACTTTTTTGCATTTAAAAACCGAATAACTGAGCGAACTTCACAGTCGGCAGAATTACTGATTGACAGGGTGACAAACGAAGCAGTTTAACCATACAAACAACAGCGGCAGAGACGTGAAACGTAATGATGGTGTAGTAAGTGAAAGTGACTGACAAATAGTAGAGCCCCTTAAATAAAATATATAGGCCGGCGCATCACCGCCATTTTGTTGCCTCGGATGAGGGCAGCATTACCACTTGGCGTCGTTTTCGCTTAACTGGAGATTTTAAGAAATCTTGATCTGAAGCTACGATCGGTCAAGACTGTCAGAAGCAATAAGCAACAAGTAATAGCAATAACAACACATTTATACACAGTACAATCTTGGTATGTTTTTTCATCCTGAGGATATTGTGCGTATGTACTGGGGATAAGTTAGGGTTAGGGCTGTTTTTGTCTGTTTCAAATACAAATCATAACTTTTTTGAAAAAAAAAAAAAAAAGAGCTTACTGTTTAAAAGTGGAAAATATTTATTTATTTAATTACTTTTTCTGCTATTTCTATCATATACTATTAATTTTAAAAAATGAACCTTAAAATAAATGTAATTACGACACGGAAACTAAACAACTGTGGTGACCCCAGAAAATTTCGCCAAAACTTAAACGCACAGTAATAAAAGATCTTTTATTAATTTATGGTTATTAACATAAATATTATAATTAAAATAGAAATTTTTTTTGTATTTTTACAATTGAATATGTGAAAAACACAAAGAAAAATATAAGTAAATAAAAGTTATACTATTTTATTCTTCCTAAATTACCTTATGGAAATCTGAACATTGTATGATCTTTTCTTGAGTGATTATAGCAATTTATCACTAAACAATCTCCTTATGATAATTTACCGAGCTACAATTATGAAAAATGATTAAAAATGTAAATCCAAAGTAATACATGACGATAAAAGTAATGGCTGCCGTTCGTTTATCTACAGAAAGCGTTGAGTACATGTGTCAATCCTAAGGCAACAAAATCTCTGATGCGCCAGCTCGTATATAATATGAGCCTTAGCAAAGAGTGGCCGACCTTGAACTGACGTCACTTGACAGGATGCGCGGACACGATGCGTAATCGGTTCTTACTTTAAAAATGACCCACGTAATTAATTATTTCGAAACAAAATAATAATTTAAAAAAATAAAAACAAAATATTATTTTAAAGTATTTCAAATTTTTGTTAGTTACAAAAAATTGAAAGAAATTTTCAAAATATTTCTAAAAAATAGTTATATTAAATTATTACATACTAAAAATAAAAATAGACGGAATATTTCGACAAAAATACGCGATTTCACAGAGAAAAACAACTTTATCTTTTGCGTCCGCTTTAGTTTGCACCGAAACGAGTACAACGAGTATAGCTCAATGTAATATCAAATTTTCGGCCAACGATAACAGCGCCAATTCTGTGCGGCAAGCTAGAGCGGAGAAAAGCATTATGGTTAAATGACACAGGAACTTTATCTACTGCCTTATTTTAGCAACTTAGCGTTTTGGCAATTGCCAAGTCTTTGTTTACGTATAGCCTTCTAAACCAGATGCCTTCCGCGTGACTCGGAAACTTGGCAACAGTTCAAGATGTAGACAGCACCCCCTGGTACAGATATCGCAATTTTTTGTTCAACTGCCACCAATAACTTTAAGAAGAGATATATGGGATATGTATAACCGACGTTTCTTCGATTCTATTCGCCTTCTATGTATATCAAACCCCTCTTTTAAAAATTGATAGTGGTGGTTGAATAAAAATGTCGTGCAATTTGTACCAGATGGCGCTGTCTACCGCAAAGTTTCTGAACCACGCGGAAGGCATCTAGTTCAGGAGGCTTTGGTTTACATATTCTCAATGCTGAATTGATAATACGTAAACAAATACTTGGCAATCGGCAAGCCGCTTAGTTGCCATAAAGCGGCAGCGAATGACGTTCAAATCAATTATGGCTCATTTATTTCGAAACCCGAGAATATGATAAATTTGTTGAAAAGCTGTTTCTTGCTTTCCTTTCTGTTTTAAATTTACAAATTTTGTACTTTACAGTGTTTAAAAAAGACAATGTTTTTAATTTAGAAAACAATTTCACAGCAAAAATTAAAATAAACATAAAATAAAATCCAATACTTTCTTCTATTCAATACAGAAAAAGTAAAAAGATTGAATGATGATGCAGAAGATGAATGAAGTAGCAAGATGAATGAAATTAAGTGAATAAATATAGTCAGATTAAGGTTGAATTGTTTTTACGATGCTCTAGATCGTATATGGGTTTACGTCAAAACATCGCTTCTCATGTCGTCACCATGACAACAACACCGCCTTGATAATAATATCGACTGTAAAAAATCATAGCGAAGCAAAAGTTTTTACAGTGATATGACTTGACATTCGAATGGAATTCTTAACCCTTTTTTTTAAACATGGATCTAAAGGTTGAAAATTAATGTTTGATGATTTGATCTCATGCCAAAACTATTTCTAACACAATTTTCATTAGTTTCTTCCATACGCTTAAAAAGAAAATATTGGATTTGTGAAAATCTTTGATCTTCAGTTTTCAATGGCTGGTTGGTTGGAGGATTTAAGGCCGATTGACTCCGCATGTGTCATAGGCCTGTAGGGGAATGTATTCGGTAGGTTTCTTTCTAAGGGGTCCTTGCCCGTATTTACGCGAATTTCGGAGGAAACCACCCAGTTTTCAATTGGATATATGCGTTTTTAGAAGTCCCGAGAATGTTTTTAACCATTTAAAAAATTACCTGTGTATGTGCTACAAAAAGTTTGTAGACGTTGTATCGCACAAACCGTGGACGGAATTTAACCACACTTGATATTTATTAAAACCCTTGTCATTAATTTATTCTGATTACATTTTGGGGTATATCGCCTAACAGGTGGCTCTGTTAAGTTATGATTTCCTTACTTTATAAAAATATATATATCCAGCTTATATAGCGTGTAAATTCACAAAATTTGACATGTTGTGTAAAACTATACAAAATAAATTTGAATGCATATTGGCCGATAAAAATCGCTTCTGTGTTGTAACATAATCCCTTTTACGAGAAGGCAATACCTCACCTTCTATGATATATAAATGCAACAAAACTTGGTGTGTGAGATGTAGATGCATAAATAAACTGATTGAATTTGGGTGCACATCGGTCGTCAGATGGCGGTGATAAGTTGCATTATTTTCTATTCACTTATATACTCCAGAATAAAGAAAACGTCGCACCAAGAAAGAGTAATGCAAAATGGACGCAAATTGACATGCATACAAGTTTCAATAGAAAATGTAAGATTTAAAAGTTTGGATGCCATTGAATAAATATGTGACACTGCAGCTCATCTTAACTGCGCAACTGGCGAAGTATTAAAAAGGAGAAATTTCTATTCCGGGTCATAAATTCTTTGAAAATTTTATTCTGTCAACTCAGATAGGCAGTAACAATGCTTCACCTACAGGTGTGCGAATATGCGCCGATATCAGCATTTGGGAGAGGAGTGCAGTTGGGTTCACAGAAGCCGGTTGGTTTAATGGACGAATTTTTAACAGTTTGACAGGAGCGATGCTATAACTAGATGATGTTAACTAGATGATGACCCCCGTAATTTTTTTTTAATATATTTTTGCAGGCATCCATTTATCCACAAAGCGATTGACATATACACAAAAAAATTAACACTTTTTATTATATGTAGAAATATAACTTATTCTTTGGTGATGTTTCTGTGAGCGATGTTTTTGGCAAGGCGGTGTTTTAACACGCAATGTGAAAACATCGCCTATCATAACATCATACATAAAATCTCCGCCAATGTTATGACGCGAGGAATAACATAACGGGAAGTCTAATTGAATTAATAGGTTTTATTAAATTATTTTTTAAACATTTTTTATTCAGACAGCAATGTTTACCTTATGCAAGAGACTACACGAAAACAGTTTCATCATTTATTTTGGGTTGTGGGGAGGGCTCCTTGCCTATGGCCTTGTCATGGGCGATTATGATTTAATGAAAATATACCTGAAATTTTAACGAAAAAAGTTTTTGAAAGGTGCTGGTATTTGGAATTAAGGCCGATTGACTAAAGAGGGTCACTGGCCTGAGGTGATGTGTACTTTTTCCCAACATGGGGGTGTTTCTAAGGGGTCCTATTCAACATTTACACGAATTTCAGAGAAAGCTACGAAAAACTTCAAATGGTTACCTGTGGCGAACCTGGTACTTGACACACCTTTTCAGCTGACAGCAGCCCATACATAAGGATACACTGCCGGTTGATTTAACGACCAGCCTTAGTGATATACATTTATTAAAGACTGACTTAATGACCAGACGTGTCGACAACTGCTAGCTGATTTAAAGATCTTACTTCCATCAATTCAGTGGTGCGCATATAGATTAAAGGTTTGGTTTGGTTTGGTTTGGTTTGGTTTGGTTTGATGAGTACTGAGATTTATTGCTTGCCTCTAGGGCCGCTTATATCTCGAAAAATCCACACAACAAGGGTTTACAAGTTTTTATTATACAAGTACACAATATTTTGAAGACATAAGACAACACAAACATCCATGCCCGTACCAGGATTCGAACCTGGGACCAGTAGATTCGGAAGGCAGCGACCTACCGACCGAACCACCTGGCCGGCCAGATTAAAGTATGTCTTGATAACCATCAGCTCGGACTTGTGGCTAGGCTGCCGACTCATTTAAGGTGCAACAGTCCGATAGTTCGAGACAGGGATACGCTGATTGATAGGGTTCACTATCAGGTGTGATCCTAGGTCGTATTCGATGTCGTAACCTTATTCAGTTTTTTGTGGTTTTCTCCAAAACTCGTATAAATTTGGGCGAAGACACCTTAGAATGACCCTTCGAAGGGCACTTCATACAACGCCTAGGACCACAGTGTTATCCATCGGCATTAACATTTACATCATTACACCGAAACTAGCACACAAGCAGTTTTGGGTTCGAACGCAGGTCGCATTTATCAAACTAGTTGTTCGGATTTTTCTGTTGTTTCCTTCTAAACTCATGTTAATACTAGCTTGCTAGTGTCACTTAGAAAGATCCTCACAGAATGCACTCCACCCATATCTAGAACCTATGTGTAGTCAATCGGCTTTAACACTTAAAACACTACAAGGAAGCTTGTAGGCGAAGTTTCGGATTCAGTTTACAAAACAAGCTCGTTGGGCTAGTTTTATTGAGTTTTCCATGTTTTCTCAAATACTCACATAAATACGGAGTTGGGGATCTTAAGAAAACACCTTCCCCCAACAAGGACGCTCAATTAAAAAATAAAATACACAGTATAAGTATTTGTGAAAGTACAGAAATTATGTGAAAATTTTATTTAATAAATATTTTGCAATTTAAAAGCTAAGGAACATGTGATTTTTTAATTACTGAATATATATATATGGTATACAGGGTGTTCCAAAAGTCCCACATATCCCTCCTAACACGAAAATGAATCGGAATTTAAAAAATGGCAAAACACGTATTTAATGAATTCGAGAGGGACCTCTTTTGGTGGAAAATGTTTTGTCCGAGAGGGGAGGGGGAGGGTACTTTAAAGTTACAAATTTGAATGTATGTCTTGTGATACATCCCTGGAAACGTCTCTTTAAGGCAAGGAATTTGGTAAAAATAGCTTCGCCCCGCGATGATTATTAAAGGAAATCATCAGTTTTTAGACTTTTGAAATGTGGATTTTTTACTTATGTATCCCTTTTAATAATCACTGCAGGACAATACTATTTATACCAAATTCGCTGTCTTGAAGAGACGTTTCCAGGGATGTATTACAAAGTATACGTTGTCCAAATATGCTTGGAACCGGGCAAGGGGGTGGTTGGAGTTCCGCTAGGGAATACAACTTTAAAATTTCTAATGGGAGAATATGTATTGTGACTCATCCATGGAAACATCTTTTGAAGATAATGAATTTAGTACAAATAGTTTTGCATTGCAGTGACTATTAAAGGGAATTGGATCGGATTGAATTTTGGGAATGAGGCCGATAGACTGCAGTAGGTCCTACCCCTGAAGGGAAGTGTCTTCCGTGGGGGGGGGGGGTCTTTCTAATGGTCCTTGTCGATTATTAAAGGATATACATAAGTATAAATTACACATTTCAAAAGTGTAAAAACTCATGTATCTCCTTTAATAATCATCGTAGGACGAAACTATTTATATCAAATTCATTGCCTTGAAGAGAGGTTTCCAGTGATGTATCCCAAGGCATACCTTTCTATTTGAAATTTTAAAGTTGCCCTTCCTAGCGGGCCCCTCTAGCCCAAACTTTTTTCACCAAAAGAGGTCCCTCTCGAATTCATTACTATGTGTTTTGCCATTTTTCAAAATTTCGACTCATTTTCGAGTTAGGACGGGGGTGTGGGACTTCGGAAGACCCTGTATATATATAGTGATTTAAATCGTTTTTTTTTTTTTTTTATCATTTAATAAAATTCACTAACATTCTTAAAAATTGGTGCTAAAAATGTTTTAATTAAATTTAGAAAGTCTAGAAAAATTAGTTTTAGCGTGGAAAAAATCCGAATTTGTTTTATAGAAATTTTTGAAATCATCTTTATTTCGCATACAGAGTATATATTATCTATATAAATAAAGAGAAGTGTCTCTGTGTGTGTGTGACTGTCTGCGCTCTGCTGCTCACACTACGCAGAGCTTCCAAATTTGGCATATAGGTACCTGGGACCCTGCAGGTGTGCACCTCATCGAGATTTTTCGAATTTCGAATTTAAACTTTTTAAATTCATATTTATTCGATTTTAAACATTGGCTTTTATGTTTCATTTTTCATGAATTTATTCTTCGATTGTAATCGTCTGCGTATCTTAGCAATGGCTATTACGCAGTTCATTTTTAATTTAATACATTCATTTAAAGGCGATTTTTTTTTTTTTATTATATTTATTAAAAATCGAATGGTAATGCAATAGAAATAAATTGTTACGTTTTTGTATAAATTTTATAGTATAGCAACTTTTTATTTTTCATTCTTTAAATTAATTACTTTAAAAGAAAAATCTTTTTTTTTTTTTTTTTTTTTTAAATAATATTTATTGGGTGAAAAAAAAAATGGTAGTTTATAGTAGAAAGGATTAGACAGATTAAAATTCAATTGTTTTTCATGAATTTAATTCCTTTTAAAAAAAATCTGCTTTTTTATTTTATTTTATTGCACTGGTCCGAATCAAATCGTAATATAGTGTAAATCACGGGGGCTAAAAAACACATGGTTGAAAAACTAAAATATATAATAGATACTGAGATACATTCATCTTTAAAATCGTAGTTCTTAAATAACAGAAAATCCACAAGTCGTCGATAAATACCCAGATTGAAAAAGACCTTTCTGTAGACAGTGGGAAAATGGACCCGATGCATTACGGGCGGAAAAAAGAGCTGCCTTAGGCAACGGGTACCCGAAGAAGCGAGATCTAAAGCGATTTGGGTGGGGTTTTTTTTGGTTGTTGTAGTTTTTTTTGGTTGTTGTAGTTTTTTTTTTTTTTTTTTTTTTTTTTTTTTTTAAGGTTTTTTTTTTTTTTTAATGTGATGTAAAAAATAAATATTGATCCAATTCTTTTGAAAATTTATTTAAATATAATGACCAGCGAAGCGGGCGTAGCCTGCTAGTATATATATATTTTTCTCTTTCCAATTAAAAATAGTTAGCATGAAAAATAAATGTCTTGATACTTTTGTAAGGAAATTTTTTTTCTTCAAGCTACTAAGGTTACACTGGTGGCCGAGAGGTTCTGCTGTCGATTCTCATAGACAGAAAGCTCCACGTTCGTTTGTCTAGCCTCTCATTAGAGCCCCTTAAATAATTTATAAAGGCCGACGCATCGCCGACATTCTTTTGCCTCAGAAGAAGGCAGCATTCCTGCTTGCCATCCTTATCGCTTTCTTTTGATTTTATGAATTCTTGATCTGAAGCTACGATCGGTCAACAAAAGCAACAAACAACAATAATATTCCGAAAAACACAATTTTTTCACATTACATTATCAGGATATTTTGTGGATGTATTGGAAATAAGATGTGTTATTAGGGCTGTTTCTGTTTCTTATACAAAATGTGGCCAAAACTCAGATACATAGTAATAAAAGGTCTTCTTAAAACGATTTATCAGAATTAATATAAATAATATGATTAAAAGGACACATTTTTCTGTATTTTAACATAAACACATATCAGAAATACAAAGGAAAATATAAGTAACGTTGTTTTATTCTTCTCAAATTATCTTATAGGAATCTGGACATTTTATGTTCTTTTCTTGAGTGATTATAGCAGTTTATCGTTAAACAAATCTCTCATCGTAATTTATTTAGATAAAACTATGATATATAATAAAAGGAGTACTCGAAAATTACACAAGACGATAAAAGTAATGACTGCCGTTTATTTATAAATGAAACGCGCTGAGTACATGAGGGAGCCCTAAGGCAACAAAATGCCTGATGCGCCAGCTCGTATATGTAGGAGCCATACCGTTCATAGTTTCACATGGCTTTATCCAAAACTCATGTAAATTGGATTGTTATCCATTAGAGACTCCACGGACGTCACTTCACCCTGCCATTGGACACTCGTGTAATCAAAAGGCCTTTGCCTACACTATTATATACACATTCATAGATAGGAAATGCCTGGTTCAATAACAAAACATCTTGTCGCACATATCTCACCAAGAGTTTTACTTATGCAATTGCGATAGCCAATTTTGATTCCCCGCCAAAATGACAACAAGACTTTTAAAGTCGTCAAGGGGCTACTATGAGTTTTGGCAACGGAAATTTTTCAATGGGGAACATGTCTTCCCTGACAGGGGGGCACTACATATAAACAGCTTATCAATGACTATTTATGCCACATGATGCTGATGATGTACCGTTTCTGTGTCCACCATGGTAAATACATATCGCAATATTATTATTTTAAAAACTTGAAATACTCCCCAAATTCTTATATATGTATATATATATATATATATATTTTTTTTTTTTTTTTTTTTTTTTTTTTTGCTAAAAGAAGAAAAACTGAAAACTTCATTTTACTTTCCCCGATGATTTTAGAAATATATCCCGATGGTAGGACACAGTTTCGCCACTCGCAGCTCTCTAGCTGGCGCCACATCTAGCTATTATTCTAAAGCTATACCACAATCATTTTAAGAAACCAACATAATAACCAATGTTATGGAATGAAACACAGTTATAGCATGTTTTTATATGGAATAGATTAAAATAAGCTCGGTCGTACTAAATGAAAATTATGTTTTGTGCAGAATTTTATATGTATTACTTAAAAAAACAAGAATAGGCTCAGCATTTTTTTTTCCTCATTCTAAAAGCAAGAATGGCAAATAGAGTACCTTTTTTAGTACCTTTCTTTTTAAATTATTAACTTTGTTAATCAAAGCAATAGAAATTTTTAATACCTTAAAAGTTTGATGCATTTCAAGTGTACTAATATACATGCAAATTACTTTACTTGCAAGCATTGCACTTCTGATTTGAAGGACGAAGAAGATGACCAATAAAATTGGAAAATTCTGTTATTATTTTGGTCAAAGAATCTTTACAAAATGAATAAATTTTGTAGTTTTCTGTATTTATGGTGGTTTTTCCTATTTTCTTCCCATTTTAGTGGAATTTTCAAGTGTGCGCACAACCTGGTACTATAGTTTTTTTGACCAAAAATGGTCACATCACAAAATTGGTAATAATTTTTTTCTAGTTGACGGAATCAATACAGTTACTTCATCAAACGTTAGCTAAAGATTCTAGCTTTCCATTGGTATTTATATGTTTGCATAATATATACTCTATCAAAAGTTATAAGCCAAAATCTAAATTGTGCCCACTACCGGAGACATACATTTGTCTACTTTTATTTAATTTCCATCCATACTAATTATATTTTATTTGGAGTAAAAACTTTTAAATATTGAATGGGTGCAAAGATTTGACCACCTGAACGTCAGAGGTATTGGATTATGAATCGAGTTTTCTACGCCTGGGTGGAATGTCCGATGTATGTGTCTTTCTAAGGGGTAGTAGTCCATTTTTCAGCAAATTTAGTAGAAAACCACAGAAACTCTGAATCGCTCAGCCAATGAGTTCGACATGCATTTGTTTAAGTTAAAAGTAAAAGTAATTGAGGTTTCAAATAATTAATATTTATATATAAAAAAAAAAAAAAAAAAAAACTTAAATTATACTTTTGTTTGTGAAAATTGCAACAACAAGAAAGAATGATGCGAATATAAGAATGATATTTATTGGGCACATACATTATGGTAGGAAGAACAATTGATTATATTTTCAGGAAGTTTTGACTAATATATCCTGAGAAAACAGTACATAAAGCAGCGAACTCTAGGAGCAATAACTACAGTTATCTTCCTAGGCATTGAATTGAACAGCAGTTGGATGACATATTCGAGTACAACACTTCATAAAGCTACAACACGATGCCACAATTCATCGATCGTAGTTGTAGGAAGAGTGGTGGCGAGCCACTCGTCTTTCAAAGATTAAACAGTCATTTTCATTGGTGCGGGATCAGGAGCACACGCTGACCGGAGCAACGGCTGAACACATTCTGTATCAAGAAAGATCCAGACGATACAGACAACTTATGGTCGTGCATTATCCTGCTTAAATATTGCTCTACGGAGGCCTTGAATATAGAGCAGATGGGCGGGCATTAACTCACCAGAAATTTAATGGCCACTATTCAGAGTGCCAGGAATGCAAACAAGAAGTAATCGAGACGTGTATCCAATAGTACTCCATGGCGATGGACAGTGTGACGATATCGAATCCAAGCTGGCAATGTGCATTATTCACAATGCCGTTAAATACGGATAAGGCAGTCCTGATGCTGTAATTGTGATTGTCTGGAAAGCGACTTTACTCCATTCCTTCGTCGAGGTTTGTCATTGATCACTCATTAAAAGCGCCTATATCAGTGATGCACTTTTGAGGGTAATAAAAATTTTGGTAGTCGCATACTGGGTAACTACTTAGGATTATGTTATGTGATACCACTGGATACACGTCTCGATCACATTTTGTTTCCATTCACGTTAATCTGAATACCAGCCATTACATTTCTGGCGAGTTAAGGCCCGTTACTCTGCCCTATATTCAAGGCCTCCGGAGCGTAATACTTAAGCAGGACAATGCACGACCGCAAGTTGTCCATATTGTCCGAACCTTCCTTGATACAGAATGTGTTCGACTGCTGCTCTGTCCAGCGCGTTCTCCTGATCTCGCACCAATGAAAATGTCTGTTTTAATCGTTGAAAAGCGACTGGCCACTAAACACTCACCAGTGACTACGATCGATGAATTGTTGCATGATGTTGAAACTTCATGAAGTGCTTTAACCGTACATGTCTTCCGATCTCTGTTTGATTCATTGCCTAGGCAGATATGTGCTACCATTGCTCATAGATGTTGCTGCTTTATGTACTGTTTTCTGAGTACATATTATTCAAAATTTCCTGAAATTTTAATAAATATTCCTTCCTACTGTATTGTATGTGCCCAATAAATATCATTTTGATATTCCCATCCCTTCTTGGTGTTACAATTTTCACAAACATGAGTGTATATTTTCTTACATCTTTTAATTTTCTTCCTTTTGTTTTAATTTAATTTTAGATAGTTTGGATTAACGGCAGTTTTTTCTTATACATTTATACATTTTCACTTTCGAAAATGCTTTCTTTTCTTTTTACAATATACGAATTTTCAACCCATAAACTAAGAATTCTGAGAAATTGATAGTGTAGGTGATAATGCCGATTGATCAATTGATTACATGACGATCCTAAGCCAAATCAGCGTGACTTCGTGGTGTCCTAGCCAGTCTTCATGCGAATATCGGAGAAAACTTTGGATTGAACCCGGCAATTTTTGTCTGTCAGCGGTACAAAAAAAAATCTTTAAATTCACAAAGACATTTAATTTTTTTCATATTAATTATGTTTTATAAGGAAGGGGGAAAAAATGATGAAATGAAGGCTTTGTATGTGAAACAAAATTTGCATCAAAATTTTGTATGAAATAAATTTGAATTATTTCCATGCTAAAACTAATTTTTCTAGTCTTTTTCAGCTTTAATTTAAAATTTATTATGCTAATTTTCAAGAATTTCAACAAGTTTAATAAATGATTGAAAAAAAAAACTGTTGGGTAGGTGTTTCAATGATTGACATACTCCATTAATTGACACCTTCCCCGAAATGTTTAATGAATAAGTAAAAAAAAAAAAAGAGCAAATGTTACATATAAGAATTTTAACATTGTATGTCAAACACTGGAGCATAGGGTGCCTGTTACTGGTAAAATGTAACACTATCAGTGTTAAACACTGCAGCATAGCGGGGCAATTACTGATAAAATGAAAAACTGGCAGTGTCAATTACTGGATCACTGAGTGGATGTAAAATAAAAATTCATTAAAAAAAAATAATGACAATCAAATGTATATATTTTAACATATATGTGGTTCTGAAAGTCTTTCATGCCATATACACTGCTCGACATTGAAAATGCAACACCAAGAAGGAATGATAATAACGGAATGAAATTTGTTGGACACATACATTATATAGTAGAATGAACAACTGATTAAAATTTCAGGAAATTTGGAGTAATATGTACTGAGAAAACAGTACATAAAGCAACGACCTCTGTGAGCAATAATTGCACATATCTGCCTAGGCATTGAATCGAACAGCGATTGGATGACATGTACGGGTAGAGCACTTCATAAAGCTTCAACACGATGCCCCAATTCATCGATCGAAGTTACTGGTGAGTGGTGTGGGCCAGTCGCTTTTCAATGATTAAACAGTCATTTTCATTGGTGCGAGATCAGGAGAACGCGCTGGCTAGAGCAACAGTCCAACACATTCTGTATCAAAGAAGGTCCGGACAATACAAGCAACTTGCGATCGTGTATTATCTTGCTTAAATTTTGCGCTACGGAGGCCTCGAATACAGGGCAGAGGGGCGGGCCTTAACTCATCAGAAATTTAATGGCCGCTGTTTAGAGTGCCAGGAATGCGAACATGAAGTAATCGAGACGTGTATCCAATGGGAACCCATAATATCATTGCAGATGATGGACAGTATGATGATGTCGAATCCCAGCTGGCAATGTGAATTCATAACGCCGTTAAATACGGATAGGGCAATCTTGATGCTGTAAACAGGATTGTGATTTGTCTGAAAAGTGATTTCACGCCATTCCTGCGTCAAGGTTCATCGTTGATCACACATTAATGGCGCCAAATCAGTGATGCAGTTTTGAGGGTAATCAGAATTTTGTAGCCGCATACTGAATCACCACCTGGATTGATGGTATGTTGTACTATTGGATACACGTCCCGGTCACCTCATGTTTTCATTCCCACCACTCTGAATACAAGCCATTACATTTCCGACGAGTTAAGGCCCATAGCTCTGCCCAATGCTCAAGGCTTCCGAAGCGCAACTTTTAAGAAGATAATGCACGACCGCAAGTTGTCCATATTGTTTGGACCTTCATTGATTCCGAATGTGTTCGACTGTTGCTCTGGCCAGCGCGTTCTCCTGATCTCGCACGAATGAATATGACTGTTTAATCTTTGAAAAGCGACTGGCCCCCCTACCACTCACCAGTAACTTCGATCGATGAATTGTGGCATCGTGTTGAAACTTCATGAAGTGCTCTACCCGTACATGTCATCCAATCGCTGTTCGATTCAATGCCTAGGCAGATATGTGCTGTTGTTGCTCACAGAGGTCGCTGTTTTATGTACTGTTTTCTCAGTACATGTTGCTCCAAATTTCCTGAAATTTTAATCAATTGTTCTTCCTACTATAATGTATGTGTCCAACAAATTTTATTCTGTTGTTATCATTCCTTCTTGGTGTTGCATTTTCAATGTCGAGCAGTGTATATGAACTTAAAATTTCCAAAAATAGTTTATGATGACTAAAGCATTAAAAACATCAGAAATTGCTTTAAAAGTGTCAATCACTAGAGCACTTAGTTACCCTACGTAAATAACTATTTTAATAAGATCTTTTTCTTTTTTAATTCATTAATTAGAAATTTAGCTTCCTATCTATAAAAATGTAAAAAAAAAAAAAAAAAATGTTAGTAAATGACAATTTTAAATAATTTCTGGACTTTCCAAAATACTTTACAACATTTTACTTGTTTCTTTTTCTAATTTAGTTTTTTTTTTTTTTTTTTTTTTTTTTTTTTTTTATAATTTTAGAAGATTTAAATAAATGATAGCCATTTCTTGTACGTTTCTGCATTTATTTTTACATTTTTACTTTTCCTAGAGCTGTATTTTTTGCTTCGAAAGGAGAACATCCAATGTCACACCCAAGGGTAAAGTATTTTCGAGCATGATTTTAAATTAATAAAATTAACATTATCTCCTATGTTTTCAATGCATATGGTGCCTTAACGACCCTACATGATATCCGCAGGATCCCTACCTCGCATTACCTAGTTTCATCAATTAGTCGACACTTTGTCAACTAAAATCAAAGGCTCCCGGAATTCCCGGCTTTATATTCCAATAGATATAGTAATAAGATATAGATTGATCATCGAGGGAGAAAAAGTAATTCTTTTTTACTCCGAGTAACATGGCCATTTTGATCGGTTAATAGCCCCCTTTCTCCGAATGAATGCACACGGATAATTTAGCATATAAAATCCATGAATAATTTATGCACTGAAGGTGAATAAAAAACTGCGGATGCGTTTTTTTTTTACTTGATTCTTTCTTTTCTTTCTTACTCCTCCTTTTTTTTTTTTTTTTTTTTTTAATAAAATAATCAAAATCATTTAACTTTATTATTCTTTTCTTTTAAGTTAAACTTTTTTTATATATTAAAATTAGCGAGCTTTACCAACGCCGATGTTAACTATATTTAAAAGAATTTTAAAAATTCCATATAAATTAGAAAAATAAAAATATTAAAAATATTAAACTTTAGCAACTGATTATAAAAAATTATATTTTTTCATAAATTAGTCAAATATCACTTACTTATGAATATCTATTACCTTTCCTTTCATTCATCAATACAGTTGAAAGCCGCGTAATACATCGTCATTTAAAAAATTCATTAATCTATAATTCTATTATATTACAATTGCTGAGTTTCAATACCAGTTAATGACTGACGCCAAAAACATAATTCGACATAAAAAATCTTTGCATGATAACATGGGTATGATAGATCTATATAAATTACTAAATCTATGGATATTCTTCTCTCCTGTACTTTCATGGAAAATATGAGGCCGATGAAAAGCCTTAGTTAAATAATGAACAACATGTGTAGCGTATGTCTTTCGGTTTAGGTTTGTTAAATCATAGCCGCTTAAATTGGATGCCTGTCACGTGGCTCGGAAACTTGACAACCGTTCAAGCGGTAGACTGCGCAACCTGGTACAGATTGCGTGAATTTTTATCCAACTGTCACCAATAATTTTAAGTAGTCGTATATGATATATAAAATCGACGTTTCTTCGATTCTATTTGCCTTTTGTCAAATCCCACTTTTAGGGGTACATACAAACGGAACGCTTGCAAATGAGCCGCTTGCAACTTCGATGACGTAAATTTTGCAAGTGGATTGCAAATAGTCATACATTTGGAACGCTTGCAGGCGGTGACGTCAACTTGCAAGAATTATCGATTGCGATGAATGATAAACCAATAGGAAACAAGAATACACGAATCGAACAATATTCGACAGAAAGTTCGGAAAATTCAGTGGGTTTTTGTTTTTGTTTATTTGTGACTTTTGAGGATCGCTATAATTTTTTAGACATCACTATTTTATATATCAGTGTATAATTTATAACCATTTTAAATGTGGATAATAGTGTATAAATAACCAGAATAATTTATTTAAATTTCAGAAATACTCTGATATACTACTAACAGACCATGATACAACTTTGTATTAATCATTTTCATATTTTTCCTCTGATTATTCAAAAGGATTGGATATAAATATTTTTTCTAAAAACTATTTTTTAATACTGGTGGGATAATCTAGTGCACTGTCCTTTTTTCTCATAAGGCCATGTATTAGCTTATCCTTCTATGTAAATATTACTAAGGAAAATAGTCTAATTCTGTGATTAAATATTACTTAGTCCTGATTTTTCTAAATTTCATTGTTAAGTAAACACATGGGCTATGGTTGTTCAGAGAATTACTTACTCTAGTAGGAGTTCATCTTACAGTCCATCAGATAAGTTTGAATGTCATCTTACAGTCCATCAGGTAAGTTTGATTAAAATTATTATTTATTTGTTTATAACGTTCAATATGTATTTTTCAATACTTATAATGAAAATTATTAAAATCATATTCATTATGAATGCAACTTCAATATTTGCACGGAAGGGCAATCCAATGCATAGTATTATGTAAAAAGCGCTATAAGGATATCCCATCAGCTTATTGCCTTTATTTTATACATACATAAAATTTCAGGAGGGGCTGCAGTCCACCAGCCCTCCCCCCCCCCCTCTCCTGGATAGGCCACCATTGCCATGGTTAATATTCACATGTATGCTCACTTCACGAGCATTATAATAATTACAAAATAAAAAAAAACTTTTTATATAGCGTGTAAAATGTCATCGTTTTATGAGTTATTCTAAAAGATTCAAATATCTAGCTAATCGAGAAATAATATGATTGTTGAATCATATAAATGCTACCGAAGGCAGCAGGGACCCAAAACAATTGGCTCAAAGTATTAAAAAAATGCATTGTCTTTGTGTTCTGAGCTATTCTAACAGTATCAAATGTCTACCTAGTCGGGAAGTTAGTTAAATAATTTTTCTGTTGAATCATATAAACACTAATGAAGGTAGCGGGGAGCCAAAACAATTGGCTAAAGGTATTAAAAAAATGCATTGTCATAATGATCTGAGCTATTCTAAAAGTCTTAAATGTCTAGCTAATCGGGAAGTTAGTTAAAAATCGATTGCAAGATTTGTACTGGACAAACAAAAAAACAAGCAAACAAGAATAAGAGTTAATAAAAATATGGTAAAAAAGAAAAAAAAAATCATTGAATATCACTTATTCGTTGTGTATGAATATCTGTACTGTTACTGTCATACGCAATTTACTTTTCTAAATAATTTCAATTATTTAAAAAATAAGTAAAATAACTCAAAAAATAATTTTTAAATCTGAAAAATGCATTAAAAAAAAAAAAAAAAAGCATCATTCAGCTGGGCTGCCAAGCAAAAAAACAATGAGAAAGTTCTGAGACATGTAAACGCCATTCCAATACAAAAATGTTACAAATTTATATATAATTAAATGTTATAAATACATTACAAAAATGTTGGAGGAAGGATTATTAATATAATCAATAATGTTACCTTACTTAAATCCTTACTAATTCCGAGCTCCATTATATATTTCGGCTACTTAACGGCGCCATCATCAGAAACACTCGGTAAAAATTATTTGAAGGTACTAAATTTGGACGGCTTGTTTATCTATTGTAGTTTCTTCTTCGAAACAAGAGAAGTGAAGAAATCGAAGAAGATAATATATAACACTACATATATAACATTACAGAACTGACATTTAAAAGTAATAAGTATAAAAAATGAATAAACATCATAAAATGCAAGAACTCGCAACAAATGTTTCAGGCTGAAAGTAAGCACAACCTTCGCCTGAGAAAGGGTCGTATTTTCTTTTGACACAAAAGGGCTTCTGAGAGTTCTTGCATTTTATGGTGTTAATTCAAAGTTTCACATTTTTTTTTTTTTTTTACGTCACTTCTATGGTGGTTTTTTTTTTTTTTTTTTTTAATAATCTTTGTTTCTTCTTGCACCAAGTAAGTAATTTTGTGAAAGTTTGTTTTCTTTTTATTGTTTTATTTGTTAAATCCCCCCCCCTTTTTTTTTCTTCTCATTTTTTGTGTCTTTCATTTCAAGTTTTTATTTTACATTTTTTTTATTGTTTAACCCTGCCTTTTTTGTGTTTTTTGAAGTGAAAACTTCTTTAGGCGCGTTGAGCACTTTTGGGTGAACAAAAATCATGGAACTTGCGTCATCGTCAGCGAAGGCTTTCCATGAGAATCGAAAGTGGAATTTGAGTTTTCAGCTGATTTACACAGTTTCAGGTGACCTGAATGGGTTTTCATTTGTATCTCAGCTACTAATTAAAATAATTTCATAAGTAATACATCATTAGAAAGCTTTGTTGATTTGGAATCTAACAGTAGATTTCAGAAATTTCTACCTCCAGATGGTGCTGAAATATTTTAAAATTTCAACATTTCAAATTCTAATTATGATTAAATTATTTTTAATACATCATTCGAAAGATATTTTAAAGTTCTTTCATATTATCGAAAGTGGAATTCGAGATTTTACCTGATTTACACGTTTTGAGGTCTCCCGAATGGGTTTTCTTTTGTATTTCAGCTACTAATTAAAATAATTTCAAAAGTAATACATCATTAGAAAGCTTTGTTGATTTGGAATCAAACAGTAGATTTTCTACCACCAGATGGTGCTGTAATATTTTAAAATTTCAAATTCTAATTATGATTAAATTATTTTTAATACATCATTCAAAAGATATTTTAAAGTTCTTTTATATTATCGAAAGTGGAATTTGAGATTTCACCTGATTTACGCGTTTTGGGGTCTCCTGAATCGGTTTTCTTTTGTATCTTAGCTACTAATTAAAATAATTTCATAAGTAATCAATATTTTTACCTAATATAAGGCTTAGTTCATTTAATTTGGGTAGCTACAAATATTGTGACGAATCATATAATACAGATCATAAACACTTCTTTACAAATCGAAAATAATAATCTAATAGCTCGAAGGTACAATTCAGAAGTTACTTAGTTTTCACTTCTATTGGCAGTCCCCAAACACTGCTTTGATTTTTTTTTTAATGTGTGTGAAGTGCCCCAACATGCATGCAAAGCATAACATCTGTCTCACAATTTATCCACGTGAGAGGCATTTATGTCAATTTTTATAAACTTTGTTATTTGTAAGTTGATTTTTCTCAAATGCTGCATTTTTGTGTCATTTTTCAAACCCCGGCACAAGATACTGTTATTTAAAAAGCTTATATGTTTATTAAGAAGACTAACAGTTAATAATTTTCTTCGCTGTGAATTCAGCATAACACTACTATTTAGGTATAGTAATATTTTCTAAGAATTTTCTACATTGAAGTAAACCACTGTTTCTGAATAGTAATTTTTTATAATTTTCATAATTTAAAATAAATAAATAAAAATTACTAAATATAAATGGTATTATTCAAAAAGTTGAACAAAAATAATAATAATATAATCAAAAGACATAAAACTGACCTAATAAAATAGACATCTGAAAATTTTCTAGTACGAGAAAGCTGATACTCATATAAATGCATATAAAACAGAATTTACATAGCGAGTTAAAAAAAATAAGAGAAAAAAAAAATCAGTTTAAACTTTTTTATTTTTGAAACACTAATTTTAAGATCTAAAACTGACCTACCTAATCAGTGTAACTGTTAATTTTCCTGTAATAACTATGTAATACATGAGAAAGGATATCTAATGGGTTTATGCAACAATTTTCAAGAAAGTCATTAGAATCGCTTTTTAGATACCGACTTTTACCAAAACTTGGCGTACTCAGTTGTTGACCCAAAAATAACAATTACATACAAAAGGATATTTAAAAAGAGATTAATATGAGAAGTTTGAAAAAAAATCCGTACAGCTGTTTTTAAAGGCATGCACTTCTGAGACCTGAAATTGAGATATTTATACAGGACACCTATCAATTTTCCTGAACTAACCAACTCATTCATATTAAAGAACATCTAATCAAGTGTATAAACAGCAGCTTTGAATAAAATCATTAGAACAGTTTTTGAAATATGGACTTACAGCCCCACTCCTGGTTCCTAATCGTCGAATTTTCATCAAAAGTTTCGGGGAAATGATAGTCAGAAGATTCCACACACACATACTGACCAATTGCTAAAAACTTTTTTTGGACTCAGGACACCTTAAAACATGTAAATCAGGTGAAAACTCGATATTGAATTTTTAAACTGAACACAATACTTCCATTACTTACAGTAATAGGGTAGTAGTAGTAAAAAATTAAGATAATGACACCTGAATATAAGTGTAATCTGCTAGCTACATAGTTACTATTTAGCTTGAAGAATATTCAATATTTGACCAAATAGTTAGTGGTGAAAAAACAGCATAATAATAATAATTAAAAAAATAAATTACTTATATAACCAGACTTGACATTGAACAGAATGATTTACACAATGTTGAAAACACCTACGTACAAAATGCTAAAACCAAACTGCAATTTCAGTAGCAAGCGTTAAGTATATCGTTATCAGCTCAATCAGGTTTGACACTGATGATGGTAGGTACGCTTAATGCTACAGAAACTGCAGTTTCGTTCTAACATTTTTTTACATTGGCGTTTTTAACATTATGTAAATATTTATAGTAAATTGTTTATCATTCTTGATAATAAAAAAGTAAATCCATGAAATAAATGATACTTTTAACAGCAGTGTATTAAACTTCAGTATTTATGCATCATTAATTAATCTGTAAAAGAACTTGTTTTGTCAATATGTTAAAACTGACATAACAAATTCTAATTCAGATGTTTATTCGTAAAACTAAGAAAAAATACATTCTTCATTGATCAGATCGACATTCACCTGCTAGAATCTGGTTCAAGACTGAAGCAAATTTATTCATATTTTAAAATACTCACTCAATAATAAAAACTATAAAATTTTGAAAAGTATATTATACTTACAAAAAACATAATCCTTCATATGCCTTAGTATATTTTTCAAGTAGACGACTGCTTCACTTCAGAAGAAGAAGCACTTTTCAAGGTTTTGTGCTTCATTGAACAATCTGAAAGCGAAAGTACATTATGCCAATATAATAAAACTGACATAACAGCCAAATTCTCATTCGGATAGTTGTTCGATAAACTGGAATATTCTTCATCAGGTCACACTGAGGTTCTTCATTTAGCGAGATTTTTAATTCAAGATGCATTGATATTTAAAAATACTCATTCGACTGAAGAGTTACCATATTCTTGATCATAAAAAAGAAAAAAAAAAAAAATTACAAAATAAAATTATCAGCCTTTTTACTTCTTAATATTTTTTTCTGTCTTATAAAATCAGAAATTTTATAAAAATCTTTATCGAATGGTATTCAAAATATAAATCATATAATATTAATAAAATAAAATAATTGAGGGGTGAATAAAAATTAATTTTATAACACTACTTTAATATTTTGCTTATTTTTCAATACTTAAATTTAAATAAATAAAATAATACTTAGATGAATATAAACATCACATAGAATTGGTGTTGCTATCATGCATAACATAAAATGTAACATTTCTCAGTTAAGTAAAAATATTTATCATTTGATAATAAAACTTTTAATTTAAATCTTACCTTTAACAGAACTCCATTTGAACTTCAGCATTTATAACATTGTAGCATCATTATCCGAAAAAGAGCTTAATATGTTATGCCAAAATAGTAAAACTGACATAACACATAAATTCCCATTCAGATGTTAGTTCAAAAAGCTACAAATGTTTTTCAATGTTTATCTCTTCAAATCTTCTTTTCTTAACCACACATTTAAAAAATAAAATGCATAATCATCTAATTTTAAAACTAAAATCAATACTCTCAATGTATTTTTATTGCCAATATTTAAAAATATAAATAGTTAATGAAAGATTTTAGTTATAATAAGCAAGACAATATAAAATAACTATATTGCTGTTGATTCTCTCAATGCAAATTTAAGTAGCATTTTAAATAATTTTATATTATACACATTGGTTAAAAGTGCAGAAATAACTGGGAGAGAAAATAAAATAAGTATATCTAATACCATCAATACTAAATCAGTTGTATGCAATTGTAAGTAACATATAATCTACTCTTACAGCTTATGAACTTTTAATGATTTTGATTTTTAATAATGAAAGTTGATATTTGGATATCGAGCTTACCACATACTGCATTTTCAATAGATGTATACACTCTTGCTAAAGCAACATTAACTCTTCCCTTCTTTCTATCTTTTGCAGTTTTAGTCATCTACTCACTCCAAACCATGTAATTATAAGGTAATAAATTTAATAAATGTTTAGATTTCAATGAAGATTGAACAAATATGTATTAAAATTGTTCATAGAAAAAACAATAACTGATTAAAATTAATCATATCAAATTCTTCAAACAGATAATTCACTTGGAACTAAAAAGAATATTTGAAGTCAGTTGACCAGTTAAAATAAACTGCAATAATATAATACTTCAGAAAACATACATATATGTGCATATATCATAATATAAACAAAACGAAAATAAAAAATTGAAATGTAGTTCGATTACGAATCCATCCGATATCTGTAAATAAACTTCCATTATTCCAAACTAAAGAAATCTTATTTGTCTCTTAAAGAACTGATTTAATATCACACACACACATATATATATATATATGCATATATATGAAGAACTGATTAATTCTTCTTCAAAATAATAATTCGCCATCTTTCACATTTGCAACTGCAAGTTGACTTACGAGAGGTGCAAAGCTCTTGCAGATTTGCAAGTGGGTTTGCTGTCAGTTTGCAAGCGATATGTTCCGTTTGTATTGAAACTTCCGTTGCAAGCGGCTCTGCAACCGGAAGTGTTTCATTTGTATGTACCCCTTAAAAAATTTTGGTGGCTGTTGAATAGAAAAGTCGCGCAATCTGTACCAGGGGGCGCTGTCTACTGTTTGAACTAGAAATCCTTGAATTGTTGCCAAGTTTCCGAGTCACGCGACAGACATGAAGTTTAGGAGGCTATGGTTAAATCAAGGAATGCCAGGTACTGGGGTTGTAACAATGCTGTAATCTGATTGGTTAGCGATTTGTTGGCAAGATTCTTGTCTCGTCTCTTTCCAATGAATGAGCGAAGCAACACCCACAGCAAACAGAGAGAAATGCACCCTACTTCAAGAAAGATAGGTGCTCAGGTGCAACCGTTGGAACTGTTATGGTAATTCGCTAGTCGGGGATTGTAAATAATTGAGTAATATCTCGTCCTATCTTATTCATTATTTATGTAAGTGAAAAACACTAAGTAATCAAGATTTATTCTCTAATTTGGATGAAAACACAGATCATCACAACTGTAAAATTAAACTACTTTAAATTGTTAATATATCCTTTTTTATTAAAAATTTTTTGTAAAATTCTTGTAATTGAGATATATATTTTAAAAGATTTTTTGTGAAAAAGTATCAAAATATATCATTAAATTTGTTTAAAGAAAAAATGCCATATATTTCTTACATATATACAGTTAAATAATTTCTGTGAAAAATATGAATATACATATAGTCAATCACACAGGCGGAAGACCATATGTGTGTGAAATTTGTTATAAAGGTTTTTCTCGAAAGATAGTTCTGAAAGAACATTACCGCTGTCATACAGGCGAAAGGCCATATCTGTGTGAAATTTGTTATAAAGGTTTTTCTCGAAATAGAGTTCTGAAAGAACATTACCGCTGTCATACTAGTGAAAAGCCACATGTGTGTGAAATTTGTTCTAAAGGTTTTTCCCGAGCGAGTACTCTGAAAACACATTCACGCTGCCATAGAGGCGAAAAGCCATATATGTGTGAAATATGTTCTCGAGGGTTTTCTCAAAAGGAAAGTCTGAATTCACATTTACGAATTCATACAGGAGAAAAGCCATATGTGTGTGAAATTTGTTCCAAAGGTTTTTCTGAGAAGGGATCTCTAAATTCACATCTACGCATTCATACAAGTGAAAAGCCATATGTGTGTGAAATCTGTTCTACAGGGTTTTCTAGAAGAAACATTCTGAAAAATCATTTACGCATTCACACAAAAGAAAAGCCGTATGTGTGTGAACTATGTTCTAAAAGGTTTTCATTAAAGGCCACTCTCAATACGCATTTACGCACTCATACTGGTGAAAAGCCATATGTGTGTGAAATTTGTGCTAAAGAATTCTCTGTGAGTAGTCATCTAAAAAGACACTCACGCACGCATACAGGAGAAAAGCCATACGTTTGTGAAGTATGTTCTAAAGTATTCTCTCATAGAAATGTTTTAAAAAGGCATTCACGCACTCATACAGGCGAGAAGCCATATGTTTGTGAAATTTGTTCTAATGGTTTCTCTCGCAAGGAATTTCTAAATAAACATTTTCATATTCACACATAAAAACAGCCATGTATGTGAAATATACTCTGCTCTATTATCTGGTAAGCGGAAAAAAGTCACTGGAAATGAATTTCGGTCGTCTTAATAAATGAAATACAGCTTATTATTAATTTTTAGTCGCATTATGTTTATTTTATTTTTAAAATTGTTTTCTTATTTTTAATTAAATCTTTTTCTATTTAATTATGTACATATGAATTCTTTTCAAACATCGCAGAAAAAATGTAAAATTCAATATTCTACTATATGTAAGAAGTATAAGTTCCGTTAGTAAAGAAAAGAAAAGATAAACAAAATCCAAGAAAAGACAAGAACGAAAAATTATGCGGTACTCATTAATTATTCACATTTTTCAATTGTAGATGATCGTTGTTTCATACACCCTTAAATGTTTTTTGCATACTTTATCACACAACGAGCAGACAGAAGAACAGAAAGGCAGACAGATAGAGTAATGGAATTTATAATCACCCTTAAACATTGTTGGAAAATGTTAAAAGTTCTTGACTTAAAGGGACATACGACCCTTAGAATTTAAAAAAACATCGATTTAAATATAGTTTTTTCAAAAGTAAATTACTGTTAACTAAGCTTCATTGAACATGTCTAATTGTTACCTGTAAGTTTATTATGTATTTTGGAATATAATTTAAATTCTGTTGTGAATTATTTAATAATTTACGTGTTAATAATAAATGTGTTTTTTTCACTTTACGCGCAGGATATCTCCGAAACTAATATTTTTCTTGACATAATCTGTGAATTGAAATTTTCACAGATTGTGTAACATATGAGATTATGTATCTATGTATATATATTAACCTAAATTTGAACAAATGTAAGTTTAGATTGAAGGAGCTGATATGTTACATAATCTGTGAAAATTTCAAGAAAAAATATTAAATAGTTACAGAGATATCCTGCACGAAATGCCTATGAAACCCATTTTAAATAGGGAACATTCCATACTAAACTTGAAAAGCATAAATCATTTTTAAGAAATTCTGCAAATATTTACGGACGCTGTAGACGGGCAGATAGATAGAGGGACAGTCGGACAAACAGATACAATAATTCAAATCATATTTACACTTAAAAATTGTTAGAAATTATCAAAAACCCTCAATGTAAACGATAATGCAATTTAACAAATTTCCAATTATAGCCCTTATGTAACTGAATATTTTTGTGTGACCCTACAAATCTTAACGCTACTAATACTGTATTCTACAAAAGGCACTCTTTTGTGCGTATGAGTAACATATATTTAATTTCATTAAGATTTATGCAAAAAGGATTAAGATTTATTCAACCATATTTAAAGGTATTTAAATATGTCTCATACAAATACCTCTCATAGAATGCAATACTTTGGAATACTTTCGGGTGTACCTGTATACAAACAAGTGGTGATGTTTATTCCACTTTCAATAAGGAATATCTGATAGTAAACTCGAATAACATACATCAATTTCTAGAAATTCTATAAATATTCCCTGGAGTAGAGCTCGGACAGACAGATATACAAACCGAAGTCATTAAGATTAACCCTTCTACATTGTTAAGTGTTAATGAAAGTGTAAAAATAACGCATACTTCATGAGGATCATAAGTTGATCTATTGTGTATGTACCACTTACTGATTAAGAAAAAGTACACTGAGTGTTACACATATCTGTGTGTGGAGGGGGGGGGGTAGCTAAAAGGAGAACCGAGTAAAAATTTGAGTTTTTTTTTTTTTTATATCACCTATTTATATGAAATTTTGTATGACTATCACTTACTTTTTATTAAAATTTATAATGAAAGTTACCGGGTTAAAAAAAACGGGCAAGTAGGGTGCAGATGAAAAATAAAATAATGTTTTTTAACAACACTTATTATCGATTATTTTATTGACATTTTGTACAAACGTCACTAACTGTTAATGAAAAATTACAGTGAGAGTTACATATGTCTGGATTAATTGGTAGGGCAGAGGGGTGAGGGGCTGGAGACTGAGAGATAGAAAATGATGTTTTATTTCATTATGCTTTGCACAAATTTATTGTAAATATCACTTAATTTTTAGAAAAAAAATATGCTAATTATTATATATATGTATTGGGGGGGGGGGGAAGAGGGCAGGAAAAATAATTACATAAATATTATTATGTTATCAATTTTAATTAAAATTTTAACAACTATCACCTACTTTTAATGAAATATTACGTTGAGTGGAACCTATACCTGAGGAGGGGTCAAGGGGGAAGAGAGAAAAATGTGATTGTTTTTAAATCACGCCGTTTCATATTTGTAGGAAAATTTGTATAAATATTACTTATTATTTATGAAAATTTTTAGACATCGCAGTATCTTTCAGTTTCTACATTAGCATGCAAAAATTCAATCTCTTATATTATTAAAATCTGTACGCGTGTGTGCGTCTGTGAGAAACCGCTTGAAGCAGCTAAAGCTCGGCCGCTAATGGTCGCACGGACTTCGGATGGAGAATTAGTCGCAGATGTACGTTATCTAATTTTCTAAACGATGCGACCCTAATTAGCGGAGATATTAATTAAAACGTCGACCCATGTCTAACAAAAAAACGATTCAAAATGGAAGGCGACCGTCATTTTCATCCGGAACCGCGTATCTCAAAAGAAGAAGCAGAGAAAGGAAATTTCATGGGTTTTTACAAACCCATCGCTGCCGATCTATTGGAGATATCGAAAATACACCTGTACCACGAGAAAGAAGATATATTCTTACGGTACATTTTTTTTTTAAATACGAATTTATTATATTTTTAAAATAAGTTTTAAAAAGGGTCGAAAATTTCTCTTTTTCTCGATCGTCTTTTTTGAAACGCCCTGTAAGAAAGAATACCAAACCAATTTCTTAACATCTGGGATATTTGGAAAGGTCATTTAATCCTCTTTCGAACCATTTTTACAAAATACGGATTAGCGATCCATATTTTTAGATTTTACGAAACATCGTTTTTTTCACAAAACATTTTATAACTCAAAATCGTTTAGAGATAAATCATTTTTTTTTTTTATTTATTTATTTTTTTTATTTTTTTTTTTTTTTGTATATACATCTCGGTTCTATAATTCACTTCTCAAAAGATTGGGAGATTTTTTCTAAGTCTGAATGAGTTACAATTTTTTTTTTAATTTTAGGCATTAAATTGAATACTGCGACCTTCATTCAGTAATGAAATTGTATAATGCGTTCGCTGCCGTTTCCATGACAACCCATTCACACAGGAAACGATGTTTGGTCGGGAAGAAACAAATCTTTTACCAATTGACATCACGTGGTTTTTGTACTACGAATAAAAATTGCACATTTCAAAATTCTTCATTTCCTTGTAAATTCTTTCAAACTTAATGTGCGCCATTAACAGCACAGGGGATAGTTGTAGTCCAAATTTCATCGATTTTGGACAAAACTTACATTTTCATTGGAAATTAAATTTTATTCTAATACTCGTATTTCAAATTCTAATTATGATTAAATTATTTTTAATACATCATTCGAAAGATATTTTAAAGTACTTTTATATTATCGAAAGCGGAATTCGAAATTTCACCCGATTTGCACGTTTTGAGGTCTCCTGAATCGGTTTTCTTTTGAATCTCAGCTACTAATTAAAATAATTGCATAAATAATACATCATTAGAAAGCTTTGTTGATTTGGAATCGAACAGTAGATTACAGAAATTTCTACCGCCGAATGGTGTTGTAATATTTTTAAATTTCAATATTTCAATTTCTAATAATGATTAAATCATTTTTAATGCATCATTCGAAAGATATATTAAAGTTCTTTTATATTATCGAAACTTTTCACCAGATTTTCACGTTTTGAGGTGTCCTGATTAGGTTTTCTTTTGCATCTCAGCTAATTGAGTTAGACCGTTCAAAATTGGTATATGTAGGTTAATTAGAAGGGGCTGAAAGGGTGGGGAAGAAATAGGCGTGCACCGCGCACGTATCCCCTAACTTGTGCGCGCGCACAGGACTGCGCTAGCGAAGGAAGTGGGGACCCGGTCCGACATTTTAACCGATGAGAAATGATTTTTTTTGTTTTTCTTTTCTTAAGAATAAAAATTTGATTTGAAAAGGAATGTGTGCGCGCAGCGCGCGTATACTTTCACACGTGCGCGGGCTCAGCGCATGCGTCTGCGCTGCCGAAGGCAGTGGGGACCCGGTGTGAGTTTTTACTCGATCAGAAATGATTTTTTTAGGGGGCACGAAGGGTTAGGGAAGGAATACGCGTGCACACGGGCTGCTAAAAGTAGTGGGGGCCTTGTGCGACTTTTTACCCGATCAGAAATGCTTTTTTTTTTTTTTTAATTTGTTTTCTTAAAATAAAGTTACTGTTAGTGATTCATTTGAAAATATTGCCCCGCTAGCACATTATTAATATCAGACATTAATCCTTACTTTTACTAAATGGGGTCATTTTTAGTTAAGCGCGCCTTGTTCGAAAAGTTCGCTAATTCGCCAGAGATAGCATACGTAACCAGTGGAATATTGCACCTTCTAAAGATGCAAAAATGTGCGGCGCTGGTAGTTTTCGCCAAATGTGCCCAGCGGCACCTGAAAGCAATTTTTCTGCAGTAACGCCTTGATCTTGGGAAAGCGATGTTTAATTAAAAGTTAATATCAAACATTGGTAAAAGATTATTCTAAAACAGAATTTTTTTATAATCTGTCCCATCTACCCACCCCCTCATAGAAACAAAATTTTTTTGCTATCGTTCATGTTTAGCAAGTAATTTACGAGCAATATTTAAGAAAACTTCCCTTTTCTCCGTGAAAAAAGGGGACTTTTCTTAATTTCTCCTCGTAAAACTCGTGGTAAACATACAAGAGCGTATTTATATTTTTACGTTGGAAGGGGGGGGGGGGGGTTACAAAAGAGGAAGATTGAAAGAAGAAATTTCATTTTTGAGTAACTTTTTTACAGATTTAAATCGTACATTGAACTTTTGCGTACAAACTTAGAATGAGAAAGAAACTGATACGTAACACCCTCACTGTAATGTTTTCTAAATGGTAAGTAATATTTCTGCAAAGTTTTATTACATCGCAACAGGGTGGTATAAAATATATTCTCTCCATGTGCCCCTAGCTCTCCCCCTATAATGTACCTTCTCTGCAATTTTTGATAAGCTATAAGAGATATACAAAACTTCTAATAAATATAACGCAAAGTGAGTTAAAAACAATCATTTTTTTCCTCAGTCACACCCCCAGATATGTATAACCCTTTTAAATTTTTCATTAACAGTAGGTGATAGTTTTCGAAATTGTAATTAAAATTGGTAACATTGTGATATTTGTGCAATCATTTTTCTCTTGTGCCCCCCATTGCCTCCAAGATATATATAATAATCAGAGCAAATTTTCCTAAATATTCAGCTATATTTATAATAAATTTTATTAAAATGCAAAATATAGTGATAAAAACATTAATTTTCTTTCCCTCAGTTTACCATCCCCCTCCCTAGACATATGTAACCTCACTGTAATTTTTCATTAATAGTAAGTGATATTTTCACAAACTGTCAACAAAACGAACGATAATAAGTGTTGTTTAAAAAAATTATTTTAATTTTCTTCTGACCCCACTAGCCCCTTTATCAGCTATAGGTAACTTTCACTATAATTTAATAAAATATAAATTTTTACTTAATATTTTTAAAATGTTGGTTATTTATTCTAAATAATTATTTTTCTTCTCTCTAGCATCTCAAGGATGCCAATTTTTTTATTTTTTTATTTACACTATTGATCACATTTTAATTTTCCTGAGGAAAGTGACGTCAGAGACACAGGAAAAAACGCCATAAGAGAATTTTTTTCTCTGGTGGCAAATAGAGTACCTTTATAAACCCGACGTTTTTAGTTAATAACTTCGTTAATTAAAATGATAGAAATGTCTTCCCTGAAGCAGTCGGAATACGCTGATATATCTCATAACGCAGAGAACCCTGCCCTCCGCGAGAAGTTGCTGTAGCAAACAAAAAAAAAAACATTGACGCCAGCAACAGTTACTTTTTTTACTATATAGAGAAAAGTGATAGCCGTACAAAGTTTTACATAAGTAGGTAGCAATGTGATATAAAAACAAACATTTTCTTCACTCTGTCCCCCCCCCCTTCTCTTAGGAAATCGCCCTTATACTTGAAAGAGTCTCTGTAATATTTGATTAACAGTAAGTTGCATATACACAAAGTTTTTTAAATCGATAATACGGTAGTTTAAAGAATAATATTTTTTACATATATACCAAGGGGGGCAGATGTAATATACTCATTGTGATCTTCATAAAAAGTAAGTGATAATTATAGAATATATCATTAAAATCGATAAAATGGTGATATAAAAAATCATTTTATTTTTCTCCCCCCCCCCCCCCCAAGAAGTATGTCTGACCCGTACTGCAATTTTTTCATCACAAATTGCACGTGGTTATACAAAGTTTAATTAAAATCTGCAAAAAAGTGATCTAAAAACAATTATTTTCTTTCGATCTGGTCCTACCCCAGGTTACAGCGTCTAGAATAAACAGTGTGGAAATCGCTTATAACCGTGATGTTAAAATAATGCTACAAAATCTTCCCCAGAAGTCGCTGTGATCAAAGCTTTTGCTAAAATCGAAGACCTGATTGGCTTTTCCCAGTTTCATCAGCTCAATCACGTAGTCAAACACATAATTAACCAATAGGGAGTGTCGGTTTTAATGACGTGATACTAGCTTCGATTGCAATGACATCTGGTGACAGGCTTAAGTTTTTTAGTACAACTTTATTTGCCGCTTTCCACGCTGTTTATGGGCCGCGGTAGCCCAGTCGGTAGAGCCTCGTAATTGGAAGATTGCGGGTTTGATACCCGAGCTGGCCACAGACCGTCGTGTATACTAATGGTGGCTGGTGCACGTAAAGGGGTACATACAAATGGAACACTTCCAGTTGCAAAGCCGTTTACAGGCGTTCCAAATGTATGACAGCAGTCGTTAGCAAAAGTATCCGAACACTAGCGAAAGTTCCTATATTAAAAAAACAAACTTAACACTGTTTTGTTAAATAAATCCTTGTCGAATGTTGTTCTTAGACTGACTAAGAACAGGGTTCGACAAGGATTTATTTAACAAATCTGCATTAAGTGTACTTTTTTATCATAGGAATTTTCGCTAGTGCTCTGTTACTTTTGCTGCCGACTGTATTTGCAAAAAAACTTCAAAAATTTACGTCATCGAAATTGCAAGCGTTCCGTTTGTATGTAACCCAAAATCTGTCGTGGCCGCAATGTCCTCCATGTTCCCATCAAAAATTATACCTCTGGGGGTCACCGAAGCGGGAGAGCCATCCCTTACGTGGAGGATCAAAATTGTGATGGCATGTCTCCGGACCACCTCTACGGGGTGTGTCCCAGACCGTCGCCAATTGCCTCTCTGCGCAGCACTAGTGTGACGTAAAACCCAACCATCCTTCCATCCATCCACACTGTTTATTCTAGACGCTGTACCCAGGTAGCACGTAACGTTGTTATAGCGTTGCAAATAAGTCTGAAAAGTGAAAAATTGGTTATGTTATTTTATGTCCGTTGAAAAATAGTTTTTATTTTGCAATATTCTCACTGAAGAATTTCGAAAATTTATTCAGTAATAAAGAAAACCTATAAGAGACGTTGTTTTATGGTTGTAATTTTTGAGGGTTTTTTTTCAACGTTTTAAAATTGGTATTTTATTAGTTTCTATTTTCCTTTGATTGTAATAAAAATGCTTTTTTTAACGAATTAATAGGTACGGGTCATCGTCGTTTCAGAGAAAACGAAGAAAGTGCCAAAGACGACAAACGCTGTGGCCGTCCCGTTACTTCCCGCACCGATGAAAACATAAAAAAGGTTTCTGTGGTTGTACGTGCGAACAGGCAGAAAAAAAAATTGCCAAATAACAGAATCATTTGGGATATCAGAGGTCACATGTCAGCGGATACTGACTAAAAATCTTAACATGCATAACCTGTGTCAACAGATCCATCCCCGCATGTTAAACGAAGACCAAAAGGCAATTCGAATGGAAATGGCAGGAGACTTAATCTCGGCTGTTGACAGAGATCCTTCCCTGCTTGGCAGAATTGTTATTGGAGACGTGAAAGGGTGTTTTTTGTACAACCCGCAATCTAAGAGAGCATCGGCAACGTGGAAATCACCACAATCTACAAGATCGCTCTAAAGTAAAGGTCATGCTAGTGGTATTCTTCGATATCCAGGGCATTGTGCATCTGGAATTTATCTCTGAAGGACGCACTGTGAACAAAGAACTCTACGTCGAAATCCTGCATCGTTTGCGTGAGTTGATCCGGAAGAAGAGATCAAAAATGTGGGCTGAGCAGTCATGGGTGCTGTTGCATGACAGCGCTCCTGCTCACCGATCCATACTCGTCAATGACTTTCTTGCGAAATCAAAATAACTGTTTTGCCTCATCATCCTTACTCACCCGATCTCGCACCCTGCGATTTCTTCCTATTTACTGAGCTGGCAAGACGCTTGCTGGGTCGTCGATTTCAATCTTCAGATGAGGTTAAATATCAAGGGTTGATCCAGGTTTTAATTTTTGGGGCCCATTTTTATGAAAAACAAATTATTTTGTGAAATTTTTATTTGTTTTTGTGAAAATCAAAATATATTTGTGAATAAACGAACTGTTGCTAGAAACCTTTCATTTTAGCAGTTACTCTATCTAATGTTTAGTGTCAAGTTAATAGCATTTTATTAAACAAAAGTATAGACACTGATTAAAAATAATACAGTAAACTTGGAAAAATTTTATAATAAAAGTATTATTTTTATAAAACAAAATTTTGTGAAAGGGCTGTTTTTATTAATCTGAATTTTGTGAAGGGACCCATTTTCTGAATTTGAATTTTGTGAAAATGCCCATTTTATAGATTTGAATTTTGTGAAGGGGCCATTTTAGATTTTTTAATTTTGTGAAGGGGCAGCAAAAGGATGACAATTTTTGCCTGGATTGACCCCTAAATGTGCATCGCAGGTTGAATTAAAGGACATGGCCAAAAAAGGATTTCAGACATGCTTCGACGAACTTTACAGGCGATGGCAAAAGTGTGTTGTTGCACAAGGGTCTTATTTCGAAGGAGGATCTGTTTCTGCAATTTAATTCATATTTTTTACATTATAGACTCAGTCCGGGAACTTTTGAATCTTACCTCGTATTTAGTAATATTTTATTTTTTTAATAAAGTAAAATTATAAAATAGCACTATCCAGAAACAGTGGTTTATATAAATGTAGAAAACTATTAGGAAATATTACTATATATAATTAGTGGTGTAATGCTGAATCCACAGTCAAAGAAAATTATTATCTGTTAGGCTTTTTAAAATAAACACATATTTTTTTTTTTTTAAATAACATCTTGTCGTGGCCACTCAAAAAATAAAATAAAATAAATAAATAAAATAATTAATAAAAAACACAACCCAGAAATGCAGCATTTGAGAAAAATCAATTTAAAATTAACAATGTATTGGCTATCCTACCTACATTAAACCTGAGTTGAGCAATTGCCTCTCACTCTGACGTGGATAAATTGTGGGATAGAAATGTGATGCTTTTCGTGCATGTTGAGACACTCCGTATCCTTTTTCAACAATAAATTCAAAATTGCTATTCTTTCTTTTTTTTTTTTTTTTTTTTTTTTTTTTTTTGCCAGATTTGGATGTAATCTCTGATCTCTTGTTTCCTAAATGGCAATATCATGTGAATTATGCACGCCATTTCTTAACTCAGCTTTAGAAACAGTTATGCTGTTATTGATAAAGGCAACTTTTGTTAGATATTATTGTTATGATTAATGTAACTAATCATTAATTTTCTTTAGTGTTACATGAAACTAGATAAAACAATTGTTTTCGTTTAAATATAATCTATTTCTTAATTACTCTGAAAATCTTAATTTAATGATAATTAAGAATAACAGAATTTTTCCAATGATTAAAAGTTATTCGGCCAAACCGAATATTCGGTAGTATAGCCGAATACTGACTTGACACTAAATATTCGGTTCATCTCTAATGCTATCCACGGTTATTACTTTGTTATTATTTTGCATTCATCTATTTTAAGTTGGAGAAATTGATTACAATGATCAACTGCTAAAAAACTTTTTATTATACTGGGTTTCAGTGCATTAAAGAAAATAGAGATGATGACATTTTGTAATACAGTAAATTATTGAGTACTTGTCCCCTGAATTAACTGGTTATTAGTTTAAAATTCTTCTATCAGAAAGTAGGCAAATTATCTATACTATTTAACTAACAGTTTAAAAAATAACATTTAAAAAAAAACGTTGCACTTGTTAAACTGAAATTGATCTCTTTAGTGGATATCTAGTATTTTGGTGCATGTAGAGGGTGGCGACAATCAGGGGAATCATGGAAAAATCAGGGTAATTTATCAATCTGGAAATATCAGTGAATTTTGTAAGAACACCCAAAAATCATAGAAATTTTAATTTTTGCCCAGCAAGAATGAAAGATTGCCAAATATGTGTTATCTTAACCATTATTTCACAGGATAGGTTGCTTTCTACTTGAATCTTCTCAAGTTATCATTTAATAAAAAATAAATAAATAAATAAATAAAAATAAATATTTTTAGTGGAACAATTTGAGGAATAATTTTATGCCTTTATGTTAAAATGTTGTGAAATTAAAAGAAGTTATATTTTTATAATTTTATTAATTTCTGTAAAATTTTGAATTTCATTTTCCTTTTTTGAAAGTGAACAAAGGAAAAAAATAAAAAGATTGAGATATTTTTGCCCGTCAGTATAGTTTTTACTTTCTTCTATATGTAATATAGAGAAAGTTTTGGATTCGTGAAAATTTTCGACCTCCGTTTTCTGATGGATTTACACGTTTTGGGATGTCCAGAACACGAAATAATAGTTTTTAGAAAATGTCTGTCTGTCTGTATCATTTTTTTTTTTTTTTTTTTTGTGTGGACGCTGTATCTCACGAACCAATGAATGAAATTTAACCAAACTTGGTATTTAGTTGAACCCTGTCATAAACTGGTGCTGATTAGATTTGGGGATCAATAGCTCAACAGGTGGCGCTGTAATCGCATTTTATGCAAACTTTTAACATGGCAGTATAGGACGAAGTTTCGTATAAATGGGCATAATGAGAGTTATATTAAACGTGTGACTATAAAATTAATATGAATTATTGATAATAGTAGTAGTTAAGTAGGGAAAAAATTGTGCATGTTGGGGGCATCGGTTCCCCCCCTGCGGGGGAAGTAACCTCCCGAGGAAGTAAATTTTCAAGATGGGTATCTTTCGAAAGGTCTCGTTGATAATAACAATAGTTAACTAGGAAAAAAAATTGTGCATCTGGGGGCATCGGTTTCCCCCCTGGGGGTAAGTACCCCCCCCCTCCCGGGGTGCAAAGTTTCAAGGTGGGTATCTTTCGAAAGATCTCGTCAATACCTTTAAAACGAATGGTTGAACCATAAATCTGTGACAATTTAAAACAAGGTTATCGATTTTTTTTTTTACTTTAAACGAAAAAAATCGTATATATATATATATATATATATATATATATTTTAACTAAATTTAACCAAACTTGGTATTTAGTTGGTAGTCGACATAAACTGCTGCTGATTACATTTGGGGATCAATAGCTCAACAGGTGGCGCTGTGATCGCATTTTATCTAAATTTTTATCATGGCAGTATAGGACAAAATTTCGTATAAATGTGCATAATAAGAGTTATTTTAAACTTGTGATTGTAAAATTAATATGAATTATTGATAATAGTAGTATTTAACTAGGAAAAAAAATTGTGCATGTGGGGGCTTCGCTTCCCCCTCTTGGGGAGGAAGTACCCTCCCGGGGGAGTAAATTTTCACAATGGGTATCTTTTAGAAGATCTCGTTGATAATAGTAGTAGTTAACTAGGAAAAAAGTTTTGTGCATGTGGGGGCATCGGTCCCCCCCCGGGGTGTAAAGTTTCAAGATGGGTATCTTTCGAAAGGTCACGTCAATAACTTTAAAACGAATGGTTGAACCATAAATCTGTGATAATTTAAAACAAAGTTATCGATTTTTTTTTTTACTTTTAACGAAAAAAATTAGATTTTTTTTTTTTTTTTTTTTTTTTTTTTTTTTTTTACGAAATTTAACCAAACTTGGTATTTGGTTGGCCCCCGACATAAACTGGTGCTGATTACGTTTGGGGATCAATAGCTCAACAGGTGGCGCTGTGATCGTATTTATCTAAATTTTTAACATGGCAGTATAGGATAAAATTTCGTATAAATGTGCATAATAAGAGTTATTTTTAACTTGTGATTGTAAATTTAATATGAGTTATTTATAATAGTAATAGTTAACTAGGAAAATTTTTCTGTGCATAAGTACCCCCCGGGGGGGGAGGGGTTAATTCTGAAGATGGGTATCTTTGAAAAGATCTCTACAATACCTTTAAAATGTATGGTTGAACTATAAATCTGTGATAATATAAAACAAAGTTATCGATTTTTTTTTTTTTTTTTTTTACTTTTAACAATTATGGAATGTATATAAAAGGAAACGGAGATCATGGAAAAATCACAGAACATTTTTTCTGAATTTCTGTAACTACCCTGAAAAATCTGTGTAAAATTGGCTAAAAATCTCGTGTAATTATTAATTTTGCATATATAATTGATAATTAAATTTTTATAGTTATAAAAGGGTGCATCCATTTGCAATATATATATACAGTTTCAGACTTTATCAAGCATAAGTCAGAATGCTATTTAATCATAGTAATTTCTTTTAAGGATAAGTAAGTATATATATATACATATATATTAAAACATAATCCAAGTTATAAGTAAAATTCATGGATAAGTTGTTTTCTGCTTAAAGGGAGTGGGGGTAACTTTTGCAAATGTGATATTTCAGTTTTTGGTAAGGACCTGAAATCCAGAAATTTCCAAAAACTGAAATTGAGTTGGTTCTCTTCTCAAGTAATGTGCCCTATACTGTTGTGCAGGAAAAATAAAAGTTGCTGGCAAGTTTTTTTTTTTCTTTCTTTTTTACCTACAAGGTAAATTCCGTTGTAAAATAAATGAAGTTTGAGGGAATAAAGTGCTGTTATAAGAATTGTCAGTTGTTTTAATTAAAAGGGTACATATAATGTATAGTTTAATAAAATGCCATCCTGAAAAAAAAAATGAATAAGGAATTATTTATGAGCAATTATTTTTGGATTTCTTTGATTAATGATTTTATTGATGTCAGGCAAACTGATTATATTTTGGCTTATTTAATCCATTGCTTTTATCAAAAACATCTTAGTTATTTTTTTTTAAACGTTTATCCCCTCTTGCAATAATTTGTCCTTGCAAATGATATAAGAGGGAAAATTATTTAAAATTCTACTTACTTTTTGTTAATCGGGGTTAGGCCCCTTAGAAAGACCCCCACGGAGGGCACTCGCCCTCAGGCCTAGGACCTACAGCAGTCAATTAGCTTTATTCCAAAATACAATACTTTTTGTTAATATTCATATTTGTTTGGATTCGTTTACACATAGTTTTCAGTTCTGATATATTTTAAACGGAAATGTTTTCTGTTTGTTTTGAAATATTATGTATTTAAGATTGTCAATTTGTATTAAATTATCAAACTTGTTTTTCTGCTACATTGTTTAAAAAAATGTAAAGCATAAGTTTTACATTAAAGGGAAAGATATAATTTTTTTTATTCCAAGCAAAATAAAAACTATATATTATAAATATTTTAAGTGTTGGAAAGCGTAGAAATGTGTAATGATTCTGTCATATAAAAATTGTCTGACAAGGAGAGGTCACGACATGGAAAATTCAGATCGGGACGAAATTGCGCAGGATTGTAGTATACTATGAGGTAACAACATATTAAAGCAGTAGGACCCACTATCCACAAAATTTCGAGAAAAAAGCATTTAAAGTTTCAGTAATCTTTAAATACAAGTTATTTCGCAAGCGAGTAAGCGCCACAGTGGCGTGATCCTAAAGCGCGAGTCTCACAACCAGATGACTTGGGTTCGAGGCTACCTGTAGGACTAACTTTTTTTTTTCTTTAACTTTTTAAGTAATCTTAACTTTTTATTTATTTTAAAATTCAATTCAAAATTTGACAATTTTAATAAAAAATTATTTAATTTTCTTGAGTATAAAATAACTTTTTCTATTTTTAATATTTATAACTTAAAAATACAATAAATTTATATAATTTAAAAAATAAATTTTAGTTTTTATTTACCTGTAAAATAAGGTAAAACTAAAGAAACTGTTTTTAATTATTTATCTAAATATTTTGTTTTATTTTAGGTATATTTAATTTTATTTTTTAAATTACAAAAAAAAAAAAAAAAAAAAAAAAAAAATACAGAGAAATGATGATTTTAATTGCATATATAATTACTATCCAAATTAAATAATTACTTCTCCAATCAATAGTTTCTTAAAAATTATAGTATAGGATTGCGATGATATTAAATTATTACAGGTAAAGAAATGTTATCTTTAAATGTAGATTTTAAATGTTAATGAACATCGTTTCTTTTTCGATAACGACTTCCTTTTTTTTATCCTTCTGTGCACAAAATAAAATTCCACCTGCCCTTTATTATTAACAAGCTAGAAGTGTTTACGTAATTTATACACATTCAAACCAAATCAGGAAGCTCAAACCAAGATTTAAGTACACTTGCTAACTATTTTACACTTTGTTTACAGCTTGCTTATTTTTTAATGATTTAAATATTTGCCTGTTTTTCTTTATGTTTCTTATTTAGGGTTTTCTAAAACTAAACTTTATTTTTTAAGTTATAGAAATTTATTGTATTTTTTAAGTTATAAATATTAAAAATAGAAAAAGTTATTTTATACTCAAGAAAATTAAATAATTTTTTATTAAAATTTTCAGATTTTGAATTGAATTGTAAAATAAAGTAAAATAAATAAAAAGTTAAGATTACATACAAAGTTAAAGAAGAAAAGAAAAAAAAAGAAAAAAAAAAACCGTAGTCCCACAGGTAGCCTCGAACCCAAGTCGTCTGGTTGTGAGACTCGCGCTTTAGGATCACACCACTGAGGCGCTTACTCGCTTGTGAAATAACTTGTATTTAAAGATTACTGAAACTTTAAATGCTTTTTTCTCGAAATTTTATGGATAGTGGGTCCTACTGCTTTAATATGTTGTTACCCTCATAGTATACTACAATCCTGCGCAATTTCGTCCCGATCTGAATTTTCCATGTCGTGACCTCTCCTTATGAGTGACAGTAAATGAAAATGAGTTATTCATACAGATATTAAAGTAAAAATAAATGATTGGCTTGCTTTCCAGTGTTTGAATCAACGAAGGCAATATCTCTTTGCAATGATTTCTCCCAATCAGAAGCAGACTACCAGCTTTTCTACATTCAATGCTGGTAGATGGGAAGTATCAGGCGTATCCCAGTTTGCGCTTATAGACATAGCCGTTCAGAGTTTTCTTCGAAACTGTAACTGTGTAAATACATAGGCTAGGACCCCTTAGAAAGACCCCCATGAATGGCACTTCAGCCTTAGGCCTAGGAAAATAGAGCCTTAAATCTGCAACCAACCCTGTCAGAAGTCTGGAAAATTATTTATTGCTTGAGAGGTACAACACAAGAAGATATAATTAGGAATATCACGGGTATCATTAAGTTTGATTTCAAGGAATTGGAATAATTATTTTTTACTGTAAATGCACACTGAAGATCAGATTCTTAGAAAACACCATAGAAAGATCAAGATTTAATGCTGATGCCTCAGAAAAATCCTCCAACAACAGTAATCTTCGCTCAGCTACTGGCAGTGCAATTTCAACCACACTGTAAGTTTAAACACTAGCGACTTCAATGCGGCAAGCATAGTTTTTATTCAAATTACTTTGTGATTTGTAATGCCAGTTGTCTCAAAGAGCAGTTTTCTCCCCTAACAAACCTCCTACTGCGATATTTGCATCGAGAACTTGGGTCTCTTTTGTAAAAGAGCAATAAAAAGTAATAACCTTTATTGTAAACATGTCTAAAATTTCAAGGGTCACTTTCGGACAATGGATAATTTATGATTTTGCCGCTCCAGTGTGGTGGTAGACAAGACAATTGTCAACAGGGTTAGACATGAATAAATCAGTGTACTTTTCTGTGGTGAGTGAGTCTCGGTAATAAGTGCATTTTTAGGAACTACGATGAGGGTCTTGCATTTGTGCAAGGAAGTGTCAAATTCAGATAAGATGGATTGTTGATCTATGATAGTGTTGCACTGACACTTTTAAAAATGGATCTTTTGTGGTTGTTTTTTCTGAAATTCATAATTGGGAATTTTTCATTTCTCTATGTATTAAAAGAAGTTACTGCCACTGGCATAAAGTTTTTTGTCCGCGAGTCTTGAAAAAAAATTGCAAGGTTTAGGTACTAGATTTTTTTTTTTTTTTTTTTTTTTTTTTTTTAAATACAAGCAATTACACGCAAAAAAAAAAAAAAAAAAAAAAAAAAATAGTCACCAAGGGGATGATATACTAAAACCGTAATGCAAAATGGGTTAGTTAATACTAATTTGTTATCATTCTAAAAAAAATTACTGATTTTTAGCAGATTTTATTTTTAAAAAAGTATTAAATATTATGTATATCAATTTGACTTTGAATATAGGTATTTCTATAATATTGTTCTGCTTTTGGCATCTGTTATGCGTTGTTAATATTATTTTTCAGTGAAACACAAAGCAGCGAATAGGTGGGTAGAGGCCAAAAAAAGTTTATGTGCGAATTGAGTCAGTCAACAGTTGGGCGGTGAGTGGAGTGAGCAGATGGCAGAGCCACCAGTTTTTATTTTATTTTTTAAGAAAAAGTCGATTCTTGAAAAAAAAAAAATCCATGTGTGACTAATGTAACTTGCAGCACATATATGTGGATAATATATCAAAACTACTATTTATACTAGGGATGCACCGAATAGCAGTTTTGTCAGAATACCAAATGCCGAATATTCGCCAAACAGACGGCCGAATACTGAATATTCGGCTAGCTGATTTGTTCTTTTATTCAGGTGTCAATCACCTAATCTTTTTCGAACATTTCCAATAATACCATTTACATTTAGTAATATTTTATTTATTTTTTTAATTATGAAAAATTATTATAGAAAACTACAATATAGTAACAGTAGTTTATTTAAATGTAGAAAATATTAGGTAATATTACTATGCATACATAGTGGTGTATTACTGAATTCACCGTTAAAGAAAATTATTAATTGTTAGTAATTGTTAGTAATAAATACACAAATAACAATATCTTGTCGCACCCACTCTAAAAAATATAATGCAATCCAGAAATGCAGCATTTGCAAAAAGATCAATTTCAAAATAACAAAGTATTAGCTAGCATGTATTAAAACTGACACATATGTCTCTCACTTTCATGAGGATAAATTATGGGATAGAGATGTGATGCTTTTCGTGCATGTTGGGGCACATCATACACATTTTCCAATGACAAACTCAAAATGGCTATTTTATGACATGTAACATTTTTCTTGCAAGATTTCGATGCGATCTTTCTTTGATCTCTTGAAGTTCCCTAGATGGCAATATCATGTGGATTATGTACGTACTTTTTCTTAACTGAACTTTAGAAACATACATCGTCATACTGTAATTGATAAATACAAATTTTGTTCTTTAACTTGAAACTAGATAAAACGAATGTTTTCATTTAAATATAACCTATTTCTTAATTACTTTGAAAAATCTTAATTTAATGATAATTAAAAATGGTAGTCATTTCACAAGTGATTAAAACTTTTAAAAAATTGAATTTTTATATATTCACCTAGCCGAATAATTTTATATTCACCCAAACCGAATATTTGGCTAGCCGAATAGTTTTAAATTAGGCCAAACCAAATATTCAATAATATGGTCGAATAGAAATATCAGAGAATACATAAATTCTGCGAAATTTGGGACAAAACGTGCTAGATAATTAGCGAATCCTAATACCCACATAACACATACGTTCATTTCACATTCATATTTCAACCATCACGTCTGAGTTATGTCTATAGACGAATTTTGAACATAGGCCTCAAGCTCAAATATGTTCAAAATATGTGAAATTCTGGAAATAGACATACGGACGTCAATTTAGAGCCGTATTCTCCCCTCCTTCGGAACCGGAATTTCGTGCGGAATGGAGAGATTTCGAGAAAGAATCCGAAGAAGAGTTATTCTCCCAACAAAAACCGCAATCCAGGCTTTTCGAATCTACGGAATATGCCTCTATCTTGTTCCGACAGCTCAGAGCGGCCGGAATAGCATTCGGGTGCGGAATATTGTGTGTGAAAAGATAAAATAGCGGACGGTTTGTTGTTATTAGAAGTGTGTGACTGAATTGTTGTGGTGGTTTTAGAGAGCGAACAAATACATTCGGCATTTCAGAAAATAAATTAATTGAACATTTTAGATTATCGAAAAAAGCACCTTTCTTTATAATTGAAAGCTTGCCGGGGTTTTTGCAACCGAAGTCTTAAGCAAAATCTTTGTCTCCTGAATGAAGGTAATATTTATTGAAATTTTTCTTTATATTTTCTGTTATTTAGTTGTTTATAGTCAATGGTTTTTTTTACAAGTACAATAATGCGACTTATATCTCATGTTTTATATGGTTGAATATTTAAGTAATAATTTTTGCGTTTTGGATTTCATAAGTGCTTTATACATTCGTTAAAATTTCGTTCATTTTTTATCTTGAATTCCATAACTTTTGAGACATAACTTACTCCATGTGATGCACTGTATTCATATTACCTTTTTGTGTTGCATTCATTATGTTAATCTGGGTACTTTTCTCCATTAAAATGACATAATTCATTTTAAAGTCATGCTTTATTATATTTGAAAGCTTAAATAATGTAAGGAGCTTTCAACTTGCTAATAAAGTAATATGTATGTATTTCATAGTTATTACTTATTCTAAATATTGAAGATTTTTGAACTGATAATTACAAACTTTTGTACTTTAAAATCTAATGCAAACTTTGCAGAAATTGATTGAAATATCCAGCACACTTAAGTACAAGCAACTTTTTTCTTAATTTGTTAAAAAATATGTATTAAATTGAACTACGGGCTTTGGAAATGCTTTTTTTTTAAAAATATAACTTTGATTTTTTAGTTGTGTACTATATTTCTGCTCTAACAATGTAAATTTATTTAATATATTTATTTTTACATGCCAGATGAACTATGCCTTCAACGACTCACTTATTACATTTATTGAAATAATAAGTTGTAGTTGAAAATTCAATTATCCCATTGAGTAGTTCCATTATTTTAAATGCTTTGCACCCTTTTCTAAGTGTAGAAAATAAAATATTGTGTTAATTACAGTGATAAAAGTAACATGTAAGGAATGATTTTTTCTTTAATCAGAAAAAGTAAATTATCTATAATAATAAATGGAAAGGTTTGTCTGTCTGTCTGTCAGTCTGTTCTTTTATACATTCAGCCCCTATTGAACGCTGAAGTACAAGAATTGACATACGGATGCTCTGGAGCCTTTCCGAGGTCCTCCTCGAAACAGAATTTAAAAATTTTAATTAGTTGTGGAGATATTAATTAACATGTAGAATCATGCCTAATCAGAAAGCGATCTCAATGGCTGAGAATTCACCGCGATTGCATAAAAATAGATATTTTAACAGAGTTAAAAGCAGAAAAAGTGGAAAATAAATTAGAAATATTAGCCCGATCGTTACGAATTTGGTACCAAATGAAAGAGGCAAATTTTCTGAATCTAAGAGTGCAAGCGGCTTATCGGTACAACAATTAGATTTTTAAAATTAACTAAAGTATGAATTTTTTGTGGCAACATCATTTCAAACGCCAGACTACTGTCTGAGATGAAAAGGGAAATGATTGTAACCGATTAAGATGTCACATGTTTTATATTGGGAAAAAAATTGCAATTTTCAATTTTTTTCAAATTTTCATTCTCGTTACATTTTAATTAATATTCGGCCTAGGCAGCATATTATAAAGCTACTGTTCAATTTTCATGAAAATATCTGGATAAACAAAAAAATTGCATTTTTATTGGGAATTATATTTATCACGACTCATGTGACCAAAACACAATGTAAGATTAAATTTTGTTTTATATTTTGCACTATTTTAAATTGAGATATGCCGTTGAAATTTCGTAATATTTTGTTTTAACGCCCGATAATTCGATTGTGAATATTTTTGAAAGTGTAGAATTATTAGGAAGGGCTTGAGGAGGGGGGGGGGGACAGAAAAGAAAAGAGTTACAGAGTTTGGAATTGGTATTATTAGATTTTAAGGCAATATAAATCGATGGAGGATATTTTCAAGTGTGCAATTATTAGAAGGGACGGAAAGGGGGGGGGGCAAAAATGTATAAAAGGAACGATTGTTTCGGAGAAAACAACGGAAAACCCAGAACGCCTTTATACTTTTATATTTTGCAGAGTTTTGAATTCTGATACTCCTTTCACATTTCATACTATGGATTTTTAACAGTATTTAGCCCGGAATTATGCAAGTTTCGGAGAAAACCACGAAAAAGTCAGACATAAATCGTTTTATAATAGTGTTCATATCATTTTTCTATCTCAGCTTCTAATTAGCATAATTTCAAAAGTAATATGTCATTTTGAAACTTATTTGAATTGAATTTTAAGAGCAGACGCCACAAATTTCTGTCACATTCCATTAGCCGACTACCGTAAGTAATGGAATTCGAGATTTCACGTGATTTACACGTTTTAAGGTGTCCTAATTAGGTTTTCTTTTGTATCTCAGCTACTAATTAAAATAATTTTTTAAGTAATACATTATTTGAAAGCTTTGTTGATTTGGAATTGAACAGTAGATTACAGAATTTTCTAACTCCAGATGGCGCTGTAATATTTTAAAATTTCAATATTTCAAATTCTAATTATGATTAAATTACTTTTAATGCATCATTCGAAAGATATTTTAAAGTACTTTTAAATTATCGAAAGTTGAATTCGAGTTTTCACCCGATTTACACGTTTTGAGGTGTCCTGTTTAGGTTTTCTTTTGTATCTCAGCTACTAATTAAAATAAATTCATAAGTAATACATCATTTGAAAGCTTTGTTGATTTGGAATCGAACAGTAGATTACAGAAATTTCTACCGCCAGATGGCTCTGTAATATTTTAAAATTTCAATATTTCAAATTCTAATTATGATTAAATTGTTTTTAATACATCATTCGAAAGATATTTTAAAGTTCTTTTATATTATCAAAAGTGAAATTCGAGATTTCACCTGATTTACATGTTTTAGGGTTTCCTGATTAGGTTTTCTTTAGCATCTCAGCTAATTGAGTTAGACCGTTCAAAATTGGTATATGTAGGTTAATTAGGAGGGACTGGAAGGGCGGGGAGGAATAGGCGCGCACAGCGCGCACGGGACTGCGCTGCCGAAGCAGTGGGGACCCGGTCCGACTTTTTATCCGATGAGAAATTATTTTTTAAATTTTCTTTTCTTAAGAATAAATGCTTGATTTTAGAACGAATATATGTGCGAGCAGCGCACGTATATCTTTACACGTGCGCACGCATGGGTCTGCACTGCCGAAGGCAGTGGGGACCCAATGCGAGTTTTTACCCGATGATTAATGACTTTTTCTAAAATTCCTCTTCTTAAGAATGAAAGTTTATGAGTAAAAACATGGAATTTTGAGAAATCATAAGGATGGTGAAGGAATACGCGCGTGCAGTGCTGCCGAAGGCAGTGGGGTTCCAGTGTGAGTTTTTACCCGATCACAAATGATATTTTGCCTTTTTTCTTTTTTTTAAGAGTAATGTTAATGAGTGATAATATGCAATTTTCAGAAATCATTCATTATAGTGATTCATTTAAAAATACTGACCCGCTAGCGGGGGAATGCAGAGGGGACCCGGTGATCATAAGTATGGTGAAGGAACACGCGCGCAGCGTTCATATATATGCATTCGTTCGCGCGCATCGCGCACGGTCCTACGCTGCCGAAGGCAGTGGGGACCCGGTGCGACTTCTTTCCCGATCAGAATTTTTTTTTCTCTTTTTTTATCATATGATAAAAATTAATGCAATTTTGAGAATTCATTAATTACAGTGATTCATTTAAAAATAGTGACCAGCAAAGCGGGCGCAGCCTGCTAGTTAATAATAAATTATGCGCAAGAACTAGCAAGTACCTTATTTATTTTGGTCATTTATGGAGTAATTAGTGTTAAAAATATTTCTTGCAATAAAAGAAAAGGATGAAGAAAAGTTGCATAGTAAACATATGTCAATTCTGTGTTGATAGTTAATGTATGGGGAAATTCTTAAGGATTTCTGACAAAAAATTATGTAAAATTATTTAGCATAGTATGTGTATATACATGTATATATATATATATATATATATATATATAAATTCATATTTTTAAGACAATCCAAATTCATTTATTATAAAATCAGATCAGTAAAGGCAAACCTATTCAAGAATTTGTTGATTATTATTATTATTATTATTTTTATATATAACAGTTCATAGGTAACTTAAGTCAGCAAAGAAAATGTACTTTTTCATTAGCCGGGTGCAAATGACTTGTTGCTGACTCTTAGTTAACAAAGCACCACATAATGAAAAAGCATTTAATAGTATCACTTTTAGCAGTAAAAATATAAGTATTATAATTAATTTCCAATGATTTCTCACAATATTTTACCGAAGCTGACCTGTGGTGACCTGCAATTGACCCAATCTTATTTCCTCACAACTTTTCTATTTATTATTATTTTAATTTCCTCTTGATTTCTTATTTATATTTAATATTTACTCATTTTTCAATGTATACTAGATCTCTTAATTCTTTAATATTCATTGCTTTCATACAAATGACCGAAAGAAAAGATTTCTCTCTTGGATCTTAAATGAACTCATTAAGACAACGCTGGGAGCTGAGACAGCCCTCCTACAGAAGAACTCTGACAGACCACCCTCTAAGGCACCTCTCCTGAAGAGGACAATGTAAATTTTGTAGAAGAAATTGAAAACTGATTGTAACTAAAGCCTGGTGAGTGTCTAAATTGTGCAGTGTTTATTAAAAAGCTGCACGATTGAGGCACATCTCCCTGGTAATGCTTTGGAAACAAGTCGACATCACATCTAAGTATGAATTACTATACAGGTAATAATTTTATATTTTCTTTTTAACTTAAGTTTAAATTGATTTTTTTTTATTTACTGATATTAATTTTTACTTTATGTCCTTGCTTTAAATTACTTCTATTAATAAAATAACATATTTTTATGATGATTAAAATTTAACTTTTTTTGTCTTTTGGACTTGAATTTGTTCAATTGGTAAATCAAATGAAACTGAATTGAATACTAAAGCATAAAATAATTTCTTTTTTTATATAAATTGAAGATTATAAAATATATTTATTGCTCAAATATAATAGATTTGTCATAAAAATTCTAATATTTAATTTTAATGTGTTGTCTTTGCATATAATAGTTTCATCTTTATCTTTTTGCTAATCACATATGTCGTGTGTTCGATTTTCCAAGGACCGATACATTAATTTTTGCAGATAATTAATAGAAAAGGTGTCAATTGATAAAAGAAAATCTTTCAAAGTCTACACAGTTTCCTAAGAGTTTTTGATTCGTTTTTTAGATGCTTTTTTATAACTAAAAACCACAAAATAAAAATTTAAATAAAAAACCATTTTTTAGTAGTAGAAGCTTTTTATCGTGGAGTTCTGAAAAGCATTAAATAAAAATTTATTCTTGTAAAGACATGCCGTAAATAAATGAGTTTCTTAAGTAAAATAAAATTTTAGAGGAAAATACAGATATTTCACTTTTGAAAGAGGTGAATTTTTTTAAATATTCAAAATATTTTAAAAAGCTTTCAAGGCCTTTGAAATTAATGGTTTAACAAATGCTTATGAAGAAACTAATGACTAAGAATATTGGTCTCGATAGCTTTTAAAATATTTTGAATATTTAAAAATTTTCATCTCTTGCAAAAGTGAAATATTTATATTTTTCTCTAAAATTTTCTTAGTGTTGAAACTTCCATTTATTTATGGCATGTCTTTACAAGAATAAATTCTTATTTTATGCTTTTTAGGGCTCCACAATAAAAAGCTTCTGATCTTAAAAAATTATTTTTTACTTAATTTTTTATTTTAAGCCATTTTGTTTCACAATCCGAGATTTGTAGATGAATTTATTTTTCTGTGCCCACGCATTGAGCTTGATTAATGTTCTACAGTAAGAAATAGAGACCTGGACATGGCATTTATAACTCATTTATTGAAATGTAGTGATCAGAGAAACATACAGAAGTTGTAAGGCCTCTGCTGCTTCAGACCCCATTCTAAACTAGTTCTTAATTAAAGTAACCATATGAGATTATTAAAGTAAAACAAATAATAGTGTATTTCTACTTGAATTGCGGGCAAGGACGGTTTTCAGAGAAACTCAATAAGCAATCGAATACTGGAATAAAAGTAATATAAAACAATAAATTTCGCCACTTGTGATTGACGTACTCTGGCTAATAATTTGACTTTCTAACTCTCAGGAAGTACCTTTGACTCTACTCCCGGCAGATGAAGAGACTAAGGGGTACATACAAATGAAACACTTAGAGTTGCAAAGCCGATTGCAGGCGTTCTAAACGTATGACTGCACTCAGCAGCAAAAGTATCCGAGCATTAGCAAAACTTCCTATCTGAAAAAAGCCACTTAACAGTGTTTTGTTAAATAAATCCTTGTCGAATCATGTTCTTAGACTGACTAAGAACAGGATACGACAAGGATTTATTTAACAATTCTGCATTAAGTGTACTTTTTTTACATAGGAATTTTCGCTAGTGCTCTGTTGTTTTTGCTGCCGACTGTATTTGCAAAAAACTTTCAGAATTTACGTCATCAAAATTGCAAGCGTTCGGTTTGTATGTAACCCGAAGTCTACTTCTAAACTACTTATTACACACTCAAATTGTAACACTTCGGAGATCATTAAATCCGCTCTTGAACAACACTCCTGTGAGCTAACTACACCAACAACACACTCACACTATTCCCATCTTCTGCTATTTAAACGCCTTGATACGGTTAACCTTCATCACTTTAGTTCTCTACCTAAACCAATAATCTTATCCATCCATCCTACTCAACCTACGTAAATTTAACTTCCTTTTTGTTACTTACTTATCATCAATACTGATATTAGGAGAGACGGATTTAGTAGACGAAATACGAGGGAGTGGAAATAGTAGACGAAATACGAGGGAGTATTTACTCCCTCGTATTTCGTCTACTAAATTAGTCTCTTCTAATATCAGTATTGTCTTACCCTATTTTCCTAAATCCAGTCAAACCATAGCTAAAATTCTCAAACAATATGATTTTAAAATAATATTTTCGCCTTCCAATAAACTCACCTTTTCTCAGTTAAAATATCCCATTGATATGCATAATTCTTGGGGTATTTATAGTATTTCCTGTCAGTGTGGTTTATCATATTTTGGCCAAACTAAACGCAGTCTTAAATTTCGTGTAAAAGAACATATTAATTACTTCCGCAAACAAGAAACCAATAAATCGGCTATTTCTAAACATTGCTGGGAGGAAAATCATAATTTTAAATTTAATTCAACTAAAATAATTTGCAGATCTAAATCCATTCATGAACTCGATTTCTTTGAATATTTTCATATTTATAAAAATTTTAAAAACCCTGTAAATTGTGATTTCGCCATTCTCTATTTGTCTGACTGTTGGAAATTTTATATTCAGTCCACATTTTCTTCATTTTTCTACTGTTTACACAGCTAATTTTCCTAAATTCCTATTGGCCACTCTCCCCACCTTTCCCGTAATCCCATTGGTTGAACTAAATCCGGCCCCTCTCCTATCCTATATATACGAGCACTTCTCCTGATTCAGAATCCTTTTTGCACTGAAGACGGTACGCTTTAGGCTACCGAAACAGCTGTATGCATTTCCAATATTTTTCTTTGGCGTTTCTGACGCAGTAGTTTATTCGGGTTTTAATATTCCAACACCAAGTCTCCTGTTATTATTAAACAACATATTATTTGTTTTAGAGATCCCTAATTTGTTTTTTTCCCGCAAAGTTCCCAAATTTCCTAGTTTTTTTTTTTTTTCCCAACCTCCCGGGTTTTTCCCGTTGGTTTTAAATTCCCGGGTTATTTACATCTCTGCACGACGGTTCGCGGGTCATCCACCCCTGATCTATAGATCTTAAAAGATCTGCTAAAAGTCTCTACTTGTAGGGACAAATCTCTACATTCGGCTACACAGGTGTAAATCACCTTTATATAAATTCCTTAAACTAAGGGACTTCCTTTCCTATGCCTTGTGCCAGGTTGCAGCCCCCTCTTCCATTTCTTTTCCAAGATAATTAGAAGTATCCATATGCTTTTCAAAGAATTGGAGCTATTTATCTGTAGAAAACAGGTGACACTTCATAGAGAAAATGGAGTTAAAGTATGACAATTTAAAAATCATGTTTAGCTTAAAGTTTTATTCTTATAACCTTTTATATTTTGATGTGTTCATTCTGTTAGATAGCAAATTATGTTATTATAAAATTAATTTACCGCAAACGTTGTAGACTACTAATTTTGTTTTCAAGCTGCCATCAGACGAGAAATGTCGGGTTTGATCCCAAGTCGTGGTCGTCGACCTAGGTGCTTGGAGTTTTCCGCGGTTTTTCAAGTTGTTTTTTAATATGAATAAATCTATTATAATTAGAGAGTGTAATTTTTTTCTTTTAAAGAAAAATAAAATTTTTGCCAGTAAGGTTTCCAATTTTGCTGCTTATTATAATCTTGAAATATATAAAGCTTATTAAAAAGAAAAAAAATGGCAATTTTGCCAACAAGGTTTGTGTGTAATTTTGCAAGTCTACCAGCTTGTTCTAACGTTGGAGGGAAGGGGAGTGATTTTTTCTTATACAGAGGACCCTGTGTTAAGGCCGATTGACTACACGAAGATCCTGGAAATAAGTGGATTATCATTCGTGGGTAATCTTTCAGAGGGTCCCAGTCTGAAATATTACGTGATTTTGAAGAAAACTTCGGGAAACTAATGGCTAGACCAAACAGCGCAATATGGAATTAAAACCGACACTTTCTGTCTACGAGCTTCCAGAGAACAACCTCTCTACAATTTGTGCTGCCAAAATGAACGAATAAATAAATAACTTATTCTTTCCTTTAAAATATGAAGTTTTGCTCTTTAGCAAAGAACGTAACTTCATATTTTAATATTACTGTATTACATTTTTTAAGGTTACTGCATAAATTTAATGTTGTTATATAAACCTTCGTTAAAAACTTTTTAAAATAGGCTTCGGAAAAGCTTCATTTGACAAAAGCTCAATATGGGGGAGGAAGGGGTTACACAACCCCGTTTTAATATTGTACTTACATTTAAAGAGAATTAAAAAGCTATTATTAAATTTAAATGTTAATTTCAAATTATTTCGACAAGTTTCACTCGCACCATTCCTTGAAACTTAAGAATTTTAATATTTTTTTTCAAGTAGCAACCTTTTATTAACTTCAAAATACAACATGTGAATTGTTTAAAAATTATTTGTTTTTAAGTTATTTTGATAAAAGTAATGGACAAATATTAAACGTTAAAAACATGACTTCAATACTGAAGAAGTCTCAAAACGTGTCAGTATTTCAAAAAAAAAAAAAAAAAAAAAGCGATAAATATTTAGTTTTAAAACACTTTATTTACCACATGAGTATAAGGAATTAAATTTAATTTACGACCAGTTTTCCTGAGCGTGGCAAAATATTATAGTAAAGCACTTCTACTAATTACAATCAATAAAAGAAAATGTTTTCGATTAACAATTGGTAGCCCTGAACATCTTCTAAAAATTATATACAAACTACATTGTGCACTGAAATATAATACTACATACTAATAACCTATAGCACTTTCATGAATTCCCAGTTATTATCCCACTATAATCTAGTTCTTTTGTGTAGCCCTGTAAATGAACGGGTAATAATTTTTGTACCATATTCCAAATGAAAAATTTTTATGACTGTAAAAAAAACATATATTCATTTAATGTGGTTTAGTGTAGCATATAGATGTTAAAATCTACTTAGTAGTAATTTCTCCCATAGACGTAATGTATTTGAATTTTTTGGGGTGTCCCTGTATACGAACCATTTTCTTGTTCTCAAAGAAAAGTTCAGTGTAGCATCTCTATATGATATAGATTTAGAGTACCGAGTTTAGACTTCTTTAGGATATTTCTTTCTTGAGATATGTTGATAACATAAGCACAGAACAACTTCCAAAAACCTGTTTTTCAGATTCTTCGGGCATCAAAACATGTAAATATAACAAAAACTCAATTTCGATAATTAGACCCAAAAGCAATACTTTTATATACCATGTATACAGTCGGTAACAAAAGTGTTCGAACGTTAGCAAAAATTCCTATGTAAAAAAAGTACACTTCGTACGGTTTTGTTAAATAAATCCTTATCGAAAGTACACTTCATACGGTTTTGTTAGTAAATCCTTATCGAATCCTGTTCTTAGACTGACTAAGTACAGGATTCGACAAGCATTTATTTAACAAAACCGTTTGAAGTGTACTTTTTTTACATAGGAATTTTCGCTAGTGTTCGGAAACTTTTGTTACCGACTGTATATGGGTAAGGGAAAGTAAAGAAATCAAATCTTATTTACATAATTTACCTTCAAATTCGACTGAAGAGAAATTAAACAGAAAAGTATCCTGATGTCGTATACCATTTAACCCTTTAACGTTCATTGATTCCGACCAGAAACAAAACACTTAGCATTCTTTATTCAACGGTGTTAAAATTAGGATTAAGGCCAATTGACTACACAAAGGTTTAAACCCTGTGGGGGTGTGTGCCTTCCACTGATGGTCTTTCTAACGGGATCCAGTCCGTATTTACGCGAGTTTCGGAGAAAACCGCGGAAAACTCCGAGCTACTAGTGTGACGAACGTACCTGGGCTGGAACTGATGGGGATATGTGGCAGCGTGAGAAATTGAATTTAATATTTCTTAGACCTGGTCCGTAAACAGTGGATTTTGTACTCCTCATATTAAACTCATAAGATATATATATATATATATATATAATGCATGCATGCAACAATTTTTCTTCTGTATATATATATATATATATATATATATATAGAGAGAGAGAGAGAGAGAAAGATTCCTCTGCCCAAAGAGGGCATGTATCCTTAGGCCCAGGGCCCTAGAGTAGATAACTGGTCTTAACTTTGTGAGGAATTTGTGTTCACCATTCCTCGATTTTAACTTAATTACTTAAGTAGTAAATGATCAGAGCACGAGACAAAGTTAAATACAAACAAAGTTTATTAACGATCATTTTCAAGGCGGGTGTTGGGCTAACTCAGAATTAACTCTTAAATACCTTTAGGGGATAACTTCAGTAACTCATTAAATAAACGTAACTTATTCTCACCAATATAGATACTGTTGACGATTGCCCTCTCTCTATCCACAATGCTCCGCCGGTGACAGGATTCCCTTAATTCACCTAGCGTTGCACTATCGGTTAGCCCCTTCCAAAGCGGCTATAACATCCACCAAAACTAAAAACTTATCACTAAATATTACCTAAGCAAACTCTTTCATCGTCGACTCTGCACTATTCTCCTTCTCTCCTTCACACTTTAACCTTCTACTTTCCAACACACACCCATATTTATATCTAAGATTAATCCATTTCACTCACTTCATTTAATTCTACGACTTCTTATTCACTCGCGCTTCGCAACGTGTGAACTTAGCTGCAGCGCCATGCTGACGTGAATTCTACTACACACCGACCTTACAACTTAAACACCAATACCACTTTTGAAATTAGTTAGTATTCAAAAGAAAATACAGTCGAACCTTGTTAACGTGAATCTAAAGGGGGATAAAAAAATTGTTCATGTTATCAGTAGTTCATACTATCAGTGTTTAATCTTTATATAACTAAACTAATCTTCATTTTGACGGGTATTGTGAAAACAGTTCATGTTAAAAGTAATTCACGTTAACCAGGTTCAACTGTATATAGTGAACTTTAAAGGATTAAGTCACTTTTGACACATTTTTTGTTTCCTTTCGTCACCTTTTTAAAAGTTTTTTTACACTTATATGCCTGCCATTCCTTATAAGCAAGCAAGAAATTACAGCATAGCAGCGCCTCCTGTTGGGAAATTTACTACAAAGTGATATCAGGATAAATTCCCATGAAGATCCAACTAAATATAAAATTTTACGAAAATATATGTAACAGAAGATGAAATATAGCTTTATCTTAAATAGAGGTAATATGCATATTAGCGCCATTTGCTGGGCGATTTACTCCGAAATGTAATCAGTACATTTGAAGATTTAACTAAATCAAATGTTTTGTGGATTTCCACCTATTATTTAATGAGATACGGCACCCACAAAATTTTGAAAACACAAGCACGATACACAGAGAGACATGTATTTTTAAAAATGGTCAAATCATTTTCAATACATTGCAAACGTGTAAATGCATCAAAAACCAGATATAAAATTTTTTCCCGAAATCCATACTTTCTTCTTCTGAATAGAATAAAGTAATAAAAATAATTATTTTTATCATTATCACAATTTCAAATAGAAAGCAACCTATATTTTTGCCAATTTATTTTATATTTCAGAAAATCTTAAAGAATATATTTCTTATAAGTTTTTAGCTTTTTCAATGTGATATTTAACTTTAAATAAGAACGTTATTCGAGGCCACTTTGTAATTTTACGGCAGGAAAAAAGAAAAGGAAAAGAAAATTTAACGCTAAAATGCTCCTTTATTTTATTTCATTATTTAAAAAAAAAAAAAAAAAAAAAAAATGATACACTAAACAAAGAGCATATTTCTCAGAATTTTTGAAGGATAAATAATGATTTGTGGTAATTATTTTACTAAATAATTACCATTTTTTCGTACGTTTATCACTCACGGCAATAGAATTTAAGCGAATGTTTTGGGTGTCCAGTTAAAGGGACATCAATTAAAGGGACCTCATACAGTTGCTTCACTTTTTCTCAATTGAAAACTGGTTCTCGCCGACTCCATTCTTATCCTTACTCCGAGGTTCTGCTGCATAAACGATCTAAGGCATGCTATTCTTGCAGAGCATATTCGGGAATTTTGGGTATTTTTAACGCTTTAGGGATTTTGTTACCTTCGGTAGAGATATTCGCATAGAGGAGAGCTGGTTTCTCCAACTGATTGATAAATTAAAACTTATACTTCACTTTACAATGATGTAATAAAAAAACTTTCTTAAAAAGAAAAAAAATATTAATTGATTTAAAAATAGTGATTAAATTGCAAAATAAAATTTGGATAAATTTCCAAAAATTGTTTTATGTGTCAGAAAGTTCTTTTTTTTTTTTTTAATTATTATTATTATTATTATTATTTTATCTAAATAACTTATCCCAAGCGAAGACTTCCGCTAGAAATAAAAACATGCGACAAATTTTGTTTATTCTATAATGTAAATAAAGCAAAATGTCTTCTTCATGTGTGCCTGTATGCGCTATGAAGGTCAGGCCACTGATCACAGATCTCCAAAAAACTGGCAGATGCGTAGCTTTCATCATGCAGATTTGCATAGAATTTTTTCTCTCTTTCTTTTTCCTTTCCTTTCCTTTCCATTTTTTTTTTTTTTTTTTTTTTTTTTAATTGTAAGAGCATTTTTTTAAATTAACCATTCAGTATAACAAACAAGAACGAAAAATCATGTGGCATGCATTGATTATTACACTTTCGTACTGAACTTACTTATTGTATTGTGTAATCTTCAAATGTTCTTTGCCGACATTATCACACAGTGAACAGACATAAGGAAAGAAAGGCAGTCTGACAGAATAATTGAATTCATACTCTCTCTCAAAATATAATTGCAAAGTGTTAAAATCTGTAACACAGACGGAAATAAAATGCCAATTTCCGTCTGCAGCACTTAATGTACTTGAATATTTTAATGTAGTTCTGTAAATTTGACGTCGCTAAACATATATGACTCTATACATAACATTAATTTAGCATATTAACAATAAATATCAATTTCATAATAATTTTTGCAGTAGAAAATTATGTAAATGTGACAATTAAAAAAGTTTCTTCTGGAATGCAATAAACTCCCTCCCCCTTTTTTTCCCCTTCTTTTTTGATTGTTATGGCACTCAAACCAATTGTACGGAGTCTATTAATTCATTTTTAATTGGGGACATTCCATAGTGAACTAGAATAACATACATAATTTTAAGAAAGTCTGAAAATATTTACACACGTTGAGATGGGCAGATGGACAGTCAGAGAGACAATAAGGAACATCCGATAGTGCACTTGAATAACATGTCAGTTTCAATAAATTCCTTTAATATTTACGGAAGTTAGAGCGGGACAAACAGGTATACCGAAGTAATAAACACTTTTCAACTTTGTTGTAAAGTATTAATTAACAATAAAATAAAATAAAATAAATAAATAAATAAAAAATCTCGTTTTTATTTATTTTTTATTTTATTTTATTTATTTATTTTTAACATTTAAAAAAAGTATTGAATGCATAATAGTGAATTTTTCTAAAATAAATTGAATTTACATTACTACAGTCGGTAACAAAAGTGTCCGAACACTTGCAAAAATTCCTATGTAAAAAAAGTACACTTCATACGGTTTTTTTAAATAAATCCTTATCGAATCATGTTCTTACACTGACTAAGAACAGGATTCGACAAGGATTTATTTAACAAAACTGTATGAAGTGTACATTTTTCACATAGGAATTTTTGCTAGTGTTCGGACACTTTTGTTACGGACTGTATGTAGCTCCAAAAATATTTACATTCACATCAATTGCAAATTAATCAGATAATTGCATATATTACTGATATAATGGATTTGAAATTCTATTATTTCGCGTAAGTATTTTTTATTTTTATTTTATTTTTTTTTTTATTTTATTTTTTGTCGTTTTTAATTCAAGCAGGAGAAAATTCTGATAATAATAATTCCTCTTTATTCAATTTTTAAAATAATCTTTTATTCATTCATTCATTCATTCTATTTCTTTCTTTTTTTTATATTTTCAAAAAATAAATAAATAAAATAAAATACTGAAAACCAAAGTGCTTTAATATTTTTCAGACAATCATGTCATTACTCGTCTTATTAATAATTTATTATCATGTAACACATATATATTTTTTACATAACATATCACAAACCCTAAAATTTCTCCTAATGTGCAAATAAGTACATGAATAATAAAAAATATTTTCGCAAAAGTGTCGCCGAACTCGTAAAGATAGCAAACGTACTCCCTTTTCTCCCTCAACCGATTTTGAGGTAATAGAATCGTCGCTGCCTGCGCCACGCTTGATTGACAGGGGCCAACTCGTGAAAGCCGGACTATATTAAGGCTCCTGTATATACGAGCTGGCGCATCAGGCATTTTGTTGCCTTAGGGTTGCCAAATGTACCCAGCGCTTTTCTCTGATAAACAAACGACAAACATTTTTTTTTATCGTCTTTAGAGCACAGATTATTATACAGATAGGACACTCCCGTATATTCTTCGGTAACCGGAATTTGACTGCAACGACCCTATTGTCAACGGCTGTAAGTTTCTCGAGCTCTCCAGCTTAAGCAATCGCTCGTCTTATTATTATTGTATCTATGTTCATATCGAAATATTAGTGCAACTTTAAGCCCAACATCCAACCGACTAACCATTTATTGATGTTTACGTTTGGAATTTGTTATTGCTTACGAATTTGATTGTCGAAAGGAATTTATTTTAAGAAGTCTTACGTTACTTTAGAGTAACTTACTTTATTATATTTCATAATTTTAGCCAAGTAAACTATGATATGGAAGTTTGTTTAGCGATAAACTGCTATAATCATTCAAGAAGTTAATATAAAGTGTTCACAGACCTTCTATTACTGTGTATTTGAGTTTTGGCGACATTTCGTAAAATAAACAGAAACCGCCCAACAACACATCTTACCCCAGTACATCCATAGGATATCCTCAGAATAAAATGACATCCTGAGAATGTACTGTGAAAAAAAAAATGTGTTTTTAGGAATATTATTGTTGCTTATTGCTCTTATCTTGACCGGATTAGCTTCAGATCACGATTTCTTAAAATCATTAGGGAAGCGATAAGGACGCCAAGCGGGAATGCTGTCCTCTTAGGAGGCAAAAAAATGGCGGTGATGCGCCGGCCAATTATTTTATTTAATGGCTCTAGACTATGTACTTCCATTGCTCCAATGGTTCGAAAATCTAATAAAATAAGTTTATTAAGAACATTGATCCCTCCGTTGTACATTGAGAAAGCTAGAGTGTTGAACGACATTTCATCATTTATGAGAGATAAGGAAAAAAAAGTCAAACAAGAATTATACGAGTGTGAAGTACAGTAGAACCTCTATTATCCGAACCTCGATTAACCGAAACTCTCCGTTAACCGAAGTCGGTTTCTTCTTCACTTTTTTTTTCACTTTCTACTATTATCCAAAATTTTCTCTTAACAAACATGTATTTTTAAAGTTTTTTTTTTTTTTTTTTTCCCACATTCCTTTTGTATGCAAGCCATCCTTTCTAAACTACGAGTGCAGATGAATATTTTAGATGATTATTGATGAATTCTCGATTATCCGAAAACTTCGATTATCCGAAGTAAGTTCGCTCCCAATTACTTCGGATAATCGAGGTTCTACTGTATTAAGGAATTTGATTTCTACTTCTTTATAGACTCTAAAATTTAATAAAGCAAATTTAGAAAGAATATATACAATCGTGTTGCGATTTGTAGATGGCGTAATATTCGAAAACAAAAAAGTCCCGCGGAGAATTCCATCGCCGCTCGCTGGCTGAAGTTAACAACAGACTCTGTGGGATGGAGGGTGGGGGAATAATTGCATGAATAAGAAATATTGAAAGGCTTTATTTCTTTACATGTTCTGGAATCTCATAAAGCAAGTTATAAAAGAATACTGACAGTTATATTATGGATGGAAAAAGTTTATGAATCGAAACCTGTCATACAACATTTGATCGACAATTGTTTATGTGTTTTATTCTTATTATGGAAAATAATTACAAATTGGAAGCTGAAATATTAATTTAAAAATTGGAAAATTTCCGTCAAAATGAAAAAAACAGACACCTGGCCCCCATCTTTTTACGACGTGCAAAACAAATAGTCTAAAATTAACGTTTTTAAATCTGATTTTTCGAAATTATTAGAAAAACGGGAGATACGGCTTGAAAATCTTCCGTGAAATATGGGAGTTGGTAATTCTGCAACGACTTCTAGAAAATATTCAAAATCTTATCAACATCTACCGTTACAGATTGGGCGGGTTCAGGCTCTCGACCGATCCAATTGGTCGTGGAACAATGCGTCCAGTCTCATCGTCCGGTCTGGATCAAAGTCGTCCAGTGTAATGCGTTCTTTGGACCGGTCGTGGATCAAATCGCCCAAGAACTTTTTCCGAGTCATTTGATCCATTTACAAATCCATTGCTATGATTGGACATTGGTTATTACTTTGGTTACGCCATCTATCGGTCAATACAAACACTATTTGCATACAAGCATTTTTTTTTTTTTTTTTTTTTTTTTTTGGTAAATAACTGTATAATTGTTTTAGAATTATTAATATATGCGTGCAATGGAGTGAAATATACAATAATGCAAATTAAAATTCATCGAATATTATTTTAATTTAATAAAATAAAATTTTAAAATGCGCCCTGCTAACATTTGTTTTAATTTTGAGTTCAACAAAATATTTTAATTTGTTTGTGAACTACTTTGGGAATTTATCGATCAGTTAATTTTTATGAAACATTTTTATGTTTGAATACTAAATATTTGCATTAAATTTCAGCATTCAAACATAAAATTAATTAACAATATTTAAAAATCAACATTTAATTTGTATTTAAATAATAATAATATTAATAAAAAATCATAAATATATTAAACATTTAAAATATTATTGATTGAAATCAGAATTAACTGAATTTAACAAACCAATTTGATGAAGATTTGAAACAAATGGATGATAATTTAAAAAACTGTTATAAAAATCTTTTTTTTTTTTTTTTTTTTTTTTTTGTATTTTTTTGGTAACCATTGATTTAAATTTAAATCCAATAATTTTTTGGCAATGTATAATTGTTTTATATTTCTTACCTCAGATCATAATGAAACTTGAACATACTTCTTATTTACATCAAATATTTAAATGCTTAATATTTGTTTTAAATTTCAGCATTCCAACTTAAAAATATTTAACAAAAATTAGCTTGATAATAAATCCACAAAATAAAACTTAAAATTGTTTACAGTAAATCATTAAAATACAATAATGCATAATTGAGGGAAATAATTAAAAACAATTTTTGCTGGAAAAATTTCAAAAATTAAAATTTTATTGTTAGTATTTTTATTTAAATAATTTTTTAAAAATAATTATATAATTAATATTATTGTATTTCAGTGCATATGTACCCAATTATGCAGAATACAAAAAAAAAAAAAAAAAAAAAATGTTATGCATCTATCTTTTTTTTATTCATAGTTAAATTACATTTTTAATTAATGAATTAATTTTTTCTTCAATTAATTTAACTTTATAATATTTTATAGCTAATTTCAAACTAAGCCTACAGATGGCAGCACTGATTTTGATCCAATAAAAGGATCGAAGTCTTTGCTTTTGACCGGTCGTGGATCAAATGTCTCAGGGCCCAGTTGCATCGGTCGAAGTGTTCCAGAGGCTGGACTCACCCATTAAGAGAGGATGACATCGGGGAGAATGTTTACAAATTTACCGACTTCCACCGATGCAAATCAATAATGTGCGAGATTGGGGAAAATCGGTAAAAAATTGGGTGCTTTTGCTGATGGAAACTAATACTGGCTGGAATATTTCACACACAGACACAATGTGTAGATGTAACATAAAGCATTTTTCCGAGATAAATCTTTCAAGTACATTCAATACACATGGCTTTTTCCTGAGCGTAAATACGTAAATGATTTTTGAGATATCTCTTTGAAGAAAACGAACAGAGCAAATTTCAAATATATATAGCTTTTTTCTTGAGTGAATACGTAGATATATATTTAAATTTTCCGTTTGATCGAGAAAAATCTTCAGAACACACTTCGGTTTCTTCTTGTTTGAGTTCGTACATGCTCAGCTCATTCAGAGTTTTCCTTATGGAAAACTCTCAAGAACAACATTTTTAATGATATACATACGGTTTTTCTTCTGTGTGAATGCATAGATGTGTATTTAGATCCCTCAATTTAGAAAAACTTAATAAATTTCATACACATGTGGCTTTTCGCCTGTGTGAGTACATGAATGTCTATTTAGATTATTTTTTAAGAGAATGTTTTAAAACATATTTCACACACGTATTGCTCTTCACTCGTGTGAATGCGTACATGCATATCTAGAACTACCATATCAGAAACACTTAGGACGGATTTCACACAAGTACGGTTTTTCGACTATGTGAATTAGGAAATGTTTATTCAGAGTTTCCCTGCCGTACAGAAAACTTTTTACGACATATTTCTCATTCATATTGTGTTTTTTTTAATGAATACATAAATGTGTATTCGAATTGCCCTTCTAGCACAGATTTCACACATACGGCTTTTCAACTGTATGGATGTGTGAATGCGAATTTAATTTCCCCATTTAGGAGAGTTTTTAAGAGCATATTATATAGATATAGCTTTTCGCCTGCATGAGTCCGTGAATGCATATATAATGCAGTTTTCTCTTGGAATTCTTTCGAACATATTTCACACACATAAGGGTTTTCTTTTGTGTGAATGTGTAGATGTTCCTTTCTAGAGAAACCTCTGGAACAGATTTTAGACTGATTTATTCTTTTGAATGAATGCGTAAATATGCATTCATAGCGCGCCTTACTGAAAACTTTTTAGAACACATTTCACAAACATATAGCTTTTCTTCTAGTGTCAAAGCGTAAATGTTTATTAGGAGCACTCTTGTCAGAGAACATTTTAGAACAAATTTCACACACATAGCATTTCGACAATATGAGTGCGTGAACGTACATTTAGATTACTTTTCTGAGAGAATTCTTTAGAACATTTTTGACACACACGACTTTTATCCCATGTGAATGCGTAAATAGATTACGTTTGTCAGAGAATCCTTTAGAACATATTTCACACACTTATGGCTTCTCTTCTGTGTGAATACGCAAATGCCTATTTAGATGACCTTTCTCATAGAATTCTTTAGAGCATATTTCACACATATATGGCTTTTCTTTTGTATGATAACGTAAATGTATATTTAAACTACTTTTACGAGAGAATGTTTTAGAACATATTTCACACACGTATGGCTTTTCTTCTGTGTGAATGCGCAAATGGCTATTTAGATGACCTTTCTGAGAGAATGCTTTAGAACATATTTCACACACGTATGGCTTTTCTTCTGTGTGAATGCGCAAATGTGTATTTAGAAGACCTTTCTGAGAGAATGCTTTAGAACATACTTCACACACGTATGGTGTTTCGCCTGTATGAGTGCGTGAATGTCTATTTAGACTACTTTTGTCAGCGAATTCTTTAGAACATATTTCACACATATGTGGCTCTTTTTTTGTGTGAATGCGTAAATGTGTATCAAGAGCACTCATGTTAAAGAATTCTTTACAACATATTTCACACACATAAGGCTTTTGTTCGGTATGAATCAGTAAATGTTTTTTTAGATGATGTTTCTGAGAGAATCGTTTAGAACATATTTCACACACGTATGGCTTTTCTCCTGTGTGAATGCGTAAATGCCAATTAAGATTACTTTTCTCAGAGAATTCTTTAGAACATATTTTACACACATATGGCTTTTTTTGTGTGTGAATGCGTAAATGTGTATCAAGAGCACTCATGTCAAAGAATTCTTCAGAACATATTTGACACACGTATGACATTTCGCCTGTATGAGTGCGCCAATGTTTTTTTAGATGATGTTTTTGAGAGAATCTTTTAGAACATATTTCACACATATATGGCTTTTCTCCTGTGTGAATGCGTAAATGCTTATTAAGATTACTTTTCTCAGAGAATTCTTTAGAACACATTTCACACACATATGGCTTTTTTTGTGTGTGAATGCGTAAATGTGTATCAAGAGCACTCATGTTTAAGAATTCTTCAGAACATATTTGACACACATATGGCATTTCGCCTGTATGAGTGCGCCAATGTGTATTTAGATTACTTATTTGAGAGAATTTTTTAGAATATATTGCATACTCGTCAGGCTTTTCTTCAGTGTGAATGCATAAATGTCTAGAAACTTTCTGAGAGAATTCTTTACAACATATTGCACACATATATGGCTTTTCTTTTGTTTGAACACATAAACGTGTATTCAAAGCACTCTAATCAGAAAATTCTTTAGAACATATTTCACACACACATGGCTTTTGTTGTGTGTGAATGCGTAAATGTGTATTTAGATAATCTTTCCAAAACAATGCTTTAGAACAAACTTTACACCCATATGGCTTTTCGTCGGTGTAAATGTGTAAATGTTTACTTAAATTTATTTTGTTGCGGAATCCTTTAGAACATATTTTACATACATATGGCTTTTCGTCTTTGCATGTAAATGAATGCATATTTTTTGCACTCTTGGCTTCTCTTTCTAGAAAAACATTTAGAACACACTTTACACACATACATCTTTCGTCCTACGTGAGAAAATGCATGTATACTATGATGTACTATTTTTGAAGATAATTATGAATATAATTGGGTCTGTACTTGCATATTCATATTAACGAAAATGTTTGTGTATTGGGCCTTATTACAGAGGGTTGGCAAAAATTGCCATATATTGTATGAATACAATGAGGATAAACAACTTTCTTTGCTAATTAATTTTTAACTTTTAACAGAAACAGGTTCACGAAAGGAAATTGTTTCGAGAAATTAACTTGCGCCTTTCACAAAACTGAAATTATATCTGTCATTCTTCGTATACCTGAAACTGGAAAGTTTTCCTGTGTAAAAAATTTTCTTTAAAATTTACATTACTTTATTGATTTTTTAATATTTCTCTTTAACTAACTGTAGCTAAATACTCATTTTAATAAAAATAATGGTGAAATCGTATTACGCGGTACCCCCTTGCACTTTTTGGCGACTTTTGTTGGCACCACGGATATCCACGGTTGGCACGATCCCCGCCGTATCGGAGGCATGATCACTGAGCTGAAGAACCAACGAGATATATATAAAGTAGAGTGATAAATGGTAACCCTTGAGAAGGTCCAAGATTAGAAATCCTTCAGTAAACTAGAGATACGACAATGCAGGCAATGAATCCTGATTCGTCCAAAGCTACTTTCGACCGCCTGAGGGAAGGCTGCAGCGCCAACATAGACTTGGCGACCACTGCACTAGAACACCTTCAAACAAAACCATTTATATTATGAAACATACAAATAAATAGCCCATACTGCGCTTATGCGCCAAGGTTAGAAATCCATGTTGCCATAGTTTGGACGAAATTTAATCAGCCCGCCATTTTTTTCTGTCCACTGCGCAAGCGCACTAAGCTCTTGTCTTATCTCTGGTTTACTGAAGGATTTCTATCCAAGATGAGTCATGTGACATGCTTTCCTTGCACTTGCGTATTCGGTGGTTTTCTTGGTAACAGCTCATTTTCAGTACATTTCTATGGCAACGGTTTCAATGTTTTTGTTTACTTTACGTAGTTTAATATTCTTTTGTTCTAAACCATTTTGATTTTGATTTTACTTCTTTTTTATTTCGTGTAGTTGAACTTTAACCGACAAAATGCTTAAAAATAGTTGAAAAATTATTATTTGTTGTTAAATTTAGCTCTTTAAAAGTTTAAATTTTCTTTTATAAACACTTTTAAAGTTTGTTGAGAAACGACGAAAAGAAAGGTATTTTATTATTTATTAAAATGTGAAATATGTGTAAAATTATTTTAAAAGCAATTTATTTCGGTCATAGGACTGTCATGTTACCTAATAATAATGATAATTTGTTGAACTGATATTTTAAATGCCAAAATAGCGATAAAGGGCCAAACACAGCGACCTATTCAAGCATGTCACGTGATTCATCTTGAAAGCTAATCCTTCATCCATTGAATCAGCACTCTAATTTATATATCTCGTTGTGAAGAACAACTGGAGCAAATGGTTCCAATACTTTTACACAAGCGTCTAGGGAGAGAGTGCGACAATCCAGCAGACCGGAAATGAGGTTTCGGCCGATGATAGATTTAAGATTTCTGCTCAGCTAGTGTCGCCATCTCTTGATTAGATAATAAAACATAAAAAGATTGAAAATTTATATTTCCTGTCATTAAATAAGCTTAAAAACTAACTAAAAAAAAATTAGTAGAAGGGAGAGGATAGAATAATGATCGCTAACAATGCATAAAAATTTAAATTTTATTACCTTTTTTTCAATGATTCAAACGCTTTTTATTTATTTATTTTCAATTCTTGTTTACTGCATTAAATATGTTCTTAATTGATTATTTATGAGACTTGTTTTAAATGTGTATTACATTATTACTTTTGTAAAATTCATTTTATAAAATTTTGTAAATTTACAAAAACTGAAAAACAATCAAAAACCATGCTATAATTCTTAAGAAATGTTTTTAATCTATGAGCTTACTAAAAAAAAAAAAAAAAAATGAAAGAAAGAGGAGAGGGGAGGATAAAATATTAATCTATAATAATGCATAAAAAGAAAATAAATTTTATTTATTTTATACATATTATGACTCAAATGCTTTTTATTTATGTATTTTAATACTTGTTTATTACATTTAGTATGTTCTTAATTGATAATTTATGAGACTTGTTTTAAACGTATATTACTTTATTATTTTTATGAAATTTATTTAATGAATTTTTTAAACTTTCAAAAATTAAAAAAGAACCAAAAGTCATGCTAGTTTTCAAGAAATGTTTTGAACTTTAACTTTACATACATATATATATCTGTGTAGAATGCATGTACACACATACGCACTCAGAAGATATTAAATTAATAAATACATTAAGTAATACACTGTAATTTATAAATAATAAAAATATATTATTCACTTAATAAATTTTTTTACAGTGTACTTACTTAATTAAAAATATAAACATAATATTATATGATTAATATTAAATAATATTAATTACATATTTAATAATAATAATAATTAATTAATAATATTAAAAAATAAATAAACCATAAATATAAACTATTAAAAAATATATATAATAGTGTATATAATAGTGTATTACCAATTTAATTAATACTCTATTTTATATTTTCAGGTAATAAAAATATTAAATTAGTATATGTAAAAAATATATATATATATATATATATTATTAAATATTGAATAAATTAATAATAAATAAATTAATAAATAAATAAAAAAAATTAAAAAAAAAAAGAAGAAGGAAGAAAGAAAAAAAGACCTCCTCCCCCCCCCCCCCCCATAAAATATGAATTAACTTTTAGGTATAGATTTAATATGTTCTAATAATTTTAATCTCAGTAAAACATATTTTTATCTTCATATCACACACACACACATATACATATATATATATTCAAAATCTTATAATGCTGAAAATTTTATATAGTTTTACAGTTAAATAGTGTAAAATATTATTAGATATTTCGTGAACAAATTAATTTATTAAAATATTGTAAAACTTTTATAATTATTATTATTATTATTATTATTACTTTTTTTTTTCGGTATACTTTTGCAGAAATATATATACATACATATATTTAACAGAATAAAGTGTTATAATGCTAATATTAATATTTTTTACAATAATTATTATGGGTTGTAATAAAAATCTAAAAATGTGTTATTCACTCATTCATTGATTCATTTTTAATTAATTTATTAATTTATTTTTGACATATTTTATGAGTTTTAATTCTATTTTCAAGGTTTGTATCATCACATAGTCATTGTTGTTTTAAGTACATTACAAATTTTTGTCATTTTATCATGATGTCAATTATTTTTATAAAAGTAAAGAAAAGTTTTTGCTGTCACTTAATAGAAAAATACAAAACACTAATAAAATTAATTATAAAACAAATTAGTTTCCCTTATACATTTATGTTATTTCAAAAGTTTATCTTTTTATAAACCTGAAAGGGAAAAAAAAAACCTCTGATATTAAATAAATAATAATTAAAAATAATAATAATAATAATTCATGAGAGTGTTTTTCATTAATACCAACAGATGGCAGCATTAACTCCCATATTTAGATTGAAATGAAGAATATTTGAGATGGAAGCTGAAGTCCGTACGCATGCTCAGACAGCCATTTCCGTTCTTGCTGGAAAGTTGCACTCTCTCCCTAGACGCTTCATACTTTTACAAGACATTTCTGCATGCCGGTTTTTGAAGAATTCGTCTGCTAACGTTAGAGCCAAGGTCAATCCTTGCATGACAAGAAGCATTTGAAAATGATAACATTTCACAGGTAAATTTTTATTTAATTTAACTGTCAGATTATGTAAATATCATAACATTTTGCAGACATATGTATCCATTTCTTTCTTTCTTTTTTTTCGTTAACTTGATAAAAATACAATGAATAAATGACATTATACATAATAGATTATGAAAATAAATAATATAAATGTAAATGTCAAAGAAGGGCCATTTAGAATACGTTAAAAATGATACATGATTATCCATTATATGCTCAAATAGTAAATGCATACAAATTGTTTGATCATCATGTGAATACTTTATATTAGTAGATTCATTGTAACGATTTTAATACATTACACTTGCATTTGAACATTTTAGCATTTGAACATTTTAACTACATGTTCAAATCTTGCTATATAATGTATCTATGTGTCACTATTACATTGTTTATCTAATCTGTAATTATGCGATAGGTTCTCCAAAGTACAAATGATGGAGGTTTTTTTTTTTTTTCTAATGTAAAAGCATGTTTTTCATTTATCTTTTAGATAAATGAAAATAAAAAAAATAAATTTGTATAAAAATAAAATAAGACATATGTATATATTGAAAACCTTTTCAAACATTGAATAGATGAATCCAGAAAAATACAAATTATATATATGTTACCGTAAAAGTATATAAATCAGTTATTTCATAGAATAACTAGGTATTTCATGAAATAACTAGACACGTCAGTTAAAGTATATAATAGATAAAAAATTTCATACTTTACCCAGTTATTCTATGAAATAACTAATAGAAGACCGTTAAAGTATAAAATAAACAATTTAAAATTATTTTATAAATTAATTTATCATAAATTCATGTACGCAAAGCATACAGACGTGCGTAATACTGCCTGCTGCAGTACAAAATTGTGCATACTTTTCAGATTCATGCATTTTGAGATAGGGGTATGCAGTGATGCTTTTTTTTTTTTTTTCATGTGCGCAAAGCGTACAGACGTTCGAAATTCTGGCTGCTGCAGTACAAAATTGTGCATACGTTTCAGATTCATGCATCCTGAGATAGAGGGTTATCCAGTGATTTTTTGGGGGTTTTCAAGTACACAAAGCGTACAGACGTTCGAAATACTGACTGCTGCAGTACAAAATTGTGCATACGTTTCGTATTCATGCTTCTTGAGATAGGGGTATCCAGTGATTTTTTTTTTTTTTGTTTTGTTTTGTTTTCATGTACGCAAAGCGTACAGACGTTCACAATACTGGTTGCTGCAGTACAAAATTGTGCATACGTTTCAGATTTAAGCATCTTGAGATAGGGGTATCTACTGACTTTTTTTTTGTTTTCATGTACGCAAAGCGTACAGACGTGCGTGACACTGGCTGCTGCAGTACAAAATTTTGCATATTTTTTTTAATTTCATGCATTTTAAGTAAACTTTTGTATCTCAAAATGCATGAATCTGAAACATATGCAAAATTTTGTACTGCAGCAGCCAGTATTTCGAACGTCTGTGCGCTTTGCGTACATGGAAACAAAAAAAAAAAAAAATCATTGGATACCCTATCTCAAGATGCATGAATCTGAAACATAAGCACAATTTTGTACTGCAGCAGCCAGTATTTCGAACGGCTGTACACTTTGCGTACATGAAAACCCCCCAAAAAAACATCCTTGGATACCCCTGTTTCAAAATGCATGAATCTGAAAAGTATGCATAATTTTGTACTGTAGCAGCCAGTATTTCGAACGTCTGTACGCTTTGCATACATGAAAAAAAAAATCACTGTGGGTACTCCTATCTCCAAGTGCATGTGTCTGAAAAATATGCAAAATTTTGTGCTGCAGCAGTGCTAAAATAACCGGTAAATGTGGTAAATATTGAATAATTAATCACATTCCCCAAAATTTAGCCGGGATTATGCATAATCATTTCATACTTTAACGATCAAGTAATCGTTATTATATAGAATACCTAGTTAAATCGTAGAATTCAATAATATTATATATTTTAACTGACTTGTCTAGTTATTTCAGGAAATACCTAGTTATTCTATGATATAACGGATTTCATGCTTTAACGGTAACATATATATATAAATACATATATATTAAACTTAATCAAATTATATATTTCATATTGAATATGTTAAATATATATTGAATATATTAAACTTAATTATTTAATCGTAATAATAATGATAATAATTATTAATGATATATTGAATATATTAAACTTAAATCAAATCTGGTAGATTTGAAGGTGCGGATGTAAGGGTGAACACCAAATGACTACTCAGGACTTCTAGGCATAGGGGGTGTGCCGTACACGGGGGCTTTTTAAGTTTTCCTAACCCGTATTTATTCGAGTTTTCGAGAAAACCACGAAAAACTCCAAAAAGCGAAACTGACGAATGCGACCTAGGATCGAACGCATCAGTCCCCATCTACAAGAAAAAAAAAATGGTGAAAGAATCACACGTAATTTTTTGCTTAAAAAAAAAAATAAATAAAAGATAACTTAGTTTTAAATCTACACTGATGCATGGTTCAACCAGTTTTTTTTTTAAAGATATATACACGAGTTATTTTTAAAAATATTCACAATAAAAATTTACTCCTTGAAGAAAAGAGAGGAGCTTATATTGGTGTAAATTGAGGCCATTTGTCTACACAAGTGTCCTACACCTAGGTGATATGCCTTCCACTGTGGTCTTTCTAAGGAATCTTTGCCCATATGTACGCGAGTTTCGAAGGAAACCATCGAAAATTAAAAACCGAACTTCGATCATATATGTCTAGAACGTGATCTGGGCTCGACCCTCGGCACTTCTCGTCTACCAGCTTTGAGAGTAGAACTGCTCGGTCATTGGTAAGGGGTGCAGGAGTAAGGCTATTACTATTTTAAACACTTTTTTTTTCATTTATATATATATGTATACATATTTTTTAATTTGTCTCATTTTGTGCATTCACACTAAACTTTGTTTCATACTATCACACTAAAGATAACTATAAAAACTGAAAGACAGCGGCATTATCTGTTGAGCAATATGCACAAAAAGCTCATACATATACAACAAGTGATATAAAAAGAAATATTTTCTTTCGATCCGGTCCTAGCCCTCCCCACTCCCTTCCCCCAGGTACATGCTAAATGAATGTTCTACCAAATCAATTGAAATCACTAAAAACATAATTTAAAAGTCATTCTTTAAATTCCTTATTTGATTTTTACTATTTTGCCATTTGCGAATCGGAAACGTGCCCTTTTTTCCGGGACCCGTAATACAGACATGTCTATATTATATTCACCATATGTCTATTTTATGTTTTTTTTTTTTCCAGCTAAAAGACGTACTTTTGACGTAACAGGTGAGGACTAAGGCTCCTATATATACGAGCTGGCGCATCAGGCATTTTGTTGCCTTAGAGTTGCCACATGTACCCAGCGCGTTTCTCTAATAAACAAACCACAAACATTTAGAAAGTCTTTATTCATCAACCTTAATTAATTTTAGAAAATTTGGAGTGGAAGGATGATTTTTATACCAACTATGTGAAAAATACCAGAGCCGGGAATCGAACCCGGGCCTTCCGCTTAACGCGTGGATGCTCTACCACTGAGCTACCCTGGGTGATAACCCAGGTTATGTGAGAAATGCCTAGCTGGTTATCACCCAGGGTAGCTCAGTGGTAGAGCATCCACGCGTTAAGCGAAAGGCCCGGGTTCGATTCCCGGCTCTGGTATTTTTCACATAGTTGGTATAAAAATCATCCTTCCATTCCAAATTTTCTGAAAAAAAAAAAAAAAAAAACCACAAACATTTATTTTATCGTCGTACGTTACTTTAGAGTAACTTGTTTTATTATATTTCATAGTTTTAGCTAAGTAAACTATGATATGGAAGTTAGTTTTGCGATAAACTGCTATAATCATTCAAGAAGTGAATATAAAGAGTTCACAGACCTTCTATTACTGTGTATTTGAGTTTTGGCGACATTTTGTAAAAGAAACAGAAACTGCCATAACAACACATCGTACATCCATAGGATATCCTCAGAATAAAATGACATCCTGAGAATGTACTGTGAAAAAGATGTGTTTTTTTTAATGTTATTGTTGCTTATTGCTCTTATCTTGACCGGATTAGCTTCAGATCAAGATTTCTTAAAATCATTATGCAAGCGATAAGGACGCCAAGCGGGAATGCTGTCCTCTTTGGAGGCAAAAAAATGGCGGTGATGCGCCGGCCTATTATTTTATTTAGGGGCTCTAGTGAGGACATTACAATGTAATATCTACAAAATCTGATGAATTAAAGACTGAATCTGGCTGTAATATCGATGTGTTTATACGTTGAGATTACGTACTTTGACCTAAACTATACGAATTTGTTTTATATGGGATGCAGTTGCTAACTTACACATATACAAAGGACCGCGAAAGCCTCGTTGGTGAGAGCAGCGGACTCATAATTGTAAGGTTGTGGGTTCTATTCTCGAGCCAACCTAAGACTTCGTACATTTTAATGACGATTGGTCCACGTTAAATCTGTCGAACACGCAAAAATTTCCGCGTTTTTTCCAGTACTTTTGAGGGTACTAGATCATGGGATTATTCGACCCACTGAGCTGAACAAGAACTGGTGCACAGATTATCATACAGATAGGACAGTGAAGCTAAAACGCGAACCGGAAATATAGTAGCACCACTAGTGTCAACAGAGGGGAACTACATGTGTTAAGTCTACATGAAAAGCATCTTTGATCGAAAATTGTTTTTCTATTTCGCGAGTAATTAGTAGCAGGTTAGTATGGGAAGTTTTCTTTTTGTTCACTTTCTATTGTTTTTGAATTCACAAAATTATCCTCAAAACATTCTCAGCTATTCTTCTAAGAAATAAAAATTATTTTTTATAATGTTTGAAAATATGCTTTGTGAAACATATTCATATTCAAGTACAGATTAAAATTACAAACTGTAATTCTGAAATAGCAGTATGAAATCATTAAATACTTAACGTTGCTTGGTTTAAATAATACAAAATGCCTTAAAATGAAAAAAAAGTTTTTATTTTATGTATATTTTCAAAGTTTATTTTCTTAATATTTAGCACTTGCTTCTTAAAATAAATTGCTTTTGACAATCAAGTTTGTAAACAATAATAAAGTTGCCAACGAAAACGTATGTGCAGTTTTCTTTCCTTCACTTTTTCTACTAAATTTAAATTTACAAAATCATAACATTCACAGCTATTTTCTAAGAAATAAAACTAATTTTTATTATGTTTCAAAATAAAATTTTCCAAACACATTCGTGTTCAAGAGTACAAATTAATATTACAAACTATAATGCTGAAATAGCAGTATGATATGAAATCTTAAATATTTAACATTGCTTGGTGTAAATAATACAAAATGCTTTAAAATGAAAAAAATATTTCTGGTTTATGTATATTTTCGAAATTTATTTGCTTAATGCTTCCCAGGAGTGACGTGAAAATTCATTTTTCAGGGTTAGCGAAAGACGAGAATGGTTTCTGCTTCCCCCCATTCAATAGCAAGCATTCCGGTTGTAGACGAGAAAATCCCTTTTTTCTGGGGGATTTCAAGAGGATCTTCCCCAATAAACCTACAATTTTCCCCTTCTTCAAACACCCGTTTAAGTATCTTTCCAAACATATGGTATCTATTTGTATTGACAAAAATATAAAAAGACAGAAAGAAAAAAGGAAGGAAAATGGATTGATTTAGTGAAGCTTGTCTTTATTTTTACTTTACTTTATTTATTTTTATCGTATATAATCCATAATTATGGGATAAACTGTCTCTTTAATTTTGTGATGGACAACTATGATTTACTTTTTCTTTACTTAATTTAAATTTCAATAAATGTGTCAGGGAAAAGTTTAAGTAGACAATCAAATTTTAAAAGCAATGAAATACTTTCAATAATTTAATAAAGATATTTTCGCTGAATGTACCAGATTTTTAGGACGGAGGACTATTAGTCTTCTCAATCTACGGATAAAATGTTCTCGCCAGTTTTACGATGGTTGGATATTTATCGAAATCGAAAATTTATCGGAAATATAATTGAATAATTTGAAATCGATGTTATAATTTGAATATATATGTCAAAATCTTTTTTTTTTTCCTTTCTTTCTTTTCCTTTTTGAAAGAAAAAAATCTGGAGTGACTCCACTCGACTTTCCGAACATTGAGTAATTAACAGTTTTTTAGATAAAGTAAAGAAAGAGGAGTCGTGAAACAAACAAAAGAGAGAAAACCATAATAGAGTGTTTGAGTATTTTTCTCCATGTACTACACGATGTTTTACTTAACGCTACCGAACTTTGAGTCCTTAGATCATAATGATAAAGAATTTTTCGTTGTTTCCCTGTAAAAACCTATAAATGCTAGATTCACCAAAATGCTTAAAGTTAGTGCAACAGTGATTTATAATATTCATATAAATTTTCAGCTCAATTGAATAAGTCATTTAGATGGTATATCAATTTTAAAACTTTGGTCCCATAGGCCATAATCATAAAAAAAATTTCTTTGTGTCCCTGTAAAAAAACTGTAAGTGCTAGATTCTCCAAAATCTATACGGACTGAATATCTGTGACCTATAATATGTGTATAAATTTTTTGCTGAATTAAATAAGGCGTTTAGATGCTATCGCACTTTTAAGATTTTGGTCCCATAGGCCATAATGATAAATAATTTTTCTCTGTGTCCTTGTAAAAAAACTATAAGTGCTAGATTCACCAAAATCTATAGGGTTCGTACTATGGTGACTTACAATATACGTACCAAATTTCACCTTATTCGAACAAAGCGTTTAAACGCTAGCGTGTTCACTCACAGACATACACACATACATACACATATACATATATCATCGCAAAAATAGTGGAAACGGGCTCATTGGACCTCGAAACGTATAGAAACATCAAAATCTCAAATTCGGATTTTTGACATGATTACAATACTTTCCTCACTATAGTGTTCGGATAGTAAAAAACTAAAGAAAAGAAAATTAGGTAATAATAATCAGTTCCGAAACGGACAGTACCGAAAAAGTTTTATTAATTAATTAATTTATTATTATTATTTTTTTTTTAATTATTATTATTATTATTGGCGTGAATGTATATTTTATTATACATCGAAAAATAAATTAAGTCGTAAATGTTTTTGGAAAGAATTAAAAATTAAAATAAATAATCTTAAAGCTTTATTTATTTATTTGTGTCAACAAAAAGGGGAAAAAAATAATAATTTGATTACATCGTACTTTCAAAAGAGACCTGCGACAGAATTAAAAATCTGGAGTGACTCCACTCGACTTTCCGAACATTGAGTAATTAACAGTTTTGTAGATAAAGTAAAGAAAGAGTAGTTGTTAAACAAACAAAAGAGAGAAAACCATAATAGAGTGTTTGAGTATTTTTCTCCATCTATTACACGTTGTTTTATTTAACGCTACTGAACTTTGAGCCCATAGATCATAATGACAAAGAAATTTTCGTTGTGTCCCTGTAAAAACCTATAAATGTTAGATTCACCAAAATGCTTATAGTTAGTGCAACAGTGATTTATAATACTCATATAAATTTTCAGCTGAATTCAATAAGGCGTTTAGATGCTATCGTACTTTTAAAAATTTAGTCCCAAAGGCCATAATGATAAAGAATTTCTCTTTGTGTCCCTGTAAAAAAACTGTAAGTGCTAGATTCACCAAAATCTATACAGTTAGTTCAACTGTGATCTATAACATGTGTACAATTTTTTTGCTCGGATTAATAAGGCGTTTAGACGCTATAACATTTTTAAAAATTTGGCCCCATAGGCATAATGATAAAGAATTTTTCTTTGTGTCCCTGTAAAAAAACTATAAGTGCTAGATTCTCCAAAATCTATACAGATTGAGTATTTGTGATCTATAATATGTGTATAAAATTTTTGCTCAATTGAATAAGGCGTTTAGATGCTATCGCACTTTTAAGATTTTGCTCCCATAGGCCATAATGATAAAGAATTTTTCTTTGTGTCCCTGTAAAAAAACTATAAGTGCTAGATTCACCAAAATCTATAGGGTTCGTACTATGGTGACTTACAATATGCGTACCATCTTTCAGGTTAATCGAACGAAGCGTTTAGACGCTAGCGTGTTCACCCACAGACATACACACATACACACATACACACGCACATACATACATCATCGTAAAAATTGTGAAAACGGACTCAGGGGACCTCAAAACGTATAGAAACATCAAAATCTCGAATTCGGATTTTTGACATGATTACAATACTTTCCTCACTATAGTGTTCGGAAAGTAAAAATGGTAATTAATTTAATTTTTTTCTTTTTATTTATTTTTACTTTCTTCTATATTCAATAGAAGAAAGTATTGGATTCGTAAAATATTTCGACTTCAGTTTTCTGATGAATTTACACGTTTTGAGAGCTGTAGAACACGATTTGACCATTTTTAGAAAATGTCTGTCCGTCCGTCTGTCTGTCTCTGTGCGTGTGTGTGACAAAATTTTGTGGCAACTGTATCTCAGGAACTAATGCACAGAATTTCATACAAATTGGTATGTAATTGCACCTGTATGTACTTCCCCTCTCCCTGGGGGGGGGGGGGGGAAGTACCCCCGATGTGTGTGTGTGGGGGGATAAATTTTCAAGATGGGTATCTTTCGAAAGGTCTTTCTTGTCAATACCTTTAAAACGAATGGTTGAACTATAAATATGTGATAATTTAATACAAAGTTATCGATTTTTTTAGTTTTAACCAAAAAAAAAAAAAAAAACTTGGGAGGGGGGGGGGAGGGAATCGTATTTTTTATTTATTTTTTTTTTTTTTTTATATATATATATAATTTGGTGAATTTGTATAGGAAAATATAGAAGAAAGTCTTGTGGTGGTCAGAACATACTAGTTTTAAATTTCTTTAAATAATTGTGTTTAAAAGTTTTTATTTTCTTAATCATTTAACAGTGTATAACAATTTGAGCACATAATTTATTCTGCAGTTGAGAACTGAAAATGCACTTGGAATACATACATATATATATATATATATATATATATGCATGTATAATATATGCGGAATATTTTAAGCGATTATATTTTTAATTATCTAAAATCACTGAAAAATATATTTGCGCTCCATAGAGGGCAAACAAATAAGAAATATATTCCCCGAAAACAAATCACTGCAAATGATGTTTTACAGTGAAAACAAGGGAACTCAATCAGCTAGGTACTAGTTTAATTAAATAATTAAGATAATTATTCTTTTTTTTTTTTTTTTTTTTTTGAAGACAAATTTCTATATGAATTACTATTTAAATCATTTTTTTTTTTTTTCAAACTTATTAGCACTAAGCATTTGTCATTATGAATTATCAGAACACCATCAAAAATACATAATTCAATTTTCGTAAGAAAGAACATTTGCAGATAGATAAAGACAATATGGAAAATAATCCCCATTGCAAAATACTTTGTGTCTGTTAAAATAAAGGAGAAGTAAATGCAAAACGCATTACTGTATATATTTATGAAATCATAAAAACGTATTTTTTAAATTACAAGTATTTTGTATGGTACTATTACTCTATTTCCTGAATAATAAGTTGAGGAGTAGATTTACACACAGTTAAATGCAATTTTTTGAGGTTTTATATTGTGTTAATAAAATGGTACTTCCGACCAATAAGAAATGGGATGTGCTTGCTCTCACAGAATCAACTTTTGCGGGTGAAAAAAAAAAAAAGGTTGTAAATAATTACGCCTGTGGAGTTTTTGTTTATTCTTTCCGATGATGGAGAATATTTGCCTTCGAAACATCTAACCAATTGATTTTATATATTTTGTAAATTGTTTAATGTTTTATTATCCTTTTGAATATGAACTATAATGTTCTACTTTTGCGGTCATTTTTGGAACTCGCGTATTTAGGCGAACGTTTTTGTGGATGATATAGTGGAAAAAAAGGTATTTATTTTTTATTTATAAGAAAAGCTTCTTCTTTTTCTTCTTCTTCTTTTTTCTTTTAATTTATATATATTTTATATTACTGAATTTGATCTTATTCTTAATTGACATATTTTTAAAGCTATTAAAATTTCATTATAGAAAAACTCATGATAGTTGGTTTCTTTATATTCACACTTCCTTTTTCTCTCCTGTTTTCCCTTTTCTTGAAAATTACGATGATAATCTTGAAAAAGTACTCACACTTTAATTCTAAATATATTAGAGTATTTCTTTTAAATTAAAAAAAGTATTTTCTTTATTTCAAACACACATTTTAAAATAATTGCCTGGACCCAATACAGTGCAGGCGGAAAAAGAGCTGCCGGTCCCGAAGTGAGGTTTAGAGCATAGAGGTCTGCACGGGCCGGGCTTACGGCCCGAGCCCAACTCGGTTCTCGGGCCGGGCTCGGGCTTAAAATTTTTTTTCAAGCTCGGTTCGGGCTCAATTTTTTGTGTATACTCGGGCCGGCCCGGGCCGGGCCGGACCGGACCGGGCCTGACTGAAATTTTTACCGGGCCATGTCGGCCCAAATCTTTTTCTAGTTTCCTCGTTAATCAACGAAAAAGGAAGATGATAAAATATTTATCCAGTCATTTATTTTACATAATTTTACAGTATGGTATGTCAAATAAAATTTTTATTTCATTAAAAAATGTCTGTAACTTCAATTTAATTGACTATCAGTCTGTCTGTTTGTGATCTGATTTTCAGGAAATATTTTTAGCATGTCTCGAAATTAATATATTTTATTTAAAGTAATATTAGATGGTTTCCTATTCAAAACGGTATGCATGCCACTACCAGTTTGTGCACATGTACAAACAAAGGAAATTAGATACGTTACTGTGTATAAGGCTTTGTTTCCTATGGTCTGTAGAGTTTAGGTGGTATGAAAGCTATAAAAATCCTTCTGCTGTAACATTTTCTCTTTTCCAGTGAATGAAAGTAGCATCATATTTAGCATAGGCAAACGCAACTTTTCTATTGAATATGATTGGATTAGCATTAAAGTTTTGTTTACCGGATCACATGAAAGATTCGGATACATTACGTTATATAACAGGAAATGGTTGAAAGTGCATTTTTAGTAGCAATAACCATTTTAAATACCTTCCTATACTGTTTGATGAATGCTAATATTTTCGATTTGACTTTCTGTTTGTGCCTTGTCTGTAATAATGAATTTCTGTTTATATATAATTATCTTATAAAAATTCAGCTGTTTTGTTAAAGAACATACTATTGCTTGGCTATATAAAACCTCTGCAAAACACATACCAAAAATCTTTTTCATAGAAAGGCATGTTTTTTTTTTTTTTTTTTTGAGGGGTGTGGTGGGCAATTTATAGTGTTTGCATGCATTTTTATTATTCATTAATTTGTAATTTTCTTTAATTAAAATAGAAACAGGCAGTCAAGTCTCATTGACCCACATTTTTTTTTTTTTTTTTTATGTAAAAACTAAATAAAATTTTGTTGAAATTGAAAAGAATTAATGTACATGAAATAACAGGGGTGAAACAACCTGACATGCAAAACTCTTGAAAACTGCTACTTGCATGTAGATTGGAAAGAAGAAAAATGATGTAACATAATGATATAATATTAATGATATAACATACAACTACCTACAATAAATGGTATTTGGGAGTTTTTTATACATTGTAAGACAAATTAAACATATAAAATGAAAAATTTCAATAAAAACAAAATAATTTTACATGAAATTGAAAACAGCAAAATTTTAAAAAACCCTGAATTCAGCACCATATTTCAAGGCAGTCTTTGAAATGTTTCCCACCTATATTAACTGTATTTATTAAACGGAGCCCGTGTCCTCAAATGGTTGAACTCTATTTATTTATTTATTTTATTTTTTATTCTTATTTTATTTGATAGGTATGTGTGTGTGGGGGGGGGGGGATAAGCAATGATTTAATTTCATGTTCTTTTATGGAATGTGCGCTAAGAAACGGACCAAAAGCAATTACTATCAGTAACCAAAAATCTACGTAAGAATAGAGCAACGTTATGTGATTTTAGTTATTTTAGACACACATGTATATATTTAAGCACTTTATTATTATTATTATTAAATTTTGTTTTTAAATAACACTTGTTCCTTGATTTCATACCTTTAGAAAATATACTTTTATTAGACCATGAAATACAACTTGTATACTAATGAATAACTGGATTACAAGGACAACTGTATTAGTAATATTTTAGAGTAAATTCGGGAAACATTACTCGAAAAATATTTCCCATTAGTTTGAAATAAATAAAGAATAAAAACATGATCTTTTAAGTTAATTTCTAATTATTTTTATTTATTTATTCATTAACAATCAGGGGTGGATCCAGGCAAAAATTGGAACCCTTTTGCTGCCCCTTCACAAAATTCAAATCCCTAAAATGGGCCCCTTCACAAAATTCAAATCCTTAAAATGGGCCCCTTCACAAAATTCAAATCCATAAAATGGGTCCCTTCACACAATTCAAATTTAAAAAATGGGTCCCTTCACAAAATTCAAATCTATAAAAATAGCCCTTTCAAAAAATTTTGTTTTATAAAAGTAATACTTTTGTAAAATTTTTCCATGTTTACAGTATTATTTTTAATGAGTGTCTATACTTGCTTAATAAAATGCTATTAACTTGAAATTAAACATTAGACAGAGTATCTGCTAAAATGAAAGGTTTCTATCGACAATTTTTTTTCTCCACAAAAATAAATAAAAAATTCACAAAAACAATTTGTTTTTCACAAAGATGGGCCCCAATTTTAAAACCTAGATCAACCCCTGACAATGTACGAAAGCAAACTATTATTTGGTATTTTATTTCATGAAAGGTGCTGCTACGACCACAAATGGTCATTTCAGAGACTGCAAAAGTGCCTGCAGCTAATGAAAGAAAAAGAATAGATAAGAAAAACATTTATCAACGCAGACAGGTGTAACGCCCATTAGAAATAGGGATTTTCTTTTTCCCTACTAGAGGGGGTAGGAAATATATGACTTTGCGTTCATCTCTCTTTGATTATTTTTCCTACTGTAGCATTTAATATTAAGCACATACAAAATATTTTTAAGTCTATCAATAGGTATTTGAAAGAACATTTTTCGTATCTTAATCAAATTTCGATAAGCCAAATATTTTTTTCCGAAAAAGCAGTTCAAAGTCCAATTTTTCAACTCTACTTTGACAAACAAATTTCAATAATTTTTTTTAAATACAATTAATGAGTTTTTTAAAAAAGTGAAAAGTTGCGAAAAGAAAAGAGAAGTATAAAATAGTAATCCTTTTGAAATTAAAAAAAAATATGAATTACATAATGAGATATTAGAAGAACTAGTAAAGCAAAAAGCCCTATAGATTAACGCTGAAGAAAGAAAAACGTCAAATCACTCCTGAGGCCTCTTAATATTTAGTACTTGCTTCTTAAAATAAATTGCTTTCGACAATCAAATTCGTAAACAATAACAAAGTCCAAACGTAAACATCAATAAATGGTTAGTCGGTTGGATGTTGGGTTTAACATTACACTAATATTACGATATGAACATAGATACAATAATAATAAGACGAGCGATTGCTTAAGCTGGAGAGCTCGAGAAACTTACAGCCGTTGACAATAGGGTCGTTGCAGTCAAATTCCGGTTACCGAAGAATATACGGTAGTGTCCTATCTGTATAATAATCTGTGAACTGGAGGAAATGCTAGACCTGTTTTCGCGTGCCGTTTTTGAAAGATTCGTCTTTCTCCCATAGTTTCGTTTTCTGAGTGGTGCACGGCAAAAAGGGTTTGATACCTTTATATTTCAATGTAAAATTACGCAAAGGCAGGGCCCGACTTAAGACTACCTGCAGCCCCGGGGTAAGCCTATTCTGGGGGGCCCCCTTGCAGTGGCATAAGAGGTCTTTAGGTTGCAGAATTTCTGTATTCGCCTGTAGGGGGGCCCCTTCCAGAAGGGGGGCCCAGGGCATTTGCCCCGTATGCCCTGCCGTAAGTCGGGGCCTGCGCAAAGGAATGCATTATTATCGGCTTTATATGAAATATAGTTATGAATTTTTGGGGGGAACATGAAAGACAAAGAAATAATTTATTGATTTCCAGAGCTACATTACATTAAAAATTAATTTTATTACAAAAAATTATATCGTCTTTTGAATAGTAAGCAGTCAGAATTCCATATTGCTGATCCTTCCCCCCCCCCCTCTGTATTTATCATTATTATTATTTTTTTTTCAACTGGTCCTAATTTTATGACAAAACAGGTTTTATAAAACTGTTTAACAATTCGCAATTAGTGCCTGATTATAAATATTTTCACCGCTAATTAATTAAATATGCAAAAATTTCTGTGATAAATTGATAGAATTAGCAGTTTATTAACATCATCCTATATTCAATAGAAGAAAGTATTGGATGCGTAAAAATTTTCGACTTCGGATTTTCGATAGATTTATACTTTTTCTGATATACTAACTCTTTAAATGTCGCTATATGAATCCCACTGAAAATATTTGAATTTTCGTATGTGTTGTGTTTCAATGTGCATTTCTAATTATATGTAGTTTAACTAATAAAAAAAAGGTTTATTTTGTTAGAAGATATAATATGGTTCAAAAATAGGAGACTTGGCACCTAATGAGCGTAAAATAGATATTGATAAATTGAAAAACCCTTTTAAATTAGTTATATTGATCCCAGTTCGTTATAATTAAAAAAAAGGAACTGTTTTATTTTATATCCATTGTTTTAAACCCCTGCACTCGAATGACTTATTTTTAGTATATATATATATATATATATATATATATATACTGAAAATAATCAGGCACTAATTGCGAATTGCTAAACAGTTTTATGTAACCTGTTTTGTCGTAAAATTACGACCAGTTGAAAAAAAAAGTAATAATAATGATAAATACAGAGGGGGGGGGGGGGGAGAATCAGCAATACGGAATTCTGACTGCTTACTACTCAAAAGACGATATAATTTCTTGTAATAAAATTAATTTTTAATGTAATGTAGCTTTGGAAATCAATAAATTATTTCTTTGTCTTTCATGTTCCCCCAAAAAATTCATAACTATATTTCATATAAAGCCGATAATAATGCATTCCTTTGCGCAATTTTACATTGGAATATAAAGGTATCAAACCGCTTTTGCAGTGCACCACTCAGAAAACGAAACTATGGGAGAAAGATGAATCTTCCAAAAACGGCACGTGAAAACCTGTCTAGCATTTCCTCCAGTTCTTCTTCAGCTCAGTGGGTCGAATAATCCCATACCCTCAAAAGTACTGGAAAAAAAGAGGAAATATTTGCGTGCTCGACAGATTTAACGTGGACCAATCGTCATTAAAATGCACGACGTCTTAGGTTGGCTCGAGAATAGAACCCACAGCCACAACCTTACAATTATGAATCCGCTACTCTCACCGACGAGGCTTTCGCGGTTCTTTGTATATGTGTAAGTTAGCAATTGCATCCCAGATAAAACAAATTCGTATAGTTTGGGTCAAAGTACGTAATCTGAACGTATAAACACATCGATATTACAGCCAGATTCAGTCTTTAATTCTTCAGATTTTGTAGATATTACATTGTAATGTCCTCACTAGAGCCCCTAAATAAAATAATAGGCCGGCGCATCACCGCCATTTTTTTGCCTCCAAAGAGGACAGCATTCCCGCTTGGCGTCCTTATCGCTTGCATAATGATTTTAAGAAATCTTGATCTGAAGCTAATCCGGTCAAGATAAGAGCAATAAGCAACAATAACATTCCAAACTACACATCTGTTTCACAGTATGTATTCTCAGGATGTATTTTATTCTGAGGATATCCTATGGATGTAAGATGTGTTGTTAGGGCGGTTTCTGTTTCTTTTACAAAATGTCGCCAAAACTCAAATACACAGTAATAGAAGGTCTGTGAACACTTTATGTTCACTTCTTGAATGATTATAGCAGTTTATCGCTAAACAAACTTCCATATCATAGTTTACTTAGCTGAAATTATGAAATATAATAAAATAAGTTACTCTAAAGTAAGGTAAGACAATAAAAAAAAAGGCCCTCCGTGGCCGAGTGGATATGTCACCACACTGCTAATCGCCTTCGAGCGTAGGGGAGAGCGGGTTCGATTCCCGCGCTGGCCCTGGGTGTTTTCTCCAATTTTTTGTTTTGTAATTCTGTCATGTGCTATCTGTCGTTATCTGATGAAGATTTACAAGCTTACTATAAGTCAAGCATACAAATCTGATGTATATGTTATCAATAAAAAAAATGTGGTTTGTTTATCAGAGAAACGCGCTGGGTACATGTGGCAACCATAAGGAAACAGAATGCCTGATGCGCCAGCTCGTATATATAGGAGCCTTAGCTGCTAAGGCTCCTATTTTAGGGGAATTATACAGACAGTATCAACAACCTACTGAAACTCTCATCCAGTTAAATTTTCACATTGCTAAATTCAAAAATAAAATTTTTTAAACGTCAAGTATTAATTTAACAGTTGGGAATTTTTTAATGGTTTATATGCATAATTTTCAAATGTGGAAACGAAACAAAAATTTAAAAAAATCAGTTAATTTGTAATTGGGGAAACAAATTCCACTATCGCTTGAAAATTTTTCAACACGATAACTTTTGAAATATAGTCGAATCTCATTTATATATAGCACCACAGAACTGGTGTTTTGAAATAATAAGTGTAAAACTTTGGATAAATACCATGAAACTAGCATATTTCTTGCACTTTATGGTATTTATCCAAAGTTTTGTACTTATTACAGTCGAACCACATTAACGTGAACATGCTTACGTGAATTATTTTTAACTGTTTCCACAATTCCTGAGTTTCTGAGTTATTGAAAACATGAACAAATTTTTTATCCACTCTTTCAGATTACACATTTCGTGCACTTCTTAGAATCACTCGGCGGGGGAACAAATTAAAAAAGGAAAAGAAGTACCTGTAAAACAGTTTATAACTTTTATAATACAGGAACGTAAAAATATTAGAATAATAATTTAATAACTATTAACAAATCAGAAGTAAACATGCTTTTAATTTCCAATACCTACATGTCAAGATAATTCAATTTTTATTTTAATCTAACAATAATAATAGTATGGTGTTTATTCAAAGTTTAGCATTAGAATTACATTAATATAAAGTTTGAAAGAAACCAAAACTGTGCAGTATTAATTTATCAGTTTTATTATAATTATTATTTGTACGAATTTCCATATATTAGCATTAATTATTAAAATATTCGTTACTTCAAAATTCCCAATTTTGCTTTAAATTGGGATTGGGCATTTTGAAAGCCTTGCAACTCTAACAGGAACTTAATAGGTTTCTCTAGTATTTCACTAAAAATTATAACTAGCCACATGGAGTGAATGGGCCAGATAACTCATGGAAAATAAATCGCTGTTTACTGGAAGTAAGGAAGACCTACTGACTCCTAAATGAAATCCAAGTAAAAGTCTTTCAGAGCTCCCAATTTACACTATGTAAGATTTATGTCTTACACACTGTAAGATATGAATCTATGCAACAGATTTTGCTACGTGTCTTTTTTAACCAAGTCTTATTGTCATTTTTGTTTGTGGTGGTCCAGGAAACATCATAAGTAAACTTTCAAAAAATTAAACAGATTATTCTGAAAACATGAACTATGAAATTTGTTGCAAAACCGGCCAACTCCCTAATGTGGAAAAGTGCATTTTTTCATTTTTTTGTGAATTTAGTAAACATTTCCATCACCTGAAAACAAGAAAGTGTGTCAAAGCTGGTTTAATTTCTTTACTGTATGAATTAAAAATCATAATGTGCTTCAAAACCTGTCAAATCCAAAGGCGGACAAGTTTCGAAACTGGTCATCTTCATATTCACTAGATGGCGCGTCTGCTCTACCCAATGCTTACTTTACAATTAGTTTACTGTTGTTGTGTTTGCAAAATGATCACATTTTTTAGAAGAATAAAAAAAATATATTTTTCGATTTCAAGGAGTTGGTGAATTTTGCTAGTACATGACACTGTATATGCATGGAAGCTCGAACAGAATTGGGTTTATCAACGATTTGTGTTCGTATTTTATTAAGAAACATTCAGAATTGTTTGTAGAAATTTGTATAAGAGTATTTAAGCTGTTCTATATAGAATATCATTTCAAAGACACATTACACATATAATACTTTTCCTTTTTGTGCATTCATAGATGTTTATTTAAATTAACCTTTTACAAATATTTTTAGAGCAAACATCACACTTACGGGTTTTCATCTGAATGAGTGTATAGATGCTCTATTACATTAAAGGAAAATTAGGAGGATTATACATGAATTACTTGGGCAAGATTAATTGATCACCAGCCATGTCACAAAGAATAAAACTGCTTACACTAAACAACGCCAAGTCGAGGATCAATCAATTAAACAAAACTTTTGCTAAAAAAGAATCCAGAAACAACTAACTGCCTTTAACATTGAGACACAGGGAAGAGTGTTTCAAGATTACATGCAAACACATTGTTGAATCAGTGTTCGAAAAAGTGATTTTCACAGATAAGAAATGATTTTGCCTTGAGGGATCCAACAATGCCAGTTTATACACTGAAGCAGGATATGATAGCGTCATAACACCCCATTGACTGAAGCATCAAATGGATAGTGGCGATGTTATGAATTTACACGGTGAATCCAGTTTTAATAATTTCATGATAAAGGTTGGTGAAGGCAAACAGCCTAAATATCTTAATGACTTATGAACCTTTATTTCATGATATCATGGACAACTTGGTCAGAAGAAAGGGTTTTGGCAGTAAGAATATTTCAAATTACTGAGAGTATTCCTACTGTAAAAAAAATGCTGAATTATCTGAAGTCTAACAAAATTGCTGTCTTAGATTGTCACAGAATGTGTGGCACCTAATATGGATGAGGTTCTATATGGCAAAAAGATCTGATTTGTGCTCTGGAGAGATGTATATTGAAGATTAATAACAAAACCAGAAATCTATATAAATCAATTCCTGGCAGTGGCGGCTCGTGCACAGAAAATAAGTGAAGAGGCACACTGTATTTTACACAGTACTCGTTTATAGAATATAAATTTACATTTAAATAAGTATCTTTACTTAATTTTAGTTAAGACCATGCTTAATAAAAATTGCGCATTAAAAATACTTAAATATTATTTTTGAGCTCTTCACCTATTTCCGGTTCACGAGCCGCCACTATCCTAGACGATATTATTATTATTCCAGGAATCGATTTATATGGATTCCTGGAATAATTTCGTCCAAGACGTTTGCTAAAGGTCGTTGGTGTTAAGCCACTATCAAACGAAGAACCATACGGTAGTCTTTAGCACAAAATACCTCATAAACAGGTTTTTCATGCAGGAAACGATCCAAATATGCCGTTTGATAACAAATTGCCGAACATATGTTCGTCAATCACACATTTTCGACTGTTTAAATCACATACGGTAGTTATTAGAATGAAATCAGAGAATCGCGATTACAGAACACCCTCTATTCTTTTCCCTTTTAAACATCCTTGGAGGGGGAATAATAGCCAAATGTTGAGTCCGTTGTTTACATTTCTGGATTTCGTTCTTCAGTTTATGCTTAAAAACAACCCTACTGAAGTTGCTTCCGAGCGACAATAGCTTATATTTTAGAATATATCGTCTTCTGTCTTATAGCACCTTAAAAGGAGCACAAATGCAATAACTGTCTCTCCTTTTTGTCACATTTATTTGTTACACATTTGTGATTATTTAGTGGTAGGCAAAGTTTTGGCTACCCATTTTCATGGATTTTATGTAAAATGTTTTAATTTTGAGATATTTAACAGTTTTTTATATTCATATTTGCTTCTTATTGTCCCTTCAAATCAAGGTGAGGGATACAACTGTACATGATTTGTAATTTTTTTCAGAATCAGGTAGTCACCAAAGTTTTGTCCAGCAGTGCATCTTTTTAGCTTCACCTTTTCAGTATTTTAAAATATACGTATATGGTTTTCCCCTATCAGTGGCAGCTCGTGAACCGAAAATAGGTGAAGAGCTCAAAAATAATATTTAAGTATTTTCAATGCGCAATTTTTATTAAGCATGGTCTTAACTAAAAATACTTATTTAAATGTAAATTTATATTCTATATATGAATACAGTGTAAAATACAGTGCGCCACTTAACTTATTTTCGGTGCACAAGCCGCCACTGTGCCCTATATGAGTTTATGGTCAGTATTCTTCTCAGAAATTCTTTGAGAATTTTAAAGTGTACTTCACATACATATGGCCTCTTTCTTGTATGCATATGTACATTTAATTGCATTTATAGATAACATATGCATCAGATTTGTATGCTTGACTTATAGTCAGCTTGTAAATCTTCGTCAGATAAAGACAGATAGCACATGACAGAATTACAGTACGAAGAATTGGAAAAACACCCAGGGCCAGCACAGGAATTGAACCCGCTCTCCTACACTCAAAGCAGCGTGGTGACATAACCACTCGGCCATGGAGGGCTCACATTTAATTGCTATTTGGTTTGATCTTAAAAAAATAAATAAATAATAGTGGCAGCTTGTGAACCGAAAATAGGTGAATAGCTCAAAAATAATATTTAAGTAATTTTCAATGTGCAATTTTTATTAAGCATGTCTTAACTAAAATTAACTAAAAATACTTATTTAAATGTAAATTTATATTCTATAAACGAATACAGTGTAAAATACTGTATACCTCTTCAGTGGCGGATTTAAGGGGGGGGGGGGTTAGGGGGCTGAAGCCCCCCCCCCCCCCAAAAAAAAAACACTGACATTCACAATTGAATATTGCAATTGTAAATTTTTTATTGGTCTAGAATAACACTTTGAAATATCTTAGCCCCCCCCCCCCCCCAAAAGTCAAGTTCTGGATCCGCCACTGTGCCTCTTCACTTATTTTCAGTGCACGAGCTGCCACTGATAAATAAAATACTATGTTTATATTAAAAAAAAAGAAAAAAAAAGAAATCATCTAGAACATATATCACCAGGGTTCATACTCAAATATGAGAAAAAAATTTCCTGAGTTTTCCTTTCCAGACAATTTTCAAGAAAATATTAGCGATATATTGCAAGTTTACAAGAAACACTCCTCTAGAGAGGAGAAAATACTTCTACTTCCATTGTATAATGTCATATTACTTCCGATCATGATAGAAATTCGTACACAGAAATCATTGCTCCCATCTGTATTTTCACAATACTTAATCATTTGTAACTCAATATGAAGCTAAACAAGAAAAATATAGTATGAGAGAAAGGAAACATTTGTTTTTCCAGGTTTTATAATCAATTTTCTCTGAATTTTAATGAAAATTTTTATTTCCCCTGAGTTTTCCCTGATTTTTTCTTTAACAAAATCTAAATTCCCTGAGTATTTCAGGTTTTCCCTGATGAGTATGAACCCTGGTCACACTTGTATTTCAAGTATGAACATACAGATATTTATTTTAATTATTATTTACTTTAGAGAAAATCCATTAGAACATAATATCACAAATGTAAATGTGCATTAAGTCACACTTTCTTTAAAGTCAGTCAGAAAATCTACAATGTATGAATATACAGATATATATTTGAACATCATCTCTCACTTTGACATCCTCCACACACGGGCTTTTTCTGAGCATCATGAATGAATAGATGGCTAATTAGATTTTTCTTACGAGAAAATATTTCAGGATACATCATACACATGAATAGTTTTTTCTTTTATCTCATTCTTGTTGAACATTAAGATCTATTTTGAAAAAAAAAAAAAAAAATCCTTTTTTTTATTCTTCATATAATAAGTTGCTTTTCGTCATCATAAGAAAACAATGAGTATTTAAAAATTGTTTTGTCGAAACATTTAGAGTGCACTATGATTTTAATCCATTAGTTGTAGAATGAGATCAATGTTACTGAAACAGAGTGAAAATTTAATTTTTTTTATTGTTTTGAATATGGTATTTCAAACTTTAATTGCTTTGTGTTTACATATTTTGGGTTCATTTCTCTAGTCCACTGATTTTGTGTTGCTATAACAAGTACGCTGGATACATTTGTTGGGTTAGAAATTTCATTTTGTAATAATGTGTAATATTTTTATGAATTTCCCCGCTTGTACTACAATATATTAGTATGAATAACAATAGGGGACAACTATGTGCATTATGTTATTTTAGAAAGGGAACCAGATGTGAGCAAAAGCAAAACTTTGTTGAATGTAGATTGCAGAACAAATTATTAACATTTTTCTCTAAAAATGAAATTGGAATACTTTTAACAGAGAGTAATTTGACAAATTTTCAGAAAAGACTTGGATTTCTTGGAAATGACACACAAGTGAATATCCGATGAGAAAATAGAATGGCCATATTTATGATTTAACATTTTTACGAACTTAGAATATTATTTGTAAATTAAGATTTATTAAAAATAAGTGTATAATTGCAGTTCAAAAAAATTTCAGAGTAATTTTTTTAAATTTATGTAACTTTTTAGTTCTTTTAATGCAATAATGAAATGGAAAATACCCTTTGTTAATTAGGTATTTATATATTTTTAAAAAGTTCACATATTATTTTGCCTTTTTTTGAAAAAAAAAAAAGTAAAAAATGTCCAATACTGAAAAAGTATCCACAAAGATAAGATAAAGAAAACAATATTGATGAGATCTCCAAGAAAAATGAGTTCAGATAAGATTAAACTAACAAGGAAACATTCAAAAGGTGTCGTCTTCAAAAAATATTGAAAATAATATATGTGATTCTACTCTTCATAAAACAGCAGAAAGTGAAAAAAAATATCAGGTGAATTGAATTACAGCGACCACAAAAACTTATCAAAATTAAGCATTTTTGGCCGTTTAGCGCTGTTAGGTGATCGCCTAGCAGTGTGAAATCGCCAAATATGCATAATTTTGATAATTCTTTGTGGTCAGTGTGTTTTATGAAGAGTAAAATCACATATATTTTTTTCAATATTGTTTTGAAGATGACACCTTTTGAATGTTTCCTTGTAAGTTCACTCTCTGTGAAAACATATGTAGGAAAGAATGTGTAAATTGCTTCACACAAAATAAATAGTATTATTCACAAAAATAATAATATGAATAAAAAGTAAAGTTTAGGGTCGAGTGGGATTTATGTCACACTAGTACCACACTATAGGCAATTGGCGACAAATTAATACTAATAATAATGAATAAAGAAATAGAGATAAATAAATAAATAGTAATAATAATCTGTGGTTGGTATAAATATTATATCTGAATCAAAAAGGAGCTTACTGAATTAACAGTTTAGTCATAAATATACATTAGAATACATTAATGACAAAAAGGAATTATACAATAGATTTAATCCTAATGAAAAAGAAAAAGCTTGTGAATTGGAAATATGAATATATATTTCTCCCATTGTAAATCTAGACCTACCAAGAAAAATAATTAAAATTTCCAATGAAATATGAAGGAATACAAAATGGCAGAGTGTACCAAAGTATACTCCTTTGACATTTCAGCTACATAGAACTCAGCACGTCTCTCTGAACATCACATAGTTCTTGACCATAATTTAAAAACAAAGTGTACAAAATTTCAATAAATAAGATTAAAGGTTTCAGAATACCATAAATTTTGTAAATGTAACGCTATCTAGTTATTTATTTTGGTCTATGACATTTGACAGGCCACCCACTTCAGATCTGACTAAGCTCAAAATTTCATGGTCATTTTTTCTGGGATCTATGATTTTTAAATAACTATATACAGTAGAGAGTCAAAAATCCGCACAGCTCGGGACCAGAGGTTGTGCGGATTTTAGGATTTGGCAGATTTTGGAGCCAATAAAAATAATTTTCAATTTCAATAATAAAAGCGGAATATTAATCAAACTAAACATATACTAGTGAATAATAACACAATTTGACTAAAAATATATATTTATATTGAAACCAATAAATAAAAATGAAAAAATATTCATTAAATTTCGACAAAATTTGTCACATGCAGTTTGTTTTAAACTACATTTAAACATTCACACATACATCATTGATTTTTTTTTTTTTGTCTATTGTAAATAGTCATTAATTCTTATTTTGTAACACAAATTTATTTTTAGAAGAATTTAACTGAATTCTTCCTTACAACTATGCCTTCATCAGATAGCATTTTAAAAAATTAGTTTGCTTTCCACATTGATATCATCATAAAAATCATAATTTTCTTTTGATTTTAATATACTGTTGATAATTTCCTTATCAGCAACTTAGTTCTTGCAGTTTTTCATATTGTAATTATAAAATGCAAGCACAAAATCTGCATTCAAGATCTTTCACAAAAATTCTGATTTGTAGTTTTGTAGCTTAAATTTCATTGTTTGTATCTGAAAAGCTGTGCGAATTTCAGACTCCGGTGGATTTCTGACTCTCTACTGTATATTCAATATACAGATTTGTAATTCTGAATTAGGGAATTTTAAACATGTTTTGGTTATAGAGTCCCCAACAAACGATATTACAAATAAACGTTCAAGCAATAGTTTTCAAACAGCATGAAATTGCGACAAATAAAACATCGACAATTAGATTTTTCAAAATGGCAATCTCAAATACATTATTTAAAGAAAATTATTTGGTAATGATTTTCTAATGCATTTAAGAAATATGCTTTATTCTCATAAAATTTCAGCAAGATTTAGAAGAGAATGTTTTTTTTTCTTTTATTAAGAAATTGCCCACTTAATATTATGATCTTAAACTCTGAGGACTGACATTACTTTTTTTAGTAGAAATTTGTATAGGAAACTTATTAGGTTATTTTTTGTTATGTTAATTAAGGCTGTTGAATGATTATTTTAAAACAAGATTTAGAGAAACACATAGGGCCTGATTAATGCTGGGGCTCAAGGGGCACATGCCTTGGGCTCTGAATAATAAAGGCCTTAAAAATTCCATTTTGCTATTTTGGCCCCCCAAAATGGCAAAAAATACAGCATCATAAAATGAAAAACAGGGTGGCTAACATTAAAACTTTTTCAATTTCCTGACTTTCCAATGACTATTTTGCACCATTTTCTCTGACTTACAGTGTTTATTTCCCACAAAAAATCAGAAAATTAGTACATATTTTAGCAATTTACAATAACGAGCTATAAAATGAGACCTGTTTTCACAAAATTTGGTAGAATTCCCTGTCTTTTTCATGATTCTCTGGCTTCCCCTGGCCTGTGGCTACCCTGAATTCTGTCATTTTAGCAGCTCATACACAGGTATGTATGTACCTTTTCGGATTGATGCATAGCACAAGGGAGAGAAGGAGACCCACAAAATACATGTGCCTTGTGCCTCACATGAAGCTAATCGGCTCTGAAACACACATAAAATGTCAAAAAACTAGGCGAAATTGATCTCGGATCAAACTTGGCTTCTACTCACGCTTGCCACAAAAAAAAAAAAAAAAAAAAAAAAAAAGTTGATTACAGAGCTAACTTTAAATAGATATCAATGATTGGTCAAGTCTAAAATTAGGTGGCTGTAAAAATAGTGGTATTAAAATTTTCTTTTGTGAGAACAATACTTTTACTGCCTTCCAATTTCAAGAGAGTGGAATGCTTCAACCATTAATTAGGCAAAGCAAGTAGAAAGCCAACAATAAATTCAGTGAAAATAAATGTTTTTGATGTGACTGTGTCATTATAGAAAGGAAAATATTTTTAACTGTAGCAAATTTAATTATAGACACTGGACAATTTTCTTGTCAGTTGAGTAAGAAAAAAATGTATAAAAGTATAATTCAGTTAAACCTAAAAAAAATATATATATACAGAGATTTTTATCTTGTAGTATGTAGTTTCCAATGAAATTTAGCACCATTTTCATACAAATTTGAGTAAGCAAAAGGGAAAAAAATATATTAGGATTTATATTAAGCATCTCATGTATTGTGTCCATACATATAAAAGGTGTTTACAGTGTGTTACAAAAATTAATATATTTTGTGTATACTAATAAGATATAGGTAAACTCGTATCATAACCCTTACAGGCCTCGCAGCGTTCCTAAAAATTTACTCGCGTTTTATTATACTGTCACCACCATTGTTAAAAACTTTTTTCTTCCAGGTTTTAATGTTAAAGTATTACGTAAATAAGTGTTCATTTAAAATAGTGGTGACAATGTTACAAAATGATTCCTAAAATTTTAGGAACAATGTGAGGTCTGCCCTTATATAAAACATCAAGAAAATTTAAAAATATATACACGTTAAACTAGGTATTTTTTTTTAGATGTTGACTAAAACTGACTTTTTAATAAGAGGATATTTCCCAATTAATATTTTCTTCATATGTGAAGTGAATATTTACACTTATTTATGTAAATGCATTTGAAGGTTTTAAATGCATTCTTTCATTTTCACCTCTCTGATATGAATGCCTAAATGCCTATTTAATTTGACCTTGTCAAAAAATCCTTTAGAACATACCTCACACTTGTATGGTTTTTCCGCTGTGTGATTATATTGGTGTTTATCTCGATTACTTTTTGTAGAAAATTTCTTAGAACAAATTTCACACAAATATGGCTTCTCTCCTGTATGAACGAGTACATGTCTACTTAGTTTGACCTTTTCAAAAAATCCTTTAGAACATACATCACAAAAATACAATGGTTTTTCTCCAGTATGGATGTATAGATGTCTATCTCGATTACCCTGTTGAGAAAATCTTTTAGAACACACTTTACAAACATATGGCTTTTCCTCTGTATGAATTCGTTCATGTGTGTTTAGATGATATTTTGTTGAAAATGCTTTAGAACATACTTTACAAGCATGTGGCTTTTCTCCTGTATGAGTGCTTACATGTCTATTTAGACTCGCTCTTCGAGAAAAACTTTTCATACACAAATCACACACGAATGGTTTTTCATCTGTGTGAGTATATAGATGTGCTATTAGAGTATTTTTTCGAAAAAATCTTTTAGAACATACTTCACACTCGTAAGGTTTTTCCCTAGTGTCACATTTTAGATAAACATTACGATCCATTTTGGAAAAGAAAACGACAATCACAGGACCTCAAAGAAATAATAATGTATATCTTTTTGTGGAAGCTAGTAAAGAGTAATTTGCTCCAGAGAAAATAACTTGTATTCTTCAAAGTAACTTCATATCAGCATGATTTTTATAACTGAAACAGAAAGAAATTTTTTAAATGCATTGCTTAATTGTAGCTATAAATCTATATTAATATGTATTGTGCATTAATTATTCTATCTATAATAAAAAAAGAAAAAAATCATGTTTATTTAAACATTTCTTCAATTTAAAGAAAAGTAATTGAAATTGCCTTTTTCTCTAAACACTTCTTTAAAAATAATAATAATAATAATATTTTTTCATTATCTTTTGCATTTTTACCAATTAAAAAACATTGACTTTTATTCATTTATTTCAACTGATTCAGATTAACCAAAAAACTATTTAATAAATAAATTGCAGTACAGAATTAATAAATAGAATTACAGTAGACTTCTAGAAATCCACAAATTTTAGAAATGTGCTCAATACATACAATGTAAACAATGACAGTAAAGATTCTAAGGAAAAACATGAAGACAGCATTTGTAATTTAATGGTGATACAACAGAAAATGATTCTAATGAGATAAGGTAAGGAAATTTTAATTGAAGTCTAGGTTATGGAAAACATAACATCTGTGTTTGAAAAAATAAAAACTATTCAAAGGCAATAAGAAAAAAATATAATCATCAAAAAATAAAACAAAAATATTTATATTTCTCAAAATTGAAATTAAATTTATAATGTACAATTGCATCAGATTTTTTTTTTTTTTTTATACTTAAATTTTGTTTACTTTATACAGCAAATTTTTCTTTGTTAATCTGAAAAAAAAAATAAAAAAAAATAATAATAATAAGTACATAGTATAAAACTTATTGCATTTATTATTCTTTAGCTGCCCCCCACCCCCAACCTTTAAAAAAAAATATTATACACATTTTATATACTTATGTTTATCACTAACATTTTAAAACTAGTACAACATTAAAATTCTAATTATATTTTTATATAAATAAAGAGAAGTGTCTGTGTGTGTGTCTGTCTGATCTCTGGTGCTCACACTACCAACCGCAGAGTTACAAAACTTCACACATAGGTACCTGAGCCCATGTAGGTGTGCACCTCATCGAGACTTTTTCAAATTTCGAAATAGAATTAAAAAAAAAAAAAAAAAAATCAGTTTTAAATATTGGTTTTTATGTTTAATATTTCACAAATTTATTCTTCTATTATAATCGTCTGCGTATCTTAGCAACGACTATTATGCTATTTATTTTTTATTTAATACATTCATTTAAAGGCAAAATCTCTTTTTTTCTTCTTTTTTTGATTTATTATATTTATTGAAAATAAAATGGTAATGCAGTAGAACAATTAAATATATTAAATTTAAACTGATTTACAACAGTTATGTTTATGTTTAATTTTTATTGTATAACAGTTTTTTTTTTTTTTTTTTTTTATTCTTTTAAAAGAAAAATGTTTTCGTTTCTTTCTTTCTTTTTTCTTTTTTAATTTGTAGTATTTATCAGGAAATAATTGTAATATATAGTAGAAAAAATTAAACTGATTAACCCATAATTCACCACTGTCTTAAAAATAGGACATTAAATTAACGTTTAATATATATATTTTTTTAATTTTTAAAATGACGATTTTTGAAGATTTATTCATTACATTTTAAACACATTATTACTTAAAAAAGTTTTATGTTCAAGAATAACAGACAAATAAATTTAGTGAGGTAATATGCTACACTTTTGTACTGGTAGATCAATTATATATAAAAAATATATCTAGATGGTCTGTTTTTCTTATATTTACGACTGTCCTAAACCATTGTCCCATTTTTAGGACAGCCTGAACCAATTAAGCTAATGAAAGGTTGGTAAGTTTTTTTGATTTTGTATACATACATAGGCTTAAAGAAACATATATTTAAAATTTTATAAAGAAAAAAATATTTTTTCAATGCTTGGTACGATTTGGGTTAATTTTTTTTTTTTTTTTTCCTGAATCTAATTCCTTTAAAAAAGAAATCTACTTTTTATTTTATTTTATTATACTGATCAGAATCAAATCGTAATATAGCGTAAATAGAGGGGGCTGTAAAATACATGGTACAAAAACTAAAATATTTAATAGATGCTGAGATACAGTCATCTTTAAAATCATTGTTCTTATATAACAGCAGAGCCACCTATGGTTGATAAATACCCAAACTGAAGTGCCCGGGAAAGACCTTTCTGCAGGTAGTGGGAATCTGGACCCAATGCAGTGCAGGTGGAGAATGAGCTGCCGTAGACAGCAGGCACTCGAAGCAAAATTTAGAGCAATTTCAATGCATTTTTTTTTTTTTTAATGTGATGTAAGAAATAAATATTGATTCAAATCTTTTGAAAAATCATTTAAATATAGTGACCAGCGAAGCAGGCATAGCCTGCTAATATAAAATATAATATATTATAGAATAATTAAAAATATAATTTTATTTTAAATTCAATTTATTTTCATTATTTATTTATTTTACTATACCTAAGTAAATAAAAGGAACTATATATCACAAGCAGAATTATACAGGTGCAGCCTTTAACAAAATTCTAAAATTAGCTTTACACCGAGAATAAACAAACAGAAATCACATTCATTGTTCAGTTTAAATAATGTAGAAAAGAAAGCCAATAGCAAAAATTAAAAGCAGTAAAAAATTAAAATAAATAAAATAGCATGTGTTTGTGTACACACACAAGGGAAAAATATATAGTTACTTTTATGAAAATAAGGAAATTAATATAATTTCTAAATACTAGTCCCATGATCAAGAATTTTTAACTAAAATCTGCTCTTACATTGTTTATCATAATCTTTCCTAGATACTAAAAATTGAAAAATAAATAAATAAATAAAATAATAATAATAAAATAATCATACGAACAGCTTTAACATATCTGAGTATACTATTTACTCGTAGAGAATTCCCATATAAATATCAAAGAAATTTAACTGTTATTATAAGAAAAAAATGCACAAAATACTACACGACAATCTGAATTAAAATAGTTTAAATTATTTTGCACTCAAATTATTTACACTATTCATCTAAATAATATGATTAAATGTATAATTACGCTATATATACACATATATATGATACAACTTCTTTGATTGCAAATGTCCTCACTTTCATCAATAATAATTAGCCTTTGCCTGAAATAATAGATACAAATTTAGTATAGTATACACAAAAGTAGACATTTTTCTATATCATACATTTACTTCATATTAGAATCACATAATTTTCAATACTGTGAATACAATATACAAACATTAGTCTAATCCTAACATTTTGGAGAAACATATCTAATATTATTTTAAGAAAAAGTAAAAACCATTAAAAGTAGACCATTTTTTCTGTTTTTAATGTGTGTGTGAGTTTGTTATTTTTAAGTAAATTTATTCAGTATAATTTTTTTTTTTTTAAAGTTAAAATAACATTCAAACTAAATGTATCAGATGCTTGTCTTTCACATAAACTTTTATAGAACTTCATCCAACACATACTGAAAATTAGCAAATTCCGCAAGTAGCAATTGATTGTCAAGAATATATACTCTAAAATCTAATTAGAATATAGAATATATGGGTAATTCTCTGAAAAGTGGTCATTTCATGTCCCAGTAGTCTTGAGGGTATACTTTTAAAAGCACAAAAACAAAAAGCTGTTTAAACTATCAATATTAATTGGTTTTACATATAAACTGTTATTCTTTGGTTATTGGAATTCAAATATAATTTTTAAATAATTTTTAAAATGCAAAATATCATTCCCTCACTGTGTCCCCATTCCCACATCTCTGTAAATAAAATGGTTTCTATAGTATTAAAGCTTGTATATTTGGATTATTTGAATTAAAAACTTATTAAACGTACTTTAATAAATATTTATCCATTATACTATATTTATATATTATGCAACGAAAGAAATTAGAATACTTTTTATTGTTGTCCCTGGTAACAGATATCATTCCCTCATCAAACTATAATGACATCCTTACTCACTGTATAATGATAGCACATACTTTATATAAGTCAAACTTAATTTATATACCAGCAAAGTAAAGAAACCATTTTGAATTCTGTTGGAAACATTTAACAATGAATAGCATATGGCTCTCAAACGTTAGATTGAAATACAGTATTTTTATTATATGTCATTCCCTCACTCATTATAAAGTTAAGTAAAATAAATCAAATTTGATTTTTTATGATGTTATATTAATAAAAATATGTTTTAATGAATATTTAGTGTTTGAAAATCTAACTAAACTTAATAATATTTTTATAAAGTAATTTTTAGAAGAAATTTGTCATTCCCTCACAATCATTCCCTCATTTTTCTAATTAATAAAAGTAATTGCTATATCAAAAATTATCAAATACAGTTTGGTTTATATTATTTTTATTATTAATTGTAACATGTGTGTACATGTACAAAATGAAAAAAAAAAAAAAAAAAAAATAGGAGCAATTTTATTTGGACTAAGGTTTTTTCTTTTTTTTTTTTTAAAAAAAGGCCCACTTTTCAGAGAATGACCCATATATGAACCATAAAAGCATTCATATTTATTTGAAGCAGGGTTGGAAGAAACCCAGGATTTTTCAGAAAAACCTAACCAAGTGCATTTTATTAGTTTTTTTTTTTTTTTTCAGGGATCTGAAGAAAATTTACTTTGTTATCTTTCTTTCCACATTTGTTCTTTTATAACATAAAGTATATTATTAATAAGATAATTTAAAAAGTCAAATGATAATTATTCATAAAAATAAAAATAAAAACTTTTAAATTTCTAAAATCCTTCTTTAAGTTATAAGGAAATTTTTAAAAAATAAAATAATAATGCTTTTCAATATTTTAAAATTCTCTTTACCTGTCCTTTACAACAAAATCTTGGATTTAAATAATTATAACAATCCAGCTTTATTAATTTTTTGTATTCAATAAATTTTCTTGAAATGTTTTAAATTACTGTTCTGTTATTAATTACAATATCTATTTTCTATTAATTACAGTTTTTAATGGAATTTTGAATTTTTTCAATAAAACTATTCAAAACCCAACCTTTCACGCTGAGAGCTAAGAATTGTTATTGATATTGATTGTATTAAAACGATTGCATTAGGTAAAGTTAAATTTACATTACTCTCTAAAAAATAAAAATGTTTCTTGTTTCTTTAAGCATATAGTAATTTGTCTTAAATGAGAAATACTCTTTCAAAATAAAATAAGTTAAATAAATTTTAATGTTAATGTACCAGGTGTTAATGTACCAGTGTGTATTAACACCATTGTCACTGAACGTAATAGTTAATTGACGACAATGAAAAGATTTGTAAGTAATAATTTTAAAGCAAATATGATAAACATAAAAAAAAAAAAATATATGAATTTTTTTTTTTATGTCTACAATTGATTTTATTAAATAAATATAAATTTTTATTGAAATTGATTGGACTGAAAAAAATTCAAAGTGTCAAGGCTGAAAATATTGACGCTTTAATATATATTTTGGCATAATGTTGGTATCCTCTATATAATATTTTTCTAACGTGGACCAGCTACAATTATTTTTTGTCGAAATGATATGATAGTGGTGAAATTAATAAAATACGTGAAGATAAAAAGTGAAATTTAAAAATGAACAATATTTAAGCACGGAGTCTCAGCTCTGTGAACTAATAAGAAGAAATGACAACATTTGTGTGATGACATTATTTTATGGAAAAATGTATTTTTAAAAGTTGCTTCATCAGAATCTTTGCATCATTTTTAACCTAGCAATATTTTAAAGATATATACAGAAAATGAATTATTATCACAAATTGATTAAAAACGCAACCACAAAAAATGTTATCAAAATAGGATATTTTTTTCTTTTTTTTTTTTGTAATACTAAAATTTATACCAGACTAAATAAAATGTGATTGCACTCTTGGTGATAAAAATTTAATTGGCATCATGGGGGCTCTGTAAAACTGTACTGCCTGCAGTATGAAAACTGAGTCGTCAACCATGAATTTTATTTTGAAACTTTGCATTGAATGATTCTGGTTTCACTATTGCACAATATTTATTTGGTTATAATAATAATTTGGCTTTTAGTAAATTAAAATTTTAATTAGGTGGTGAAATTGGTATACTTTTCATGAATTTCAAATGTTTAAGGCAAATAAGAAAAGAAATACAGTGCGAAAATTTCGTACAGGTTTGCTAGTAGATATATAATTGTATTCGTATAATGAATAAAAACATGCTTAGATTGGATATCTATTGCCCTTGGCGATTTTTAAATTTGGCGATCAAAAACGTAATATGAAAATAAACATGACAGATGTATACATTTTCTTAATATATATTGCACGAAATATTTTTTCATATTATTAGTTGCTTTCTTAATAAACGTTATTAAAATAACCATAATTTTTAAAAGAGATTAAATATGTTCGCCAGGTAACTTGTAGATCCTTTTTTTCTTTTTCGCCAAGGACGACAACATCAAATCAGTGCCTTAAACCATCTACATTTAATTTCCCACTGTTATATGTGAAAAAATTTGCATTGTGAGAAAAAATATCGAACATTTATCACTTATCAGCAATTAATGAAAATAATAATTAAAAAAAAAATTCTAACCTATTTCCCTTAGAGAGAAGAAGGATTTTCGGAACAACTTGCAGGTTGGTCTACAACTTTATTTATTATTATTATTATTATTATTTTCGGTGCTTATGATGATATACATAATGATTATTTATCTAGTTCGAAATGCGACTTTTGGAAGAGATTGCCATGGCTCGCCACTTTAACAAATACTGCAGAGAATCCATAACGACATAGCACGGAGTAATAAGCGACATAGTTATCTTTCAAAACAGTGCCAAAAGTCAATCGCCATCGCCAAGTAAGATTTTAGATCAACCTGCGTGCGAGTTGTACCGGGCTTTTCACCTGCTTATATCTACAACAAATGTAATTCATATAAGTTAGAAATTAGTTTATTAATGTCAAATCTTAAATACTAAAAGGAATTCACGTATTTTCAAATTACATAACTTGTAGTGAAAATCAAATTAATTCAATCAACTAATTCATACGATATTAAACCATTTTCGAGCTTTGTTTCAAGTTTCCTAGAAAGCTAGACAAGAAAGCATGGACTAGATTATTTGGCATGTATTTACTATTTACTTTTTGGAAATATATTTATGTGTGTGTGTGTGTTTATTTTTACTTACCTTCTTATGTTTTTTGAATACTTTTATAAGTAATATTTTATGCATTCTTTTTTAATTTTTGTTATCTGTACATGAAATGGTGTTATGACATTATGTCTTGCTTCAGAGAGAAGAAAAAAAATTTTTTTTCAAAAATATAATTATTAATTTTTTTTTTTTTTTTTTAAACTGAATTTAAAATTATAAATTGATTACATTGTATGAATTAATTATTGGAGTATATATACTAAAATCAATGTATTACATCGATACAACTAATTCAAAATATCTCACATTAAAACATCTGAATATTTCATTCGAGCTTTCGAAAGCTTAGATGAAATACATACATAACTAGTTGGATGTTTTAAAGTAAGATATTTTGAATTAGTTGTATTAATGTTATATGCTGTTTTTAGTATATAATACTCCAATAACTGAATTTTAAAACATAGAATTTCACTAAATAAAAAATATTTATTTGTTTGTGTTACATCTCACTAAGAAAATATTGAAATCTTATAACATGATGATAAGGATTTTTAAGTAGGTATATGCTGCGAAAAGTGAGAAATAATAATTCCACCAACCAACACTTCAAGATGGCAGTTATTTAAGTTTTGAAAAGAAAGTAGAAATGTATAAGGGCCTTGATCTGAAGAAATAATCTGTGCAATTATACAATCCAAAATATTCCATGTGAATAATAATCTAACCATCGTTCTTCACAGTGTTTTTTCTGTTACTAAAATATGTACTAAATATTTCAGTTTAAGCATTGTATGATGTAAATACTAGCCTACCAAAGATTTTCAAGTATATGATGTCATACAGTGAATGGTCTAATATCATATCATACTATTTGTTAAATCATATTCGAAGATTATCCTCTCCTCAAGTGAAGTAAGACCAATTAAACAAAGCATGTATTTTTATTCATTGTTATGTAAGGCAATAACAAAATGTCATGGTATCACAGTGTTACATGTATATGATTGTCAATGAATTAAGCATCATTAACATTTGGTAATTTAATTATAACTTATTTATTTTTTTGCTAATAAATGTGATTTTGATTGAAATAATTGTTTATTTGAAATCAGTGGTGCACCACGGAGGGGGCTTAGGGGGCTCAAGCCCCCTCCAGAACTAGCTGACATGGTAAAAAACTTTAGATATGCATAAAAAAAAATATTATTCAAACACAGATATTGTAAGCAAAAATAAAGTTTATAAATTATACATTAAATATTAGGAATTTTTTTAATTCTTACATTCAAACACAAAAACAGTGAATTAGTTCTTTGTTTTTTAGTTGAAAGATACCCTAGACATTCCATTGCAATTTTTAGGAATCGGCTTCTAAGGCCCTAAAGCATACACTGTTATCATGAAATTGAGGGAGTATCTAAAAAGTCAAGCTGAAGAAGCAATCTGATGTGGAAGTAAGCAGGGATGTATTTGTCAGAAAAATGGGATACCAGGCTCATATAATTTTATATTTTAACCCTTTCGACGTTACGTGTTTTTTTCTATTGTTGCAACAAAAATACCTGATTTGTTTACCCTATACTACAAAATAAACACCTGCCTTTAGAATTCAGCGTTGCACTTTAGGAGCTCTAGAGTTGAGAAGAAATATTTTTCCCCCACACACAGAGGACTAATCTCTTTGTTGAAAGAGGCGTGTATCAATACAATGGAAATATCTTATCACAATAGAAGCTGGCAATCCTTTACCCAGATATACCTCTCAGCTAAATTACGATGATTTTTGAGGGAAAAAGGAAACCCTGCTTCATTTTTCAGAAAAAATAAGCGCATAGATATTTCTGAGTAGAGTTAAAACTGAAATTTTTAACGTGTAATTTATGTATGATACTAATAAAACGCATCTATTTTCCTCAGATTTATGTGTTCCTGAAAAGGATGCAGCACATCAAATCTCTTTAAATACATTCCCTAAGAACTATCTTTAAAAGTTAAGATAATTATAAAAACAAATAAATAAATAAACTTTATATAATAGTTAAGACAAGTACATTGAAACAAAATAAAAACATTTAAAATTAGTCGTTCGTATATATATATATATATATATATATATATATATGGATAGAGTTTTGTTCTTTATTTATTTTGATGTGTGGGGAGGGGGGTGTTGAAAGAGAAAAAAAAATATGTAAAAAATTGATTGCATATTTTATAAATTATATGTTTTTTTTTGTTTTTTTTTTTTTTGAAGCGTCATGCCGTTTTCAATAATATATGCACTAAAAAAACATTTTTTATATTAATATTGTAATTTTCTATGATAAGTTGTTTATTTATTTGTTATTATTTTCTTGTAAAGAAAATTCTCTTCCTGAAATCAGTCGTGTAGCTGTAACATGTCTAGAGCCCTCGAAGTTAAAAAAAAAAGTTTTTTTTTTTTCTTTGTAAAGGAAAAAAGATACTTGATACAAAATTCTTAATAATAAAAGCTCAAGTTTCCCGTAAGGAAAAGTTCTACTGAAAGCTATGTCAAAGCTTAAACAATGTATTGGAATAAAGAAATTAAAAATTTTTCCATGATGCATTTCAAATGAAAATATGTATGTATATATATTAATAATGAAGGAAGATAACTTAACAGAAAAATCTCCTTAATATGTGGAATTTTAATGCGACGTGGAAAATATCTCTCTCTATATATTAATGGCTAAGAGATTTTTGAGTCTGTTTGTCTGTGTGTTGACGCAAGTTGCCACCAGTTTTCCATACTTTAGTTAATTTTAAAATATCTAATTGTCCGATCGATAAGTTAATTAAACAGACGGATTCAGAAAAAATATGCCCCTTTCATTTGGTACCTTATTTGTAAAGACATTTTTATTAGATTTTTAAAAATTAATTAAAATATGAAAATAATAACTTGGTAGAAGTTTTAAAAATGGACATATAAATTTTTAATTGTTGCCAAAATAATAATAATAATAATAATAATAATAATAAATAAATAAAATTACGAATTATTATTTTTTCCCCCAGTATAAAATGCATAGATATAGTATTTTATATAGATCTATCATCCCCATGTTATCGTGCAAAGATTTTTGATGCCGAAAAAAGTTTTGGTATCAGACAATAGGGAGTATAAAACTCGGAAATAATAATCGAGTAGAATGTTAATGAATTTTTTAAATGCCGGAATATTGTACGGCTTTTAAGTGTTGTAATAAATATATGAAAAGAAACGGGATAAGTTTTCATAGATAAGTTATATTCAAGTAATTTATGAAAAATATCATTTTTATAATCAGTTCTTTATTATTATTATGAAACAATTACTGCCTTTATATTTGATGAAATACTCTCTTTAAATTTTAAGATGATTTTATATTAGTAAGTAATATGAAATTTTAAAAATTATTTTAAATTTAGTTAGCAGCTGCGGAAGTTTTAATACATAACTAATATGTTGTGGACACCACAAGACTTTCTTCTGTATATAATCTTATACAAATTTACGCAATACAAATTATTTATTAATTATAATTTATTAAAATTGTTTTCCATGGTGAATGCAGACGATTTTTATCTCAAAGAAGTACAATAATAAATGCCGAAAGAAAGTCAGTTTTGTGCAGATATGAGTATACTAGAGTATAGTTAATAAAAAAAGAAAGGAAAAAGAAAAGGATGAAAAATGGGTATCTAGATTTTTTCATTCTCTTTTAATACATAAATTATTCATAATTTTTTTTTAGCGAAATTATCTATGTGTACTCCCGTGTATATCCATAAGAAAATAAAATGGCCGACTTTTCCCAAATGAAAAGGAATCCCTTTTTCACCCTCGATGATTACAATATGCTTTCACGTGGGAAAAAAAAAAAAAAAGTTAAATAATAAATTCGCTCTTGCATATGTAAACTACATGACGTTTTTATGGCTTTAAAATTAAATAATATTAATAATTTTAAATTTTAATTGTTACAAAGAAATAAAGTGCGAAAAATTCGCACGGGCTTGCTAGTTAATAATAAATTAAATATTTAGAATTAAATTACGTCGACAGAAATGAAAAATATAAATAAATAAACGAATACATGGTTATACAATAAAGAATAAAAAATTTCAGCTCTATTTTTCTTGGAGACGTTTCAAATTTATATAAATATCACATGGTGAAAGTTGAAGAAATTTGTTTTAAATTTTATGTAGATAAGTGTTTAGTAATTTGAACTGGCCAGAAGAAATAAATTTTGAAATACATTTCTTATAATGGAGCGTGAAATTATTTTTTTAGTCCATGAAAATTAATTTTGTTGTTTTTCAACTAATTTCAACATGTTCGATAAAAACTGCGCATTTTGCTTTGTTAAATAATCGAATAAAGATTATTTTCCTTATTAATAAAACATTCTGCATTTATAAAATTAAATAAAACATTCTTGATTTAAATTGATTTTAACCCATTGTATCCCACCGAGACTTTAAAGTCCCATCAAACAAAAGGAAAAACAAAGAAATACTCACTATAGCCTAAATTTACTGCAGGATTTCATCGGAACTTCAAACTCCCTATAGTTAAGCTATATTTAAGGTAAATTTAATATGAGATGTTTCTCATGGAGCAAAAAAAATATAATAAAAGAGTTTCAAACTATTTTTCGAAAAATAAGGTAATTTGGGATATAAAGGGTTAAGTAAATTAACTCGTTGAAATATTTTTTATTTAATTTTTTAATGTTTATAATTTATATTTTAATTAATTACAATATGTATTTCTTCCAAAATTATGATATTTTTATTTATAGAAAACTTATGATTTTTAATGGCATCTGTGGTTATATTAAACATAAATATACACCTCTCAGTTGATTTGTTAGCTATATTAATTCGTACTCTGCTATTACTCCTATGACCAAATATAAGATTTATTGTTTTATGGAGAGAAAAAATTGGGAATGAAAGGGTTAAGGTAATTTGCAGAAAACAACAGATTCTTAATCGTAAAATGGCAACATGAGTAAACAAATTATATATTATTTTGAACGATAATGTTCGTTAGGTTCATTAGTTCGGTTTTAAGAAATAACTTGTTCGAAACATGTATATGTTAAACTAATTACATTCAAATATCATTAACCTGATAAATAAATATCATTGCTAGGAAGCTTTATTAGTTACAAAACTTGCATCAGTTATTTCAAGTCAAAATAACAGTACATCACTTCATCAGGTGATAAAAGCTAGGCACGAATTCATTAACAAAGCAGAAAGGCGCTATCGCGCTTACTAAGATATTTAAAATGCCTTCTACGTATGGCTTTCTTAGAAACATCATTTGATGAATTTCGGGGTAGTGCTACAGTCTAACGAAAATTATTTTGGGACATTAAATCTAATTGAATGCGCTAGGTTCCCAGATGTATGCCTACCGTTGGGCCATTTTAATGATCCTAGCCCGTATTAAAGCAAGTTTTGTAAGAAATCGCTAAAAACTCTGAACAGGTAAGCCGACGAGCGTATCTGTGATTGAACGTAGAAATGATCTCTAACAAACAGAAAGAACAAATGTTTTAAATTAAATTGTGAAAAGTATTTTTAAAATTGTTGCATAAAAGAATGTTGGATGTTTAATTTTACTGCGAAGCTAATGTATGTTAAAAGATTAAATGATAATATATGTTTGGTAAAATGCATGGGCTGAAAATTATTTGATAATAATTATGCTTTGTAGCTCAAGAAGTTAGATGTGATCATCTGCAGAAGAAATCATTTCAATCAGTAATTGAGACATTTTATAGCTAAATTACACTGTGCGGCAAAAAAAAAAAAAAAAAAAAAAAAAATCGAGATATGATACTATTGATGTTGATTCTTATGTAATGTGACCTCCTGAATACGAATATGATTCTCATTTTGCCCAGTCACCCACCCCCAGATACACCACCCCTTCCCTCAATTTATTACCATGTCCGATAATTTTTTTGACCACGAATTTGATTTAAAGAATAAAAAATAATTAATTTAACACCCTAAAACAAAAAAAATATATAAAGTTAAAAAAAAAAAACATTAATAACAGATTTAAAAAATATAAGTTATGTAATGCATAATTTCAGTGGGAAATCCCCCCCCCTCCCAAATTTTTCCCTTGTCGCACATGTCCATGTTTTAGAATTTTGCAACGCTGTAGCCCCTCAGAAGATATTTAACGATTAAAATACTCCCCCCCCTCCTAAAAATAAAATTTATAGCCATAAAATCACCTAAAAATGATAAAAATAGGGGGGCATTCCTAAAAAACGGTGGGTGATAGGGCAAAATGGGCCTCCTATTCGGATTCAGGAGGTCATTTTACATAAGAATATGAAGAAATGATGTCAGAGAAAATTTTCATGCCGAGCAGTGTTATTCAACATTTAATACAAAACTGCTGTGTCAATAAAATTAATAAATGAGAAAGAAATTTTCATGATTTTAATGACATATATTTGATTTTGTTTTCTACGGAAGCAAGAAATAAAATATTTTCACCCTCGCGTTTGTAAGAAGTATGTATGTTAGACATAATATTTTAGTATTTTAATTTATTTTCCTATTTTATTGAATAACAGTTTTTATTTATTTATTGAAAAAAAAAATAATATTTCTTTAAATAATTTTAGAATATTAACAAACAATGGATTAATTATATGGCTTTCTCTTTGCATCGCCCTCATCCTTTATTTAAATTTATATTATTTAGTAGAATTAAAATGCATGATGATTGGATTACTCTATATATGTGAATGGAAAATAAACAAAATTTTGATGGAAGTTATCCTGATTAACTTTAATATAAATTACTTTTAAAAATAAAGAATGGAGGAAAAAAAAATACAAAGACTAGTTTTTCTATTGAAAGTAATTTGTGTATTTCACTTCTAAAGATAGCTGATTATATATATAATTCTACATTCTACATTTAAATTTTAAAAGTACTTTTGTAATTAAACTGTAGATCTAACAAAGTGTAATCGTTTTTATTTAAAATGAATTAAACTAATATGAAGCAATTTTATTCAACACTAGCAGGCTTTGCCCGCTTCGCTGGACATTGAACTTAAATGAGTTGTCAAAATCCCATATCTTTATTAATAACCTAAGTTCTCGCTGTGATTGGTAGAAGTTTTCTCGCTCGCAACGTGAGGAGTCTGAGTTCCCACTGTCTTCGGCACAACTTACCCACTTCTTACTTCCCCTTCCTCAGCGGGTGAGTTCGAAGTTTTGCAAAATCCCACTAATGTATATAATGCGTACACTTAATCAATATCCACACACCAAAATTCGCCATTCTAAGATAATTCAAAGCGAATTCAAACGGAAAAACGCGTTTTTACACATGTTTATTGCCCTCCGACTCCGAGAAGGGGGGGGGGGATTTCGAATTTCATGAAATCCAGTTACAATAAGTGCCGGATGCATACAAACAATTTACGCACCAAATTTCGTGACCACAGAATCTTTAATAGAAAAAATTATAAATAAATAAATACAAAAATCACAGCTTTAGTATCGGACCCCTTTGGCGGCTTTAAATTTTTTAAGCCATTTTTGCGATGAACTGAATTGGCTATCTCAATTGTGCAATTAAAGATCTTGGCGAGAAACGTCCGAGCTACTTCGGCGCCGAATTTCAAATTTTGCCAAAGGGATCCAATACTAAAGCTGTTCCATATCGAATCTGGGTTGAAAACGGAAAAAGGGTAAAATAAATTAGAAATATCAGACCTATATTTATAAATTTGATACCGAATGAAAGGGGCAATTTTGCTGAATCCAGGGGTTCAAACAGTTTTTCGATGCGACAATTAGATTTTTAAAAAATAACTAAAGTATGAAGTTTAAGTGGCAACGGAAAAACGGATAAAGGGAAAAATAAATTATAAATATCAGACCTATCATTACAAATTCAGTACCAAATGAAAGAGGTGATTTTTCTGAATCCTGGGGTGTAAACAGTTTTTCGATACGACAATTAGATTTTTTGAAATTAACTAAAGTATGAAACTTAGATGGCAACACTTCATTTCAATCTTTTCATAATTTGTAGTGCGAATCACGCGAATACAAAAGTCTTTAACTTAAAAAAATATTTTATATTTTATTTTTCCATTCAAAGCATTTTAGTGAAAAAAATATTTACGGCGCATGCGCAGGCGTTTTTTACCCACAATTTAAACACTAATCATAATTTTGAAAATTTCTATAGATAAAATTTCAAGCTGGGTGAAGACCTAAGTTTCTGCCAAGCACCATTGATTTCCGTACAGCCGTTCTCGAGTGATGCCCGGACAAACGTGTTTTAGTCTTTTACCCCCTAGGGGGGGAACAGGGGGGAATTTGTGAAAAATTGATAGATATAATTTTAAGTTGGGTGAAGACCTAAATTCCTGCCAAGCGCCGTTGAATTCCGTCCAGCCGTTCTCAAGTGATGCCCGGACAAAAAAAGCGACATTCGGACACGATCACACACACACACACACACACAGGCAAAATTTTCTGAAGTCATTTTCGGCTTTCATGGGGTGTGAAACGTGAAGATATCGCAAAATTTTTCGATTCTGACAAATTTACAGACAAAACTCTGATTTTATTAATATAGATGTTGTGTGTAAGACATTAATTTGGAGGAGGTGGTGGTGGGGGGGGGGGGGGGGGGAGACACTGGGTTTTTCATACTGCTGAGCCTCGAATGAGCCCTGCAATTAATCTTCGTTTCAATATTGCGGAAAAACACTGGAGATAAAATAGCATTTATCTAAAGCATCTCATGCAATGCAATAACATATTTTCCCAAGGAATATATATTCAATATTAGAGGTTCTTATGATTGTCTACCGTGCTTTCCAAAAGATACAAAAAAAAAAAAAAAGAAAATGGACAAATTTTCCTTTATGATCAGCATTTCCGTTTATGATAATCTCCAAATCATAAGGCATTCATATGATAATTTAGTAATCTGTTATAACATTTTATAGATTATATGTATTTATATTCTTAAAAAAAAAAAAAAGAAAAGAATGGAAGAAAATAGCATTTGTTTGTGTGTATTATTAGTTTTCTTTGTTTCCTTCCTCTTTTTCTTTTCTCTCCCCCCCCCCCACCCCACTGTTTTCATGCTTCTTGGATGCGTATGATCCTATACATATTTCTAATATCTTGACAGTATGAATGACTACCGTGCATTCCAAAAGACGATCCATTTATGATTATGATCTGATCATCATTCAGTATAACTTTACCGAGTTGATAATATTTAAAAATATAATATAAAGGATTTAATTTATATAAGTTTGGTTTATAAATATCAAAAACAGTATAGTAATAATTTGTTTCCACCAAATATAATTGAAATATATAAATTAATATAGTCTAGTATGAAGAATATTACGGACAGTTTTGACAAGCATTAATTTTCACTATTATATATGGCTATTTTAATTTATGCCCGCTTAATTTTATTTTTTTTTTAATAATTTTTTCTAAATTTATTTACGGTAATTACTATCTACATTTTAACTTTTTACTTTCTCTTATCCATATGTATGGTAGATAAAGTTTTGCTTTTCGGTCAACTTTTCGAAATTGTGTTTTTGTTATACTTACACGTTTTGAAGTTCCTTGAATCCGAAAAACATGTTTTTCGTCTATTTTAAATTATTTCTAATGAACATTTATATAACAGTATTTGTTATTTTATTCTTTAATGTACAATCTGTCATTATGGTAATGAATTTCGGGTAAGAGAAAGTTATGTGAGTGCCACACCAGAATATTTCTTTTTTACCATATAGTCCTGCAGAAAATTTTAGGCGCCTAAAAAATAAGTTTAATCCTCTTTAACCGTCTTAAGTAGGATGTCGTATAACAATAAAAGTATTCAAAATATGCCATCTGAACTACAGAATTTAGATGTAGTAAGTTTATTCCGCCTTTTTATATATATGTGCTAAAAATAAAGTAGTTTTTTTTTTTTTTTATAAAAAAATTAAAGTGTTAAAAAACGTCATCATGAAATATTCATTTATTTTAATAAATGAATTATAATTAAAAGTAGAATAACAAACAGTCATAAATTGATATCATAGGATAATATCTGATTCTAACAATTGAAAAAATAAATATCCATTGCGTAACTAATAGTAATCAAAATAGTTTACTTGATAAAAGTTCATATTTCATTTATTTATTTATTTATTCTTAAATTATTATTCAAAGAAAGTATTTTATAAAGTATACTAAAACTCTAATAGTGAAATAATTTTAAATCAAAGCTACTCAAAAATCGCGTGAAAAATATGAAAAAATGTAGTCATTCACTTATTGCTTCATAATATAACTCATCCCTTCAATATTATTCAGGCCAATAAATTTATGTGTACCAAATTTACAAATCTATTAATTTGAATAATAAATAATATGGTGCGGCATTCACACTGCTTTCCCTTACCCTGCATTTGTATAGAAAGAGATCATTATATTTTATCTATCTATCTAATTTTTCATATATACAGCATACTAAAAAAAAAAAAAAAAATCCGCACACTTCGGGGCCAAAAACTGTACAATTTTTTTAACTTTGTGGATTTCAGTTTTTTTTTTTTTTTCCCTTAAATTAGTTAAGTTATTAGTTAGTCCCTTAATTTAATCCTCCCTGAATTAGAGTTTTTATGATATAATGATTATTTTAAAATAATAGTAATGTAAATAAGCATAATAATAAGAATAAGAATAACAATAAGAATAAAATGCAATTAAAGATTAAAAAATATACGAAGTTTTACATTGCATAATGTTTTTTAAATTAAAAAATAAAAATTTGCCTTATAAGGTAAGATACAAAATTTAAGTATAAAAACATTTGATATAATTGAATTGTGCATTATAATATATATATATATATATATATATATATATATATATATATATATATCACTATGTTTAGAAATATAAATAAAACTTTTTTTTTTTTCAATTAATTTATTTCAAACATAAATGACCTAGACCTCAAATAAAATTGCCTTTATCTGTCTCATTAGATTCGGCACCTAAAATATAACCATTGAATTAAGTACTATCTTCATTTTCTTTCCCTTGGAATCTTTACTGTGAATTTCATTTGTTTATATTGATTGTAATGTGCGAATTTCTGGCAGTCTACTGTATACGCAGACTCCCAAAATCTTTCCTTTTTTTTTTTTTTTTTTTGGATCTTTCTTACTTGTAATTTCTTCTATAAGCGTAAGAAGAAAGTATTAGATTCGTTTTTATTTAATTTTAAATCTGAAATAATGTTTATTCATATTATTTAACTTCTACTGTCTAACTTCTACATTATTTAACAAACTACTAATTTTGCTAAATTTTACATTTACTGTAGTTCAAAGTTTTCAACTTCAGGTAGAGATAAATTTTAAACGATATTAATTTTTTTTTCTTTTTTTGCTCTCCACCTCTTATATTTATATTTATATTTATTTTTTTCAAAAAAAGAGTTTTTTGGTACGTTCATTTCTTGTATTAGCCTGCAGTTTGCTTATTCTTAATATATATTACACCGAATTATAATTTATTTAATTGCAGAATTGTAAGGCAGAAATGACTCTGGAGTTAACTATAAACAATTTCATTTTAATTATAGTTTAACTTATATTTAAAAAAAAAAAAAAAAAAAAAAAAGGAAGTTATATAATTATAAATGATTTTACTCGGAAAATTATTAAAGAAGAGCTAAATAAGTGATTTTAAATCATAAGATTACATTGTATTATTAGTATAATAGTAGTATTATTTAAATGTAAGTTTTCGCCCCTACATATAGAAAATTCAATTACACTTATAAATGTAACATTTAAAATTTATTTCCAGCATGGAGAAATATTTATTTCATTTCAAAAGAAATCTTGTGAACTTGTTTAAAAGCAAAGAAGTAAAAGCTATCTTTCAACTGCAGGATTAATGTCAAAACATACATAAGTATTGTTAAAGATACAACCCAAAGGATCTGGTTAGGAATCAATTGTATTTGCTTGTAAACTATTCTTATCCGTTCAACCCACATGTCAATCAAAGAGTCTGCGTAAGGAGGGAAGTGAAATCTTGAATAAAACGGGCTTGACCACTCAGCCCTGGAAATATGTATCTAAGAAAAGACGGGTTCAACGCTTCAGAGACGAAAATCTTTATCAAGAAAAAGACGGGCCTGACCATTTACGAGACACATTTCAAATCCGGAAAAAGACGGGCTTAACGCTTATAGGGTTAATTCATGAATATTTATAGCATCTTTGTGAAAGTTTCTTTTGTCCTTGGGCAAAATTAACACATCCGCATCGGCAAATGAAAATTCTCGTTTGATATAAAATAAAAATTAGCCCTGCACTTAGTCGTTCCTCTAAAACTATATTTTAAATTAAAAATGAAATTTGCATATTCGCTAAACTCTTTATATGCCACTAGCACATATACATGCTAGTGAAATTTCACATCAATTGCTGAAGATAAAACTTAATTGATTTAATCTCAAATACGCAAAATTATTTCTCTAAAAATATAATGATGTAGAGGAATGCCAAAAGGCGTAATTTACTGTTCAAAATAGGAAAATACCCCGATAACAATATATTAAGATATTTTACAGATGCTTCTGAGGATGGGGTCACTTATTTTTTTTATCACGGTAAATAGAACATACAGTAGAGTCCATGCACAGTTTTCATATATCCCTCACTGATATCTAAGCTCCGTTTTTGAATAATGAAATTTTTTCCCTGTTATAAAAATTCAAATTTCGTAATATATATAAATATTATCCTGGAATACAATATCCTGTAATGAACTCAGGAAGGTAATGCTTGAAATATTTGCTAACTGAACGAATTAAAATTCTAACTAATATATTAAATATTAGAATAGAATTAATGTTTTAGGATATTAAGAGGTTCTGCCCCTTGCTTGCTGTGTTGACTAACACCCACGAAGAATACGTGCCCGACTTGTTTCTGTAAACGGAACCTAGAAGCATCACCCCAATACTCCAGATGATTAAATAAAAATAGCCATTTAAAAATTTATACTGAAATTCTGTTATAATTCCTACATATCACCACTGTAGCTTTTATTTGGTTATAATTATTATAATTTCTTAATTACTTATGTGTTACTGCATATGCATGTGAAGCAATGCAAAAGAGTATTAAATTTGATCAAATTTTATTTTCAATGGAAATATGGGTGGAGGGCATTTCCTTTCGGATGAATTTTGTGTTCACTACAGGGTTGGCAAGGTTTTTCCCACCCCCGGTAAATACCGTGGTAAAAACCGGTATTTACCGTCCTGGGAAATACTATGTTTTTCCCACATTTCTCAATATTTACCAATCATCATAATTATTAATCATAATCATATTCTTCATCTTTTACATTGGATTTTAGCATCATAACAAAATACTAATTTAGAGGCTTTTTCTAAACCCAGTCTGTTTCTAAGTTTGTTTTGGATGAAAGAAAAGTTAGAAAAAATACGCTCCAGAAATGCTGATGAAGCAGGACATCCCTGGAGATGTTCCATTAATTGGAGAAAGTCTGCATCTATTCCAGTTTTGTTTAAATTCTTCCACCTTAGTGCAGGTGAAGTGAAATAGTGTTTATAATGTCTTCAGAGAAAAATGTCTCCGGAAAAGGTGCATCTTCTGACTTGAACTGTAATGTGTATTGTAAGTACTATGGATTTAAAGCCTTCAAATATTCACACGCAGATTCCTCCTGATCTTGTGATAATTTTTCACCTTTATATTTTGGATTCATCAGGTGTGCCAAAAAATGGACAGGGGTTATTGCTTTATCAAAGCTAGATTTCACTTTGCTGTATATCTTTTTTGATAATTGTTTTTATATGGAGCTTCTGTATGCAGTTTGATTTTATTTTAAAGAAAATCTGTATCAGTCTTAAAAGACTTGTTCTTCAAGCATTCTATTATAGACTATACAAGAATCTGGCAACAAAAAAAGTAAACAAATATGGAGGACTTTTGGTACTAATGATGTAAAAGAACATTTTGCATAAATATTAATATTATACTAAACCAAACACCAAACTTGTAAAATTTAATACATTTTGTGTTTAATAGAGGTCTATTTAAAAAGTAATAAAATTTTTATTTAAATTTAACACAAATTATTTATTGCTTCTCTTGGTGACACTGATATTTTTAAGTTAGTAATTTTATTCTATTGTGTTCTAAAATATATATTTAGGAAATTCATTATTATTAACTTTTATGAGCAAATGTTTTATGCAATAATTCTTATTTATTTATATTCCTTTCATGGAGAAAAATTTTAAACCTAAGGAAAATTTGTAATAACTATGTATTTTTGACTTGTTTTTCCCGGTATTTACCAGTTTTTCCCAGTGGGATGGGAAAAACCAGTTTTGGACGGGAAAAAGCCAACCCTGGTTCACTAGCTTGTCATATTATACATGATATATATATAATTTTTTATCATAGATGAACAGACAACTTTATGTTTACAAGCTCAGTGCCAACCCCAACTGACCGAACTACTGTAACTTAGCATGTTATATGCTGATATAAATTCCTCGATTGCACCATTCAACTTAAATTCAATTTCATTCATTCGTTTACTTATTTCAAAAGAAATATTTAAAGCCGATTCTTTACTATATGTACGTGTGCGTATATACCCAGCCCATAAACCTATTTACTGTACTACAGGACCCAATTATTCTTCAGCCCCCTCCAGACAGAAATTCTGGGTGCGCCACTGTTTGAAATAAAAGTAAGGGGATAAGATTTAGTTTACAATTTTCTTTCATAAATGTAATGACATAAGGAAAATTCAATCAATATACAAAAGCAATGGCTCTTCCTAAAAATAATTTTTTATAGCATTATTAAAAACTGAACTATGGAAATTTTTTTTTTTTTTTAATTTAAATTATTAATAAATTAAAAAAATATATAAGTTTATTTGTGAATTATAAATAAACAACCTCAATGAATCAGTTATTAGTAATTGCCCTCAATTTAGATTAGTAACATAAAATTAATAATGATCAATTAAAATATGAATATATTCTTTGTACATAAATTGTTTATTAATTTAATTATAATTTACAAATTGAATTTTTTTTTTTTTTTTTTACTATATATATATTAACATAAGAGAGCTATGTTGAAACTATGAAAACTTAAATGCACTCGAACCTCATTAACGTGAACAAATTTAATGTGAATTACTTTTAATATGAATGGTTTTCACAATCTCCATCAAAATGGACATCAGTTTCTGAATTACTGATAACATGAAAAAATATTTTATTCCCCTTGAGATTAATGAATTCTGAATTGAATTATTGAATGTCTTATTTGTTAATTTGCCTGAAAATCTATTGTTATAGAGCATTTGTAATTTCTTACTACAAATTACTGTAAATAGTAATTATGATCTTCCATGAGGGTGTTTCATCGGATTGAAAAAGTAAGCATAAATATTTAAAAATGACTATACTTACATGTGTGTTTCCCATAATTTATTCTCCTTAAGATAGAAATTTTAAACTGCAGTATAATGCATTGGTTTTAAACATATATATTTTCTATATTGTCAAGGCAATAAAATATAGTTGGTCAATGTGTGTCACAGTTGGTCGCAGCCCACCCTGTAAAAATAATAATTTTTTATTCAATTTAAAACAGATTTAATTTTTTATATAGTCACCTTTTTTACCATTGAAAAATAGTATTTTAGACTGATATGAGTAATTTCCAAAGCAGTCTTGAAAAATTTTGTACTTCATACTATTGTACCCTTTTTTAAAAAAAATATGTATTGTTCCATCTGTCTCTTAATTTATTATCAAATATACATTTTCTCAAAGAAGGAATTAAAAAATTTATTTTTTTATAATCTTGCTATTCCTTGAATGAGTGAGTTGCATTTACAGGGCCCGCGCTAAGGATTTCAAATTGTTAGCCAATAAATTAGCCAAATTGAAAAATCATTAGCCAATTTTTAAAAGTGTTAGCCACATTTTATACACGAAATTTTTACAATGTACAGTAAAACTACGGTGCATAAAACTCATTTAAAACAACAGGTGCTTATAATTCAACATAATATACCAATTTAATTGATTTTAATATTAATTGCATATTCATGGTTAATTACACTTTATTGCTGCCAACTTGCCAGAACTGTTATGATTTTCCAAATTCATAATTGCTGCTACATTATTTTTAAAAACGGTTTTACTTTCATTTTATGACCGTAATCCAATTTTGTAGATTTTATGTCATTTTATTTTTATTAAGTATTTGAACGGCAAAAATGTATAGAAATATAGCATTTATATTTTGTAAACACCCTAGACTGAATTTTCCGAGATGGCTGATTCAATGTGTCTGTTGATTCTATTTTTTTCTCTTCACACCTTCTTTCTGAAGTGATTGAGAAGCATTTGAACCAGATGTTTTGGTAAAAAAACTAGTAATGGCTAGTATAGCCTTCCAGCCATCATACAGATTTTCTGTTAATATTTCAATCGTTATTTTAAGTTAATAATCTAAAATGTCCTTAAGTATCATTTCACTATTTTGATTTTTGTGTTCAAAACACATTAAAAATAAAACAAATTTCAAGAAACGATGCTAAAACGATAAAACTGAAACGAGATGATCTCGGCTCGGAGCGACCGACGTATTTCATTTACAAGCATGCAAAGATGCAAAGAGAAGAGCGGCGCACATGGGATGTGACGTCATGCACAAGGCAGAATGTGCAGTGCAGTAAATCAACGCAAAGGAGAAACGAGAAACCATCCCTCCGTGAACATGGAGGTAGAAGAAAGAATTCAAGGCGGCAGACGGAGACGGAAGCGCGAACATAGGCTGACTGTAACTGTACGCACGTTGATGCTTTTGTTTATTTTGCTGGAATCTGGAATGAGCGTGTTATGAAAAAATGAAAACTCGGCACACATTGTTTTACAACTTATGTTTCGGTCAATTTATTTATTTACAAAAATTTGGATTTTTTTTTTTTAAATCCTTGTGAGAAAACTGGTGAAAAATAAATCGTTCGCCAACATTTTCGCAAAAATAAAAATTTTATCGCCAATTTTCTGATTTGTTCGCATTTGGCGAGGTGGCGAATGCTTAATGCGGGCCCTGCATTTAGAACTATTAAAAATAAAAAAAGGAGGGGGGGGGGCTGAGTTCTAAGATTTGAAATAAACTTTTTTTAAACAAAAATTGTCTGCTCTTTACGATGTTGCCATTAAAATATTTCTAAAATGCATAAAAGCCTAGGATAAAGTATCAAATGTGAAATTTCTAAAAGTGCACAAAAAATTCAATAATAAAATATCTTGGTTAGATTTTAAAAAATAGTATATTGTAGTTATCACAAAACTTTTTCTTTTATATTTTTACATATCAGTTCCAATTACTGTTTCATGTTCACAGATTTTAATCAACAGTTGCTGAGGGATCCGGACATAATATCGTGGGACAAAATCTCGTGTCAAAGATATAGTATGATCTATTTGAAAATTTTATTTTGTGTCACGTGTGCTCTCTGGCAGAGGCCACAGGGCCTTATAAATATAAATTAATTAAAATACATAAATAAATAAATCATAGAGTTGAATTTCATTATTTTATCTATGTTCAATTTAAGATACAATCTTTTGTTTTTCACTATTCAAAATACAGTTTAAAAATAGTGTACATCACTGCTAACATCAAAGCTAATCACTGTTCACAAACTTGAATTAAAAATTTTAAAACTGATACACACAATTGAATTCATTATGACTAATCTTGACAAAAGTTAATAAACATAGTCTTTAAACTATTTTAAGTAAAATTTATAACAATTTTTGTTGTAGGTTTGTAGTATGTCAGTGCTCTGACTAAGGTATGTGTTGTCATAAAATTTTGTACAAAATTATTAATAATTAATTACCTACTGATTTTTGCTTTCTATTCATTTATGTAGGCAATATTTTGTCCCCAACCCATTGCTGAGATGTAGAAATTTTGAAAATTGCAGAAGGTAAGTAATATCAGTGCCATATGTTGTCTAATATATACACCCAAATTATATTATCATCCGTTTTCATAATGGTTAGATTGGTGCATATGTATACACCATAGAAGTTGAGATGTAGCCTTCCTATGCACGTGGTAAATTCCATAACAGTAATACCACCTGTTGGCCAATATTCACCAAAATTTAACCAACAAAGTGTTTTATAATGTCTTTATGTACCAAGTTTTGTGCAATTATATGCAATAGAATCTAAGATATAGATTATAAGATAAGCCACCTATCAATCGATGTGGACTGAAATTTAATCAATTTAATGTTTCATAATGTTAATCTTACATACTAAGTTTTGTTCGATTATACTCAGTAGAACCTAAGGTACAGCCTTTCCTTAAATAGAAGAAATCGGAGAATAGCAGTGCCACCTTTTGAGTGATTTTCACAAAAAATTGATAGGTACTAATTTATGTCAAGGCACAAACATATATGAATATATACGAAATTCTGGACATAGCTCCTGAGATAGAGTTCGAACCAAATTTTTGGCACACACTCAGATATGCAAGCAGAAATAGAGACTTTTTCTAAAATTGATTAAGGCATTTCTGGACCTCTGAAAACAGGTAAATCCATTGAAGTCGAAAATGTTTACAAACCTAATACTTCTTATTTAATACAAAAAATGTAGTATATGTATCACGCTGCACCCCCCCCCCCCCCCCCCCAATATCCAATGTATTCGATTTCTAATTTTTGTTGTCCTGCTATGGACCGTCGCTTTGACTAAGAAGTTGCACAACTGGATGTATAGATATAAATACATCTACTTTCACTAATATAAATACCTATATGTGGCGTCTAGTAGTTTTGAGCTATCACTATAAAATTGGCTAGAAACCATCCTATTGAGAGAAGCTCGTTCATATGATTGACTGTTAAAATGTTCTGATATCTATATCTTTTCTTGAAATAAGCAAATCAACCAATAAGATAAATAAATAATGTAATATATTACAATGTTTTTGGCCACTACAGTCTGTCTCAAAAATTTAGTCAATAAAATATTCATTTTAAATATAAAAAAAACTGAAAACTGGTCATTAATTACTTTATTATTTTTTTTATAAGCACAAAAATAAGATAAATACAAAATAAATCACATTTGCTTTATGAATAAAAAATTAAAACAAAATTATTAAAATCACAAAAATTTCATGTTTCATAAGTTTAGTCACAATTTCAAATACTGCTGAAAATATATATAATAATTACAACTTTAATACTTTTTTTTTTAGTACAAGAAATGAGATCAAAAACTTGATTTTCCATCAATTCAACAAGTTTTTGTAGCACTTCAGTTTCAATATTGTACGATTCTCTCTCTATGGCAGTTTCAGTCCATCGACAAAGACATACTGCTTAGAATTTGCATAAACCTGACAGCTTAATATTCCCCCATATATTCTCGATTGAGTTTAAATCGGGACTTAACACAGGCCAAACCTTAATGTGAAGATTTTGTCGATGAAGCCATGCTTCTATAGAAATCAATGTATGTATCAATGCATTATCCTGCTTAAATATGCAGTCTGGTCCTTCTGTCATGTCACAAAATGACAACAAATTGTTTTTTAATGTTTCATGCTAATTTCTGAATGTTTGTTTTCTACTTAAAATTGTTAATGATGTTTGTCCGTTGAACCCTATTGCACCTCATATCATCACTGATTTTTCACCTTGCTGTTTGCTGAAAAATATTTTTGGCTCTTTTCGCAAATCATGCCACTAATAAGCCCACTCATCCTGGCCATCTAAATTTCACTTTTTCTTATCAGAAAATATGACAGAAAGTCACTTACCTCTGAAAGATTTATATTTCTTTGCCCATTTTAATCATCTGATTTTATGTCGAGCTATCAAAGCTGGTTTCTGGGACATCTTTTTCAAAATAAGATGAGGAGAGTTTCTAATTCTTTGGTAGATTGTGTTTTTTGAAACTTTAAGCCCAGACATTAACTTAATATTGCACAATGAGAGACCCTGACAAGACACCATTTGAAGTATATGTCAGTCATGTCGTTTACTTGTTGAACGAGGCCTTCCAGATTGTTTTTTTCTTTGCATCTTATATTTACTTGCAAGAATACTGTAAATACTTCACATAGACATTTTCAAATGAACTGCAATGCCACTTATACTCACACCCTTAGTTTTCATTTGCCATGTGATGCGTTAATAAGTAAGAAGTTGTTGGCATTTTGAAAAGTGACTGAAGAAAGCAAGCTAAACTATCTATTTTACATGTCACATGCCATAATACCTCATTTTCAAATTTCAGTAAATTTGCGTAAAAACTTATTTGTGTCTATATTTATAAGACAACAGATTTCCTTAATTTTAAAATAAAGCCCACTATATTTTTTCCACGTAATTAATAACATTCAAGCAGTAAATTAGAGAGGTTTCAGTCTTTTTACTGCATTTTCACAATAAATAAAACCCAATTTTAATGAATGTGAAAAAATGTATAGTGTCTAAACTTTTGAGACAGACTGTAATATGGAGATTGCCCATATATATCATGTATGAAATGCCATGCCACTTATACCTATGTACCTACATTGTTTAGTTTTTGGTGTTTTTATGTGCTTTTATAGAAATTTTAAGGGGCTACCAAATATCTGCCCTGGGGTAACACTTTAGGTTGGTCAGCTGCTGATCCTTAATATTTCTGTTACCAAAAAATAATCACTAAGTTGGCAATGAGATTTAGAAGTATTTTGGTAGTTATTCTGTCACATGTATCTCAAAAAAAAAAAACTGATCCAATTTTTCAAGCTTGGGATTAACAACATGTTGAAAGCTATGAATAGCCCCTTAAGTCATTAGATGAAATCATAGAAATTTAAATAGTACTTTTTAAATAAATTTTTATATTTTGTCGCAGTAATGTGTACTGGATATGTGTTTGGAAATATTTTGTTTTACAGATTAATAGCATTTATTTATTGTAATAAAAATTTTCTCAAATACAGAAAATAAATTTTATGTTATGCGAAAATTTATCAGACATTTTTTCAATACATTTCATAATTATGGTTTTTCTCTTCTTTTTATTCATCTTACCTTCTCCTGCCACAAAAAAATTAAAATCTCTCCCATTTTTTTCAGGAGATTAAATATAACTATTTATGATAATAAATTTTTAACATAGAAATGTTTTCAATATATAAATTAAATGGCATACATTTCTTTTTAAGAATTGTGGTATAAACCTTATTTAGAAAATATGAATGTTGGCAGCTGTGCAATCACAATATCATAATTTAACCATTATAATAATTCAAGATGTAGCATAAAACTTTTGGTTCTCAGTTTTTTAAATTAACATTCGATTCACATTGTTAACGTTCGATATTGAAATTGTAACAGTCTGCAACCTGATTATTTGGCAACATGTTGGCACAGTTAACATTCTTAAAAAATTACCTTACATTTTATCCAAGCTTCACGTTTTAAGGCATAATGGTTGGAGTTATAGTGGGTTATTTTGTTGTTAATGTATTGAGGTTAATGGGGTTAGTGGAATGGTTTCTTGAAAGTGCTGCGGAAAGTTTATTATTATTTTAATCCATTAAGATGTTTGATTTTGCGATCTTTTATTTTTCTTTTTATTATTCCAATATAGCATGCTTCCTCGTTGTATCTCAAATTAAAATATAATAAACTTTCCTCAGCATTTTCAAGAAGCCATTCTACTAATCTCATTAACCTCAATACATTAGTAACTAACAAAATAGCCCATTATAACTCCCACCATTATGCCTTAAAATGTGAAGCTTTGGAAATACTAACAATTAACGACAGAGAGCATAGCATCATCCCCACTGAGTGGCATCCACTGATGAATGAATTGAAGCGAAAGAAGAAGAAAATGAATGAGCGTTTCAACCATAGGATGTATAATGAAGATGATGTTGCATACATATTTTGGATTCGGTTTAAAAAAATGTAGGAAAGCCTGGTATAGGATTGTAATAATGCTGCAAATCTGTCTGGTTGGTGACTTGCTAGAGTTTTTTGAGTCGTCTCGTCTCTCTGTCAAACAGTCAGCGAGGCAGCACCCACAACAAGCAGCAATAAATGTGCCAAGAATGGACACCCTATTTCAAGGAACTGTGTTGCAGGCATAACATTCGCTGGCAATTCACTACAATGTCAGCATTTGACTATTGACATGCGCATCTTCCTTGATCATTAGTCTAAGGTTTCGACCAACAATGGGCATCCTGTACAGTGGTCCAGGGTTCACACTAAGGAAAAAAAAAATGATTGGGATTCTCCCACTCTAACAAAAAAATTAAGTGGGGTTTTCAAAATTTAAGTGAGATTTTTTAAATTTAAGTCAGTAATTACATTTTGTAGAAATAATATATTTTCAAGAAATAAGCAAATTACAGACATGTAATTGCTGAAATTAGAAATTATCTGAAATTTTTTCTTTAACATGATTGATTGGATGATTAGTTAAATATTGATAATGTCACTTTCAATAAATTCATGACATAAACATTCATATACACTGCATAAAAAAAGTAGACGGACACTTCTTTACAATTTTTTGAAACTCCGTCTTTGTTTAATAGGAAATGTCAATTAAAATTCTTTAACATATTTATACTTATCAATCTTCATATTTTTGACAGACAAATAAAAATATTCAATTATTTATAATTTTAATGTAGGGAAATGCAGAAAAGAGAAAAGATACTATACATTTGCACAATATATATTTTTTTTTAAAGTAGACGGACACTGGTCAAAAACTGCAATTATCTAAGTGGGTGTTTCTTGTGGAATACCAGTTTTGCATAGACATGTACTTTTGGCATTTTGTCAATTGCTAACGTGCTTGACAAGATGGTTTTACGTAGTTAAATTTCTTGGAGATGAATGCGCCATGCCACGAGAAATTCCTCTAACTGATTACCAGAAAGGACAGATTATAGCACTGAAAAATGTTAATAAAGGAGTCAGAGAAATTAGTAGGTTACTTCTAATAAGCAAAAGTAGCATCAGCGATTTTTACGTGCTCCTGAAGCCCATGGCGTAAAGAAAAAGAGTGGCCGGCCAAAGAAACTTTCGCTTAGAGACCAAAGAAAAATTTTTACTGAGCTGAAAAAAACTAAAGCATCAATTTCCAGAGTTCGAATAAGCACAGGAATTACTAACGTAACTTCTCAGAGAATTTATAACTATATTAAGCACTCAGAGCTCTTTCAATATAAGAAAAGAAAACATCATCCATGCTGGAAGGATCACCATGTGACAGAACGCCTACAGTGGGCTTAAAACCATATGTCTTGGACTACAGAATGGATATCTGTAGTTTTTTTTCAGATGAGAAAAAAATTAATTTAGACGGCCCAGATGGATATCAATATTATTGGCACAGTTTGGAGAAAGAAGACGAAGTGTACTCTACTCGGCAAGTTGGTGGTGGTGGCGTGATGGTGTGGCTAGCTGTTGGCTATGGTGGAAGGACAAATTTAGTGCTCCTAAGTAAGAAGCAGACTCACAAAGATTATATTGGAACACTAAGCAGTGAGCTTTTGCCATTTGCGTGTGATCTTGGAGGAGAAAACTGGATTTTCCAACACGATGGAGCGCCAATATACACCGCTAACAATGTAAAAAAATGATTTTATGAGAACAACATCATTTTTTTACCCTGGCCAGCCAAGAGTCCGGATATGAATCCTGTAGAAAACATTTGGGCTATACTTGTTCATAAAATTTTTGAGGGTGGACGCCAGTATGAATCAATTCACCAGCTCAAAGAAGCTCTTACAAACATTTGAGAAATTTTCTGTCAAAAAAAGATTCAGAATCTCATTGATTCAATGCCTAACAGAGTATACGAATTTATTAAAGCAAATGGGAGACGAAACCCTTACTAAAAACGTTTTATTTTAGAGATACAAGATGTGTCCGTCTACTTTTTTTAAGAAAAATTACAGTGCAAATATGCACCATTTTTGTTTCCTGAATTTTTCCGCTACATAATTCAAAAGGATTGAATCTATATCCAAAAAATAATAATATATGATGTCTCAAGAATATAATTATATTAGAGAAATGAACCTCATATCTCTAATTAAAGAAATAAACGGCTTTAAAGTATTACAAGTAAGTGTCCGTCTACTTTTTTTATGCAGTGTATATATAGATAGATTTTTTCTATATTAAACATTTTTAAGATTTTTTCATTAATGTAAAAAAAAAAAAAAAAATCTTCAATATACCTACAGTAACTGTCATATCCACATAAAACCTTATTAAAATTTCACACCAAGAGAAAAAAAAAAAATTTCAAACAAATATAGAATATGATTTTTATGTATTATGTACAGTCGGGGGAAAAAAAAATGCAGCACTCGATGTAACTCTGTTGCTAATTAATGCACAAAAATGTAATAGGTATCATTCGATGGGGAATTGAGAGTAGATTCAGAAAATGAATGGAAATTTTGAATTGGGGGTCGTCTACATATTAAAACGCACACCAACTTTGATTTTTTCAATGGTAATGCCCCATTTTTATTTTATATTTGAATTCCTAGGATTGCGACAATGCGAAAAAGTATATTGGTTGTATATTTTACTTATTTTTTCACAGAGTTATAAGCGTTCAAAGTTTGAAGGTGCTAATGTTAAATTCATATTTCAAACTTTTATTAATATCTTCACAAAAAATAACTTGATCGATATAATTTTTTTTTTTCGAGATACAGTGAAGAAACCCAAACATAATCCATCATTACTCTTGATTCTGAAAAATATTTTTAATTCTGAAAAATATTAATAAATTCATATTCATAAAAATTATGAATTATGACCTATATTAATTTTTACATAAAATGAATCCTAATGCTGAAAAATATGGGAGTGCAAATTTGCAGCTCATTCCAGTTATTAGTTTTCGAGATATAAATAAATCTTTCTTTTAGAGTGGTTTAGGGGGCCGTCTCTTAAAAAATTTTGAATGAGATAATGAAGCAAATCTTAAAAAATAACGGAGAAAATTGAGCAAAATATTTTTTTTTTTTTTATTTACGGGTCAAATTATATAACAACAACATCAAATGCAAAGAAATGAAACAAAAATGTTGATTTTTAGACATTAGTGTTAGTAACAAGAATTCCTGTTTTCTAAAGCCCCGCCTTTTATTGTTCTTCAAAACAAAACAATACAGAAATGAAAAGTGAATGTGACTTTGAGTATTCGTGTTAAACCCCTTATTTTACGTTGACAAAAATATACACAAGTGGTATTTACTTCATCGATTACTGGTGATAAATTTTGAATCCTTTAAACGAACACTAGAAGAAAAAAATTAACTAAATAGGGGGGGGGGTTACTGTTTGAAATACTTTCAAAATAAAAAATTTCAGAAAAATTTTCTGTACCACAATTATGTTACAGATGGATATACATTATAATTATATTCTTTCTAATTAATATATTTCTATCCATACTATATTTTATTGCAAAAATATGAACACTGGGTACATACTTAAGAAATAAGTAACACACAAATTACGAAAGAAATGCCCACTGGCATAGTTACAGCTTTTTAAATGATGTGAATCTTCGTCAGCAGTCGCGAAAGCGTTATTTAAGAAATTATATTTTCATAGAAATTATAAAACAAATCGTACAGTTCCAAAGAGTTCAACTGACCCAAAACTGGTATGTGCTATTAAAATTGTTTAATATTTACTTTATGAAACCTTACAATAATTTATCCGAAAAGATTTAGTTTATGCTTTGTTGTGTATATATATATATATATATATAGCTATATTATTTCAGTTTGTATATTATGTTACACGTACGAAAGAAAATTTAAGCTTTATTGGTGATCAGTATATCCATGATAGATACTTTTTAATTGAAAAATATTGCACTTTTATAAAGAGTATTGTCTGACCAATCGTAAGTGTAATGTATTTTAATATACCTAAAATTATCTAAAAAAGTACTGAAGTATATACATATCCAAAACACTGAATTCATGATAATTAAGGGACTGCAAAGGTGTTCATATTTTTATTTCTTTTTATAACTCTTTTTTTCTTGAAATATTTTCGGTGTGAAACAGTATAATTTTCTCTATTTCTTGTAGGATCTTAATTTTATTTTTCTACATTTAGAGATAACCCCCTAACACATTTTTGATCATAACTCTATGAATACTAAAGATAAAGTATACAAACAGCATACTTTTCCGCACTGCCAGACCCTCAGAAATTCGAATATGAAGTCAAAATTGGGTGTTGCTATTGAAAAAAATCAAAGTTGGCGCTCATTTTAATATGTAGATGACCCCTAATTCAAAATTTGACGACATTTTCAGAAAGTGCATTTAATTTCCTGTTGAATGGTGTCTATTAAATTTTTCTGCGTCAATTAATAACGAAATATCATCAAGTGCTGCGTCCCCCCCCCCCCCCCCCCCCCCCCGACTGAGCAGTAGCTAATTATAAGTTTCAAACTTGCATAAAATCAACTGAGTATTAATTTTCTTAAACTAATTTGAAAAAAATTTCCTACCTGAAAAATCTATTCTTTATATTCCCCATGATTACAAATTTGATATAGATATGACACAAAGATTCAATTTAATTGAGAAAAAATAAATAGATTCTTTCAGTTCAGCAATAAAGGTTAAAAAATATTGAGCACTTCTATTGCTTTATTGTTTCTAGAATTGATCATTGATCACTATCTGGATATGGAGAAGAGGGGGGGGGGATAAAAAAAATTAATTATAGAGTAAGAAATATTAAACTCTTCCAATTCTACTTCTAGAATCTAATAAAGCAAGTTTAAAATTAATTTATAAGTATAATTTATGTTGCAGATAGGTAAAGATTGGGAAACACGACTTCTGCAGAACATTTGATTTCTGATCACTAGATGGAGATAAATAAAGGGGGGGAGGTGTGCAAAAAATAATTACATGAGCAAGAAATATTTAACAATTCTATTTTTTAGAGATTCTAGAATCTCATAAAGCAAGATTTAAATGGATTATATTGTGGATGGAGAAAGATTGGGAATCTGAAGCTTTTGTAGAACATTTGATTGCCGATAGTTCCTTTTTTTTTTAACGAACGATATCTGCGATTTAGATTAAATAAATAAATAAAAATCGCGGATAAGACAAGAGCATGAAATTCTGTACTAATTTGTTTATAAACAGTGGGAAAATCGCACACATAAAGTTTTTTAAAGTGGGTATTTTGAAATATTGCGCGATTCTCGCACTCTAACACAAACCCTGGTGGTCAGTAAACAGCATGTCCTTTTCTACGATAGATATGCCGAAATATATAAACACCATGCTGTTAATAAAGGATCAAATATAAGGTAATTTTGAAGAATTTTAATTAATTACGATCCTTTACTGTCATATGAATGTTGGCACAATTTTTGAGTCATTTCTTCTGTCAGTCAGTCAATGAGTTAACAGACACGTAGAGCCCAGAGCCTCCTGACTTTAAAATATTGCATAAATTATTTATATATCTATGTATTGTCAACCCATTCTCAAAAAATAATATTAATAAGTAAAATAAAACACATCCTATAAAGGAAAGTAAGAAAAGCTAAACAGCAATAAATGCACAAGGATGGATACCCTACTTCAAGGTGTCTGTGTACATTGGACACAAGCTCTGGCATTTTGCTAGAAGAGAAAACATTTTACTATTGAGATGTGCCATCTTCCTTGATTAATAATCTATGAATTTAACGCAAGTGTCTTTATTATCAGCAAAATGTAAAGCTTGTTTTTAGCATAATGAGTATCAACAAAGCAATCTTATGGAAGTTAAAAATTAAAATAGTTTTCTAATTTTTAGTTAAACTCAAATATCATCTCAATATTCAATCATTGTTTTCTTAAATTTAAATTTAGTATTTTTTCATTATTTCAGATTTTAAATAAATTCAGCATTAAGTAATATTAATTTACTACTATAAATTTTAAAATGATTATATATAGTGCTTATTTAAATAATTTCTTTCTTTAATCTTTTTTTTATTTTTACCTCTGTTTTACTTATTTATTTACTTTAATAATTCTTGTGTAGTGATTTAAAACATTTTCAGTTATATTCATGTGCATAAAATTTCATATATATAGTATATATATATATATATATATATATATATTATATTTAAAAATTTTTTTAACATTTTGATTTATTTTATAGGTGAAATTTCTCAAGCAATAGGAAAAAAAAAAAAGAAGTTATTTCTTTTTATGGAATGCAAAAAAAATAAAAATAAAAATTTGCACTTTTATGAAACCATTTATTTTCTGTATTAATCATAGTGAAGTTGATTTCAGCTTATTGACCCTATGAGTTGAAATAAAAATATTCTAGTTTTTGTACAAGTCTTACATTTATGCTGCTTCACATATAGAATTTTTCATTTCAAGATAATGTGTCAGTTTGTTTGAATTAAGCAGTGAAAAAAATCTCTTAACTAAAAGAAAAAATATTATTTTTAACATTTGTGTTATACATATATGTGTGTTCAAAGTAATCTTTAAACACATTTCTTAATTACATTAGTGGTATAAAAATAAATATTTTACCTATAGAAAAAATTTTGTATACTTTTATTAAAGTACAAGCATATTCATACAAAATTACTAAATCTTAGTTTTTAGTGACATTAAAATTTTTTTAGAAATCCTATTTGACTAGTTACAAAATACATTCATGATATGTGTTGTGTAAAAAAGATGGATAATTTGCATTGTTATAGAATTCAGATTTCTTTATTTGTAAAATATGCAATACGGAATTTTATCGTAATTTAATATTGCATCTCTAAGTTCATAATCATGTATAAAGTTTTATTTGAGATGCAAGAAGAAAATATTTTTATGAAAAATCAAATTTAAATAGACATTTACCTGTTCCAGTTGGGATTTTCCTAAAAATATCCATTTAAATTAGCACAAACTTATCCATACTTTTATAAAGACTTTTACTTATGCTTCATAATACAAAAAATTTTCTTACAAATCTGATATAGGTACATATCTTCTTTCTGAAATGGATATAAAGCCTTTCGTTTGTGAAATATGTAAAAAATGTTTTTCGCAAAGATATAATTTAACTAAGCACCAACTTAATCATGCCAATGAGAAGCCTTTCAGCTGTGAGATATGCAGTGCACAATTTTCTGTAAAATCTGATCTGAATAGACACCAACTGATTCATACAGGTGAGAAGCCTTTTAGTTGTACAATATGTAATAAAAAATTTTCTCGAAAATCTCATATCAATGTGCACCTACTTTGTCATACTGGTGAGAAACCTTTCAGTTGTAATGTATGCAATAAAGAATTCTCTCAAAAATCACATCTGAACACACATCAGCTTTGTCATACTGGTGAGAAGCCTTTTAGTTGTGAAATATGTAATAAATCATTTTCTCGGAAATCTTATCTAAACTGGCACCAACTTTGTCATACTGGGGAGAAGCCTTTCATTTGTGAAATATGCAATAAAGAATTTGCTCATAAATCTCATTTCAATAGACATCAACTTACTCATATTGGTGAAAAGTTCAGTTGTGAAGTATGCAGTGATGGATTTTCTCGAAAGACATCTCTGAAGGCACACAAATTTTGTCATACTGGTGAGAAGCCTTTCAGTTGTGAAATATGCAGTAAAGAATTTTCACAAAAATCTTATCTTAAAAAACATGGGTTTACTCATACTGGAGAAAAACCTTTCAGTTGTGAAATATGCAATAAACAATTTTCACATACATCTAGTTTGAAAAAACACCATCTTAGTCATACTCGTGAGAAGCCTTTCAGTTGTGAAATATGCAGTAAAGAATTTTCTCAAAAATCTGATCTCAATAGACATAAACTTAGTCATACTGGGGAAAAGCCTTTCAGTTGTGAAATATGCAATAAAGAATTTTCTCGGAAATCTCGTCTCAATAGACACCAACTTAGCCATACTGGTGAGAAACCTTTCAGTTCTGAAATATGCAATTAAGAATTTTCTGAAAAATCTGATCTCGCTGGACGACAGCCTAGTCATAATCAGTTGTAAAACGTTCTTATAAATCTCATCTCACAGGTGCAAAGTCCTCGTCTTAATGGACTTTGGAAAGTTTCATTTGGAAAGTTTTATAAATGTTTTCAGTTTATTTAATTTTATGTATTTGTCGAAAATATATATGACAAATTTCTTTTTAAAAATACTGGTGGATTTAAAAATTGGTAATATTGGCAGCTATGTCATATGAATGTGCACCAACTTTGTCATACTTGTGAGATGTCATTCAATTGTGTCCTATACAAGTGATCTCTATTAATATATCTCCTTAATAAATGTTTATTGCAGTTTAATAATGAAAACTACATTAAATTGTTTAAGCAGTTGCATTGTTGATGTAAATTTTTCCTCAATTTTAAATGGATATATATCAGTGGCGTATTCTCTGGGTATGCTAGGCATGCACCGCATACCCATTAAAAAGAATCTAAACTTTAAACAGAATTTATTTAAAAATAAATTATTTCATCTAATTTTGTTAAATAGGCGATTCCATTCATACGTTATCTGTCATTCAGTTTACAAAAATTACAGTGCAGGGTTCCCACTCTTAAAAAAGAAAAAAATTCAAGGACTTTTCAAGGCCTATTTGAAATTTTTCAAGCACTAGGGGAAAAATCACAGAACACTAGCCATATACTCAAAACTTTAGTAACTACTTTCATTAGTAATATTTTTTTTTTATAATTAGAATAACTTTGCCTGTTTTCACAATACATTTTTGATGGATTGACCAAATTAACTTTTACAAGAGTCAAAAAAGGATTAGTTCAAGATTTGGAATCATTATGATTATCCCAAAGTTTTTAGGTTTGAGTCCTGTATGCAAAAGCAAGACAATGAAATAAGAATTTTATGACAAAATCATTATATAAGACAATCGTGTGCGCATGTGGAGATAGAGATAGTTTAGCCTTGACAGAATTTGCGCTAAGCCTGTCTGTTGGAGTGGAATATTCAAGGATTTTCAAGGACTTTGCACAAAATTCAAGTACTTTCAAGGGCCCTTGAAAAAGAAAATTAAATTCAAGTACTTCTTAAGGACTTTCAAGGACCGTGGGAACCCTGCAGTGAAAGTATATTTCTTTTGTTACATTATTCCTGGATAAATCCGAGTGCTTTTTTTTTACTATTGTCGTAACTACCCTCCAGCTTTGTTTAGGAGACGCCTGCTGACCAATATCATCCCAAAGATACTGTCACCCTCTTCTCCTGCTGACCAGTTATTGCTTAGGTCATGCTACCTTTGTAAAGCATGGCCTGATACAGGGATTTTTTACTATTTGTTATCCTAGCTAAACATCCAAAAGGTTTCAAGTGTGAAACTGAAGGTTTTCTACCCATATAAAGTTCAAAAGGAGTCTTATTGTTTTTATGGCATAATCTATTCCAGACATAAGTAAAGCATTTAAGGGCTTCTCCCCAAAATTTCTGTGAAACTCCACTAGCATTTAATAAAGCTTTAACTCCATCAAAAGCAGTCAAATTAAACCTTTCACTGACCCCGTTCATCTCAGGACTATATGGATTAGTTTTTTCATGTGTAATCCCCTGTTTCTCAAGGAAATTTTCAAATTCTTTATTACAGAATTCCATCCCATGATCAGTTCTAATTGACACAATCTTTCGATTAAGCAACCTTTCTGCCCGCCTGGAAAATTTAAGAAAAGTCTTAAATACATCAGACTTATTTCTCATAATATAAACGGTTACTTTACAAGAGAAATCATCTGTTATTGTCAAAAAGAACCTATTTCCACCCTGAGACAACACTGGCAAAGGGCCACAAACATCAAGATGCAACAATTCTAAAGGAACTTTAGAACGTATTTCACCAATTGATTTAAAAGATACACGTTTAGATTTAGCTAATATCTATTTCAACATTATTAACTTCAGAAAATTTATTGGAATGAGCAGTTCTATTTACACAATTAGATTTCAAATGGCCATACTGACCACATTTAAAACAAGGACCAATAACTTTCTTTTCCAAAAAAGCACCTCCAAATTTAGAAACATTAGATTCATTTTTATAATTTTTTGCATTAGTTACATTTTTACAATCACCAGTATAAGAATCTTTAAATTAACTAGATTTTTTGGAACCACTAGAACAATTACTATTTTTAACATTAGTACGACCATAATTATTGAAATTTGATTTTTTAACATAACATGAATTACTTGATTTTACAGTTTCACAACTAAAGACTTCTCCAACATTTAATCCACCAGCAGAAATCTTCAAACGATTCTCTTCTAACAGTAGCTCATTTTCTATGTTGTCTGGCACAAAATCTTCATCTGACCATCTGTAGATTGACTGTACTATAGCTTGAAACTGTTCAGGCAAACTTCTTATCATCTGATATCCTATGTATAGTGTCTGCAACTCATGACCAGCTTCACGCAATTTTTCTGCAGCTTGTTTTACTCTACATAAAAAAAGTCCCAAATTTTCACCATGTTGACATCTTGTGCTAAAGAAATCATCCAATAGTTGAATTATTCTTGCACGTGTGGAAGGCTCAAAATGCTTGCTAAGAATATTCCAAGCTTTAGCTCCATCAGTTGTACACAAAATTAATGGTTTAAATTCAGTACTCAGTGACTGGTATATCAAAGTAAAGGCTCTGGCTTTTCTTAAGTGTAAGTCACTTCCTTCCATGTCAACTGTTCAGAAACTGGAAGCACGGCTTTTGCAGCTGTAGCATCTTTATCTGAAGTGGGATCCTTTTCATGTGTAAGTACAACTCCTTTATCAAATGTGGCACCTTTGCTCTGAATAAGTTCCGCAAGTTCAGGTTTCTCTATAAAACACCAGGCTCCATGGTGCATCAAAAGAACTTTCATTTCTACTTTCCATATTTCCCAATTGCCAGCGGTCAACAGAACTGGAGTTTCAGAATTCATCTTTTTTTAATTCCAGTTTGCACTATTCAAATGGGAGTAGAGAACTTTCCAAAAACAAAAGTCCACTCTAAAAATAGTCCCAGAAAAAACACAGGTACATAGCCAACAGAAATACATCTTCACTTCCACCACATAAGCCTAATTAGGTTAGAGGGGCCTGGGCCCATAACCACTATTGGAAAATAAAGTTCAATTTGAACATTGCAGTGGTCTGAGTGTGTGGAAGACTTCAAAAATAACACAGATTTAAAAAACGAACTTATTTTAATTAATCATAATTAAAGTTACATTAAAATAAAACTATCTTCATATCCAGCAAACTCTGCTGTAAAAAGAAACATAACTAAACAACAACAACAAAAAAAAAAAGTGCCAACCAGTTGACAGGCAAGAGAGAGACTTGCTCAAAACACTCTACATTTATAGTCTTTACCTGTAAACAATTTACATTTTGACTAATGCCAAAAAGAAAAAACATTTACAAAAATTCATTCCAGTTGTCTCCACTCTCACAAAACAGATCAGTCTTGTAGCAGTGATCACTGTGATTTAGTCACTTTACATTATATTGTTTACATTTTGAAATTCACTTGCAGTTGCTCTGGAGCAGTGAAAACAAGGCCTGTGCCATATTTTTAGATACTATTGAGTATGTTAACTCTTATTATATTAAACATATAAAAGTATTCCATTAACATTACTTTATATAAATGAAAAACTAAAAGTTAGTTTAAACAAATATGGCTCCCAAGAAAAATAAGACGAGCGATTGCGTAAGCTAGAGAGCTCGAGAAACTTACAGCCGTAGACAATAGGGTTGTTGCAGTCAAATTTTGGTTACCGAAGAATATACGGGGTGTCCTTAATAATAATCTGTGCCCCAGACTGGGGTTTTACCCATTTTTTATAAAAACTGCCAGCTTTAAAAAAAAAAAAAAAAAAAAAAAAACCAACCTTATATATTAACCTTTTACACTTCCATGTTCCATAAATGGAACATGGAATTAAAAATTCATTTTAAAATGAAATATGAATACTGACTTGAAAAAATTATCAGATATAATAGAAACATGACTTGATTTTTTGAAATAGGAATTACAGTTCAATCATAAAAGGAGAAATGTATATAAAATTATAAAAATGATCAATTTTACGATTTGTTTCCCTTTTACTCCACAGTTTAAAAATTCACATAATTTAAAAAAATAAGCAAAAGCTTCTAAAAATGGGCTGGCATGTTCAAAATAGCTTACATTATCCAATTAAAATAAATGCAATAATATTAAAATATATTATTAAATATAATATTACTAAATTATATATATATATATATATATATATATATATATATATATATAAATTATACACTTTAATGATAGAGTTCTTTAAACTAAAACATTAGAAGGCAAAATATGTAAAAAAAAAATTAAATTACACCTGGATATGGATGTGGCATGTAAAAGGTTAACCATATGAATGTTATTGCAATCAATATATAATGCATATTTTACATATACAGTAGCCGCCGCTTTATAAAATCATATTTGTTTTCATCAAAATGATTTTAGTAAGCGGCTGATTTTTATATCCGGCAAACATGCCCGAACTCAATAAAAGAGTATTCATTACCTAAACATGGAAAGAAATTTTTCTTCGCCCTTCTATCTATCAACTAGACATCCGTAGAAATGGAGTTTTTGCTACTTATCATTCATGTAAAATTTTCAACTTTTAAGGACAAAATTACGTAAAGGATGGAAATTTTCTTTGACTTGGTATTCTTGTACCTATCTAGAAGTGCTGCGTTGATGACTTCTGCTCTCCTTATTCATTTTTGCTTACGATTCACTCTTTGGTTTCGTGAAATTTAGCACTAATATCTTTATTATGTTAACATGAAGCAAACTAAGAAATTTCAAGACTCGATGTCGCCTTTCTTTGACTATACATTTGGGAAAAACCATCATACTTTACCAAATCTTTACGCTTTACCTTCAAAATAAAAACTACCTGCTAGCATATCTTGTTTCAAAATAAGAACTAGAAACTCTATTTGAATATTTTAAGACAGAAAAAAATACACGTTGGCCATTCATATGAAGAATCCATTCCTTGAATTCATAACTGCAACACATGGCAGGGGATGTTTTTCTTTTTTTTTGTCTATCTTTTTATTTTATTTTTCTTTTGAGGCATAAAATTTTCGACAAAGATTAATAATGTGATGGCTTGCTATATTTTGTTTCCTTTTTTCTTTTCAGAAATCCGGTGAGAAAATATAATTTGTTGTTTGTCATTTTTACTGTTAAACAGATTTTCTTTTGTGTTTATTAACCGGGAATGTTGATTTTATTAAGCAGCAGTTTGTATTGATTTGATTCCGGACCCAACAATTTGATCAGATTAAGCGGCTGATTTCATTAACCAGTGATTTTATAAAGTGGCGGCTACTTTATATTTTTGTACTAGCCGCCTTCGGTGACCAGCTGGTTCGTGACTTTTGAAATATCCGACCATACGAAACTCTTGCTCGGTGGCACCTTTTTCCTGTTTCAGGACACACAACAGCTTATTGACATATAGTGCAAACAGCTTCATTGAAAATTTTAACTGTAGTAAATTCCTGCTCAATAGCGACTGCGGCGCCCTCTTCTCATTCCACAATCTGAAACAGCTTGTTCACTCACCATGTTATGATCTTTTAAAATGCTAACCGTAGCAAAGTCCCGCTCAGTGGCACCTTATCACCGTTTTAGAACTTACAACAGCTTGCTTGCTCATAGTGCAAATACCTTTAAAAATTTTAACTGTAGCAAATTTTCACTCTGTGACGATTACTGCGCCCCTTTACATCTCATGATTTGAAACAGCCTGTTCGCTCAACATGTAAAGGAACATTAAAAACTCTGATCATGACAGTAGGGTCTATGGTGTCCAAAGTATCAAAAATATTTTACGATACAGGTTTAGATAAAAATTTATTTCCTTTCAAATCAGAATAAAATATATATAATTTTTTTTTTTTTTTGGCAACATTGTTTTATCTTTTTAAAATATTTAAAGATAAACGGGAGTTTTTATTTAATATCTTTTGAACTAATTATCCTATTAAACTAAAAATTATGACATCAGATAGATTTTGCTCTGATTAATAAGTGTACCAACTTTTCTGAGACTCTTGGTGGTGGGAATGGTATACTTTGTAACTAAATGAGTAAAGAAAACATTTTATCATTTACCTTTTTCGTTAATTGATGAGGAAAGTGTGAAAAAATATCTGGGCTGTCAAGGCCGAGAAATTTTTTTATCCAGACCTAGCCAAGTATATAAGTAAAAATTTAACTCAAGCCCAGTCTGGTTTGAGGATGTGAAAAAATATTAAACTCAAGACCAATTGTGAATTTCAGCCCACACAGATCTCTAGTATAGCTACCTCGTTATGTATAAGCATAATATTAAAATGAACAAGAATTTGTAAGTAACAACTTATTATGCACTTATGTATGCTTCATATACATGAAAACAATATAAAAAGAGAAACATCACTGGGTATCCTACTTCACTGTGCATGAAGCTCAAAATACATGATATTATATACTGCAGTAATCACCGTTGCAAACATATGTATGCTTTGTAGACAAGAAGCCCATCAGTTGCTGAGAGGTTATGCTCTTGAATTGGTACACAAGAAATGCCATGTTTGGTTTTGATCATCAACTTAGCTGTTTAGAATTTTCCATGCTTTTTCTCCAAAACTCTCATTATTACAAGCTATGTCCTTTTAGAAAAACTTCCACAGAGAACCTCCACCCAACAGCCAAGCCTATGTTTCTTGAGTAGTTAATCGGGCTTACAAAACCATTACTTTGGATATATGAAAATAAAATAGAACATCACTGGATATCCCTACCTTACTAAGCACAAATTTCATATAGTATCAATTACTAAAATGCCTATACTATGTATGCTGTACGTACATGAAAAAGAAACAAAGAGAAAAACAACTGGCTCCCCTATCTCACTCATTGATAACCCCTACCTTGCATGTTTCTGAAATTTCACAAAAATCCATATCACAGCAATAAGTATTACATACGTATGTATGCTCATTGTACAGTAAAACCAAAAACCACTATTTGTCTTTGTGCAGGAAGCTCAAAATGCATGAAATTATATACCATAACAATAATGTTAAGTTTCCATGAGATTAATAAGAACAATAAGAACATTAATATTTTTGTCAAATGGATTTTTTTTTTTAAATGTGATTTTATAAACATTTTATTTTAAGTAAAAGAGAATTGATCTGATGACAAAATATATACAGCATATATACAGATAATCATATATACAGTAATTAAAAAATTTAAAATAGAAAGTATACTAGGTAATAAAGAGACTTTAAGCATGCAAACAAATCCCTAAATAAATCTATGAATACTAAAAATAAAAAGCACAACTCAGAATATGTGAGCAAACTTATATAATTACGTATTTTAAAAATGCCGAATGAAATACATACCTTAATTAGCTTTTCATTACCATCTCTGTTTTAAGGTCAGCACATTCTTCATTCTAAAGCCAGCAAGTAGTCATCTTGCAAGGCATAAAGTAATAAAATTTATTACCTTACAAAATTCTACCAGCTAGCGTGACTGATGATATTATAAATATCTTCCTCTGGCTCAGGATTAAAGTATCTTCTCCTATTCTAATAATCAGAAGTTTCTTTTCCATATCGACGTATGTGATTTAATGAATATTATTTGAAAAAAATTTATTTTGAGAATGTCTTAAATAAGTGTTAGTATAAACTTTTATTATTAATTATACAAATTAAATTATGCTAATAATTTTTACAGTCATAAAATTCATAGTAATAATAAAAATATTTATCATAGATAAATTACATAAAAATATATTCACGTATATCTTACAAACTTATAATAAATCTTATTAATAATTGTTTTCATAAAAGATATCAAATTTTCGTATCTGTAATTTAATAACCCTCACTTCACTTATTTTGGAATTAGAAACTTATTAAACAGAAGAAAATTGCATTTTTTTTTCATTCTAGTTCAACAATATGATCATAACAAAATTTTAAATATTTTTATATATATACATATATAAATTCAAAATTTTTAAGTGAAAATCTACATAGTGTGGGAAAGTATACTTCTTTTAACAAATATAAATTTACTACCATTATCATGATAATGAAAAATTGAAATGTTTTCAGGTCTTTTTATCTTTTCTCAAAAAAACCTGTTCAAGTGGTTATTCACTACAGAAATAACACTCAATAAAATCAGTCACACATTAAATTTATACATTACAAAAGATGGAAGATTAAACGTAAACAATAAAGATGTTATTGTATCATAGGATCTTAACTGAGGCAATACCTTATAATAATGAGCATATTATGAAATTGACTATTTAAATAACCATGCTGTTTAATAATAATAAGTAAACGGTACCTACAGTCAAATGAATACTTTCTATGTTTCATACTTTCACGAAATCGATAAAACGTAAACAATAAGGTTTCATCCTATTATATGGTACCGGTAGCCCGTCGAAAGAAATGAAAAATGAAATTGTTTTTGAATGGAATGACAACTTCTACACATACAATTATACAGAATTGAATCTTAGCAGTTGGACAGCCATTTAAACTACAGATGAACCTTTTAACTGTAGATAAGCCTTGTTCGCGTGCATTACATAATTACCGTTTCAGACACTGATGTATGTTCAACTATTAAAAAATCACTTACATGTAATGACCATAATGACTAAGAAAACTGAATACTATTTATGAATATGATTCATTCTTTTGTGCTTCACATAAGTTCGCAGTGCATACGAAAAAATCAAAATTATTTTATTAAGGCAGTACAAATGCATCTATAATATCTCACACAGAAGGACAGTATAAGTAAGGACTTGAGAAAAATACTTTATTACTTACTGTATTTGAAAAAAAAAAAAAAAAAAGCAATGATAAAAATAATTCAAAATCCCCACACACAAGAAAAACAAGATGGCTCCCGATCTTTAAGTTTAAGGAGAGGTGTAGAGCTATCCTTAAGAATTTAAGGATCCTTAAAGTTAAAGATCTTTAAACGGACATCTGAATTTCTATTTTAAGGAAAGTCTGAAATAAAGATTGTTTACATTTCTATTGACCAATGAAAATGCATCTTTTTAAAGATCTTTAGTTAAGGATCCTTAACAGCAAAAATCTGAATGTGGGGGCAGATTGTCAATTTGGATAAAAAACAATACATTGAAAGTGTTAGTGAACTAATTAATGATGGCCCATATTTTCCTTTGCCCCGTGACCACTTCTCCTCAAGAATTAAATAAAATTAAATCTGCTATAAAATTTTGCCCCTTGATATTAGACTCGACTAAATCTCATCTTATCCCTTCTATTGCTAATTGTACGAGATTTTACGCTTTACCGAAAGTTCACAAACTCAATATTCCTTTTCGTCCCATAGTCTCTAATATCGGTACTGCTTCCCATAATTTAGCTAAATTTCCCACCACAATTTTTGCTCCCCTTCTTGCTGCTAATAGTTATACTGTTAAGAATTCCAAATAATTTGCAAAAACTATTCAAAACTGCCCTCACACTTATCTCACTATTGTTTCTTTTGATGTAAAATTTCTTTTCACTAATGTTCCAATAAGTGGCGCCCTCTGCTGTCTCGAAAATAGATTAAAAGAGTTTCATTTCACTTCTTTTGAGATACAATAATTAATTTCCCTATCCGCATTTGTTAATCACAAACCACTTTTCCTTTCCAAAATAAATTTTATCGTCAGTCTGAAGGTTTAGCCATAGATTCCCCTCTCTCCCCAATTCTCGCAGATATTTATATGCACTGTTTCAAAAGCAAGCTTTTTAAGAAAATATCTCTTTCTTTTTGGACCAATTACGTTGATGACACCTTCACGCTTATCGACATATCTCGTCACAATATTGACCATGTCTTAGAAACTTTAAATTCAATTGACAGTAATATCCAGTTTACATATGAAATAGAAAATAATGGCTCCTTCCATTTCTTGATACGGTCTCTCACACTGTAAATGGATTTTCAACCACCGTCTTATCGTAAAAATTTTGCAGTCTCCCTTCCTCCCCATGTGCGTTCATGTCACCCACCTAACCAAAAAATGGCTGCTTTTGATACTTTTGTAAAAAGTGCCCTTAATATTTATTCGAATCCTATTTTATTAAAATCTGAAATTAAATACCTGAAAGCCGTTGCAATTATTATAGACAAAGCTTCCATTATAGACAAAACTATCCAAAATTACAACTCCCCGGTATTTCGTCTACTAAATCAGTCTCTTCTAATATCAGCATTGTTTTACCCTATTTTGCTAAATTCAGTCTAACCATAGCTAAAATTCTCAAACAATATGATTTTAAAATAATATTTTTGCCTTCCAATAAACTCACCTTTTCTCAGTTAAAAGATCCCATTGATATGCATAATTCTCGGGGCATTTATAGTATTTCCTAAGGCTCCTATATATACGAGCTGGCGCATCAGGCATTTTGTTGCCTTAGGGTTGCCACATGTACCCAGCACGTTTCTCTGATAAACAAACGACAAACATTTTTTTTTTATCGTCTTGCGTTATTTTAGAGTAACTTTTTTTTATTATATTTCATAATTTTAGCTAAATAAACTCCCGAGTTTATTTAGCGATAAACTGCTATAATCATTCAAAAAGTGAATATAAAGTGTTCACAGACCTTCTATTACTGTGTATTTGAGTTTTGGCGACATTTTGTAAAAGAAACAGAAACCGCCCTAACAACACATCTTACCCCAGTACATCCATATATCCTCAGAATAAAATGACATCCAGAGAATGTACTGTGAAAAAAATGTGTTTTTAGGAATATTATTGTTGCTTGTTGTTTTTATCTTGACCAGATTAGGTTCATTTCAAGATTTCTTAAAATCATTAGGGAAGCGATAAGGACGGCAAGCGGGAATGCTGTCCTCTACGGAGGCAAAAAAATGGCAGTGATACGCCGGTCTATTATTTTATTTAGGGGCTCTAGTATTTCCTGTCAGTGTGGTTTATCATATATTGGCCAAAAAAAACGCAGTCTTAAATTTCGTCTAAAAGAACATATGGATTACGTCCTCAAACAAGAAACCAATAAATCGGATATTTCTAAACATTGTTGGGAGGAAAATCATAAATTTAAATTTAATTCAGCTAAAATAATTTGCAGACCTAAATCCATTCATGAACTCGGTTTCTTTGAAGCTTTTCATATTTATAAAAAAATTAAAAGCCTTGTAAATTGTGATTTCACTGTTCCCTATTTGTCTGATTGTTGGAAATTTTACATTCAGTCCACATTTTCTTAATTTTTCTACTGTTTACACAGCTGACATTCCTAATTTCCTATTGGCCACACTCCCCACCTTTCCTGCAATCCTATTGGTTCAACTAAATTCGATCTCTCTCCTATATATACAAGCACTTCTCCAGATTCAGAATTCTTTTTGCACTGATGACGGTATGCTTAATGCTACCGAAACAGCTGTATGCATCTCAAATATTTTTCTTTGGCGTTTCTAACGTAGTAGTTTATTCGGGTTTTAATATGAAAAATGAGTGACGCAGCAAAACTGAAACAAAGCTTAACAGTGACAATATATATAACAGCTACTTTAACATCAAAGAAATTTGGAATTGCCGACATTTAATATCTCAGTAAATAGGAGATATTTTGATCCGATGTTTTCAGAATAATCTTTTACCTTCGGCCTGATGCTATCCTGAAAGTTTCACACTTCAACATTCTATAATTTTGAGATCTGGAATTGCAATTTAAGATTTCAAAGGAAAAGTTGTAATGGTGTAATTTTTTTTTCTCGCAAACGGCCTGGAAAATTTTATGAAATTGATATATGATATTAATTTCTTTTGTCTGAGCAGCATGACAGGCCCCCGTTTTTCTCCAAAAACTGTTTCTTAAATAATTTAGCTTAAAAATCTAACTATTTCTTATTCTCCCATACATGCATTTCTTCTGCATATTCTCAGAATTCAGAACAGGTGTTATTCGGTTTTCTTAGGATGGGGTTGGATTGTTCAATCTGAATGCAGTCAATAAAATATTTAGATTTTTTTTTATTAAATGAAAAAAAAAAAAAAAAACTTCATTGTTTGTTTTAAATATTTATTATACATACACAAATTTAAATTTTACTTAAATATTTTATTCTTTTTGGTTATGAAGGAAATTATTAGATTTTAAAATTTCACATTTCGCCAAAATACAATTTATACAGTATATTGTAATTATAAGTATTCTATTTCATAAGAATTCATAATAACTTTATAATTTTTTAAAACGAAAAACTATCATTCATGTTTTCAAATTATGATTAGCTCCATAAATCACATACATGTTCATATTCATGAGCTAATTTTTCAACATAGTTAAATTTTGATTGGTTGGAAGAAAATGCCGTTGAAAAATTAACAGCCGTGATGTATTTATTCGCTGAGCTCAGTCGGGAAATTACAAATACTAAGCGAATACCATCCAATATTTTGTGTTTTGTTTACCTTTCAATAGATTATTAGTGTAAGCTTTATTTAAAGTCATAAAGTAACGCTTTATAATTATTAATCTTGCATATTCTCTTTAATTTTTCATATATCAATTTCACTTTAATAACTTTTCTTTTTGCTTTTAATAAAAAAAAATATAGAAATTTATATATGGTAAATATGTGAGTTAAGTATTTTTTTAAATCTAATAGAATGGGTGAATTGACCTGTGAAAATGAGTATGAATAAGCGAAATCGTAAAATATATGGTCCTTTGACCCAGTGACATGATTTTCCTAATTTCTACCCCTGGATAAGCAAAAAGTTTTAATAAGCAAAATAATTTATTTATATAAAATTAGAAATATATTAATGCAGGGGTAGTACTTCTCCTGATTTTCCTGAAAATTTAAAACATAATTCAAAGACTTTCTGCAAATTTGCAAAGTTACAGCCTTGCATGAATATAAAAATACATAGAAATCTGTACAGAAGTAATCACTAAACTAACAAAAATAAATAACTAATTTAGTTTTAAGTTTAAAATATACCTTATATAAGCTTTTCATCGTTTTGGCTGATTAATTTCGGTCGCAAACGCGACCATCCTCAGAGCCATGACAATCGTTTTCGTCCTTCTGTTTATAGTTCGGCGGTTTGCTGTGGCTGTTATTTCGCTTCACTTCATATTCCTCCAAGATGTGTTGCCAGGCAGTAGGGATGACGGAATGTTCTCTATTGTTTACAGTGTTGGGGTTAGTAATAATTTCAAGTGCCTCCCGTTTTAGAGCATAATTATGGTTATTGTAAGGTGCTATTTTTTGGATGTTAATGGAGTTAATGTTTATGGGGTTATTATTGTGGGTAGTGGAGAAAGCGGTAGAGGTTTTTCCTAATTTAAGGTCTGCACGGTGTTCTTTTTCCCTATCGGTGATTTTTCGCTTGGTCATCCCAATGTAGCAGGCGTTTTTACCGTTGGTATGTTCGAAGTTGATTTTATAAATCCCGGAGGTGGAGTTTGGTGGAATGGGGTCTTTTTCGTTTCGGATATGTTGAAAAATGTTTTTGTCTGGTTTTATTGGAATGTTTAGGTTATTATTTTTAGCTTCATTTTTTATTTTAATGCTGGCGCCTTTACAATATGGGATTGCAGTGGTGAAAATAGGTTTAGTTTTTTGGGCATTATTGATTTTGTTTAAGGATTTGAGGCGTTTTTTGTATAATTTATTTATAAGAGTTTTTGAGTAATTTGCTTTAGTGGCGATTTTTTTGATATTGTTAAGTTCTGTATTTAGTAATTGTTTGTTAGAGCAGATTAAAATAGCGCGATTGATGTAAGATTGAATGGCAGATAATTTGTAACTGAGGGGGGTTTTACAATTTCTGTTTATAATTTCAGTGTTAGTTGTGGGTTTTCTGTAAACTGTAGTGTCAATAGTGTTATTAGGGTTTTTTATTATTTTTATGTCAAGAAAGTTGAGAGTATTGTCAGTTTCTTTTTCGATGGTGAATTTAATATTATTATCCAGGTTATTAAGGTTAGTTAGAAGGTTATCTGGGTTTTCGGTGTCGGGTATAATGGCAAATATGTCGTCAACGTATCGAGTCCAAAGTTTACAATTTTTGATAATATGGTTGGCTGAGTTTTCAATAATGATGAAAACGATGAAAAGCTTATATAAGGTATATTTTAAACTTAAAACTAAATTAGTATGCTTTTCTTTAAAAATAAATGAAATTAATCAGCCAAAACGATGAAAAGCTTATATAAGGTATATTTAAGACTTAAAACTAAATTAGTATGCTTTTCTTTAAAAATAAATGATTATTGAAAACTCAGCCAACCATATTATCAAAAATTGTAAACTTTGGACTCGATACGTTGACGACATATTTGCCATTATACCCGACACCGAAAACCCAGATAACCTTCTAACTAACCTTAATAACCTGGATAATAATATTAAATTCACCATCGAAAAAGAAACTGACAATACTCTCAACTTTCTTGACATAAAAATAATAAAAAACCCTAATAACACTATTGACACTACAGTTTACAGAAAACCCACAACTAACACTGAAATTATAAACAGAAATTGTAAAACCCCCCTCAGTTACAAATTATCTGCCATTCAATCTTACATCAATCGCGCTATTTTAATCTGCTCTAACAAACAATTACTAAATACAGAACTTAACAATATCAAAAAAATCGCCACTAAAGCAAATTACTCAAAAACTCTTATAAATAAATTATACAAAAAACGCCTCAAATCCTTAAACAAAATCAATAATGCCCAAAAAACTAAACCTATTTTCACCACTGCAATCCCATATTGTAAAGGCGCCAGCATTAAAATAAAAAATGAAGCTAAAAATAATAACCTAAACATTCCAATAAAACCAGACAAAAACATTTTTCAACATATCCGAAACGAAAAAGACCCCATTCCACCAAACTCCACCTCCGGGATTTATAAAATCAACTTCGAACATACCAACGGTAAAAACGCCTGCTACATTGGGATGACCAAGCGAAAAATCACCGATAGGGAAAAAGAACACTGTGCAGACCTTAAATTAGGAAAAACCTCTACCGCTTTCTCCACTACCCACAATAATAACCCCATAAACATTAACTCCATTAACATCCAAAAAATAGCACCTTACAATAACCATAATTATGCTCTAAAACGGGAGGCACTTGAAATTATTACTAACCCCAACACTGTAAACAATAGAGAACATTCCGTCATCCCTACTGCCTGGCAACACATCTTGGAGGAATATGAAGTGAAGCGAAATAACAGCCACAGCAAACCGCCGAACTATAAACAGAAGGACGAAAACGATTGTCATGGCTCTGAGGATGGTCGCGTTTGCGACCGAAATTAATCAGCCAAAACGATGAAAAGCTTATATAAGGTATATTTTAAAAACTTAAAACTAAATTAGTATGCTTTTCTTTAAAAATAAATGAATAAATAACTAATTTCTTAAAATTTCCACCAAAAGCCCCTTATTCTGCATATTTATACTTCAATGCACAAAATAAACATGATATTCACCTCGAGTAAGTACATTTTCAAACTTTTTCTGTATATTTACAATAAAAGTACACAATAATTGCCAATTTTTGCGAAACACTAAAAGGAAAATTTTTTTCACATTTATTTCACACACACACAAAAAAAAATAAAAAAATAAATATAATAATAATAATTAAAAATGCAATTTATATCTAAATTTATACTTTTACCTATTATTTTCTTTAATATGAAGCAAAAAAAAAAAAAAGGTTTTTAAATGTATAAATTTTTTAATATGAGCTCATAGCAGTTTTCGCGTTCAAGCGACATCGTACCTAGAAACCTGAAAATTAATTTCTTAAAAATTTCCATCAAAAGCCCCTTACTCTGCATGCTTATACTTTTATGCCCAAAAGGTACATTATATTCACCTCAAGTAAACACATTTTCAAATTTTTTACTATATATTTACAATGAAACTTAACAATAACTGCTAATTTTTCCGAAACGCTAAAAGGAAAAAAAATTTCATGTTTTTTTTTTTTTTTTTTTTTTTACAAAAAACAAAAAAATCATGATCAAAATGCAATTTGTATTTACTCTGTGCTTTTATCTACTTTCTTCAAAATAGAGCAAGAAAAAAATAATTAAATATACAAACTTTTGAATATGAGCTCATACCAGTTTTCGCGTTCCAGCCACATCGTACCTTGAAATCTGAAAATTAATTTCTTAAAAATTTCAACCAAAAGTCCCTTATTCTGCATATTTATACTTCAATGCAAAAAAGGAACATTATATTCACCTCAAGTAAACACATTTTCAAGCTTTTTACTGTATTTACAATAAAACATACCATTAATTGTTATTTTTCCAAAACGCTAAAAGGAAATTTTTTTTCATATTTTTTTCACAAAAAACAAAAAAAAAAAAAAAAATCATAATTAAAATGCAATTTATATCTACTTTATGCTTTTATCTTTTACTTTCTTTGAATAGGAGCAAAAAAAAAAATTTAAATATATAAATTTTTGAATATGAGCTCATACAGGTTTTCGCGTTCGAGCAGCATCGTACCTTGTAATCTGAAAATTAATTTCTTAAAAATTTCCATCAAAAGTTCCTTTTTCTGCATATTTATATTTCAATGCACAAAAGGAACATGAAATTCACCTCAAATGAACATATTTTCAAACTTTTTACTGCATATTTACAAATGAAAGATATGAATAATTGCTAATTTAGCGAAACGCTAAAAGGAATGTTTCTTTTTCCCCATTTATTACAAAAAAAAAAAAAAAAATCATACTGAAAATGCAATTTATATCTCATTTATGCTTTTATTTATTACCTTCTTCAAAATGGAGCAAGCGAAAAGTTTTTAAACATATAAATTTTTGAATATGAGCTCATATCAGTTTTAGTGTTTGGGCGATATTTAAATCTGAAACATAATTTATTAAAAAAAAATATCTGTGTTGAAAATTAAGTGCTTTTTAAAAATATTTTAAATACCTCAAAAATCCTTTATTTGAGCAGCATAAATTTGATATATTTCGACACGCAAAATTCGCGGTCATCTTCAGATGTTTACTTGGTTGCTTTGTTGACTGTCTCTTCATCTGTTTCTTCATCATCTTCATCTGTGCTTACGTCATACTGTCGTCGTTTTCTATCAATTATATGTTGCCAGTCTTTCGGTATAATGCTGTGCTCCCTTTCGTTTGACGTAAGCACAGATGAAGATGATGAAGAAACGGCTGCTCAAATAAAGGATTTTTGAGGTATTTAAAATATTTTTAAAGTTTAATTCGTCCTTTGAAAACCACTGTATTATTGCACATTTCATCTTAATGATGCTAAACTATCATGAATTATACCACAAATAAGTCTATTATAAATATATTTTTATATATTTACAAAATAAACTGCACAACATTCAAAAGTTTTCAAAACATTGAATCTACGAAGAATTTGTTTACTTTTTTTTTTTCCACAAAAAGCTGAAAATTTTTTAATAAAATTGAATTTTAATCTTTCATGATACTACTATGTTGTATTTATTTAAAAAATGAGTAAAAAAAAAAAAACTAAAAGATTTCTTAATATTATCTAAAACCAATTTTTTGAAGCTACCAGATATTGGCATTAGAAAAAAAATGTTATTTTCTGAAATTGTCGATGGCAGCTATGTGATAGAAAAAAAAAAAAAATTAATAAATAAATAACCTACCCTTCCTTTGAGCTGGAAAGACTTGTTTTTATCTTTAGATCAGTTGATCATTAACCCTTAAAAAGTAATGATATCAGAACAAAAACCCTTAATGGGTTAAAAGTTTGTGACGCAGCATTTTATTTTGATATGAATTTTAAATATGGATCTTAAAAATAATGATATCAAATTTTGAGTGACGCTTTGCTATTAATTGAAATATACTGCACAGATTTTCTTATTTCATCATTTCTTTTTTTCTTCTATTTAAATCACAGTGTACACATAATATTTTCAACTTCAGCATGAAAAAATGTATAGAATTTACTCACTGTTGCTTTTTTATCCGCACCTCGTAATTCAAAATATGAGTTTTAAAAGAAATGATATAATTTCAGTGACACCTGTGTGTTACTTTAAAAAGATTTTTTTTTAGCTTTCATAACAACCACTTTTATTTTGTTGAACAAAGTGTATTTACATATTGAAATAATGCTTTAATTTTCAAATATACTGTCAATCACACTTTCACTGAATTTATATTATAAATTGAAATCATCTAGCTCAATAAATTGATTTGTCTATTGCGTGACACTGTCCAAAACTACAAGTAAAATTTCTGCAAATGCTTTGTTTGCATCACACAATCTCTTTGCACACATTTTCGCTTAGTACTATGATACAAAGTAACATTTACATAATTTTTACTTGCAGTTTTGGAAAGTGTGACACAATAGATAAATCAATTTATTGAACTAGATAATTTCAATTTATAATGTAAATTCAGTGAAAGTGTGATTATTTGATAGTATATTTGAAAATTAAAAGCCTTATTTCAATATGTAAATACTCTTTATTCAACAAGATAAAAGCTGTTGTTATGAAATCTAAAAAGAAATCTTTTTAAAGTAACATTCAGGCGACACTGAAATTATATCATTTCTTTTAAAACACATATTTTCAATTCACGAGATGCAAATGAAAAAGCATCAATGAGTAAATTCTATACATTTTTTCGTGCTGAAGTTAAAAATATTATGTATACACTGTGATGTAAATAGAAGAAAAAAAGAAATGATGAAATAACAAAATCTATGTAGTATATTTCAATTAATAGTAAAGCGTCACTCTAAATTTGATATCATTATTTTTAAGACTCATATTTCCAATTCTTATCGAAATAAAATGCTGCGTCACAAACTTTTAACCTGTTAAAATTCAAAACTCCCAAGTACAGAGGGGACTTATAATCACGATTTTATGGTGTGTATAGATATATGTATATATATATATATATATATATATCAGATTATTTATGCAGATGGGTACATATCCTATGATTTACTTTTCACTGTGTACAACAATTATGTGTTTTACAATTTTATTTCCTGTACATACATACAGTAAGGGCCAAAAAAAAAAAAAAAAGCTGCACTTGGATATTTTCCATTTCTTTAATAAGAATAAGGCAATTAACGATACCACAAAAAATATTAATTTTAGAATGAAAATCAAAAAAGTATTTTAATACTCGGGATGTCAGAATGATTAAATGTTAATGAAATGTTGGTGAGCTGGTTTTTAAGCAGCATATAAAATTTTTTTGCTGTTTAAACTGGAAATTTGTCTCTGAGCAGCCACATTGCTTATCCAATCGAAATGACCACAAATTAAAAAGCCAGTGTTTAAAAAATCAGTTTCTATTACATTTAGAACATAGAAGGAATTCAGAAAAAGTGTTTAGTAATGTAATTTCTTTAAACACAGTGCAACAATGATTAAACAAAGCAAGTTTAAGTGAGAAGAATTATGAAAGCAGAGGGTAAAAAAAAAAATTATCAGTTAATTACTGGGCTGAAGTTGTTCTCTCTGATGAGCCAAGTTTAACGTATTTCGAGGTGAAGGAAACAAGCAGGTCTGATAATGAAAATGTGACTGACTTAATGAAAATCTCACTTTTAAAACAGTGATACATTCTACGTACATTATAAAAGTGCATAATTTTTCAATGATTCGGGTAAATTTTCATGTTCAAGCGATCAATTAACCCATAATAAAACTTGGTCATTAAAAAATTGATGTCTGACCGACTATTTTGGAGGTATTTCAGACTTTTCCACAATCAGCATTTCAAGATGATAACGCACCTTGTTGGCACCTGTGGTACATTTATTTAATTAAAGTCATTAAAATTATCTAACTATTCTCATAAGCATCTATTATTTTGTAAGTTTTCATAACTTTTTTTACTTAAAGTTAAATCCCACAAAGAATATTGTAGAATTTCTTCTTTATTAGACCTGGAAATAGTCCTAATCTCAACCGCTTGAAAATGTTTAATCTATAAAAGAGGGTGAGGATTCGAAATTTGTAGCCTAAAACTTTGCAAGAACTAGAAAATAATCTTTATTATAATATTTATGATTAATATAATATTTGTCACACTGAAATTTTTGAGCTTTGGGTTAAAAATCTGTAAAATACTATGCCATTGTGCATTAAAGTAGTAATTACATATAAATGTGGAATTATCCAATGCAGAATACATTTTTTTAATTACAGTTTAGATCTAACAAATGTATTGTTTTATTTCATACATTAAAAGGTAACGTGTTTATTTCATATAATAAATCATAATAGAATACAGAGTACATGTTTATTATATTACGTTTAAAATAAAATTTTATGTATATTTTTACTAAATCCTTCATACAGTGTAGTAAAGCCAATTATTAAATCAAAAATGTACATAGGTATCATATTATGATTTCCATATTATACAAACACAATAGTTTTATTTGTTTGAATCATTAGTTTTTAAGTTATTTCTAATACAAAAGGTTTAAGTCCATTTTTCTACAGTGCAGCTTTTTTTCTTTTTTGTTCCTTAGTATATATATACAAATAATAATATTTTAAAGATATGCACACATCTAGGTGTAGACAATAGCCTATTCAGTTGACTCAATTGTGGTGTATGGTTGGTTCCGCCCACTTTTAAGTCCAGATACTGCCAAACATTTACTATTAACCCATTTTAATAAAATTAAACATAATTTATACGTCTCATTAATATATTAAAACCAATGTAACACTTAAAAATGAGATAAAAGATACAAAAATTTAAAACTTTAAAACTACATTTTAATTAAAAAACATTAAAAGACAGACGTTTCGGCTAGAACACTAGCCCTCCTCAGTGTCAAACATACAAACACAACATTTACAAAAATTCTAAATACATCATATCAAGATTAAATATTCAGGAGGAATAGCTTTAGCCTCGTTCAAGGCAGAATGTTGCATTTTAGTGAAAGCGCCCTCTAGAAAAATACGGGATTCATAAATATTTATATTGGAAGCTAAAATTTTAAAGTTTTCAAAATCTGGTATATGATCACTATTGAGAGAATGGATTACAAGTTTAGATCTTAAATCTCCTATTTTATAAGAGCGTTTACGTTCCTTTAATCTAATTTCACCTGTTCTGCCAGTTTCACCGATATATGTAGAATCACAATTTTTACAAGGAATACTATAGATTACACCAAGACGTTTAAGAGGGGGGACAGCGGGTTTAAAGTTTGAGAAAAAGTTACTAATACGGAGTTGAGGTTTAAAACTAGTAGAAATATTAACTGTTCTAAGTAATTTTGAGATATTTTCAGAGATACCTTTATAATAAGGGATAGTAGTACGATAAGTGGAATTTTTAACTTTAGGATAAACTGATTTAAATGAAAAATAAAACTCTTCTTTATAAATTCTTTTAATAAAACGAGGGGGGTAACCATTATTTTTTAAATCAGAAAAGATTCTGGATAGTTCATTATTTAATAATTCGGGATTACTACAATAATGCTTTGCACGATGTAAGAGAGTACGAATGACTGCAAGTTTATGCGATAAAGGATTAGCTGAATTGAAGTTAAGATATTGACCAGAGAAGGTGGGTTTTCTATAGACTGAAGTTGAAAAATGTAAAAAATGATTGACTGTTTTATGCATTATAAGGATGTCAAGAAAGGGCAGTTCATTATTAATTTCTGTTTCAAGGGTAAACTGAATAGCAGGACATAAAGAGTTAGCAAAATCTAAAATATCGTTAACATAAGGTTGCTTAGTAATTATAAAAATATCATCCACATACCTTTTCCAGAAAAAAATTTTTATCATGTAACTGGGAATTAATTTTGTTTTCTAAGTATTGCATTACAATTTCAGCAATGATGACAGATATAGGGGCACCCATGGCAGTTCCGTTAATTTGACGGTAGTAAGAATCATTAAAAATAAAACAATTAGAAGATAAACAAAAAGTGGTAAGATCAAGTACAGTATTTAAATTTAAATTAGTGTCAATATTGAAATTAGGATATATATCTTAAATAATATTACATGCAAATGGTATGGGAATAGAAGTAAAGAGAGATACAACATCTAAAGATATCATAATACAACTAGAGGGAACTTGAATTAATTTTAAAGCATCTAGGAACTCAAAAGCAGAATTTAAACTATAATTAGAAGAAGTAATGATGGGTTTTAATAAATTTGATAGAAAACGTGAAAGATTGTAAAGAGGCGACTTAGTATAATCAACAATGGGACGAAGGGGGATGTTAGGTTTATGGATTTTAGGTAAACCATAAAAGATAGGTGCAGAACCAGTATAACATTTTAATTTAGAAGAGAGAGCACGATCAATAGATTTAGACTTTTCAAGTTCACTAATGAGAGAATTAAGTTTGCGTTGGAATGACGGGGTTAAGTCTTTGTCTAAGAGTTCATAAGTGGAATTATCGTTTAAGAGTTCATATGCTTTTTCATCATAAACAGACTTGTCAAGGATCACAGTAATGCGGCCTTTATCAGCACGTGTAATGACAATTGAATCTTTTAATGTTTTTTAATTAAAATGTAGTTTTAAAGTTTTAAATTTTTGTATCTTTAATCTCATTTTTAAGTGTTACATTGGTTTTATTAACCCATTTGTCGGGAATCTCCCGTTCATTCTTCTGCTTTCAGAACAAATGCCTTTCCAGACAGACGGGCGCCTCTTTTTCGAGAAAGGTGCTTTTTAGAATCAGGAACAGAACAGGACCTTGAATAGAGAAGGGGCTATGCTAAGATCGTCTTGTTTACAGACGCCCCGGTCCTAAAACAGAACTATTGAAACTTTTAAGAATTAGAATAAATATTTAAGAACTAATGACAATTTAAGACTTTAATGTTAAGAAAGACTTTAATATTTAATTGTAAATACTGTAGATAGTTTTTGTTCTGTTTTCGTTTTTACATGTATGCTAACAAAGCATTAAAAATTCTGTTTTCATCTAAAAAGTTCTACATTCATCGAGTCTAGTTTCTTTAATGGATGATAGTTGCCCCATCCACACCCGGACCCTTGGATTAGAAGTTTTCAGGTAAGACCCATCCATATTTTATTATTTAGAAGAATAAATATTTTATTAGAAAATTTAAGAATGTAAGAAAAGATAAGATTTGAAATATGCTGTATCGGGTCAGTAAGAATAATTAAGTTTTAGATCAGAAATCTGGTACAGCCATATTTTGTGGCATCCCATACACGGGATGTGGGCAGCTATTATTTATAATTATTTATAATTGAATCCATTATTTATAATTGAAAAGATAGATAATATTATAAAGTTTTAAATTTTTGTATTTATTATGGCTAATTTAGTAATAGCTAAAAAAGAAAGAGCTGTCATAAGAGACAGTATTAATAAATTTATAGAGAAATTGAAAGCTTAATATGATGATATAAATCCAGATGTTGTAGATTTAGAAGAAACTGTAGAATTATTGAATGAAACTACTGTAGAATTAAAGAGTAAAGATGCAGAGATTAAAAATTTAACTCAAGAACTCCAATTAGAAGCTGAATTAGAAACGGCAAATGAATATCGTGAAAAAATAATTACTTGGCAATTTCGAGCCAACAGAAAATTAAAAGAACTAAAGAAAAGTGAAACAAGTATTTCATCAACAGAAATTGAAAGAAGAAATACTTCAAAAGAAGCAATACACATCAAATTACCACCGCTAGATCCAGTTAAATTTAACGGGAAAGCAGCCAAAGGCTGACTTTTTGGTCGTCATTCGAAACGGCTATTCATAATAATGAAAATTTAGATCCTGTAGATAAATTTAATTATTTGAAATCATTTTTAGCACCTGACCCCTTAAAATGTATAGAAGGATTCTCTGTTACAGCGAGTAATTACATAAAAGTAGTAGATATTTTAAAAGAAAGATATGGCAAACAAGACCTCTTAGTGAATGTACATTTGAATAAATTATTAAATATTGCCCCACTAAAACATTCAAGTGACATTAAATCACTCAGGAAAATTTACGATGAAATCCAAACTAACATTAGAAGTTTAGAGTCATTAGATGTTTCTTTGGATAGCTACGGCAGTTTATTGTCACCGATATTACTAAAAATATTACCTAAAGATTTAGCATTACAATTTAATATGGAATTTCACGGTGTTATATTATCTTTCTTAAATAAACAACTCGTATCGCGAGAATGCTTAATAACTACTAGACAAGAGGATAGCGGCGCCAGTCATTTCTCCCCCCGAGCTCAAAGATTAGATAATCCAAATCGTAGAGATTTTTTTCCCCCCCGCGTTAATAAATTTGATACTCAGAACCGGAAATTGCCTACTGCTTGTGATTTATTAAATGAGAATAAAAGTGATAGGTGTAATTTTTGCTCAGAATCGCATTTAAGTAACAAATGTGTCAAAACTCGTAATTTACCATTTGATGAAAGAGTTAATCTATTGCGTAAGAAAGGATTGTGTTATTTATGCCTTCAACCTTCACATTTAGCTAGACACTGTGTATCAAAAACTTTATGCAAGTTATGTAATCGTAGACATTCAGACATAATGTGTAATGGAAATAAAGATTTGAAACAGGAAATAAGTAATTACGAAAGAAATGATCAATCTAAATTGGCGTTATCGAATCATAATTTACAAGCGAATGTTTATTTGCAGACGTTAATAGTAGCAATTTCTAACAGAGATGGTAGTAAATCATCATATATTCGGTTAATTATTGACTCCGGATCTCATAATAGTTACATCAGTAAGTTTGCAGCTGATAAGTTAAAATTAAAAAGAATGAAAAAAGAAACAATCAGACATGGTCTTTTTGGGGGCATGGAAATGTCAGCTGAACATAATCGTTATGAATTTACGATTGGGAGTTTAGATAATAAGTTTAAGTGTAAAATACAAGCACTAGATCAAGAAAAAATATGCACAGGCGTGAATTTATGTCGCGATGATAAATTAGTAAAACTCTTAGAAAAGGAAGGTGTATATTTATCAGATGTCCCTAGAAATAATAAATCCTGTTTATATCAGAAAAATCCAGACGAAGTACATATACTTTTGGGAGCTGATATGTCCGCTAAACTGTTCACAAATGACATAAAATATTTTCCAAAATTGGGATTAACTACATTCAGAACTAAATTGGGTTGGACCATTTTGGGCAAGACAGAGGGTCACAAGAGTGAGCAGGACAATTCTTTGCCGGGTCTATCTTTGTCATTACACGTGTCAAACGCCAGTTTATCAGATTTATGGTGCCTTGACACTCTAGGAATTACTAATGAAGATAATAAATCGAAACAGGATTTAGAACAAGAAACCAAGAATTATTTTCTAGAAACTGTTAAACGAGATAAAAGCGGCCGATATGAAGTCAATTTACCATGGACAGTTGACCATTCGATTTTATCAGATAATTACTCGTTGGCAGAAAAGTGCCTGTACAAGACGGAGAATAAATTAATCAAATCTGATAGGAAAAGGGAATATGGGGAAATTTTTGATTTCTGAGAAAACAATCAGATTATAGAAGAGGTATTGGACCAGAAAAGGGACAAGGTACATTATTTAGCACACAGACCGGTGGTTAAAGAATCTAGTGAAACCACTAAAATTCGTCCGGTATTTAATGCCTCAGCACACACTAGAAACAGTCCCTCCCTTAATGATTGTTTAACAAAAGGACCAAATCTTGTAGAAATTATACCTAGCATTTTGAATAGATTTCGCAGATACAAGATAGGAATTTCGTCCGATATAGAGAAAGCATTCCTGCAAATTAAAATAACAGAGAAAGATCGCGACTTTTTGAGATTTTTTTGGTTTAATAGCGAAAATAAATTAAAAATTTATAGACATTGTCGTGTGGTTTTCGGCCTAACTTCAAGCTTTTTTTTGCTTATGGCAACATTAAATCACCTTTTAGAAAATGTTCCCGAACAATGGCGAGAGACAGCTAGGCTCTTAAGAGATTCCTTCTATTTAGATAATTCCCTTCTCAGCTTGAATTCAATTCCAGAAACAGAAAAATTCATATCAGAATCTCAAGGAATTTTGGCTTCGGCACATTTCAACTTGAGATGTTGGCGATAGAATTGGCCCCAGGCTATGATCGACAAAACTGAAGATGAACCTAGGTTTGCTCCCATGTTAGGATTACTCTGGGATTTGAAAAATGACAGTTTAGTTTGTAAAATTGAAGAACCCCTAAAGATAAGTGAACCCCTTACAAAAAGAAAACTTTTATCAGTTACCCAAAGAATTTTTGATCCTGTGGGATTCACAGTACCTGTCAGTTTAGTTCCCAGACTAATCCTTCAAGAAACGTGGATTCAGAAGGTGAAGTGGGACGAAGAGCTCCCTGAAACTTTAAAACAACAATCTTCTAATTAGCTGAAAGGAATAAATCTTTTATCCCAAATTAAAATACCTCGGTGGCTTAACATTTACCCAGAGAAAGAAAAGAAAACATCATTACATGTTTTTTCTGACGCAAGCAAGCGAGCATATGCCACTTGCGTATTCATAAGAGTAGAGACCTCAGAAGGGATCAAGATCCAGTTAATCAATGCGAAAAGTAGAGTTGCACCTATTAAGGAATTGACCATACCCCGCCTTGAACTGTTATCTTGTCTTATTGGTGCTAGGTTGGCCAAAAATGTGCAAAACGATTTAAATTTACATGTAAGTACCATATTTTGGTCAGATTCAACCACTGCTTTAGGTTGGATAAGAAGAAAACAAGAATGGGGTACATTTGTACACAATAGAGTATTAGAAATCCGAAATCTGACCGAAGTTTGCAATTGGAGACATGTACCCGGAAATTTGAATCCCGCGGACCTCCCGTCTAGAGGATGTTCCTTTGAACAACTACAGAAATCGAGATGGTGGGAGGGTCCGAGTTGGCTTTATTTACATGAAAATGAATGGCCTCAAATAGAAGAAGACCCAAATGAAGAAATCATAAACAGCGAAAAAAGGAAGACAATCCTAAATCTTTTAGATAAAAAAGAAGATAATTTCAATCGATTTTATCAGTATTTTTCCTCTTACAAGAAAACAGTTAGAACCATTGCCTGGATATATAGATTTTATCATAATTCGAAGACTACTGAGAAAATGTCCGAATTAGATATTTCAGTTGAAGAATTTTCAAAAGCAGAAAATGTACTTCTACGATAAGTACAACAAGAATCTTTTTCAGGGAGAACAGATCCAAAATTAAGAAATTTAAGGCCTGTCGAAGATAAAGCTGGTCTCTTAAGAGTAAAGACCAATATAATTCAAAGAAACGACAGTGAAAACTTCAGATATCCTATAATCTTACCTTACAAGCATCCCGTAGTCCAAAGATTGGTATTCGAGAAGCATTTAGAAAATCAGCACGCTGGAGTCAGCACTCTAATGATACTACTTAGAGAAAATTTTTGGATAATGAAGTCTAGAAAATCCATTAGAAATTCAATAAGAAAATGCGTGATTTGCAGAAAACTTCAGACTTCCAAAATAGATGTTGAACCTGGAGTACCACCCGAAGACAGAGTACGAGAAGCAGCCATCTTTGAAGTGGTGGGCGTATATCTAGCCGGTCCTCTTCATCTTTCTGATGGATCAAAAGCGTGGATAGCCTTATTTACTTGCGCTGTCTACCGAGCCATACATCTTGAAGCCATTACGTCTCTGTCTACAGAAAGTTTTATCCAGTCTCTGAGAAGGTTCATAGCAAGGCGAGGCAGACCCTACATCATCTATTCAGACAACGGGAAGAACTTCCTAGGAACCAGCAATGCTCTCTCGAGTGTAGATTGGGAAACCATCTGCAAGGTAGCTTCCACCCAGAAGATCAGATGGAAATTCAATCCTCCTGCAGCACCGTGGTGGGGAGGTTGGTGGGAGAGGCTTGTTGGAATGGTTAAAGGAATCCTGAAAAGAAACTTAGGTCGTGCATCTTTGAATTACGAAGAACTTTACACCATGCTATGTGACTGTGAACAAGTGATTAATTCACGGCCTATAACCTATGTTTCCGAAGATAACACAGATCCTTTACCTTTAACCCCAATGATGTTCCTAAGAGAACTGCCAACATCAGGAGTACCTGACCTAGATGCTTTAGATTCTAAAGATCTTAACCGCAGAGCCAGATATCGGCAAATAATCAGAGAAAACCTAAGAAACAGATTCAGAGCTGAATATTTAGGACAATTACGTCAACATGCATCTAAGACCAAAAGATTCAAACAATTGAAAGTCGGCGATGTTGTCCTATTAGAAGATTTCAACAGAAAACGTGTTCACTGGCCTTTGGCAAGAGTGATCGAGATTTACCCAGGCAAAGATAATGTCATACGCCTAGCTAAAGTGAAGACCGAAAATGGATTTTTTCTGCATCCATTGCAAAGATTGTTCCCTTTAGAAATTGACAGTACCGAACTTAAGAATCACCCCACTTTTCATAAATCTCTCCAAGAAAATTTAAGTCCTTCGACTTCCGAAAACAATTACCTCTCACAGAAACCGATACTCAACCCCAGAGAAAAGGAACCTGTGAAAGACCCTCCAGAACCTACCAGTTCCAGAACCCATGATCCCACTTCCAAACCCCCGGTGGTCTCCCGAACTGGCCGTGTGGTGAAACCCCCTCAACGACTTCAACTTGGATTGTTGAGTTCCTCCGATTAGTTGCAACTCAAGGTGGGAGGATGTCGGGAA